>OY751356.1:4632500-7132500 GCA_963564715.1 Catocala sponsa | reverse complement strand
TGGAAGTGGGTACCTGTCTGGTACTGTTATTTTATTTAGTGCGCGGTAATCTCCACATGCTCTCCATTCGCCATTCTTCTTCTTGACTAGATGAAGTGGCGATGCCCATTGACTGCTTGACGGTCGGCAAATTCCCATATCCATCATGTCTTGGAATTCCTGTTTTGCAATTCTGTATTTATCAGGAGGTAATGGACGCGCTCGAGTAAATACTGGGAAACCTTTTGTTATTATTTGATGCTGTACTTGGTGCTTGGTAGGTAGGTTCATCGATCTAGGCTTTGTAATGTCTTCATATTTCTCTAACAATCGCTTTATTGGTTCCTGTAGAGAAGCGTTTAACGATCGGACTGATGCAATGTTTGCTCTCACTATTTTGGCAGGCGTTTTCAAACCTGTCTTTTTATCGATCAGTTTTTTTCCGTGTATATTTACTAATAATTGATAATGATCCAGAAAATCAGCTCCCAGAATTGGCATCTTGACGTCGGCAATGGTAAATGTCCATTTAAAGCTTCGGCGAAATCCTAGGTTAAGCATTAAAGTGCGTTCCCCGTATGTATTTATAGGGCTGCCGTTGGCGGCGAATAATTTGTATTCGCATGCTTTGCTCTCGTTATTTGTGCGATTGATAACCGAAATGTTAGCACCCGTGTCGACTAAAAATCTATAACCACTGTTTGAGTCAGTTATAGTTAGACGGTTTGCTGGGTGAATAGCACAGAGACCCGTCGTTTTCTGTGCTACTTCTAGTTTTCCGACGGCCTGATATTTTTGTTCATATTCCACGAACATGGCTTCTTGCATTTATACGAATCTTGCTTGAAACGATTATGATAATAACAAATTCCATTATGCGAGCTTCTGTGGCGCGACCTTGACCGTGAGTGTGACGTATGGCGTGAATGGAATTTGCTGCGTTGCATAGGTTGATGCTCGCGTGCGCTACGTAATGCATTTATTTCTATTCGCATAGCTGCAAGTTGTGACGATATGTTTGTTATTAAATTAATGTCAACCGATGTCTCTTGAGTGGTATTCTTGTTGTAGGTCAAGTTTTCATATATTTTATCGGCTAACTCGCTCAAGTTGTCTAATGATAAATTGTTTGTAACCGATATAATCGCTGTTAGCGAAGCGGGAAGTTGTCTTAGCCACAGAAGATGAATAGTGTCGTCGTTTATATTTCCACATCCCGCTTCCTTCATTTTTCTCAAGAGCTGGGAAGGCTTTTGGTCTCCGAGGTCCATTTCTGATAGTAGTCTGTGAAAACGTCGGTGTTCGCTCTCTTCGTAGCAGTTTATTAGACGTTCCTTGATGGTGGAGTACTTATTATCGCTGGGAGGATTAGTCAAAATGTCACTAACCTGATGGACTACCTCTTTTGGTAATTTAGATATTACCATATTGTATTTGTAGTCTTCGCCCTGTTTTTGTGGTGCCAAGATGGCTTCAAACTGAGCGAACCATAATCGTGGTGAGTCTGTCCAAAATTGCGGTAGTTTTTCCGTGACCGTGATTGCAGCAACAGTTTCGCAGCCTGAGTCGCCTTTTGAAGGAGTTATTGGTGGAGCCATTTTTCTTCTGACGTTATGAGGATGTGATAATATCGTAATACTATTGTTCTCTAGATTCACCGCTGAAAACCAAATTGGGTTCCGGTCGTCCCGGTATTATATCAGCACTAGAGACCAATAGATCACGTCGGGGTCACCAATGTCGGCCTCGATGGCGTAGTGGTTAGTGTAACCGACTGCCACGCCTGAGGTCGCGGGTTCGATTCCCGCACAAGTCAAACATTTGTGTGCATGAACATGGATGTTTGTCTTGGTCTGGGTGTTTCTATGTATAATAAGTATGTATTTACAAAAAAAAAAGTATATACGTATGTTTATCCATTGTCTAGTACCCATAGTACAAGCTCTGCTTAGTTTGGGCTAGATGGTGTTGTGTGTATGTGATAGAATATTATTATTATTATTATTATTATAATTATTGCGTGTTGCTTTATGAACCAATTAAAACGACGATGTGGTGATTGAATATTGACTGGTTTATTGTTACTTAATTAAGGCTTATATACTAAGTTATTATACATACGTAGTACGGACCTATATAGGAAAGGGAAATTATGATGTTTACTTTATTTGCATAATTAACAATATTAACTATTATGTATTACGGCACGTAGTATTTTGCTTTGCTAATAACAAATTATATATATCACGTTTGCATGTATAAATTATATATATGCTATACTATGATATACTATGGCTTTCGCCATACTAATCCTAACTAATATTATAAAATGAGTTTGTTTGTTTGTTTGTTACCTTTTCACGCCTAAACCACTGAACCGATCATAGCACGGACATAGACTACCTTTCATCCCGAAAAAAATTACTGTTCCCGAAGAAAACAACAAAAACGTTCTTATGATAATAGATGGCGCCACGTTTCTTTCGAATCATGATTGAATTATATTATTACAAGCAGAGTACAATCCGAATTGATTGTCAAATTCTAAGTTAACGCGAGCGAAGCCGCGGCCAAAAGCTAGTATTAATATAATTATATATTTCAGGCCGGCATTACTCAAATCGAGCGAGCGGCGGCACCGAACGACCATCCCATCTTCATTTCAGCCTTAGCCAACATCGTATCCGCGCACTTGAATGGCGATCAGAAAATCTCCAACCAGTTCCTTACAAGGTAACACTATAAAATAATAATAATATCGGCCCTGTATTAAACTGTCCCACTGCTGGGCACGGGCCTCTTCTCAGAGTGAGAAGTGTTAGGCCACAGTCCACCACGCTGACCCACTGCGGGTTGGCAGACTTCACATATCTTCGAGAACATTATGTAGAACTCTCAGACATGCAGGTTTCCTCACGATGTTTTCCTTCACCGTTAAAGCGAGCGATAATTAACTATTTAATACGCATATAACTTCAAAAAATCAATGATTCTCGCTTTCTGTGGCGGCCTCGTTGCCGTAGTAATTAGTGTAAC
The DNA here is from genome assembly GCA_963564715.1 of Catocala sponsa. Classification (NCBI taxonomy): domain Eukaryota; kingdom Metazoa; phylum Arthropoda; class Insecta; order Lepidoptera; family Erebidae; genus Catocala; species Catocala sponsa. The sequence goes on along the minus strand of OY751356.1, from coordinate 7,129,485 downwards.
AGACTGCCACGCCTGAGGTCGTGGGTTCGATTCCCGCACAAGTCAAACATTTGTGTGCAAGGACATGGATGTTTGCCTTGGTCTGGGTGTTTCTATGTATAATATGTATGTATCTACAAAACAGAAATAACGGGTTGCACTCCGGGAGTGCCGGCAGAAGTGAAAACTTGAATATTAACATTGTGCATTTTTGATATTTTGGAATGGTTAGGGAATAATTTTGCACGAATTGCTTTAATTATTTTTTGTAACAACATGTAATTACATATGGAGAGCAATAAAGCATTGAAATTGAAATTAATTATCAGTATAAAAGTACTATAATTTATGTGGTAAAATACAATATTCATTTATTGCGCTATCGTATACAAACATGACAATTCTCCGTCACTTGTCCTGACGCGAGTTTAACATTTTTTACCCATCACAAAAGAAGTGCACAACGCCGCTAAAGAAGTTTTCACTTCAAAAAAGTATTTACATATGATTAATGTTTATCCATTGTCTAGTACCTACAGTACAAGCTCTGCTTAGTTTGGACTAGATGGTGTTGTGTGTATGTGACAGAATATTATATTTCTATATATTAAAAAGAATTTAGAAATAATTTTATTCTTCTATCACGTTTTTGCAAACATTCAAACAACGGACGCGAAGAACTTCCAGACTGGGATCAATTATTTTGTGGATCACATGAAGTTTTGTTCCGTCTGGGATTCGAACCCGCAGTGGTAGTTGCGAGGCGACCACTCAAACCACTACGCTATCTATGCACCAGCCAAGAGACTAAATATAGTCTCATGTTGGAGCGGGTACAGAATAAATTTGTAAGATATTTGTGTATATCCGTTTTACCCATTAATGTATCTCACTCTATTCGTTTTGGGTATGATAGGGTATAATTAGCTAAGGGTTAGGAGGGAACTAGCATTGACCTCATATATATTTAAAATAATAATAATAGTAACACTGTCTGTCCATCCGATTGATGCTATTAGAGTATTCAGGGCAGACGCCGTTTTATCATCCATAGTTACCAATATACCAGTCCATCAAACACCCATACCCATAGCCCATATATTAGAATCCATACGTAGCAATAGTCCTACGCCTGCTGCGGCTAGTGCCGCTGTAGGTGTTCCATCCCACCTTTGATTAAAACTCTCGAAGGGCCTCTTCACATTGGACCCATGTCTCCGTGTAAGCCTCCCAAAGGGCCGGGTATTTTCCTAACGTAATAGGAATATACCCGTGAAAGAGAAACATATAATAATAATATTCTACCACATACACACAACACCATCTAGCCCAAACTAAGCAGAGCTTGTACTATGTGTACTAGACAATGGATAAACATACATATATACTTCTTTTTTTTTGTAAATACATACATATTATACATAGAAACACCCAGACCAAGACAAACATCCATGTTCATGCACACAAATGTTTGACTTGTATAGGATACATGACGTAGATATACTGAAACAGGTGAATATGTGTGTCCCTGATGGATATGTAGGGCGGCGTCGCCGGCCCCGGCTGCTGGTGGTGCCGCGCGGATGCACCAACCTACTGGGGGAGGCACCGCTGACCCGCGCACTGCACACTCCCAACCTTATAGCTGAAGAAACTGACCTATTTTGTATTGCACTGAGTGAATTTACAAGAGGGGCATTATTTGTAATATTTTATAAACTGAAATGAACTTATTGTATTAAGTATTAGACACTATCGCATTAGGTATAAACCTGTAAAGATATGTGTCATCATCATCATGTCAGCCAAAAGACGTCCACTGCTGGACATAGGCCTCCCCCAAGGTTTTCCAAACAGACCGGTCTTGGGCCACCCGCATCCAACCGCTTCCCGCGACCTTTACCAAGTCGTTGGTCCACCTTGTGGGAGGCCTACCCCTGCTGCGTGTTCCGGTGCGTGGCGGCCACTCTAGAACCTTTTTGCCCCAACGACCATCGGTTCTGCGTGCTATGTGCCCTGCCCACTGCCATGATATGATAAGATATGTGTAATTTTGGATAAATAAATAAATAAACTTTGGGATGGAACTCGAGACCTTTGCGTGGCATTCAAACGGTCTCCAGGCTACCGCCCCTAATTACTTTAAATTATTTTATTTATATTTTACAGGTGTCCACACTGCGTAAGTGCCAGATGCCAATCCTCGAAGCAGTTCTTTAAGAAGTTATGTGGTTCTGAAGTACAAAGAGAAAAAATAAAGCCAATAAATACCTATGCTACCTCATAGGTTTAAGTAAATAAATAAAATCATATATGTATATTATGTATTTATCGACAATTTTATTCTGTTACTACTTTTTGACCGCGGTTCCTCCCAACAGTAGTCTTTTGAAGTGAAATCTTCTTTAGGCGCGTTGAGCACTTCTTGGGTGAACAAAAATCATAGAACTCGCGTCATCGTCACGCTTCCACGCTTTCCATTTTTGAATTATTTTAGAATATTAACAATATCTCAGAAATGGTGCGTCCTATGCAAAAATAACGAAATTTTGACCCCCTTAATAACTCTCAAGAGAGTATCAGGAACTAGCATCCGACCCACCCTCTTTTAATTTTTTTATTTTCTGTATAAAAGTTACCCTATGTCCTTTTCTGTACCCCTGACAACGTGTATGCGAAATTTCATATTTATCGGTCGAGTAGTTTAGGATTGAAAGCGTAACAAACAAACTCACATTCGCATTTATAATATTAGTTGAAATATCATAGCTATATGATATGTTGTAAACAATATCAAAATTTATTTAATTTAAATATACCTAATAAAAACACAAGATCTTTATATTTATAAATCTTCGGTGCGTGTGTTTGTAATTAAACTCCTAAAGGGCTGGACCGATTTTGATTAAATTTTTTGTGTGTTCAATTGGATTTTTAATTTTTTTTTTCGTGTTTACTGTACAACGTCTGTCAGGACAGCTAGTAGATATAAATTTATAATTCATAAATTTTATATCTACAAGTTTTACCAGCGGCTTCGCCCGATAATAGTATTTTTTTCTGAATTAAACGTACCTTATACCCGTGGGACAGTTTATATACAATGACTGATATTAATTTATATATTAACCTATTCAGTGGCATCGGCACACCGACAGCCACGCACAATAGGTTTTTAATTATGTCTAGCATATTATTAATAAAAAAAGTGTCTGTAACGCTATTGTATATGTCTTTAGCATTATTATATAACAAAATACCGGACTTTATAAAAACTGCTCCAATCCAGTTGTTTAAAACTAAATTGACATTACTATTGCTCGATAAATGTTATTATTATACTAACTACTAGCTGTTACCTGCGACTTCGCCCGCATACATTTGAACTAAAAAGTGTTTGTCTCCGCGGAACTCTATTTTTTCTAAAATCAAATTAGCCTAAGTTATTTCTTATAACATCAGCTATCCGCTAGTGAAAGTCCCGTCAAAATCGGTTCAGCCGTTTCGGAGATTAGCCGGTACAAACAGACAGACAAAAATTTAAAAATAGATGGTTTTGTATAGGTACCTTATATACTTTCATATGCATTAGATAAAAAGCTGTTATTTTGACATTACAAACAGACACTTCAATTTTATTTATTTGTATCGATTATTTAAATGACCATTCAATTTAGATTGTTGTCTTTTTTTCATGTAATTTTATCTTTATAATATGTAATTTCATTTGATTTTTATAGTTTTGTCATTTATTATTTTTGTAACATTATAATACAATGTGAGGTAACAGCAGCGATAGCTCAGTGGGGAGACCAACAGACTGCAATGCAGAGAGTCTCGGGTTCGAACCCACGTCGCGCACCTCGACTTTCGGAAGTTATATGACTTTTCGAAATTATGTGCGTATTGATTGACAACTATCGCCTGCTCCGTGCCTCGGAGAGCACGTTAAGCTGTCGGTCCCGGCTGCCATGAACATCTATGGCAGTCGTTATTGGGAAGTCAGTGCCCTCTAATATCCTGACACTGGTCTAGCTTTAAGGTATCGTTAGCCTTCGGGTTGCGGAGGTCAGGTGGCAGTCGCTCCGTGTAAAAACTGATATCCAGTCAATTCCGGTTAGACTAGAAAGCCGACCCCAAGTGACTTGGGAATAATAAAGGCTAAGGAGAAGAACAAGATAATATAATGTGAGGCGCTCATAGCCAGTTGCACTCACTGATCGGTAAACGATTAGCGAGGTTAAGCAACGTTGGGTGCGGTCAGTCTATAGATGGGTGACCGCTTAGTGGTATTTTATCTGAGCGTCTCCGTGCTTCGGAGGGCACGTAAAAGGTCAGTCCCGGTTGTTGACAAATTGACAGCAGTCGTTAAGCCATGTTAGAGGCCTACGGGCGGCTTGAACAACTCTTGACAACAGGTTGGCCACTAACCACACGAAAAGAAGAAAGGAGAAGAATATAATGTTTGCATGCCTAATCTAAGGTAGAATGTACTATCGGCTCCAGCGACGGATGACCATTTTAGAGAAATGTTCGCTTGCACATGTTGACCAGTTGAGTTTGTATCGCCTTAGAATCAGTAAACAAATGTAAAGTGTAAAAAAACTCAAACAAAGAAAGGGGCGTGTCACGGGTACGGGTACCAAGTGTTGGCCTGCTATGCGAGTTTGACCTTAGGAGTGGTCATCCGTCGCTCGAGTCGATAGTACAAAGGATCTTATATCCTTTTAACATATTTATTTGTTTGCAAATAAACTTTATTATTATTATTATCATGGCCAAGACTGGACGGGTTAGGTTAGTAACTACTTTTTTCTGGATGAAAGGTACACTATGTCCATTTCTGTTACCCTGACAACGTGTATGCAAAATTTCATGATGATCGGTCGAGTAGTTTAGGCGTGAAAGTGTAACAAACAAACTCACATTCGCATTTATAATATTATTGTTAGAACTAGCTGTTACCAGCGACTTCGTCCGCGTAGATTTTAACTAAAAAGTGTTTGTCTCCGCGGAACCCTATTTTTTCCTAAAATCAAAGTAGCCTAAGTTACTCCTTATTACATCAGCTATCTGCCAGTGAAAGTCCCGTCAAAATCGGTTCAGCCGTTTCGGAGATTAGCCGGAATAAACAGACAGACAGACAAAAATTTTAAAACAGATGTTTTCGTATAGGTACCTTATATACTTTCGTATGCATTAGATAAAAAGCTGTTATTTTGACATTACAAACAGACACTTTAATTTTATTTATTTGTATAGATTGTACACTATTATTTAACTGATATGTGGATGAAATGGCGACAGATCTCGAGCACGATATGCGATCCTAAACTGCCTTTGAAATTAAAGGGTCGCATGTATAAGGCGGTTATAAGGCCTGTCGTACTGTATGGAGTTGAGTGTTGGGCTATCAAGAAGATGGATGAGAAACGATTGCATGAACCAGAGATGAGAATGTTACGATGTATGTGTGGAGTGACGAGAATAGACAGAATTAGGAATGAACACCTACTTCTATTCTTTGATATTTTACGTGGTGGGCTTGATAGTAGCGATCTCCTATCGTGTGTACAATTCTGTACTCAAAAGTATCGCACCAGACACACCCATTTATTTACTGTATCTTATCATCGCACCAATTATGGCAAAAATGCTGTTATGACACGACTATCTCGCATTTATTCTGAACGCTTTGAAAGTGTTGATATATTTCAATTACCTAAGGAGTCATATCGAAAACAACTCGCGAATGTGCTCACCAGTCGATAAATAAGATGTTTTTATTTTTGTTATTTCTGTTTTATCATTTAATTTCATGTTGTTATGTATATGTATACTTAACTCTGTTTTTCTAGTTTTATACGAATGTCGTGAAACTCTGTAATTGGCTTCAGATTTTAATGTCATTGCTATAATTCCATGTACACTGTAAATAAGCTGTTGAGTTTCCTATAAATAAATAAATAAATAAATAAGAGGTAGTCTGAAAGTGGTGCCCATAGACGAGAAGGTGAAAGGAAATCGTTTGGCTTGGTATGGACATGTTATGCGAAGAAATGATACGTATGTAAGTAAGCAAATGATGAATATGAGGGTAGAGAGACGAAGGGAGAGGAAGGCCAAGGAAAAAATGGATGGACTGTGTGAGGACCAATATGAGAGGGAAAGGGGTAAATGATCAGATGACGGGTGACAGAGAAGGACATACTGCGCCGACCCCAAATAATTTGGGACCAGGGCAAGAGGATGATGATGATTTAACTGATATGTGAGCTCACTCTTTTAGTGTGGACACTTTCGTGCGATTCAAGTATGGTGACATATTTATTTAAATCTTTGGCTAATGAAGGCATTTTTTTAGGTTTTGTTTTTATAATAAGTGAAAATATCTTTGCTATTTATGTATTGTGAACAAATGGTGTTTGTTTTGTGAATAAAATGGTTTTATTAATTGTTATTTGATTTTTTACTGTATATTTTTAACTAGCTTTTGCCCGCGGCTTCGCTCCCGTTAATTTAGAATTTGACAATCAATTTGGGTTGTACTCTGCTTGTAATAATATAATTCAATCATGATTCGAAAGACACGTGGCGCCATCTATTATCATAAGAATGTTATTATTGTTTTCCTCGGGAACAGTAATTTTTTTCGGCATGAAAGGTAGCGTATGTCCGTTTCTGTAGGTACACCTGACAACGTATATACAAAATTTCAGAATGATCGGTTCAGTAGTTTAGCCGTGAAAAGGTAACAAACAAACAAACAAACTCATTTTCGCTTTTATAATATTAATTAGGATTAGGATTCCGAAGTTAGTTATTGGTCTACATTCGTAGATGTAGGACATTCATTCATAGTCTCCTTATATCTCCGAAAGACAAAGCAGAGGTCCAATCAATAAACATATCACAAAAAACCGTTGTTTTTTAATTCCCATCAGGCGCGGATCCAGCATTCAAAAAAGGTTGTGGTCACAGCTACCCGAAAATCGGCCAAGTGCGAGTCGGAGTACGAACTCGCTCATGAACAATCATGACTTTTGAATTTGATTATTTCCTTTTTTCCGGGCATCAAGACTTTGGCCTTAGGAATGAAAATAATCATTAGAGGAAGTCAGACCCGATTTCGTCCAATTAAATATTCAAACAGTTTCGATTAAATTCCAAACCAATTAAATCAATTAATTATTATTTTTTCTTCTTTTCTAGTAGCCAGTAACCCAATATAGGGACACTAGACTGGGTAAATAGGTATCTTGACGCTGTCTCAGGAGTCGTATAGCGTTTATTATCATCAGCCTATCAATCTCAATAGACCGTGAAAGTGTGACGTCACAAGTCTATTGGGCGTGCCCATCGTGCCCACAACGGTGGATCCGCCCTTGATTCCTATTCAGATTTTGCTGAATATCTTTTCTGTAACTGTAAAGGCGCGATTCCATTAGGCAAGTTACTTGCAAGCAAGTATGACGTCACATTCGCGTACATATCCTTGCATTGGTAATATGTTTTCGAGAGTGTGCAAATTGCATGCAGGTTTCACTTGCATAGAAGTGGAGATGTTCAACAATTGAGTAGACCACCATGGGTGGAAGACGTGCTCCTCAATAAAAATGATTATTTTCTCGTGCATCCACCTAACAACCATTATGTTTCGATAATTTGAACAGCGATATATATCATGTGCGTACAGTACGTCACTCGTTCGCAATTCGAAAAGTGTAACTAACGTTTGCGCGTTATATTTGCAGGTCAATAGAATAGAAATATGTTCAAGTTCGAACTACTTACCCCATACAAGTACCCCATGTAACTTGTATGCAGGTTTGTACAAATTGTATGCAACTTGCATGCAAGTAATTTGCCTAATGGAATCGCGCCTTAAATATAATATCCTCCAGACCGATTTCGGCCACGGCGGCCAGTCTTAACGGAGACTGGCCAACTACGCAGGAGATATTATAGTGCACAAGTGTGTGCGCAAACACAAGTGCACTCTCTGTTCCCTAACTCTCATGATCCGATGGGACGTCACCGACATGACCGGAGAGAGATCAGGCGCAGGACCAACGACTTTACGTACTTTCGAGGCACGGGGGTGTCTTACACCGCCAACTTCCTAACTCCAGGCTGCTATTGAGATTTCTTAATTGATAAACCCAATAACTGCTTGTCGGCCCGACCTGGGATTCGAACCCGAGACCTCATGCACAGCAGTCGCATTCACTACCGCTGCGCCTTAAATATGGTAGTAATGTAGACCAACATCTTGTAATTATCATACTCAAAAAATGTCACTCTTAACGACCCAATACTCTAGAAACACACCACATAACACAAACTTTCCCAAACATTAGTAGGTACAACATGCACAGACTATTACATAAAACTCTCATTGAGTTGACGCGTGCTCAATACAAGATTACTCATTGGTATAACTCTGCTTAGCACCTGTTAAATAACAGCTCTGAATAGCATGTTATCTCATAGTGACGTGTTTGAAAAGAAAACGTGTTGCGTCGTGTCAAATATGTGTGTTTGAATGGAAGTAGTTTTGTATTTATTTTTTATTTACTTAATTCTTTAACAAATTGTTACAACTGTGTCTGAATATTATTTAATATACAAAAGCATTAAAAATAAAAACATGACATACATTCTCTACTATTTCAATGTCAATTACAAGATAAGCCAGTAAATTCATCCACAGAATAAAAAGATTTTTCCAATAGGAAGGCTTTTTCTAAAAACATCTGTACTACCTATAGATCTCTTTTTTTAATTCTATTGATAGACAATTGAATAATTTTACACTTTGGTATTGCGCACAATGCTTTGTTATGTTTATGGTTGGCGTGACATTGTTTTTTAAGTTTTTTCTTCGAGTACTTACTTTCTCTGATTAACCTTTCATCTGCACTTTCATAATAGGTATTGAATTTGAGTTTGGGGTTTAGCTAATACCTACATAATTATTGATATTAACTGCCTCCGTGGCGCAGCGGTAGTGAATGCGACTACTGTGCATGAGGTCTCAAATATAAACCACGATTATTAATAATGGTGGTTTATATTTGAGATTAGCTGTTACCTGCGACTTCGTCCGCGTAGATTTTAACTAAAGTGTTTGTCTCCACGGAACCCAATTTTTTTTCTTAATTCAAAGTAGCCTGTGTTACTCCTTATAACATCAGCTATCTGCCAGTGAAAGTCCCGTCAAAATCGGTTCGGCCGTTTCGGAGATTACCCGACACAAACAGAAAGACAGACAAAAAAAATTGGTTGTCTATATAGTCGGTTTACAGACGATAGTTTAACGTGACAACGTCATAACGTACCTTTCGCTCGCTCGTGTAGCGCTCTCGCTCCGATCGTAACGTTACAATGAGCGTAACGGGACAATGAGTCATCCTTTTTCGTGCATGCAGCCGACGTTCATCGATTTATTAGACGTTGTCACGTCAAATATTTATAAACAGATGTTTTCGTACCTTATATGCTTTCATATGCATTAGATAAAAAGCTGTTATTTTGACATTACAAACAGACACTTCAATTTTATTTATTTGTATAGATTGTGGGTCTGTGCCTTTGATCCGTATCTATGTTTAAATGTGGGGATGCGTGTATGTTGCATTTGAATGATATTTAAAAACATGTAGAAGCTGTGCTATCCTAGTAGAAGACCATTGTACTGCCACTCAGAGGTCTCGATTTCAATTCTAAGTCACGCATCTCTGACTTTTAAAGTTATGTGCGTATTAAATAGTTAATTATCGCTTGCTTTACCGATGAAAGTAAACACCGTGAGGAAACCTGCATGTCTGAGAGTTCTATATAATATTCAACTGGACATATTTTCTCTCACTCATCAACAATTCAAACGTAAAGTTATTGAATTGTTAGGTTAAGTACAACGTTTCATTTTAGATTTTGTTTGTTATAAATTGTTAAATTCATTCAATTGTGTTCACCATCACTTTCATTTTCCATTGTTAATCCGTGGACAATGGTGTTGATTATGTTTGATAATTTAATGTAAAACACTATCTTTTAATACTTTAACATGTAATTGTTTTTTGTCCCTGATAAATAAAATAAAATAAAATAATGTTCTCAAAGATATGTGAAGTCTGCCAACGCGCAGTGGGCCAGTTCGGTGGACTATCATATGGCCTAACCCTTCTCAGACTGAGAAGAGGCCCGTCCAGAGCTTTGGGACTGTTTAAATAAAGTACTGATTTTATTATATATCTGTATAAATCTTCTGTTCGTTTGTTTTTAATGAAACTCCTCCTAAACGGCTGGACCGATTTTGATGAAAGTTTTTGTGTGTGTACAGGACAACCGTAACGTCTGTCGGGACAGCTAGTGTAATGTAAAATTATAGTTTACTAGCGACACGCTCCGGCTTCGCAAGGGTATCTAGTTCAAAACCTTAACAAATTATACACCTAAACCTTCCTCATGAATCACTCTGTCTATTGGTGATAACCTCACGAAAACCCGTTCAGTAGATTTTGAGTTTATCGCGAACAGACAGCTGTGGCGGCTGGCGGGAGACTTTGTTTTATAATAATACTAGCTTTTGCTTTAGCGCTCGCGTGGTACCTACATGAATAAAAAGTAACCTATGTCCTTCCCCAGGTTTTAAACTATATCTGTACCAAATTTCATCAAATTTCAAATTTAGCCGTAAAAAGGTAACAGACAGACAGAGTTACTTTCGAATCCTAACTAATATTATAAATGCGAAAATTAGTTTATTTGTTTGTTTGTTACGTTTTCACGCCTTAACTACTCAACCGATTAACATGAAATTTTGCATACACGTTGTCAGGGGTACAGAATAGGACATAGGGTACCTTTCATCCAGAAAAATAACTGTTGCAAACATAACCTAACCTATCCTATATTTACGCGAGCGAAGCCGCGGGTGAAAACTAGTTTATAATATTAGTAAGGATGTAATCAAGTTGCCTGCCACGATGACGCAACGGTAGGTAGTGAACGCCACTGCTCTGCTTGTGCCTCGGGTTCAATTCCCAGGGTGGCCATTGTTACTGATTATTTTTCTCTCAAGAAAATCCAGGAGTCTGTAACTGTCCTCAGTAGACGGCAATAAGCTCACTCTCTATAACTTGGGACCTAAAGCCGTAGATGACGAAAAGTGGGTGTAAAACACCTCTGCATACCCCTTCGAAGATATGAGCGTGAGACTATGTAATATCAGCCCTGTATTAAACTGTCCCACTGCTGGGCATGGGCAGTGGCGTAGCGTGGACTAATATAGACATGGGCAAAGTCGCATCAGCGAGGCCCCTTTTCTTTCGTTCCCAAGATCTACCCCATAAATCTATCTTATTAAACATGCTTTGACACGACATACCTACTTATGATAGTGAAAAAATATAAATGCGCGATGGGAGAATATTGAAAAGCATTTACCTAGATTTGAAAAAATAAGAAAAAGGTTTTATTTTGTAACCTAAGTGATTAAATTTTTACAAAAGTAATGTTCTTCGGCTTTTGTTGACAGAAGTCCTCTAGTAAGGATTTTATTTTAAGTCTGGTGGCATCGCATTTAAAGAGGCCCCTTTAATGTGAGGCCATGGGCGAGGGCCCACTTCGCCCACGCCTAGCTACGCCACTGGGCACGGGCCTCTTCTCAGTGTGAGAACGGGAAGCCCATAGTCCACCACGCTGGCCCAGTGCGGGTTGGCAGACTTCACATATCTCCGAGAACTGTCAGACATGCAGGTTTCCTCACGATGTTTCCCTTCACCATTGAAGCAACCGATAATTAAGAGTTGAATACGCACAGAGCTTTGTGAAGACAGAGGTGCGTGCCTTAGGTTCGAGCTTCAGACCTCTGCGTGACAGTCCAACGGACTCCTGTTAGGATACCGCTGGTTACTACTATATATGTATGAACTAGCTTATTTAAAAATCGGTTGAAGAGTTTTGAGTTCAACCCTTACAAACAAATAAAAAATCAAAACATTTTCTTAATAATATTAGTATAGACTAGTATAGATGTATGTAGAAAGTTAATATAATATTAGAATTCGATCCAATATTTATCTAGTATAATAAACGTCATTTAGCGCGGGTAAAAATGCGGAACACAGCTCAGATAATATCTAAAAGAATTATTTCTAAAAGTATTTTATAAGTATACTCTCACGTACATCTTTTGAGTATCTACTTTAAGATCTTCACGCATCACTGAGAAACGCTAAAATAATTGCCTACATTTGAGTCTGAACGCAGCTCTCGAGCTACCAAAGACAAGAACTTTCTCTCCACAGATAAATAATATATAAATTGCTTTCCCGCTCTGTCACTGTCAAGTGTCAAATTAATTCAATTTTTATTTAATCGGTGTTACGTGTTGACTGTTGTATTGCTTATTTTCACTATGTATGACACTTATATACGTAATATGCATATAAATTAGGTAGTTTTACTTGGATTATGATGGTGGTATCGTGGTTTAAGTGAGCGTATAAGTTAGAGATCGGGTATTCAATGACTAAGTTGGGTAAAATTGAGATTTCTGGTAAGAAATCTTTGTTGTTGCTTTTTAAAAAGACAACTCCCGCACTAGGGATGAATCCTGTGTCGCGGGGGACTTTACAAACATTCAAACAAAGGACAAAGAACACACAGACTCTGAACAATCATTTATTTATTTATTTACATCAAATAGAACGACTTGCGCCAATTACACTATTTAATAATCCTTACTAATATTATAAATGCGAAAGTAACTCTGTCTGCCGGTCTGTCTGTCTGCCTGTTACCTTTTCACGCTCAATCCGCTGAACCGATTTAGACGAAATTTGGAATGAAGATAGCCTTAGACCCTGGGAAGGACATAGGCTATATAACATCACGCTACGGCTGAAGGCAGCGGCGCAGTAACCACAAATACCAATGACGCGGGTGAGACCGCGGGCACAGCTAGTATAATATATAAATTTAAAATTTAGCATTCATGCATTCAGCTCACAGTACCTCATTCTAATAATAACACTTTCCATTCATCCGCAAAAATATCAACTTCTGGGTTATAGTCCAAGAGAGCGTTAAGCTGCTTTAGTGACCGTGAGTTACAGCGTGCCACAGTACCGCACGCTGGAACCGCCAGCAATCGGTGCTTTCTACCACGACCATTTGTGGGTCACACAAAGTTTTGTCCCGTGTGGGATTCGAACCCACAACACTCGGCGCAATGGCAGCGGCGAGGCGGCCACTTAAACCACTACGCCATCCGTGCAGTCAAAACTAGTTAAAATGGTCAGTAGGTGGTATTTATTGGATGTAACCTGTTTCCATCGAGAGGTCGAGGGTTCGAATCTCACTCATTGCACTTCCAACGTGAACGTAGGTACTCCTTTTTTATTTTTTTAACTTCAGGAGTTCAGGGGAATGCGTTTACGCACCTTTCGCGCCCGGGCTGAGCGCGGGTGTGTGGGACTTAAGCCAGAGAGGCCGGCCCCATACCCACTAAACCCCTGACGACGTTACCCGGTACCTAGTGTCGGTGCCACGGGATTCGCGCTAGCATTCACCGCGACACCGACAGGTCTTGGCCCGCCATACCAGGCGAGCCTCAGCTGTTTAGGGGAGGACCAGATGGTACAGTCCTCCTCTCCACTGAGGGGGACGCGCGGGGCGTTACGCCCCTCCCTCGGGCCTGTGCTGCTGCAGCAGACTGCCCAAGACCACCGCCCGCAGGCCGCGCCCTAGGGTGGCTGGAGGTCCGCGAGCGCCCTACGACGGCACCTTGGACGTCTCCTGCGGCACGTAGGTACTCTTAACATAAGTAGATTTAACTTTGCAGGAAGAGTTGAAAACCCCAAATTGCACTATTTTAGTGGTCGAGCGTAATAATAGCAAGCCTATTATCGTATACCAGGCACTTTTCAGAGTGCATGGTCCTGAGAATATGCTTTAACTAAGCCGGGGATTGAACACAAGACCTTACGATCGCATACAAACATAATAAAATATTCGTACCTTGCTACCAACGGAATCTATTACTTACTAAAATGTTTCTTTGTTGATGATAAAACTACTAGATTATGCCCGCGGCTTCACTCGTGTAAATGTAGGTTAGGTTAGATTAACAAACAGTACTTGTTTCTGGATATAAGGTACGGTATGTCCTTTTCTGTACTCCTGACAGCGTGTCTGCCAAATTTCATGACGATCGGTCGAGTAGTTAAGGCTTGAAAGCGTAACAAACAAACTCACATTCGCATTTATAATAGTAGTTACGATGTTAATATCGCCGTGGTAATCGAGAGGGCAGTAAGTCAAAGATGGCTATTTTTTTTAATTACTGATTTAGAATGCTTCTCTACTGTAAACAACATTTTTTCCCCTTTCTTTTGACATATAGAACATAATAATCGAGTACCTATAATGACCTATATAGTTTTATCACAAACGCTAAAATTATAACAAAATCTTTGCGCGCTGTTTTGCGCCTGCCTAATGCCTTTTCTGACTTAGTGCCCTCTCGATTACCACGGCAGAATATATATTTACGTATATAAGTTAGGCATAGATGTATACATTCGGCCAGTATGCTTTTAAGTCCCACGAAATACGAAGCAAGCCTATAGCCGTCACATTTCCAGACTGCCCGCTCCTGAGGGTCTCTTTACCTAAGGCGGGAATCAAACTCATTTAATTATAAATGAGCAAAAAACTGGTGTATCTAGGGTTGCCAACCATACTTTATAATAAAGTATTATATTGTTTTTCGGGTGAACATACTTTATACCTACTTTATTAGGAAAATAAAGTATGTGAAAATACTTTATTTTACTAGTGACGACATTTACAGGTTTTATTTAATTGTTTACTTAAAGTAATGTTAAAGTGACTACCTAAATTAAATAAAAACAATTGTTTATCTATCCTAATAAAGACATATATAGTAAAGATCCGGTAAGGATGTTCCCTGATAATAAATATTTGTTAGATGTTACTAGCATCAACAAAAATATGGTAACAAAAAAGCAGGTTAAATAAATAATAATTTATTTTGAGATCTTGTACTTTATTTTTGCATCTCCGATAGTAAATATACTTTATTTGTTCAAAATAAAGATGGCAACCCTAGGTGTATCCTCTAATCACAAATAATATATTTGAAAGTGCACGTGATTTGTAAACTAAAAATATCGCCATAGTTGCATCATGCAAATTATAATAATTTATAAACAATAACCCAACATTCTATCTTAAATGTCAGTATTTACATTATTTTTAAATTGTCTATAAAACTGCCATATTCGCGCTCATGGGTTTGACTTATGTCAAAGTTATTCATCCATAAACAAAACAAGAAATTCGCAGCTTAACCACGTGCGTAACTTGAAAGATGTAAGTTAATCGATATAACTCGAAACCAGCGTATGCCTCAAATTCACCATCAGGTTTAACAAGTTTCTTACCAAGTTATTGCCTAACAAATCTCTAGAAAATGATGGTTACACCGTTGCATAATAACATTAACATATTGTAGACAGAAAATCAATGAATTTTACAAATAGATAGCATTTTTAAACCATCTAAATCTGAGTTTGTGTATCTATTGACAATCCTATACATAATTCTATCTCTTACGGGCGATAGTTGAACTGCATGTGGGAGAAGGAGACACAAAATCGGAAATGGTTGTTTGACATCAGCTGTTGTAACGCGCCTCACTTCACTCTGCGCTTATCTCCATTCATTTATAGTTAGTTACGACGCGAATTTCATCGGGAGAGCTTGTGTTATATTAATTTCTGTTAGATTTAAAATGTAAACAAACAGTTTTTGTAACATTTAGTGAGTGAAATGCCTCATAAAATTGCTAAAATGTATTCGAACGCTTGTGTTGTGCTGTGTTTAGTGCTGTTACAGTGTTTAGACAATGTTTATTGCTACTCAATTAGCGAGCATAAACATGTTCATTGCTCGCACGAACACCCAAAAGCAGACGAAGTGAGTAATTATAAAGAATACTGTATTTTTTATCATTTCGCACGATTTTTTTGAGGTTATGTCAGGTCTTTCGAACGGCCGTACACCGCAGAACAAATTGGAGCGACATAAACATAGATTTTTTTGTTTACAGTAATGTTTTTTTAATTAAATAACTACCTTGACTATCACCTTATTAAATTGCATTGTTCGTAATGGCGTGTTAAATTAGCCAATACATTGTTTATTTTTCAACAGTGATCGATTCAATTACACTTCCTTACAGTTCGTAATCGTAACATCAAAGTATAAACTACAAAGAAGTTTTGTTTAGTCAGACAAACTTGTTTATTATTCAGCAGAAGTTACTTTATACATAAGATTGATTAGAGAGAGCAAGATAATTAAGTTTTAAATTGTTACACAAAGATATAATAGTAATACCAACTGTTGATAACAAAGATAAATATATTTATGGTAGGCTGTATATTTCTTAATTAGATTATCTGACAGATCACAGCACCGAAGTACCGACCTACTTAATTTAAACTCTTCCCATCTATACCTTTCAAATACGTTCTACTATTTATTTATCTAGGTAAACTATACACATGTGTTGATGAAAACGGCACGCAGACAACAAAAGATATGAGGAAAACGAATAGAAAATTAAAACTTATTTCACCAAACCTATTGTGCTATGCTCGCGTTATGACAGTATAATTGCTTGCAGCACGCTAAATAATGCAACTGGTATGCAATTTATTCAAATTAACGATGCAGCATTCTGTCTATTCACGGTACATTTAAGTCGCGTGGAAAACGCAAGAAAAATGTTTATGTAAGTGAACTAATTGATATCTTAGGCATAATAAGTAAGTGCAGTGGTCAGTGTGGCATAACGCGGAATTCCTTCGCCTTATAAAATATAACAAAGATCGTTTTGTCGATGATTTAAAATGGCTGACTGAACACATTATACACATTGCTTCGTACATACCTACATATTTACAACTGAAATAGCTATAATATTACACTTAATTTAATATATTTATTTGATTTAGAATTATTTAATTGTTTACGGGAAACGGCAATACATACAATATGCGTAGGTATAAAACCGGTTTGAATACCGTCTAACATCATAACATGTGTAAACTTAAGATAAAATTGTGTAAATAATTAAATTATTTACAATAAACATTTTACTGACAGCATAAAGTCTCATTTATTTTTTGTTAAGTCCGTCTAAACATTATCTTGGCTCAAATTATTATTATACTTGTTTCATTACGTTAATCGCTGTGTTGGTTCATAGTCACGCACATTCATTGTAATAAATTATTATGAAGATATAATATATGTGACGAGTCTTAAATGTCTTTATTTGAGACTACCTGTTATCCGCGACTTCATCTGCGTGAAATTTAACAAAAAAAAGTGAATTTTCGGTACTCTATTTTTCTAAAATAACCGTAGCTTAAGTATTCCTTATGACATCAGCTATCTGCCAGTGGAAGTCCCGTCAAAATCGGTCCAGCCATATAAGAGACTAGATGTGTCCGCGGTTTCACCCGTATTTATGATTACTGCGCCGCCCCCGTAGGTTTTAGTGTGATGTTATATATAGCCTATAGCTTTCCTCGATAAATGAGCTATCCAACACTAAAAGAATTTTTCAATTCCGACCAGTAGTTTCAGAGATTAGCCCGTTCAACCAACCAAACAAACAAACTCTTCAGCTTTATAATAGAACATGTTATCATATTGCAGTTGCTTCCTAGTATAGTATGCTCCATTTGTTAATATTGTACGTAGAGTAGGTACCTAGATAGATTTGTCGTAATTTGAGTGTCAAACTCAAGGATTGCCATGGGCGTCACTGCTAAACTTGGCTACAAAGGTATTATTTTTAATTTATTTATGGAGTGTTTCTTGGGTCTACCATAAAGAAACACTTATGACCACAAAGAATAAAAGTCTATAGGTAAAAACGTTAGAACTATTGCCAAATAACGGATTTCTGTAATGTAGGTAAAACAGATTTTGTCAATCCTTCAAGCTCATACCAGGTTGGCAATAATGCCAGATATTTTCGGACGGTTTTTAAGTACCACTCTTGAGCAGCGATAGCTCAGTGGGGAGACCAACAGACTGCAATGCAGAGGGTCTCGAGTTCGAACCCACGTCGCGCATTCCTTACTTTCGGAAGTTATATGACTTTTCGAAATTATGTGCGTATTGATCGACAATTATCGCCAGCTCCGTGCCTCGGAGAGCACGTTAAGCCGTTGGTCCCGGCTGCCATGAACATCTATGGCAGTCGTTATTGGGAGAGTGTCGACACAAAAGATCACTGGGTCGAAGTGTCGCCGGTCTGCACTGACTGGCCCCCACATAAGACAAGATAAAGTACCACTCTTGCATTTGAAATACCTAATTCTTGTGTCACAGGAGACATTTCTACTCCATGGATAGTGTAGTGGTCGAAGTAGTCACCTCGCCACTGACGCTGCGCCGAGTGTTGTGGGTTCGATCCCCACATCATCATCATCATCATCAGGCTATAATAGTCCACTGCTGGACATAGCCCTCCCCCAAAGAGCGCCATAGCGCCCTTTCTTCAGCTTGCCGCATCCAACATCTGCCTGCAGTCTTTCGCAGATCGTCATCCCACCTGGTCGGAGGGCGTCCTACACTACGTTTGCCGAGTCGCGGTCTCCACTCAAGAACACGCTTACCCCAGCGATTGTCGGTTCTTCGCGCGATATGGCCAGCCCACTGCCACTTCAGCTTGCTAATTCTCTGAGCTATGTCGATGACTTTGGTTCTCTGTCGCATATATTCGTTACGAATTCTATCCTTCAGAGAAACTCCGAGCATAGCTCTCTCCATAGCTATCGATCCCCACTCGGGACAAAAGATTGTGTGATCCACAAATGGTTGTTCCAAGTCTGTGTGTTCTTTGTGTCCGTCGTTTGAATGTTTGTAAAGTCACCCACGACACAGGAATTACTCCCTACAATCAGTACAATTATTTATCTATCACGCAAATCTCGTGTTTCCTTCTTCCTTCAATCCTGGGTCCTTTAAGCGGGACGTGAAAAAGCACCTTCTCAGACCGTCAAAGTAGAGACCTCAACATCGCCTCGGCTGCTATGAGGGCGGTGTGGAGGCCACTGCTCTTAGACCACACGACTGCTTACTATCAGGTGGAGTGTGGTCATTTTGAAGAGCAAAATAAAAAAAAATAAAAAATATTTAACCCACATAGGAATCGAACTCACAATACTCAGTGCAGTGATAGTAGCGTGGCAATCTTGAACGCTTATTGGGTGACGTAAGAGTCATTTCAAAAACACAAACAAAAAATAAGGACAAAGTATTGAACTCCAAAAGCCGGTTCCTTGCAGATGACTTAGGATTTTTTTGTATTCGTTTTGGTCAATACATCCGATGTACATAGGTACAAGATGGCGTAGTGGTTAGTGTAACCGACTGCCACGCCTGAGGTCGCAGGTTCGATTCCCGCACAAGTCAAACATTTGTGTGCATGAACATGGATGTTTGTCTTTGTCTAGGTGTTTCTATGTATAATATTTTAGTATTTACAAATGAAAAGTATATATGTATGTTTATCCATTGTCTAGTACCTACCCATAATACAAGCTCTGCTCAGTTTGGGCTAGATGGTGTTGTGTATAATATATGTGATAGAATATTATTATTATTATTATATGTATACAACGTGTGTTAAATATTTAATTATCGCTCGCTTTAACGGCGAAGGAAAAGCATCGTGAGGAAACCTACATGTCTGAGAGTTCTACATAATGTTCTCGAAGATATGTGAAGTCTGCCAACGCGCACTGGGCCAGCGTGGTGGACTAACCTAGCCCTTCTCACACTGAGAAGAGGCCCGAGCCCAGCAGTGGGACAGTTTAATACAGGGCTGATATTATCACTACATCAATACATATTATAAAACAATGTTCACCGCCGCGTCTGTTTGGCTGTTCGCGATGAACTTAAAAACTACTGAACGGATTTTCATGCGGTTTTCACCAATAGCAATAGATTCATGAGGATGGTTTAAATGTATAATTTGTTAAGGTTTTGTACTTCCCGGGGCGATTCGCTAGTTATACAGTGTGTCCGGTAATTAATGGATAACCTTGAAATGTCTTATAGTAGAACTGATGGCCAATCAGAAAAAAAATGTCAAAGTAAGATATTTATATTAATAAAGTGCAATAGCTAGTCTTAATGTTTCTGACTATAGCGATAATGTGTGAAACTTTATGCATGATATATAAAATTAAAACATAATATTTGCATGCCGAAATTGGCTAAATGTGGCAAGGACAATATGTGATGTAACTAAGAACTTTATGTACCCATGTTCTGCAAATAAATAATTCATTAATTCAAAAATACTTTTGACTGTCTATCTATTAGCATAATTAGTGTTTAATAATAAAACAACAAAAAACCGATGGAATTCATTCATTTATGGTCGTAGTGTACAAGAAAGTAAAATATGGTAATAAAAAAAAAAACAACGGGTTGCACTCCGGGAGTGCCGGCAGAAGTGAAAACTTGAATATTAACGTTGTGCATTTCTGATATTTTGGAATGGTTAGGGAATAATTTTGCACGAATTGCTTTAATTATCAGTATAAAAGTACTATCATTTATGTAGTAAAGTACAATATTAATTTATTGCGCTATCGTACACAAACATGACAATTCTCCCTCCGTCTTACAAATTTTCGATCAGGTCACTTGTCCTGACACGAGTTTATCATTTTTTACCCGTCACAAAAAAGTGCACAACGCCGCTAAAGAAGTTTTCACTTCAAAAAATCATATCTCACGTGGTAGTTAGGATAGACTTAATTTTTTTTCTGAACGGCCGTCAGTTCTACAATAAGACATTTTCAAGGTTATCCATTAATTACCGGAGAACCTGTATATACCTCGTGCCCGTGTCAGTGATAAAAGTATACATATATAGGTTGACGTCTTTTAGATATGTATGGTTCTCACTGACTGCAATAATATTTGTATGTGTATACGTGTGTCTCTGAATCTGTGTGTGTATATGTGTGTGTGTGCTTGCATGTTTATCTTAGGTACTTCCTCGACCGATGTAGCGTATAACGTTGTATTATAAGCAACAACGATATTCTATCACGTTGCTTATGCGGGCCATTCACGATCAAGTTTGCAGCGGACTTGATTCGGCGTCCAGTAAACTTGACGGTGTATGGCTATGGGTGTGCATGATAAGTCTACTTGAAGCGAAAATAGAATTTCGTTCTGCCGGCTTGGTCAAGTTTGCAGCGTCATGTATACTTGAAGATGTGTGTGAGCGTTCAAGTATGCATGACATATCTTCCATGTCTGCTTTCTGAATTAGGGGAGTCACAAAGGATAAGAGTTTTAAATAAGTTTCTTCATTCATCCGTACATAATACTGATAATCTTTTGGAGTAATCCTCAATTATTTTACTAAATTTACATGAGATAAACATTTTCGTTTCAGTAACCAGTTTTTGCACCACATTGATCCATCTATTTTTCTATTTTCTTAATTGGACGTACTTTCTGAAAAACGTTCCAACCCACAAAGTTAACATTTTGAGATAATCGTGATTGAAGTTCAATCCCGTATTGCTTCTTCATACATGTGGGTAGTACTAAGTCATGATTTCATATTTAGAGTGATAGTAGAGCTACCAAATTTTTTCAGCTAGTAAATAGTAACCCCGTGACTAATTTGCTAATAATAACTCGATTTTGACCCGAGTGTGGGTTGGAACGTTTTCACAAAGTACGTCCAATTGCGAGTACTATGCCTAAGATTCAGACGGGTTCTCGAGTGGAGACCACGACTCGGCAAGCGTAGTGTAGGACGCCCTCCGGCCAGATGGACCGATGACCTCAAAAAGGTGGCTGGAGGTGACTGGATGGCGAAAACGGGAGATCGGGCCTTGTGGCGCACCCTGGGGGAGGCTTATGTCCAGCAGTGGACTGCAATAGGCTGAAATGATTTTGATGATGATGATGATGCCTAAGATGGCAAACGCGTCGTCGTCCGTCACTGGTGACGCCATAGTTTCATCTGGCAGCAGTGGCAGCCATCAAGCAAACTTGCCGGTAAACTTGATCGTGTCATCGTGTGTATTCTATATGGACGAAATGCAAACTGGACGCGGCTTCAAGTCTGCTGCAAATTTGACGGTGAATTTGATTGTGAATGGCCCGCATTACTCACGCAATTATCAAGTTGATGCTGTTCATGTGTTATTTATATAGTGTAATAATTATCTGGACTCTGATACATACACCACATACCTACTTTATTATCACTAGCTTTTGCCCGTGGCTTCACCTAAGAACAGTACTTTTTCTTGGATGAAATAATAATAATAATAATAATCTACCACATTCACACAACACCGTCTAGCCCAAACTAAGCAGAGCTTGTACTATGGGTACTAGACAGTGGATAAACATACATATATTGCTTTTTTTTTGTAAATACATACATATTATACATAGAAACACCCAGACCAAGACAAACATCCATGTTCATGCACACAAATGTTTGACTTGTGCGGGAATCGACCACGACCTCAGGCGTGGCAGTCGGTTACACTAACCACTACGCCATCGAGGCCGACATTACCGACGAAATGTAGGTAGTTTGAGTACGGTAAGGTAAGGAAATAATATAAAGTAGCATTTGCCCTCGGCTTCACTCGGGAACAGTCTTTTTTTGGATAAAAGATACTCTACGTCCTTTTCTTTACATCTGACAACCTGTATGCGAAATTTCATGATAATTGGTCAAAAAGAGAGCCGAAGGCCCAGTTACCCCGATCCTTTTCCTATCCTTTCCCTCCTTCATTCCTTTTTAAAGGGCTGGCAACGCACTTGTTACTCTTTGGGGTTGCGGGTGTCCATGGGCGGCGGTAATGGCTTACCATCAGGCCATCCGTAAGCTCGTTTGCCCCATAAGCCATAAAAAAAAAAATATATATATATGTAGGGATTTTATGAAATTTCTTCATAATTTTAACCCAATTTAACGATTTTTGGTCCAAATATACCAATTTTAGTCGGTAGATCTACCGATTTAGCATTTCGACTTTCGAGACCACTGAACGCGATAAAATCTGTATAAAGTAGTTTAATATCACCGAAAATTGCCTCATAGAAAACCTCAACAACATTTTGCTTCAATGAATTGTATTATTGAAGTTAAACTTGAATAAATACAAGTATACAAGTGAAATATCACAAAAGGTTCTTTGTACGGTGGAGGTAGGTCACATAAAACCTGTTTTGTGTTAAGGCCCGAGTCCACTAGAGCGTAATCGGATCAATAGAGAATGAGAAATAAACGTTAATCTATATATTAATACGTGAAGCAAAAACTTTGTACCCCTTTTTACAAAAATTGCGCGGACGGAGGAGTATGAAATTTGGCACAGTTAAAGTTTATATGGAGAAAGAGGGGCGAATCCTAATATTTTTATAAAATATGCATTAGTAATACATTAAATTAATGAAAAAACACTACACGCACACAACCATGCATTTGACACACGCAGTGAAAGCGCGTAACTATGGTTACATATGTCAATATATTATTATAATGACATAAAATTATATCAGCAATATCTTACAGGCAAACTTTGGTCGAATTTCGAGCACTAGGCGACCGCTAGTACTAATTAATTCAAGACCTCTGTATATGTTATACGATATGAATCAATTTATTTACTGTAAGCAATCCATACAATAAATAAATACAACGTTTTAACTATACTAAGTTTATAAAACACTAGATGTGCTCGCGGTTTCACCCGCCTTTATCGTTACTGCGCCGCCCCCGTGGGTCGTAGCGTAATGTTATATAGCCTATAGCCTTCCTCCATAAATAGGCTATCCAACACAAAAAATATTTTTCAATTCAATTCAGTAGTCCCTGAGATTAGCGCGTTCAACCAAACAAACAAACTCTTCAGCTTTATAATATTAGTTTAGACTAGATGTGTCCGCGGTTTCACTCGCGTTTTTGAATACTGCACCGCCCCCGTGGGTCGTAGCGTGATGTTATATAGCCTACAGCCTTCCTCGATAAATAGGCTATTCAACACTAAAATAATTTTCAAATCGAACCAGTAGTTCCTGAGATTAGCGCGTTCAAACAAACAAACAAACTCTTCAGCTTTATAATATTAGTATAGATATGGAGTGCAATAAAGATATTGAGAATTGACACGTCGAGATGTATGACTGAAGGCCATGTCATCAAGTTACGGCTTAGTATAGAGTTACAAAAGCACGTTGTGATTCCGAGCTATTGGTGCCAATTTTGTTGTCACAAAATTCTCTAAACTTAACTAAAAATCACTAAAATTTAGTTTAGTCCTGTCACTTTTAACGATTTCAGAATACGAAATGTCGTTTGACAGGACTTAACTAAATTTTAGTGATTTTTAGTTAAGTTTAGAGAATTTTGTGACAACAGAATTGGCACTATTGGGTACATACCTTAACCGTGGATCTCGCATTTCGTTATGCCATTTTAATATAGTAGACACTGTGTAAGACTAAGCTACTTCGTTAATACCTTGCTGTTCGATTTGTGGTAGGTTTGCTCCCCAGGTCGGGTTATTTCTTTTCATACTGGATGTCCTGTAATTCTAAAACATCCTAACTAATATTATAAAAACGAAAATGAGTTTGTTTGTTTGTTACCTTTTCGCACCTAAACCACTGAACCGATCATCCTGAAATTTTGCATATACGTTGACAGGTATACAGAAATGGACATAGGATACCTTTCATCCCAAAAAATTACTGTTTCCGAGGAAAACAATAATAACGTTTTTATGATAATAGATGGCGCCACGTGTCTTTCGAATCATGATTGAATTGTATTATATTACAAGCAGAGTACAACCCGAATTGTTTGTCAAATTCTAAATTAACGTGAGCGGAGCCGCGGGCAAAAGCTAGTACACTTATAAATGCTTTGGTTTACCGCATTAGCTTATTTTAATATATTTTTATACACTTAGCTTTTTTTTGGATTTGGTACTCGTGAGCATGCCACATAGAGATACCCATGGAAAACAGTTGTTTATTATTATCATAAATGCTGCTTTTAGGGGAATCTCCACTCTTATAAACTGGAATGGCAAATTGCTCGAAATTATTGGTATACGGGGAATTAAAACATTTTTTCCTTTTGCCATTACACAGCCATTGTGCGGTAAGATTTCTCATTGACAGGACTGAATACCAACTATCAGCCTTAACTTATGGGAAGGCGCTCCCGATAATTCTAAAGAGTTGAGATACTCTATAGAGATAATCTTTGAGTAGTAGAGCGTCGCTGATTTCAGCATGAGTAGGCCGGCTCGACCGGGAAGGACTACCCTCTCATAGAATATCGATGTGGAATAGCAGTAGTCCTACTGTTGTTTCGTTCGATGAGTGAGAGTACCGGAGGCTACCTATCCTATGTCTGGTTCTGTAAACCTGACAACGTATATGCAAAATTTCAGAATGATCAGTGGTTTAGGCGTGAAAAGGTAACAAACAAACTCATATTCGCTTTTATAATATTAGTTAGGACTAGCTTTTGCCCGCGGCTTTGCTCGCGTTAATTTAGAATTTGACAATCAATTCGGGTTGTACTCTGCTTCAACAGTTTCCTACTAGGCTACCCGCAACCTGCAAGAAACTGAAGCCTAACGGATTGTGTGTTTAATACTCTTTGGACCCATCAATCGTGAGTCATATCTTCAATCGTGACTTGTTAGGTCAGGGACGAGCAGAGTGTGCATTGTTTACCTGTATGCATCACGATCTTGCTGCTAAAAATATTTTAATTGTTATTTTAATTCACGAACTGGGCGCCCCTGACGTAACTAAATGAAACGCATTGATGTTAGATAAAGATAAGATCAATTTATTTGTAAAAACATCAGTACATTTACGTAGAATACACGTTGTTATTGGATATACAGGTTCAAAAGCTAGTCTAGAATATCATGTTTTATCTAAGGGTAAAACATGATATTGTAGACTAGCTTTTGCCCGCGACTTCGTCCGCGTGGAATAGTTACTTTGGACAGCATTTTGAATTTTTTAAGAAAACTCTTTAGCTAATACATTATGCTAACTAATATAAAAGCGAAAATTTATTTGTTTGTTCGTTACCTTTTCACGCCTAAACCACTTCGTCCTGAAATCAGACTCTCAGACATGCAGGTTTCCTCACGATGTTTTCCTTCACCGTTCAATCGAACGATAATTATTAAAAAAACAAAACCATCCTGATCCATTTTTTTACTACCAAGTTAAGGAATAAAGTCTTTTAATAACAGCATTATGCCTGACTATGGATTCAAACCCAGAACCACACGAATGGTCGCTAATATAAGCCACGGGACTATTAACAAAGAATATGCATGACATTTCGAGTGCAATGACCGATTGGTCCCACAGTCAGTTCTCGTTTGATGCCCTTGAATCGTGTTTGTAGATAAAATTTATTTAACCGTACTTATATTATGAATTTAAAAGTAACTGTTCGTTTCTTATACACAGTTAAAAGCTGTATCTATTGTGATAAAGTTTTGTGTGGCGATAGAGACATATGAAACTTAAAATAAAATGCTGATTCATTTAATATGTCGTTTTGATAATATATATACGTACATACATACATAGATTTACGCCTGTTTCCCAGAGGGGTAGGCAACGACTACGGATTTCCATTTGCTACGATCCTGACACACTTCTCTGGCATCATTCACTTTCATCACATTCCTCATACACGCCCGTCGGTTCAAGGAGCTCTTAACCTGGCCTTTGTCCAGATCGCCTCCGATCTGATCGAGAAACGTTCGCCTAGGTTTTCCTCTTGCGACTGTTCCATTCACACTAGTCTTATAAACTTTCTTAGTCAGTCTTTCCTCGTCCATTCTTTCTACATGCCCAAACCAGCCTAACATACCCTTTTCTATTCTTGTAACTATATCCACTTTTATGCCGCATCTCTCTCTAATCACACTATTTCTTATTCTATCTTTCAGAGTCACACCACATATGCTTCTCAGCGCTCTCATTTCTACAGCATTTATTCTGCTCTCATGCTTCTTTTGCCATACCCAACTTTCACTTCCATACATAAGATAATATAACAGTCTGTAAATCTGAAGGGGTCTAAGTCTTAGTGTATTACACCCAAGATTGCACGGATGACGTAGTGGTATAATTGGTCGCCTCGACACCGACACTGCGCCCAGTGTTGTGGGTTCGAATCCTACACGGGACTAAAATTTCCATGATTCCCAAATGGTTGTTCCGAGTCTGGAGTTATTTGAATGTTTGTTGTGATGTGTCTTTTTTAGTGCCCCGCGATAAAGGAATTACTCCCAGCGAGAAAGTGGTATCCTAAAAAAAAAATTTTCTTCAGCAATTTTATAGTCACACAAGTTCTGTTACTTACCTATTTCAAATTTGCGCTTCTACCAAGAAGTTCGTAACAAAAATTCAATAATACCCAACCCAGTAACGGAACTCTCAACCTCAATCGCACGCACACATACATACCTCTAACTTACAAAAAAAAAACGCGAGTTGTCATTTGAAGTTCTTTATAATTTAAAGTTATTTATTTGAAGGGTAGAAACACAAACGCCATTCCCCTACGCACGTAAACGTTCGGAAATCCCAAGGGTGACTAAACAGACTTGGGGTTTGTTTTATTGCGTACTAGCTTTTGCCTGCGGCTTTGCTCGCGTTAATTTAGAATATGACCATCAATTCGGGTTGTACTCTGCTTGTAATAATATAAATCAATTATGATTCGAAAGACACGTGGCGCCATCTATTATCATAAGAACGTTATTGTTGTTTTCCTCAGGAACAGTATTTTTTTTCGAGATGAAAGGTGGCCTATGTCCGTTTCTGTACACCTGACAACGTATATGCAAAATTTCAGGATGATCGGTTCAGTGGTTTAGGCGTGAAAAGGTAACAAAGAAACAAACTCATTTTCGCTTTGATTTATTTATTTTTATTTATTTATTCGTTGGTACACCAACAGCATTACATGTTACATCTACGTAATTATTGTTACAATAATGAATCAGTTCTAACATGCTTGCCTATCACAGGTATACACAGCAATCACGTTAAGACAACAATATGTTCCTAGTTGTATACTAACACATAATAAAGTTCAAGCAACAATAAAAAATTTAAAACAAAAAAGATACAAAACACAATAACAAAAAATACACCAAAGTTTAATGAATAATAATATAATAATAATAATAAACAACAAAGTCTATATTATACCAATTGTAATATCCACCACAGGAGTTATCCCGAAATATTTACACCATAGCATAAAACTACTTGAACTATCACCAAATACATTTATTAATATACAAAAAGCAGCAATACTAAATACATGTAGGATTGTCCGAAAATTTATGCAGAGTGACGAAAGTGAAACATTTAATATAGAACAAAATCTCCCAACTCAATCTTAGATGACGATTACTTGGTTTCTACCCGTAAACGTCATTAAAACACCGACTATTAGTTGATTATAAAAACAAAAACAAATAATAATAATATTCTACTACATACACGCAACACCATCTAGCCCAAACTAAGCAGAGCTTGTACTATGGGTACTAGACAATGGATAAACATACATATATACTTTTTTTTTGTAAATACATACATATTATACATAGAAACACCCAGACCAAGACAAACATCCATGTTCATGCACACAAATGTTTGACTTGTGCGGGAATCGAACCCGCGACCTCAGGCGTGGCAGTCGGTTACACTAACCACTACGCCATCAAGGCCGACAACGGCCGATGAAACGATACAAACTTTGGTGTATTTTTTGTTTTTGTGTTTTGTATCTTTTTTGTTTTATAATATTAGTTAGAAACTTAGGATTACTATTTACTGTTTTGCCAACCCTAACATTTATTACACGAAGTAAACTCATCGCGGTCAGCTTGTACCGCACGTCATTACAATTGAGCTTCTTTTCACACGTTCCCATCCATTGTTCGACCGCGCTTACTGTGCTTTACGTAATAACTACTTTCGTTGTAATGTTAATCCTAGCTATCCTATATAATCCTAACTAATGTTATAAAAGCGAAAATGAGTTTGTTTGTTTGTTACCTTTTCACGACTAAACCACTGAACCGATCATCCTGAAATTTTGCATATACGTTGACAGGTGTACAGAAACGGACATAGGCTACCTTTCATCCCGAAAAAAAAATACTGTGCCCGAGGAAAACAATAGTAACGTTCTTATGATAATAGATGGCGCCACGTGTCTTAGGAATCATAATTGAATTATATTATTACAAGCAGAGTACGACCCGAATTGATTGCCAAATTCTAAATCAACGCGAGCGAAGCCGCGGGCAAAAGCTAGTTAATATTATAAATGCGAATATGAGTTTGTTTGTTATGCTTTCACGCCTTAACTACTCGACCGATCATCATGAAATTTTGCAGACACGTTGTCAGAGATACAGAAAAGGACATAGTGTACCTTTTATCCAGGTAAAAAGTTATATTAATAATATAATTGGTTCTTGTAATCATACGACGAACCCTAAGTTCCGTACGATTAGGGCAACCAATTTCAATGTATACATGTATTTTTCTATACAAAAATACAAATAATTAGTACGGTTTAATAAAACTTGAGTCCCCTGGCAGTGACGGCAATACACCAGTGGTCACTATTTAAACTAAGAACTCTATTATTAAACGGCTGGTTTCCAAATCGTGTTTGTCATCGGATACTCAGTAGAATCTATATATTAATACGTGAAGCGAAAATTTTGTACCCCTTTTTACGAAAATTGGGCGGACGGAGGAGTATGAAATTCCGCACACTTATAGTTTATACAGAGAAGAAGTGACGAATGCTAATATTTTTTTTAAATATGCTTTAGAAATACATTAAATTAATGAAAAAACACTACACGCACACAACCATGCATTTGACACACGCAGTGGAAGCGTGTAACTATGGTTACATATATCAGTATATAATGACATACATATATCAGCAATATCTTACAGGCAAACTTTGGTCGAATTTCGAGCACTAGGCGACCGCTAGTTAAATTAAAACTGTATTTAGCATAATATTGTTAAAATTGTTATATAGATTAAGGCCAAAGAATATTTGCCCTTATCCTTTTGACCGCCACGGACGTCCATTCACGTCAAATTAAACCGTGCTCACGACGCCCCCGACGGCATGGCACGTCGAAAATACGACTATTATACGTTCAAAATAAACATAAAAAATATGTTTGTTGTGTTCCTTTTACCTATTATTTAAAACTACATTAATCATCGCCTGGCGTAGGGGGCACAACGCTACTTTTATGCTGTGGCGGTCAAAAGGACTGCGCCGAGCGAAATGTGCCGAAACAAGCGGTCACAGTTAAGTGAATAAAATCAACACTATTTGTTTAATATTAATACAAATATAAAATATTCATTTACCATAACAATGAATGTGTTTACAATTACTCCGTGTAAAAAACTTAAAATAAATAATTAATATTTAAATGTAAATGATAATGATGATAGTAAATGATGGCTTAGCCCTTCACATATTGAGAAGAGGCCCGTGCCGACCTGTGGGATAAATTAAAACAGGACTGATATTATATTGTAAGACTTCTTTTTGAAGTGGAAACTTCTTTAGCGGCGTTGTGCACTTTTTTTGTGATGGGTAAAAAATTTTAAACTCGCGTCAGGACACGTGACCTGATCGAAAATTCGTAAGACGGAGGGAGAATTGTCATGTTTGTGTACGATAGCGCAATAAATGAATATTGTATTTTACCACATAAATGATAGTACTTTTACTAATTCATGCAAAATTATTCTCTAACCATTCCAAAATATCAAAAATGCACAACGTTAATATTCAAGTTTTCACTTCTGCCGGCACTCCCGGAGTGCAACCCGTTTATTTCTACAATGACAACTTTCGCTCTAGGAATAATTCCTGTGTCCCGGGGTTCTTTACAAACATACAATCAACGGACACAAAGAACAGACTTAGAACAAGCATTAGTGGATCACACAAAGTTTTGTCCGTGTGGGATTCGAACCTCCAACACTAGGCGTATTAGCAGTGACCACTTAAACCACTACGCCATCCGTGCAGTCAGACTTACAGACTGGCAGATTAACTAAACATGTAATTGTATACACAGACCATACATAAACTGATATTGGTGCCAATTCTGTTGTCACAAAATTCTCTAAGCTTAACTAAAACTCACTAAAATTTAGTTTAGTCCTCTTAAATGACATCGAAGAACAGACAACCGCTGGGGTAAGCGTGTTCTTGAGTGGAGACCGCGACTCGGCAAACGTAGTGTAGGACGCCCTCCGACCAGGTGGGATGACGATCTGCGAAAGACTGCTGGCAGATGCTGGATGCGGCAAGCTGAAGACAGGGCGCTATGGCGCTCTTTGGGGGAGGGCTATGTCCAGGAGTGGACTATTATAGCCTGATGATGATGATGATGATGATGAAATGACATTTCGTATTCTGAAATCGTTAAAAGTGAAAGGACTAAAAAAAATTTTAGTGGTTTTTAGTTAAGCTTAGAGAATTTTGTGACTACAGAATTGGCACCATTGTCCAACAAAACAGGTTTTATTTCAATGCTAAACAGCGTCACTGTTTATGAATACAACGTACCATTATATCACATACACCATAGAATCTTCTAGAGTACTGATTTGATTACGTACAATACTCTTGTGTTGACTTAAATCCTATCCTAACTTCCTAACTAATATTATAAAAGCGAAAATGAGTTTGTTTGTTTGTTACCTTTTCACGCCTAAACCACTGAACCGATAATCCTGAAATTTTGCATATACGTTGTCAAGTGTTCAGAAACGGACATAGGCTATCTATCATCCCGAAAAAAATTACTGTTCCCGAGGAAAACAACAATAACGTTCTTATGATAA
Organism: Catocala sponsa; assembly: GCA_963564715.1. Classification (NCBI taxonomy): domain Eukaryota; kingdom Metazoa; phylum Arthropoda; class Insecta; order Lepidoptera; family Erebidae; genus Catocala; species Catocala sponsa. Next base: position 7,097,418 of record OY751356.1, on the reverse strand, counting down.
TAGATGGCGCCACGTGTCTTTCGAATCATGATTGAATTATATTATTACAAGCAGAGTACAACCCGAATTGATTGTCAAGTTCTAAATTAACGCGAGCGAAGCCGCGGGCGAAGGCTAGTTATAATTTCAGTATTTTACAACTCATATATATTTATTGTCCTTATAAAACTAAATACAGTCAATATCTTTATTGCTTGTGAAAAAGTAATATTTCACGCACGTAAACACACACACACACACACACTCTCTCTCACACACACACACACACACTCATACACTCAAACGTACACACAAAATTAACTTAAGTATGTTCTAAATTTAAACTATGTTTGTTCCAAATGTTTTGTAACAATTTTAAATCATTTGCTTTTGGGAAGGAACTGATTGCCATTATACAGCTCACGATAGTTTGGGAATCAGGGCTAACACTTTAATTGTATATACCTTTTTGTTACAATAAAGAATTTATTATTATTATTATTATCTCCAAAAGGTTAAACAGAGTTTGTAATACACACACATTTTGGGCACAATTCTTCTATTTGAAGTTTCAGGCCACACGTAATATGCAGGTCTGTAGCCAATATTTACTAAATACATAAAGAACTAGCTGTTACCTGCGACTTCGTCTGCGTAGATTTTAACTAAAAAGTTTTTGTCTCCGCGGAACCCTATTTTTTTCTAAAATCAAAGTAGCCTATGTTACTCCTTATAACATCAGCTATCTGCCAGTGAAAGTCGTCAAAATCGGTTCAGCCGTTTCGGAGATTAGCCAAAAAATAGATGTTTTAGTATAGGTACCTTATATCCTTTCATATGCATTAGATAAAAAGCTGTTATTTTGACATTACAAACAGACACTTCAATTTTATTTATTTGTATAGATGTATAGATAACTCGTATTTTGTTAATTATACTAAACTCATAATAATTTAGTTATAAGAGGAATGTGGCATGTAAGTGGATATAATTACAAGAATAGAAAAGGGTATGTTAAGCTGGTTTGGACATGTAGAAAGAATGGACGAGGAAAGACTGACTAAGAAAGTTTATAAGGCTAGTGTGAATGAAACAGTCACAAGAGGAAAACCTAGGCGAACGTTTCTCGATCAGATCGGAGGCGTTCTGGACAAAGGCCAGGTTAAGAGCTCCTTGAACCGACGGGCGTGTATGAGGCATGTGATGAAAGAGAATGAAGCCAGAGAAGTGTGTCAGGATCGTAGCAAATGGAAATCCGTAGTCTCTGCCTACCCCTCTGGGAAACAGGCGTGAATCTATGTATGTATGTATGTATAAGAGGAATAATAATAATTATTATTTATTTGTTAAAAATATGTTTGTTGTTACATACAGAAGCATGACGTTGTAGTTATATATAACGTTGTATTTACTTAATAAACATGTTATTTTCCTTGTTCAAATGCTAAAACTAATATTATAAATGCGAATATGAGTTTGTTTGTTACGCTTTTGCGCCTTAACTACTCGACCGATCATCAAGAAATTTGGCATATACGTTGTCAGAGGAACAGAAAAGGGTATAGGGTACCTTTCATCCAGAAAAATACTGTTACTAACGTAACCTATATTGCTGCAAGCGAAGCTGCGGGCAAAATCTAATAATATAATATATTGAATCCCTTATAGAGATCAAATTTACTGAATGAAAAGTCTATGTGCTGTATGTCCTTTTCTGGACCCCTGACAAGGTATATGCGAAATTCCATGATGATCAGTCGAGTAGTTAAGGCGTGAAAGCGTAACAAACAAACTAACATTCGCATTTATAATATTAGACGAGCTTTTGACCGCGGCTTCGCTCGCGTTAATTTAGAATTTAACAATCAATTCGGGTTGTACTCTGCTTGTAATAATATAATTCAATCATGATTCGAAAGACACGTGGCGCCATCTATTATCATAAGAACGTTATTGTTGTTTTCCTCGGGAACAGTGATTTTTTTCGGGATGAAAGGTAGCCTATGTCCGTTTCTGTACACCTGACAACGTACATGCAAAATTTCACGATGATCGGTTCAGTGGTTTAGGCGTGAAAAGGTAACAAACAAACAAACTCATTTTCGCTTTTATAATATTAGTTAGGAACGATTAGGATTTCAGTATTTTGATGGCGATTTAAAAGAGTTGCCATCAGTGTCTTGGTACCTGCAAAAGTTCACGGCCACACTTCTCATAGGCACACTCTTTGTTTAAACCTAGCAACTAACCTAAATTTAAAACCAGTCACTACACTATCTTATCTTATGTGGGGGCCAGTCAGTGCAGACCGGCGACACTTCGACCCAGTGGGATCTTTTGTGTCGACACTCTCCCAATAACGACTGCCATAGATGTTCATGGCAGCCGGGACCGACGGCTTAACGTGCTCTCCGAGGCACGGAGCAGGCGATAATTGTCAATCAATACGCACATAATTTCGATAAGTCATAATAATATAACTTCCGAAAGTCAGAGGTGCGCGACGTGGGTTCGAACCCGAGACCCTCTGCATTGCAGTCTGTTGGTCTCTCCACTGAGCTATCGCTGCTCAGTCACTACACTAAACTCACAAACTTATGAAATATTCGTATACAAGATGTATCATGTATAATATCAGCCCTGTATTAAACTGTCCCACGGCTGGGCATGGACTTCTTACCAGTGTTAGAAGGATTAGGCCATAGTCCACCACGCTGGCTCAGTGCGGTGGCAGACTTCACATATCTTCGAGAACATTATGGAGAACTCTCAGACATGCAGGTTTCCTCAAGATATTTTCCTCACATCATGACATTAATTTTCCGCTACCTTGTATATAATTAAAACCTATTAGCATATAAATATATGTCCATCATGATCATATTCGAAGTACGTGAGAATGGAAAGAATTTAATATCAAGTTGTTTGAGCTTGGCCGTAGTGAATAAAGAATTTACATATATATACATATTAGCTTTTGCGCGCGGCTCCGCCCGCGTGGTACCTACATCAATAAAAAGTAGCCAACGTCCTTCCCCAGGTTTAAACTATATCTTTACCAAATTTCATATAAATGGGTTAAGTAGTTAAGCCGTAAAAAGGTAACAGACAGATAGATAGACAGAGTTACTTTCGAATTTATAATATTAGTAAGGATTATGCTCACGTTTACATATTATGCTTTAAAGGTTAAGCAGTAGTCTATGGCACTCAAAAACAATGGTAAATATAAATAAATAGATTTTAAATGTAGGCCAGTTTAGTAAAAGTACTTTTGTGTAAAATAAAATAAACTTAGTCTATGCTACTCGGTGATAATATAACTGAAATAGTGAAAGAAATTTGAAAATCGGTTCAGTAGTTTTTGAGTTAAAACCTTACAAACAAACAAAAAAATCACGAGTTGCCTCTTTATTAAACTATAGACTAGATTTTGCCCGTGGGTTCACACGCGTTAATGTAGGTTTTGTCAAATTTCCATTCCTCAACGTGATAGGTTCAGTACAGAGAATTAAAAAAAAAAAAAAAAGTTCAGCTCTTTTGATGGTTCACCAATATTAATACGAATGGCAAGGAATATGGTAGAAATGTAGCTCCAGGGGGTCCACCGGAACCAGCTAAATTTAAAAGTGGTCTATGAGAAAAAAAGTCTGGGAACCTTTTGACTATACTAATATTATAAAGCTGAAGAGGTTCTTTGTTTGGTTGCACCGTTAATCTCAGGCACTACTGGTGCGAACTGAAAAATTCTTTTAATGTTGGATAGCCCATTTATCGAGGAAGGCTATAGTTTATATAACATCACGCTACGACCAATAGGAGCGGAGCATCAATGAAAAATGTTGCAAAACGTGGAAAATTTTCTAAAAAGCAGATGATTTTGCGCGGGTCAGCTAGTATTTTATAAAGAGATCGTAGATGGTTGTACATAGATTGAGCAGTAAACTATACGCAGAGGTAAAAGGAGATATCTCAAATAAGTGCCAATAGCAGATTTTGGTCTGACAACCACGATATCTTTCTGTGGTCTTTATCTATCCTTTGCCTGAACCTAACTTCCTAACTAATATTATAAAAGCGAAAATGAGTTTGTTTGTTTGTTACCTTTTCACGCCTAAACCACTGAACCGATCATCCTGAAATTTTGCATATACGTTGTCAGGTGTACAGAAACGGACATAGGCTACCTTTCATCCCGGAAAAATTACTGTTCCCGAGCAAAACAACAATAACGTTCTTATAATAATAGATGGCGCCACGTGTCTTTCGAATCATGATTGAATTACATTTATTATTACAAGCAGAGTACAACCCGAATTGATTGTCAAATTCTAAATTAACGCGAGCGAAGCCGCGGGCAAAAGCTAGTCTAAAATAAATGTAACTTTCATAAACTCACTAACTATATAAACTTTGACGTTCGTAAGTGTAACTTTGTGACTTATATGAATAAATGAGAGCGCTGAGACATATGTGGTTGTGACTCTGAAAGATAGAATAAGGAATAGTGTGATTAGAGACAGATGCGGCATGAAAGTGGATATAGTGACGAGAATAGAAAAGGATAATTATGTTAAGCTGGGCATGTAGAAAGAATGGATGAGAGAAGACTGACTAAGAAAGTTTATAAGGCTAGTGTAAATGGAACAGTCGCAAGAGGAAGACCTAGGCGAACGTTTCTCGATCAGATCGGAGGCGTTCTGGACAAAGGCCAGGTTAAGAGCACCTTGAACCGGCGAGCGTGTATGAGGAATGTGAATGAAGCCAGCGAAGTGCATCAGGTTCGTAGCAAATGGAAGTCCGTAGTCTCTGCCTACCCCTCTGGGAAACAGGCGTAGATCTATGTATGAATTTTGACTTGGACTCCTAGTTTATTCGTCTCCGCTGATCACTTAGAGACAAAAAGTAATTCTTTAACATTTCAGAATTTAATATTTGACATTTAACGGTTGAACGAACAAATTTATTACCAAAGTTAACTTAAAAGCAAAATGTTCAAACATTTTTAAAATTAAAAAGTTTATTAAACTATAGACTTTAGAAACAAGTTTCTTTGTTCATAGAGTTCATAAAGGTGAGATATTTTACCTTTTTTCTTAGTGTAATAATTTTGTTTGTAGTTAAGCTTCTTTGTTAAGATACAAGGTTTGTATTTTTGTATTTATTTACATAAATAGCCTAGTGGGATTCGGATGGACTGCCACGCAAAGGTATCGAGTTCGATCCCAAGGCGAGCATCTCTGGCTTGAAGTCATGTGCGTATTAAATAGTTAATTACAGCTCGTTTTAACGGTGATTGAAAACATTGTGAGGAAACTTGCATGTCTGAGAGTTCTACGTAATGTTCTCGAAGGTATGTGGACTATGACCTAGCCCTTCTTACACCGAGAAGAGCCCCGTGTCCAGCAGTGGGACAGTTTAATACAGGGCTGATATTATTATTATAGATTCAGGATTTTTTATTCCTGAAGGGTTAGGCAGAGGTGTGGAACTACATTTTAATAAATATGCTTTAGGTCTCATTTGTAAGTAGTAGAGCCTCGCTGATTTCAGCATGAATGGCCTGGCTCGACCGGGGAAGTACTACCATCTCACAGAATATCGACGTGAAATAGCTGTATACCTACTGTTGTGTTTCGTTCGGTGAGTGAGAGTGTCGGAGGCCCAATCACCCCCTTTCCACCAACCCGCTCCTTCTCCTTCCCACTTCCTTTCCTAAAGGGTCGGCAACACGCAAGTGATGCATCTGGTGTCGCAGGCGTTCATAGGCTACGGTGACCACTTACCATCGGGTTATGGTGGTAAACATTGCTTGTTTACCACCATAGCGGTATATAAAAAAAAAACAGGTTCCCTATTTATTTGCATAAAATTATCCTTACTTAATATTATAAATTCGAAAGTAACTCTGTCTGTCTGTTACCTTTTCACGGCTAAACCACTCAACCGATTTAGATGAAATTTAGCACAGATATAGTTTGAAACCTAGGGAAGGACATAGGCTACTTTTTATTGATGTAGGTACCACGCGGGCGGAGCCGCGCGTAAAAGCTAGTATGTCATAATTTAACATGTCATACTTTTACATAACCTAATAATAGTTAGGTACCTACGCACAATATTCATTTGACATAACTGTTTAGACACAATTTTTTTAAGCATCATTACTATAAGTATAATAATTTTGTTAAGCATACTATTCTAAAGCATAAATTTAAAGTTTTGTAAATTTTGTGTACCCTAATGTTTATGCCTACTGAAATAGTATGTCAAAGAACAATTATGTCAAAGTATTATTAAGCCATAAAAAATGCCTAACTAGTTATGCTAAATTAAATTAGGTTAGGACAAAAAAAAATTGTTGGAACAAAGGGTTCCCCATCATATAAAGCTTGAGTCTATTGTCATCTATTGGACAACTAACTAACTGCTGCTGCTAAATAATACTTAACTTATTATCACGTGTATACGACGTGGATTAGACCATACACAGGCAGCTTAAAACAGCTAGTATCGACTGCTTCAAGCTGCGACTGCATAGTAAACTACAGTCTTCTATGTACACACATACACGAGACCACTCGAGCAGTTGTGACTGCTTCGAGCGGTTGGCAGCGCGCTGAAATTTCATCGTGCGATCAACCAGTCGTGATTGCAACAGCGGTCCGTGTATGTTGATCACTGGCTAACTGCTTGAGCAGTCCGTGTATGGCCGCCCTTAGACCTACTTATATATCATTATTAATTAGATATCACATAATAACCGTGCCGGTACTGACAATGTCTTGACAGGAAAACCCAATAACGCCGGCAAAAGTGTAAACTTAAATATAAATAGTTCTAATTAATTTAAATAGCTTAAATTGTAGTAAAGTTCAAAAATAGTAGTGTTTATGTTCAAAATTCATGCAATAAAATTGTTTTAAAATAAACAACGCGGCAAAATCCGTATACTTTTAGTTTAATTTCTCACTTAAAATTTGCATAAGTATAATATGGTATTCCCACATAAAATAGCATAGGTATTGCAAACTTCGTGCTTAAAAATTACCTACTTATAAGATAAACCCAAATAACATGTTGCCTGAACCGTGAATCATGCCGTCTCAAACATAAGCGAAAAATTATGCCATCATCTAAAATTTAATTTGAAGGTTAATACATAATAAAGCGGGAAATTAATTTCAAGAATAGAATTCTCGGAAACAATGGAACATAGAGTAACTTGTTTATTTATCGCTACAGTTGGTCAAAGGCAACAGTAATATTTCAGCCAATTGGAAATTAATTTTATCATGTCTGTTACAAACGAGTTATTTAATGTTTATGGTTTGTGTTTGTGTTGAATGTCTATGCGTGCTAAAATTGTAATTTATTGATATTATTTTAATAATGTTCTATTGACGGAACAAAATAATAATAATAATATAATAATAATATTCTATCACATACACACAACACTATCTAGCCCAAATTAAACAGAGCTTGTACTATGAGTGCTAGACAATGGATAAACATACATATATGCTTTTGTATATATATAGGTAAGTACATATATGTATGTTTATCCATTGTCTAGTACCCATAGTACAAGCTCTGCTTAGTTTGGGCTAGATGGTGTTGTGTGTATGTGATAAAATATGATTATGATAATATTGTAAATAAATTTTTACTAACCCATTTAGTGGCAGCGGCACACCGGCGACCAGACACGATAGCTTTTCAATTATGTTTGTCATTCTAACGATTGAGAGATTAAAGGCGCGATTCCATTAGCCAAGTTACTTGCATGCAAGTTGCAAATTGCATACAACTTATACAAACCTACATACAAGATAAGTACAAACTTGTATGGGGTAGTTGGAACTCGTACATATTTTTATCCAAGTGACCTGCAAATTGAACGCTCAAATATTACTTGCACATTTCGAACGAGTGACGTGTACGCACATGATACATTATATTGCTGTACAAATTATTTAAACATAATGTCTTATGTGGGCGCACGAGAAAATAATCATTTTTATTGAGGAACACGTCTTCCACCCACGATGGCTTACTCACTTGTATGCAAGTGAAACCTGCATGCAATTTACCTTTGAAAACATGATTCCAATGCAAGCAACTCGTACGCAAATGTTACGTCATACTTGCATGCAAGAGTTGCCTAATGGAATCGCACCTTAAGTACTAAAGTTGGACAAATTAATCAAAGATAACTTCTTACATGATAAGTTTTCGATTTATTCATCCGTTAATTATACTTGAGAAGATAGGTACTACTAATTAAAGAACTCAATTAAGAGTCTCTTAATTACGTGACATGCTGATTCACGTGGAATAAGTACTTGTCATGACTTTGAGAGATTGCTGTGTCGTGAATTTGATTTGCGTATAATTTTATTCGAATGAATTCTAATACAGTTCTGCGTATTACTAATTTTACAGGTTAACTAACCTGTCAATTGTTGGAACGCTATTACATAATTGAAAACGTATTGATTAGCTGTCGGTGTGCCGCTGCGACTTAGTAGGTTAATTTAATTTAACTTGTATCTATTGACTGCACGGATGGCGCAGTGGTTTAAGTGGCCACCTACGCCGAGTGTTGTTGGGTTCGAATCCCACATGGGATGAAAAATTGCGTGATCTATAAATACACTCGCGAGCAAAAAAATCGACTCACTCTATACATTCGCACTAAAAGAGCTCTAGCACTAAAATTAAAACCTAAATTTCATTTTAGGTTTTATATTCTTAAAGTTTAAGGTCTAACCTTAAAAAATAACAATAACGGCAGTATTCTTTTCTAAAAAACAACTGACAACAGCTCTGGACAGAAAAATGTAACATTATGTGCTCATTTACACCAGTGGTTGTTGCCTGACTCTAGGAGGTATAAAAGGCAACCTACCCCTTTCACCCTTATCAGTTGACCTTAAAACGTCGACCGGTACACATCTCCGCAATCTCCAATCAAGAATATTTCTATCAAATGGACACTACAGCAGAAACAGCGGCTCAAGCAGTCGCGCTATTGGAACAAGGCCTTAGCCAAGGTCAAGTTGCTCGTACTCTACAAATGAGCCAGTCAGCGGTTTCAAGAATTTACCGAAGACACCAGGAGACTGGTGGCTTTAACCGGCGAAAAGATTCTGATAGAAAACGAAGCACTTCGGAGAGGGACGATCGTTTCATTGTCACCGCTTCGTTGAGAAATCGCTCCCTCACCGGGGTTCAAGTCCAACAAGAGCTCAGGGAAACACGTGGAGTAGCTGTCAGCTCGTGGACAGTGAGAAGACAACTTAAGGCAGCCACCCTAACTCCAAAAAGATCAGCAAAGGGACCGAAATTGACCTCAGCCCATCGAGCAGCTCGCCTTCGTTTCGCTAGAGAAAACGTTGATTGGACTGAAGAGCAATGGAGCTCTGTTCTCTTCTCTGATGAAAGCAGAGTATGTCTGAATGGTAGCGATAGAAGGAGAAGAGTCTACAGAATACTAGGAGAGCGATACTCACAATGCTGCATAGAAGAAACTGTTGCCTTTAGAGAAGGTTCTTGCATGGTGTGGGCAGGCATTTCAATGGAAGCAAAAACCGAACTGGTTTTCATTGAAACTGGCCGCCATGCCGGAGGATTGACTGCGGAACGGTATATTAATGAAATCTTAGGAGACTACGTCATCCCATATGTTGGTTTTGTCGGGGAAAGCTGTCGTTCGCCAGTACTTAAATGAAGTTAACGTGCCTGTTATGGACTGGCCATCTCGTAGTCCGGACTTGAATCCTATTGAACACTTGTGGGATGAACTCAAGAGAAAAGTCCGGGCTAGATATCCTGCACCAACATCAATAGCTGAGCTTCGGGTAGCGTTATCTGAAGAATGGGATGACATACCGCAAGAGAGAGTGAAGCACCTCATTGAGTCAATGAAGAACCGCTTAGAAGCCGTTATAAGGTCTAGGGGTGGTAACACTATGTACTAAAATAACTTTTTTGAAGAATAAAAAATATTATTTTGATAAAAAGCTGTCTTTTCTTTTTGATTTTTCCTTTGTAATTTTAATTTTTAACACACTAAAAGTTAATCAGCATATTTTCGTTACATAAACGAGCGCAAGTTAGAACAATTTGTACTCATTTTAAAGCTAAGACTTAGGACTAAAGAATTTAAGATCTAAAATGAAATTTAGGTTTTAATTTTAGTGCTAGAGCTCTTTTAGTGCGAATGTATAGAGTGAGTCGATTTTTTTGCTCGCAAGTGTAGTTTTTTCGAGTCATGGTGTTCTAGGTTTCCCTTGTTTAAATGGAAAGCTTTTTCAAATAAGAATTTGCTGTGCCGGAGTACCGGAGGCTCAATCACCCCTTTCACCTTTCCCGTTCCTTCTCCTTCCCACTTCTTTTCCTAAAGGGTCGGCAACGCGCAAGTGATGCCTCTACTGTTGTAGGCGTCTATAGGCTACGGTGACCACTCACCATCAGGTGGACCGTATACTTGTTTGCCACCCTAGTTGAATAAAAAAAAAAAATTAAATTACGGACACAGAGAACACCGACATTTGGAATTTAGGATCACACAAATTTTGTGCCGTATGGGGATTGCGGCGGTAGTGGCGACGCAAGTTACGAAATAGTCAGTAGCGTCACGGAATCTAGAAACAGGAGTCTTTCGTGAGGGCCTTGATGTTGCCAATTATTTTCTATTGTAATATTTGGGGTTGACAATGCGAATATATGGTATGTTGAGTTCGTCTCTTCTTAATATTCTTTTTTTGTATACTTGCATAGTCTTATGCCTATATTTCGACAGAAGAGGTTTATTACATCCACATTTCGTCAGCAAAACTTTTAGGTCCTACGTAATAGCGGGCGAGTTATTGCCATTTACCGACTACAGTTATAAATATCGAGAATTTCTTCAATCCGAGAACTCACACACAGTTTTTTTTAAGAAGCCTCGGAAGCAGTCTTAAGTCTGTGCAAAGAACGTCTTGCAGCGCTCGCAAATAAAACATCAAAATATTGCATAGTCATTGCCTATACTAATATTATAAAGAGAAAAGTTTTGAAGTTTTGTTTGTAGTACGAAACTCAAAAATTACTAAACCGATTTTAATAATTCTTCCACCATTATAAAGCTCCTTAATCCAGAAACTACGACATAACGTAGCCTATACGACATCACGCTACTACCCACGACCGCAGAGCACTGATCATAAGCGTTGATAAAATCGCGGGAAACATCTACAACAGAATAAAAATAACACTTTCATGTTACATCACTCATCCTTCAGCGCGAGCTAACAATATAATTGTTCAATTACAACAATTATACAACATAGCACGATACAATAGAAGCATAGACAACAACTTTCTCCCACAGATGAAACGAAACGTAGTGTTACGTAATCTATGGGCTATTCGCGCCATTTTGCACGTCACTCGAAAGCGATTTTTTGGTGTTATAAAATTTAGATTACATATTACATAGTTATTCGTTGATTGGTTTTTCTGGTGAGGTGATTAAAAATGTTTGAATGGAATATGCCTTGATTTCGAGATGTGTAAATACAATATTTTGTGAATTTTGGTTGTAGGTAATTTTGTTAATACATTGAGTTAATATGTACTATCGGCTTGAGCGACGGATGACCATTTCAGAAAAAATTTCGCTTGCACATGTTGACCAGTTGAGTTTGTATTGCCGTAGAATCAGTAAACAAATGTAAAGTGTAAAAAACTCAAACAAAGAAAGGGGCGTGTCACGGGTACGGGTACCAAGTGTTGGCCTGCTATGCGATTTTAACCTTAGGAGTGGTCATCCGTCGCTGAAGTCGATAGTACAGTCGGCAAAAAATTTGGTCTAACACCCTAAAGTGGAGGTTCATTTGAACGTCATGAAACAACAAGGTCGATTTTCCCTTGCAATATTATGACAGTGACAATTGCTCTCTTTATCATGCATTATACTACGTCATGCCATGTGTTAGGATAGAAAAGTCAACCTTAGCGATAAATTAGATATCACAGAACCTTTTGTCAAAACTGGTTGACCACTTAGCCGACCTTACTAACAGATATATATATTTTTTTATTTTGCTCGTCAATATGAACACACTCCACCTGATGGTAAGTAGTCGTGTGGTCTAAGAGCAGTGGCCTTCACACCGCCCTCATAGCACCCGAGGCGATGTTGAGGTCTCTACTTTGACGGCCTGAGAAGGTGCTTTTTGCTTAAAGGACCCAGGATTGAAGGAAGAAGGAAACACGTGCCTTGGCAGAGAATTCCATGCCTTGGTCGTTCGGCAGAGGTTTGAGGACCCAAACTTGTTGGTACGCGCTCTAGTCGACTCTACTGTGTAAGGATGGCATCATCATATTGCCCACGGTTTACTCGCTTTAATATAGTTTTTGTTTATACCTCGGGAACAGTACTACAAACCAACGTACATTTGCATTTATAGCATAAATTACAATTCATATAGTTCACAATAGATTAGTTAAGATAAGAAAAAAACATAAAAAAAAAAAATAAGTGCGAAATATACTCAAATTGGATTTTTAATTACAACTCCTATATCATTAAAAGACACTTTATTGGAACTTACCACTCGGAATAGATCTCAAGGCGTAAACGATCACACACGGAGAGACGTGCCTGACCCCTAACATACAACTCCCGTGATACGCATAGTAATACCCATTCACAATCCAAGCCCTCACGTAATATTAACAAATAAAGTGTTTCTATTAAAGTTATACCTATGATTAGCAGATTTCAAATTAAGCTAAGAAGTAGCCCGATCTTTGCTACTTTATGCTCCTATCCACTGCTTTTGTTAATAGATCTGTTATGGCACAAAATTATTTAACATAACACGAACACACTCACATGGACACACACACACTCATATGTATACCCACTCACACATCTCCCAACATGACGTACATTCTCAACGCGAACATACTAGCCCCACTCATACATATTCCACCTATTCAGAGCACGGAGAGGCTGGTTATCTGTAATACAGGACCTCCTAGTACAGAGACCAGTCTTCCACACAGACTATACATTCGCTGCTTTCTTGTATGGACTGTTTGATTATGACATCAAATATTATGTACCGTGTGAGAGAACAAAATAAACAATTATTATTATTATTAAACACTACTAGCGCTCGCCTAGTGGTCAAAATTCGACCAAAATTCCTAAGCTTGCTACTTTGTTTTCTGTTTTCTCTATTACATATAAATAAGGTATAGGTAACCATAGTTACAAAGAATTGTACGACGTCAGGCAAACAATGTCGAAATACTACGAACGCGATTTGACTGCGTGTGTCAAATGCATGGTTGTGTGCGTGTAGTATTTTTAATTAATTTAATGTATTTCTAATGCATATTTTATAAAAATATTAGGATTCGCCCCTCCTTCTCCATATAAACTTTAACTGTGCCAAATGTCATACTCCTCCGTCCGCGCAATTTTCGTAAAAAAGGGTACTAAGTTTCGCTTCACGTATTAATATTGTAATTATATTTTGTAGAACACACACAATTGTTTGAATGTTTGTGAATCCCCTATCACTGGAATTACCGCTAGCGTGGGAGGTGTGCTTCCTAAAATATAACGAAGAAAAAGATGTATATGTATATAAAACGTTTCAAGACTACTACTTACTAAAAAATAACTCCCCAATCATCTTCAGTTCAGTTCAGATTTTTTTTTTCAATTGAATTCGTTTATGGTACTCCATAATGTATATACAGGTCTTATAAATGTAGAGAGAACAATTATGGACCCCGTCGGGCACGGCAAAATTAGGAGAGAAGAACGAACATTCTATTATCTTATATCATATTGAAATAAATTTTAGAGCTTAGTAGATATTTATTTACTTACTCAACGTATTATTTATTTATTATAGTTTATTATTAATTTATTATAAAGTAAGTATAAAAGTTATTTTCTAAAAGTTTCAGTTATTTATTTCATAAACAAATATACATTTCTGTCGAAATATTTGAATACACACATAAATACATTAGGATCGTGATTACACTTTACCAAATATATAAATCAATTTTCATTCATTAAAATAATAATACTATATCGAAAATACATAATGTCAAATCATTTGAATTATTGGAAGTCAAAATACTATTATTGATATATCTGTTTTGTTTCAATTCTGTTTTGCAATAAGCTCTAACTAACGCCTCCGTGGCGCAGCGGTAGTGAATGCGACTGTTGTGCCTGAGGTCTCGGGTTCAAATTCCGGGTGGGGCCAATAAAAAATAATTGGGTTTCTCTTAAGAAACCTCAATAGAAAGAAAGAAAGAAGAAAGAAATTTTTTTTATTTGACACATGCCACAAACACATAATAACAAGTATAAAATAAAAAGAAATACTTAGATACAAATATAAACTTAGCGAAACTAAACCAAAACAGAAAAATAAACAAAATATATATAAAGTGTCAAAAGTAGTGTCAAATAGGGCCCAGTTCAGCATGTGTCAGACGAAAGCCTCACGCTGGTTTTCAACTGGGTCCTTTAGTGACTCACGGATATAAACCATCTATAATACGTATAATCAAAGAAAATAGCAGCCCGGAGTTAGTAAGTTGGCGGCGTTAGACACCCCCGCGCCTCGGCAAGCACGTAAAGCCGTTGGTCCTGCGCCTGATCTCTCTCCGGTCGTGTCGGATTACCGTCCCATCGGATCATGAGAGTTAGGAAACAGAGAGTGCTCTTGAATTTGCGCACACACTTGTGCACTATAATATCTCTGCGATGGTCAGTCTCCGTTAAGATTGGCTGCCGTGACCGAAATTCGGTCTTGAGGACATTATTGTTATTAACAAACGCATCGTGTAAATACGCCAGAATATTGTTTGAACTTGGCCTTGTTTTAAATTTCATCACTTTACCTAATACCTACTAATTGAATGGAACTTGGCCCCTTTTTTATATAATTAAAGTGTAACTAAGCATAGAGGTCGATTATCACAAGGTTTTTAGAGATTTAAGAACAAGCCACCGATGGCGTAGTGGTTAAAGTGGTCGCCTCGCCGCTGACATTGCGCCGAGTGTTGTAGGCTCGATACCCACACGAAACAAAATTTGTGTGATTCACAAATAGGTCTTATGAGTCTGTGTGTTCTTTTTGTCCGTTGTTTGAATGTTTGTAAAGTCTTCCGTGCCACAGGAGTTAGACATAGAGTAAGAGTAGTCTATAAAAAAAAATGGGTTGCACTCTGGGAGTGCCGGCAGAAGTGAAAACTTGAATATTAACGTTGTGCATTCTTGATATTTTGAAATGGTTAGGAAATAATTTTGCACGAATTGCTTTAATTATCAGTATAAAATTACTATCATTTATGTGGTAACATACAATATTCATTTATTGCGCTATCGTACACAAACATGACAATTCTCCCTCCGTCTTACGAATTTTCGATCAGGTCACGTGTCCTGACGCGAGTTTAAAATTTTTTACCCATAACAAAAAAGTGCACAACGCCGCTAAAGAAGTTTTCACTTCAAAAAGTACTGATCTCCAGGGATAGGAATTTATTGACAAAATATGGGTTCACGCGACATAACTACAGCATACATAATAGGGATACCGTGAGTATAGTTTGTGACGGTACATGGACAAACAAAAATATGCCAAAAGTGAGGGTGAATCAAAATTGTTCTGCCTCAAAACGGAGACATGACATCGCAGCACCAGCCAGCTTGTGACCACGGCCGGAGTAACCTGGTCGAAACGTCAAGCCTATAAAAGGTTAAACATTATGCATGATCGCGTTAATACCCGTTACATCTATCTATATATATAAAGCAAGATGTCCTGACTGACTGACTTAGAGACAACGCACAGCCTAAACCGCTGCTCGTAGGAACTTGAAATTTGGAGAGCATGTGTGTTTTAATTTGTAGGGGTGTACTAAGAAAGGATTTTTTGAAATTCCACCCCTAAGGGGGTGAAATAGGGGGGTGAAGTTTATATGGAATTGGCTAATTTCTGGACTTATAAGTGGAATGGACAAAACTCTCCCCTAGAGGGGTAAAATGGGGTTAAAATTTGTAACGAAATTTTCTCATTTCAGGACTTAGCAGTATGAAAATTGGTACATAAGTTTTCGATTACAATTGAAAAATATCTGAGTTATAAAAATTCTTTCACCATTAGTAAGCTACATTATCACCGAGTAACATAGCTATGTTTTATTTAATAAATAGTGCCGTTACCTACTTTTACGCGAGCGAAGTTGCGAGCAGAAGCTAGTATTATACATATATATATCATGCAACGCGAAAGTTTAAAAGTTATTAATATAAGTACACCAAGACATACAAACAATATACACACAATATAATTTATAATTCAACAATCAAAAGATTATATTCAAAGTATTTTCCATCTTGTTTAATATAATAACTCCGATAGAATACAAAAATAATTTTATAACAGCTATCTCACTCCCTCGCACGTGCGAATTACATCTATCTCTTTCTTTGACATTTGAACCGACAGCCTGCCATATTGAATTATCTATCATGTCATGACTAAGAAGATTTATGTTGTTTATTTTGCACATAAATATGATAATTTTATGTTGATTTACAAGTAAACTGTAATACATTCGGTGGGCACATCCACTTATTAACCTCTAGTCTTCTTCGAAGAGGTTAATGAAAACACTTTTTGGGTCTGTGTGTCTGTCTGTTAGTGACAGGCATAGCTCCGGAACCACTGGACCGATTGACTATTAACTTGGTGTGCAGACACCTTGGGGTCATCCCTCGGTCGAGTTTCCATCTGGGCCCTGTGGGTCAAAAGACCCCCGAGGTATAGGGGTCACAAGGTCACATGTATTTTAAACGGCAAAATGGCTTCATTTATATGCAGAGTGGTGGTGTGCTGATTCGAGTTGGTTGCTGCTGTTTGCTGTCGAGTTTTGTCTTGTGCTGCGTTTTGCAACACAACATGCCCAACAGTGGGCATGATGCCCAACAGTGGGCATAATGCCCAACAGTGGACATGATACCCAACAGTGAACATGATGCCCAACAGTGGCCATAATGCCTAACAGTTGGTATGACGCCTAACAGTGGGCAACATGCCCAAAAGTGGACATGAGGCCCAACTGTGGGCATCATGCATAGCAGTAGGTACGATTGACTTGTAACTTGGTGTGCAGACACCTTGGGGTCATACCTCGGTCAAGTTTGAATATGGGCCCTGTGGGTCAAAAGACCCCCGAGATATAAGGGTCACAAGGTCACATGAAGATGACGAGGTTGAATCCTGGGTTTTTACACCCATCTCGTTATAATAATATCAGCCCTGTATTAAACTGTCCCACTGCTGGGCACGGGCCTCTTCTCAGTGTGAGAAGTGTTAGGTCATAGTCCATCACGCTGGCCCAGCGCCGGCTGGCAGTCTTCAGATATCTTCGAGAACATTATGTAGAACTCTCAGACATGTAGGTTTCCTCACGATGTTTTCCTTCACCGTTAAAGCGAGCGATAATCTATACTAATATTATAAAGCTGAAGAGTTTGTTTGTTTGTTTGAACGCGCTAATCTCAGGAGTAGTTCCTGAGATAAGCGCGTTCAAACAAACAAACAAACTCTTCAGCTTTATAATATTAGTATAGATTATGCCTGCGTTTTCGTTTGACCAATAATTTTTTTATGACAATATTCTAACCCTGGATAACGGTACTTTTTACTGGATGAAAGGTAGCCTATGTCCTATTCTGTACCCCTGACGTGTATGCGAAATTTCATGTTGATTAATCGAGTAGTTAAGGCTTTAAAGCGTAACAAACAAACTCACATTCGCATTTATAATATTAGTTAGGATATAAGCTATCTTTGAATTGGACAAGTTCGTTAACATAAGAAGAGTCCCTCAAATCTTAATATAGACCCCTTCGTCATTATTTGACCTCAAGTTTGCGGGCCGCCGTTAAGTTTATGTGTGAGTTCGACCTTCGAAACCACAAGAGGACTTACGGACCGTATATGGAAATAGAACTATTGATCTATTAATGGAACTTCCATTATATCAAAAAATTTAATCATAGATGCGTTCTACTGTCTATGTTATCAATCTATACTAATATTATAAAGCTGAAGAGTTTGTTTGTTTGTTTGAACGCGCTAATCTCAGGCACTACTGGTTCAATTTGAAAAATTATTTTAGTGTTGGTTAGCCTATTTATCGAGGAAGGCTATAGGCTATATAACATCACGCTACGACCCACGGGGGCGGCGCAGTAATGATAAACGTGGGTGAAACTGCGGGAACATTTAATAAGGTATAATTTAGCTGAAATTAAACTACTATATACGGATTTTATCGCGTTGTTTATTTGACACTGTTACAAAATTTTTTGAAATATTATTTGCGATAAAATCCGTATATAGTAGTTTAATTTCAATGAATAACATTCGCGTAAACAGAAGACAATCTATACTAATATTATAAAGCTGAAGAGTTTGTTTGTTTGTTTGTTTACTTGAACGCGCTAATCTCAGGAACTACTGGCCCGATTTGAAAAATTCTTTCAGCGTTAGATAGCCCATTTATCGAGGAAGGCTATAGGCTATATATCATCACGCTAAGATCAATAGGAGCGGAGCACCAACGAAGAATGTTTCAAAATCGGAGAGTATTTTTTCCTTTTGAGAGCTTCCGCTGCGTGCGCTGCGTAAACAGTTAAAGTTTCGCAAAAATCATGTATGACAGAATTGTTCCCCTTTAAAAGTTCTAAAAAAAAGTCCACGACAGCATATGTCTATCTTTTAAGGTTGGCTCACTATAACCATTTTTATGCTAACGAAATTTGTTCTAAAATAATGCATTATTTGCGAAGATATTTTTATAAACATGATATTAATCCTTATCCAAATAAATACGTTATTCATCACAAGTATTTAATTTAAAACAAAATTGCCCTTTACATCATTCGATTTCAATGAATATCTTAGGAGATATAACAGTTTTAAAATAACATTGCAGCAAAATAATTACCCATTACAGACATAGTACAGACGATGTTTCTCCTGGTTTATTCTGCGTGATTACTACTGGTTCGATTTTAAAAATTCTTTTAGTGTTGGATAGCCTATTTATCGAGGAAGGCTATAGGCTATATAACATCACGCTACGACCCACGGGGGCGGCGCAGTAACGATAAACGCGGGTGAAACCGCGGGAACATCTAGTATTATATAATTTAGCTGTCAATTCAATATCTAGTCGATGTTAACGCTCTATAAACCGTAACAAGATGAAAACTAAAGATATAACACGCAACGACCGCTTGTTTATTACACTAGTGTAAGTCTGTGACTTCGCCTGCGTCGCCATTTTCAAGAGTCTAATAGTTTCAAAATCTATACTAATATTATAAAGCTGAAGAGTTTGTTTGTTTGTTTGAACGCGCTAATCTCATGAACTACTGGTCCGAATTGAAAAATTATTTTAGTGTTGGATAGCTCACTTATCGAGGAAGGCTATAGGCTATATAACATCACGCTACGACCCACGGGAGCGGCGCTGTAATCATAAACGCGGGTGAAACCGCGGGCACATCTAGTTTTATATATATTGATGAAAGGTACTGTATGTCCTTTTCGTACCCCAGACAACGTGTATGCGAAATTTAATTATGATCTGTCGAGTAGTTAAGGAGTGAATGTAACAAACAAACTGAAAAACACTACACGCACACAACCATGCATTTGACACACGCAGTCGAAGCGCGTAACTATGGTTACATATATCAATATATAATGACATATATCAGCAATATCTTACAGACAAACTTTGGTCGAATTTCGAGCACAAGGCGACCGCTAGTTAGTATAGATACTTACTCCATTTGGTTAGGTACTTAACTAAAGGTAAACAATCTTGATGTAACTATTTACACAAACACATATTACTTACTTACTTCGTTGGCTCAGCGATCCAAAGTGGATCTTGGCCTCCGACATTAAAGTGCGCCATTCTTTCCTATTTTGTGCCAAGTCAGACCAATCGAGCACATTCATCTGTTTCAGGTCTTTAGCTATTTCGTCTTTACAGCGGTACCTTGGACGACCCACCGGACGACGCTCGGTGGGACGCCCGAGATATGCTCTTTTGGCAGCTCGATCCTCTCCCATTCGTTCCACATGTCCGAGCCAGCGAAGTCGGGTAGCTTTTATTTCCCCGATGATACACATATTAAACAAATAAACTACTGCTTAAACTAACGGTTCAATTGATTTAGTAATCGGTATTGTTGTATTTACATTGATCTTTAGCAGCTTTTTATTTTTAAACTGGGTTTTTAGATAAAAAGATAAAAAAGACACATCAAGATTGTTTACCTTTAGTTAAATACCTAACCAAATGGAATATAGGATTAAAAAGATGTAGATACGTTAAAATACCCAATTGTAGCACTTTTCAATTAGTACCGTACGCAATATGGCGCGCTAAGAATAAGGAATTAAAACGCTATGGTTTGTACTTATCTCTTTATTCTTGCTTATCTAATTCTTAAACCATAGATGTCTCTGCACGACGTGTGCAATTTGTCGGCATATATATCAGTAGTTTTTGAGTCAAACTTGATCAAACAAACAGGTTGCATATTAAAAAATCAAAACTTTCTCGAGCAAATTTCAAAAGAACAATAAACGAAATAACAAAATTTAAATGACCAAATGTTTTATTTAGAAAAATTTTAGTATCCAAATGTATGTGACATCAAATGAACGACTGATCAAAAGTTGCTAGATGTAATTTTAAAATATCAAATCATAACTAATCAAATTTTATAATCACAAATGATTTCTTATTAAGAATTATTAATTTAAATGTAGGTATACTTATATTTATTTCCATATCCCATATCCCGAAGTTAAAAATCCCGAAGAATTAATAAACTAATGGGAGTTTTGGACGGAGCCCCGCTTTGAGGGGCTCCTATTTCTGGGTGGGTTTACAAAAGAGAACCTAACACAACCTACCGCTTCCGAGTCGGAATCGTACGGATGGCCTAAGTATTATCCAGCCAGTTTATTAAATGTTTATTTCATATATTATTTCGGTATTTCGTCCATTCGGGGTTTCATCCTTTCGGGCATTCGGACATCGGTATTTTATGTTTCGATATAACGGCTATCGGCAATTAAAACTTTATCGGCAATTAATTTATCCAGTAATCCATTTTGACTTTTAAACGATTTGGTCAATAGTGTAATAAATAATATAAACATTAATATTCCAGACTTTGGTCAGCTAAACTTTTAATCAAATAACTATCGTTATTTTAAACTTTGTTGATTTGTACGTTGTTGTTTTGAAATTTGCTCAGAAAAGTTTTAATTTTCTAATATGCAACCAACAAACAGATATGAAGAACAAAGAACTTAGTTTCTGATTTAAAAACTATAGTTGACCTGAATTATTACTCAAAAGACAATCTTAGCTATAAGCTATGCCTGTACATCATAATACTAACCAATATTATAAATGCGAACTAAAGTTTGTTTGTCTGTTACGATTTCACGCCGTAACTACTCGAACGATTATCATGAAATATCGCATACACTTTGTTCGAAGGACGGATAAAAGCTGTGCGTTTCTCCAGGAATTTTCTGCTTTGCACAACAAAACTGTGGAATGAGCTGTCGCCTGTGGTATTTCCGGACCAATACGACCTTCAACACTTCAAGAAAAGAACGGACTCCTTTTTAAAAGAAGGCGAACCCTAGCGATAAACTTAATATGAAGCACGCTGGTGTAGAAGTTAACAAAAATCCTATTTACCTGGCAGAACACCTTACCACGACCACAAGAAAGCTCTTTTACTTAGCACGGCAATTAAAGAAGAACAATAAGATAAGTTACTGCTGGATCACTGATGGTAAACTGTTAGTAAAAGGAACAGACGGCGCCCAAACACATTACATTAAAACGGAATCGCAACTCACAAACCTGGCAAAAGAAAATTGACTAGACTTAGGATTTATTTGCATGCTATCTACTTATTATTTAGTTATAATTTTGTATGCTTCTCTCCGCATAACTCTTTTACTTTAAAAAAATATAGAACTCTGTAATAATTACACTGATCACAGACAACATAACACAATATCTTTTTATCAAACCACTCATATACACAATACACTACACCCCTTTACATACACTCCAATTGACCTAGACTTATACAGAACTTCAATAACTAATTTCAAGCATACGTCTCTATCGGTAGGACATGATAGCTTATATATAAACAGTGGATAATATTATAGAGCTTAACCACAACATTGACGAATTATCTGTCTCTAAAATGTTAACTTCCAAGCCTGATGATTGCCTTAATTACGTGAAAGACCCTTCCAAACAAATAAAAATAATTACCCAGAACATCCGATCAATAAACGCTAACATTGATGACTTTCTAACACTCGTGCAAAGAATCGACTTAGACTATGATATTATCGTGCTCACAGAGTGTTGGCTAAAACATGCCTGTAACATCCCTATCATTGAAAATTATTCAAATTATTATACAACTAATCATTTAAACCAGAATGACGGAGTTGTCATATATATAAAAAATCACATGAACTATTCTGTTGTTGAACCTACCTTTATCGATGGGAGCTGTCTCGTAATAAAAAATGGAACCGAAATCGCGATTATTTGTATTTACCGGTCGCCATCAATTTCGGATATTTCAAATTTTTTACAGTCGTTAAATTCAGTACTACTCTCATTAGCTGCTTACAAAACCGTCGTTATTATTGGAGACATTAATCTGGATATTATAAGTAAACCATGCTCTTATCATGTATCAGACTACTTAAACCTTACTGCATATCATGGTATGCTACCAGCACATACACTCCCAACTCGCGATAACGCTTGTCTTGACCACGTTATACTGAAAACTAACCTTAAAGCAATAACAGTAGTCATAGAATCTACTGTCACAGACCACTATGCAGTAATGCTCTGTCTTCAAAGCCAAAAACGACATAAAATAGAAAACACTTCAAATTCTAAAATAAACTACGGTGCTATGGATAAATACATGTGCAAAATCGATTTACTACCTATTTACCAATTGACCGATGCCAACGAAGCTACGAAATACTTAGTCGATATCTTAATTAACACACTTAAAACCAACACAATCATTATTAAATTCCCTAGTCACAAGCGATTATTGAAACCTTGGATTACCACGGGCATGTTGCGATGTATGAAAAATAGAGACGCGATGCATAGAAAGCTAAAGCAGTTTCCTAACGACCAGGTTCTAAGTACTACCTATAAAAGATACAGAAATTTCTGTACAAAAATATTAAAAAAACTAAAAAGGCAGTACGAAAAGTCAGAATTGATGGCGGCTGGTAAAGATAACAAAAAAATCTGGCAAATTATAAAAAGAGTGATAAATACCGTCAAATCAAAGGAATCTCCAACTGAATTGCTTAAATTAACAGCATCCCCAATAGAATCGGCTATGTTAGTGAACGAGTTTTTTGTCAGTATTGGAACAAATCTAGCCAATGATATCAAGGGCAAGCACCATCCAAACATAACAACGTCAACTCCTTCAACAGTGTCACCCACCTTGCAGTCGTTTGTTATGCTTAGTACCGATGAGGAAGAAGTAGAGACATTACTCATGTCATTAAAAACTGAATCGGCTACTGGCTGGGACAACATTCCGACAAAGTTTCTCAAACGATATAGGCATATTCTTGTACCACCGCTCACATACATATTTAATCTCTGCCTTAATACAGGTACATTTCCTTCCTACTTTAAGAAGGCAATTGTGCATCCAATATACAAGGGAGGGAATAGAGATTGTGCAAATAACTATCGTCCTATTGCTGTGCTTCCATCTATTTCAAAAATACTAGAGAGGTTAATCAACAAAAGACTAATCGGTTACCTTGAAGGCAAAAATCTTTTGTCTGATAGTCAGTACGGTTTTAGGCGAAATAAATCCACGAATGCGGCAGTTTTAGACCTTACAGACTATGTTACCAAGCAAATAGATAAAAAACAAAAAGTACTTTCTATATTTTTAGACCTCAAAAAAGCGTTTGACACAGTCGCTATTCCCATCCTCCTCTCGAAGTTAGAAGCATTTGGTATTCGTAATTGCTCACTTAAAATATTTAAGGACTACCTTAGTGATCGAACGCAATGCGCAAAGTACAAAAATACACAAGTGAAGAACTTCCCATAACTTCCGGTGTCCCACAAGGCAGCGTGATCGGTCCGTCATTGTTTCTTATTTACGTGAACCAACTGTGCAGTATAGCTGTAAATGACGGTAAAATCACAGCTTTTGCGGATGACACTGTTCTCACTTTCTCAGGAGAAACTTGGCAAACTACCTTTGAAGCTGCTCAAAAAGGTCTTAACATAGTAACAAACTGGCTATCGCAACATCTACTCACTCTAAATACCGAGAAGACAAAAATACTGACATACACTTTACGCCAATCAACACAGCCACAAGACACATTCACACTAACTGCTCACACATGCGCTGTATCCGCCACTTTAAACTGCTCATGCCTGTGCCCCAAGCTTAACCGCGCACCCAACACCAAATACCTGGGCATAATTCTCGATGAAAATTTAAACTTTCTAACTCACATAGAGACACTAACCACGCGTGTAAGGAAAATGATATTTATCTTTAAAACGCTTCGTCATATAGCTGATACACGCACAATTAGAAGAGTTTACCAAGCACTCTGCCAATCTATTCTGTCCTATTGCGTAACGGTGTGGGGCGGAGCACCAAAAACGTCATTGCTGACACTGGAAAGGGCGCAGAGAGCTGTACTGAAAGTGAGTACTTTCCGTCCTATACTTTATCCCACAGAGATCCTCTATAAGTCATGTAAAGTACTAACTGTTAGACAACTATTCATTCTACATGTTATCCTTCTTCAACATAAAAGCACCCCCTTTGAGTCAATCACAAAGAGACGTAAGGACAAAGTTTGCCAACCATTTCAATGTACTTATTCTTTCACACAAAGATTTCATTGTTTCTTAGGACCTCATCTTTATAACATCCTTAATAAGTACTTGAACATATACTCACTTTCGGTACACTCATGCAAAGAAACTGTCACAAATTGGCTATTGTCAAATAATTATCAGGAAACAGAACGTCTACTACAGTTTTGACTTCTTGACAACCCTAGGTTACCCACAACACAAACACACACACACACACACACACACACACACACACACACACACACACACACACACACACACACACACACACACACACACACTCACTCACACCACTCACTTAAATACATTAATTTATACTTACCTTATAAAACGGAGAGAGCTATATTATATTCAATCTTAACATTAATATTTTTGTTCTCATCTTAAATAATAATGTTTTATTTGCCACTGATAGAGTTTTAATAGTAATTATCTTTTCTTCTTTTTGCATTTGAAACAGTGGTTTTTAATATTATAATAAATGTATGAGACGCACAATCCACACATTTGTTAGAAATTAAATAGAGGGCCCAGCATCTTTAACACAAGTTATTCTCAATAACTTAGCTAAGATGCTGGTCACCACAGATTATTCGACCTAGTATTATGTACCTAATAGTCCTAATTCTGTGAACCGTACGTGCGTGTATTTCATGTACTATGTGATGTAATGTGGTGAGAATAAATGAATTTATTATTATTATTTATTTTAAAAAGGCCGGCAACACACTTGTCACTCCTCTGGTGTTGCAGGTGTGGCGGTAATCGCTTAATATCAGGCGATCCGTCTGCTCGTTTGCTACTTCCCCTACCCCATTAAAAAAAAAGCTATCATTCAGAAAAATAAAATACTGTTGCTACTGGATAGCTAGTTAGAGAATAAATAAGATCTTTGTTTAAAAGTTTTCATGTTATACATATATTATTAGCAAAACCCGGACACGTTTTGCCGTGGTTGTCTGTTATTTTTTAATTTTCTAGTCCCGTAGGTACATTAGGTTAAAAAACTATCTTTGCATAGTATAAAATGAAGTTGCTTCCGCTGTCTATTCGCTTAGATCTTTTAAACTACTCAACGGATTTTAATGCAGTTTTCAGCAATAGATATAGTGATTCAAGAGGAAGTTTTAAATGTATAATACATACATGTTATAGTACAGAAAAGCCGAAAAATTCAAAGATTTGTAATGTTTTGTCGTAACAAACTTATTTTTGTGCTTAAATCGCAAACGCTGGCTAAACCTGACGAGATATCGCTAGTATACATATAAATCATTGAGTTATTAAGTACTATGTACTAAAGAAGACATGTGCATACTTTGTGACATATATGAATCCTAACTAATATTATAAATAGGAATGTGAGTTTGTTCACTATACTGTTGAAACTCATTAAATTTCGTATACTCGTTGTCAGGGGAACAGAAAAGGAAGCACCTTTCATCAAGAAGAAAAAAAAACTTTTTGTCCGTTGTTTGAATGTTTGTAAAGTCTTCCGTGCCACAGGAGTTAAACATAGAGTATGAGTAGTCTATAAAAAAAAACGGGTTGCACTCCGGGAATACCGGCAGAAGTGCAAACTTGAATATTAACGTTGTGCATTTTTGATATTTTGGAATGGTTAGGGAATAATTTTGCACGAATTGCTTTAATTATCAGTATAAAAGTACTATCATTTATGGGGTAAAATACAATGTTCATTTATTGCGCTATCGTAGACAAACATGACAATTCTCCCTCCGTCTTACGAATTTTCGATCAGGTCACGTGTCCTGACGCGAGTTTAACATTTTTTACCCATCACAAAAAGTGCACAACGCCGCTAAATAAGTTTTCACTTCAAAATTGAGGCAGTCTTTGGGGACTGACGATAGAAGTTGTTGGTGACTGTGAGTTATTTATTTATGCGTGTTCAAATGTCCAGGGTTGGGTGCTGGGAGATAAATTAAAGTCACAAAGCCGATTGACTGAAAATGTATATATTACGTTAAGTAGTTACAGTACCTAATACAAATATCGCGTATGACGCGTGTGTCGGTAGTGCGCGGTACGGAACGACTGGCGTGACAAGTTATAAGAACTTCACACTATACAAATTGACGTGTCAGCAGAGCCACTACAAAGTGAAATCTTTAATCCTTGATCATAAACACTTCTTTATAAACAAAAAAAAGGGGGTGGGTCGGCTTCCTTATACTCTCTTAGAAGTTAGTAAGGGGGTCAAAATTTCGTTATTTTTTGCGTAGGACGCACCATTTCTGAGATATTGTTAATATTCTAAAATAATTCAAAAATGAAAAGCGTGGCAGCGTGACGATGACGCGAGTTCTATGATTTTTGTTCACCCAAGAAGTGCTCAACGCGCCTAAAGAAGTTGTCACTTCAAAAATACTGTACTAACCTAACCTACATTTACGCGAGCGTAGCCGCGGGTAAAAGTGATTTTTTCTGTATGAAAGGTACCGTATGTCCTTTTCTGTATCCCTGACAACGTGAATACGAAATTTTATGATGATCGATCGAGTAGTTTAGGCGTGAAAGCGTAACAAACAAACTCACATTCGCATTTATAATATTAGTTGGTTTAAGAAGTTCGGATTTCAGAGGTTGGATAATGCAACTATTTGACTTTGATCTATATTAACGCATTCGCTGTCCTGCGATAAACACAATAGAAAACCTATTGTTATGTATCATATTATAATGTGATTCATCGGACAGGGAACCTGCTAATATTATAAAGCTGAAGAGTTTGTTTGTAGTTTTATATATTACTAGATGTTCCCGCGGTTTCATCCGCGTTTATCGTTACTGCACCGCCGCTATATTGTAAATGTTATATTACTAATACATTTTTCATAAACTAAAAAAATAAATGCACAATAAAAGCTTGTAAAAATATATTTCGTGAATAATATATCGAAGTTATTACATGAAAGATGTTTTTTTATAAATAAAATAACTTGAATACACAAACACAGATAACTTACAGCTTTTTTAGTAGTGTACATGTGAAATCTAATTACGACAAGCCAATATGGCCGCCGCGCCGTACGCCACTTGGCGGGAAAGTTGATGTACTGTCATTTTTAATTCTGCATAACTTCTTTTTTGCGTGGTTTGTCTATGATTAAGTCGTGAGCTGTCTATGATTAAGTATTGCATGTGTGTTTTGTTTTTTATTGTCGACTGCAGTGTTTAGTATTTATGTTTACGTGCGATCGTGAGATCTCAGGTTCGAAACCTAGTGTAAAGTGTTATTAAGTATAAAATATAATAATATCAGCCATGTATTAAACTGTCCCACTGCTGGGCACGGGCCTCTTCTCAGTGTGAAAAGGATTAGCCCATAGTCCACCACGCTGGCCCAGTGCGGGTTGGCAGACTTCACATATTATCTTCGAGAACAATTTGGAGAACTCTCAGACATGCAGGTTTCCTCACGATGTTTTCCTTCACTGTTTAAGCAACTGATAATTAACTAATGAATACGCACATAACTTCGAAAAGTCAGAGATGCTCGCCTTGGGTTCGAACTCGGGACCTCTGCGTGGCAGTCCAACGGTTTCCCACTAGGCTATCGCTGCTTATCCTTACTTTCCTTACTATTATAAATTCGAAAGTTACTCTGCCTGTCTATCTGTCTGTCTGTCTGTTACCTTTTCACGGCTAAACCACTCTATCGATTTAGATAAAATTTGGCGCAGATATAGTTTAAAACATGGGGAAGGATATAGGCTACTTTTTATTGATGTAGGTACCACGCGGGCGGAGCCGTGCGCAAAAGCTAGTCTATATTATAAATAAATAAAATTGAAGTGTCTGTTTGTAATGTCAAAATAACACCTTTTAACTAAATGCATATGAAAGTAAATACGGTACTGATATTAAAAATCAATTAAAATTGTTTTGTCTGTCTATTTGTTCCGAATAATCTCTGAAACAGCTGAACTGATCTTGACAGGACTTCACTGGCAGATAGCTGATGTTATAAGGAGTAACTTAGAATTTTATTTTAGAAAAAATTGGATCGTGGTAGAAAAAATATTCTTCTGTTAAATTCCACGCGGACGAAGTCGCGGGTAACAGATAGTCTGCAAAAAAAAAATCGACGTAATTGTACTTACGCATTATTTGCACTGGGGGTGCAAGTATATGTGTGTTTCTATCCATAGACTATGTCGTAAACAGACGTGAGGAGCATTGTCTATGGTGGTACATGGCATAATTACGTTGTGTAACTTTGTACGTGTATCAAAGACAATCTGGCTGATCAATTTGTATGAGTATAAACGTGAGGTCCTGGCTTATATTCCTAGGTCGTTCAAGGACTTTAGGCAATTTAACCTAGTCATGGAATGACAGACTTATGAATGACTCTAATATTTAAAAAAAATCAATGGGTTGCACTCCGGGAGTGCCGGCAGAAGTGAAACACTTGAATATTAATGTTGTCCATTTTTGATATTTTGAAATGGTTAGGGAATAATTTTGCACGAATTGCTTTAATTATCAGTATAAAAGTACTATCATTTATGTGGTAAAATACAATAATCATTTATTGCGCTATCGTACACAAACATGACAATTCTCCCTCCGTCTTATGAATTTTCGATCAGGTCACGTGTCCTGACGCGAGTTTAAAATTTTTTACCCATCACAAAAAAGAGCACAACGCCGCTAAAGAAGTTTTCACTTCTAAAATATGGTCAGGGTTATTCTATATCACCAGTAGAATGCGTGGTTAAAAGTAATTACACGATTTCAAAATAATCCTGTAGGTATAGGTTATGTAGCCTACCACATCATAAAAGTCTATGTATGGATTAGCATCGTCAACAGAAACCCGTTGTTACGTAGCCAGCTAAACCTTTACTGACCTCAAGCACTCTAGCGTAATTATAAGCTAACTAATTATATAATAACTAGATGAGCCCGCGGTTTCACTGACGTTTATGATTACTGCACCTCCCCCGTGTGTCGTAGCGTGATGTTATATAGCCTATAGGCTATATAACAGAAATCTCAATATTAGCCCGGAGGTGTTAGACACCCCCGTGTTTCAGAAAGTATGTAAAGCCGTTGGTCCTGCGCCTGATCTCTCTCCGGTCGTGTCGTATTACCACCATACCAGTACCATACCAGCCCCATACCAGTCCCATACCAGTAAAAATTATTTTAGTGTTGGATAGCTGGCTATGGCCTTCCTCGATAAATTAGTTATACAACACTAAAATAATTTTTCAATCCGGACCAGTAGTTCCTGATATTAGGGCGTTCAAACAAACAAACAAACTCTTCAGCTTTATAATATTAGTATAGATAAGGCGTGGTACTATGTATAATACATAGACTCACGACTACATATTCCTGCAGGGGTGAGCAGAGAATAATTTCATAATGATTACACATGATTGCGAAAGTTTATATCCAGTTATCCGGGATAAAAAGTCTAAGATGCAGGTCACTCAGAAGTGGCGTCTGGCGCTATCCTGCTGCGGGTTATTTTGCAGTCCCTTTCTTATTTCGAATATAATATAAGTACTGAAGTACATATATTATATTCGAAATAAGAAAGGAGGTGAAATAGTACTACAAACCACACCTAAAAGCCAGACACCAATTCTGTGTGGATAGTTCCTAATACGCACATGTTCCTTTCTTTATACTGAAAAGCTTTGCTCTTGTCGGTGAAATATACGTATCTTATCTTACGTATTTTATCTTATCTATTTTTGAAGTGAAAACTTCTTTAGCGGCGTTGTGCACTTTTTTGTGATGGGTAAAAAATGTTAAACTCGCGTCAGGACACGTGACCTGATCGAAAATTCGTAAGACGGAGGGTGAATTGTCATGTTTGTGTACAATAGCGCAATAAATGAATATTGTATTTTACCACATAAATGATAGTACTCTTATACTGATAATTAAAGCAATTCGTGCAAAATTATTCCCTAACCATTCCAAAATATCAGAAATGTACAACGTTAATATTCAAGTTTGCCGGCACTCCCGGAGTGCAACTCGTTCTTTTCTTTTTACTCAATTTCAGCCAAGACCTTGACCCTCCTTATAAGACATTCGCCTTTCCCTTTATTTGGTCAGCGAATGTCTTTCTGGGTCTACTAGAGCACATCAACGAAGCTCTCAATAATGAGTTCCGAGTCGCCGTGGCCGAATACGGTCTGGACGGTACTACTACAACTTCCGCACTAGGAATAATTCCTGGATTCATTCCTGTGTCCCGGGGGACTTTACAAACATTCAAACAACGGACACAAAGAACACACAGACTCGAAACAACCATTTGTGGATCATAAAAATTTTTGTCCCGTATGGGATCTGAACCCACAACACTCGGCGCAGTGGCAGTGCCGAGGCGACCGCTTTAACCACTACGCCATCCGTGCAATCAAAAATATTGAAACCTATCCTTGAGAGCATACACGCGTCTTACAAATAATCTATTATCTCTTCTAGTAATAATGTCCTCCAGACCGAATTTCGGCCACGGCGGCCAATCTTAACGGCGACTGGCCATCTGCGCAGGAGATATTATAGTGCACAAGTGTGTGTGCACTCTCTGTTCCCTAACTCTCATGATCCGACGGGACGGTAATCCGACACGACCGGAGAGAGATCAGGCGCAGGACCAACGGCTTTACGTGCTTTCCGAGGCACGGGAGTGTCTAACACCGCCAACTTCCTAACTCCGAGCCCGTATTGAGATTTCTAAACAGAAAAATCCAGTATCTTCTTGTTGGCCAGACCCGAGATTCGAACCCGAGACCTCATGCACAGCAGTCACATTCACTAACGTTGCGCTACGCAGTCTTCTAGTACGTAATATATGTTAACTAAGGATTGCCATCCAGCATTGTTTTCAAACCTGCAGGATTTTTGCTGGATTGTGTTCAATCCAGTGGGATCACGCCTATAGGCCAAATATTATGCTGGATCCCGCTGGAAAAAGCCGCAAAGTGGGACTTTGCTGTATTGCAATATTAATTGAATATTACTTACCCTAGTCTTAATGAACATGAGTGAGGTTAAACTTATAATTACATACGATAATTAAAATACAATTGCAATTACGAGTTTCCCGCGAGCATCGTTATAAATTATTTGTTATTTTCACACACGGGAAACATTACACTTCAAATGGAGTACAAAAATGTGTAATCATACATTACTTTGAAGTAAATATATACATACATACATACGTATGTATAAATAATTACTCCAAAGTTCCTTTTTTGAAGTGAAAACTTCTTTAGCGGCGTTGTGCACTTTTTTGTGATGGGTAAAAAATGTTAGGACACGTGATCTGATCGAAAATTCGTAAGACGGAGGGAGAATTGTCATGTTTGTGTACGATAGCGCAATAAATGAATATTGTATTTTACCACATAAATGATAGTACTTTTATACTGATAATTAAAGCAATTCGTGCAAAATTATTCCCTAACCATTCCAAAATATTAAAAATGCACAACGTTAATATTCATGTTTTCACTTCTGCCGGCACTCCCGGAGTGCAACCCGTTGTTTTGTTTCAGTACCCCTGACACCGTGTATGCGAAATTTCATGATGATCGGTCGAGTAGTTAAGGAGTGAAAGCGTGACAAACTGACATTTACATTTATAATATTAGTTAGGACGTTGGACTGCTACGCAGAAATCTCGAGTTAGATTATTATTTACTAGCGGTCGCCTAGTGCTCGAAATTCGACCAAAGTTTGCCTGTAAGATATTGCTGATAAATGTCATTAAATATTGATATACATATGTAACCATAGTTACGCACTTCGACTGCGTGCGTCAAATGCATGGTTGTGTGCGTGTAGTGTTTTTTCATTAATTTAATGTATTTCTAATGCATATTTTATATAAATATTAGGATTCGCCCCTCCTTCTCCATATAAACTTTAACTGTGCCAAATTTCATACTCCTCCGTCCGCGCAATCTTCGTAAAAAGGGGTACAACGTTTTTGCTTCACTTATTAATATATAGATATATTCGAAGTAAGTATTTAATATGCACGTGACTTTACGGAGTTATGTGCGTCTTAAATAGTTAGCGCTCGCTTTAACGGTGAAGAAAAACATCGTGAGGAAACCTGCATGTTTGAGAGTTCTCCATAATGCTCTCAAAGACATGTGAAGTCTGTGTCGGATTGCCGCCTCATCATACTATCAGAGCGGAGCTATAGACCGCACTTGTGTTTGCACACACATATGCACTATAATATCTCTGCTCTGTCCAGTCTCCGTTATGATTGGCCGCCGTGAACGAAATTGAGCCAAGAAGAGATCAGAGGTTTAACTCTCAAAATGTTGTAATTTATTACAACATTTTGCAACGTAAGGTGTACAGTTCAGGGAGTGCGGGTAGGATTAGCCCATAAAAGCACATTGCCTAATACAGAGATCAAACCGAAGATCCTTTTATTACAGCTTACAGCGTTTACTATTTACTGCTGTATCCGCGAGGCAGTCGACAAACCAAACGAAAACAAAAAATGTCAACAACATTGCATCTTTCTCAATATAGAGTTAATGTAATTTCAATAAGTAAATGATAAAATCGCGTCCACAATTCACCAAGACTCGCCAAGGCTACAGTTGCCTCACCAGAAAATATCTGTAACAACAATGGCTACGCGAAATATTCCGTAATCGGTATTTACCTTTTTGCACAAGGTTATGGGTGAAAAATTTCGTGTGAAGTGCTATATAATTGTGTGGTATTAACATTTTTTTGGGCTTTCCACACTGCATGGGAATAGCGGGAAAATAGCTGTCAACTGTCATTTTGACGTTTCGCCATAGATGTAATTGTTGTTGTGACGCAGCGATAGTTTATGCGACTGCTTTGCATGAGGCCTCGGGTTTGAATTTCGGGACGGGCTAACAAAGGATTTTAAGGTTTTTCTAATAAAAATTCTTAGAGTTGGATAGTTGGCAGTATTGCACACACCGCGCCTCAGAAAGCACGTTAAGCCGTTGGTTCTGAGCCTGATCTCTCTCCGGTCGTGTCTGTTTGTCGTGACATCGGATCATGACAGTTTTTTTTAATGTTTCCTCTCGTATTAGTAATAACTTAATCGGAACGAAACCGCAATCGGAACGGATCAGGAACGAATTGTGACAATCTAGTTTACATGATTTTTGTATAACCGAAAATATTTGCGTGTTTTAAAAATTGTTATACGAAACGACAAGCACGTAATTTATGAATGGCAGGAAATGCCGCTGGAGGTGAGTTTTTTATCACCAGTTCTTTGTAGTTATTAATTTGATATCTTCATAGCATCGTTGTGGGAGATGATTAGAGCGTATTTTCATTTTAGGTTCGTTGAGGCCTTGTAGCTTCTTCCGAATGCCAACGTATATTTTGAGGTTTTTAATTAAATGAATTTATTTGGTTTTGGTTCTCAAAATGTTTTAATACACTCTAGTATAGACTAAGGTAAATGTGGAGCAGCGATAGCTCAGTGGGGAGACCAACAGACTGCAATGCAGAGGGTCTCGGGTTCGAACCCACGTCGCGCACCTCTGACTTTCGGAAGTTATATGACTTTTCGAAATTATGTGCGTATTGATTGACAATTGTCGCCTGCTCCGTGCCTCGGAGAGCACGTTAAGCCGTCGGTCCCGGCTGCCATGAACATCTATGGCAGTCGTTATGGGAGAGTGTCGACACATAAGATCCCACTGGGTCGAAGTGTCGTCGGTCTGCACTGACTGGCCCCCACATAAGATAAGATAAGGTAATTGTGTATCATAAATGGTATATACGCATCGAAACTTTTCGATCCAATATTTACATAGTAAAGGGATTACAATGACAAATTCTAACTAATATTGTAAAAGCGAAAATGAGTTTGTTTGTTTGTTACCTTTTCAAGCCTAAACCACTGAACCGATCATCCTAAAATGTTGTATATACGTTGACAGGTGTACAGAAACGGATATAGGCTACCTTTTATCCCGAAAAAATTACTGTTCCCGCGGAAAACAATAATAACGTTCTTATGATACCTAATAGATGGCGCCACGTGTCTTTCGAATCATGATTAAATTATATTATTACAAGCAGAGTACGACCTGAATTGATTGTCAAATTCTAAATTAACGCGAGCGAAGCCGCGGGCAAAAGCTAGTATAATTATATTCCATCTACACTACACCTTAGTCTATATAGTATACTAATAAATAGTTTTAATAGTTTCAATAATTTAATTAGCTTAAAAATTAGTAAAGTTAAATAGAATTATAGTAGTGTAACAGTTTTTCAAAATTTTGTAATAAAGTGTCAAATAAACAACGCGATAAAATCCGTATATAGTAGTTTAATTTCAATAAAAAATATTATTATTGATATTCATTCTTACATTACATTGTCGGATTATTATTACACATTAATTACAATATGATGTCACAGTTATTATTATTACATTATTCATAATATAAGTTAAAAATTAATTACAAAAATGATTATTCTATTAATGCCAAGGTTATAAACTTTTTCAGTTAGTAATTTTCTCAGTTTTGTTTTGACATCAGAATAACTCAATGATTTCCATGATCTGGGTAATTTATTAAATACTAGATGTTCCCGCGGTTTCACCCGCGTTTATCGTTACTGCGCCGCCCCCGTGGGTCGTAGCGTGATGTTATATAGCCTATAGTCTTCCTCGATAAATAGGCTATCCAACAATAAAAGAATTTTTCAAATCGAACCAGTAATAATCACGCAGAATAAACCAGGAGAAACATCGTTTGTACTATGTCTGTAATGGGTAATTATTTTGCTGCGATGTTATTTTAAAACTGCTATATCTCCTAAGATATTCATTGAAATCGAATGATGTAAAGGGCAATTTTATTTTAAATTAAATACTTGTGATGAATAACGTATTTATTTGGATAAGGATTAATATCATGTTTATAAAAATACCTTCGCAAATAATGCATTATTTTAGAACAAATTTCGTTAGCATAAAAATGGTTATAGTGAGCCAACCTTAAAAGATAGACATATGCTGTCGCGGACTTTTTTTTAGAACTTTTAAAGGGGAATAATTTTGTCATACATGATTTTTGCGAAACTTTAACTGTTTACGCAGCGCACGCAGCGGAAGCTCTCAAAAGGAAAAAATACTCTCCGATTTTAAAACATTCTTCATTGGTGCTCCGCTCCTATTGATCTTAGCGTGATGATATATAGCCTATAGCCTTCCTCGATAAATGGGCTATCTAACACTGAAAGAATTTTTCAAATCGGGCCAGTAGTTCCTGAGATTAGCGCGTTCAAGTAAACAAACAAACAAACAAACAAACAAACTCTTCAGCTTTATAATATTAGTATAGATTACTGGGGCCATGCAAAAAATACTCTTGCGCATGAGAGTCGTTTTAGCATCATGCAGACACAGTTTGGAATTGTTTGTTTTATTAGACTTATTTATTAAACAAAGCAGCTAGAGGCAATACACAGAGATTCATCTCTATGTAGTATTTCTTTTTGTCATCTCCATTTAATCCTGGGTCCTTTAAGCGGGGCGTAAAAAAGCATCTTCTCAGGCCGTCAAAGTAGAGACCTCAACATCGCCTCGGCTGCTATGAGGGCGGTGTGGAGGCCACTGCTCTTAGACCACACGACTGCTTACCATCAGGTGGAGTGTGCTCATTTTGACGAGCAAAATAAGAAAATATAAAAAAAATTATATATCTAGCCGCCCCGCTACACACATCTCCGCTCTGCCGCGCCGGCCGCTTGCTCGCTCGCGGCACAAAGTTCTATAGAAAAATGAGATATCTCATCTTCTCTCCGCTTGATCGATTTCCACCGAAGCTAAGCGGAGAAGAGTGTGTAAATAACGTAATCTGATTGTCTTTCTTTTTTAATCATATAAGTTGGCAAACAAACATACGGCCCACCTGATGGTAAGTGGCTACCGTAGCCTATGGACGCCTGCAACACCAGAGGTATCACTGGCGCGTTGCCGACCCTTTAGGAGAAAAAGGAAGTGGGAAGGAGAAGGAGCGGGAAGGGGGAAAGAGGGTGGGTGATTGGGCCTCCGGCATTCTCACTCACCTAACGAAACACAACAGTAGGAATACTGCTGTTTCACGTTGATATTCTGTGAGAGGGTAGTCCTTACCCGGTCGAGCCGGTCCATTCATGCTGAAATCAGCGAGGCTCTACTACTCAAAGGTTTATTAAACACATCTCCTCTCGTCTCCTCTCCTCTCTGCTTTGGTGGATACCGGGCCTTATGCTGCTTTTGTATAATTTACACCTAAATAGGCTAGTCTACCGGTTTAGTTCCATATAGTAACAAATTCTTGTCTAAACATCCACTTAAACATACTTCACATATAAACTGAATAATTAATCATCTCTAAAAGCACGTGTGTGGTGGAAAATTTAATTAGAAGTGGTTATTTTAATTAAGAGTAAATACGAGCAGTGTTTATTCAATACTAAGTGTTTCTTCTGTTTCATCCGTAAATAACCACAGTAGAGCAAATAGAAATTAAATCAGTCAAAGTCAAAATTCATTTATTCATTTAGGTCACAAAGTAACACTTATGAACGTCGAAGTATATAGGTTAGTGAGTTTACTAAGTTAATGAAGCTACATTTAGGTTAGTTGCTAGGTTCAGGCATTTTTTATATTTTTTATTTAAATACAATACAGTGGTAATTCTTTTCTTTTTT
This sequence comes from Catocala sponsa, assembly GCA_963564715.1. Taxonomy (NCBI): domain Eukaryota; kingdom Metazoa; phylum Arthropoda; class Insecta; order Lepidoptera; family Erebidae; genus Catocala; species Catocala sponsa. The sequence goes on along the minus strand of OY751356.1, from coordinate 7,059,624 downwards.
TTTTTTTTTATAAATTCTGTCATATTTTATTCAGTAACATTATACATAATACTCGCCAAACGTTAAGTTTAACGGCGAGACACGCTCTTAAATTTTAGTACAAATTATCACCATACATTAAAAAATAGCTCAACCCACAATAGTTGTAAAAAAAGGAAACAATATTTAAAGTTAAAAACAAAATAAAATATGACAGACTTTACATACAATTTATATGTTTTTATATATACTGACTGAAAGTTGCACTGCTAGACGACACATACACCATCCAGCAATACATCCATCAGTCTTTTCTTGAGAAAAAAAAAATATTTAGAGTAAACAAAAAAACATTACAATATATCCGGCGGCCCCACACTAGGCAAGCCTGTCCTGTGGGTGCCTGCTACGATTTACAATTTTTGCGTTAATCATAATTATATATGCTCGGATCGGTTCAAACTAGCTTAACAAATCTTATTTTCTTAGTATATAATACATATATTTTTTTAGTATATAATATATATAGTATTTATGTATACCTATCCATGACTATAAATATAATATGTTTTTTCCTATTTATTAGTGGTTTCCAAATATCCACTATTATTAATATCCAAGTTTATGGCTATATACTTAAATATTGAATAAATGACAAATACATATTAAATGAATAAATAAATATCATATGTGTGTGTGTGTGTGTGTGTGTATGTGTGTGTATGTTGAGTGCGTGCGTATGTTGAGTATTAATACTTATTTTAGGTGTTTTTCTTAATTCATCTATATCATTAAAAATCTCGGTTGGGTTAAAAAGGGTTAAAAAGGGTTGAGCCTATGAGAAGAAACCTGCAAGAAACTCACGGCCACTCTTTCAAATCGCCACTAAGCTACATATAATCAATATGTACAAGGCACGCATGTGTAACTTTTCCAACGCCATAGCGTATTAATTCATTATCGCTTGCTTTAACGGTGAAGGAAAACATCGTGAGGAAACCTGCATGTCTGAGAGTTCTACATAATGTTCTCGAAGATATATGAAGTCTGCTAACGTGGCGTAGCCTGGTGGACTTTGGCCTAACCATTCTCATATTGAGAAGATGCATTTTATCATGTCAAATAATTCTCAATTTAGTAGAGTTAGGCGCATACCCCCGTACCTCGGCAAGCACGTAAAGCCCTTGGTCCTGCGCCTGATCTCCCTCCGGCCTTGTCGGCGACGTCCGACCAGACTATGAGAGTAGGGGAACAGAGAGTGCACTTGTACCTGTGCACTATAATATCTCCGTTTAGATTGACCGCCGTGACCGAAATTAGATCTGGAGATCATATAAATGGAGCAAAATGTTTATCACAAAACATCTTAAAATCTTCAACGTAATAAAAAAGATTCAATAATGAAATCCTCGAAATTCCAGACGAGACATTTTTCATTAAGCTTTAAAATTCAAAGTGGCATTTTTCAACGAAAACAGCGCAGATTTAAAAGATTCAACAGATTATATCTGGACGAGTAAAGAAGATAGAAAGAAGATATTTTTTATCTATATTCTACAAAGTCCTTTGTAATAAAAGCGTTGGTTGAGGTAAAGAGAGTTTGTTATATTTAATTATGGTCCCGTAGCTAATTTTATGATTCTTTTTAGGGTGGTATTTTTAATTGTTTGTTATAGTTTAAGATTATAATAGAGATTTAAATAATATGTTTGAAATATACATATCTATATGGAAAATAAATCGAAATGGAAAATGAGGTCGGTAGGACCTCATTTTCTTCGGAAATATTTAGTCGTACTGTACACAAAAGTATATTTCAGACACATTTCGACATAGGTAGGTATAAGTTTCTGACCCTGCGTTATATATTTTTATTGCTGCTTGTCGTAGACAAACCAGCGTGCTGCGGTCTGTCTGATAATAAGCAATAAACATTAATTTACCATCTTCAATAAATTCACCCTCAAGGGTTTGAAATACATATTATTAATTAACCTTTGTAAAAATAAATAGTTAAATTGTTATTTGACTGTATATAATGTTAAATTTCATATATATTGTTAAGCTGCATGGTTTGTTTGTTTGTTTGGTTTATTTTTTTTTTTTTTTTTTTTTTGCTCGTCGAAATGACCACACTCCACCTGATGGTAAGCAGTCGTGTGGTCTAAGAGCAGTGGCCTCCACATCGCCCCCACAGTAGCCGAGGCGATGTTGAGGTCTCTACTTTGACGGCCTGAGAAGATGCTTTTTCACGCCCCGCTTAATGAACCCAGGATTGAAGGAAGAAGGAAACACGTACCTTGGCAGAGAATTCCATGCCTTGTTCGTTCGGCCGAGATATGAGGACCCAAACTTTTTGGTACGCGCTCTAATCGACTCTACCGTGTAAGGATGGCATCTGAGCCCAGCACGCGTTGTTCTGGATAGGAAAGGGGAGGGCGGGATAAGGTGGAATAACTCTTCAGAGCACTCCCCGTGGTATATTCTGTAGAAACATGCTAATATCAGGAACTACTGGTTCGAATAAAAAAATGATTTTAGTGTTGGATAGTCCATTTATCAAGGAAGGTCCTTCTTCCTTCAATCCTGGGTCCTTTAAGCGGGGCGTGAAAAAGCATCTTCTCAGGCCGTCAAAGTAGAGACCTCAACATCGCCTCGGCTGCTGTGGAGGCCACTGCTCTTAGACCACACGACTGCTTACCATCAGGTGGAGTGTGGTCATTTTGACGAGCAAAATAAAAAAAATAAAAAAGAAGGTATAAATGAAAAATGTTGCAAAAACGAAGAAAATTCTTTTATGTGAAGCAGACGAAGTTGCGCGGGTCAGCTAGTACTTTATAAACCAACATACATACAATTTGCGTTAGTATTTATAGAACTTACTAGATGTTCCCACGGTTTCACCCGCGTTTATCGTTACTGCACCGCCCCCGTGGGTCGTAGCGTGATGTTATATAGCCTATAACCTTCCTCGATAAATAAGCTATCCAACAGTAAAATAATTTTTCAATTCGGACCAGTAGTTCCTGAGATTAGCGCGTTCAACCAAACAAACAAATAAACAAACAAACTCTTCAGCTTTATAATATTAGTATAGATCATAAGGGACCCTAAGCGGTGTATCGTCGCAGACCCGGCACGGTCCAGTAGTCCCTTGGCATGTGTTGCGCTCCACGCTCTGAATGTGCCACGTTGATCCGCGATATCACCGTATGGGTTGTAAGCACGGATGTGCTGTTGCTTGAATGTCGCTGGGAGGGTAGACAGAGACATATTAGGTATAAATGGACGATTTTAGCGGTGTTTGCAACAAACTGCTACTTGTGTGAGCTGATTTAATAGAATTTGAGTGGGTTTTGTTGAAAACTATCAGTGCAATGCGATAGAAGCAACGAAGGAGCTTCATATTCAATCGGAACATTATTTTTGTTCTGATATCGTTTTGGCGGGTTTTGAAACTATACTCCTCATATATCAGCAATATCTTACAGGCTAATTTTGGTCGAATTTCGAGCACTAGGCGACCGTTAGTAATATTATTACCTAGTAGGGTGCGTCTAAGTTTTAAATCTTTGCTAGGTACGACATAAGCTTGCTTGCCGTATACCATAGATTAAAAAAAAAAACAAATTCTAGTTTTAAAATCATTTACTCATAAAAACCCATTACTCTTGTCATTTTACCAACACGTAATATATTTAAAAGACATTTAAACAAATGATTTGAACGCAAATTAGACCATTGCGATATTCTACTAAGTGACAATCCGTGAAGGTTCACAGAACGCGTCTTGTGTGACAAATGTTTTGTGGTGGCGTAATTTTACGCCTTTGACAGCCTGTGGTCGGCGGCCATTGTGGTGTAATGTCATAGAGAATGTAGACCGACGGCTATGTTCGCAAACATATTTTTTATATATACTTACTACTTAGGTGATGTATTCTATTCTATTTTATCACATACACACAACACCATCTAGCCCAAACTAAGCAGAGCTTGTACTATGGGTACTAGACAATGGATAAATATACATACATAATTTATTTTTGTAAATACATACATATTATGTCGGCCTCGATGGCGTAGTGGTTGGTGTAACCGACTGCCACGCCCGAGGTCGCGGGTTCGATTCCCGCACAAGTCAAACATTTGTGTGCATGAACATGGGTGTTTGTCTTGGTCTGGGTGTTTCTATGTATAATATGTATGTATTTACAAAAAAAAAGTATATATGTATATTTATCCATTGTCTAGTACCCATAGTACAAGCTCTGCTTAGTTTGGGCTAGATGGTGTTGTGTGTATGTGGTAGAATATATTATTATTATTATACATAGAAACATCCAGACCAAGACAAACATCCATGTTCATGCACACAAATGTTTGACTTGCGGGCCGTTTGCCGCCTTAATTGTTTAAAAAAATAAAAAATATTTTTTAAGTTTTTTACACGGAGTAATTTATTTATTTTAAGGTACATCAACAATATACATATACAAAATCGGTTCACATAAGAAGCTGAAAATAAAAACTTATATGTATATCTATTATAGATATACACAACATTTTCTGTACAGAATTATAAAGAATAAAAATTAAACATAAATTAAGAACTTAATACAAATTTAACAAGACATAATTATTATTTACAAAATAGAAAGGTAAAAAAAAAAAAAAAAAAAAAACTACAGTCAACGAGATCTAGCACAGCATTTTCTGCACTATCTTTCGCTTAAACACTTTGAATGAATCATAAGTTTTGGTAACGGGGTGTCGCGGAATTCTATTAGGTACCGTTAAGTTAATGTTGCTTAGTAGTTGGCTGCAGTCTACTCCACCGTTGAGGAGTTTATGAAGGAATAAGAGATCCTTGATTTTACGCCGATGATTAAGGCTAGTAATTGTAAACACATACATTGTTATGGTAAATGTATATTAAACATAAAATATACATTTACCACGCGGGCGGAGCTGCGCGCAAAAGCTAGTATCACATAAAGTAATTGTCTTTAGTAGAGCGCATCTATGTACATATGTATAATTCTAACAAACTAATGGCATAGTTTGTTGTATATAAAATACTCAAAGTTAACTAACAACTAACTCTCTGGCTTAGAACATTCTGTGCACATAATTAGAGCTACTATCTGGCTTCAAACTTTGTACTTTGTACTCTACAGTAATATCTCGACGTACGTGGACCCGAACGAGCAGCGATAGCTCAGTGGGGAGACAAACAGACTGCAGTGCAGAGGGTCTCGGGTTCGAACCCACGTCGCGCACCTCTGACTTTCGGAAGTTATATGACTTTTCGAAATTATGTGCGTATTGATTGACAATTATCGCCTGCTCCGTGCCTCGGAGAGCACGTTAAGCCGTCGGTCCCGGCTGCCATGAACATCTATGGCAGTCGTTATTGTGAGAGTGTCGACACAAAAGATCCCACTGGGTCGAAGTGTCGCCGGTCTGCACTGACTGCCCCCCACATAAGATTAGATAAGATACGTGAACCCGGAGTTACGCTATTTTCAAATCTTGTTTGTTTATTTTATTTATTTTATTTATTTATAACACATCCCACACAACCATTACAGGAAGCCCAATGCGATTGTGGGGCCAAAATGCACACATAATACTCAAAACTTAAATATATAATACATAACAAAAATTAAAACTTAAAAATAAACAAAGAAAATTGTCAAAATCGTAAACCTAAATTATGAAATTAAAATATTATCATACACACTATTTATACGCTACTACATATAGAATTGCTTTTGCGAGTTCGTTCAGGTTACAGGAGAAGATATCAATTTTAGTGCTGAGCTCGTCGATTACCCTTATTGTGCGAGTAAGTGGCGTTTTGGCCAGTAAGTTGGTCCTGGCAGCAGGGACAACCAGAATCGGTGGAAGTCGCCTCCTCCACACATAGCGATCAGGCACACATAGGCTCAAGCGCCCTAGCACAGTTTCGTTACACACTTGACTCCTAAGGATTTTAATTACATACATTGCAAGTGAGAACTCCCGACGTACTCTTAGCTCATTGTACCCGACCATTCCGAGGACAAACAATGTGGGGTACATTAATGGATAGAATGGGTATACGCCATATAATTTCATGTACAGGTACCTGGTAAACTTATTCTGGACTTTCTCCAGCATTGAAATATATTTAGCCTCATAGGGAGACCATATGATAGCACTATACTCGAGGTGGCTTCTCACCAGTGCATCGTACAAGGCCTTGATCGCGCTCAAGTTAGTGAATTGCTGTGACTGTCTAAGTACAAATCCCAAATTCCTATATGCTTTTTTGCATACGTTTGTAATATGACTTCTGAAACAAAGATCAGGAGTCATACTAATGCCTAAGTCCTTTACCTGTGCGACTCTTTGGATTGGTTCTGTGTTGTTAAATCGTCTTATTTGAGCTTCACTCAACTCTCAATTGTTGATTATAGACTCCCACACTATTGTCAAGAAATTGACGAAATCAATTGACGAAAGAAATTTTTCTGGCAAAACCAGAAAAATTTTTTTGAGACGTCAATGTACTTTGTTAGATTTTCTGGAGCCTTCTACATCAAAACAACTTCTCTTGACGATTTTATATATAAATGGCAATATGATTAAAACAACAGTCTGTTTACATCTGACAATGAACTAGAATTTTCCCGCAGCTTTGCTCGCATACTATTCTATGCTATCCTAATCCTATCCTAACTAATATTATAAAAGCGAAAATGAGTTTGTTTGTTTGTTACCTTTTCATGCCTAAACCACTGAACCGATCCATCTTGAAATTTTGCATATACGTTGACAGGTGTATAGAAACGGACATAGGCTACCTTTCATCTCGAAAAAAGTTACTGTTCCCGAGGAAAACAACAATAACGTTTTTATGATAATAAAAGGCGCCATGTTTCTTTCGAATCATGATTGAATTATATTATTACGAGCAGAGTACAATCCGAATTGATTGTCAAATTCTAAATTAACGCGAGCGAAGCCGCGGGCAAAAGCTAGTAATATTATATTTAGCTATTGCGGGCAATAGCTAGTAAGAGGAAAGATTTGATTTTTGTTTGTTGGTAAGGATTTAACTCAAAAACTACGCAACCATTTTAAAAAGTCTTTCACCAACAGAAAGCTATATTACCACCGAGTAACATAAGCTATATGTTATTACGGGACCAATCATCAAATTAAAAAAATTAAGCCGTGGAAGCGTAACAAACAAACTTACATTCGCATATTTATAATACTAGCTGCGCCCTGCGGTTACACCTGCTTAAGTCCCGATGCCGTGGGAACATCAGGATAAAAAATAGTTTGTTAAAAATCCAGCTATCTACATACCAAGTTTCATCGCAATCGGTTCAGTAGATTTTGCTTGAAAGAGTAACAAACATCCATCCATCTATCCTCACAATCACTATTTAAAATTAGGGAATTCCTACACCTGAGTCAAAATTACCATGGCCAATATGGAAATCCCTAATTCGATTTCGTACTCAAGTCAGCCGCTGCGGTTGCCACCTGGTAAAATGGGGAATTAGGGAACCTCACAAAGCACAGTGTGAATGTGGTGATCCCAATCAAACCATGTCACATCTGGAGACTTGCCCAATTTGTCCTATAGGTACATCATGTAGGACTTGATGGACGAACTGCTGATGCGATTGCCGTGACTCCACATTGGGCAGGACATAATTCGCACTCTTAATGAAACAGTGACTGAACTCGAATGTTGTAAGTATGGCAATTTGAACTCTAATTGTGTGACTAAATTGTACTAGTGTGTTTGTCTTAAGTAATGTCAGTAAATTTGTTTAATCCAAAATACTCAGATAAGTCTTTGTTTTATTAAGAGTGCGATATATCAATATATTAATAAGTGAAGCAAAAACTTTGTACCTCTTTTTACGAAGATTGCGCGGACGGAGGAGTATGAAATTTGGCACAGTTAATGTTTATATGGAGAAGGAGGGGCGAATCCTAATATTTATATAAAATATGATATGCATTAGAAATACATTAAATTAATGAAAAAACACTACACGCACACAACAATGCATTTGACACACGCAGTGGAAGCGCGTAACTATGGTTACATATATCAATATATAATGACATATATCAGCAATATCTTACAGACAAACTTTGGTCAAATTTCGAGCACTAGGCGACCGCTAGTATAAAATAATTGGCCGTACTTTCTGGAAAACGTTCCAACCCACAAAGTTAACATTTTGAGATAATCGTGATTGAAGTTCAATCCCGTACTGCTTCTTCATACATGTGGGTTGGGCTACTAAGTCATGGTTTCATATTTAGAGTGATAGTAGAGCTACCACATTGCTCCAGCTAGTAAATATGTAGTAACCCCGTGACTAATTTGCTAATAATAACTCGATTTTGACCCGAGTGTGGGCTGGAACGTTTTTCAGAAAGTACATCCAAATGTACCTACCTACCTTCGGCTCAAGAAGAAGAAGATATTAGTAGGATATTAAGATAACGATTGAGTGAATGAAAAGCCTTATTCAAAATCTCGAATATATAAGTGTATAATTTATTCGACTTACGTCAAGTTTAACTAATTATTATTCATAACTTTGTTCGGACAGATATTTTATAACAATATTCTTTTTTGTCGTATTCAAATTTATTTAGTTATGTATAATAATCAGAGATCGGAATAGGTAGAGCTGTTTTATGTACTTGCCATAGGTTAGAATAATATGGATATTCTAGTTTAAATCCTCTATCCTAGTTTAAAGGTTTAGATGAGAATTCTGGTTGTCCACGTGCAAGCCGAATATGGACGGTCTCCTTTACGTTGAATTTTTTCGACCATGATGACATGATGAGCCGTGAAACTATGTTACATTATTAAGTCTTATCTTGTGTGTGGGGACCAGTCAGTACAGACCAGCGATACTTCGACCCAGTGGGATCTTGTGTTATTAAGTCCTAACTAATATTATAAATGTGATTGTAAGTTAGGTCACGTCATCATCATCATCATCATCATCAGGCTATAATAGTCCACTGCTGGACATAGCCCTCCCCCAAAGAGCGCCATAGCGCCCTGTCTTCAGCTTGCCGCATCCAGCATCTGCCTGCAGTCTTTCGCAGATCGTCACGTATTCCTGCTTTAACTATTTAACCGAGCATCATCCAATTTAGCATATACCTATGTTGTCAGAGGTACAGAAAAGGACATAGAGATGATGTAGCAAAATGTAGATTAATGCGGACAAAGCCACTGTTAAAATCTAGTTCATTAATAAAGAAAGATTGAGATACAGATTTATTAGTATTTCGAAATCATTATTTATGATATAACTGTATTATTTGTGAATGATTAACTATGTTAATTTTGATGAAAGAGAGTTCGCGAAATTCTTTTCACTTGAAATCGTAACTAATATTATAAAAGCGAAAATGAGTTTGTTTGTTACATTTTCACGCCTAAACCACTGAACCGATCATCCTGAAACTTTGCATATACGTTGTCAAGTGTACAGAAACGGACATAGGCTACCTTTCATCCCGAAAAAAATTACTGTTCCCGAGGAAAACAATAATAACGTTCTTATGGTAATAGATGGCACCACGTGTCTTACGAATCATGATTGAATTATATTATTAGAAGTAGAGTACAACCCGAATTGATTGTCAAATTCTAAATTAACCCGAGCGAAGCCGCGGGCAAAAGTTAGTAGTTTAATAAATCAGAATTTCTAAAGAAATTCGTGAGTGTTATTTATGTGATAATATAACTTTTGTTAGGTATTGAAATATATAACATTGTGTATTTTTAATTAAATTGATGTTCTTTAAATGATTGAAGCAATCCTAACTAATAGGTATTGTAAATGCAAATCTGAGTGTGTTTATTACGCTTTCAAGCCTTCACTACTCGACCGCTCATCTTGACATTTCGCATACATTTTGTTAGGGGTACAGAAAAGGACATAGGGTACCGTTAATCTAGAAAAAATTACTTATTTCCTAAGGGGTAATATATACTTATTGACAAATTTTATATTAGGGTCAGCGCTGCCGGACGGAGTGGCGGCGAAGAGACTAATTCAGTAACAATTTAAATTGAACCTAAAGTGCTTCAGAATACGACTGTATTTGGTACAACGAAATAAAATGACCGCGCTTTGAATCGCTCGCCGTCATTTTATTTCGTTGTAACAAATACAGTCGTATTCTGAAGCACTTTAGGTTGAATTTAAATTGTTACTGAATTAGTCTCTTTGCCGCCACTCCGTCCTTCGGGGCTGACCCTTAATGCGACCGCAGCCGCGGGCAAAACCCGCGTGGCGGGTCGCCACTGCCGCCGCCCGCTCCGAGTGCTATGGGTTCAATCCGGGATAAAAATTTGTGTGATTCACAAACACTTGTTTCGAGTTCTTTGTGTCCGTTGTTTGAATGTTTGTAAAGTCCCCCGCGACACAGGAATAATTACGAGTGGTCTTCTAAAAAAGAAAAATAATTTATTCTGAATAGCTCAATATAGGATACTAACTGTCTCCCGCGGTTTTGTACTCCGCCTCCGGCACTGTCACTCACCGAACGAAACACAAGTCCGTCCCCGGTCGAGTCGGCCCATTCATGTTGAAGTCAGCGAGGCTTCTTTCTTTCTGTCTATGATTAGTATTGTATAGTGATTAAAAATACAACGAAATCGGCGAATAAAAAACATGATTGAAAGATTTATTAACCCAATAAATTTCTAGCTCATTTACATTGCTAATATTGGCAATAATTATGTGTAACTTCAGCAATAAACTGGTTTAATCAATGATTTCGCGATATCAATTAGTGTTTTGTATTTCTCACAGTTTCTAATACTTTCTTTTATAATGTTGAGCAGCGATAGCCTATAGTCCAGCGATAGACCGCTGGACTACCACGAAGAGGTCTCGACTTTCATCCCAAGACGCATATCTCTGACTTTTCGAATTATGCGTATTAATTAATACTAGCGGTCGCCTAGTGCTCGAAATTCGACCAAAGTTTGCCTTTAAGATATTGCTGATATATGTCATTAATTATATATTGATATTGTAACCATAGTTACGCGCTTCGACTGCGTGTGTCAAATGCATGGTTGTATGCGTGTAGTGTTTTTTCATTAATTTAATGTATTTATTATACATATTTTATATAAATATTAGCATTCGTCACTTCTTCTCTGTATAAACTATAAGTGTGCGAAATTTCATACTCCTCCGTCCACCCAATTTTCGTAAAAAGGGATCCAAAGTTTTCACTTCACGTATTAATATATAGATTACTTATCGCTCGTTTTAAGGGTGAAGGAGAAAAATCGTGAGGAAACCTGCATGTCTGGAAATAGTCCATAATATTTTCGAAGATATGTGAAGTCTGCTAAACCGCACAGGGCCAACGCGGTGGACTATGGTCTAATCCTTCTCACACTGAGACGAGGCCCGTGTCCAGCAGTGGGCAAGTTTAATACAAGGCTGATATTATTAACCTTGTTAAGCTTTAAGCAGTGGGAATGTTGCGATAGAATACCAAGCGGTCTCGAGTTCGATCCCACGGTACGCACCTCTGAGTTATCGACTTAAAATGCGTATTAAATAGTTAATTATAGGTCGTGTGGGTAGGGTAATAGGTATACTAATATAATTGTGAGAGTTTGTTTGTTTGTTTGAAGGCGCTAATCTCAAGAACTACTGGTCGGATCTGGAAAACTTCTCGGATTTGATAGCCTAATTTTGAGGGAGGTTGTCTTCGATCAAATATACCATAGATGCACATTCTCATACAAAAACCGCGTCAATATGTGGCACTGACCTGTACTACTTACTTATAAGTGTCTGCATTTATTATGCAATCCAGGAAATAAACCGGAATAACCATTGAACGCCCACTGAGAAACAATTTGTAATAGTTTAGTTAAAACGCGTCAATGTAAAGCGTCCTTAGTGTGTTACTCGCGATACGCAAGGGTACTAAGTATATGGTACGGTCTCCACCGTAGTAGTGGTGTCGATTCGCTCTCGCTTACGGGCAGCGCACGCAAGAGTGAGTGGGACAGGTGCATAATATAGCGCATACGACTGATTTATGCACAGTTTTGTTGGGGCCGTTTTTCGAGCGACGATCGTGCATCTATGGTATATTTGATCGATGGAGGTTGTACTCCAATTTGTTACTGCAGTCTTATACCTATAATAATATTAGGTATAAAGAGGAAAGATTTGTAGTTTTGTTTGCACAAAACAAATAGAACTTAAAAATTCTAGATCGATTTTAAAATTATTTTAATTTTTTTTATGCAACTAGTGTGGCAAACAAGCATACGGCCCACTTGATGGTAAGTGGTCACCGTAGTCTATGGACGCCTGCAACACCAGAGGCATCACTTGCGCGTTGCCGACCCTTTAGGAAAGGAAGTGGGAAGGAGAAGGAACGGGAAAAGGGGGAAAAAGGGTGATCGGGCCTCCGGCACACTCACTCACCGAATGAAACACAACAGTAGGAATACTGGTATTTCTCGTCGATATTCTGTGAGAGGGTAGTCCTTCCCCGGTCTTGCCGGCCCATTCATGTTAAAATCAGCGAGGCTCTACTACTATTAGAAATAATACTTTATGTTCAGATCTTGTACTTTATTTTTTTTATCTAATATACTAAATATACTCTATTCGATCAAAATAAAGGTGGCAACTGGCAACCCTAATTGTCATATACAGTCGTTGACCTTACTTTAGATGGTCAAAGGCCGCCACGGCTATTTATATTACTTTTGTGCTTAAACTCGTTTAAGTTATTGGCGAATGCAGTTACACATACATGATTGTGCATTGAGTGTGGAGGTAACCGGTTCTCCTTACATATGCGGGTACTGTCCCAGTCAAAATGCTGAAGAAAAAGATTTAACCCATTCAATGCGGCAACAAATTTTGCTTTCACTAGCCAGAATCGGCTCATATTTAACGTAAACGTCTATCGGCCATTTTACGCACCAGAGTGAGAAAACTCAACATTTTTGAACCAAAATATCTAAAAACTACTCATATCAGGCATTTCATTAGTAAATTCCAAACACATTTGTTGTTTTATTAATATAATATCTTTAAATATGAGTAAAATATAAAACAACTATACATGACGCCGATCGGCGTCCTGCGAATCTGAGTATGAAAAAATAAGACGCCGATCGGCGTCCGCCGCATTGAATGGGTTAATTCATATATGCGGCCTACTATGGTCAATTCACCGTTCTGTATGTTAAGTTGACGCATGTCCAACGCAATGTCAATATGCCATCTGAATTATTAGTATTACGCCCTAGACTTGAAACGGCACGGCATAGTAAACGAAACAGCGCAGCATCGTATGCGTGACATGGCACAGCCTGTCAATGTGAAACGGCGGGCACTGTAACCGTGAAACGGCGCGTCGCAGAAACCGTGAAACAGTGCAATGAATTGGATTGCATTTCGCAGAATACCAGTGTTGCGATTTAACAATCGCAACGTACGCTGAGCGATGTCCAAATTTTGGCACTGATGGGACACACTTCGATATTATGTACTTTTAAAACTTAAGTCATTGCCGTAAACATGAAACGGCGCGACATCGTAAATATGAAACAGCGCAGTATCGTTAAAGTGAAATGGCGCAGCGCAGCAACCGTAAAATGGCGCGATGTCTTACGTCTTTTTTATTCTTTGATATTTTCCCAACCTAAAAATGTTAATTTGAAGAAGTTTTTGTTATACACGCTAATCACTGGAACTTTCTGATCTGATAATATATTTTTCCATTTGATAGCGTTATTCTTGAGAAAGGCTAGGCCATATAACATCACGATTCAACCCACGGTAGCGGAGCAGTAATCATAAACGAGGGTGAAATCACTAGCATCTAATAAAATAGTATAAATCCCAGTACGAACGCGTCGTTAGTGATATAAAAGAACCCAGCGCCTTACCCTCAGACAAGGCAATTAGATAGGGGAAGTACGTGTTTACAAGATATTGTGCAAAAGGAAAAATACGGTAATAAAAATATGATGAACTGGGATTCCCTAGAGTAGAATCGAATCATTTAATCATCGGTAAATACCCTCTTTAATTTACTTCAATATATTATATTGAGCTATTTCAAGTTCCGGGAAACCGTCCGGAAAAAACCCAAGACGCGCTTCTCTGACCTTTCGAAGTTATGTGCGCATTAAATAGTTAATTATCGCTTGCTTTAACGATGAAGGAAAATATCATGAGGAAACCTGCATGTCTGAGAGTATTCCGTAATGTTCTCGGTGATATAACCGCTTTATGTAAAATTTTCCTTTGGATAAATCGACCTTAACTTACGATTTTCCGCAGGACAGGCTTAGCCTAGTGCGGAGAATTATATCGATTCCAAATAATAATGGAAGACCAAACATATTTCTGTTGTTGTAATGTTTTGTATTTTGTATTTGTAATTTCTTTTATGACAATAAATCTTATGACAAATCTTATATGTAAAGTCCCCGCTTCAAATTTATTTATGTATTAGGAAGATCAACAGCTTTGAAGTACATAGTAGTGAAAAAAATATGCAACAGAGAGCCAATGATAGGTCTCCACGACCAATTCTTAAATAACAATGCGTGGACAGCAACTATTTTATCACTTAAACATCTGAAATATATATGTAAAATAAAATCAAGACAGCATGCACTTCACTGCATCAGGTTGATTATTAAAAACGTCAATATCGAACTTTCTTACTTGTTTTAAAGTATCACCAGCTCGCCAGAGAAATGTATTCTGTCTGTAATTTGTGGATACTAAAGGCATGTTAATATACTTATATCGTCTTGTGCTTTTTGTAGGTACGTTAAAATTTAATAATAAAAACTACCAATAATAAAAACTGATTGTTATATACAAACACTTTATTGACGTGACAACGTCTAATAAATCGATGAACGCCGGCTGCACGCACGAAAAAGTATGACTCATTGTCCCGTTACGCTCATTGTCCCGTTACGCTCATTGTAACGTTACGGGAAAGAAATTTTGTTATGATGTTGTCACGTTAAACTAGCGTCCGTAAACCGACTTTACAGATAACCATTTTTTTTTAATTAATGTTTTTAGTATGTAAAAAAAATACGTACTCTATTCTCCCATTTTAACCACTACCGGGGCATATGCTACTCAATCTGTGCTACCGGGGTATATGATACTTGATTGTTATTGTTATTATCTTTAGTTTTTTATAGTCAGTAGTATATGGCATAATGGCTGTAACACCTTGTTAATCTGAGTTGTAAAATACTGAAATTATATTTAACTGACGATTTAAAAGAGTGGCCGTGAGTTTCTTGCAGGTTTCTTCTCATAGGCTCAACCCTTTGCCTGAACCTAGCAACTAACCTAAATGTAGCTTCAGTAACTTAGTAAACTCACTAACCTATATACTTTGACGTTCATAAGTGTTACTTTGTGACCTGAATTAGTAAATGATTTTTGACTTTGACTTTGATCTGTGCCATCCACCCCGTTAAACGACGGGGTCGGCACTACCGGGGTCCATGAAACAATTTTTCCCAACTGTCCCGTTAACGGGGCGGGACGACCGGGGTGGACGTGACGCACTCGCTAATAGAGGTCCGTGCCCAGCAGTGGGACAATTTAATACAGGGCTTGTATTATTATAGCAAAGATTTGAATATGGTCACCTTTTATGTACGTTAAGTTGTCATCTGACACACAATGTCAATATGACATTTGAATTATAAATATAATGTTATCACGCTCACTCACATTGTATGTGCACTTACTCTCTTCTCCCTAGCCTTTATTATTCCCAAGTCACTTGGGCTCGGCTTTCTAGTCTAACCGGATTTGACTGGATATCAGTTTTTACACGGAGCGGCTGCCACCTGACCTCCACAACCCGAAGGCTAACGATACCCTAAGGCTAGACCAGTGTTAGGATATTAGAGGGCACTGACTTCTCAATAAAGACTGCCATAGATGTTCATGGCAGCCGGGACCGACGGCTTAACGTGCTCTCCAAATTGTCAATGAATACGCACATAATTACGAAAAGTGATATAACTTCCGCAAGTCAGAGGTGCGCGACGTGGGTTCGAACCCGAGACCCTCTGCATTGTAGTCTGTTGGTCTCCCCACTGAGCTATCGCTATCTTACTCTATCATATAATATATATTATTCTACCACATACACACAACACCATCTAGCCCAAACTAAGCAGAGCTTGTACTATGGGTACTAGACAATGGATAAACACAACACTTTTTTTATTGTAAATACATATATATTATACATAGAAACACCCGGACCAAGACAAACATCCATGTTCATGCACACAAATGTTTGACTTGTGCAGGAATCGAACCCGCGACCTCGGGCGTGGCATTCGGTTGCACTAACCACTACGCCATCGAGGCCGCCAATAAATGTAATGTGTGTGTGTGAGCTCGCTATTTAGTGTGAACACTTTTTCGTGCGGTCTACGACGAGGGGTACCATCTATGATCTATATCTACGTCCACCGAGGCTACCTATATTTTTCATATTCCTTTTTTTTTGGTTTATAAAAGACAACTTCCTCGCCAGTAAAAACTTGTATCGTGGGAATCTTACAAATATTCAAACAACGGACTCAAAGAACAAAGATTCGAGACAACCATTTGTGAATCACATATTCTTTATTACGTCTGAGCTTCGAATCAAAAACACTTGGCGCAGATTAAAACCACTACGCCATTCAGTCAGTTTCAGTCAATTCAGGAAAACAACATTACCTACTCCAACTTCCAATTGACAGTCGCCCCTTTGAGACTCGTTTGCTCCATCATCTCGTACTTCGACAGATATACAAACGACCATACTTTCAACAAGAAAAAATAAAATTGGGGCAGTCTTTGGGGACTGCCGATAGAAGTGAAAACTTTAATCCATGACCATAAACACTTCTTTATAAACAAAAAAAAATAGGGGCGTTTCGGATTTCTGATACTCTCTTACGGGTTATTAAGGGGTCAAAATTTCGTTATTTTTTGCGTAGGACGCATCATTTCTGAGATATCTATCACCATGCTAAAATAATTCAAAAATGGAAAGCGTGGAAGCGTGACGATGGCGCGAGTTCTATGATTTTTGTTCACCCAAGAAGTGCTCAACGCGCCTAAAGAAGTTTCACTTCAAAAAAATATATATTAAGCAAAAAAGAAAGCATTAAACTAATAATATCGTATCGGACATCGAACCTAGTACCCCACGATCAAACAAGCGTGTAACAACTATCAACCGCACAAACACTCCGCAAGGCGAAAGTACAAACAGACACCCACTTCTGTCGCTAACTGTACTGTCACTCGTAAAAGTGACATTTGAGGTCATTAACACTGCGCCTGCGCAGCTCGCTCACCTTATTGCACCGCTTCGGATGTTATAACGTTACCGCTTCCTTGTGAGTTCTCATGGACCATGCTTATGTTTGTCACAAAATGTAGCAGCGATAGCCTAGAGCGGGACCGTTGAACTGCCATGGTGATGTCTTAAGTTCGATCCCAGGACGCCCTGTTTTTTTATTTTTTTTAACAACTCCCGCAGTACATCTCAAAAATTCTTAGAGTTCATTGAAATTAAACTACTATATAGTTTAATTTCAATGAATAACATTCGCATAAACAATGATATTGGTGCCAATTCTGTTGTCACAAAATTCTCTAAGTTTAACTAAAAATCACTAAAATTTAGTTTAGTCCTCTCAAATGACATTTCGTATTCTGAAATGGTGAAAAGTGACAGGACTAAACTTAATTTTAGTGATTTTTAGTTAAGTTTAGATAGTTTTGTGACTACAGAATTGGCACCAATATTATGTAATTCTTAGAGTTTTAGAATTCGGGTTATGTTGCGAGTAGTATATATTTAAGAGATGTCTCACATTTTTATATTTTATAGCTGACTGTCTCTTAAAGTCCAGTCATCTTACAGTTACGTGATGCGTCATCATGATGGTAATGATAGCTTCTTATACTAGATTTTACCCACGGCTTCGCTTGGGATAATCTAGGTTTCGTAAATAAATTTCTATCCCTGGGGAATTCTATTTTCTGGATGAAAGGTCATATTTTGTTCTGAAGATAACGTGTATGCAAAATTTGATGATGATCGGTCGAGCAGTTACGTCGTGACAGCGTTATAAACAAACTCACATTCACATACCTATATAATATTAGTTAGGATTCATCAGTCACAGAATATATCCATACTAGATGTTCCCGCGGTTTCACCCGCGTTTATCGTTACTGCGCCGTCCCCGTGGGTCGTAGCGTGATGTTATATAGCCTATAGCCTTCCTCGATAAATGGGCTATCCAACACCAAAAGAATTTTTCAAATCGAACCAGTAGTTCCTGAGATTAGCGCGTTCAAACAAACAAACTCTTCAGCTTTATAATATTAGTAGGTAGATATTAGTTAGGAATCACCAGTCACAGGATATATCCATATAAGATGACCACACTGCATAATTACATGTTGTATATAAAAAATGTCCGTTGAAACAACATTCTAAGCATATGTCAGATCATTATGCTTATACAACATAAGTTGCATGGGAAGTCATCATTCCAATCATATTGACGCATCACGTAACTTTGAGATGACTGTGGACTTTAGCAGTGCTCACATAAGTTTATATGTATATCTGTCTATATATTTCGTCTAGAAAAGAGGTTCTGTTCTCAAGTGAAGCCGCGGGCAAAAGCCAGTCTTTATCTAAACCAATATTATAAAGAGGAAAGATTTGATTATTGTTTCTTTGTTTGTAAGGATTTAACACAAAAGTGGGCCGACCGATTTTAAAAATTCTTTCGTCATTAGAAAGCTATATTATGACCGATTAACATAGGTGATATGGTATTTAAAAACGTATTGTTACTAACATAATCTAACCTACTTTTATGTGAGCGAAACAGCGAGCAAAAGCTAGGATTAGATACTTTAGTAACTTGACAATACACAGGTAAATAAACTCAAATAATAAAAGTTATATCTAACTTTGAATACAATCTTTGGCTCTAAGAATCTTTAAGTAGTTATCAATTGTATTCGCTGTAAATATATTGCGAATCCCAGAAGATCAAACCTAAGTATTTAAAAAAAAAAATTCACGATAACAATAATAAATAATTCTAGAACTTTTTTAGTTCAATTTGATCTGTACAGGGAATAAATTAAACTAGCGGTCGCCTACTGCTCGAAATTCGACCAAAGTTTGTAAGATATTTCTGGTATATGTCATTATATATTGATATATGTAACCATAGCTACGCGCTTCGACTGCGTGTGTCAAATGCATGGTTGTGTGCTTGTAGTGTTTTTTCATAATGTGTTTCTAATGCTTATTTTATATAATACTAGTTTTCACCCGCGGCTTCGCTCGTGTAAATGTAGGTTATGTTATGTTAGGTTTGCAACAGTTCTTTTTTCTGGATGAAAGGTACCCTATGTCCTATTCTGTACCCCTGACAACGTGTATGCAAAATTTCATGTTGATCGGTTGAGTAGTTAAGGCGTGAAAGCGTAACAAACAAACAAACTCATTTTCGCATTTATAATATTAGTTAGGATTAGGATTCGCCCCTCCTTCTCCATATAAACTTTAACTGTGCCAAATTTCATACTCCTGCGTCCGCGCAATTTTCTTAAAAAGGGGTACCTAAAAAGTTTTTGCTTCACGTATTAATATATAGATATAATATTGAGATTTTATTGTCATTTGATATTAAAAAAGCAGCGATAGCCTTGTAGGGGACCGTTGGACTGCCACCCAGAGGTCTCGAGTTCGATCCGACGGCACGCATCTCTGACTTTTACAAGTTATATGCGTATTAAATAGTTAATCATCGCTCGCTTTACTGATGAGGGAAAACAGGAAACCTGCATGTTTATAGGGACTCTACAATGTTCTCGAAGATATGTGAAGTCTGCCAATCCGCGCTGGGCCAGCGTAGTGGACTAAGATCTTAAGCTTCTCATACTGAGAAGAGGCCCGTGCCCAGCAGTGGGACAGTTTAATACACGGCTGATATAATAACTACTTATTTGCAGCCGTAGACAACTAAACAAATGCCTCAATAAATTTACAAATAATGGAACATTTGAGTTTAAAAAGTGAAATTAATCGAAGTTCATCGACCGTTAAAATTGAAATGGCGGCAAGCCGGAACGGCAATGACATTGAGTTTCTAAGCGATGGCACGGAACCGAACCGGTGATAAAATGGTTATACGTTTAATAGTATCCGTTACACTCAAAGATTTGAACCATAGATCACCTTATAATAATTTCAGCCTTGTATATAAATTGTCCCACTGTTGGGCATAGGCCTCTTCTCAGTGTGAGACGAGTTAGGCCCACTGCGTTTTGGCAGACTTTTATTTTTATTTTTTAAAGACTTTAGAGATAATCGATAAACATATAATAAAATAGCTTGTAAACTATTATAACCGTTCGAGCAGCGATAGCTCAGTGGGGAGACTAACAGACTGCAATGCAGAGGGTCTCGGGTTCGAACCCACGTCACGCACCCCTGACTTTCGGAAGTTATATGACTTTTCGAAATTATGTGCGTATTGATTGACAATTATCGCCTGCTCCGTGCCTCGGAAAGCCGTTGGTCCCGGCTGCCATGAACATCTATGGCAGTCATTATTGGGAGAGTGTCGACACAAAAGATCCCACTGGGTCGAAGTGTCGCCGGTCTGCACTGACTGGCTCCCACATAAGATAAGATTATAACCGTTCACAAGGCGAGCTGTATGTATGTTTGTCACCTTTGATCTATAAAACTAATAGCCCCAGTATTGCAACGCGCAACGTCACTTGCAATATGCATAACTCGAACAAATAGACCGATACTGATAAGCGGCTATTATCGACATGCGACATGACGCTGGGCGTGTTTGCGTCACAATGTACCATTGTTGCGTCAGTATGGTCAGTGTTCTAACTGCCTCCGTAGCGCAGCGGTCCTGAATGCGACTGCTGTTGGGCCAAGAAAAGTTGGGTTCTTCTGTTAAGAAATCTCAATAAGCAGCCCGGAGTTAGGAAGTTGGCGGTGTTAGACACCCCCGTGCCTCGGAAAGCACGTAAAGCCGTCGGTCCCGGCTGCCATAAACATATATGGCAGTCGTTATTTGGAAGTTAGTGCCCTCTAATATCCTGACACTGGTCTAGCGTTAGAGTATCGTTAGCCTTCGGGCTGCACGGAGCAGGCGATAATTATAATATAATATATTATTGTATCACATACACACAACACCATCCAGCCCAAACTAAGCAGAGCTTGTAGGTACTATGGGTACTAGACAATGGATAAACATACATATATACTTTTTTTTTGTAAGTACATACATATTATACATAGAAACACCCAGACCAAGACAAACATCCATGTTCATGCACCCAAATGTTTGACTTGTGCGGGAATCGAACCCGCGATCTCAGGCGTGGCAGTCGGTTACACTAACCACTACGCCATTGAGGCCGTTAAATTGGCCGTTAAATTGTCAATCAATACGCACATAATTTCGAAAAGTCATATAACTTCCGAAAGTCAGAGGTGCGCGACGTGGGTTCGAACCCGAGACCCTCTGCATTGCAGTTTGTTGGTCTCCCCACTGAGCTAATACTGAATACAATCCTAACTTCCTAACTAATATTATAAATGCGAAAATTAGTTTGTTTGTTTGTTTGTTACGCTTTCACGCCTTAACTACTCAACCGATCAACATGAAATTTTGCATACACGTTGTCAGGGCTACAGAATAGGACATAGGGTACCTTTCAGCCAGAAAAAATAACTGTTGCAAACCTAACCTAACTTACATTTACGCAAGCGAAGCCGCGGGTGAAAAGTAGTCAACTATAGATGAAAATTTAAAATATAATTCAATTGGCCTTTTAAAATTTTTGATGTAATAGTTAGTATGAAAAGCTCAACGTTACCGATTTTCTTCATACAAAGCAGCAACTTATTTTTAACTGTTTTTGACAGAACTGTAAACAAACAAAAATGGCTTCCACTTTATATAATTGCGGTGCCCTTGTTCGTAATAGACCTTTGATTCCTCGGCCGGACTTTAGCCTCCCATTGAGGGTAATTGGCGACGCGGGAATACTATATAACACATTAAGGTAAACGTTGAGAAATAAGATATTGTTGAATGAAATGAATGTTTGTTTGCTACGCTTTTACGCCTTAACTGCTTGGCCGATCGTCGACAGAATTCACATCCACGTTGTCAGGGGAATAGAAAAGGACATAGATTATCTTTCATCCAGAAAAAAAATATTGTTACGTTTTAACCGACTTCAAAAAAAGGAGGAGGTTATCAATTCGTCTGTATTTTTTTTTATGTTTGTTACCTCATAACTTTCGACTGGGTCAACCGATTTTGATGATTCTTTTTTTATTTGAAAGCAGGTGCTTCCCGTGTGGTCCCATTTTAATCAAGATTTGACCATTCGTTTTCGAGTTATCTATACTAATATTATAAAGCTGAAGAGTTTGTTTGTTTGTTTGTTTGTTTGTTTGTTTACTTGAACGCGCTAATCTCAGAAACTACTGGTCCGATTTGAAAAATTCTTTCAGTGTTAGATAGCCCATTTATTGAGGAAGGCTATAGGCTATATATCATCACGCTAAGTTCAATAGGAGCTGAGCACCAATGAAGAATGTTTCAGAATCGGAGAGTATTTTTTCCTTTTGAGAGCTTCCGCCGCGTGCGCTGCGTAAACAGTTAAAGTTTCGCAAAAGTGATGTATGACAGAATTGTTCCTCTTTAAAAGTTCTAAAAAAAAGTCCGCGACAGCATATGTCTATCTTTTAAGGTTGTCTCACTATAACCATTTTTATGCTAACCAAATTTGTTCTAAAATAATGCATTATTTGCGAAGGTATTATTATAAACATGATATTAATCCTTATCCAAATAAATACGTTATTCATCACAAGTATTTAATTTAAAACAAAATTGCCCTTTACATCATTCGAATTCAATGAATATCTTAGGAGATATCGCAGTTTTAAAATAAAATTGCAGCAAAATAATTACCCATTACAGACATAGTACAAACGATGTTTCTCCTGGTTTATTCTGCGTGATTACTACTGGTTCGATTTGAATAATTATTTTAGTGTTGGATAGCCTATTTATCGAGGTAGGCTATAAGCTATATAACATCACGCTACGACCCACGGGGGCGGCGCAGTAACGATAAACGCGGGTGAAACCGCGGGAACATCTATATTACATATAAAGCTAAAGAGTTTGTTTGTTTGAACGCGCTAATCTCAGGAACTACTGGTTCGATTTGAAAAATTATTTTAGTGTTGGATAGCCTATTTATCGAGGAAGGCTATAGGCTATATATCATCACGCTACGAACCACAGGGGCGGCGCAGTAAGGATAAACGCGGGTGAAACCGCGGGAACATCTAGTCCTTAATAATGCGTATTTGGCTACATTGATGATGTTCTCGTTTTTGGCAAGGTTCACTAAAAACCGAGAAATAAACAACATTTTAACAAAAAAGAAAACCGACTTCAAAGAAGAATATTCTAAAACTTGCAAAATGCACTAAAAAGTTAATAAATAATTGCATATTCTTGTGAATAATTAAATTATTCTTATTTTTGGAGTCGGTGTCAGTCGCATAGTCAGTCAGTGCATACCAATGTTATGTTATGATTATAGTAAGACATCTCATGTTTAATTAGTTACAAATCTACCTTGGCTGACACCGACTCCATTAATAACAATAATTTAATTATTCACAAGAATATGCAATTATTTATTAACCTTTTAGTGGATTTTGCAAGTTTTAGAATATTCTTCTTTGGAGTCGGTATCTTTTTTGTTAAAATTTTGTTTATTTCTAACCTAACCTAACCTAAATTTATCTATATCTAGTATTCTTATAAGAATATGCAGTCCAAGAGTGAGGAATAATAATCACGGACTCTTACAAATATCCCGACTTTTTGGTCAGCTTCGTCTATCTTATATCTATTCGTCATTCGTAAACTCTTTTTTTTAACGGGAAAATAAATAATTTCAGATCTGTAATGCATAGTGAAAGGATTTCAAATCCTAGCTGATTACGCTTTCAGTCCTTAACTGCTCGACCGATTATGATGAAATTTCGCATACACATTGTCAGGTGTACAGAAAAACACATTTGGTACCTTGGCCGGCCTCAATGGCGCAGTGGTTAGTGTAACCGACTGCCACGCCTGAGGTCGCGGGTTCGATTCCCGCACAAGTCAAACATTTGGGTGCATGAACATGGATGTTTGTTTTGGTCTGGGTGTTTCTATGTATAATATGAATGTATTTCCAAAAAAAAAAGTATATATGTATGTTTATCCATAGTCTAGTAGCCATAGTACAAGCTCTGCTTAGTTTGGGCTAGATGGTGTTGTGTGTATGTGATACAATATTATTAAGACTTTATTAAGACCTTAGTACGGTTCCAAAATTCGTGCTTTTGAATTTCTCGACAGAAAATTTCCATAACACTTTGCTCAGCCATCGATCCCGGGACCTCACGTACAGTATTCCCACTGCTACAACACTAAGCCAGTAGATAAAACTCATTATTTATTTACAATAGTGTATCGTGAGATTAGCTTTCGTCACTCGTTTAAATCAGTTTCAATACGTGATATGTCACGGTTCACGACTGAACGTTTCTAATAGACAAGTAACGGTTATATACTTACTGTCTATACCCCTTTGATCACCTGGGTCATTCTAGGTGATCATAAGCGACATGTTATACCGGTGATCACCTATGGAAATAATCACCTAGGTCAGTGGTCGACAACCTCGTCATCCAAATTTGCCAAATCTATTCAAAGAGCCATTTTTAACTTAAGCTTTGCTTAAGCAGAATACATAATTAGATTTAAAATAACACTCTCGAGCTTGCCAAATAAGTCTGTTTAACTAACAGTAACTTTTTTCGGGATGAACGCAAGCCTATGGGCCTTTTCATTGTCATGCGTGTTTGCGCCCGCATGCAGGCAGGCACGCATGCGTGCTGCCCGCAACCTATCGTATCATACATGTTTTTATTGTCATGCGCGCAACACGCACGCGGCGCATGCGCAGCGGGGCCAAAAATATCTGCTCTGCGTGCGGCCCGCAACACGCATGCGCGCTTGGCCTGCACGCGGGCGCAAACACGCATGACAATGAAAAGGCCCTATGTCCTTTTCTGTACACCTGTCAACGTAGGTGTACAGAAACGGACATAGGCTACCGTTCATCCCGAAAAAAAATTACTGCTCCCGAGGAAAACAATAATAACGTTCCTATGATAATAGATGGCGCCACGTGTCTTTCGAATCACGATTGAATTATATTATTACAAGCAGAGTACAACCCGAATTGATTGTCAAATTCTAAATTAACGCGAGCGAAGCCGCGGGCAAAAGCTAGTATTAAAATAATCCTTTCTCTTAAGTAACGCGTTCTAAATAATAAGTAGTTATTTATAATATCACTTTTACTTGTGTACCTGTGTGGAATAAATAATTATGTGTTGAGTAGTTAAAGGGAATAGTTGGACTGCCACGCAGGGGATACAATTTCAATTCAAAGTCAAATCAATAGTCAGCCTCGATGGCGTAGTGGTTAGTGTAACCGACTGCCACGCCTGAGGTCGCGGGTTCGATTCCCGCACAAGTCAAACATGGGTGTTTGTCTTGGTCTCGGTGTTTCTATGTATAATAATTACTAGCTTTTGCCTGCGGCTTCGCTCGCGTTAATTTAGAATTTGAAAATCAATTCGGGTTGTACTCTGCTTGTAATAATATAATTCAATCGTGATTCGAAAGACACGTGGCGCCATCTATTATCATAAGAACGTTATTATTGTTTTTCTCGGGAACAGTAATTTTTTTCGGGATGAGAGGTAGCCTATGTCCGTTTCTGTACACCTGTCAACGTATATGCAAAATTTCAGGATGATCGGTTCAGTGGTTTAGGCGTGAAAAGGTAACAAACAAACAAAATAAACAAACTCATTTTCGCTTTTATAATATAAGTTAGGAAGAATAGTTTAACAATGCCATCTCAGTATTTATTATTAATTAATTATTGTTATCCTTATTAGATTTATATAGACAACTAGCTTTCCCGACGGACGTTGTCCTGTGTACACGAAAAAAGAAATAAAAAAAACAAATCAAAACTATACTTGAATCCACCTGAACGCACACAAAAAATTTCATCAAAATCGGTCCAGCCGTTTAGGAGGAGTTTAATTACAAACACACGCACAGAAGATTTATATACAGGCTGATCGGTAAAAGACTAGACATATTGACATTTCATATTTCATACAAATTTTCATAAAGGTTTTCTTTGCAGGTTATACAGATTTTATTTTTATTTCTTTTTTATACGTTACGTCTGACCATAAATTATCATGTCCTTAGTATGTACAATGTTTAACCAGTCACACTGTATATAAAGATAATATATGGTATGACTACAAAAACTTGTTGATATGAATTGTAAAATACTTAAATTATATTTAAATCGCGATTTAAAAGAGTTGTCGTGAGTTTCTTGCGGGTATCTTCTCATAGGCTCAACCCTTTTCCTGAACCTAGCAACTAACTTATATGTAGCTTCGGTAACTTTGTAAACTCACTAACTAATAGATTTTGACGTTCATAAGTGTTACTTTGTCTCCTAACTTAATTCATGATTTATGACTTTATCTTATGCAACAATAATATAATAATAATAATAATAATATATTTTACGTTTATTTGTGATAATATGAGTTGATGTTGTAAATATTCTGATCAGATATCCCAAAAACACAATTTAAGAACCGATCTTAGGATACACATAAACTTACTTAAAAACTACAAACCAAAACCCATTTTAATACCCTATTAAACCAAAGACAACACGGAACCATAGAGCACGATTTCCTAGAATTGCAGTGTTGCGTGCTTAAAAAAGTAAATCGGTGTCTATGACTCGTTAGAACACTTTCTTAGTTATATAACGTTAGTTATATCGGCTAGGGCTTAAGGATGCCACGTTATTGTAGAAATATATCTATACTCAAAGATATTTGCTCATTTTTATTTGTTAGTAATGTTAGCGATAGCTCAGTGGAGAGATCAACAGACTGCAATGCAGAGGGTCTCGGGTTCGAACCCACGTCGCGCACCTCTGACTTTCGGAAGTTATATGACTTTTCGAAATTATGTGCGTATTGATTGACGATTATCGCCTGCTCCGTGCCTCGGAGAACACGTTAAGCCTTCGGTCCCGGCTGCCATGAACATCTATGGCGGTCGTTATTGGGAGAGCGTCGGCACAAAAGATCCCACTGGGTCGAAGTGTCGCCGGTCTGCACTGACTGGCCCCCACATAAGATAAGATAAGATTGTTACATGCTATAGTACGCTTGACAACCATACTTTTCCCACGTAATATCAGTTTTTACGTTTGAAGATTATACTAGGTTAATCTTAAGATTTTCTACTCACAGCTTATGTTCTAAATCTAGGGCCTCCTAATTCTCAGAGCTATTAAAATTCCTAACTTATATTATAGGTAAATGTTATAAGCAGCGACAGCTAACTGGGAGACCGTTCGACTGCCACCCAGAGGTCTCAAGTTTGATCATATAATAATAATAATATAATATAATAATATTCTACCACATAAGACACCTCTAACCATAATAATAATAATAATAATATTCTACCACATACACACAACACCATCTAGCCCACACTAAGCAGAGCTTGTACTATGGGTACTAGACAATAGATAAACATACATATATACTTATTTTTTTGTAAATAAATACATATTATACATAGAAACACCCAGACCAAGACAAACACCCATGTTCATGCACACAAATGTTTGACTTGTGCGGGAATCGAACTCGCGACCTCAGGCGTGGCAGTCGGTTACACTAACCACTACGCCATCGAGTCGTCAAAGTTATGTGCGCATTAAATAGTTAATTATCGCTCGCTTTCACGGTGAAGGAAAACAGTCGTGAGGAAACCTGCATGTCTGAGAGTTCTACATAATGTTCTCGAAGATATGTGAAGTCTGCCAACCCACACTGGGTCAGCGTGGTGGACTATGACTCTTCTCACACTGAGAAAAGGCTATGCTAAACATGTTTATTATGTGATAATGATTATTTAATATATGACGGGCACGGCCGTGTATCACATACATTCCAAAAACTCGAATCGACTACATTACATAATAAATTAAATAAAAAACTACTTTCAAATTCAACGATTAAAAATACTACAGCGAAAGTATTTTGTTTATTCAGAGGCAGAATGAGTCGTCACCTTTGACACGTTAGAAATGTCACCGCGCGGTAGTGATGTATCGTGTTTAAATTTTAATGTCAAATCGATCGATTACGTAATGTGTTTAATCGATTTGTTTCACTGTTGTGTTTTGAGACGATACTTGGTTTTGTTTATTCACTAGCTTTTGATCGGGTATTTACTTGCATCATATACTGCGCGGATAGCGTAGTGGTTTTAGTGGTCGCCTCGTCTTTGTCACTGCGCTGAGTGTCGTGGGTTTGAAACCCACACGTGACACGGAACAAATATTTGTGTGATCAACAATTGAAATTAAACTACTGAATACGGATTTACGAGGTAATTGTTCTTTCCGTAAACATGGCGGCTGAAAGCAACCGAAATGTCGGAGAAAGTGTAAATTTAAATATAAATCCATACTAATAATACCTATTATAAATTGCTCGAAATTCGACCAAAGTTTGCCTGTAAGATATTGCTGATATATGTCATTATATATTGATATATGTAACCATAGTTCCGCGCTTCGACTGCGTGTGTCGAATGCATGGTTGTGTGCGTGTAGTGTTTGTTCATTAATTTAATGCATTTCTAATGCATATTTTATATAAATATTAGGATTCGCCCCTCCTTCTCCATATAAACTTTAACTGTGCCAAATTTCATACTTCTCCGTCCGCGCAATTTTCGTAAAATAGGGATACAAAGTTTTTGCTTCACGTATTAATATATAGATTATTATTATTATTATTTATTGTGATGTAATCCATTTTGTATGTTAATCGAGGCCATGACCTCTGTGCCTAATAACATTAAATATCGGTTGTCTTTTTGTGTGTCATTCAATAACAAACTTCTAAAGTTTGACACTCATAGTATCTCGGTCTTGGATTTGATTCCCGGGTCATAAGGTTGTTTTGTGTTAGGAAATTCTGAGTAGCGTCACGTAGCCCACTATATTACGTAGCTGGATGTAATGATTACCTCTGCTAGGCAAAATTGACCTTAGTGTACTAATATATATAGAACATTTTTACAACTGCCGCACTAGGAATAAATCTGTGCTGGAAGACGTCCACTACTGGACAAAGGCCTCCCCCAAGGTTTTCCACAAAGGCTGGGCTTGAGTCGCCCGCATCTAACCCTTAACAAATCGTCAATCCGCCTTCTGCCTACCTTTGCTGCGTCTTACGGTGCGTGACCGCCACTACAGAACCTTTCTGCCTTGGCTATCGGTTCTGCGCTCTGTGCCCTGCCACTTCAGCTTGGCCCCGTGCCACAAAAAGTACGTAAAGCCGTTGGTTTTGCGCCTGATCTCTCTCCGGTGACGTCACATCGGATCATGAGAGTTCAGGAACAGAGAGTGTACTTGTTACGCACACACTTGTGCACTATAATATCTCCGCGATGGTCAGTCTCTGTTAAGATTGGTCGCCGTGACCGACATTCGGTCTGGAGGACATTATCATATCAGACGCGAAGATATATCGTAGCTTCTCAAAGGCAATACAAACTTAATCATTTGTATAAAAAGTCTCATGAATAATGTATCATCAAAGCATCTTCTCAGGCCGTCAAAGTAGAGACCTCAACATCACCTCGGCTGCTATGAGGGCGGTGTGGAGGCCACTGCTCTTAGACCACACGACTGCTTACCATCAGGTGGAGTGTGGTCATTTTAACGAGCAAAAAAAAAAAATACAATATGACCACTTTTGCAACAAGGTGTAAATACTATAAAGCAATACTAATATTATAAAGCTTAAGAGTTTGTTTGTTTGAACGCGCTTATCTCAGGAACTACTGGTTCGATTTGAAAATTCTTGTGGTGTTGGATAGCCTATTTATCGAGGAAGCGAGGAAGGAAGAATCGAGGAAGGAGGAGGAAGGAAGAGGCTATAGGCTATATAACATTACGCTACGACTCACGGGGTCGGCGCAGTAATTATAAACGCGGGTGAAACTGCGGGCACATCTAGTATTTATATAAAACTAGATTTTGCCTGTGGCTTTGCTTGCAGAAATGTTAGTTTGGTTAGGTTATTAACAATGTATTGGTTACTGTTGGGTGGGTCGCTGATGTACTTCTAGAACCAGCGATCCACCCACCATAAATGCTGGGTGCTGGCACACCGAGCTGGTTTTAGTCGGTAGGCCCGAAGTTGTGGTTGTGAAGTCTTGGGAGAGCTCAACAAAACCCTCCCCTTGTGGCGAGGGAGTACGCATCAGGAGAATTTTCAGACGTAAAAAGAACAGTTTTTTTCTGGATGAAAAGTACTCTATCTCCTTTTCTGTTCTCCTGACAACGTGTATGCTAAATTTCATGATGATCGGTCAAGTGCAATATCCTCACCATACAGGTCTTTTTTTTTATGAGATTGGAGACAAACGAACAGACGTATCGCCTGATGGTAAGCGATTACCGCCGCCCATGCACACCCGCAACACCAGAGGAGTTACAGATGCGTTGCCGGCCTTTTAAAAAGGAGTACGTTCTTTTCTTGAAGGTTATCTGAAACCAACCTTAGTCTGAACGCACCGTTAAGTAGAATGTGTAGGGATTTGAATTAGTTCATGAAGATTGTGCCTGATGCTGATGTGCATCACGATAGTGAGATCCAGTTCCGGGCAAAAATATTGAAATCATTTAAAAAACACGATACAACACGATATTAATAAGTACTTATTGTTCTAAAACATTAAATTTAGGTAGAATAAGCAGTGTTGTTTTGTTTATTTTTCCTGTTTTTTCTTTTAATTCAATTCAATTCAATTTATTTATTTGCAAAATATGGGTTTAACAATAGATATTACAACAATAATGATAGTATCGCCATATTCAGCCGTCCAGCATGCAAAAAATTGCTATATTAAAATTTTATCACAACATTAATAATAAATGAATATACAAAGTTACTAAAAATAAAAACTATTCAGTCCATCTTAATAATTGTCAATAAGTAAATATCAAAACTAAATAAAATAAAATAAAATGTTTATGTCGTTCAAAAATTCAAACAAGGAGTAATAAGTTTTTGTTACAAGTAGATGTTTTAACGTCTTTTTAAATATATTAATATTATTTTCTTTTATGTTATTGTATTCATATTTAAATTTTAAAACTCTACCTTATGTTAATTTATATTTTAGGTTTACATTTTATGAACATTGTAAACTCGTACCATAATGTTGTTGTCTCAACTATGAATGCTGTGTTAGCTCGTAAGTGGCATGTATATTAGAACTCCTTCATCTAAATTTTTACTAAATTGTATCATATGCAGTAAGTAAAATAACGAAAGGCGTTCCCTTAAAGCGGTTATTATACATATTAATAGATGCAAATGAATATATATGCATAGAAAAATAATCACGAAAAAATGCAAGCATGAAAAATAAATTAAATGTAAAACTAATTAAAAAGTCATTTTAATTAAAAATTCATAACTATGTAAAAAGCGACGTTGCCGTTTTGCATTGGTACTTTTGTGCGTATGCAAAGAGTATTTCTTTTTCGTGTCTGTTTATAATTTTTTATTGAATATTTTTGAAGTTATTAAAATAAAATATTTTTTGTTTTTTATGGGAACCATTTTTTTAGGATCTACGCACGCTATAATATTGCCAGTTTAAGGGAACGCCTTTCGTTAGTTAACGTACTGTATATGCTGTGAGTTAACCAAATAAATAAATAACTAAGTAGTTAAAGCGTGAAAGCGTAACAAACAAAGAAACACATTCGTATTTATAATATTAGTTAGGATTATATATTTAAATTTAAACATATCTCGTTCTTTAGAAAAGTGACGGCGTATTCTGTAATCTATGGTAATGTTGTTTAACTTTCGATTTCAATTGGTACTAGTTTGTGCTCTATGGTAATCAGTCGTGATTTGCAGAATCGGATAATCAATATTTTTTATTATGTCAAATAAATAGTTACATTACTTATACTCTAAAATACAAAGATTTTTTTAAAACAAATCCAATATAAATAAGATACAATCGTTTCAAATCCGGTAGTCCGACATCAGAAATGGCGGGAATACTTATTGGGGTTCTTGATATATAAAGCCTTGCTGTCTTATGGAGACTGACATACCCATGGGCAAGTCTCTAAAAAAATAAAAAAATAAATCCTATAGTATAATAAAAGGCTTGTTTAACTTATCACCAGATATAGTAAAATATGACAGTAAAAAATAGTAAATGATCACCAAAATTAAAATCGCATTTTAATACCAAAAATATTAATTGCACAACAAAAAGATCAAAATAAGTCGACGGAGCCCCTCTTCGTGGGGCTCCTATTTTTGGGTGGGTTCAAGAAGGAACCTAACATAACCTAACCCTTCCGAGACGGAATGCAGTGATTTGAGGCGTATAGGTGCTCGATATGATATATTTTAGTAAGCATATTTTGGTGTATAATAATAATAGCCCTCCCGCAAAGAGCGCCATAGCGCCCAGTCTTCAGCTTGCCGCATCCAGCATCTGCCTGCAGTCTTTCGCAGATCGTCATCCCACCTGGTCGGAGGGCGTCCTACACTACGTTTGCCGAGTCGCGGTCTCCACTCAAGAACACGCCTACCCCAGATAAGATGACTGCAGGCAGATGCTGGATGCGGCAAGCTGAAGCCAGGGCGCTATGGCGCTCTTTGGTGGAGGGCTATGGCCAGCAGTAGACTATTATAGCCTGATGATGATGATGAATAATAATAATATCAGCCCTGTATTAAACTGTCCCACTGCTGGGCACGGGCCTCTTCTCACTATGAGAAGGGTTAGGCCATAGTCCACCACGCTGGTCCAGTGCGGGTTGGCAGACTCCACATATCTTCGAGAACATTATGTAGAACTCAGACATGCAGGTTTCCTCACGATGTTTTCCTTCACCGTTAAAGCGAGCGATAATTAACTATTTAATGCGAGCGATAATTAACTATTTAATGCGAGCGATAATTAACTATTTAATGCGAGCGATAATTAACTATTTAATGCGAGCGATAATTAACTATTTAATGCGAGCGATAATTAACTATTTAATGCGAGCGATAATTAACTATTTAATGCGAGCGATAATTAACTATTTAATGCGAGCGATAATTAACTATTTAATGCGAGCGATAATTAACTATTTAATGCGCACATAACTAAGACAAGTCAGAGATGCGCGGCTTGGGTTCGAACTCGAGACCTCTGCGTGGCAGTCCAACGGTCTCCCACTAGGCTATCGCTATAATAATAATAATATAATAATAATAATTTTTATTGAAAACCTTGTTACATTTTCACAATTATTAAACGATAATGACTACAGTAGTATAAACTGTGCAATTATTATTTTTGGTGGTCATTATATTTAATCCCATAATAAAATTCTCAAATGAATACTCGATCTATGATCATGAAGTTTCCCATACACGTTGTCAGGAGAACAGAAAAGGGCATAGGATAGGTACTTTTTTTCTGGATGACGTATTACATCCAGGAAAAAGTGTTACTAACCTAATCTATCTTTTTTATAAAGTGGCAAACAAGCATACGGCCTGCAACACCAGAGGCATCGCTTGCGCGTTGCCGACCTTGTAAAAACCTTTTAACACTCTTTTTAAAGAACCCCATACTGTAGTCTTGAGGGAAAACCTCGGAGTTCATTCCACAACTTGAGCGTCCCGGGAAGAAAATTCAAACAAAAACCTCTTCAGCTTTATAATATTTACTAACTTTTACCCACAATTTCGCTCGCGTTAATTTAGAATTTGACCATCAATTCGGGTTGTACGCTGCTTGTAATAATATAATTCAATCATCATTCTAAAGGCACGTGGCGCCATCTATTATCATAAGAACGTTATTATTGTTTCCTCGGGAATAGTATTTTTTTTCGGGATGAAAGGTAGCCTATGTCCGTTTCTGTACACCTGTCAACGTGTATGCAAAATTTCAGGATGATCGGTTTAGTGGTTTAGGCGTGAAAAGGTAACAAACAAACTCAATTTCGCTTTTATAATATTAGTGAGGATTAGGATATATTAGTATAGACCGCGACCATATCTAGTAAATAATATTATGCTGGTTTATCTTATCTTATCTTATGCGGGGGCCAGTCAATGCAGACCGGCGACACTTCGACCCAGTGGGCTCTTTTGTGTCGACACTCTCCCAATAACGACTGCCACAGATGTTCATGGCAGCCGGGACCGACGGCTTAACGTGCTCTCCGAGGCACGGAGCAAGCGATAATTGTCAATCAATACGCACATAATTTCTAAAAGTCATATAACTTCCGAAAGTCAGAGGTGCGCGACGTGGGTTCGAACCCGAGACCCTCTGCATTGCAGTCTGTTGGTCTCCCCACTCAGCTATCGCTGCTCTTATGCTGGTTTAGTTATAGTTACTTATAAAGTATAGTCTTGTATAATAGTATAGTCGTGGGAGTGGCGCTTCCTATCTCTATTGTTGTATTGACGCTGACCTTTCAAAGTGCACTTCGCTTAGATTCACCATCCGTCTAGTTTTGTCCGGACACGTTCACGATATAGACGCGCTGTAAGTCACATAAGGCAAGCCAACGAGGATCTTAAGGTAGTAGATCCTCGCTGGTTTCAGCATGAATGGGCCGGATCGACCGGGGTAGTACTACCCTCTCACAGAATACCAGCGTGAAGTAACGGTACCCGTACTGTTGCGTTTCGTATCAGTGAGTGAGAGAGCCGGAGGCCTACACTCTTTGCGCTGTAGCATGGTGCGGGTGACAGTAGCCTGTATGACGTTGACATCTGCCAGTACCTACCACTAGGGATGTGACGTTATGCAATTCATTTTTATCACTAACGATACTCGCAGCATAAATCTAGTTCTCATTAATAGTGTTTTGAAAATTAGTGTGTTATTGAGTCGTGCAGTGTAACTACGTGTATAAACTTGTCAATATATATATTTTATGGCTACATAATAATATCTTTGTACATATATAAAATAATCAAAATCGGGTTTATGCTTTTATTCGTGACAGCATTTTTGCTCTATGACGCATCGGCGCGGCGGCCATTTTGTTTACTCGTGCGATGCTGTCAGTACGAGTGCTAGCGCCTTGTATGTGACACGTATTTATTGCTATTTCATTGTTTGTTTTAATTTTCGTTAAATTGTTATTTGTTATAGTTTATTGAGTTTGTTGTTATTACCATGCCTAAGCATACAAAAAAATCTGTTTTGGGTAGTTGGTGAAGTGGCTGAATGAAAACGGAGTTACAGCAGATATAAAAATGTTAAAGACAGAGCTTATTGCCTTAGTACGGCGTCATAAGCCACCAACTCCTACCTATGCTCTGGACGAAATGGCAAAAGAAAAAGGCCACCAGGTCCTTCGACTACCACCCTACCATTGCCAGTATAACGCTATTGAGCTGATTTGGGCCCAAATAAAAGGTCACGCCGCAAGAAATAATACTTCGCCGCCATTTACGGCAAATAAGATGTTGGCCCTATTACAAGAGGCCATCAACAATGTTCAACCTGAAGACTGGTCGAAGGTTGTAAATAAAACAAAAAGGGACATTATGTCTGATTGGGATCGTGTCATCCATATTGACAATATAATGGAGTCATCGTTAATAATATCCGTCACAGATACAGATGATGAATTTAGTGACAATTCAGATGTTCCTGACTCTGATATGAGTTTAGACGAATAAAATCAATTTTTTTATATATGTTCTGTTGTTTCATTAATATAATTATAGACTTTTTACAATAGTAATTGAACTACGCCCAATATACGTTTTATATTATAAAAAACATCGACTATCGATCGTAACAGTACATCCTATCATTGAATACGTCTATGGCGTTACATTATACGCATAACACTTTGCTTAATTTTTCTTTCCATTAGATTTTATTTGTAGACTAGAACATTCTGGTTGGGTTTAATTCAATTTACTACAGTAAATAATGATTTAATATATTACGAATGTGGTACAGCTGAAATACTAAGTCATAATTTGTAAATCGCGGCAACTTTCAAGAGTGAAACGAAACGTTACTGAAACTGTCACCCGCACCATGCTCAGCGCAAAAAATGTAGTTACCCCGATCCTTTTCCTATCCTTTCCTTTGTCCTTTCCCTCCTTCATTCCTTTTTAAAGGGCTGGCAACGCACTTGTAACTCCTTTGGGGTTGCGGGTGTCCATGGGCGGCGGTAATCGCTTACCATCAGGCGATCCGTCTGCTCGTTTGCCCCACAATGCGATAAAAAAAAATAAAAAAAGCCAGATATCTATATATCCACAAATGGTTGCTCAGGGTCTGTGTGTTCTCTGTGTCCGCTGTTTGAATGTTTGTAAAGTCCCCCGCGACACAGGAATGACCTACACCTAGTGCGAAATTGTGTTTTTAAAGAAAAATAAATAATTGAGAAACCTCCTCCTTTTTTGAAGTCTGTTAAAAAGTAGTTGTAACGTCGTTTGACAAGAAATTAAAACCAATAGAATAACGAGATCATATACAACAGAGATTTATTAAGGAAAGACGGGACTTAAAAAAATTATAATATGGTAACTGTAGTTCGCGCTAGCGTAGTAACTTATTAAGTATTATGAACTGCGGTTTCATCCCGACGAACAATAAGACTCCATATTGCTTTTAGTTTATCCTAACTAATATTATAAAAGCGAAAATGAGTTTGTTTGTTTGTTACCTTTTCACGCTTAAACCACTGAACCGATCATTCAGAAATTTTGCATATACGTTGACAGGTGTATAGAAACAGACATAGGCTACCTTTCATCCCGAAAAAAATTACTGTTCCCGAGGAAAACAACAATAACGTTCTTATGATAATAGATGGCGCCACGTGTCTTTCGAATCATGATTGAATTATATTATTACAAGCAGAGTACAACCCGAATTGATTGTCAAATTCTAAATTAACGCGAACGAAGCCGCGGGCAAAAGCTAGTAATATTATAATATCAGCCCTGTATTAAACTGTCCCACTGCTGGGCACGGGCCTCTTCTCACTGTGAGAAGGATGAGGTCATAGTCCACCACGCTGGCCCAGTGCGGGTTGACAGACTTCACATATCTTCGAAAAAATTATGGAGAACTCTCAGATGAACATAATGATGCGAATGTAAGTTTCTTTATTTGTTACGTTTTTACTCCTTAACTACTCGGCCAATCATCATGACATTTGACATGACAACATGAAAGGATATAGGGTACCTTTCTTCCAGGAAAATGTAGTGTTATTAACCTAAGTAAACTTGCATTTTAGCGAGCGAACCAGCTGGAAAACTAGTTTATATTATAAGTTATACTTCGTTGGATTATTTCGTAGATGATTTTTTTTAAATTTTCTGTCACATACACACAACACCACCTAGCCCAAACTAAGCAGAGCTTGTACTATGGATACTAGACAATGGATAAACATACATATATACTTTTTTTTTTGTAAATACATACATGTTATACATAGAAACACCCAGACCAAGACAAACATCAATGTTCATGCACACAAATGTTCGACTTGTGCAGGAATCGAACCCGCGACCTCAGGCGTGACAGTCGGTTACACTAACCACTACGCCACAGAGGTCAACAGATCATTTGTATATATTAGTAGGTTCTTAAGGGTCTATAAAAAGACTAGCAACCAGTTTTAACTTAAAATCCATGGGGTTTAGAAATAAAATAAAATAAATAATCAACAACGCGTGCTGGGCTCAGATGCCATCCTTACACGGTAGAGTCGCTTAGAGCGCGTACCAACAAGTTTGGGTCCTCATACCTCTGCCGAACGACCAAGGCATGGAATTCTCTGCCAAGGCACGTGTTTCCTTCTTCCTTCAATCCTGGATCCTTTAAGCGGGGCGTGAAAAGCACCTTCTCAGGCCGTCAAAGTAGAGACCTCAAAATCGCCTCGGCTGCTATGAGGGCGGTGTGGAGGCCACTGCTCTTAGACCACACGACTGCTTACCATCAGGTGGAGTGTGGTAATTTTGAGGAGCGAAATTAAAAAAAAAAACGTATTTGGCATGTCTGTAAGCAACGACGGCCTCAATGGCGTTGTGGTTAGTGTAACCGACTGCCACGCCAGAGGTCGCGGGTTCGATTCCCGCACAAGTCAAACATTTGTGTGCATGAACATGGGTGTTTGTCTTGGTCTGGGTATTTCTATGTATAATATGTACTTATGTATTTAGAAAAAAAAAATATACAATAGTACAAGCTCTGCTTAGTTTGGGCTAGATGGTGTTGTGTGTATGTGGTAGAATAGAATATATATAAACTGTGAGTAAAATAATGGGTCAACTTGATAACATCAAGCAAGTCCTTCCATTCCAAATGCATCAAATGTGCTTCGTACGTTCAGCGTACAATATTATAGAAACTAGAATTCGTCTCAAATTTTCATTTCTTCATTGCCTATAAATGCGGCGAAAAGATGAATTTGGAGTTCTTACAGTCATGATCAGGCATCAAAATCTAAGCTTTTTGTTACAACAAACTGTTATTTTGTGCCAAAAAATCTATATATTAATACGTGAAGCAAAAACTTTGTACCCCTTTTTACGGAAATTGCGCGGACGGATGAGTATGAAATTTGGCACAGTTAAAGTTTATATGGAGAAGGAGTGACGAATCCTAATATTTATATAAAATATGCATTAGAAATACATTAAATTAATGAAAAAACACTACACGCACACAACGATGCATTTGACACACGCAGTCGAAGCGCGTTCGTAGTATTTCAGCATTGTTCGTCTGACGTCGTCGTATAATTCTTTGTAACTATGGTTACCTATAGGTAACCATAGTAACAAATTTTCTTAATTCCAATAAATAGTACCTTATTTATATGTAATAAAGAAAAAAGAAAACAAACTAGCAAGCTTAGGAATTTTGGTCGAATTTTGACCACTAGGCGACGGCAAGTAATAATAATGATTAAAATATGATTTTCTCGTTATATTCCGCACTTTTGAGAGATGTCGCTATAGTAAAAAATTATCACCTTACTAAGATTTTGAAGTGAAAACTTCTATAGGCCCGTTGAGCACTTTTTGGGTGAACAAAAATTATAGAACTCGCGTCATCGTCACGCTTCCACGCTTTCCATTTTTGAATTCATCATCATCATCATCATCATCAGGCTATAATAGTCCACTGCTGGACATAGCCCTCCCCCAAAGAGCGCCATAGCGCCCTGTCTTCAGCTTGCCGCATCCAGCATCTGCCTGCAGTCGTTCGCAGATCGTCATCCCACCTGGTCGGAATTATTTTAGAATATTAACAATATCTCAGAAATGGTGCGTCCTACGCAAAAAATAACAAAATTTTGACCCCCTTAATAATCTCTAAGTATCAGGCATCCGACCCGCCCCTTTTTTCTTTTTGTTTTTTTGTTTATAAAAAAGTATTTATGATCAAGGATTAAAGTTTTCACTTCTATCTTTATCTATCAATTTTTTTTTTTGATTGATATACATTTCAAATCTGTTGGTCGATGTAAGAGTTAAACGTTTTCACGATCGTCCTTTACGCCAAATTGTTGTTTGTGTCCATTGATATTGATAGCCTATTTCTTGAAGAAGGCTATAGGCTATATAACATCACGCTACGACCCGCGGTACCGGAACAGTAATCATAAAAGTGGGTGAAACCGCGGCGCACAGCTAGCATTTAGGTAATCCACTTTTACCCGTGCAAAGAACACATATTTCTATTATTACCGAATATCTATTACTAGATGTTCCCGCGGTTTCACCCGCGTTTATCGTTGCTGCGCCGCCCCCGTGGGTCGTAGCGTGATATTATATAGCCTATAGCCTTCCTCGATAAATAGGCTATCCAACACTAAAAGAATTTTCAAATCGAACCAGTAGTAATCACGCAGAATAAACCAGGAGAAACATCGTTTGTACTATGTCTGTAATGGGTAATTATTTTGCTGCAATGTTATTTTAAAACTGCGATATCTTCTAAGATATTCATTGAAATCGAATGATGTAAAGGGCAATTTTGTTTTAAATTAAATACTTGTGATGAATAACGTATTTATTTGGATAAGGATTAATATCATGTTTATAATAATACCTTCGCAAATAATGCATTATTTTAGAACAAATTTGGTTAGCATAAAAATGGTTATAGTGAGCCAACCTTAAAAGATAGACATATGCTGTCGCGGACTTTTTTTTAGAACTTTTAAAGGGGAACAATTCTGTCATACATGATTTTTGCGAAACTTTAACTGTTTACGCAGCGCACGCAGCGGAAGCTCTCAAAAGGAAAAAGCACCCTCCGATTTTGAAACATTCTTTATTGATGCTCAGCTCCTATTGATCTTAGCGTGATGATATATAGCCTATAGCCTTCCTCGATAAATGGGCTATCTAACTCTGAAAGAATTTTTCAAATCGGACCAGTAGTTCCTGAGATTAGCGCGTTCAAGCAAACAAACAAACAAACTCTTCAGCTTTATAATATTAGTATAGATGCGCATAGTGTGTCATAAATAGGGTAATTGATTACCCATCGTGACGAAGTATAGCTATAAAAGTTTATATCCATAGAGAATGATCTATGATGCCTATGGTTTGAATCAATCACATCGCTTTTAAAAATGGATCTTTCGTAAGTAGCAGCCATTTTGGAACTGATGCTGTAACGAGGGTATTTTTATATATTTGCGCATCGAATCCTAATTCTAACTAATATCATAAATGCGAATGTAAGTTTGTTTGTTTGTATGTTACACTTTCACGCCTTAACTACTCGACCGATCATCATGAAATTTCGCATACACGGTGTCAGGGGTACAGAAATGGACAGATGGAACCTTTTATACAGAAAAACTTATGTTACTAATCTAACCTAACTTCATTTACGCGAGCGAAGCCGTGGGCATAATCTAGTGTAATATCAACTCTCCCCTGACTATTGCTGAAGAGAAAGGCAGAGGTGGTTTACACCTACCTATCGCAATTTTTTAAGTCCCATGCAATAGATCACACATGCAAATAATAGTAATAATATTCTACCACATACACACAACACCATCTAGCCCAAACTAAGCAGAGCTTGTACTATGGATACTAGACAATGGATAAATATACATGTATACTTTTTTGTAAATACATACATAGAAATACCCAGACCAAGACAAACATCCATGTTCATGCACACAAATGTTTGACTTGTGCGGGAATCGAACCCGCGATCTCAGGCGCGGCAGTCGGTTACACTAACCACTACCGCCATTTTTTTTATGCATCTAGCAAACAAGCATACGGCCCACCTGATGGTAAATGGTCACCGTAGCCTATGGACGCCTGCAACACCAGAGGCACCACTTGCGCGTTGCCGACCCTTTAGGAAAGGACGTGGGAAGGAGAAGGAACGGGAAAGGGGAAGGGGTGATTGGGCCATCGAGGCCGACTAATAATTTAATATCGTAGTTAAAGAAAACAGCTATAAATACAAACATAGATTCACGCCTGTTTCCCAGAGGGGTAGGCAGAGACTACGGATCTCCATTTGCTACGATCCTAACATACTTGTCTGGCTTCATTTATT
Organism: Catocala sponsa; assembly: GCA_963564715.1. Taxonomy (NCBI): domain Eukaryota; kingdom Metazoa; phylum Arthropoda; class Insecta; order Lepidoptera; family Erebidae; genus Catocala; species Catocala sponsa. Next base: position 7,017,614 of record OY751356.1, on the reverse strand, counting down.
TTCATCACATTCCTCATGCACGCTTGTCAGTTTGTGGTGCCCTTAACCTGGCCTTTGTCTAGAAATACACCTACTGATAGACCATTTGATTGCCAACCTGATGTTGAGTTAGATCCTAAGACATACATCTCTAGATTTTCGAAGTTATGTGCGTATTAAATAGTTAGGTATCGCTCGCTTTAACCATTTGGACGCCATTGTCGCATATACGTGACAAACGAAATCTTGCCCTCAACGCCAACGTCACATATGTATGACAAAAATATATATAAATACGTCGCACCATAACATAAAAATAAACAATAAAACCATTACTTTTGTGCTTAATATTCGAATATGTAATATACATATATGTATATTCGAAGTAGCTGTATTTGTCAAATGTAATCCAACTCTGTTTATGTTAGCGTCAGATTTTTACAACAGACGCCAAAGAGATGTGTATCGACTTTGTATACCTAAAACTAAAACTGCACTGATGCATAAGAGCATATTTCATATGGCATCACTTATTTACAATAAACTGCCAAAAACAATCAAAGAATCTGAGTCTAATTTGTTCAAGAAAAAATTAAATTAATATTTAATAAATAAATGCTATTATACGGTTACTGATTATCTAAATGACAAATTATACAATGACATTTAAACTAATTTATATTATTATTATTATACAATTTTGTTTAATTTACAATTTATTCTTTCGCTTCAGTTATAGTAGCTGGACATCTATTAGTTATTCATCCACTAATTGCTATTTTTATTCTACAATTGACTATATTTTAACTGTATGACATTTTATTTATTTTTTCTGAATTTTGATATAAAATTACTTATTTTTCGACTTGTCATAATTAATTTATTATACTTTTATCAATGTTTGCATGCCACTACTCTAGTCCAAATACTTGCACCTTTAATGCCATTATTTGTAACACCATTTGTCACAGTATTTCGGCAAATAAATATGATTTTGATTTAAATAAATATCACTGTCATGAGTAGGGTTTATTAGAAAATTTAAGACAAAAATAAAAACACAGTTGATATTCGATAAAGTTTTGGAAACCCTATACTTCTGAAGGTCATTTTACAGAAAGTGGTTTGTCGTCGGGGGTACGGCGATGCGGTTATACTCTGGCGTTCAAAAGGTTAACAGTGAAGGAAATCACGAAGGTTTCCTTGTCCTTTCCAACGTGTACGTCTGAGAGTTCTACATAATGTTCTGGCAATATGTGAAATCTGCTAATCCAGACTGGGCCAGCGTGGTGGACTGTAGTCTTACCCTTTTTACACTGAGAAGAGACTCATGCCCAGCAGTTGAAGAGTTTATATATAGTGTCACGTAATCGACTCGCGGCGCACGGCTGCGTGCGCGCCGAGCGAGACGGTGGCATCACTAGTCCCCCTCCGAGCGGCGGCGAACTATATATAGTGGATCGCGCCCTGGTGGAGCTTTCTTCCTTCAGCTGAGCTGCACATCAAGTTAAGTGGTTCTTTCTAATAAGAACCACGTAGGAAGCTTTTGAGAACCACGCCCTGATTTCTATTAATTCTGTAGCTTGCTTTAAGTGTGTTCTACACTCAGTGTTAATAAAAGTGTTAATTTCTCTAGTATCTTTGAATCATCTCTGCTTAAAGTAACCTCAAGACACCACGTCCCAACAGCGTGGCCTGTCGTTATCCTAAGTAAACCCTTAAGGTTACAATAGAGCTGATAATATAAGCTTATTGCCATAATCAGAGTGCACTTATGTGGTCGGCTTGTCACGGATACCACGCCGAGTGTTGTGCAATCGACCACACGGGACAAATAGTTTGTGATCCACAAATGGTTGTTCCAATTCTGGGCATTCTTTGTGTCCGTTGTTTGAATTCTTTTTTTTATATTTTTTTTTGGATTAGTGGACAAACGAGCAGACGGATCGCCTGATGGTAAGCGATCACCGCCACCCATGGACACCCGCAACACCAGAGGAGTCACAAGTGCGTTGCCGGCCTTTTAAAAAGGAGTACGCTCTTTTCTTGAAGTGTTGAAGGTCGTGTTGAATGTTTGTAAAGTCTCCCGCGACAGGAATTATTCCAAATGAGGAAAATGACTTCACTATTATAAAACAAAGTCCCCGCCGCATCTGTTCGCGATAAATTGAAAAACTACTGAACGGATTTTCATGCGGGTGTCACCAATAGACACAGTGATTCATGAGGAAGGTTTAGGTGTGTAATTTGTTAAGGACTTATACTTCCCGTGCGAAGCTGGGGAGGGTCGCTACTTCGCTAGTTATATAAATAAAATAATAAATATAAATGCTATCTGCATCGATCAAATATACCATAGACGCACGATCGTCGCTCGAAAAACGGCCCCAACAAAACTGTGCATAAAATAAATCAGTCGTATGCGCTATATTATGCACCTGTCCCACTCACTCTTGCGTGCGCTGCTCGTAAGCGAGAGCGAATCGAAACCACTACTACGGTGGAGACCATATACTTAGTACGCTTGCGTATCGCGAGTAACACACTTAGGACACTATACATTGACGCGTTTTAACTAAACTATTACAAAATGTTTCTCAGTGGGCGTTCAATGGTTATTCCGGTTTATTTCCTGGAGTGCATAATAAATGCAGACACTTATAAGTAAGTAGTACTGGTCAGTGCCACATATTGACGCGGTTTTTGTATGAGAATGTGCATCTATGGTATATTTGATCGAAGGCTATCTGTAATAGTTAGTTATAAATAGTAAGTAACGCATTCTTGACATATTTCTGCCGCTTCTTATTCGCCATCTTCAAAATCCTTCTGACGTAAGGATCGTTTTTTAAAGCGGCTCTGACGTCAATTTCATTCAACACAGTCAATACAGTCGAAGGTTTAAGCGTAGTCGGCTTAAGAGTGGTCGTAGTCGTAGTTGTAGTCGTTGTAGTCGTAGGTGTTTCGAACGTAAACTCTGTGTAGTTCGTCATAGATTGGGCTATTAATTTCTGTTCTGCCAAGTCTTTTAAAATATTTTCGAATTCTTTCGACTCTAGCCTTCTCTCTTTTGGTGGTTTTTTCTTCTTCTTTTTTTTATCTTTTGTAATAGTCTTCAATATGTTCTCTTGTTTTCTCAGTACCTGTAGTAGTTCTAGCTCCTGCTCGTAGGTGAAGTAATCGTTGAAGTCATTGTGCCTGAATTGCTCGTATATCTTCTGTATTTCGTCATAATAGTCTGTGTGTGGACTGTTTAGTTTGTCTTTGTCAACTAATTTGTCGTTTATATTGTCTATTTTAGCATCAGTATCCTTTGCATCGTTGATGAAGTTATTTGTGTTTTCATTATTAATTGAATGTTGGGGTACACCGTTAATTTTGTCGAAATTTGCTTCTTTATTTATAATATTGTGATGTAAATTATCCACTTTGTTGAAATTATCGTTTTTCTTTATCAAATTGTGATGTAAATTATCCACTTTGTCGAAATTTTCGTCTTTCTTTATCAAATTATTACGCAAATCATCATTTTTTTCAAAATTACGTCCATTTTTTACGAAATGCTGGTGTATATAATCCATTGTATAATTTTTTTCTGTTTTAAACTTGTTATTTGCTAACTGGTTGTATACTCCATTGATTTTATCGGAGGTACTGGCCTTGTATTCCAAGTTTTTAATATTACCATTTAAAAGCGTCCTATCTTTACCACCTTCACGGTTTATAACCTCACTATGAGGTGTGACAGAGTTTATATGATGCCCGGGAATAAAAAAATGTGTTTTCTTCCTAACTAAAGAGAAATTGTCCATGCTTTTCTTGACTGCGTCATAATTTATACGTTTTTGTATGAGTGGTATTATATTCCTTTTTAGTATGTTTATGGATTTTTGATCCTCCATTATGATGAGATCTCCGTTTGGAATGTTATTTGTTTTTGTCTCGTTCTTACTGAAGGCGACAGCTGAAACAAATAGGTATATACTGATATTAATAACAAGTTTTATTTTTCCACCAAACATAATTTTACAATTTCGCACGAGTGTGATATTTCAACTAGGTCGCAAAGTAAATATAACAAGTAGCGTATTTTGATGGGTGGACAGAAGCATAAACTAGGGAAACCCTGTATTTCAGGTCTCCTGGACACTAAATTAAATTTACTAACTATTAATAATACTGGATATTTAATTTTTTTTGTTTTTTTTTGCATGAATCAAAAACTAATGATTCGGAAGTAACATAGTCTATATAACTTCACGCTACGACCAATAGGAGCGGGGCATCAATGAAAAATGTTGCAAAAATCCTTTTTTTTTTATGTGAAGCAGACGAAGTTGCGTGTATCAGCTAGTTACTATATGAAATTGGAATATAATTTGACTGCCTCCGTGGCGCAGCGGTAGTAAATGCGACTGCTGTGCATGAGGTCTCGGGTTGGAATCCCGGGTCGGGCCAACAAAAAGTTATCGGGGTTTCTGTTAAGAATACTCAATAGTAGCCCGGAGTTAGGAAGTTGGCGGTGTTAGACACCCCCGTGCCTCGGAAAGCACGTAAAGCCGTTGGTCCTGCGCCTGATCTCTCTCCGGTCGTGTCGGATTATCCGTTCCATCGGATCATGTGAGTAAGGGAACAGAGAGTGCACTTGTGTTTGCGCACACGCTTGTGCACTATAATATCTCCTGCGCAGATGGCTAGTCTCCGTTAAGACTGGCCGCCGTGACCGAAATTCGGTCTGGAGGATATTATTATTATATGAAATTGGAATATATTATTGTTGAACAATAAGTTCAAAGACTACAGATAAGTAGAGCACACAGTATTAGGCCCTTCGTACACAAGCCTACGCAAATCTTCGATACCCGACGATTTTGGTCTCTAAGCGACTACCGCAATACAAATTCATAGAGGTTCGTACACAGGCACGCGTCGCCGACATTTATACTTCAACTCACAGTAAACACTTTAAACAACTAATCTCTATAATCTCTGCAAGGTGCTGACGGTACGACAATTATATATACTGCAGGTGATTTTGCGTAAGCATACTGAAACTCCGTATGACCTAGAATTTATTAAAAATAACCGTAGATCTGACAGAGTCTGTTCTTTTAAATCACACAGGACTTCTCTGGCATCCCGTCAATATTACTTTCTAAGCCCCAAACTTTACAATAAGATAAATAGGGTGCTTAAAATCTATCCTTTGACTTATAATAAATCTAAGCTGAAACTAACAGAGTGGCTTCTTTCACAAACTTATACACAATGTGAGGACATCATAGCATAATAACAAACACATCTTACTCCCATACATATACACACACCTACACATATCGATAAACACAATACACATATACACTCACATACACTCACCTACAAACACACTCTCATCCTCAATATAGGCACAAATTTATTTAAAATAAGCAATAAAATTGTATCCTTACTAAGCTTAGTTATTTAATATATCCGGATGTGGGCGTTAATGGCTACGACACAGTTTATACTACTGTAGTCATTATCGTTTAATAATTGTGAAAATGTAACAAGGTTTCAATAAAAAAAAAATATTATTAATATTATAACTCAGGAAAAAACCTTCCAAACATCAGTTGCATTCACTACTGAGTCCGGGGTCACACGAAACACGTAACAATCCTAACACAGTCGGTTAAAAAGACGAGATAGATTTTTTTTAACAACTTAGGTTGTAAGCAAGCTTACGGCTCACTCACCTGATGTTAAGTGGTCACCGTAGCCTATAGACGCGTGCAACATCAGCGGCATAATTTGCGCGTTGCCGACCCTTTAGGAATGGAAGAAGATAAAAAGGAAGTGGATAGGAGAAGGAGCGGGAAGAGGGAAGGGGTGATTGAGCCTCCGCCACTCTCACTCACCGAACGAAACGCAACAACAGGAATACTGGTATTTCACGTCGATATTCTGTGAGAGGGCAGTACTTGCCCGGTCGAGCCGGCCCATTCATGGTAAAATCAGCGAGGCTCTACTACTCAAAGTTTTGCAAAAAATCCGACTAATATTATAAACTAGATGTGCCCGCGGTTTCACACGCGTTTATCGTTACTGCGCCGCCCCCGTGGGTCGTAGCGTGATGTTATGTACGAGTAGCCTATAGCCTTCCTCGATAAATAGGCTATCCAACACTAAAACAATTTTCAATTCGAACCAGTAGTTCCTGATATTAGCGCGTTCAAACAAACAAACAAACTCTTCAACTTTATAATATTAGTATAGATGTGAAAGTTTGTGAAGATAGATGAATGTTTGTTACTCTTTCACTCAAAAACTACTGAAACGATTGCTATGACTCTTGGTATGTAGATAGCTGGAGACCGGGATTAACACATAGGTTGCTTATTATCCCGGTATTTCTACCGCAGCGGGTGAAACCGCGGGCCGTAGCTAGTAACAAATAAATACTTACACAATACAATGAAAAAGTACAAACATATGCGGAAAGTGAGCATAACTAAATTTTAATTTTAAAACATACAACAGTAAAAATTTATTGTTATTATTTCAATATATTTTCAATTCGATACAATATTACTCATAACAAACTGTCTTCGTGGCGCAGCGGTAGTGAATGAGACTGCTGTGCATGAGGTCTCGGGTTCGAATCCCGGGTCGGGCCAACAAAAAGTTATTAGGTTTTTCTGTTAAGAAATCTTAATAGCAGCTGCAAGTTAGGAAGTCGGCGGTGTTAGACACCCCCGTGCCTCGGAAAGCACGTAAAGCCGTTGGTCCTGCGCCTGATCTCTCTCTGGTCGTGTCGGTGACGTCACATCGGATCAGTAACAAGAATTCAGTAACAATTTAAACTCAACTTAAAGTGCTTCAGAATACGACTGTTTTTGGTACAACGAAATATAATGACCGCGCTATGAGTCGCTCGCCGTCTTTACTCTTTTACGCCTTAACTACATGACCGAAAATCGTGTAATTTCTAATTTTAGCATTTGTCAGGGGAACAGAAAAGTACATAAAAAAGTTATGTTCCTCACCTAACCTACATTTACGCAAGCGAAGCCGCGGGCGAAATTTAGTTGTTCTAAAAACATAAATGACGCTTACGTAATAAATAATAAATAAATTAGCTGTATCAATGTCCGTCTGTCTGTAAGATTAACTACACATATAGTCTTACACCACAATGAGATAAATTAAAACGTTTAGCTAATAATATGCGTTTAGAATTACAATATGTTGTAACAAGGTTTGTTCCGCATTTGCCCCTACAATACGTCCCACGTTCCAAAAGGTTCCCCATTCGCCCTTCTTTTTAAATTATTCCTTTTTCGTCCTAGATTTTTGTGCATATTGTTAGCAAAACAAAACCTTGTTAAAATTATTTTAAATCTTTTCGTTGTCGGGCTCGTGATGTCATGCAATCATAAGCTCAAAGTTGTACCGAGGGATCAACGAGGTATTTTAAAATATTTTTCGCCGACAGTACAACAAAAAGCCCATACATAAAAATACAGGGACAAAAAAGGAACATATTTTGGGACTAAATAGGAGGGAGTTACATTGAGAAAATAATATTTATTTTTTAGAAGCATATACGGAACAAGATTTTAACGAACGCGTATTTCGTCGTTTGGGACGAAACATGAGGGACGAATACGGACCAAACCCCTTGTGATCCCATTTAAATGTGATGAACAACTGAGTTATCCTTGTGTTATCTATATATTAATACGTGAAGCAAAATTTTAGTACCCCATTATACGAAAATTGCGCGGACGGAGGAGTATGATATTTGACACAGTTAAAGTTTATATGGAGAAGGAGGGGCGAATCCTAATATTTATATAAAATATGCATTAGAAATACATTAAATTAATGAAAAAACACTACACGCACACAACCATGCATTTGACACACGCAGTCGAATCGCGTTCGTAGTATTTCGGCATTGTTCGTCTGGCGTCGTACAATTCTTTGTAACTATGGTTAGCTATACCTTATTATCTACACTAATATTAGAGATAAGATAAGAGGAAAGATTTTTTGTTTGTTTGTTTGTATTGAATAGGCTCCAAAACTACTGAACTGATTCCCAAAATTCTTTTACCATTAGAAAGCCAAAACATCTTCACTGAGTAACATAGGCTACATCACATTTTCAAAAAAAGTAGGGATCCCTACTAAAATTGAAATAATGTAACCCAAGGTGTGAAAAACTGAGTCATAAAATGTCTGTCATCGCATGCGCTGCGGAAACTATTGATGATAGAACAAAAAAATGTTCTAATAACGCAAACGAAGTTGCGCGGGTCAGCTAGTATAATAATAATATAATAATATTCTATCACATACACTCAACACCATCTAGCCCAAACTAAGCAGAGCTTGTACTATGGGTACTTGACAATGGATAAACATACTTGTATACTTTTTTTTTTTGTAAATACATACATATTATACATAGAAACACCCAGACCAAGACAAACATCCATGTTCATGCTCACAAATGTTTGACTTGTGCGGGAATCGAACCCGCGACCTCAGGCGTGGCAGTCGGTTACACTAACCACTATGCCACGTAAGCTAGTATGTAATAAAGAACAAAGTAGCAAGCTTAGGAATTTTGGTTGAATTTTGACCTCTAGGCGACCGCTAGTCCTTAAAATGCGTATTTAGTTGACTTCAAGTACGTTCATGATCTTCTCATGTTATTATTTGTCTAGTTTTTATCTAGTTAACTGCGTCCGTGGCGCAGCGGTAGTGAATGCGACTGCTGTGCATGAGGTCTCGGGTTCAAATCCCGGGTCGCGCCAACAAAAAGTTTTTGACATTTTCTGTTAAGAAATCTCAATAGCAGCCTGGAGTTAGGCAGTTGGCGGTCCTGCGCCTGATCTCTCTCCGGTCGTGTCGGATTACCATCCCATCGTATCATGTTGAGAGAGTTAGGGAACAGAGAGTGCACTTGTTACGCACACACTTGTGCACTATATCTCTGCGATGGCCAGTATCCGTTAAGATTGGCCGCCGTGACCGAAAATCGGTCTGGAGGACATTATTATTGTTTTTTATTATTATTATCTAGCTGAAGTCGGTTTTCTATTTAGTTAATTTTTTATTATCTTTTTCACAGGTGGTCCGAGGAGTTCATATAGAGCCAGCACATGTAGTCAAAAAGAGAAGTATAGACCAGCCCCTTAGGATAAGCATATTCTACGACCATTCCGTTTACAGGTAAGCCTATAAGCCAATTAAAAAAATATATTGGGCAGTCTTTGGGGACTGCTGATAGAAGTGAAAACTTTAATCCGTGATCATAAACACTTCTTTATAAACCAAAAATAATCCAGAAATGGAAAGCGTTCGGTGACGATGACGCGAGTTCCATGATTTTTGTTCACCCAAGAAGTGCTCAATATATAACTTCGAATATAACTTCGCATATAACTTCGAAAAGTCAGAGATGCACGCCTTAGGTTCGAACTCGAGACCTCTGCGTGGCAGTCCAAAGTTTCCCACTAGGCTATTGCTGCTTTTAAACCTAGCGTACATAATACTTCAACAGTCCATATTAGATACTAATATTTTTGAAGTGAAAACTTCTTTAGGCGCGTTGAGCACTTCTTGGGTGAACAAAAATCATAGAACTCGCGTCATCGTCACGCTTCCACGCTTTCCATTTTTGAATTATTTTAGAATATTAACAATATCTCAGAAATGGTGCGTCCTACGCAAAAAATAACGAAATTTTGACCCCCATAATAACCGCCAAGAGAGTATCAGGAACTAGCATCCGACTCGCCCTTTTTCTTTTTTTTTTGGTTTATAAACAAGTGTTTATGATCAAGGATTAAAGTTTTCTCTTCTATCGGCAGTCCCCGCAGACTGCCCCAATTTTTTAATAAGCCTCCGCTGTCCGTCTGTCTGTCAGCGCGCTGTGTCTAATGCACCGTAATTGGTACAGAGTTGAAATTATCACAGAGTGTGTTATTTTATTGCCGCTATAACAACTAATAATAGAAAATCAAGATGGCGCATTTCAAAATGGACGCCATGTAAATTACAAACGTCTATTATACTTAGATTTCTGTTTGACTGTCAAATAACCTAAACAAAATATACTTGTATTAAAGAATATATTTAAATAAGAATATTAATTTATAAAAATACTAGATGTTCCCGCGGTTTCACCCGCGGTTATCATTACTGCGCCGCCCCCGTGGGTTGTAGCGTGATGTTATGTAGCCTATAGCAATCCTCGATAAATCATCAAACACTAAAAGAATTTTTCAAATCGAACCAGTAGTTCCTGAGATTAGCGCGTTCAAACAAACAAACTCTTCAGCTTTATGATATTAGTATAGATATAAATCTCGTGTCATTGTGTTTGTGGTCGCACTACCCCGAAACGGCTCGGATGAAACCGCGGGCACATCTAGTATATAGATAATAGCGCTTTTCTTGTTTCTTTTTACAAAGGTATTTACAACGTATAATGTTATATCTTGTTTCTTAGTACGGAACCCTTCGTGTGCGACTCAACTCGCATTTGACCGGTTTTCTTACAAGAATATTTACCTGTTTGAAAGGAAATTATGTTATATATAAGTAAGCACTTACAATTTTAATTGCTTTTTATCTAAGTGACGGTTACAGAATAGGGTGCTTTCAAATGCTACGTAGTCCCCTAGGAGGGCGGGAGGGTCTTTGCTATGCTTATTTTGGATGATTTATTATCTTTACGTTTGCTTAAAAAGCGAGAGGGGTTAGAATCATTAAAATATTGCTTATAATAATATCAGCCCTGTATTAAACTGTCCCACTGCTGGAAAGAGTTAGGCCATAGTACACCAAGCTGGCTTAGTACGGGTTGGCAGACTTCACATATATTCGAGAACATTATGGAAAACTCTCAGACATGTAGGTTTCCTCACGATGTTTTCTTCACCGTTAAAGCAAGCGATGATTAACTATTTAATACGCACATAACTACGAAAAGTCAGAGATGCGCGCCTTGAGATCGAACTCTAAACTTCTGTGTGGCAGTCCAACGGTTTCCCACTAGGCTATGGCTAGCCTAAGCTTGAATTAAAATTAATTCTAAAAACTATATTAATTTATACTGTATACAAAATAAATCAAATTTAAAAAGGTTATGTTTGCCTGCCTGAACTAGGATAAACCTGTGTTTCAGGTCATCACTTGACAAATATTTATTTTAAACTAGCGCATTATAAAGTATTATATATCTACGATTAAAAGTGTTTAGGAAATAATATACAACTTTAAATTTACTTTCAATATCATTTTAAGGGACACCGCCGACGGACGGAGTGGCGGCGAAGAGACTAATTCAGTAACAATTTAAATTCAACCTAAAGTGCTTCAGAATACGACTGTATTTGGTACAACGAAATAAAATGAGGGCGAGCGACTCAAAGCGCGGTCATTTTATTTCGTTGTACCAAATACAGTCGTATTCTGAAGCACTTTAGGTGGAATTTAAACTATTACTGAATTAGTCTCTTCGCCGCCACTCCGTCCCTCGGCGCTGACCCTAAGACTTCTAGCACCTTTCTGTGTCCGTATAATTTAATTTTCCTAGGTATTCCATTAACATTATATATTCGTGGTTAAATATTATGTTCTTCTTGAACAAGGCTCAGTACTATAATAGTTATAACAAACTTTGTTTTTTATACGAAGCCCTTCTTGCGCTAGTCTGGCTCGCACTTTGCCTATCTATACTAATATTATAAAGCTGAAGAGTTTGTTTGTTTGAACGCGCTAATCTCAGGAACTACTAGTCCGAATTGAAAACAATTTTTATTGTTGGATAGCCCATTTATCGAGGAAGGCTATAAGGCTATATAACATCTCGCTACGACCGACGGAGGCGGCACAGTAATCATAAACGCGGGTGAAACCGCGGGCACATCTAGTCTTTATATATATCTATATTTTTTTTTATACAACTAAGGTGGTAAGCAAGCATACGGCCCACCTGATGGTAAGTGGTCACCGTAGCCTATGGACGCCTGCGACACCAGAGGCATCACTTGCGCGTTGCCGACCCTTTAGGAAAGGACGTGGGAAGGAAAGGGAGCGGGATGGGGGAAAGGGGGTGATTGGGCCTCCGGTACTCTCCCTCACCGAATGAAACACAACAGTAGGACTACTGCTATTCCACGTCGATATTCTGTGAGAGGGTAGTCCTTCCCCGGTCGAGCCGGCCCATTCATGCTGAAATCGGCGAGGCTCTACTACTCAAAAATTATATATAAATCTTCTGTGCGTGTGTTAGTAATTAAACTCCTCCTGAACGGCTGGACCGATTTTCATGAACATTTTTTTGTGTTCACATGGATCCGAGAATGGTTTATATATGTTTTTTATTTTCGTGTGTAGAGAACAACGTCATTCGGGACAGCTAGTTTTGTGTAAAAACACAGACGTAAAATTTTGTATTTAATACGTGATTAGAATAATTATTTATTTAAAGTAATATATTTGCGATTGACTGTTGAATATTAATAATACAGTCTAGACTGTATATAAATAGAATAAAATCCATTTGAATATTTAAAACGTATAAATTAGACTCGGATATCTTATACATATCGCTTTGATTGTGGCTGGTGTACCTTTTTAATCGACTTCAAAAAAGGAGGTTCACAATTCGACTGTATGTTTTTATTTTGTACTAGCTGTTACCTGCGACTTCGTCCGCGTAGATTTTAACTAAAAAGTGTTTATCGCCGCGGCACCCAACTATATTTCTCTGCCCAAGTTACTTAAGTGGCGTAGTTTTTATAGTGTAAAGCTAGATAATAGCATGGCTTACTCAAAAACAACATTTAAATATGCGTCGTTAGATTACACGCTGTCACAGAATGCGTAAGAAAAATAAAGATTCACAGCTCCTCCCTCGTAGGTGATAGCGTGATAATATGTAGCCTATATGTTGACCCGACCTGTTAGTAATATTCATGCAAAATTTGAAGTAAATCCATGCAGTACTTTTTGAGTTTAGCCCGGACATACATACAGACAAACAGACAAAAATTCTAATAACTATATTTTTGGCTTCGATATCGATTGTAGATCAAGCTCCAAGTATTCTTTTAAAAAAATATTCAATGTACAGTTTTGACTTTCCTACGATTTTATTATATGTATGTATGTTTGTTACGTGAGAATTGCGCCAATTATATATTGACTAGCTGACCCACGCAACTCCGTCTACTTAACATAAGATAATTTTCCGTATTTGCAACAATTTTATTGATGATACGCTCCTATTAGTCGTAGCGTGATGTTATATAGCCTATAGCCTTCCTCCATAAATGGGCTATCCAACACTAAAGGAATTATTCAATTCGAACCAGTGGTTCCTGAGATTAGCGCGTTCAATCAAACAAACAACTCTTCAGCTTTATAATATTAGTATAGATTTAATGATTCTTTTTTGTTTGGTTTATCATACTTCAGAAGTGGTCCCATATAAATGTTATCGAAATTGGCTCAGCGCTTTTTGAGCAAATCAACAAATGACAAAATATATACACAGATAATGTTTTGGTTGCGTCAATCAAAACAAGTCGATGAGAACGTTGCTCGTCGGTTTCGTTTGATAAACATTCGTGAATCAAACTGAGTCGTAAGGCATTACTGTGGACTTTCATTAAGACATGATAATGACTGCGATAGCCTAGTGGGAAACCGTTGGACTGCCACGCAGAGGTCTCGAGTTCAATCCCAAGGCGCGCATCTCTGACTTTTCGAAGTTATATGCGTATTAAATACTTAGTTTTTTGTTTTTTTTTATTCTCGTCAAAATGACCGCACTCCACCTGATGGTAAGCAGTCGTGTGGTCTAAGAGCAGTGGCCTCCACACCGCCCTCATAGCAGCCGAGGCGATGTTGAGGTCTCTACTTTGACGGCCTGAGAAGGTGCCTTTTCACGCCCCGCTTAAAGGACCCAGGATTGAAGGAAGAAGGGAACACGTGCCTTGGTAGAGAATTTCATGCCTTGGTCGTTCGGCAGAGGTATGAGGACCCAAACTTGTTGGTACGCGCTCTAATCGACTCTACCGTGTAAGGATGGCATCTGAGCACAGCACGCATTGTTCTGGATAGGAAAAGGAAGGGCGGGATAAGGTGGAATAACTCTTCAGAGCACTCCCCGTGGTATATTCTGTAGAAACATGCTAATGAGGCAATGTCCCTACGGAGTTGCAGAGGTTCCAGTGAACTCGTGACCTCTGGATCTCCGATGATACGGACAGCCCGCCGCTGTAACCTGTCGAGAGCGTCCAGCAAGTACTGTGCGGAGCCATTCCAAAGATGAGAACAGTACTCCACTCAAGGGCGCACTTACTTATGCCTCGCTTTAACGGTGAAGGAAAACATCGAGAGGAAACCTGCATGTCTGAGAGTTCTATATAATGTTCTCCAAGATATGTGAAGTCTGCCAACTCGTACTGGGCCAGCGTGCTGGACTATGGCCTAACCCTTCTCACACTGAGTTGCCCATGCCCAGCAGTGGGACAGTTTTATATAGGGCTGATAACTGTGATATCCAATAACTACAGTTCTTCAACTGTAGTCTGAACTCACATTAAACTTATATTTAATAAATACTAACTTGCCCGCGGCTTCCGGAGAAGTACGTACTTTTTCTCGATAAAAACCTTTCATCCAGAAAATAGTCGGTAAAACCTTTCCAATTCTTTACGGGACACCCGTTTTTTTTTTAAATGGCTTTTCCCGCCCTTTATGTATCGGCGACCTTACACACATAGAAATAACAGGCACAAAGAGCAGCCTTTTTTTTCTTTTAACTGATTCGCAAAAACTTTTTGTGTGGATGACAGAAATTTTTGTCTCTTGTGGGGATCGAACCCAAAAACCTGGCGTAGTGACAAAAAACTACACCATCACCATTAAAATACTACACCATCCGTGCAGTCGGTATCCCTCGGAAACTGTATTTATCTGGTTGAAAAGCTTATGTTCTTCTCTGCTCCCCTGACAAAGTGTAAGCGAAATTTCATGATGATCGGTCGAGTAGTTACGACGTGAAAGCGTAACAAACAAACAAATAACCTCACTTTCGCATTTATAATATTAGTTATGATTATGACTAGCGGTTGCATAGGGTTTCGCTTGGGATCACTACTTTTTTTCTCTTCTCGAATACGATTTTAAGGCACCTATGATTTCTGACTGCACGGATGGCGCGGTGTTCGTCTCGCCACGTTCCATATGTTAAATTTTGTAGGTTCGATAAAAAAGAACGTTTAATCCACAAAACGTTGTTCTGAGTTGTCCGTTCTTTGTGTCCGATGTTTGAATGTTTGTAAAGTCCCAGCGACACAGAGATTAAAAGAAAATTCTATCTTATGTGGTTGAAAAGTGTATTTTTAACCCATCCCTTGGAAATAGTAGTATTTTTCTGAATGAGAGGTACTTACATTATGAACTTTTCTGTACCCCTGCCAACGTGTACCTAAGCGAAGTTTCATGATGATCGTCGAGTAGTTAAGGCGTGAAAACGTAACATACAAACAGATAAACTCACTTTCGCATTTGTAATATTAGTTATGATAAGCTTGAGGTGATATCCTAATCCCAACTAATATTATAAATGCGAAAATGAGTTTGTTTGTTTGTTACGCTTTCACGCCTTAACTACTCAACCGATCAATATGAAATTTTATATATATGTTGTCAGGGGTACAGAATAGGGCATAGGGTACCTTTCATGCAGAAAAAAGAACTGTTGCAAACCTAACCTAACCTACATTTACGCGAGCGAAGCCGCGGGTGATAACTAGTTATTTAATAAATTATATTTCTTTTTCAGGTTAGAGGACGAGAAATTCGACATGATCAATGTGAGTATTTTAAATGATTTTCATATTTGACCACGAATTACATAAACAGAAACTGATCAACTCGATCGGTGCAAGGTAACGCACACATAGACGCATATTTACAGCGAGTAAAGCCAGGTGTTCCTATGTTAAGAGACTAGTCATTATAGCTACGGGAAGTTAAATTTAGATACATTTTTATGGACTTTGTATCAAAATCTTCGTTTTTTATGGTATAGGAGGCAAACGAGCAGACGGATCGCCTGATGGTCCATGGATACCCACAAAACCAGAGGAGTCACAAGTGCGTTGCCAGCCTTTAAAATTTGCCAACTAGAAGGGAGAGGAAGGGTTGGGCCTCCGGTATCCTCACTCACTCGACGAAACACAACGCACGCTATTTTCCGCCGGTTTTCTGTGAGGTCGTCGTATCACTCCGGTCGAGCCGGCCCATTCGTACCAAAGCGTGGCTCTCCCACTGTCAAAATGACGTTAGTTAGTTAGTTAGTTGGACATGTGTTATCCGCACTTAGCCCCACAATTGGGCCATTGTGCGTAAGTAACCAACGCAAAAATTTGTTCGGTTACTCATACCACCTCAGCTCCGTCCAGAAAGACAACAAGGGACCGGTATTGCGCAGCATGTCCTGCATCGTCTCTGAACTGTTCAGCAGTTTCGTTCGTTGATTGCTCACGCTTTTGCAGTGTAGGATCACGTGAGCCGGTGTCTCTTCAGTCTCCATGCAGCTTCTACATAAGGGTCTGTCAGTGACGCTGATGTTGAACAGGTGTTTGTTGAGTGAGCAGTGGCCTGTTATTATACCCACTAGGTGGCGTAGGTTTTTCCTTGTGGTACGTAGGAGTATGCGCGACAGATATTTGTCTAAGGACGGGAGTGCTTCCTTCGTCTGTCTACATTCCTTTCGGTCAAATTGACGTATAACGTATCCGTAGGTAAAACGACTCGTTCTTTGATGTAAAAACCGGGATAACTCCTCTCTTATTTTATAGTAGTGCACCGCCATCTATTACGATATAAATAAACTACTTAACAGTTGTTGTATCGATTTCCGATAGATGGCGTCAATTGCCAGCTCATACCATTTTAGTTTTGAAATGGGTATGCATTTTTGCAGCTCACTGTACATATGAAACGTATTTATACTCTTTTGCGAACATTTAAATCATTACGCGATTCATGTAGTTCTATATTGTAATTATTATTGACGGCTCGATGGCGTAGTGATTAGTGTAACCGACTGCCACGCCTGAGGTCGCGGGTTCGATTCCCGCACAAGTCAAATATTTGTGTGCATGAACATGGATGTTTGTCTTGGTCTGGGTGTTTCTATGTATAATATGTATGGATTTACAAAAAGAAAAAGTATATATGTATGTTTATCCATTGTCTAGTACCCATAGTACAAGCTCTGCTTAGTTTGGGCTAGATGGTGTTGTGTGTATGTGATAGAATATTATTATTATTATTATGCTTTTTCCAGAACACAATTCTACCAGAGGCAGTCAAATTCTGGGAGCAAGCGTTGAAGGTCAGAAAAACTGGAGGTCCCATCAAATTGAATAGGTAAGCGCATATATTATTTCTTTCTATAAATAATACTTGCCAATTCAGAATTAATTCCTGTGTTGCCCCTAAAAAGTCCTCCACTTTACAAACATTAAAAAAAAACATCCAGACTGGGAACACCTTTTTCTGGATCACGTAAGTTTTTGTCCCGTGCGGGGATCGAACCAACAACATATATGTATAAGTGTGCCACACATATAAACCATGTCTTCAATTAACACATAGGATACTTTTACCCCGGTATGCGTTCCAAAGGGATTGACGTGGTCAAAACCGCGGCAAAAAATTAATGATAATTACAAGAAAACTCATAAATAATAATTCATTTTATGTAATACTAGTTGACCCGCGCAACTTCGTTTGCTTCACATAAGAGAATTTTCCTAGTTTTTGCAATATTTTTCATTTATGCTCCGCTCCTATTGGTCGTAGCATGATGTTATATAGCCTATAGCCTGCCTCTTCAAATGGGCTATCCAACACTGAAATATTTTTCTAATTTTTACCCGTAGTTCCTTAGATTAGCGCGTTCAACCAAACAAACAAAATGTGAGTGAAGTCGGCGCGTGAGCGCCCCCGCCTTTTTATAAATGCAGCGGATGGCCGTTTCGCGCGTTAAACAACAATCAACCGTATAGCCGTACCCATACTGGCGCGGCGAGATTTGGAAGTTTTATTTCATCTATATCTTGTGTGTTTATAAACCGATTTCTATATTTTTTCTTTTATATTATAAATATTACAGTGTCTTTTTTGAATATGGGAGTTTGATAAAGATATATCTATGTGAAATACAATATATTTATGTATTTAATACACTTTGAAGAAATGCCTAACGATTAAACACGTTATTGTGGATAAGTTATAAAAGATAGATATATACTATTGAGGACTTTTTTGTAGATCTTTTGAAGACCATCATCTTCGTAATACATAATTTTGGTGTATGATCAACGTATGCGAGGATAAGAGCTCGAAAGCGCATTTCGTCCGACTTGCTTCAAATTTATCGTCACTGCTCAGCTCCTATGTGTCTTAGCGTTATGTTATATAGCCTATAACCTGCCCAGGAGTATGGACTACAATCGTACCAAGTTTGGTTAAAATCCCTTCAGTAGTTTTTGACCCATGCGTGCATATACAGACATACAGACAGACAGACAGACGGACAAAAAATTTACTGATTGCATTTTTGTCATCAGTATCGATCACCATTCATCCTCCAATATTAATTTTGAATATATATATTTAATGTACAGAATTGACCTCTCTACAGTTTTATTATAAGTATAGACTAGCTGTTACCTGCGACTTCGTCCGCGTAGATTTTAACTAAAAAGTGTTTGTCTCCGCGGAACCCTATTTTTTTTCTAAAATCAAAGTAGCTTAAGTTACTCCTTATAACATCAGCTATCTGCCAGTGTAAGTCCCGTCAAAATCGGATCAGCCGTTTCGGAGATTAGCCGGAACAAACAGACAGATAGACAGACAGACAAAAATTTTAAAAATAGCTGTTGTCGTATAGGTACCTTATATACTTTCATATGCATTAGATAAAAAGCTGTTATTTTGACATTACAAACAGACACATCAATTTTATTTATTTGTATAGCTATATATAGTCACAGAACATTTTACAAAAAATAAATTAACACATATATAATACATAGTCTCACGTCTTCTCCCCGAAGGGTGGGCATTGGTGTCTAACACCTTCATCTCTCCAACTATGTATGGTATAGGTACGTAATAAGAGTCGAGACTATTTTTTTTTATACAACTACTAGTTTTCACCCGCGGCCTCGCTCGCGTAAATGTAGGTTAGGTTAGGTTAGATTTGCAACAATTATTGTTTCTGGATGAAAGGTACCCTGTGTCCTATTGTGTACCCCTGACAACGTGTATGCAAAACTTCATGTTGATCGGTTGAGTAGTTAAGGCGTGAAAGCGTAACAAACAAACACTCATTTTCGCATTTATAATATTAGTTAGGATGGTGGCAAACAAGCATACGGTCCACCTGATGGTAAGTGGTCACCGTAGCCTATGGACGCCTGCAACACCAGAGGCATCACTTGCGCGTTGCCGACCCTTTAGGAAAGGAAGTGGGAAGGAGAAGGAGCGGGAAGGGGGAATGATTGGGCCTCCGGCACTCTCACTTACCGAACGAAACACAACAGTAGGAACACTGGTATTTCACGTCGATATTCTGTGAATATTATATTGCCATATTGGTGTATTCAAACTCCGTGCGTGTCCAAAGATGTGACCTCATCGTAGGTACTCAGATCGAACGAAACATTGTCCGCACTAAGAACAGTGAGCTCACACATTACATACATATGATACACAACGATATTGATTACATTTTAGTTAGATATTAAATTTATTAGGTACTAGCTTTTGCCGGCGGCTTCGCTCGCTTTAATTTAGAATTGGACAATCAATTCGGCTTGTACTCTGCTTGTATAATAATATAATTCAATCATGATTCGAAAGACACGTGGCGCCATCTATTATCATAAGAAAGTTTTTGTTGTTTTCCTCGGGAACAGTAATTTTTTTCGGGATGAAAGGTAGCCTGTATCCGTTTCTGTACACCTGTCAACGTATATGCAAAATTTCAGGATGATCGGTGCAGCGGTTTAGGCGTGAAAAGGTAACAAACATACAAACAAAGTCATTTTCGCTTTATAATATTACTAGCTGTGCCCGCGGTCTCACCCGCGTCAGTGATATTGGTGGTTTCTGGGCCGCTCCCGTGAGCTGTAGCGTGATGTTATATAGCCTATGTCCTTCCCAGGGTCTCAGGCTATCTCCATTCCAAATTTCATGTAAATCGGTTCAGCGGTTTGAGCGTGAAAAGGTAACAGACAGACAGAGTTACTTTCGCATTTATAATATTAATAAGGATAGTTAGGATTAGGATTTATTTTTTGTGATTTATTTTAACTGTAACTGTGATGTTTTTTTGTGTTACTTTTGTTTTCCTTGTATTTATTTGAACTAGCGGTCGCCCACTGAACAAAATTCGACCAAAATTGATTTAAATTTTAAGTATGATCATTATTAAGGTTATATTTATAACTTTACATTATAATCATATTTCATCTAGATTTCGCCAAGGCTATACAAGTTAATTTACCTATCTTCTTCAAACAAATTATTATTTACTTAACTATACTCTTTCATTGACGATATTCCTAAGCTTGCTACTTTGTTTTTTATTTATTAATACATATAAATAAGGTATATGTACCCATAGTTACGAAGAATTGTATTTAATGTATTTCTAATGCATATTTTATAAAAATATTAGGATTCGCCCCTCCTTCTCCATATAAACTTTAACTGTGCCAAATTTCATACTCCTTCGTCCGCGCAATTTTCGTAAAAAGGGGTACAACGTTTCACGTAGGTATTAATATATAGATTGTAAGTACTATGTTTTTGTGTTTCCTGTTTTTTTTTTTTTTTTTTTATTATTTTTTTTATTTTGCTCGTCAATATGACCACACTCCACCTGATGGTAAGCAGTCGTGTGGTCTAAGAGCAGTAGCCTCCACATCGCCCCCACAGTAGCCGAGGCGATGTTGAGGTCTCTACTTTGACGGTCTGAGAAGATGCTTTTTCACGCCCCGCTTAAAGAACCCAGGATTGAAGGAAGAAGGAAACACGTGCCTTGGCAGAGAATTCCATGCCTTGGTCGTTCGGCAGAGATATGAGGACCCAAACTTTTTGGTACGCGCTCTAATCGACTCTACCGTGTAAGGATGGCATCTGAGCCCAGCACGCGTTGTTCTGGATAGGAAAGGGGAGGGCGGGATAAGGTGGAATAACTCTTCAGAGCACTCCCCGTGGTATATTCTGTAGAAACATGCCAATGAGGCAATGTCTCTACGGAGTTGCAGAGGTTCCAGTGAACTCGTGACCTCTGGATCTCCGATGATACGGACAGCCCGCCGCTGTAACCGGTCGAGAGCGTCCAGCAAGTACTGCGCGGAGCCATCCCAAAGATGAGAACAGTACTCCACGCAAGGGCGCACTTGTGCCTTATACAATAGGCACAGTTGCCCAGGCGTGAAGAACCGCCTCACCCTGTTCAGAACTCCGAGTTTTATCGAAGCTTGCTTAATGACGCTCTCGATATAGGTTTTCTGATTAAGAGAGCGGCAAAGATCCATACCTAAGATGGAGAGACTGTCACGTATCACCAGTGGAGTGTTCTTCAGAGAAGGGAAGGGAAGGAACGGAGACTTTTTGTTGAGAACGCGCATGCCTGGGTCTTCTTGGCGTTGAACTCGACCAAGTTCTTGGCACCCCATTCATAGATGCGGTCCAAGGTCTGGTCAAGTTCAACGACAAGATTCTGCCTTTTCCCCTCAACCTCAGCCTGTTTGGCCCCAGGATGTCCGAGATATCGCCCATGCACGGTACTGTCGTCCGCATAACAACGTATGTTGCCGAGATTCAACATATCATTAATATGCAGAAGAAAGAGCGTAGGGGATAAGACAGAACCCTGAGGCACTCCTGCATTGACCTGCATAAATTTGGAAGCGCGACCGTCGCAAAGGACTTTGTTTAGGTGGAAAGGAAAAGTTTTATTTTAATTGTATTTTATTTTCATATATGTGAAACAGAATACGTCCTTTTATATAATTAACGGAGAACTTTTAATTTTACCTACATTGTCATTTATATTCTCGGTTCAAAACAGCTTTATATAAAACTAGATGTTCCCACGGTTTCACCCGCGTTTATCGCTACTGCGCCGCCCGCGTGGGTCGTAGCGGAATGTTATATAGCCTATAGCCTTTCTCGATAAATAGGCTATCCAACACTAAAAGAATTTTTGAAATCGAACCAATAGCTCCTGAGATTAGCGCGTTCAAACAAACAAACAAACAAGCTCTTCAGCTTTATAATATTAGTATAGATTATTTTTATTATTTATTACATGATAGAGAATGATAGTGGGACTTTTTCCACGCGTTGTAATAAATCGGTCATTTAGTATCGATATGTCCTCTGGCTTAGTTCCTAGTATATAAATATTATTATATTAATTGTCTTGTAGGGGAATCTTCCTCTCTGCTTAGCGCCATAACTGTTAGAATTCCACATGCATCTGTAAAAATAAAACATTGCTTAGAATCGTTCTAATATAATAAACTAGCTGTGCCTGCGGCTTCACCCACGTTTATAATTACTGCTTTGCTCCCGTGGCTCGTAGCGTGATGTTATATAGCCTATGTAACATCTGGATACAGTAGCTTTATATTAAACTAGATGTGCCCGCGGTTTCACCCGATTATCGTTACTGCGCCGCTCCCGTGGGTCGTAGCGTGATGTTATATAGCCTGTAGCCTTCCCCGATAAATAAGCCTATTTATTAAAAAATATTTTAGTGTAGGATAGCTATTCAACACTAAAAGAATTTTTCAAATCGAACCAGTAGTTCCTGAGATTAACGCGTTCAAAAACAAACAAAATCTTTAGCTTTATAAAATTAGTATAGAAACAGGGTGTCCGGTAATTAATGGATAACCTTATCAAGGTTCAGAACTGAATGCCGTTCAGAAAAAATAAAATGAAAACAAACTATCCTAAATACTACCTGAGATATAATTTTGAATTGAGCACTTCTTGGGTGAACAAAAATCATAGAACTCGCGTCATCGTCACGCTGCCACGCTTTCCATTTTTGAATTATTTTAGAATATTAACAATATCTCAGAAATGGTGCGTTCTACGCAAAAAATAACGAAATTTTGATCCACTTAATAACCCCCATATGAGAGTATCAGGAATCCGACCCGCCCCCTTCTATTTTTTTCGTTTTTTCTTGTTTATAAAGAAGTCTTTATGATCAAGGATTAAAGTTTTCACTTCTATCGGCAGTCCCCAAAGACTGCCCCAATTTTCTTTTCAATTACTATGTTTAACTTTCTAGTACACTGCGACCATAAATGTATTAATTCCATCGATGTTTTGTTATTTTATTATTAAACACTAATTATGCTAATAGGTAGACAGTCAAAAGTATGACTAGCTATTGCACTTTTTAATTTCTTTTTATCTGAACGGTAATCAATTCTACTGTAAGACATTTCAAGGTTGTCCATTAATTACCGGACAACCTATATATGCCCTCTATTACGTGATATCTAAACATTACCTAGCAAAATGTGGGTTTATTACACCATACCTCATTTAAATGTATGAGACTATGTATGCATATATGTAGTTACAATATTGGTGATTTGGATTGAACGGTGAAGGAAAACATCGTGAGGAAACCTGCATGTCTAAGAGTTCTACATAATGTTCTCGAAGATATGTGAAGTCTGCCTACCCACACTGAGTCAGCGTGGTGGACTATGGTCTAAGCTTTCTCACACTGAGAAGAGGCTCGCGCCCAGCAGTGGGACATTTCATAAACAGCGCTGGTATTATATGTGGAAGTGTTTAATTAATTGCTTTAAATTTTAAGTAATAATAATAATGTCCTCCAGACCGAATTTCGGTCACGGCGGCCAGTTTTAACGTAGACTAGTCATCTGCGCAGGAGATATTACAGTGCACAAGCGTGTGCGCAAACACAAGTGCACTCTCTGTTCCCTGAATTTCTTAATCCGATGGGACGGTAATCCGACACGACCGGAGAGAGATCAGGCGCAGGACCAACGGCTTTACGTGCTTTCCGAAGCACGAAGGTCTAACACCGCCGACATAATATAGTGTTAAGTAAAAGGTAAGAAAAGAAAGATTGAAGTAAGAACAGGCATTTTATTTACAAAGATATGAAAAGTGACTATAATATTATCTCACGTTTACGCGACTGTTGTACATTAAAATTAAACTAATTTATACGGATTATTACGAATTATTTGAAAACACTTTTATTACATAATTTTAGAAAGAAGAAAGAAAGAAAGAAAACATACTTTATTTCTAAAAACACGAAATCTTTCACAATATCAAAAACAGGAAAAAGGAATAATACATTTTTTTAAATGTATTATTCCTTTTTCCCGACGTTTCGTTTGCTTTTCAGCAGCCATGTTCAAGTAAATAGTTTCATGGACGTTTATTCTCGTCAAATTAAACCGTGCTCACGACGCCCCCGACGGCATGGCACGTCGAAAATACGACTATTATACGTTCAAAATAAATATAAAAAAATATGTTTGTTGTGTTCCTTTTACCTATTATTTAAAACTACATTAATCATCGCCTGGCGTAGGGGGCACGGGGCACGACGCTACTTTTATGCTGTGGCGGTCAAAAGGCAGTAAAATTTAGTAATCGTAGTATCATAGCTTTAAAATCTCTACATATTATAAAACAAACTCCCCCGCTGCGTCTGTTCGCGATAAACTCAAAAACTACTGAACAGATTTTGATATGGTTTTCACCAATAGGCAGACTGATTCACGAGGAAGGTTTAAGTGTATAATTTGTAAAGGTTTTGTACTACTCGTGCGAAGCCGGGGTCCTAGTTATGTAATAAAAGTGTTTTAAATAAACAACGCGATAGAATCCGTAAAAGTAGATGAAAGTGATTATGATATATTTACAATATTCTATGCTTTACAGAATAATTATTAATATTATAAGCATTAACTTCATAATATTAAAAACTTTGTCAACAAGCGTTCGTAAATTCATAAGAATTTACGAACATTTGTTAACAAAGTTCTGAAGTACCACAATATGGCGCGAGCGTAATTAATTTAAAATGTAAATGAATAAATATTTTACTAATTATATATTACTAGCTTTTGCGCGCGGCTCCGCTCGCGTGGTACCTACATCAATAAAAAATAGCCTATGTCCTTCCCCAGGTTTTAAACTATATGTGTACCAAATTTCATCTAAATCGGTTGAGTGGTTTAGCCGGGAATAAGTAACAGACAGACAAACAGATAGACAGACAGAGTTACTTTCGAATTTATAATACTAGTAAGGAAGTAAGGATGTCTTTAAGTGATAAACACAATCAATGACTGAGTTTACTACGTAAGAATGTTGAAAATTTTATTTTTAGTATATGTATTGCCCGCGCCTTCGGTCGTGTAAATGATGGTTAGGTTAGAAACAGGACTTTTTGCCGGATAAACGGTACCCTATGTCCTTTTCTGTACCCCTGACATCGTGTATACGAAATTACATATAAATATAATATAATATTCTACCACATACACACAACACCATCTAGCCCAAACTAAGCAGAGCTTGTACTATGGGTACTAGACAATGGATAAACATACATATATACTGTTTTTTTTTAAATACATACATATTATACATAGAAATACCTAGACCAAGACAGTAGTGCGTAGTGCTTAGTGTAATCGACTGCCACGCCTGAATACGCGGATTCGATTCCCGCACAAGTCAAACATATGTGTGCATGAATATGTCTTGGTCTAGGTGTTTATATGTATTTACAAAAAAAAAGTATATAATATGTATGTTTATCCATTGTCTAGTACCTATAGTACAAGCTCTGCTTAGTTTGGGCTAGATGGTGTTGTGTAAAAAAAAACCAACAAACTCCGTGTTACTACTGATAATTTCTAGACAGAAAACCCAATACCACTTTCGCTCAACTTTGGAATCGAACTTAGAACACAACACAGTAGTCACATACCTACACCACCATTCAGCACCGGGGTCTCTATGTATCGTCTCTAGCTACCAATACGATATATTTTTTTACTATATAAGACAAGTAATGATAATATCAGCCCTGTATTAAATTGTCCCACTGCTGGGCACGGACCTCTTCTCACTGTGAGAAGGGCTAGTCCATAGTCCACCACGCTGGCCTAGTGCGGGATGGCAGACCTCACGTATCCTCTCAAAAACTGTTGGACTGCCACGAAGAGGTCTCAAGATCTTACTTTTTAAAGTAAAGTGCGTATTAAATAGTTAATTATCGCTTCTTTAACGGTGAAGAAAAACATCGTGAGGAAACCTGCATGTCTGAGAGTTCTACATAATGTTCTCGAAGATATGTGAAGTCTGCCAACCCACACTGGGTCAGCGTGGTGGACTAACCTAGCCCTTCTCACACTGAGAAGAGGCCCGTATCCTGCTGGACACAGTTTATATTCCCGTGCCTCGGAAAGCACATAAGGTCCTGCGCCTGATCTCTCTCCGGTCATGTCGGTGACGTCACATCGGATCATGAGAGTGAGGGAACAGAGAGTGCACTTGTTACGCACACACTTATGTACTATAATATCTCTGCGATGACCAGTCGCCGTTATGATTGGCCAACGTGACCGACATTCGGTCTGGAGGACTTTACAAGGCTGATATTACGGTAGCAAGATGGCGGATTTCTGTCAGTGATTTGTGGCTAGTCTATGGTACATAAATGACCTTTTTTCCACACAATGGTAGGACGTATCCTATCAGCTTGTTGCAGTTGGGACAATAGTGGTTCTTGTGTTTGAAGCAATCCATGAAAAATACGATGACAAAGCACGGCAATCTGGAAAAAACAGAGATCTCTATCATTTTCTTTTATTATTAACTAGATGTTCCCGCGGTTTCACCCGCGTTTATCGTTACTGCGCCGCCCTCGTGGGTCGTAGCGTGATGTTATATAGCCTATAGCCTTCCTCGATAAATAGGCTATCCAAACCTAAAAGAATTTTTCAAATCGAACCAGTAGTTCCTGAGATTAGCGCGTTCAAACAAACAAACAAACTCTTCAGCTTTATAATATTAGTATAGACTAGCTGTTACCTGCGACTTCGTCCGCGTAGATTTTAACTAAAAAGTGTTTGTCTCCGCGGAACCCTATTTTTTCTAAAATCAAAGTAGCCTATGTTACTCCTTATAACATCAGCCAGTGAAAGTCCCGTCAAAATCGGTTCAGCCGTTTCGGACATTAGCCGGAACAAACAGACACACAGACTGACAAAAATTTTAAAAATAGATGTTTTCGTATAAGTATCTTATATACTTTCATATGCATTAGATAAAAAGCTGTTATTTTGACATTACAAACAGACACATCAATTTTATTTATTTGTATAGATGTTTAGATTAGCTGACCCACGCAATTTCGTCTGCTTCACATAAGAGAATTTTCCCCGTTTTTGCAACATTTTTCATTGATTCCGCCTTCCTTGATAAATGGGCTATCCATCAATATAAGAATTTTCAATACGAACCAGTAGTACCTGAGATTAGCGCGTTCAACCAAAAAACTATATGCGAAATTTAATGATTTTCTGTTCCCCTGACAAGGTGTATGCGAAATTTATAGATGATCGATCGAGTAGTAAAGGCGTGAAAGCGTAACAAACAAACTCACTTTCACATTTATAATAGTAGTGAGGATAGGATGATTTTGTGATTCTTCTGTATGTGTGAATGCCACTGAACTCCTTAACAGCTGAGCCGATTTTCATGACGTTTTATGTGTGTTTGAATAAGATTTTCACTTTTGTTTTGACACCCCGACATGCTGTTCAGCAACCGAAACTTCGACGTGAGGAAACCTGCATGTCTGAGAGTTCTAAATAATGTTCTCGGAGATATGTGAAGTCTGCCAACCCGCACTGAGCCAGCGTGGTGGACTAACCTAACGCTTCTCACACTGAGAAGAGGCCTATGCCCAACAGTGGAACAGTTTAATACAGGGTTGATATTATACTCACATAAATATGCATATCAATATATATATTATATAAGTCATGTGTCCAGTCTGTCTGATGACCAGGGTATGGACTTTGGAGCCGCAGTGATGACAGGTCAGGAACTTTCGATTGTGGTTCATCATACCTACTGGACTCCCAGGGTCTGGAAACCAAATATTTACGCGATGAGTCAATTTTACCTTCGTGAGTGATTTCGTGCCAGTTCATTGCTGAACAGGGCAACAGGTAAATGTAAGTTCACATTAATAAATGTAAGTTTGACGTTCATAAGTGTTACTTTGTTGCCTATATGCATAAACTTATTTTTGATTTTGATTTGATTTTGAGTCAATATATAATAAGCTTTGGGAATAGAGAGTTGAGATAATAGAGCACAAGAGTGTGCGTAACAAGTGCACTCACTTTCATGATCCGATGTGACATCACCGATATGACCGAAGAGAGATCAGACGCAGGACCAACGGCTACGTGCTTTCCGAGGCACGGGGTGTCTCACATCGTCAACTTCCTAACTCCGGGCTGCTATTGAGGTTTCTTAACAGAAAACCCAATAACTTTTTCTTGGCTTGACCCGGGATTCGAACCCGAGACTTCATGCACAACAGTCGTATTCAATCCAGCTGCTCCCCGGAGGTAGTTACTTAATCTAAGGTCTAACGGAATAAGAAAAGCTATATTTACTTGGTGTGGGTACAATAACTTCAGTTCTTGGCGGAGTAGTCGCAGGAACTGGTTGGGTCTGAATTGGGGTCTGAAATCCTGAACTTTGAGACCCCTGCGTCTGATGGCTTGGATTCTGCGCCGTTGGAGACATGGCTATCTCTGTATACGCTGGTGGAGGTTCTGGAAACTCCGACATAGGTATTGGGGATAAGGGGAACCCATCCGCATCTTGGCCTCCGTAGACAAACGCTTCCTTCTCCATGAATGATGGGAGACCTGGCATGGTACTTGTGTGTGGTGATTGAGAGCCTGCAAATAATTTGTTACTTTTAGTAATTAAAAAGACACACACTAACACACTAGGAATAAATCCTGTCTCGCGGGGGACTTTACAAACATTCAAATAAGATGTTATGTCGACTAAATAGTACCTCTTTATAACTAAATGTTCGCCGCGGTTTGGCCCACGTTTCTTCTCCCTAGCCTTTATTATTCCCAAGTCACTTGGAGTCGGCTTTTCTAGTCTAACCGAATTTGACTGGATATCAGTTTTTACACGGAGCAGCTGCCATCTGACCTCCACAACCTGAAGGCTAAAGATACCCGGCTAGACCAGTGTCAGGTTATTATAGGTCACTGACTTCCCAATAACGACTGCCATAGATGTTCATGGCAGCCGGGACCGACGGCTTAACGTGCTCTCCGAGGCACGGAGCAAGCGATAATTGTCAATCAATACGCACATAATTTCGAAAAGTCATATAACTTCCGAAAGTCAGAGGTGCGCGACGTGGGTTCGACCCCAGACCCTCTGCATTGCAGTCTGTTCGTCTCCCCACTGAGCCAGGTACATGAATAATTTTCCATTCCTGCGGCTCGTAGCATATGTAGCTGGATAATGTAGGCATTATCCAGAAGTACTATAGGCTATATAACATCACGCTATGACCAGGTATTTCTACTGATCAAAGAAATTTTTGGATTTTGTCACGTAATCGACTCGCGGCGCACGGCTGCGTGCGCGGCGAGCGAGACGGTGGCATCACTAGTCCCCCTTGGAGCGGCGGCGGCCTGTATACAGTAGATCGCGTCCTGGGGCAGCTTTCTTCCTTCCGCTGAGCTGCACATGAAGTTAAGTGGTTCTTCCTAATAAGGACCACGTAGGAAGCCTTTGTGAACCACGCCCTGATTTCTATTAAATTGTGTAGCTTGCTTTAAGTGTTTTATATACTCATTGTTAATAAAAGTGTTAATTGCTCTAGTATCTTTGAATCATCTCTGCTTAAAGTAACCTCAAGACACCACGCCCCTACAGCGTGGCTTGTCGTCTTCCTAACTAAACCTTAAAGGTTACAATTTTTTGGTTGTTTTTCAGACTTCTTCCGCACTGGAAATAAATATTGTGTCGCAGGTGGCATGACAAACATTCAAACAACGGATACAAAGAACACCGAGACTCGGACCAACTATTTGTGGATAATTTTTTTTGAAGTGAAATCTTCTTTAGCGGCGTTGTGCACTTTTTTGTGATAGGTAAGAATGTTAAACTCGCGTCAGGACACGTGACCTGATCGAAAATTCGTAAGACGGAGAGAGAATTGTCATGTTTGTGTACGATAGCGCAATAAATGAATATTGTATTTTACCACATAAATGATAGTACTTTTATACTGACTAGCGGTCGCCTAGTGCTCGAAATTCGACCAACTGATTTATAATATGTTATGTCATTATTATCGTATATTGATATATGTAACCATAGTTACGCGCTTCGACTGCGTGTGTCAAATGCATGGATGTGTGCGTGTAGTGTTTTTTCATTAATTTAATGTATTTATTATACATATTTTATATAAATATTAGCATTCGTCACTTCTTCTCTGTATAAACTATAAGTGTGCGAAATTTCATACTCCTCCGTCCGCCCAATTTTCGTAAAAAGGTATCCAAAGTTTTCATGTATTAATATATAGATAACACAGGCCTGCAAAATGAAGGTCATAACTTCCTCTCTGGAATTTGATAGCTGATTCTGGAGTATTTTGATGCGCTGATTACGAATATGTACTTAGTTTTTCTCCATCACCTCCTGATTTTTCAAAAAAGCTACAGATAGAAAATTGAGAAAAAAGACAAGTTTTCACTTAAAAAATTATATATTTAAAAAAGTACTTAATTTTTAACTTAAAAAACTATTAACACGTAATAACAACTTATTGCTGGGTTAAAATACACTTAAATTTTATTTGTGGAACCTGGTCCTTTTTTCCTGGAAGCTTCTGTTGTGCGATTTTCGCTTATATTTCCGGTTTGGATCATCACGCTTCAACAACCAACAATAGTCCGCCATCATGCTGACATTCCATCTTCCTTGATACCGGACTTCAAGCTCTTTTAAATCTTGGTGAAATCTTTCACCTTGTTCTTCGCTAACGGCTCCTAGATTTTCTGGGAAGTAATCAATGTGCGAATTCAGAAAATGAAGTTTAACGCTCATATTACAACCCATTACACCAAAATTCGTTATCATTTTGGCTACTATTTCTTTATAGTCCGAGCTTTTATTGTTCCCCAAAAAGTTAGGCTCTCTCCATAGCATGGGCGAAACGATTTTGAAGCTATTTTTCTGTCCTTTTGACCACTTGCGAAGTTCAAGTAAACAAGTCGAACAAACTTTTTGAGGTGTCCAAGTTTTGTCTTGGTTACTTATAGAATGTCCAAAATAACTTTTGTAAATATTTTTCACATAGTCTGTAATGTTGTTTCGTTGTTTTATCACCATGAATTTCCCGCAAATATAACAAAAACAATTCGAAGAGTTTAAACAACTTCGCGACGACATTTTAAAGTTTAGGTTGCAAGATGCGCACTTCGACTGTTAGTTTTCTAATTCAGAGTAGGTACTTATACAAAAAAAACCTTTTGTTTTCTTCATTATACCCTTTTTGAACAACATTAACAACAATTAGGCAATATCACCTAAACATCGTGTATTAATGAGCTCATTACTAAATGAAGCCAAAATGACCCGTTTTCGAAATGGTTAATGCGAATTACTTACACTTATTATGTAGTAATTAACAAATTACTGATTTGCATTCATTTCTATGTCGTCTTAAACTAATTAAATGCAATAAAAATTAAGCTGAAGTAATTAAGTGACGTTTTATAGATTTTAAAATGTATGCGCTCAGACATTTTTAGTTAAAATCTTAAATATTCAATATCAAAGAATCCTGACGTGATAGAATTTTTTTATTATTTTTCTCGTAATCAGCACATTAGAAACTATAGAAAACGTTAATCAGATCTCAGAGAGGAAAACCATTGCAGACCTGTGTAATTAAAGCAATTCGTGCAAAATTATTCCCTAACCATTCCAAAATATCAAAAATGCACAACGTTAATATACAAGTTTTCACTTCTGCCGGCACTCCCGGAGTGCAACCCGTTTTTTTGTCCGGCTTGGGGATTGAAGTGTGGCTACCGTTTAAACCACTATGCCATCCTTTCAGTTAAGTGCGAGCCGGATACTCTCGCCAAGAGTTACGTTAAGTTTGGTTAAAGATTGGTACTCACTGGAAGGTCCGGGGCTCATCAGATCCAGAGTGTTGGGTCTGGAAGGCCGGATGTATGATGGAGAGCTTTGAGAGTATGTGTCGGATGCAGAAGATTCAGAGCAGGCTTCTTCTTTTGGCACAATTCTTCTGTTCTCGAACGGGTCGTATAGAATCGTATCCTGGAAATTAGAGAACCACATACAGCAACATGACTGCAAGGATGGCGTGGTGGTTTAAGTGGTTGCTTCGTCACTGTTACTGCGCCGAGTGTTGTGGGTTCGATACCCATACGGGACAAAACTTTGTGTGATCCACAAATGGTTGTCCCGATTCTGGACGTTCTTAGTGTCCGTTGTTTGAATGTTTGTAAAGATCCCGCGTTACAGTATATATACCTAGTGAGTTTTAATTTTTTTTTTTTTTTTTTTTTTTTTATTTTTTTTTTGCTCGTCAAAATGACCACACTCCACCTTACCATCAGTAAGCAGTCGTGTGGTCTAAGAGCAGTGGCCTCCACACCGCCCTCACAGCAGCCGAGGCGATGTTGAGGTCTCTACTTTGACGGCCTGAGAAGGTGCTTTTTCACGCCCCGTTTAAAGGACCCAAGGTTGAAGGAAACACGTGCCTTGGCAGAGAATTCCATGCCTTGGTCGTTCGGCAGAGGTATGAGGAACCAAACTGTTTGGTACGCGCTCTAATCGACTCTACCGTGTAAGGATGGCATCTGAGCCCAGCACGCGTTGTTCTGGATAGGAAAGGGGAGGGCGGGATAAGGTGGAATAACTCTTCAGAGCACTCCCCGTGGTATATTCTGTAGAAACATGCCAATGAGGCAATGTCCTTATCCTAACTAATATTATAAATGCGAATTTGAGTTTCACATGTTACAATTTTTTTTTTAATGTGGCAAACGAGCATACGGCCCACCTGATGGTAAGTGGTCACCGTAGCCTATAGACGCCTGCGACACCAGAGGCATCACTTGCGCGTTGCCGACCTTGTAAAAACCTTTTAACGCCCTTTTTGAAGAACCCCATAATGTTTATTACCTACTCGAATAATCATCATGAAACTACACATGTATACACGTTGTCTGGGGTACAGGGAAGTCTCGAATTTTAACTTTTTTTTTAACTGACTACCTTGTTTTCTTATGATGTTTGTTGTCTCAAAATTGTGTCAATCATGATTATTTTTGTTTGGTGGGGTAAATACACTTCCCGTTTGGTCCCAATTAAATTTAAAGAAAAATATAATATAATGTAATAATAATATTCTACCACATACACACAACACCATCTAGCCTAAACTAAGCAGAGCCTGTACTATGGGAAACGACACCTGCGTTTTCAGACAGGAACGATTCGCACGAAAATATATTCCATGTGTGCGAAACGACTACTAAGCCATTTAAAAGACGGTCTAAAGCCTTTTTTTAGTCATCATGCCAATTGACAATTTAATAAGAGTGATTCTTACTTGCACATATTCTGGCTCCACGTCTTCCGTTTCAATGCTTTGGCAAACATCGCTCCCATCAGCCTGTGGTAGCTCAATGTAGACCACAGGGTTCTCATCGAGGTCTACCTTCGGGGGGATCGGCACCGAGGAACCAGCTGATGATGCAGGACCCTGGAATATGAGGAGCAGAATATTGACTTAATAATTATCATACGTAACTTTTGTCGTGATCTTTCCTACAGCTCGCAGAATTACTGCACGGTAGTAAGTATACTAATATTATAAAGAACACAGATTAGATTTTCTGATTGTTTGTTTTTAAGGATTTAACTCAAAAACTACTCATCCGATTTTAAAAATCCGTTCGTCATTAGAAAGCTTTATTATCACCGAGTAACGTAGGCCATATGTTATTTTAAAAACGGTAACGTAAATAACATAACCCAACCTATATATATATACAAGCGAAGCCGCGAGCAAAATCTATTTTAAATATAGAGATTTTATCAAATTTATTGTTTCTTTTTCATTTATCATTTTTGGTCTAACTCTACCGATTTTACTTGGGAGCCCCACTGATTTCGCATTTTGGCTTTCGAGACCACTGCTAATACCATATATTTAGTGCATACCTCGGCACTGTCCGCGGCCCCGCTGGGCCCAGCCAACGTTGAAGTCACCCCTCTCCTGGGCAAATTGGTCCATTTGGCTGCCGTCACCGGGTCCAAGGATGGTGCATCAGTCACTATAGGGTTCACATACGGATAGCCCTGGTAACGGACTGATGACATGATCTGGAAAATGATAAAAAATGTATTAATACTGGTGGACAGACGTACTGAGCTAACGAATAACAGCCACCTCATTCCAATAGTGAATCTAAATCATTCAGAGACCCACTTAAACACACACAAAAGTTTTATCGAAATCGGTCCAGCCTTTTGGGAGGAGTTGATTGATATACACACGTACAGAAGAAATCTATACTAATATTATAAAGCTGAAGAGTTTGTTTGTTTGAACGCGCTAATCTCAATAAATAGTGGTTCGAATTGAAAATTTATTTTAGTGTTGGATAGCCTATTTATCGAGGAAGGTTGTAGACTATATAATATTACGCTACGACCCACGGGGGCGGCATAGTAATCATAAACGCGGGTGAAACCGTGGAGACAGCTAGTTAATAATGGGATTAAATATAATGACCACCAAAAATAGTAATTGCACAGCATATGCTTACTAAAATATATCATAACGAGCACCTATAAGCTATGTTAGATTCCTTCTTAAACCCACCCATAAATAGGCTCCGTCGACTTATTTTGATATCTTTAAATATATTTTGCTGTGCAATTTGGTGATCATTTACTATTTTTGACTGATATATTTTACTATATCTGGTGATAAGTTAAACATAAGCCGTTCATAATAATATTGTATCTATCTATACCGTCACGACGTCAAAAGTAAAATTTTCGCTCGAAATATAACGTAATTGGGTGTGTGACACTTTCTATTATCTTTCTTTATAGATAGAGAAAACAATTTAAGACAACTGATGTCAATCAAACGTCCCACGATCGTTCTACCGTGATAATTTAACAGGAAATACCAAGAAGAAAGGAAATCTCTACATATTAGGCCTCTATGGCGTAGTGGTTAGTGTAACCGACTGCCACGCCTGAGGTCGCCGGTTCGATTCCCGCACAAGTCAAAACATTTGTGTGCATGAACATAGATGTTCGTCTTGGTCCGGGTGTTTCTATGTATAATATGTATGTATCTGCCAGTGAAAGTCCCGTCAAAATCGGTTCAGCCGTTTCGGAGATTAGCCGGAACAAACAGACAGACAGACAAAAATTTAAAAAATAGATGTTTTCGTGTAGGTACCTTATATACTTTCATATGCATTAGATAAAAAGCTGTTATTTTGACATTACAAACAGACACTTCAATTTTATTTATTTGTATAGATAATATCAGCCCTCTGTATTCAACTGTCCCACTGCTGGGCACGGGCCTCTTCTCAGTATGACTGTTGGTACACTTCACATATCTTCGAGAACATTATGGAGAACTCTCAGACATGCAGGTTTCCTCACGACGTTTTCCTTCACCGTTAAAGCGAGCGATAATTAACTATTTAATACGCATATAACTTGCATATGTTAGAGTTGCGCGCCTTGGGATCGAACTCGAGACCTCTACGTGGCAGTCCAACGGTCTCCCACTAGGCTATCTTATCTTATCTTATCTTATGTGTGGGGGCCAGTCAGTGCAGACCGGCGACACTTCGACCCAGTGGGATCTTTTGTGTCGACCCCAAGATTTAACCCTTAGCTATCTCCTTATGAATGTACTGCATAAGCCGCAGTGTACAATTCAGAGCGAGAAGCCTGAAGTCTTCAGGGCTTGGATATGTCACCGCCATCAGACCCGTCTTCAGTCCAGCCAACGCGTCGCATTCACATAATAGGTGCGATATGGACTCGTCCTGTTCACCACAGGCTCTGCAGATCAAATTGTGTGCCTATCTCAATCTGCACAGGAAGTCGTTGGTGCCAAAATGGCCAGTGAACACTCTTGTGAGCAGGCGCATTTGGCTCTTGCTATATCCACAGAACTTCCGGGTGAAGCCTGTGACTCCGTTTGCAATGAACTTCTTGGAGTGTTTCAGACCCCTAAGGGCCATCCTCTCCTACCTGTGTACACTAGGCTATCTACTATTATATCTATATCTACTAATATTATAAAGCTGAAGTGTTTGTTTGTTTGTTTGAACGCGCTAATCTCAGGAACTACTGGTTCGAATTGAAAAATTATTTTAGTGTTTGATATCCTATTTACCGAGGAAGGCTATAGGCTATATAACATCACGCTACGACCCACGGGGGTGGTGCAGTAACGATAAACGCGGGTGAAACCGCGGGAACATCTAGTTACATATATAAAATGCTTTGTACTGAATGACTGACTGACGGATCAAGGTACAGCCTAAACCGCTGATGGTAGAGACCTGAAACTTGGAGGGTGTGTTCTTTGTATGACGTAGGCATCCGATAAGAAGGGATTTGCCGAAATTCTACCCCTAAAGGGGTGAAAAAGGGGGGCAAATTTTGTTAGTTATCTATATATTAATACGTGAAGCGAAAACTTTGGATCCCTTTTTACGAAAATTGGGCGCACGGAGGAGTATGAAATTTCGCACACTTATAGTTTATACAGAGAAGAAGTGACGAATGCTAATATTTTTTAAAAATATGCATTAGAAATACATTAAATTAATGAAAAAACACTACACGCACACAACCATGCATTTGACACACGCAGTCGAAGCGCGTAACTATGGTTACGTATATCAATATATAATGACATAATATGTCAGCAATATCTTACAGGCAAACTTTGATCGAATATCGAGCACTAGGTGACCGCTAGTTTTAATAAAAATGGAACCTAACACCTAATGCGCGTAATCACAAACACTTCTGCGTCATAAGGCTGTCAACATAATACATACATACATAGATTCACGCCTGTTTCCCAGAGGGGTAGGCAGAGACTACGGATTTCCATTTGCTAAGATTCTGACACACTTCTCTGGCTTCATTCACTTTCATCACATTCCTCATACACGCCCGTCGGTTCAAGGAGCTCTTAACCTGGCCTTTGTCCAGAACGCCTCCGATCTGATCGAGAAACGTTCGCCTAGGTTTTCCTCTTGCGACTGTTCCATTCACACTAGCCTTATAAACTTTCTTAGTCAGTCTTTCCTCGTCCATTCTTTCTACATGTCCACATAAATGGCTACTAATATTATAATTACATAAAAAAATGTACAATACTATCTTATCTGAATACTTTACCGTATCATTATACCAAAACAAAATTTATATATATACGAATATTAGATTTAGCCCGAAGCTTCGCTCGCGTTAATCAAGGTTAGGTTAGGTTTCCTTGACCTGGGGGTGGTGGGCTGCGTGGGCCTGCTCGCCACCCGATCAGCAACAGGTCCGAGAGGCGGCGTGTGTTCCCACGTGCGCCTCTGTATCGTGTCTCTTTCCCCCTCTAGAGGGACGGAGGAGGAAGTATTTTTTGGATAGTGGCCTGCCGTTCCACACGGCGGGCCGAAACCATGGCGAGGTCTCGACTGCATGTGAAAGCGATTCGCGCGGCCTCGCCCATCTATGGTTATGTCGAGGAACACCGTGGTAGGTTTAGTCGGTATTACCGGGGTATCTTTTCCCCGGTGAGCCCGACATAACCTCTCAGTCGCCCCGCGGAGAGGTATGCGTCAAAGCATTCCGCCAGGTATAAAAATAAAAAAAATAGTATAAAAATAATTATGTGGTGTCGTGGGACACCAGGTAGGAACGAAGTTCCTTCGGCTAATGTAGAATCGACACAAATTGCAAAAAAAATCGTGCACAATTTTTTAATATTCTTTCTAACATAACTTCTAACTACTATACAATGAATAAACATACATATATACTTTTTTTTGTAAATACATACATATTATACATAGAAACACCCAGACCAAGACAAACATCCATGTTCATGCACACAAATGTTTGAACCACGACTAAATGTAATGTTGTACTTTTGCGACTGTCGCGCCTGCGCACGTCTCATTTAACGGTTTTATTCCACGCACTTTTTTCCACGGATTTTTCTTACGGTTTTACTATCACATTTTTTTCAGTTCGGTCGCGCAGCAAAATCCCTATCCCCTCCAAGCCTGCCGTAAGGAACTTCGTTCCAAAAAAGGTTTAGGTTTCCCTCGGGCACGCCACAATCGTGGCGGTGAGACCCGTTTTTGAGGAGTGGCTGGAGAGACAGCATGGCGCTCTCACCTGCCGGCTGACACAGGTAATCACTGGCCATGGTTGTTTTGGCCAGTTCCTGTGTCGCATAGGTCGGCAAGAGACGCCCGGTTATCACCACTGTGGCGACTGCCGCAAATTTTGACCACTATGCGACCGCTAGTTCAAATAAACACTTCTTTATAAACCAAAAATAATTCAAAAATGGAAAGCGTTCGGTGACGATGACGCGAGTTTCATGATTTTTGTTCACTTATGAAGTGCTCAACGCGCCTAAAGAAGTTTTCAATTAAAAAAAAATTGTCAGATCTTGTACTATGGGTACTAGAGAATGGATAAATATATGATGTTCAAATAGCTTCTTAGATTTTATTACAGTTTCAGCAAACTAATATAGAAATTGTCTTAAGTATACGCGGATGTTAAAATACCTATCACTCAATAGATAATGATAATCATACATTTCTTTTTTTGTCATAAATGCGGATTGGTTTTCGTGCTCGCTTTATCACTGCTGATACAACAAGATCGAATCCCAAACGTGACAAAAAATACAACGGGTTGCACTCCGGGAGTGCCGGCAGAAGTAAAAACTTGAATATTAACGTTGTGCATTTTTGATATTTTGGAATGGTTAGGGAATAATTTTGCACGAATTGCTTTAATTATCAGTATAAAAGTACTATCATTTATGGGGTAAAATACAATATTCATTTATTGCGCTATCGTACACAAACATGACAATTCCCCCTCCGTCTTACGAATTTTCGATCAGGTCACGTGTCCTGACGCGAGTTTAACATTTTTTAACCATCACAAAAAAGTGCACAACGCCGCTAAAGAAGTTTTCACTTCAAGAATATGTGATTCATATATGGTTGTTCTAAGTGTGATGTTCTTTGTGTCCGTTGTTTGAATGTATGTGAAGTTCGCGACACAGGAGTTATTCCTAGTGCTGGAGTTGTCTTTCTTAAAAACAAAGAAAGATATCCTGCATGTCTGAGAGTTCTACATAATATTCTCTAAGATATGTCAAGTCTGTCAACTTGCACTGGCTAGCGTAGTGCCCTAAATGTTTTCATACTAAGATATCCTAAGCCCAGTCGTGGGATAGAGTTTAAACAGGTCTATCATATACTGCCGTCATAAGGAAAAGGATGTATCTAATATTTATTTAAAAAAATAAATCCCTATTTGGAATCAGTAAAAAAAGGATCAAAATGATACATTTCGTTTGTTTGATACCTCTTTTTTCCTTAGGACGGCAGTATAGTACAATCCTAAGCATTGCCACATAATTATGAAATAATTAACGAGTTCGTATAAAGAAAAAGACGCAATAATATTTATTTACAAATCTCAACACGTCACAAATGTCCAAAGTTACCCGTATTAAGCTAAAAGCTTTTTATAAAAACAACATATAACTATAAAAGGCAGTATAATTTAATTCCAAAGTCTTATTCAATAAACAATAAACTTAATCGAAATTCCAAATTCAAAGTCCTCAAATGTC
Source organism: Catocala sponsa (assembly GCA_963564715.1). Classification (NCBI taxonomy): domain Eukaryota; kingdom Metazoa; phylum Arthropoda; class Insecta; order Lepidoptera; family Erebidae; genus Catocala; species Catocala sponsa. The sequence goes on along the minus strand of OY751356.1, from coordinate 6,977,467 downwards.
AAACTCATAAGGAAAACTTTTATCAATGTCTCTAAAAATGGCGTCCAGATGAATTTAAGTAAACTTATAACGATTTTAAAGATATAAATAATGATTAAAACTTACCTTCTTTGTTTATTTTGTTGTTAAATCCAAAAGAAATGTCACAAAATGTATTTTTCTCGCGTATTTTTGTATTTTATTTTCGATATGTCGGCGCCATATTGGTATGTTATAGACTGGTGTTATCAAATGAGTGTTATCTCACAGATTAGATAAAACAAATAAACTATAAAGATATATTATGTATTAAGCAGTACTATGTCGATAAATTGTTGATATGTGCCGTGGCTTATGTAGACATGTTTACGGATTATCGGTCTTGGGTTCGATATTATTTTTATTTTATTTTATTTATTTGGATCGCCAACAAATGATACACATTTCTTACATTTAAATAGTAATTAACAGACATGCCTTGTGCTCATTTACTTACAGGCAATCACATTGTAGAAACAGCTTGTTAATGAGTTGTAAAATACTGAAATTATATTTCATTGGCGATTTAAAAGAGTTGTCGTGAGTTTCTTGCAGGTTTCTTCTCATAGGCTCAACAACCCTTTGCCTGAACCTAGCAACTAACCTAAATGTAGCTTCAGTAACTTAGTAAACTCACTAACCTATATACTTTGACGTTCATAAGTGTTACTTTGTGACCTAAATGAATAAATGATTTTTGACTTTGACTTTGACTTCGATAAATGGGCTTTCCAACACTAAAATAATTTTTCAATTCGAACCAGTAGTTCCTGAGATTAGCGTGTTCAACCAAACAAACAAACTCTTCAGCTTTATAATAATTTTAGTATAGACTAGCTGTTACCTGCGACTTCGTCCGCGTAGATTTTAACTAAAACGTGTTTGTCTCTGCGGAACCCTATTTTTTTCTAAAATCAAAGTAGCCTAAGTTACTCCTTATAAAATCAGCTATCTGCCAGTGAAAGTCCGGTCAAAATCGGTTCAGCAGTTTCGGAGATTAGCCGGAACAAACAGACAGACAGATAAAAATTTTAAAAATAGAAGTTTACGTATAGGTACTTTATATACTTTCATATGCATTAGATAAAAAGCTGTTATTTTGACATTACAAACAGACACTTCAATTTTATTTATTTGTATAGATAGATTGCAGAAATATACTCCGACGTAAAATGTATTTTTTATATCAGTCTGGTCTGTTGGTTTTATAGATTATGAGGACTTTACGACAGCCACGTGCGGCCTATATATCCTTAAACACTCTCCAGGAACTGAACTATTAAATATATTTGCGCGTTTAAACAAAAAATGAACAAACTCTTAAGCTTAAATTTTCGTCTTACAAATATTGGTTTACGCTTGTTTCCCAGAGGGATAGACAGAGACTACGGATTTCCATTTGCCACGATCCTGACACACTTCTCTGGCTTCATTCACTTTCATCACATTCCTCATACACGCCCGTCGGTTCAAGGAGCTCTTAACCTGGCCTTTGTTCAGAACGCTACCAATTTGATCGAGAAACGTTCGCCTAGGTTTTCCTCTTGCGACAGTTCCATTCACACTAGCCTTATAAACTTTCTTAGTCAGTCTTTCCTCGTGCATTCTTTTAACATGTCCAAACCAGCTAAACAGGGAAACAGGCGTGCATCTATGTATGTATGTATGTATGTAAATGTTGGTTTAAATACATACATACACTCTACTGCGTAATATGTGTACGTTGATAGTGTAGATGTATACATGATTATGTATATTATTTATCACACAAAACCGAATAGCAATCAAATGAAATCTTTTTGTGCGACAATATCAGAGTTGATAGCGATATAATGTAGTAATTAATTTTGGATATTAGTAAAAGTGGGGTCACGGTAATGTTATTAACAGTATTTTATCTTCTTACAAATGGTCGGAGCTCGAGTCATACCTACGCGCTAATTTTAGCCGCCCAAGATTTTTTATTTTTATTTTGCTCGTCAAAATGACCACACTCCACCTGATGGTAAGCAGTCGTGTGGTCTAAGAGCAGTAGCCTCCACATCGCCCCCACAGTAGCCGAGGCGATGTTGAGGTCTCTACTTTGACGGCCTGAGAAGATGCTTTTTAACGCCCCGCTTAAAGAACCCAGGATTGAAGGAAGAAGGTAACACGTGCCTTGGCAGAGAATTCCATGCCTTGGTCGTTCGGCAGAGGTATGAGGACCCAAACTTTTTGGTACGCGCTCTAATCGACTCTACCGTGTAAGGATGGCATCTGAGCCCAGCACGCGTTGTTCTGGATAGGAAAGGGGAGGGCGGGATAAGGTGGAATAACTCTTCAGAGCACTCCCCGTGGTATATTCTGTAGAAACATGCCAATGAGGCAATGTCCCTACGGAGTTGCAGAGGTTCCAGTGAACTCGTGACCTCTGGATCTCCAATGATACGGACAGCCCGCCGCTGTAACCGGTCGAGAGCGTCCAGCAAGTACTGCGCGGAGCCATCCCAAAGATGAGAACAGTACTCCACGCAAGGGCGCACTTGTGCCTTATACAATAGGCACAGTTGCCCAGGCGTGAAGAACCGCCTCACCCTGTTCAGAACTCCGAGTTTTCGCGAAGCTTGCTTAATGACGCTCTCGATATAGGTTTTCTGATTAAGGGAGCGGCAAAGATCCATACCTAAGATGGAGAGGCTGTCACGTATCACCAGTGGAGTGTTCTTCAGAGAAGGGAGGGGAAGAAACGGAGACTTTTTGTTGAGAACGCGCATGCCTGGGTCTTCTTGGCGTTGAGCCCGACCAAGTTCTTGGCACTCCATTCATAGATGCGGTCCAAGGTCTGGTCAAGTTCAACGACAAGATTCTGCCTTTTCCCCTCAACCTCAGCCTGTTTGGCCCCAGGATGTCCGAGATATCGCCCATACACGGTACTGTCGTCCGCATAACAATGTATGTTGCCGAGATTCAACATATCATTGATATGCAGAAGAAAGAGCGTAGGGGATAAGACAGAACCCTGAGGCAATCCTGCATTGACCTGCATAAATTTGGAAGCGCGACCGTCGCAAAGGACCCGAATACGACGCTTCTGCAGGAAACTTGCAATCCAGGTGCACAGTTGAGGGGGCAAGCCATAGGCCGGAAGCTTGGAAAGAAGAGACCGGTGCCAGACTCTGTCGAAAGCTTTGGCTATGTCAAGGCTGATAGCCAAAGACTCGCCGTGCTTGTCCATAGCCTCACCCCAGAGGTGCGTGACGAACGCTAGAAGATCACCCGTTGATCGTTTAGACCGAAAGCCGTATTGGCGATCATTGATCAACGACTGATCCTCCAGGTAGCGGACAATTTGGGTGTTTATAATCCGCTCGAACACCTTGGAGAGCACCGAGGTGATTACACGTATGATGAATAAATATATTATAATTTCTAATAATTTTTCGTACTATTCATTTACCGAAAAGAGATAGCAAAATCTATATAATAAGAAAAGTATCGTAACGGAAATAAGTCTTGTTATAATCACCAGTGATGCCACGTTATAATTTCAACGTAAAAAAAAATACTAATATTATTGAATAAAAATATTAGAAGTAATAAAGAAATAGCATAGTGGTAATATTATATGGTTATAATCCACAAATAATAAAGCAAATATATTATTACTAGGTTTTGCCCGCGGCTTCGCTCGCGTTAATTTAGAATTTGACAATCAATTCGGGTTGTACTCTTTTTTTTTTTTTTTTTTTTTTCCTTTAAGTGTTGTACTCTGCTTGTAACAATATAATTCAATCATGATTCGAAAGAAACGTGGCGCCATCTATTATCATAAGAACTGAACGTTTTTGTTGTTTTCCTCGGGAACAGTAATTTTTTTCGGGATGAAAGGTAGCTTATGTCCGTTTCTGTACACCTGAAAATGTATATGCAAAATTTCAAGATGATCGGTTCAGTGGTTTAGGCGTGAAAAGGTAACAAACAGACAAACTCATTTTCGCTTTTATAATATTAGTTAGGATAGGAAGTTATTATGCCAGTAATAAGCAAAAGAATAATATCGATTAGATATTGATCTATGATTTTTTGTTTTTAACTTGCAACACCGAAAGCAACTGTCATAACACAAATCTGCTTCCTTGCTTACTCGGTTTGTGTGATTGTGTTTCTTTCGTTGTGATTTTGTTATTTTATTTACAAAAAAGCTTGATAATGCCCAGTTTTAAGACAATATTTTAATTGTGTATTACAATAATGATGATGTGTAACGAGAGTGTGTGTGAAAAACATTTATGTAAAAATCTTGTGATCGGTATAAATAAACATTATTTTATCTCAATAACCCCCAACTTTTATTTAATTAAATTTATTGATTAATCATTTAATGACATTGTATACTATCATTTAAATATAGTTTTAAATATGGGCACTCGTAGCCATAGTCACTATGGCTAGTGGGCATTCAACTTTAGTAATAATACATCGTTTTGTTTCAGAAAATGCCCGACACGGCAGGTCTTCGTCAGAGGTGGCAGATCACATTGCATAGACAGTTGCAATGTTGACACCATGTGTGGAGAAGTTAAAGTTCCTGAAGAACATCTTAACGTAAGTATATATTAGCGGTCTAAAGGCTTCATACGATGGGCAGTTAAAATACTTAGTATATCTAATAAATTTATTCATTAATTTTCTGTAAACCTTCATTATATACAGTATCGTTGCTAGACAATTGCTTGCGGCTTCGCTTGCTTTATTTAAGGTAAGGTTATGTCAATTTTCAATCCTTCGGAATCTCGCGTAAACGTAGGTTAGCATATTATGTTAATAACAATACTTTTTTTAAATAAAATATATCCTATGTTGCTCGGTGATATTAAATCTTCTTTTTTTTGTTGGTTGAAGACTTTTTGGTTTAAATCCTTACAAACAAAAATCAAATCTATCCTCTTTATAATATTAGTATAGATTTAAGGTAAAAGAAAACATTATGACCAGACAACGCCCGCTCTTTGGTTAATTCCTGTGTCGCGGGGGACTTTACAAACATTCAAACAACGGACACAGAGAACACCCTATCTTGGAGCAACCATTTCTGGACACATAAATTTTTGTCCCGTGTGGGGATCGAACCAACAACACTCATTGCAGCGGCAGTGGCAAAGTGACCACTACGCCATCTGCGCAGTCGAATTCGGCTGCGGTCTTCTGTAGGATGGTATTTACCATTCTACAGAAGACTATAAGCAAACACAGCTACGTCTATGAGTACTATCACTTGCCTTCAGAACAACTAAGTACCTAGTAGTCGGACCAGCAACAAGAAGAAGAAAATAAAAACCAAAAGACTAAACTGGAATAAACTTTCTAGCATACGAATAAAAATCCAATAATACAAACGATTTATTCAAAACCAAGTCTCTTCCTTTTTATCCTCTTTTTCCTCTTCTTTTTTCTCATTTTCACTTTCATGCTCACTATTTTCATCATCAGACGGCCGATCAGTAGTTATCTTAGTCAATTTCAGTAGACCACTTGTTGCTATCAATTTACTGTTTTCAGTCGTCTCATTGGGTGCTTTACCTTTTGATCTGAATCTTATTTGAAGTGCAGATTCTTTTGTTTTATTTTTATCATCATTGTTAATAGTGTTGTTTTCTATAGAAAGAGCGGCAGAAGAACATTCTAAATCTTCTGCTGGCTGGTGGTTTTTCTTAAAGCTCAGGCCTTCGCTTAAATCGTTAGATTTTCTGACTGGAGTTGAAAATTTGAGTTGATATAATTTGACTTCCTGATTATCTTTGAAGACTTTACCTTGTTGGTTCAAATCATAAGCGTATTCTAACGGTGGTTTCTTTTCAGTGGTATACTTGTCAGAAGCTATCTCGCTAAAAACATCATCTTTTCTGTAATCTACTTTTTTAATACCTTTTTTCGCCTTAGATCTAATTCTCCTATCTTTTGCGAATTCTCTTTCGCTGGACTCTTGTCTTATGTTGTATTCTTTGTTTTCTTCTGACAAATCTCTCTTTACTTCTTCTGATACTTGGGATATCATTTGCGACGCTGCTTGTGCTAAAAAGCCCGCAATTTTTTCGGCAAGGGATTCCGAGACGAATTTCATTGCTAGTTTCTTTACATCTTCTATGTTCGCTGTTAGGAGAACGAAGGAGTGGGTAGCGTGGAGTAAAAGAAGAAGTTGGAGACCTGTGAATAGAGTTCATAGATATAGAAAGAATAGTTAATTAAAATGCCCGATTGAGGCAAAGTGTCCAAGGCAATCCAGGCATTTTAAAATTTTGGGGAGAGCAGTTTACTTCTTAGAGTTCAATACTCCAAGGATAACGCCTGACCCTATTCCAGTTCCTCTGTCTGTCCGGCCTTTTAACGCGTTTAGAGCCCAGAACACCCTCACACCTCACCCTGTCGCCGTGACGCAGCGGTAGTGAATGCGACTGCTGTGCATGAGGTCGCAGATTCGTTTCCTGGGTCGGGCCAGCAAGAAGCTATTGGATTTTCCTGTAAAGAAATCTTAATAGCAGTCCGGAGTTAGGGCATAGTCATATCAAACATATAATAACTCCGTAGTGGCGTGGAGTAAGAAAAGGAGTTGGATACCTGTAGAGAAGAGAGATTACATTTTTATTTATTTTGTTTGGACGACTGCCTGTCAGCGGTTTCACTCATGTTTATGGTGACTGCTCCACTCTCGTGGCTCGTAGCGTGATGTTATATAGTATATGTTACTCCTGGATAAAGTAGCTTTCTTATCATGTCAGAATTATTAAAATCGGTTCAGTAGTTTTTGAGTTTATTCGTTACAAACAACAAATCAAATATCCGCCACGTCGAGTTTGATTCGCAGGCACTCTGACTTGTCGAAGTTATGTGCGTATTAAATAGTTAATTATCGCTCGCTTTTATAGTGAAGGAAAACATCGTGAGGAAACCTGCATCTCTGAGAGTTCTCCATAATGTTCTCGAAGTTATATGAAGTCTGCCAACCCGCACTGGGCTCTCGTGGTATCCTTTTCTACTGGACCCTAGTAGATAGGGTTTCGGGGGGAGAACTACGGGTCTCCCCCTTTGGACCAGGGTACTGCGGGGTCAGAAAGCCCACTGCGCCACGAAAGTCGTGTTCTATCGATTGCTGATTAGAGTGCGCGGTGCCTGACATGGTGTTGGACTCGCATGGGTATGTGGTTAGCTGCTGAGGACGACATGTTTGTTGCTCGGCAAGCAAGTGGCGTTCGAGCGTCGGACTCAGGCGCGGCTAGTGCGAACCAGTCGGTCGCGCGAGGCACGGAGTTGTCTTTTGCAAAGTGGCAGTGTGGTTTCACTGCCACAACGCATCTCGGGCGTTCGCCTGCTCAGCAAGTAAGAGTCATAGCTGGGTGACTCGGGCTATACCCGGCTTGTAGACCTATTTGGGTAGGCGTATGGATGTACGTCGGGAAGTGAGCGTGCCTTATACAGCTCCGGTACCATACTGGAGATATGGGAGGCGGCTTCTCCCTCGGCTTCGGCGAAGTTTTCGTTAGCAACTCCCAGAGTTGCGGGTGGTGAACGGCTTTATTGCTCCGGTACCTATCTGGAGAATAGGTAGTGTCACTTGGGCACCAGGTAGCTCGCTTACGAGAGCCGGATCTCTGAGGTTAGGTTGGAGAGTCGAGATTTGGGGACAAGACTTGTCTATAACTGGTACCGGAAGGTGCTCTCGGGCACTGGAAGGTACAGCGGCTTCCCTAATATAACCTGGAAGGTTGGTGTAGAGGAACGCTATATCATAAACTGGACTAGTCGTAGAGAGAGAGGAGATTGGGCTCGCGTGGTGGACTGTGACCTAACCCTTTTCACACTAAGAAGAGGCCATTTACTATCTGAGGTAAAAAAATAAAGTACAAGATCAGAAAATAAAGTATTATTAATTTTACCAGCTTATTAGGTGCCATATTTTTGTTGATGCTAGTAACATCTAAGAAATATTTATTATCAAGGAACGTCTTAACCGGATCTTTACAATATACATACATACATACATACATAGATTCACGCCTGTTTCCCAGAGGGGTAGGCAGAGACTACGGATTTCCATTTGCTAAGATCCTGACACACTTCTCTGGCTTCATTCACTTTCATCACATTCCTCAAACACGCCCGTCGGTTCAAGGTGCTCTTAACCTGGCCTTTGTCCAGAACGCCTCCGATCTGGTCGAGAAACGTTCGCCTAGGTTTTCCTCTTGCGACTGTTCCATTCACTTTACAATATATGTCTATATTAAGATAGATAAACAATTGTTTTAATTCAATTTAGGGAACCTATAGCGTTGCTTTTAGTAAACAATTAAATCTCCCCTATGACTATGACATTTTGCTATTTTATAAATATGTACAGGTATGTGACAAGCATGTTTAGTTATAATTTAATTTCTTGGAAAGTTATCTTGTAAGCGTTTTGGGTGTTACATCTGTTAGCTTGTAAGATTGAATGAATAAATAAATAAAAATAAATAAATAAAACCTGTATAATAATATGTCGACATAGGTACAATAAAGTATTTTCGCGTACTTTATTTTCCTTATCCTTACTAGTTTATATATCTGTGCCCGACAGGGTCCATAATTTGTTACTTATTTTTAAGCCTACTACCTGTAAATGTACATTATGGAATGCAATAAATTGAATTTGAATATATGTATATATATATTTAATATTATAAATGCGAAAATGAGTTTGTTTGTTTGTTACGCTTTCACGCCTTAACTACTCAACGGATCAACATGAAATTTTGCATACACGTTGTCAGGGGTACAGAATAGGACATAGGGTACCTTTCATCCAGAAAAAATAACTGTTGCAAAACTTTTTTTTTTTTTTTTTGACCCAGGAAAATCCTTTATGGATACCCCCTCCCCCTTGGTTATGTGAGACTCTCCGGCCCTAAAGGGGGTCGGTATACTCACTAAAAACCTGGGGTGAGCAGTCCTTCCGCCGACGGGGTGGGGCGGGATGGGGTCGCGTTAGCAATCACCATCCCGCTCCGGCGGTTGGCCCGGCTGATGGTAACCGGGCCTCAGCACCTGTGGAGGGGTGGCCTTGCTCACCAAGGCCACCCCCCAGACGTGTGGGGCCGTGCAAGCCGGTACAGAGTTCCCCGACTCTGTACCAGTCACCCCACTATACAGGAGCGAGAAGGCGGGCAAATCGCCTCCTCCTCGCTCCCGTCCGTCTGCGCCGGAGAGGGTCAGCGAGGGGATTGTTCTCCCTGACCCTCTCCGCGGCCTCCTTCTGCGCCATGACAGCCTCGCAGAAGGAGACCACCGCCTGCCACGATCTCTCGCCGCCGAGCATGGCGTTGATCACGCCCGGCAGGGAGAGATCCCCGCCTATTATGCCCGAAAGCGTGTGCCGCTGCGGCCCCCACGCGGCACACGCCTCCAGCGTGTGGAGCGTCGTGTCTTCCGGCGCCCCACACTCGTGGCAGGCCGGGGTCGCCTCCCGTCTCGCGATCTGGTGCAAATACTTTCCGAAGCATCCATGCCCGGAAAGCACCTGCACCAGTCGGAAGGTCAGCGACCCGAATCGCCGCCCTATCCACCCCCGGAGGACCGGGCGAATGGCCTCCACCGTCCACTGACCCGGGATCGGTGGAGCCAGGTCCTCCGTCCACCGCCTCAACAGGGCGGCCCGCGCCTGTCGCCGCAGCGTGCGACCTCCTCCCACCCCGGGGGCTCCCCGCGGGATCTCCTCGCCGCCACGAAGTGGTAAACTTCGGCGAGGACCTCCGCTTGTAGCTCCCAGGGGGGGTCACTGGCCAGCACGCACGCCGCCGTCCAGGACACCGTCCGGTAACCGCGTATGGCCCTCGTCGCAACGACCCGCTGCGGACGTCGCAGCAGGGTCTTATTGTCGCGACTGAGGGCGTCCGCCCAGACCGGCGCCCCGTAAAGAGCCATACTCCGGATCACTCCGGAGTACAGTCGGCGACAAGTGGCGCTCGGGCCACCCACGTTGGGCAGCAGCCTCCCTAGGGCGGCCGCCGCTCCCAGGACTTTTGGGGCCAGCTGGGTGAAGTGTGCACCAAAAGTCCACCTCCCGTCCAGGACGAGACCCAAGTACCTCATTTGGGTCTCAACCCGGACCGGGACCCCATCCAGGGTCACTTGCGTACCTGGACGAGGTCACCCCCGAGGCCCATGGAACAATAGGGCCTCGGTCTTGGAGAGGGCAACCTCCAATCCCAGGACGCGGATACGGTCGACCACTAAGGCAGCTCCCACCTCGGCCAACCGCACCGCCTCCCCGAGATCCCTCCCTTTGACTACGACCAGGGTGTCATCGGCGTAGCACGCCACCCGCATACTCGCGGGAAGCGTGCCCCGAAGCACCCAGTCGTAGCCAACGTTCCACAGGAGCGGTCCCAGCACCGACCCCTGTGGAACCCCGCAGGATACGCGACGGCGCCTCAAACCGTCGCGTCCCTCCACCAGGACCTCGCGGTCCTGGAGGTAGTCGGCCAACAGCCTCCGCAAATACAGGGGCACTCCGTGATACCGGAGCGCCTCCTGTACTGTTCCATGCGGGAGGCTGTTGAAGGCGTTGGCAATGTCCAGCGAGACAGCCAACGCGTTGTTCCCCCCACCGACCGCTTCCTGCGTCCAATCTTTGAGCCAGAGCAGGGCGTCTATCGTGGACCGCCCCGCTCTGAACCCATACTGGGCCTGCGATAGCGCCGGCCCAGTCCCCTCTAAGTGCTGGATGACACGGGAAGCCACCACACTTTCTAACAGCTTTCCCGTGTCATCCAGCTACACGATTGGCCTGTATGCGGAAGGCGAGGCTGTGTCTCGCCCCTCCCTCCGCAACAGGCACAATCGGCCGTCCTTCCACAGCTTCGGGAACCGTCCAGACGTGAGGCACGCGTCGAACAGCTCCCGAAGTGGATCGCTCATCTCTTTGAGGGCGATCCGAAGGACCCGCCCCGGGATCCCGTCAGGACCCGGTGCCGTCCTCTTGCCACTTAAGCGGCTGACGGCTGCCTCCATCTCCGCCTCCGATACAAGCGGGATGGAGGCCGGGTCCAATTCCTCCGGGAAGGACGGCGCCATCGTCGGAGGGGTATGGTGGGGGTCCCGTTCGGGAAAGAGTCCCACCAACACCCTGCCCAGGAGCTCCGGCTCCAGGGACTCCGCGACGGGGGGTGTCAGCCCCCGGAACTTGTTCCGCGCAGCCCTGTACGGACGCCCCCATGGGTCCCTAAACTGTTGCAAACCTAACCTAACCTACATTTACGCGAGCGAAGCCGCGGGTGAAAACTAGTGAAGTGTAAAGTACGTTTACTCGAAATAACGTACAATACTTTATTATAAAGTACGGTTGGCAACCCTAGTTACAGGGCTGATATTTTTATTATATTTATATATATTACCACTTACCGGCGAATGGTATTTTTCTAACGTCCATTTTTTGTACATGTATATAAAAGTTACATAAAAATAAATATAATTTCATTTTATTTTATTTTATTTGGAATTTTATGATATCTTGTACTTTATCGGGTTTTGATTGTATTGTAGCTGCTTTGGTATAACACTGCATGGTAACCAATCGTTGAGATCCGGGATTGACTTAATTTTTTTAGACGTCGTTGTATTTATTTATTACTAGTTTTCACCCGCGGCTTCGCTCGCGTAAATGTAGGTTAGGTTAGGTTAGGTTTGCAACACACTTTTTTCTTGATGAAAGGTACCCTATGTCCTATTCTGTAACCCTGATAATGTGTTAAAATTTCATGTTGATCGGTTGAGTAGTTAAGGCGTAAAAGCACAACAAACAAACAAACTCATTTTCGCATTTATAATATAAGTAAGGATTTACTAGCTTTTGCCCGCGGCTTCGCTCGCGTTAATTTAGAATTTGACAATCAATTCGGGTTGTACTCTGCTTGTAATAATATAATTCAATCATGATTCGAAAGACACGTGGCGCCATCTATTATCTTAAAAACGTTAGTGTTGTTTTCCTTGGGAACAGTAATTTTTTTCGGGATGAAAGGTACCCTATGTCCGTTTCTGTACACCTGACAACGTATATGCAATATTTCAGGATGATCGGTTCAGTGGTTTAGGCATGAAAAGGTAACAAACAAACAAACTCATTTTCGCATTTATAATATTAGTTAGGATTTATTATACCCTGAGGTTCCGGGTTCGAGTCGGCCTCGATGGCGTAGTGGTTAGTGTCACCGACTGCCACGCCTGAGGTCGCGGGTTCGATTCCCGCACAAGTCAAACATTTGTGTGCATGAACATGGATGTTTGTCTTGGTTTGGGTGTTTCTATGTATAATATGTATGTATTTACAAAAAAAAGTATATATATGTTTATCCATTGTCTAGTACCCATAGTACAAGCTCTGCTTAGTTTGGGCTAGATGGTGTTGTATGTGATAGAATATTATTATCTATTATTATATGCGCATACCCTCCCGCGGGGCGTAAGGGTTATCTCGGGCTCATCTGGGGAAAGATAGAAAGGCCCGGGCCCTACCCACTAAACCTACCATGGAGTTCCTTTCCAAATCGATTGCCGGGGCGCAGAGATCGCTTGCACATTCAACCTGCAGGGGAGGTGAAGGGAATTCGATTTGATTCCCTGGGCAAACACAAAATGTTAATTAGAATTTGGAATGGTCTGTTGGACAATGAAATCGATTACAAAACCCATCTGCTGTATTATAGATTTGACATTTCTTTAACTGTCCGAATGATTGTATTATTGCAAATCAAAATATCTTTATTAACTAAAACCTTTTTAAAATCAAAATGTTAGTGTCTTTTAGTTAGGGTCACAAAGTAATAATAATAAATAATAATACATTTTACCAAACCATCAAACACCCATCCTTATAGACCAGAATAATTAGATTCCATATGTAGCAATAGTCTCTTACGCCTGCCGCGGCTAGTGTCTCGGTAAGTGTCTCATCTCACTTTAAACTAAAACTCTCGATGGGCCTCTGCATGTTGGACCCATGTCACCGTGTAACCCTCCCAAAGGGTCGGGTATTTTCCTAACATATTAGGGAAATACCCGTGAAAGAGAAACAAATAATAATAATATTCTATCACATACACACAACACCATCTAGCCCAAACTAAGCACACCTTGTACTATAAATACTAGACAATGGATAAACATACACATATACTTTTTTTTTGTAAATACATACATATTATACATAGAAACACCCAGACCAAGACAAACATCCATGTTCATGCACACAAATGTTTGACTTGTCGAATTCGAATTCGCGACCTCATGCGTGGCAGTAGGTTACACTAACCACTACGCCATCGAGGCCGACAAATCATCTTTTTTTAATATAAAAGACTGTATAGTTTTCGAGCCTTGTGTCGTTGAGGACTTCAAAGATTACACCCATACTTAACAATAAAATTTGTGGACAGTTAATTAGCGCCGCTTAAGAGGATACACTGAAAAAATGCACTAACTTTCATCGAATAGTATAGGACTATGAGAATACCAATTAATCTAGAATTTTGATATAGGTAAATTGGTATCTATAACTAGAATTTCCTAGCTCAAAAACACGATATTGTGATTTTGGCTCGATCATAATTAGTTTCGAGAACACCTCTAAACAATTAATATTTCTGAAATTACAAGGAAGTTACACTATCATTATGCTTAGGAATTACTCAAATATATTCGTAACATCAATATTAGTAATTTGCTAGCTCATTATTTCCATAACTGAAACCAATCATATTTAAATTATATTTTAAGATTTTAACAAACAATTTCTAAGCGCTCTCGATCATTGCGGGCGCATCGCAATTTTAGACCTTATGACCGCTCTTTAACGATTGATACACAATGAGTGTCAATGAGTACGGCGTCGCGTGTCGTGGTGTCCCCTTAAAGGTAAAGAATAATATCGTGAAACCTGAATGTCTGAGAGTTCTAGATAATATTCTCGTACTTGGCCAGTGTGGTGGATTATAGCCTAATCCTTCCCACACTAAGAGGTTTGTGCCCAGCAGTGAGAAAGTTTAATACAGGGCTGATATTTTTGTATATAATATTTTGCCATATTGGATGTGAACATATAATATAAATTTTTCTACGTATACATCTTACTGAGGGTGACTATTATAACCACCAAATGTTTAACTAATAATAGGCATGCGGACTAAAAAAATTTGGGGCAGTCTTTGGGGACTGCCGATAGAAATGAATACTTTAATCCTTGATCATAAACACTTCTTTATAAACAAAAAAAGAGGGGAGGGTCGGATGCTAATTACTTTGGGGGTTTTAAGGGAGTCAAAATTTCGTTATTTTTTGCGTAGGACGCACCATTTCTGAGATCAATTTAAAACAAAAACATCGTGGAAGCGCGACGATGACGCGAGTTCCATCATTTTTGTTCACCTGAGAAGTGCTCAACGCGCCTGAAGAAGTTTTCACTTTAAAAGTTTTTAGTCCGTCGTTGAGATTAGCAAAAAAATATTGGACACGTATTTTCTCTTTTGTCCCACAAACTAATAACAACGAAGATAATATATAACGCTTTTAAATTTCCTGTTACGTCACTTGTACAAATTTTGCAAACGTTTGACATCATAAGCCTCCACTCGCGAACTTTAATACGTTATATCTTAGTAAAATTTTATTGTTTTCTTAATCCTCGATGGCGTAGTGGTGTAACCGACTGTCACGCCTGAGGTCGCGGGTTCGATTCCCGCACAAGCCAAACATTTGTGTGCATGAACATGGATGTTTGTCTTGGTCTGGGTGTTTCTATGTATAATATGTACGTATTTACAAAAAAAAGTATATATCTCTGTTTATCTATTGTCTAGTACCCATAGTACAAGCTCTGCTTAGTTTGGGCTAGATGGTGTTGTGTGTATGTGATAGAATATTATTATTATTAAAACAAAAAATACGTGTCCAATATTTTTTGATATTAATCTAAAAGACGAACTGTAATCTTTTTTTAGTCCTCATGCCTATTGTTTAGATTAGTGTAGACAAACGCACAAACAGTTTTATTATGTGTATGTAATTTAACTAATTGTTTTTTCAGCCTTGTTATGTATGCAACAGCACAGGCCACAGCTGTAGGGCTTTGCCCCCGCCAATCCGGCTGGACGAAGAGACTTCAACAGACCTCAATGGAAACTCTATCAACGAAGGCTTCGAGACACCAGGTAAGACGCATTTAACACATAAAATCCCTTATACTGGGTGTAAGGGACGGCGTACCGAAAACTTTAGCAAGACGTCTTTCTATAAGTACTTATCACGACGCAAACTTCAATTAATAAAAAAATGCAAGATTAAAATGTTATGTAGATTAACATTATTACGCGGTACGCAATGGATTGCTACCAATACATCGCACTTGACGAATGAACTCTGCGTTCCGCGCGCATAAAAACACCTGATCTAATTAAATCACGACCATTTAATTACATTGCTGTATTGTAGAAAAATGTGACAGTCAGAAAAATGAAAAATTGCAGTAAAGGAATTGTGATTGTTGAAAAAAGTTCCAACGATTTTTAACTAAGGATAATGGTCTGAATCTACTATTTCAGTTTTCGGTACACCGTCCCTTACACCCAGTATAGCATATCTATACATCTATACAAATAAATAAAATTGAAGTGTCTGTTTGTAATGTCAAAATAACAGCTTTTTATCTAATGCATACGAAACTATACGAAAACATCTATTTTTAAATTTTTGTCTGTCTGTTTCTTCCGGGTAATCTCCGAAACGGCTGAACCGATTTTGACGGGTCTTTCACTGGCAGATAGCTGATGTTATAAGGAGTAACATAGGCTACTTTGATTTTAGAAAAAAAATAGGGTTCCGCGGAGACAAACACTTTTTAGTTAAAATCTAGGCGGACGAAGTCGCAGGTATCTTATCTTATCTTATCTAGGGGCCAGTCGGTGCAGACCGACGACACTTCGACCCAGTGGGATCTTTTGTGTCAACACTCTCCCAATAAGGACTGTCATAGATATTCATGGCAGCCGGGACCAACGGCTTAACGTGCTCTCCGAGGCACGGAGCAGGCGGTAATTGTTAATCAATACGCACATAATTTCGAAAAGTCATATAACTTCCGAAAGTCAGAGGTGGGCGACGTGGGTTCGAACCCGAGACCCTCTGCATTGCAGTCTGTTGGTCTCCCCACTGAGCTATCGCTGCTCTAAGTCGCAGGTAACACCTAGTACATATATATATATTTTTAGAGTAGTAGAGCCTCGCTGACTTCAGAATGAATGGGCTGGCTCGAAGTAGCAGACGTGAAATAGCAGTATTCCTACTGTTGTGTTTCGTTCAGTGAGTGAGAGTACCGGAGGCCCAATCACCCTCTTTTCCCTCTTCCGCTCCTTCTCCTTCCCACTTCCTTTCCTAAAGGGTCGGCAACGCGCAAGTGATGCCTCTGGTGCTGCAGGCGTCCATAGGCTACGGTGACCACTTACCATCAGGTGGAGCGTATACTTGTTTGCCACCTAAGTTGTATAAAAAAAAAATATATAAAAAAAACATAGATCCCATCACACAACGTTGCGTAGAGGTACCTATAGTGCTACCACATGGTGCCTAGGGGGCGCGCTTACTAACAATACTAATATTGACCATAAGTACCTTTTTTTTATTTTTTTTTGCCGTTGGGGAATGCATTGACGCATACCCCTCCGCGGGGTCGGACCGGTTATGTCGGACTCACCGGGGTAAAAGAAAGATGTTGAAACGATAAAAATAGACCTCTCGGAGTACCGACTAAACCTACCACGGTGTTCCTCGACAAAAGCGCTATCGACGGGGCCGCGCGAATCACATGCGGTCTCGACCCCGACGAGGTTTCGGCCCGCCGCGCGCCGTATGAAACGGCAGGCTACACGAAGTGACCTACCCTATAGGCATTACTCACAAAACCCTACTGTCCCCCCTAGAGGGGAAGACCATAAGTACCTACATTATATGACTAACCCATTACTAAACAACCTACGGACTGTTCAAGTACGTATTCATGTCTGAAATAAAGATTTTTTAAGTGTAAACTTCTTTAGGCGCGTTGAGCACTTCTTAGGTGAACAAAAATCATAGAACTCGCGTCATCGTCACGTTTCCACGCTTTCCATTTTTGCATTATTTTAGAATATTAGCAATATCTCATTGAAGTGGAATTCGCGTCATCGTTACCGAACGTTTTCCATTTGAATTATTTTTGGTTTATAATTTAGTTTATAAAGAAATGTTTATGATCAAGGATTAAAGTATTCAATTCTATCGGCAGTCCCCAAAGACAGTCCCAATTTTTTTTTAAAGTCGTGACTACTTTTACTTCGATTTTTTATTGCCGATTCAAATAGTGCATCTAAAGATATACAAGCTCAATTATTTCCGGCGTGACTTGACAGAAAATAAAGGTTTTATACCAATAAAATCATTCGTCGCCTCATAATGAGATTTTCCAATCATTAAAGTCTATAAACCTACGTAAATACTTAAAATTTGATAACAATACACTTAATCTTACTTACTGCCCTTGTTTCAATAAACGTAATAAAAGTATTTACTACAATAAAGATCAGAGCAGCGATAGCTCAGTGGGGAGACCAACAGACTGCAATGCAGAGGGTCTCGGGTTCGAACCCACGTCGCGCACCTCTGACTTTCGGAAGTTATATGACTTTTCGAAATTATGTGCGTATTGATTGACAATTATCGCCTGCTCCGTGCCTCGGAGAGCACGTTAAGCCGTCGGTCCCGGCTGCCATGAACATCTATGGCAGTCGTTATTGGGAGAGTGTCGACACAAAAGATCCCACAGGGTCGAAGTGTCGCCGGTCTGCACTGACTGGCCCTCACATAAGATAAGATAAGTACTATAATAAATATGTCATGTTAAACATTGTTTGACCTGACGTGTTTATTGTGCCTTGGCAAGCACGTAAAGCCGTTGGTCCTGCGCCTGATCTCTCTCCGGTCGTGTCGGTGACGTCATATCGGATCATGAGAGTTAGGGAACAGAGAGTGCAGTTGTCACGCACACACTTGTGCACTAAAATATGTCTGCGATGGCCAGTCTCTGTTAAGATTGGCCGCCGTGACTGAAATTCGGTCTGGAGGACATTATTTAATACTAGATGTTTCCGCGGTTTCACCCGCGTTTATCGTTACTGTGCCGCCTCCGTGGGTCGTAGCGTGATGTTATATAGCCTATAGCCTTCCTCGATAAATAGGCTATTCAACACTAAAATAATTTTTCAAATCGGACTTGTAGTTTCTGAGATTAGTTCGTTCAAACAAACAAACAAACTATTCAGCTTTATAATATTAGTATAGATAACGACTCCAAGTATTGAAGCAGTACAGATAAATATCTTTAACACAAAATAAACCGCAAGTGTATCTATTATTAAAAATTCCTGGTCTTACAGCATCAGCTAAAGATGCTCCAGGAGTTGAAGACACGGACTTCGTGCTGTACGTCAGTGCTGTGGAAACAGAAAGATGCAGGCGAGGCCTGACTGTTGCCTACGCGTCGCATTGTCAACAAGAATCTGCGTTAGACAGGTAAGATACTGTTACATGAATTTATTGTGACAATAGATGGAAAAGTGGAAATCGCACTACAAAAGTTTGTGGTTAGACAGTTTAGCTACTGTTACCGTGAATAGATAGCGCTAGATGGCGCTGTACTTAATTTCGTAGCCGGAAAGTGGGAATCGCGCTAGCAAAATTTTGTTTATATATAGCAAAATATATTTTATAAATACACTTTTAGTGGCATAAAGTATTGGTTATAAATAGTTGGAATAAAAATAATATAGATATTAGCGCTGTATTAAACTGTCCCACTGCTGGGCATGGGCCTCTTCAAAGTGTGCGAAGGGCTAAGACATAGTCCACCACGCTGGCCCAGTGCGGGTTGGCAGATTTCACATATCTTCAATAACATTATGTAGAACTCTCAGACATGCAGGTTTCCTCACGATGTTTTCCTTTACCGTTAAAGTGACTGATAATTAACACATTGTTATATAATTACTAGCTGTCCTGACAGACGTTGTCCTGTACACACGAAAAAAAAAAAAACAAATCTAAACCATTCTCGAATCCATACACACACAAAAATTTAATTAAAATCGGTACAGACGTTTACGAGGAGTTTAACTACAAACACACCCACAGAAGATTTATATATAATTATAAAGATTATATAATAGTTCGTATACAGGGCTGATATTATTATTAGTAAAGCATTTCTATTTTAATAGTTTTCTATGTCTTTCAGGCCGGTAGCTGGTCACGCGAACTTCTGTCCTGGAGAACTCTCCACCAAATATAGAGACCTTCCCTCGGTGCTGTCTACTGTCAAGCACGAGATGTTACATGCGCTAGGATTCAGCGTATCACTCTTCGCGTTCTATAGGTAAGTTATTTTTTACTGTCTTTTTAATCCCGTGACTGTCTTAGTGATGCCGAGGCTGTCTTGGTGATCCCGTAACTGTTTTGGTGATCCCGTGACTGTTTTGGTGATCCCGTAACTGTCTTGGTGATCCCGAGATTGCCTTGGTGATCACGTAATTGCGTCCTTGACACCGTGACTGACTGCCGAGTTGGTCTTATTATTGTCTTAGTCCTTATGTGACTGCCTTATTGCTCCCGTGGCTGTCTTGTGGCTTCCTTGGTGTTCCTGTGACTGCCTTGTTGGTACCGTGACTGGGCAATCAAGGCAGTCACAGATAAGTTTCAAAATTAAACCGTGATTAAATGCGCATAGTTTAATTTCGATATATAAGATTCGTGTAAACGTAAGATAATATTATTACTTGTGTTTCAGGGACGAAAATGGTGAACCACTGACTGAAAGACGTTCAGACACCGGAAACCCTCCATTGGATGAAGAGTAAGTCTTTAAATTCCTTACAATTATGATTATATAGGACATAAACGGCAATTTCATAGTTATAATGAAAAATGAAAAAAATGAAATGAAAAGATTTTATTTTTGTACCATCATGACATGCATCATCATATTATTATTATAGAATGCGGGTATAACAAAAAGTAAATAAAAACATGTAAGTAAAAAGATTTTATTTTAAAACAATTAAAATCTAAATATGTGCTGATGCACGTCCCATCCGACGGTACAAAAACAACGGTGATGCGCTCAGCAAAATGCTGTGGCACTTGCATTGCTGCAAGCACTAGACAGCGCTGATTTTTAGCGAACACCACAATTATTGAGTTATATTAATATTAGTATAAATATGTAACAAGTGTAACTTTACAATTTCAGGTTACAAATCCACAAATGGTCAGACCGGGTAGTAAAAAACGTTACTCGTAAGAATTGGATGATCCGAGGCGGGTATATGGAGAGGACTTTTCATATGATTGTGACTCCAAGGGTCGTCAGAGAGGTAAGTTTGTCACTTTTTTTTGTAAAAATGGAGAAGTTTGGTTGCAAAATAAGGAAGTAATTAAAATTTCAAATTTAGATTGAGTTAGACACTCCATGTCTTGGCAAGCACGTAAAGCCGTTGATCCTGCGCCTGATCTCTCTCCGGTCGTGTCGGTGACGTCACATCGGATCATGAGAGTGAGGGAATAGAGAGAACAATTGTTACGCACACACTTGTGCACTATAATATCTCTGCGGAGTCAGTATCCTTTAACATTGGCCGCCGTGACCGAAATTAGGTCTGGAGGACATTATTCCAGAACTAGCAATTACCAATATGTTCAAAGACACTATGATTTCAGGTTCAAAACCATTTCAATTGCTCGGAGCTGGAAGGTGCTGAATTAGAAGACCAGGGTGGTGATGGAACAGCTTTGACTCATTGGGAGAAAAGGGTCTTTGAAGTAAGTACATGACACTCTTAACCCATTTAATGCGGCGGACGCCGATCAGCGTCTTATTTTTTCATACTCAGATTCGTAGGACGCCGATCGGCGTCATGTATAGTTGTTTTATATTTTACCCAAATTTAAAGATATTATATTGATAAAACAACAAATGTGTTTGGAATTTACTAATGAAATGCCTGATATGAGTAGTTTTTAGATATTTTGGTTTTTTTATTTCATCAAGTGCGGCTGACGCCGATCGGCGTTTACGTTAAATATGAGCCGATTCTGGCTAGTGAGAGCAAAATTTGTTGCGGCATTGAATGGGTTAATAAAATGAAGACCTTAATCAAAATTTGGAAGTTAGGCAAATTGAACTTTATATTGTGAAAGTTAGAGTTCAAATTGCCTAAGTTCCAAATTTCGAGTAAAGTCTTACGACTGTATCCGGATCCGGATAGGCAGAGGTCTGTAATACCTAAAGACACTGAGTTTATTTAACTGCACGGATGGCGTATTGGTTTAAGTGGCCGCCTCGCTACTATTACTACGCCGAGTGTTGTGGGTTCGAATCCCAGACGGGACAAAAGTTGGTGTGACCCACAAATGGTTGTTCCGAATTTAGGTGTTCTTTCTGTCCGTTATTTGTAAAGCTCCCCGTGATATAGGAATAAATCGTAGTGCGGGATTAGGCTTTAAGAGGATACATAAGGCCCCTTTTTCCATACAAACGTAGTCCTCTGTTTCCTTATTTACAAAATCTACGTTAATACAAGCATAATCTAGAAATCTTAGAGGAATCAAAATAATTTCTTCCCCAGAACGAGGCAATGACCGGCACCCACACCCAGAACTCAGTATTCAGCCGAATAACCTTCGCCTTGATGGAAGACACCGGCTGGTACCGCGCTGACTACGAACACGCAACACCCCTACACTGGGGTAAAGGTCTCGGCTGCAAGTTCGCCATGAAATCCTGCAAGGAATGGCTCAATACACAAAGGTTCAGGTAAAACCCTTAACTGGGTTCATTTATATCGTGTGTTTTGGGTTGTGTAGTTTTGCGGGTTGGTTGTGTAGTTTTGCGGGTTGGTTGTGTTGTTTTGCGGGTTGGTTGTGTAGTTTTGCGGGTTGGGTGCGTAGTTTTTGGGGTGGGTGTGTAGTTTTGGGGTTGGTGAGTTGCTTTGGGGTGGTTGTGTAGTTTGGGGTGGTTGTGTAGTTTTGGGTAGTTGTATAATTTTGAGGTGCTTGAGTTTTGTGTTTGTTTTGTTTAGTAATATTTGGGGATTTAAGTATTTTTTGAGCGTTTGACGTATTGCAAGCTATCATCAGCTTGTGGCACTTGAGAAATCTTTGGAGGATTTGACTATGTTAAGCGTACTCGAGTATTTTGGTATTCAAATTGAAAGATTTTAAAATTTTGTGTTTGTCTGTACAATTTTGGGGCTGATTGAGATATTTTGTGGACGTTTGGATAGTTTTGGTGGTATTTGATTATTTACTAACCTGTAAAATATTGTTATACTGGCCTTATATAGCTATAACAAATATCTTATAAGTTACGAGTGTAATTATATTATTAGTACTAGCGATCGCCTAGTACTCGAAATTCGACCAAAGTTTCTCTGTAAGATATTGCTGACATATTATGTCATTATATATTGATATATGTAACCATAGTTACGCGCTTCGACTGCGTGTGTCAAATGCATGGTTGTGTGCGTGTAGTGTTTTTAATTAATTTAATTTTCTAATGCATATTTTATATAAATATTAGGATTCGCCCCTCCTTCTCCGTATAAACTTTAACTAAGCCCAATTTCATACTCCTCCGTCCGCGCAATTTTCGTAAAAAGGGGTACAAAGTTTTTGCTTGACGTATTAATATATAGATTATAAATAAATAAACATTGTAGAACAGTATTGTTTGCGTTGAGATACTTGAATCCATAGTAGGATCATGGGGTCACACACACCCCAACTGTCGACTACTCAGTGGAAACATATATTATCACCCCAATACCACCATCCACCATATAAAATTTACATAATTGGATATACAACGGTATCTATCTTAATTTTTTACTAAATTATGCCTTTAAATGTAGGTTAGATTAGTAACAGTCCTTTTTTCTATATAAAAGGTACCCTATGTCCTTTTCTGTACCCCTGACAACGTGTATGCGAAATTTCATGATGTTCGGTCGAGTAGTTAAGGAGTGAAAGTGTAACAAACAAACTTACATTTGAATTTATAACATTAGTTAGGATAGTCGGAAAGCACGTAAAGCCGTTGGTCCTGCACCTGATCTCTCTCCGGTCGTGTCGGATTACCCATCGGATCATGTGAGTTAGGGAACAGAGAGTGTACTTGTGTTTGTACATACACTTGTGCACTATAATATCTCCTGCGCAGATGGCCAGTCTCCGTCAAGATTGGCCGCCGTGACCGAAATTCGGTCTGGAGGACATTAATTTAATTTTGTATAGTTTGAGTATAATTCTGTTGGGGTGGTCAAATACCCCATGGGATCATGTGACTAAGTTATCTTGTGACCCGAATTTAATTATATTTAGACTAATTAATATTTTATTTTACAAGCAATCAAACGGATAATTCTACTAATCTGAAGAAGTAAGTATTTAATTACATCACGACGAAATATGGATTACGTCTCGTGTCGAACATTGAAGGTATCGAACTCAAAATATTCGAGACAAATGCAAAATGGTCGCTTTGTCAATACCACTGCGCCGAATGTCGTAGGTTCGAATCCTACATTACATCTAGTTTATTTATATAATTAGGGAATACAAACAGTATACCTACCCTTTTTTAAATTACAAAGTAAACAGTAATAATATCATTGGTAGGTATATAATATCTTGTTATTTGGTTCACCTGACAAGACATTCTAAGTAGCTCGTAGTAACACGGAGTCCGACATTGTATCATTCATGACTAAGTCAAATATACATACATACCTACTTAATATGTTCTATCGACTCCAGCGACGGATGACCACTCCTAAGGTTAATATATACTATCGACTTGAGCGACGGATGACCACTCCTAAGGTTAAAATCGCATAGCAGGCCAACACTTGGTACCCGTACCCGTGACACGCCCCTTTCTTTGTTTGAGTTTTTTTACACTTTACATTTGTTTACTGATTCTAAGGCGATACAAACTCAACTGGTCAACATGTGCAAGCGAACATTTTTCTAAAATGGTCATCCGTCGCTAGAGCCGATAGTACCTACCTAGTAATTTGCAAACATTGAAAATAAATAATTGATCAATTGTATGATCAATTTTGGTTAGGGATGTGTCTGCACGCATGATGTAGTGGTTTAAGTGTTCGCCTCGCCACTGACACTGCGTCGAGTGTTGTGGGTTCGATCTCCGCACGGGACATTTGTGGGATCCACAATTTTTTTTTATACAACTATGTTGGCAAACAAGCATACGGCCCACCTGATGGTAAGTGGTCACCGTAGCCTATAGACGCCTGCGACACCAGAGGCACCACTTGCGCGTTGCCGACCCTTTAGGAAAGGAAATGAGAAGGAGAAGGAGCGAGATGGCGGAAAGAGGGTGATTGGGCCTCCGGTACTCTCACTCACCGAACGAAACACAACAGTAGGAATACTGGTATTTGACGTCGATATTCTGTGAGAGGGTAGTCCTTCCCCGGTCGAGCCGGCACATTCATGATGACGTCAGCGAGGCTCTACTACTCGTATAAATGGTTGTTCAGGGTCTGGATGTTCATTGTGTCCGTTGTTTGAATGTTTATAAAGTCTCCCGCGACATATATGATAATATGAACTACTACTTAGACTGTTTTAAGGGATTAAATATAATGATCAGCAAAAATACTAATTGGTCAGCAAATATTGCACAGCATAACGAGCATCTATACGCCTCAAATCACTGCATTCCGTCTCGGAAGTGTTAGGTTATGTTAGGTTCCTTTTTTTAAACCCACCCAAAAATAGGAGCCCCGTCAAGCGGGGCTCCGTCGACTTAGTTTGATCTCTTTAAAGTTTGCTATCCATGAGTTGCTGATCAATTAGCTTTTTTTTCTGCGCAATTAGTATTTTTTTGCTGTGCAGTTAAATACTACCCCTTTTTTAAATAACTTTTTATCCCACGGGAACAGCACTTTCTCTGGATGAATGTTCCTAAGTCTTTTGCTGTACCCCTGACGACGTGTATACGAAACTACATGATGATCGGTCAAGTAGTTAAGGAGTGAAAGTGTCACAAACAAACTCACATTCCCATTTATAATATTAGGTAGGAATTTTGTACATATTTAATTATAAATTGTAAATATAACGGTTTTAATGTTATTAATTTAATTTACAAGCATATCTAACCGGAGTGATGCAATGGAAGAGTAAGTTATTATATTATTATATACTAGCTGACCCGCGCAACTTCGTCTGCTTCACATAAGAGAATTTTCCCAGTTTTTGCAATATTTTTCATTTATGCTCCGCTCCTATTGGTCGTAGCGTGATGTTATATAGCCTATAGCCTTCCTCTATAAATGGGCTATCCAACACTGAAATATTTTTCTAATTTTTACCCGTAGTTCCTTAGATTACCGCGTTCAACCAAACAAACAAAATATGAGAGAAGTCGGCGCGTGAGCGCCCCCGCCTTTTTATAAATGCAGCGGATGGCCGTTTCGCGCGTTAAACAACAATCAACCGTATAGCCGTACCCATACTGGCGCGGCGAGATTTAGAAGTTTTATTTCATCTACAGACAGACAGACAAAAAATTTACTGATTGCATTTTTGTCATCAGTATCGATCACCATTCATCCTCCAATATTAATTTTGAATATATATTCAATGTACAGAATTGACCTCTCTACAGTTTTATTATAAGTATAGATATTGAAATTAAAGTACTATATACGGATTTTATCGCGTTGTTTATTTGACACTATAGCAAAATTTTGAAAAACTGTTACACTACTATAATCACTATTAAACTTTACTAATTTTAAGCTAATTAAATTATTGAAACTATTTATACTATTATACTATTTACATTTATGTTCACACTTTCCCCGACGTTTCGGTTGCTTTTCAGCAGCCATGGTCACGGGGAGACTAAGATGGTAGTTGTCCCAATGTTCCAGTGTAGTTATTTCAAAGTAGCCGAACATAATTTAATCATTGGTGTTTCTATTTACGCAGAATGAGCTCAAAGTATCATGAAGTCTAGCTGTGGTTTGCTTCTTACGCGATAAAATCCGGATATAGTAGTTTAATTTCAGTGAATAACATTCGCGTAAACAGAAGACAATATTATGTAAATTATTATATATGTTTTACTATCTTATCCGCGCAACTTCGTCTGCATCACATAAGAGAAATTTCCCGTTTTTGCAACATTTGTCATTGATGCTCCACTCCTATTGGTCATAGCGTGATATTATACAGCCTATAGCCTTCCTCGATAAATGGGCTATCCAACATTAAAACAGTTTTTCAATTGGAACCAGCTGTTTTTGGGATTAGCGCGTTCAACCAAACAAACTCTTCAGCTTTATAATATTAGTATAGATGTCATCACATACCTATGTTTCCCCGAAGGGGGGTATAAGTATATGACATACAAACAAAATTGAGGTATTGACGTCTATGAGACAAAATTCCAGACTCCGTTCTGCCACTGAAAATTTCATGAAAGACAAACCTACTAACACTTGGCGGCCTCGATGGTGTAGTGGTTAGTGTAACCGACTGTTACGCCTGAGGTCGCGGGTTCGATTCCCGCACAAGTCAAACATTTGTGTGCATGGACATAGATGTTTGTCTTGGTTTGGGTGTTTCTATCTATAATATGTATGTATTTACAAAAAAAAGTATATATGTATGTTTATCCATTGTGTAGTACCCATAGCACAAGCTCTGCTTAGTTTGGGCTAGATGGTGTTGCGTGTATGTGACTATAATAATAATAATACTAACACTACCCAAATCGGGAGTCAAACCCAGCTCAAGCACAGCAGTCGCATGCAAAAGCGCTGCGTCACCGAATCGCGAAACAGAGGTCTCAAAGATCCTAAGATCTCTGACTTTTCATCGAGTTCGAACCCAGGCCGCGCATCTCTAACTTTTCGAAGTTATGTGCGTATTAAATAGTTAATTATCGCTCGCTTTAACGGTGAAGGAAAACATCGTGAAGAAATCTGTATGTCTGAGAGTTCTACATAATGTTCTCGAAGATATGTGAAGTCTGCCAACCCGCACTGGACCAGCGTGGTGGACTATGGCCTAACCTCGAGAAGAGGAGAGAGTGGGACTGTTTAATAAAGGGCTGAGATTATTATTATTAAATTAACTATCCTTTAAAGAGCAGC
Organism: Catocala sponsa; assembly: GCA_963564715.1. NCBI lineage: Eukaryota > Metazoa > Arthropoda > Insecta > Lepidoptera > Erebidae > Catocala > Catocala sponsa. The sequence goes on along the minus strand of OY751356.1, from coordinate 6,950,168 downwards.
GATAGCTCAGTGGGGAGACCAACAGACTGCAGTGCAGAGGGTCTCGGGTTCGAACCCACGTCGCGCACCTCTGACTTTCGGAAGTTATATGACTTTTCGAAATTATGTGCGTAGTGATTGACAATTATCGCCTGCTCCGTGCCTCGGAGAGCACGTTAAGCCGTCGGTCCCGGCTGCCATGAACATCTATGACAGTCGTTATTGGGAGAGTGTCGACACAAAAGATCCCACTGGGTGGAAGTGTCGCCGGTCTGCACTGACTGGCCCCACTTAAGATAAGATAACTATCCTTCAACTATTGCTGTAGTTAAAACATGAGAATGATGGTTAACTTGAATCATAGAAGAGTTCAAAGTCTAAAAAATTTTTAACAATGGTGTACTATGACCTATGACCTAAGCCTTCTCACATTGAGAAGAGGCCCGTGCCCAGCAGTGGGACAGCTTAATACAGGGTTGATATTAATAGTAGTATTATTATTTTCAGGCGCAAGAATCCATCTCCATTTTGTGAGAGGATTAAAGGAAATCCTCTTCGCACGGAGTGCTCAGCTAGGAGGGATGCTGTGGTCCTGTGTAATCTTGTTCGACATGAAAACATACTGCCAAGAGCTTACCAGGTAAATAACTATATTTATTGTTAACTGCTATTAGTTAGGATTAGGAAATTAGGATTTTAAAAGTTCTTTTTTTATCAGATAGAGGTCATTTTCAATAACAGCTCGGAGTTAAAAAGTTGGTGATGTTAGAAACCCCCGTGCCTCGGAAAGCACGTAAAACTGTTGGTCCTGCGCCTGATCTCTCTCCGGTCGTGTGGGTGACGTCACATCGGATCATGGGAGTGAGGAAGTAGAGAGTGCACTTGTGCACTATAACATCTCTGCGTAGCCAGTTTCCGTTAAGATTGGAAATTTTCTGCAACTTTTCTGTGAAATGAACTGTCGCCTGCGGTATTTCCGGACCAATACGACCTTCAAACCTTCAAGTAAACAGCGTAATATATTTTAAAAGGCCAGCAACGCACTTGTGACTCCTCTGGTGTTGCGGGTGTCCATGGGTGGCGGTAATCGCTTATCATCAGGCGATCTATATACTCGTTTGCCTCATACCCAATAAAAAAATAAAATGGTCTGGAGGACATTATTATTATGACCACACCTTTTGGTTATACTGAATAATTATCTTTTCGTTGCAGCATTTCGACATCCTTCCAAACACTAGGCCAGGAGATGAAGCTTACTATGGTGGGTCGGTTTCCTTAGCAGACTACTGCCCATATCTTCAAGAGTTCACTTGGAGACACAAAAGCGTACTGGTCAGAGGCAGCCGCTGTTCCTATGAGGAGAATACTCCCAGTAAGTCTTCTTTAAGAGTTCAGCTTGTTTAATCCACGTATGTATGTCTGTCTTATGCCTCCTTTTAACCTCTTAATATGATTTGAATCCTTTTCTCCTCACTTGTTGGATAAAGGTACGACTAGGACTTCCCCTCTGCGTGGCAGTCCAAAATAAGGAGTTCCTCTCCTTCCTTTGGACTGCCACGCAGAGTAGGTAGTATGTGCGTACTAAGAGCAGCGATAGCTCAGTGGGGAGACCAACAGACTGCAATGCAGAGGGTCTCGGGTTCGAACCCACGTCGCGCACCTCTGACTTTCGGAAGTTATATAACTTGAACGTTGTGCATTTTTTATATTTTGGAATGGTTAAGAAATAATTTTGCACGAATTGCTTTAATTATCAGTATAAAAGTACTATCATTTATGTGGTAAAATACAATATTCATTTATTGCGCTATCGTACACAAACATGACAATTCTCCCTCCGTCTTACGAATTTTCGATCAGGTCCACGTGTCCTGACGCGAGTTTAACATTTTTTACCCATCACAAAAAAGTGCACAATTCCGCTAAAGAAGTTTTCACTTCAAAAATGTCCTGTGTCTAAACTACTGAATACATTTGGTTCATAATTTGTAAATCGTCAAAGAATACCACGTAGTATATTATTACGTGGTATCAATTGAGTAATGTGATAACATTTGCGCCACTTTGTGTAATACATTTCTGACAATTACGTGACAAAAATAAACTGGAACTTGAATTGCCCTTAGTAAGAACAGCGCTAAAAAGAAAAAGTTTTTTCTATATGGGTCAAATCATATATAATAAACTGCCATAAAAAACCTAGATATTATAAGTTTTAAGAACAGACTGCATACAATATTGTTGCAAAAATGTTATTACTCTGTAAGCGAATATCTGAATGATAATTCCATAAATTGTTATGAATGAAGACATATATAATTATTCATTTGACATCATTTATTGTACGGATAAACAATTTGACATTTTGTATTTTATTTTATTTGATTAATTGACTTATTATTTTATTTTTTTGGTTTATATTCGTCAATTGACATCATCTATTGTGCAGATAAACAATTTGACATGTTGTATTTTATTTTATTTGATTAATTGATTATTTATTTTAATTTTTTGGTTTACAATCATAACTATATTGCTTCCATACATTGTTTTTATGAATAAAATAATATTTGAATAGAATATTCTCATTGCATCTACACACTATTATAATTATTATCTGATATGTAAAATAATTAATCTAAAATATTTATGGTTTAGTAATGAATGCATCTCCAAATTGTAATAATATGTTATTTAGTACCTATGCAATAATTATATTTGTATGCCGTATTTTGGTGAAATATAGTGAAACAAAATCAAATGTAACATCTCACACGACTGTAACCTATATTTACAAATAAAGATTCTGATTCTGATTCTGATTATTTTTACAGAAGCCGACGTGAATTTCGCCTTAGAAAACTATGGAGTACATTCAAAGTGTTTCGACCATAGCGACAAAGTTTGGGAACAGAAGTCTTGTAGACAGGTAATATAAACTTTTCTTATATTAACTCGATCTTATTAGCTTGACCTGTATCTATCTGTATAAAAAGCGTAGAGTACATCACATCAATTGTTGTAAATAATTTATTGACAGATATTGGTGAAAGTACATACATACATACATAGATTCACGTCTGTTTCCCAGAGGGGTAGGCAGAGACTACGGATTTCCATTTGCTACGATCCTGACACACTTCTTTGGCTTCATTCACTTTCATCACATTCCTCACACACGCCCGTCGGTTCAAGGAGCTCTTAACCTGGCCTTTGTCCAGAACGCCTCCAATCTGATCGAGAAACGTTCGCCTAGGTTTTCCTCTTGCGACTGTTCCATTCACACTAGCCTTATAAACTTTCTTAGTCAGTCTTTCCTCGTCCATTCTTTCTACATGTCCAAAGGTGAAAGTAGTCATTATAAAATACCATAAAAACTACCCCACATGTTTTTACAATAAAATGAGTTATTTTCTTAATCACTCTATTAACAGGGAATTTATTTATAAGAAATTCAAATATGTACATTAACCACAATTCTTTAAAAATAACTTATACCTAAAATATTATAAAACAGAAAGAAAAAGAAAACTAAAACCTAATAGGCGTCATAAAATTCCTCCGCATCACAGTCGACCGGTAATGTGCCCAGAAGACTGGCAGCATTGCCACTTTGAATGGCAATGCTTATTCTTTCTGCAAAATAAAGGCCAGCCCTCTGATCACGAGAAGCGTTGATTAACCTATTTCAATTTTGAACTTATTTAAGATTATTTTATCCTTTTTGGTTTTGTTTCTTCTTAAAAGCATGTTTTTACTATTAGATATGTATTTATTCATAAAGTCTCATGCCTAAACAGGATTCATTGAAAAATACTATAAAGTAACCTTTTCTTTGTGACTTATTACTTGACAAATTTGTTCTATTTTTGTTCATAATTCATTTGATGCTTTTGTACAAAAATACCAATATTGATTGAAGCTATTCAGCTTTGTGGATTTCCACGCAGATATCTCGAGATCGATCCCAAGTCGCACATAGCTTGGCAAAGTTATATGCGTATTAAATACCTAGTTAATTATCGCTCGCTTAAACGGTGAAGGAAAACAGTCGTGAGGAAACCTGCATGTCTGAGAGTTCTACATAATGTTCTCGAAGATATGTGAAGTCTGCCAACCCGCAGTGGGTCAGCGTGGTGGACTGTGGCCTAACATTTCTCACGCTGAGACGCCGTGTCCAGCAGTGTGTCAATTTAATACAGAGATAATATTATTACATATTATTGTAAAAAGCTAGGAAATAATTTTTATTTTGTATTGACTTTATTTTATTGTATTTTTCAGATAAGAGAATGGCAACACTGGGGCTCGGGTTGCTATAAATATAAATGTGACAGTGGAAGATTACATATTGTGGTGAGTTTTTATTGTAATAAGTACAAGGATTTGCCCGCGGCTTCGCTTGCGGTAATGCAGGTTAGGTTAGGTTAGTAACAATACCTTTTTCTGGATGAAAGACCTGTGGCGACTCCGCACAGACGAAAAAAATCCGCTTACATTATTAACAGATGGCGCTATATACAATAAGCGCTCAAATGACGTCATACAATCCTGAATCGCACAAGTAACATTTAGACAATGGCTAAGTATATATACAAGTTCCCGACATACTACTAATACTAATTTATTTATTTTCTCACCACAATATAAACATTATTTACATTTGGTAAGTCACATAAGTATTTAAATTTGATATTGTGGGCAGACTTGTACCTAAACTAGACTCGAGACCTGTATTTCAAGCTATCAGGTCGCCACACCTTAGGCTGTACATCTTATTATGTACAGCTTACATTAGTTTGCAGTAAGATATGTAGGTATTACAAAAATAAAAAATTCATAAAAAGGTAATGATAAAAAAAGAGAGAGAGAAACATCAACCGTCGGGACGCGGCCCGCGAGACACGAATAACCTGCCTTTTCGGAGGATCCTCCCTTTGTGTTGGAGGGACATCACACCACGTTCCTCCACAGACCCTATGATGAGAGCAAGCAATGACAGAAAACGTTTACAAACTCCAAATGCATGGTTGTGTGCGTGTAGTGTTTTTTCATTAATTTAATGTATTTCTAATGCATTTTTTATGTAAATATTAGGATTCGCCCCTCCTTCTCCATATAAACTTTAACTGTGCCAAATTTCATACTCCGCCGTCCGCGCAATTTTCGTAAAAAGGGTACAAAGTTTTTGCTTCACGTATTAATATTAATATAAAAACCGCAACGTTACCGATTCTCTTCATACAAATCTGCAACTTCATATTTAAAATCAATTATTTCTTTTATTCCAGGTTGGGAATTACTCCTACACGTGTTTCCACGCTGGCCAGGTCTTGCAGGTCAGGATAATAAAGAAAGGCTGGCTACACAAAGGAGGGGTGGTCTGCCCCCCCTGCCGGGAACTTTGTGGTGAAGAATTTACCGTAAGTATCAGAATTATTCTCAGTCTTCGTTGTAAAAGTTTGTGCAATAGAAGTTCCGTTTTTGATGCCCAAGTTAGGCAGTTCCTGAATTTTCTTAAGGAATGAGAGGATGGCGTTGTGGGTTAAGTGGTCGCCTCGCCACTGCCGCCGCGCCGGGAGTTGTGGGTTCGAATCCCACACGGGATAAAAATTGGTTGTCTGTTAAGTCGGTTTACGGACGATAGTTTAACGTGACAACGTCATAACAACATTTCTTTCCCGTAACGTTACAATGAGCGTAACGTTACAATGAGCGCAACGGGACAATGAGCGTAACGGGACAATGAGTCATCCTTTTTCGTGCGTGCAGCCGGCATTCATCAATTTATTAGACGTTGTCACGTCAAAATAGTTGTTTCAGGTCTGGGTGTTGTTTATGTCCGTTGTTTGAATGTTTGTAAAGGCCACATAGGAATTATTCGACTCGACTGTGGTCGACTGCTTCTGGGGCGAGTGTTGTGGGTTCGAATCCCACACGTGCCAATTATTTATGTGTTCTATAAATACTTTTAATGATACTGGATGTACTTTGTGTAGTTAATTGTATGTTTGAAAAGAAAACTGAGACACAAGATTCAGTCCCTTTTGAGGAAATAGGGTTTAAAAAGCCTAAAAATATTTAGCCGAATCTGGGATTCGAACCTGAAACTTCACAGCTCAAACTTATGCCAAAAGACCAACGATGTACTTTGTAATATTTTAATACTAAAACTTTTTTTCTATTACAGTCAAGGAAAGAATATTGCAAAGTGGGTGAAGAGCCTTTACCGCCAAATTTATATCCAAACGACGTTTTAACTTGCGCTGCGACAATATTATCGCCGAGGACGGTAATGGCGACTATATTTGCTTTAGTGGCGACAATAAACTGTTTACTACGCGCTTAAGACTTAGAAATATAATTCTTTATACAGTGTGAGAGGCAGAAATGCCATGTGTTTAAATAAACAGTGATTCATCATTGTTATTTAGTTACAAGGACGGCTAAATTCTTAAAATTATTTATTTTTTTGGCCTTGACGTGTAATAAAAATTTTTGCTTAGGCCAAATTCAAGTGGAATGATGAAAAGACAGGATTGTAGTAAGTGGAAATCTGTAGTCTCTGCCTAGCCCAGGAACTATACAAACACAAAATTTTGTCCGCTGCTTCGCTCGCGTAAATGTATATATAGTTGTGCCGAATCTGCGTGTTCTATGTGGCAGTTGTTTGAATTTTATAAGTCCTCTGTGACGCAAGAATTATTTCTTTCACTTGTTCTAGGACTTTCGTATAGATTAGATTCTACCATTTTAATGGCAGCATGAATCTATACTATTTATATGTAATTTGCTCGTACAGCGAGAATTTTCTCTACGGGCGATAAAAATATGACGATTTGGCGACAAAAGTATTTATTACGCGAAGACCAGTAACAGACTGCTAAATTTATTATAATCTCTGTACTTCATAGTCAAAATATAATTGTGATTTTGTTATTATTAATACTTATTGAATTTTCATTACGTATTTATCACTATTGTCTTTTAAGCAAAGATTTAAATCATAGATAATTATTATGGTCTTATCGTACTTAGACCGCACGAAAAAGTGTCCGCACTAAGAAGAGTGAGCTCACACATTATATTTACATGATAGAGAACGATAGTGTACACTTATAAGTGAACGTAATAATACTATATTTATAATTCAGATGTCATGTTGGTATTGTGTGTCTTATGACAACTTAATGTACAGAAAGATGACCGTATTTAAACGTAGTGCATCCATGATTGAATCTTTGCTCTTTAGTATAAAGCGCTCAAATCGTTTAAGCGCGAAACGCATCACGATTGCCGTGTCTTATATTATCAGACACTAGTTATTGCCCGCGGCTTTGCTCGCGTAAATGTCAGTTAGGTTAGTAACCATGTATCCAAGAAAAAGTTATGTATTTTTCTGGATATATGGTACCCTATGTCCATTACCTTTTATCTAGTGTACCTTGTATCAAGAAAAAGTACTTTTATAATTTATAAACAGATATTTTTGACAAAATCTACATTAACGCGAGCGAGAAATGTAGTCTTAAATAAAGCTGATGCGGCAAACTGCAGCGTTTAGCGCATAAATGAATTCAGCCCTTAAACATTTAGCTATACTTTGTATTGAATACAAAAAGAGATTGCTTTACCGTATTTATTATTTATTTTTATTACTTATTAGATATATCGCACTATTAATAAAACAAAGAATTATCTGAGTATTAAATTTAAACTCTGTTGCAATTACTTTACACATATAAAATATTTGAATTTATAGTCACGAAATTAGAGTTTAAATTTCCTAACTTCCAAAGTTCGATTTATGTCGTTTTTGTACTAAGAGTGCGATATAAGATTTATCTAGTGACGTGCACAATTGATTTCGTAATAATAGGGGTTTAAATATGCAATTGCTGCCTTGTATAAAGAGAATCGGAAACCTTGTGGTTTTCATACAAACTATTACAGCAATATTTTTTGAATGGCTACAAATACTATATTTTTGTTTTACATAACTGCCTCCGTGGCGCGGCGGTAGTGAATACAACCGCGCATGAGGTCACGTGTTTGAATATCGGGTCGGGCCAACAAAAAGTTATTGGGTTTTCCTAATAAGTAACCTCAACCGCTCGGAGTTAGGGAGTGATCGGTGTTAGACCCCCGTGCCTCAGAAAGCACGTGTCGCCGTTGGTCCTGGCCCCATCTCTCTCCGGTCGTGTCGGTGACGTCACATCGGACTACGAGAGTTCAGGAACAGAGAGTGCACTTGTTACGCACACACTTGTACACTATAATATCTCTGCGACGGCCAGTCTCCGTCAAGATTGGCCGTCGTGACCGAAATTCGGTCTGTAGGGCATTTTATTTTCATGTATAGTTGTTTGGCTTTAGGCCACATTGGTTTATCTTAAATTAACTAAAACATCAACTATCGTGTAATTATGTCAAATTGAAACGACGAATACGATCAGACACTAAGCGATATAACTTTAAATACAAATTGTATAAAAGGTTATTGATATTTATTATTAATAATATATGTTATTAATAATATACGGCTTATGTTTAACTTATCACCAGAAATAGTAAAATACAACAGTCAAAAATAGTAAATGATCACCAAATTGCACAGCAAAATATATTTATAGAGATCAAACTAAGCCGACGGAGCCCCGGTTCTCCTATTTTTGGGTGGATTTAAGAAGGAACCTAACATAACCTGACCCTTCCGAGACGGAATGCAGTGATTTGAGGCGTATAGGTGCTCGTTATGATATATTTTAGTAAGCATATTTTGCTGCGCAATTACTATTTTTGGTGGTCATTATATTTAATCCCATAATATATATGGTCTATTCTCGAAATAAAAATGAATTTCTAAAATAACCATTGTATTTTGTACTGAAACCATGAAATTAGATGTATATATAAACGGCAATTTCATAATTAAATACCTATATTCGATACATTTAATTTATAAGCATTTACATGCTAATGTATTTCTTTTTAAAGCACGTTATTTCACTGCTGGGCAAAAGCTTCCCCACACTTTATATAGGTAAGCATTGTCCATATTAAGGTGGAATTTAAATTATAACAGAGGAAAAAGGCAATCCATTAAGCAGTATTTGAACCAACGACCTTGGTAAAGCGTGTCGCTTTGACGACTAAGCTATGGAAAGTCCTACGGCAGGGTTTGAAATTCAGGTAAATTTTATATATATTGCATTTGTGTAAATAAAAATAGCAAATTAACAAAAAAATTAGGGCGTTGTATTACTAGATATTTGCTGATGTACCGGTAACTTCGTATGAGTTGAGTACTGAGGGGTGACATTAGCCCTTAATTGGATAAAGCTGTTTAATTGGAAGAAGCTGTTTTACTGACAGTTTATAGTGATATCTATTGATTTTCACGTGTATTTTTTCGGTAAAAAGTGTGATAGTGGTTTGGTGGGAACTTCAAACTTTTTCGATTTAAGGGCCAATGTCACCCATCAGGGCTAAAGTCATACGAAGTTACGGTACCTAGTTTAATTTTAAAAGACACTAATTTTAATCCTTGACGTGATTATCATTACCTCAGCCGAAAGACGTCCACTGCTGGGCATAGCCCCCCCTCAAGGTTTTCCACACAGTCCGGTTTTGGGCCAGGTCGTCAGTCCACCTTGTAGGAGCCTGCGTATTTTGGTGCGTGACCGCCACTCCAGAACCATTCTACCCCAATGGCCGCCAGTCCGGCCCGCTATTTGCCCACTTCCACTTCAGCTTGGCTATCCGAAGAGCTATATCGGCAAATTTAGTTTTCCTGCAGGTCTCCTCATTTCTAATTTGATCCCGCATAGAATCCCCGAACATAGCCATCGCCCTCTGAGTGACCTTGACCCTTCTGGTAAGACTCATAATGAGTGATCACGTCTGTTCCGTAAGTCATCCTTGATGTAATACCATGAATAGTTTAGTTGGCAAAGCGTCGACATGGTTTCTCAAGGTCAAATGTTCAAATCCTGCTACATAGATTCTCTTTTATCCTTATTGTACGTTACAATGTTAACGTGCTATCGCGTTATATAATATGTATTCGAATAAATCAAAAGAAGTTATGCGTATTACTAGATTATTTCAATACTTTGTATATATAGATAAAAATAATTTGCTTATTTCGTTATACGTAAATGTCTATGTTTAAACATTGTGTCATGGTTTTAATAGCAGCCTTAAAGCAGTTGGTCCAAATGCATTTGAGCTGCACGTCAACCGTGCAGCTTGCTTGGTAAGCGTTCAGTCGGACCTGGAACTGCATGCCAACTGCACACCGACTGCAAGCGGCACGGAAGGTTTGCATGATGGATGTGACTTAAGTAAGTCTCTGACGTAACTTTAAGTTTTTAGAATAATAATTGACCACCCATATATAAAAGAAATATAACTATCATCTACTCGATCTAAGGTGGGTGGACCATGCAAGGCCATGCTCCTTCGAAGACCCATTATTAAAAAGTGGTAGTTATTGCCATGTGATGACAAATGCCATCTACTCATATTAACACATTTTTTCGATGGTTCACCTTAGAAAAAAACATAAGAGAAAACTACACAACAATTTTTCTAAATTCACCATCTCTTACCATGGACAATACCGAAATATTAAGTTATATTGGTTTAATGTAGGTCGACTTAACCGGTTTTCATGTTTCCCAATCAAGGTTTTAAAGCCAATTCACGCATCGCTGTTAATGTACTATCGACTTGAGCGACGGATGACCACTCCTAAGGTTAAAATCGCATAGCTGCCAACACTTGGTGACACGCCCCTTTTTTTTGTTTGAGTCTTTTTACACTGCACATTTGTTTACTGATTCTAAGGCGATACAATCTCAACTGGTCAACATGTGCAAGCGAAAATTTTTCTGAAATGGTCAACCGTCGCTCAAGTCGATAGTACCTATAAATATGATGTAACTTGAAAGTACAGTTTAAAGTTACATCAGAGACTTACTTAAGTCATAACATTAAAATCTATGTATTTATGTATACATATAGCGCGCACATCACTCGCGGGCTATTGTACGAGAGTGATAAGTTTTTGATACTTAGGTACACACACAGGAAACGAAATTTTGCTATATTTTTCGCTTCTAAAATCATGTTTGATATACTAAATTACACTGTTAATAAAATAGTGACTTATTATTATATTTTGGATTAAACAAGTTTGAATTCTGTTGCCTTTAGAGTTCAAATTGCTTTACTTCCAAATGTCTTATTATATTTTGGAATAAACAAGTTTGAATTCTGTTGCCTTTAGAGTTCAAATTGCTTTACTTCAAAATGTCTTGTTAAGTCGCTGTTTTATTAAGACATGTTTGGACCCTTGTGTTTAAAACACACGGAAATAAATCACGGTTATATAAAAAATACTAGTAATATACCCGTGTCTTCTTTACAACTTTTGTTCTAACACATTTTATATGAGTCAATAATCTTTTAACGGTGAAGGAAAACATCGTGAGGTAACCTGCATGTCTGAGAGTTCTACATAATGTTCTCGAAGATATGTGAAGTCTGCCAACCCGCACTGGGCCAGCGTGGTGTTCTATCCATCTCACAGTGAGAAGAGGCCCGTGCCCAGCAGTGGGACAGTTTAATACAGCCCTGTATTAAACTCTCCCACTTGTGGACTGTCGTTATTATATAGTCTTTAGCTAAAAACATGAAAAGTAAAATTTGCAAGCGCCACAACGCCTCTGCGGTTACGACCGCGTATAGTCTGTCTTAGTCGTGCGATTAGAGCAACCAATTACAATATTTGAATTTTGTTTGTAAATTCAAATTATGAGTTATGAAAGTGGTAGAACAAAAGTTTTCAAGTAATACACAAGTCACGGATATAATTATTTGTGTTATTTTATTAATCCTGTACATATTGAGTATGTATAATATTGTCTTACGTTTATGCGAATGTTATACGTTGAAATTAAACAACTTTATACAGATTTTATCGCGTTGTTTTTTTGAAGTGAAAACTTCTTTAGGCGCGTTGAGCACTTCTTGGGTGAACAAAAATCATAGAACTCGCGTCATCGTCACGCTTCCACGCTTTCAATTTTTGAATTATTTTAGAATATTAACAATATCTCAGAAATGGTGCGTCTTACGCAAAAAATAACGAAATTTTGACCCCCTTAATAACCACTAAGTCAATATCAGGAAACCGACCCGCCCGATTTTTTTAAATTTTTTTTATAGTTTATAAAGAAGTGTTTATGTTCAAGGATTAAAGTTTTTACTTCTATCGGCAGTCCCCAAAGACTGCCCCAAGTTTTTTAATAAAACTCTATTATTACATAATTTTTGAACTTTAAACTACTATTGTTAAACACTTTTACTAGTTACTGTTTACTTCTGTTTAAGCTATTTAAATTATAATAATAATATAATAAATAAATAATAAATTTTTATTTAATAAATAAATAAAAGTCTTTACACAACACATTACAGGCTACTTGTTGTATTTAATTTATATTTAATCTAAAGGAAAACATTTTACAATTTCAAAATTGGACACAAAAAGTCTTGTTTATGAAGTCTGTTTTTACATTTTATTACCTGAACTAGGTCAGAGACCTGTGTTTCAGGCTGTTTCTAATATTACATTGTTATTCTATTGTTAATAAAGTAAGGGTCTACAAAAAACATTTAACATTTATACATGTACTGCAAACATATATAGGTAGTTAAGTATAACATCTATTTAGATTTAGATTTAATTTTACACTTTCCCCGACGTTTCGGTTGCTTTTCAGCAGCCATGGGTCACGGGGAGACTCTCCCCGTAGCAATAAAAGTAAACTAGTAAAACAGCTTAACAATAATAGTTTAGTTTCAAAATTATGTAATAATAGTATTTTATAAAAATAAACCACAGGATAAAATGCGTATTCTTCTCCCTATTGGCTTTTCTGGTCTAACCGGATTTGACTGGATATCAGTTTTTACACAGAACGGCTGCAACCTGACCTCCGCAACCCGAGGGCTAACGATACCCTAAGGCTAGACCAGTGTCAGGATATTAGAAGGCACTGACTTCCCAATAACGACTGCCATAGATGTTCATGGCAGCCGGGACCGACGGCTTAACGTGCTCTCCGAGGCACGAAGCAGGCGATAATTGTCAATCAATACGCACATAATTTCGAAAAGTCATATAACTTCTGAAAGTCAGAGGTGCGCGACGTGGGTTCGAAGCCGAGACCCTCTGCATTGCAGTCTGTTGGTCTCCCCACTGAGCTATCGCTGCTCGCGATAAAATCCGTATAAAGTTGTTTAATTTCAAAGTATGTATAATTAAATATGTGAGAGTGTATACAATGCTATTCGCATAATATACTGAAATACGCGCTATATACTTAACTTATGTATATTTTAAGAACAGATGTGACAGATTTTCGTGGTCGTCTATAAATACAGTGATTGGTCAGGACCAAATGTAAATATATACTTAATTGGTTAATTACTTAATGTTTCGTCTAAATGCCATAATTATTTAATCTTTATTTAAATAAAAATATATTTTCTACTGATTTATTTCTAATATACAAGGTTATTCTTAGTAACGTGAAAACCCCTTAGGGGGTGATTATGCTTGTTATTATGAACAACTTTTTTTACTGGGACATTGCCGAAATCGCGAAAAATAAATCAGCTGTTCCATACATTGTGCCGAGGTCAAAGTCCAATTTTGTATGGAACAGCAGATTTTTTTTTCGCGATTTCTGCAATGTCTGAGAACAAAAGTTGTTCATAATAAGAAGTACGATCCCCTGAGGGGTTTTCACTTTACTAAGAATAAATAATAGACGTAGGAATTTACAGACGACGTATACTAAACTAAATGACCAGACTGCACGAATGGCGTAGTGGTGTAAGTGGTCGCCTCGCCGCTGCTACCGTGTCGAGTGGGTTCGAATCCCACATGGGACAAAAATTTATGTGATCCATAAATGGTTGTCCTGAGTCAGGATGTTCTTGGTGTCTGTTATTTGAATGTTTGTTAAGTCCCCCACGTTAGAGGAATAAGGGATCTAGTAAATGTTATATAACAGATAAAACGAGAGCGTTTCAGCGAACATTCTAGCGAGAATTCTAGTGAAAGGACAGTAAATTTGCGTCGAGCCTTTTTGCCGAGCATGAGCAAGTCTGACATCTTCTATCATTCATCTATTTTTTGACGAGCGTTGACTAGAGCGTTCGCTAGGATGATCGTGAAAATGATTGTAGCGATGTTTGTCTCTGTTCGTTGTTCAGTTCGACAATTTAAAACTGGCGAAGGCTCGATGTTCTGTTACAAATGAATGCTTAGAAATTTTTACGTAGTAGGTAAAGTCGGTCATTGAATGATTTTATCACAAAAATACGTAATGTATAAGTAATTATTACTAAAATATTTACTTACTGACATTTACGTTCCCGCCATATTGGTACGTCAAAACTTTGTTAACATAATAATAATAATAATAAATTTTTAATCAATAAAAGTCTTTACAAAACACATTATGAGCTACTTATTATATTAAATTCACATTAAAACTATACCTATTTAATCTAAAGGAAAACATTACAATTTATATTTTGGACACAAGAGAAATGATTATGAAGTCTGTTTTTACATTGTATTACCTGAACTAGGTCAGAGACCTGTGTTGTGGGCTGTTTCTAATAAAATATTTTTATTCTAATGTTAATAAAGTAAGGGTCTACAAAAAAAATATATGTTTATACATGTACTGCAAACATATAGTTACAGTAAACATATATTATATAACGGCGTCCGTAAATTTCTTAGTCTATGTGTATAATAAGAAAAATATTTAATTGACTATTTTCATTAGTATGTACTTATTTGCTATCTGTAAATATAGTTTTAAGAAACCGGTGCTTTCATTTATAAGTTTTCATTCCTGTTCATTTAGTAAAATATTTATTTGATGTAATTTATTTATTAATAAGCTGATGTAATAGAATTTAAGATTTATTAACATGAATAAAATATAAACGTAAAAATATCTCTATTTTGGGTAGTCAAACATAGACAAAATCTAGATTTTGTCTATGATTGCCTACCCCAAACCAGAGACAAACCTTTTTACCGGATATAAACTTAGCTGGGTAAACGGCAAGAGGCTCCTTTTAGGTGGGACTTGAAATTAGTGATACGACACGATTCTAGTTTTAATCAAGTGACTCGAGTTACTATCGCGAAAAAAGAGATCGAATAAAGAAATTATTGTCTTGAGTTCACTCGGTGTGTGAGTATGTCTGTGTTATAAGCCTCTCTGTGGTACAATAGATTAAGAAATTGGTTCACCAGTTTTTACAAAGATTATATGAGATCTAATCACCGCTAAGGTTGACTTTTCTAATGGAGGTGGATAAAGGAGGTGAGTTGTTAGCTGTGATAATTCAAACTTAACAAATGGCATGACATAAATATAATACATGATAATGAGAGGAATGGTCACTGTCATAATATTGTAAGAGGTAATCGACCTTGTTGTTTCATGACGTTCAAATGAACTTAAACCGTAGGGTGGTAGACCACATTTTTGACCGACTGTACCGGGTACGTTGTAATACGTAACGATACCGAAATTTTATAATAATTATGACTGAAATACCGACGTCCAAAACAACGAAATTCAAAATACTGAGAGCTTTAAATGCCGATAGCCGTTGTATCGAAACATAAAATACTTATGTCCAAGTGCCCGAAAGGATGAAACCCCGAATGGACGAAATCACGAATGGACGAAATACAGTTCTATGGTAGAACTAATGGGAGTTTTAGATGGAGCCCAGCTTCGCGGGGTTAGTATTTCTGGGTGGATTTACAAAAGAGAACCTAACACAACCTACCGCTTCCGAGTCGGAATCGTAGCGATATGGATCTTCGGGATTTTAACCTTTCGGGATTTAAAACTTTCGGTCAAACTATCATTCGGCGTTTAATTTTTCGGGATTAGGTATTTTAAAATACGGTCTTATAAATTTCGGTATTGTAATACGTACCCACTGTACCATAGTCTTAAGTTTGACATGACAAAAGGTGACTCGAAATTTACCGAGTGTTCGAGTGCCGTGAAAACTACTCAAGTGAGAGTCGAGTGAAGCCGTAAAATGTCTCGAGTAACTCTAATGGTTCAATTGGACTCAAGTCTGATCATTATCAAAAATTAATAACTCAATAAGAATGTCTTGTAAAAGCTCGCTTATAATTTAAAAAAAACATTTCTGAAGTAGATTTGTAGAAAATTGTTTTTTGATGACATTGGCATTATTAATAAATGAATATGTTTATATTATTTAAATATATTATTGTTTAAATGTTATGTATTTGCAGGAAAATATATGTAAAATGTCTTTAGACCAAGTTTATATGTAATGTTGTTTATTTGGTGTAAAATAAATGATGTTTGTGTAAATATAAATGATATTTTGAAAAAATAATATGCGGTTTTTTTTCTCAATATGTGGCAGCAATAGCCTAGTGGTAGACTGTCACGTAGAAGTCTCGAGTTCCATTTCAAGACGCGCATCTCTGACTTCGAAGCTATGTGCGTTAAATAGCTAATTATCGTTCGCTCTAACAGTGAAAAAAACGTTGTGAGGAAACCTGCATGTCTGAGAGTTATACATAACTAGATGTTCCCGCGGTTTCACACGCGTTTATCGTTACTGCGCCGCTCCCGTGGGTCGTAGCGTGATGTTATATAGCCTAAAGCCTTCCTCGATTAATAGGCTATTCAACACTAAAAGAATTTTTCAAATCGAACCAGTAGTTCCTGAGATTAGCGCGTTCAAACAAACAAACAAACTCTTCAGCTTTATAATATTAGTATAGATGTTTTCAAAGACATGTGAAGTCTGCGTGGTTGTCTATCGCACTTGGCTATGGCCGAACCCTTCTCACACATTTAGAATTTACTTACAGACATTTAAATTGTGACATATTTTTCATAGAATGTGTCAAAATTACCAGTCCGTAGGTAAAACAACTCTTTTGAGCAAGGTAACGAAAAAAACTCACAGACAAGTAAATATATATTTATTAAGTTTCTTTTATATACTTATCGAATGATCCGCCATCTTGTATTGAGCGGACTATTATTCCTGATTGCTTTACAATATTATCAAGGTTTTCATTAAATGTTTTCGACTTCAAAATGTCTTTTAATACAGCAGCAATTGTTTGAGCATTAATTTCAAACTTCAGTGTTGGTTTATCACTCCTGAAGTGGACTATTTCTGGTTCTGGAAAAAAATAACATCATCAAATTTGTGACGATGTCGCACATACGAAGAAGTTCCGCCTACATCCAACAGATGGCGATATATAAAATAAGCGCTTACAATGACGTTTCCTACACAATGCTGATTCGCACAAGTGAAGTTTACACAACGACTAAGTATATATGTTACAGCGAAAAGAATTAATCCAGATATTATATATACTATACAGCCATTATGTATAATATCTACTTAATTTAGACAAAATGATAAATGACACAGAATTAATCACTTCTAGATATTTTATATAATATCTTGGAAGACTTGGATAATAATAAAAATAATAAAACAAGCATAGATGAAGATAAAGTTTTATTTCAATTTGCCTTAAGTAAAAATTATAATATTTATTATAAATTTTCAAAATATTATCAACATTGTCATAAATTATTAATAAATGAAATTGAAAGTTCACTAGCCATAACACAAAATAAAATAATTGGGCTAGAACATAGAGATCAATGTAAGTAGGTATTTGGTATGACACTTTAACGACTACAATCATCGATCAAATATACCATAGATGCACGACCGTCGCTCGAAAAACGGCCCCAACAAAACTGTGCATAAATCAGTCGTATGCGCTATATTATGCACCTGTCCCACTCACTCTTGCGTGCGCTGCCCGTAAGCGAGAGCGAATCGACACCACTACTACGGTGGAGACCGTACCATATACTTAGTACGCTTGCGTATCACGAGTAACACACTTAGGACGCTTTACATTGACGCGTTTTAACTATTACAAAATGTTTCTCAATAGGCGTTCAAAGGTTATTCCGGTTTATTTCCCGGATTGCATAATAAATGCAGACACTTATAAGTACGTAGTACTGGTCAGTGCCACATATTGACGCGGTTTTTGTATGAGAATGTGCATCTATGGTTTGATCGAAGACTACAATAATAAAATATTTAAAAACAACGGACATGACAAATAATACTAAAAACATTGCAAGACATTTTTTTAGGTGCTCAAGTTAAGGTGTTGGTAGTTTTTACATTCTTCTTTTTCTCCCTAGCCTTTATTATTCCCAAGTCACTTGGGGTCGGCTTTCTAGTCTAACTGGATTTTACTGGATATCAGTTTTTACACGGAGCGACTGCCATCTGACCTCCGCAACCCGAAGGCTGACGATACCCTAAGGCTAGACCAGTGTCAGGATATTAGAGGGCACTGACTTCCAAGTAATGACTGCCATAGATGTTCATGGCAGCCGGGACCGACGGCTTACGTGCTCTCTGAGGCACGGAGCAGGCGATAATCAATACGTACATAATTTCGAAAAGTCATATAACTTCCGAAAGTCAGAGGTGCGCGACGTGGGTTCGAATCCGAGACTCTCTACATTGCAGTCTGTTGGTCTCCCCACTGATCATTCAAATTACATTCATCATCTTGTGGCATTTTGAGTTACACAAGAGGCTTGACTTTTTACATTTGCATGTATTAAAAACGCATTCGCCAGTACAGTTGCAATGCTGAAAACTATGGCCGCCAAGTTGTGACTCTTTTTTTACACATTCGGTGATGATAACTTCCTTTTGAGGAACAATATCAACTGTAATAAACGTTTCTTTGCAGACAGTGAATTCCTTGCGTAAGGTTGACTTAGAATCCCATGCTTTGTGCCCAACCTACCGTAAAATGGTCCTACTTTGGTCCAAATTCAGGAAATTATGAATATTTTTTAAATTATTAATCTATACATATAATAGAATCGTAGGAAAGTCAAAACTGTACATTGAATATTTTTTAAAAGAATACTTGGGGCGTGATCTACAATCGATATCGAAGCAAAAATATAGTTTTTAGAATTTTTGTCTGTTTGTCTGCATGTATGCCCGGGCTAAACTCAAAAAGTACTGCATGGATTTACTTCAAATTTTGCATGAATATTACTAACAGGTCGGGTCAACATATAGGCTACATATTATCACGCTATCACCTACGGGGGAGGAGCTGTGAATCTTTATTTTTCTTACGCATTCTGTGACAGCGTGTAATCTAACGACGCATATTTAAATGTTGTTTTTGAGTAAGCCATGCTATTATCTAGCTTTACACTATAAAAACTACGCCATTTAAGTAACTTGGGCAGAGAAATATAGTTGGGTTCCGCGGCGACAAACACTTTTTAGTTAAAATCTACGCGGACAAAGTCGCACGTAACAGCTAGTTATAAAATATAGTCAGAAGTATTTATATAAAGAAGAACATTTTATCTACCACATTTTTATTGGTAAATCAACATTATGAAGTATTTTATTATATATATAAAACAATGAATAAGGAGCAAAGATACCCATTGACATGGGTATCTTTGCTCCTAGATACAATTGTCTACCAATCTACCAATCTCAACTGTGAACGTATTAGAAGCAAATTTACGCATTTCTGATTAGATATTTCCTAATAACATATTAGGCGATAAAACAGAGGAGCATAATTACCCATAGGGGAGTAAAGTGGGACCATTTTACTGTATACATTCCTTCTGTCTCCTGAGAAATTATAGCAGCTATTATGTTTCTATCATCGGCTTTAGCACGGTCTACATCAGGAATTTTCACCATTACATTATCATCTGTATGAGCAACGGGATATTTTACCGAAGATGTAGCTAACATTTTATCGGCTTGCCTTTTCAGAGATTGTCCAACTGACTTTCTGATATCTCCAATGTCTTTGTTTCTTTTTATCGAGAGCAATTACTGTTTCATCGTCATTTCGCGTTATATTTGACGGATTTGTAGTATGTCCATGGTTTTGAGCCTCTTTATCAGCTTTTTCTATTATGTTATCTGGAATTTCATTTCGCGAAGCAGTGTTCAAAGGCGTGGCTTCTCTTTCTATTATTTCCTCTTTACTAATATCAGTGTCGGTTATATTGATATCGGTTTCTCTCTCTTTATACAATTCGTTTTCGTCTTCATTTAATATAGATTAATAATAATAATAATAATAATAAGGGGGTGGAAGTGTCATTTTCAAGGGCATAATTACGGGGAAACCCGCTCCGGGTCTCCGTTTTCACGAGACCCGTGATGGCGAAACCGGCGCCGCACCGCTCGTCATCCCTAGCCGCTCGCACCGGTGTTGCCCTCTGCTGCTGGCTTGTATGCCTATAGTGGCTATTTAGGGGGCCCATCTAGTGAGTTGGCGAGTCACCGTCTGTCCATTCGATTGATGCTATCAGAGTATTCAGGGCAGACGCCGTTTTATCATCCATAGTTACCAATATACCAGTCCATCAAACACCCATACCCATAGCCCATATATTAGAATCCATACGTAGCAATAGTCCTACGCCTGCTGCGGCTAGTGCCGCTGTAGGTGTTCCATCCCACCTTTGATTAAAACTCTCGAAGGGCCTCTTCACGTTGGACCCATGTCTCCGTGTAAGCCTTCCAAAGGGCCGGGTATTTTCCTAACGAATTAGGAATATACCCGTGAAAGAGAAACAAATAATAATAATATTCTACCACATACACACAACACCATCTAGCCCAAACTAAGCAGAGCTTGTACTATGGGTACTAGACAATGGATAAACATACATATATACTTTTTTTTTGTAAATACATACATATTATACATAGAAACACCCAGACCAAGACAAACATCCATGTTCATGCACACAAATGTTTGACTTGTGCGGGAATCGAACCCGCGACCTCAAGCGTGGCAGTCGGTTACACTAACCACTACGCCATCGAGGCCGCCATTCATTCAGATTCTGGATATTCTGCTGTTGTAAATTCAACGAGCGCGTCTTTAGGAAGAATATTTTGTCCAATTTTAGCTTTACAGCCAAACATTGCTATATAAGGGCTACGATATACTCCTTTATGATATCTATTCTTTATAAATTGAATAAAGCGTAATCCTTCAGACCATTTCGTCGTCTTGTTAGATTCCAGCCAAGTACACAGCATTTTCTATACGTCTTGGTTGGGCCTTTCAATAAACCCCTGCGATTGAGAGTGTCGGGGTTTCCCGTGTCCGATTTTTAATTCTGGCAACATCACACAGACTTCTTTGACCACCATGTTCGCAACTCCCTCCCGTTATCACTTTGCAAAATACTAGGCGCTCCGAATGTAGTAAAAATATCTAGTAAATGATACGTTACCTCGTCTGCTCGTTTGCTTTTCAGGGGCCGCAGCTGCACGAATTTTTTGAGGTGATCTTGATAAACCATGATAAATTTATAATCACCATCAGCATGTGACTGCATATCTATCAGATCAGTTTGGCATCTTCAACTAAGCTCGTTGCTGTTATCGGTTTTACGACAACATCTTTTTTTGGCAAACATTTTTTTCTGGCAAGATTCACACAGATTCAAATACACTGTGACGAGTTCAGCAGTAACATTTTTATATCTTAGTTTTAACTCTTTCATCATTCTGACTCTACCACCGTATCCAATATGACAGTCGTGCATTGTTTTTTTTATTTACTAAAGTTTACAATAATAATACCACGGCTTAGACCACTCGCTTAAACCACTAGGGTTTTTATGCGAGTGGAAGTTCATATGTTGTTTATATTAAAATTACAATTATTATACTGTAATAATAATTCACAATGACAGTACGAATCTGTCAATGTTATACAACAAATATCTTTTTGGCGTGGTTTTATACGGCTGTTTTTTAAAAGTTTCGTCTAAGTGAGCAGAGTAAATAATGGGATCACCTTCTTTTTTCACAGGAATTATGAGTTTTTCTGCTGTTACAATTTTGACTACATCATATCTTACTAGCCGCTGGTAATCTTCAAGTTTTTTTTTAATAATAATAATAAAATTGATTGTGTCAAATAATTCGTATTACAGAAAGTTATGTTCGGAATCTTCTTTTAAGCAAATAATGCTTGTAGTAAAAAACTCCTTTTCTTAGTAATCTTATTTTTTGAATCTTTTACTTTTATTATTAAAGTCAAGTGTTGATAATTTTTAAACAACTGATTATTTTTCTTTTACTGGCAATAAGTACAGAGATAGATTCATAGAAACGTTTTTTCATATGATCTTCCATCATTTCTTTGCGTGGCAGTCCAAATTGGATTAATGATGATAATTGAATGGTATTTTATTTTAGTATGTCGTATATGTACTGTTTAGGAAACGCTGGGGCTCACTTATCCTTGATGGACATACAAATAAATAAATAAAGAGAAAAAAAAAATAATGTTATTTTTTGTCCCAAGTGGGAATCGACCCGTAATACTCGCCGCAGTAGCAATCTCAAGACGCCCACTTTATCAACATTTTGATTTGTTTACTTGTGGTAATGCTTGTAATTAAAGATAGATCAGCTCATGAAGCCAAGCAGGTGATCTTTGAATGGTTGTCTAACCTTACTTAGGCAGGGACTCCACCAAAGCGGAGATGTGTGCGGTGTGCTGTGTGCTGTGCGAGAAGAGATGTTTTTCAGCTCAGGCCGGCTCGGGCGGCGCGCGCGCGGGGCTCTGCGGGTTGCTAGCGGGCGAGAGGGGGGAGGGTGACATCGCTCACTGCACGCCGCTCACATCTCTCGTCTCCACTGCGCGTCGTCCGCGCACAGCTCACATCTCCGCTTCCATCGCGCCATACAAACATTACACATCTCCGCGAAGCGATCTCCACTGAAGCTGAGCGGAGAGGAGATGTGTCAATAACACAATTCTATTGGTTGCTTAAAAAACATCTCTCCGCTCGTCTCGTCTCCGCATTGGTGGAGTCCCGGCCTTATGATGCTACTGAAGACATAGTTAAGACTAGCTGTTACCTGCGACTTCTTCCGCGTAGATTTTAATTAAAAATTGTTTGTCTCCGCGGAACCCTATTTTTTTTTTCTAAAATCAATGCAGCCTAAGTTACTCCTTATAACATCAGCTACCTGCCAGTGAAAGTCCCGGCAAAATCGGTTCAGCCGTTTCGGAGATTAGCCAGAACAAACAGACAGACAGACAAAAATTTTAAAAATATATGTTTTCGTATAGGTACCTTATACTTTCATATTATTATGCATTAGATAAAAAGCTGTTATTTTGGCATTACAAACAGACACTTCATTTTTATTTATTTGTATAGATATAGATGATATCGTGAACATAATATTTATGAATCGTAAACTAGATCTCACATAAAATCTAACTTCATAATTTGTAAGAGCAATATTTTAAACTAAAATTAATTATTATAGATATAATAACGTCTTAATGTACACATTTTTTCTTTTAAGTAAAATTTCATCATTTGTAAACCTAAACTTCTTAGTCTTTTTATCTATACCTAATACATTATATATATTTATTTATAAAATATTTATAATAATTACTAGCTGTCCCGACAGACGTTGTCCTGTACAAAAGAAAAAAAAAGGCATATCTAAACCATCCTCGAATCCACTTGAACACACACAAAAAGTTTCATTCAAATCGGCCCAGCCGTTTAGGAGGAGTTCACTGTCAACACACGTACAGAAGAATTATATATATAAAGATTGTATGTCTCATATTGTTTCTTTTACAATACACACTCATTACATATTTACTGTTAATATGTAATTATTACAATACTCGAAACACTTGATTTTTATTTCTCATTAATTTTTGTATTTTAATTTTTTGTAGTTATAATTTTTTGTATTAGGTCATTGTTTTGGGTCTTCACGATACAGGCTTGCCAAGTGTAAAAAACACAGAAATATTTTTGTTTAATTTTGCCAGCGGCGCTTGGCAAAATACTTTATTTTATTTTATAAGGTGTTTTAGATTGATAAGTTTTTATAATTTGTTAAACGCTGTAAATAAACAATTTTAGATTTTTCATTTTCATTTGACGCATAACTCCGCTGGGCGACGGAGTGGTTATGTCGGTATCACCGGAGGAAAGATGGCAACCACGCGCGCATACCAACTAAACCTACCACGCTGTTCCTCAATATAACCATACTCGGCGGTGCCGCGCGAATCACTTTTATATGCAATCGCGACCCCGCCGAGGTTTCGGCCCACCGTGTGAAATAGCAGGCCACTACACAAAAAGACCGGGGAATACGCACGCCGCCTCTCGGACCTGGTGCTGATCGGGTGGCGGGCAGGCCCACGAAGCTCACCAACTCTAGGTAAAACCTCAGGGTTGCTGGATGTCATCACGCGCCTTCTGGCAACCACTTAAACCCCCTTTTTTACGTGTGGGAATGCTTGACGCATGCCCCTGCGCGGGGGCGGGCGGAGGGGTTATGTCGGACTCGCCGGGGTAAAAGAAAGATGTCGAAATAATAATGTACCTCCCGGAGTACCGGCTAAACCTACCACGGTGTTCCTCGACAAAAACCGCTATCGGCGGGGCCGTGCCAA
Organism: Catocala sponsa; assembly: GCA_963564715.1. Classification (NCBI taxonomy): domain Eukaryota; kingdom Metazoa; phylum Arthropoda; class Insecta; order Lepidoptera; family Erebidae; genus Catocala; species Catocala sponsa. The sequence continues at coordinate 6,925,501 of OY751356.1, read as the reverse complement.
TCACTTGTACATGCGGTCGCGACCCCGTCGAGGTTTCGGCCCGCCGTATGAAACGGCAGGCCACTACACGACAAGACCTACCCTAAGGTCACCACCAAGATAAATCCCTACTGTCTCCCCCCTAGAGGGGAGACGGAACCACTTAAACACCTTTCTTTTCTTTTTTTTTGACCCAGGAAAATCCTTTATGGACTTTCCGCCCCTGAAGGGGGTCGGTTTACACACTAAAAACCTGGGGACCACTTAAACCCCTACGCCAACCGTGCAGTCAAGACAGCAGGGCTGACAACCTTTCAAACATTGCCAGCCGGAAAATTGAATTCAAATAATTTCAATACTTACTTATATTATATTTAGATTCCACCGCCCTATACATCGGTGAAGCTTTTGTTTTAAAGAAATCCACGACTTGTTTCGCGTAGCCATCAAGGAAATTCGGTTGAATATTATTTTGTTGTAATATTTTCTTTAAACCAGTATTCAGAGACAATACTACGCTTTCTAAAGAGTTGTCGGGCTTAGAATTGGGCTTTTGTTTTGTGTTATAGGAGTTAAAACTGCGTTGGGGCGATCCGACGGTATCGGAATTTACAGCATGATACGCCGATCTCCTAGCTGATTTGTTATAATTAGTATTCTTGCGTGCATTGTTGGCACTTAGTACCCTTCCGTCTTTTCTGTTTGGTTTGGAGGCAATATCAGATGTATTGTCATTCTGTTTTCTCGTATGATGAAAACGGGAGCTCTCCACGTATACGATGATTGAGAAAACTGTAATTAAAAATATAATTGTTTATCTTAAAATTCATGATACCTATACAAAATAGCGCCATCTATGTGATTGTAGCTAAACAAATCTTTTGGAAGATCGATAAAACTTTTTTAGTAAGTACTTTCTAATAATAAAAATTGAAGTATTTTTCAGAGAATCTATTAAGTAAGTATCTACTATCATTAACTTAACTAACTTAAGAGGTTACTTCGTTAGTTCTTGCAGTGTCGCGGGATTGATCCCAACATGAGAATAACAAAGTCCCTTGCCGCGTCTGTTCGCGACAAACTCAAAAACTACTAAACGGATTTTCATACGGCTTTCACCAATAGACAGAGTGATTCATGAGGAAGGTTTAGGTGTATAATTTGTCAAAGTTTCGTACTACTCGTGCGAAACCGGGGTGGGGCACTAGTTAGACAATATAACATTAGATTCACATCGTGGGCATACCTATGTAGGTGCTCGCACGCACATTTTGACAGCTCTATAGTTTTACTATAAGTGTGTTATATTTTTTTTATTTATTAATGCACATATCACATTACAATCATTAGTAAATTTTATATCTACTTATACTAATATTATAAATCTGAAGAGTTTGTTTATTTATTTGTTCAATTGAACGCGCTAATCTCAGGAACTACTGGATCGAATTTAAAAAAATCTTTTAGTCTTGGAAAGCCCATTTATTGAGGAAGACTATAAGCTAGGTATATAACATCACGCTACGACTAATAGGAGACAAGCATCAATGGCAAATGTTGCAAAAACGGGGCAAATTTTCTTAAGTGACGTAGACGACGTTGCGCGTGTCAGCTAGTAATAGATACAGTGTAACCTTAATATAATGAGCCTGTGTATGTAACGTTTTAACAAATTTTTCGAAATCCCTTAAAACTGCCCGTAAGAGCTAATGCAAAATATACCTTTACATTACGAATACATTTATCCAAAAACCTCTTTATAACGAATTTCCAATCGTTGCAGAATATATATAGAAAGTATTATTTACCTCTATTTAACGAATTTTGTCAACTTATAACCTTTACATAACGTATCCTATCTCTCTCTCAATTCTACAATAATTCATGTCTCGACAGGTTCAGACACAGTGTTTTCATTAAAATGTGTTTCATTTATTAGTTGAAATCGTTCGCTTTTACAGGGTAAGCAGATGAGTATCTACGTAATGTTGAGGTTAATAAACAAGTTATCTTACCTTGTTAAAACGAATCGTAGTCCAATCTAATCTCTATATAACAAACCTCATTGTAGCGAATTACTTGGGTACCTGTAACGAATATTTTCTAATTCCTTTCATTTTTTGAAGTGAAAACTTCTTTAGCAGCGTTGTGCACTTTTTTGTGATGGGTAAAAAATGTTAAACTCGCGTCAGGACACGTGACATGATCGAAAATTCGTAAAACGGAGGGAGAATTGTCATGTTTGTGTACGATACATGTGTATAACCTATCTATGATTTAAAACTGTCTATCGTTCTCCATCTAATGTGTGAGCTCACTCTTCTTAGGGATGAATTTTTTTCGTACAATCTAAGTTTGGTGAAAACACATCTATAATTTAAAACTGTGCACTATCGTTCTTCAAAGTTTTCACTTCTGCCGGCACTCCCGGAGTGCAACCCGTTGTTTTTTCGTAATATCGAGGTTACACTGTACATCTAGATCATAACGTAACTCATATGTGCACACAAAGAAAAACAATAAGGATCACACAAAAATGATCTCTGAAATATGAATACGTTAAATTCATCATCATCATCATCATCATCATGTCAGCCAAAAGGCGTCCACTGCTGGACATAGGCCTCCCCCAAGGCTTTCCACACAGACCGGTCTTACGTTAAATTGCAAGTAACATAATTATGAGTTTAGATTTGGATGCCTCTGAGAGTCAGAACCAGCCAAACCCAACCTACTATGAAAGATGTCTTTCACTATTTTAGTATAATTGCGATAAAAAACGTCTAGTAATTTATTGAGTTTTGCCATATCATTATAGTGCCAGGCCATTCTTGTCATGTTTTTATGACATTGGAGGCAAACGAGCAGACAGATCGCCTGATGGTAAGCGATTACCGCCGCCCATGGAGACCCGCAACACCAGAGTCACAAGTGCATTGCCGGCCTTTTAAATTTGCCCCCACCAGAAGGAGAAGGGATTCTGTACCCTCACTCACTCGGCGAAACACAACGGAAGTGTTCTTTCACGCCGGTTTTCTGTGAGGCTGTGGTATCCCTCCGGTCGAGCCGGCCCAATCGTGCCGAAGCGTGGCTCTCCCACGGTATAGATTCTCTTTTTCTTCTCATTCTTGTTAATGGATTATAATAAGAAATATTATTTTATATAAGTATTTGAAGGGCAAATATTATGTTCATACACTACAGCTTACAAAACGGGCCTCAATAAAAAAAGAAAATAAAATAACATTCTCACCAATAAAAACGAGAATCGAGCGATGCATCGTCTAAAAACAGTTTAAAACGCAAACGTAATAAAAATAAATGGAATTCATAAAATATTTTTATAGTTTTCAATTTCCATGTATTGATTACGTATTAAAATGATTAATGAATCCTAATTCCTAATTATTACAATAATACAAGTAATAAGTAATTATTATAAATGCAAAAGTGAGTTTGTTTATTTATTGTTTGTTTCGCTTTCACGCCTTAACTACTCGACTGATCATCATGAAATTTCGCGTAAACGTTCTCTGGGCAACAGAAAAGGACATAGGGTACCTTTCATCCAGGACAAAGTACTGTTGCCGAGGTGTAGAAAATTGACGTAACCTGCTGTGGCGACTCCGCACAGATGAAAAGTTCAGCTTACATCCAACAGATGGCACTATATACAATCGCGCTTAACATGACGTCACACGATGCTGAATCGCACAAGTGACATTTACCCAGCCACTAAGTATATATACAAGCTCCGGACATCAACCGTCGAGCCGCGATCCGCCAGGCACGATCAACCAGCCTGGTCGTAGGATCCTCCCTTAATGTTGGAGGGACATCAGACCACGTTCCTCCACACTACATTTACGCGAGCGGAGCCGCGGGAAAATCTATATAGTCTAGTAATATTATAAATGCGAAAGTGAGTTTGTTTGATACACATTCACGCCTTAACTACTCGACAGGGGAACAAAAAAGGACATAAGATACCTTTCATCCAGGTACACGGACTAATCTAACTTATCCTACATTTACGCGAGTGAAGCCGCGGGCAAGATCTAGTTATTAATATTTTGTTAATTGCTAGATTAGTGCTATGTAACTTATTATTACAGATTCTATGAGTTTGTATGTTTGAAGGTTTCAATCCCAGGAATTAAGTACTTTTATTGAGATAGGATTATTTTTTTGGAGAGTATAATATCTATTATAAGTTTATAAATATACCAGCTTTTGCCCGCGGCTTCGCTTGCGTTAATTTAGAATTTGACAATCAATTTGGGTTGGACTCTGCTTGTAATAATATAATTCAATCATGATTCGAAAGACACGTGGCGCCATCTATTATCATAAGAACGTTATTGTTGTTTTCCTCGGGAACAATATTGTTTTCGGGATTAAAGGTAGCTTATGTCCGTTTCTGTACACCTGACAACGTATATGCAAAATTTCAGAATGATCGGTTCAGTGGTTTAGGCGTGAAAAGGTAAGAAACAAACAAACTCATTTTCGCTTTTATAATATTAATAAGTTAGGATTAGGATTAGGATTATTTATATATAAATATGTTTACATTTTTAACACAAATATAACACAAATATCACACAAATAAATACCTATCTTAAGTTTCAGTTATTTATTTTCTTTAATTTAAGATTAATGATGTCGACCGAGCATACTTTGTAAGCGTTTCGATAAACGTAGTAGGCACCCCACAAGACAGGCTTGCCTACTGTGGGGCCACTGGATACGAACAAAATATGTTGTTCTCTTTGGTAATAAATAAATTTTCATTTCATTTCACTGTTTTTTAGTTTTAATAGTCTTGCGTTTGACCGCTATCTCACCTGATGTTAAGTGACGATGCATTCGACAATGGAGCACACTTGCCTAGAAGATATCTATTCACTTGTGACTTGAAGACACTCAGACTGTACTCATCGGGAAACAGACTTTGGTAGCGAGTTCCACTCCTTTGCGATACGCATTACAAAAATGGAAGCAGAGCGCTGCGTGCTTGTGGTAAATCCACGGCGCTGGTCTGCTTGTCCAGTAGTCCGATGGCAGAAGGGTAATTACTTGTCTGATTCGATAAACTCTACTTGTTTATGGCAGTAGAGTAGTGGGAGACCACTGGACTAGCTCGCAGAGGTCTCGAGTTCGATCCCACTGCACTCTGCACTGAATGTTTGGAAAGATCGCCGACAAAGGATGTGTTCCTAGTACAGGAGTTTCATGTTTGGGTTAAAATCTTCGATCATTGATCGAAGGTTAAAATCCTGGATCGGGCAGTGCTTCTCTTTCAAGAAAGACTTAGTGTTTTGGTCCCGTTTTATAGTTTTTAATTAAACAGCTTAGCTAAGGAAAATAATACATGTTTGGAGGTCGTAGTATAATGAAACGTAGACTCCAGATTTCATAATGTAGGTATATTTGATTTTTGACACCTTAATAATATTAAGTTAACCGATAAAAACTATACTAAATACCAAGTCTTACAATTCGACGAATAAGGAATGAGTTAAGTTTACGCTAATTTCCGTGCGCGGCGCTAACGTCGAAGCGAGCCGTTCTCGCGCAAATATGCGTGAAAAGAAGCGTGGGGGGGGGGGGGGGGGGGTGCTTTCTAAGATATTTTGATAACCCCCACCGCACGCTTTTTTTCATTAAAATTATTTCTTTTATTAATAACTCTACTCTATCCTTATTTTGAATTAAATATTTTCTACTTTTTAGTTTGTTTTTTTTTAATGAAGCGTTTTTTTTAGATCTTTTAAACTATATTTTTCTTTTTCTAAATTATTATTGTATTCTCATCGGTCCTCGATAAGTCTACAAAGTTTAAATGAAATCTGACCGTTTGATTTTATTTGTACTTTGGTATTGGTTATTTGAACATTTATTGGTACTGAACAAGATACAGACATTTGAAAACATAAAAATTGTATAATGTCTTACGCGTACTCGAATGTTATATGTACATTGCAATTAAACTACTTTGTACAGATTTTATCGCGTTGTTTTAAAACACTTTTATTACATTATTTTTTGAAACTATTACGCTACTATTATTAAACTTTAGAATATACGTAGTTGGCAATACTGCCCCTGTCTGCCAGACTGACAGTGATACTGATAACGCGTTATATAGTCCGTCTCACGAAAGAAGTCTCACGGCAATAAGTGGAACTAATTATGAGATCGGTCAGACGACCATGTTGTCATCGTTTGTCAATTGTCATGTTGAATGTGGCGCCGCGTCTGCGAGACTTCTTTCATGAGACGGACTTTACTTATAATCAAACTAGTTATTATACTCTTTGCTTATAATGTTGATAACGGTTGACACTACAATATCTTTGGGTTGATAAACATATTCTTTTGTCATTTCTTTAGTGTTTAGGTGTCTGCAAAGATTAGAATATTGTTGTCTGTCAACATGCGTAGCTCATTTTGCGGTGTAATTGACGAAATAGATTTTATAAGTGTCGATAATTTCGTGAATATGAATAAAAGTGCATATTTCTTGAGTCATTATCATAGTGATCATTTTGTTGGTCTGAACGACAACTGGTTGCCCAATGCTTTAAAAAAAAATGGAGCGTTTATCTATGGGTCTGAAGTCACAATAGCGATAATCAAAAATGATCAGAAGCCTGAATTGATTCCTTACTTGAAGACTTTAAAACTTGGTACGTTGCCCCTAACTGATATTATAGTTGTGAATGTGAGTTTGTTTGTTACGTTTTCACGTCTTAACTACTCGACCAATCATCATCAAATTTATTTATTACTAGATGTTGCCGCGGTTTCAGCCGCGTTTATCGTTACTGCGCCGACCCCGTGGGTCGTAGCGTGATGATATATAGCCTATAGCCTTCTTCTATAAATAGGCTATCCAACACTAAAATAATTTTTCAAATCGAACCAATAGTTCCCGAGATTAGTGCGTTCAAACAAACAAACTCTTCAGCTTTATAATATTAGTATAGATATAGATTTTACTTTTTATAATTTAAGCACTATATACTAGCAGCATCACAACACAATTATAAATCACTAGCAACACCAGTAGTACAAAACTTTAACAAATTATAATTTGTTAAAGTTTTAAGTTTAATCTACCCATACATGTTTCATGTTTCATGATTCATGCGTAAGGTATAGGTGTATACACCTAAACCTTACTCATGAATCATTCTGTCTATTGGTGAAAACCGCATGAAAAGCCGTTCAGTAGTTTTTGAGTTTATTTTAAACAGACGCGGCGGGGGACTTTGTTTCTTTGTTTGCTTCTTGATATAATGTAGTGATGATCCATGGCTGCCATCTGTTGACTCATCATGATATGATTGCTTCTTATCTATGTCTTCTACATTATCTATATGTATGTGGACAGTGTATTTATTTGTCTCGTCCATGAATATGCCTGTTTTATTGACTGTGCCTGTGAGTTGTGGTTTGACATGGAGAGTTCAGGCTAGTTTGGGGATTCCATTGTATTTGCCAGTAAAAATATATTTTATAGACCTTTTCTAACACTCTAGCATTCGGTCATGAATTTTAGTAACTTTGTCTTTCACAAACTGATCGCTACCACATAATGTTTGGATGCTTACTCATAAATATAATCATTTTAGTACCAAAAATATGTTTGCTTTGATCAATCTGACATCAGATTTACAATAACAATATACCTTATATCCAGTAAAACTATAGTTATTTATTTATTTGTAGGAAACTCAACAGCCTTTGTACAGTGTATGGAATTATAGCAATGACATTAAAATCTTAAGCTAATTACAGAGTTTCACGAATGTATATAAAACTAGAAAAACAGAGTTAAGTATACATATACATTACAACATGAAATTAAATGATAAAATAGAAATAACAAAAATAAAAAACATCTCATTTATCCACTGGTGAGCACATTTACAACTTTTTTTCAATAGTACTGTTGCCAAACAAAATGGTGTGTAAAAGTTAATTATTACATACATATACAGGTGTCCCAGAAGATGTGAATCAAATTGTAATGGGAGATTCCTTAGATAAGGACCTTAGAAATGTGGTAAAAAAATTAACAATATTATGACCTTTGGTTAAAATAAAAAACCTAAGTTTTTAAAAAAGTACGACTTTACCAGACTTAACCACAGGTGCTTCGTTTATGGCAAATTTTTTCACCATTATTATATTAATTGTGAAGGATTGATTCGTCTAACTACAACGACTTTTTTTTAATTGGCGTAATTTTGAAATCGCAGCATTATTTTGGTGTATTTTTTTGCACCAAAGAAAATCTTGACCAACAACACAACATAATTTTTTAATTTTTTTATTTAGCACATTTGTAAGGTCCTTACTTAAGGAATCTCCCATTACAATTTGATTCACATCTTTTGAGACAACCTTATAGTCTTTAACTATGAAACATGTGGTGTTGTTGAGGATGTGCAACATGTGTTGGAAGAATGTGTATGCTATAATGTTTTAAGGGCACAACTTATAGATGCCACATAGCTATTGGTTTATAATAATAGCTTTATTTATCCATATTTGAAAGTTACAATTTAACCTTTTGACCGCCACAGCATAAAAGTAGCGTCTTGCCCCCTACGCCAGGCGATGATTAATGTAGTTTTAAATAATAGATAAAAGGAACACAACAAACATATTTTTTTATGTTCATTTTGAACTGTAAAATAGTCGTATTTTCGACGTGCCATGCCGTCGGGGGCGTCTTGAGCACGGTTTAATTTGACGAGAATGGACGTCCGTGGCGGTCAAAAGGTTAAATGAATGTTTTAATTAAGTTGCACAAATTTCTATATGGATCCCTTATGGGTAAAAGCCTCCTCCATCCCGTGCCATTTGTCTTTATTCTGGGCAAACTTCATCCAGTTGGTACCATCAGCTTCAATGATATCATCTGCCCACCGTTTTCGCGGTCTACCTTTTTTTCTTTTAGCAGTTGATTCCAGCCATTTCGTTGATTCTGATGCCCACCGTCTCTCGATGTATCTAGAAATGTGACCAGCCCATTTCCATTTGAGTAAGGCGTGTTGAAGGGTCTATGAGTTTGGCATTCTTCCTTATCTCCACGTTCCTAATTTTCTGGATCCTTTTAAGCTTTTACTGTGTATAGTGTAGGTTTATTTCATGGCATTTTAGCCAATCTTGCATGGGTTATGCGCACCTCATCCCATTCGCACTTCGTCCTCCGTTCGCAAATGGTCCCATTCGCAGTTAGTCCCATTCGCAGTTGGTCCCGTTCGCAATTAGGCCCATTCGCGGTTAGTCCCATTCGCAGTTGGTCCCATTCGCAGTTTGTATAGGACAAGTAGTTTGTAAGGGAATGTGATGATGCTAAAGTGTTATATTCTTTTTTATTAGGTAAATAACTTAGTTGATATAGTATTTAGGAGTATATTTTGTACATGTACTATAGGATTAGCATAGTCAACTCTGGGTACTGAAATCCCTTAAAGAAAATACTTATAGAGTCTCTAGACTCGCTAAATTCACCGTTCCGTAACTGTTTTTTATTACACTGACTATGTTTAAAAAATCCTGTTGATATGTCCGGGTTCTGGGCTCTAAAATCCGGGGTTTTCACGCGTCTTGTCCTGGTTGCCAAATTTTAGAGATGGCAACCCAACACAGTAGATGTCAAGCATATTGCTATCCTTTTACATATTTCAGGCTACCACTAAAAATTGGACGGAAAAATCCAACATCACTTTGTCTGAAACAAGTGTGTTGTTTAGTGGGTTGAGTGGTCGCCTCGCCACTGCTACTCCACTGAGTGTAGTGGGTTCTCATCCCACACGGGACAAAAATTTTTGTGATCCACAAATGGTGGTGCCTAGTCATGTTCTTTGTGTCCATTGTTTGAATGTCTGTAAAGCCTCCCACGACACAGGATTTATTCCTAATGCGAGAGAAGTCTCATTTTTTACTTTTTTTTTTTTTTTTTATTTATTCTCAACTTTACAGATACATTTATACTATAATACAAAGTAAGTGTTTATATAGTACAGTGAAATTTGTTAAAATTGTAGATAACAAATGCGACTTGCATTTATTTTAATTTCCTTACAACTAAGACTAAGAGGGAAGGTAATTGTAAAAAAGAAATCTGTTTACAAAAAAAAATTAACTCTGCCCCTTAAACTAGGCTTAGCCTGTGTCTTAAGAGACTTTTGTGTAAAATCAAACATATGTTACTACCATTTTATCTAATTAGCAATCAACCCCGATAATACATTGATATTTGTCCTGTATAACACTTGAACAAGTCTGAACATGTGGTAACATGTGCAAAATTTAAGAGCAGCGATAGCTCAGTGGAGAGACCAACAGACTGCTATGCAGAGGGTCTCGGGTTCAAAACCACGTCGCGCACCTCTGACTTTCGGAAGTTATATGACTTTCGAAATTATGTGCGTATTGATTGACAATTATCGCCTGCTCCGTGCCTCGGAGAGCACGTTAAGCCGTTGGTCCCGGCTGCCATGAACATCTATGGCAGTCGTTATTGGGAGAGTGTCGACACAAAAGATCCCACTGGGTCGAAGTGTCGCCGGTCTGCACTGATTGGCCCCCTCACATAAGATAAGATAAGAACATGTGCAAATCTTGAAAGAACAAGTCCTGACATGTCTCTACTTATTATTCTAATAATAAAATTAGTGCACACATGGTGCTGTGTTAATGTAGTATTGCCAGAATGCCGAGTTTCTCGAGTAGTTCTTACTTCAATCGATCTATCTATCGCTGCTTTTTATAGGGATTAAATATAATGATCAGCAAAAATAGTAATTTGTCAGCAAATATTGCACAGCATAACGAGCATCTATACGCCTCAAATCACTGCATTCCGTCTCGGAAGTGTTAGGTTATGTTAGGTTCCTTTTTTTAAACCCACCCAAAAATAGGAGCCCCGCGGAGCGGGGCTCCGTCGACTTAGTTTGATCTCTTTAAAGTTTGCTGGCCATGAGTTGCTAATCAATTAGCTTTTTTTGCTGCGCAATTAGTATTTTTTGCTGTGCAGTTAAATACTACCCCTTTTTATATGTATTTGCAGCCTCAATGGCGTAGGTAGGTGTAACCAAATGCCACGCCTGAGGTCGCGGGTTCGATTCCCGCACAAGTCAAACATTTGTGTGCATGGACATGGATGTTTGTCTTGGACTGGGTGTTTCTAGGTATAATATGCATGTATTTACAAAAAAAAGTATATATGTATGTTTATCCATTGTCTAGTACCCATAGTACAAGCTCTGCTTAGTTTGGGCTAGATGGTGCTGTGTGTATGTGATAGAATATTATTATTATGACAACTAGCTGTACCCGCGACTTCGGCCGCGTGGATTTCTTTTGCGCGTAACCCTATTTCTGTAAAATTAAAGTAACCTAAGTTTTTTGAAGTGAAAACTTCTTTAGCGGCCTTGTGCACTTTTTTGTGATGGGTAAAAAATGTTAAACTCGCGTCAGGACACATGACCTGATCGAAAATTCGTAAGACGGAGGGAGAATTGTCATATTTGTGTACGATAGCGCAATAAATGAATATTGTATTTTACCACATAAATGATAGTACTTTTATACTGATAATTAAAGCAATTCGTGCAAAATTATTCCCTAACCATTCCAAAATATAAAAAATGCACAACGTTAATATTCAAGTTTTCACTTCTGCCGGCACTCCCGTAATGCAACCCGTCGATTTTTACTTATAACGAAAGTCCCGTCAAAATCGGTCCAGCCGTTTCACAGATTAGCCGGAACAAACAAACAGACTAATTTTAAAAATTGATATTTATATAAGTGTCGTATATAATTTCATGTTCATTTAGTAAAAAGCTGTTATTTTGACATTACAAACAGACACTTCGATTTTATTTATTTGTATTGATTATATTTTTCTGTTTCTTTTCAGGGCGAAATACCGTTTCTATTAAGAGAGGTGATGACGAAATATATCTCAACGTAACAACGCTGCCGGCTGGTCATTCCCTTGGGGCTGTGATGTTTCTATTCGAATACCAAAAGACTATTTTATATACCGGCGATTTCAGGATTTCTCAAAACGATATCAAGCGCTATACTCATTTACATAAGAAGGATGGCAACCCTATACATATAGATGTCATGTATACTGATACCACTTTTCAAAATGTCCCTTCTTTCCCAAGACGTTCAGATGTCGTACGCAATGTTGTATCGCATGTGAGAGATTGGCTGAATGCTGATATCGAGAATAGTGTCTATCTTTTTACTTCAGCCAACTATGGATACGAATATGTGTGCAATGAAATTTTTGCCGCAACGAATATTAAAAGTTATCTCGGTGATGTAAAATGGAAAATATATAGGTAAGTTTTTTTACTTTAATCCCTTAGTGCCCAAAGTGGTCCAGGTGGACCCCCTGTCCACGGGAGTCTCGACGGGATCTACGTTGGCGTGACAAAAAAATGGAGGTTCAAATTCGTAACGAAAGTTTATTTGCTTTCGATAGTGAAGAACTAAAATGTTGGCTTGACTTCAATTATTGAATTGATTTCAATAGGCAGATAATATTTAAGAAGCTCAGCGACTGTTAATTGTAAAAACTTGCATATTCCATATTCAGTACCACCGGTCTCGAATCTACCGATTTTTCGGTAGAGAATTACTAAAATAATGACCTTATTTTAGTAATTCTCTACCGAAAAATGTCCGACGAGATTTGATAAAATTTTTTAGTTGCGTGAATTTGTTTGATTCTTCACCAATATAAATATGAATGCCAAGGAATATGGTAGAAATGTAGCTGCAGGGGGTCCACCGGAACCAACTAATTTTTGAAAGTGGTCTATGAGAAAAAAGTCTGGGAACCTTTGCTTTAATCTATTAGTCGTATGTTAAATTTTCCCGCTACTGGGTACGGGTCTCCTAATGTGAGAAGGCTTAGACTATAGTCCACCATGCTGTTCCAGTGTTGCCAAGATACACTTCACATATCTTCGAGAATGTCATGTAGAACTTTCAGATATGCAGGTTTCCTCACGATATATTTTTTATACGACTATTATTGCAAACAAGCATACGGCCCATCTGGGCCATCTAAGCCTATGGACGCCTGCGACACCAGAGGCATCACTTGCGCGTTGCCGACCCTTTAGGAAAGGAAGTGGGAAGGAGAAGGAGCGGGATCGGGGAACGGGGTTGATTGGGCCTCCGGCACTCTCACTCATCGAACGAAACACTACTCTAGAAGTAGGGATGTTTTCCTTCACCGTAAAAGCGTGCGTTAATTAACTGTTTAATGCGCACATAACATCGAAAAGTCAGGGATCGCGCCTTGGAATCGAACTCGAGACCTCTGGCTGCGTGGCAACCCAACGGTCTCCTACTAGGCTGGCTACAATTGCGGTGTCAGACACTCCCGTGCCTCGTAAAGCACGTCAAGTCGTAAATCCTGTGCCTGATCTCTCTTCGGTCGTGTGGGTGACGACCCATCGGATCATAAGAGTTCAGGAACAGAGAGTGCACTTGTTACGCACACACTTGTGCGCTATAATATCTCTGCGATGACCAGTCTCCGTTAAGATTGGCCGCCGTGACTGAAATTCAGTCTGTTCTCCAGACTGAATTTCGGTCACGGCGGCCTGAATTTAATATCTTGTTATGCCAATATTCAACAAAATATTTGTTTGTTTTCAGTCAATTCCCAAAAGAGATGTATGGGATTACAAACGACCCTACTTCTAGAGTCCACATGGGATACAAATTATACAAGCCTCTATATAATCCAAATGAACAAGAATCGAAAATATTAACAATAAAATTTTCCGCTTTGTGCTGGTCCAAGGACGATAAGGATGAATCCTTTATTGAAGTGTGTAGCCCAAATTTAATAAAAGTCTGTTTCGCCACACATTGTGGCCGAGACGAGTTAATGAATTTCGTAAATTATTTTCAGCCTGTTAAAATAGTTGGGTTTCCGGACGCGTTGAAAAGTAAAAGTCCTGTCAAAATGGCGGCCGCAGTAAGTCCGTTAAAAGTTCGAATTGGGACGTGTTCGAAACGACCGAACGATGATTGTAATGGTAACTCTGTGACACCCAAAAAGCTGAGTCAAGCTTGTGTTAAAAATTTATTTGATTCTATTTAGTAAACTCTCGTTTCGTTTAGTAAGTAGTGATGCGACTTGATTCAAAATTTAGTCGAGTCGAGTTAATACGGTTAATAAAAATTACCAATAATCTTTTGTCCGTGTCTTCTTTGCAACATACTAAACAACTTTTAATCTACTATAATAATAATATCAGCTCTGTATTAAACTGCCCCACTGCTGGGCACGCTGGCCTAGTGCGGATTGGTAGACTTCACATATCTTCGAGAACATTATGTAGAACTCTTAGACATGCAGGTGGCCTCACAACGTTTTCCTTCACCGTTAAAGCAAGCTGTAATTAACTGTTTAATATGCATATAACTTCGCAAAGTCAGAGATGCGCGCTTTGGGATCGAAATCGAGACCTCTGCATCATATTAAACAACTTTTAGTCGCCCATATTTTAAAAATTCAATACTATTATTAAAAATCTAAAAATTTGCAAACGCCCTTAGGGGTCTGTTGTTCGGTTACGTCGCTGCTTTCTTTTGCGACCGCGTATAGTCTTAAGTCTTAGTCGTGCGATTAGAGTAACCTGTCTTAATAGTTGTATTTTCGTATGCAGAAATCAAATAATGAATTATGAAAAGTGATAATACAAAAGTTATTAAGTTATAAATGAGGCAGGCTTAAAAGATTATTAGTATTTTTGATTGATCCAAAATAAACATGAAACTACCCTTTTAAAAGTCAGTTTTAACTAGTCAAAATTCTATTCTTTATTAAATAAATAACTTAAAAAATTGTATAAATAAGTTATTATTAAGTATTAATAGGCATGATGACAAGAAAAAAAAAGGTTAAAGTAAGTGATTCTAATTAGTCCATCTTTTGGATTAGCGAAAAATATTAAACAAATATTTTTTGTTTTAACAAAACAATAGAAATGAACTTAGATATAACGCATTAAAGTTTGGGAGAGGCTTGTGACGTCACACGTTTGTAAACTTTGTACCTATAAGTGACGTAACACGCAATTTAAACGCGTTGTATCTTCGTTGTTATTAGTTTGTGGGACAAAAGCAAAGTACGTGTCCAATATTTTTTGCTCAACTTAAAGACGGACTAAAACCGTTTTATAGACATCATGCCTATTGTTTTAATTCGTCACAGGGTTGCAAACCTTTTAAATCGACTTAAAAACGGTTTTAAGAAGTAGGTATTATATTAGTGCTTATTATAAATTGTCGCACTGCTTGGCACGGGCCTCTTCTCAGTGTGAGCAGGGTTAGGCCATGGTCCACTACGCTGGACCAGTGCGGGTTGGCAGATTTCACATATCTTCGAGAGCATTATGTAGAACTCTCAGACATGTAGGTTTGTTTCCTCGCGATGTTTTCTTTCACTGTTAAAGCAGCTTATACAGCTGTATCAGAAAGGTGTGCTAATATTATACAAACTGTTTTTATAAACCTATGTTAAATTATTAATGAAATATTTTTAGTTTTATAATTATATTTTTTTACGTGTAGGAATGCATTGATGCGCACCCCTCCGCGGGGGCGGGCGGGAGGTTATGTCGGACTCACCGGGGTAAAGATCTTTTTATTGAATTGATTGTTGAAATGATGATATTAGACCTCCCGGAATACCAACTAAACCTACCACGGTGTTCTTCTACAAAACCGCAAACGGCGGATCACTTGCACGTGCGGTCTTGACTCCGCCGCCGCCTCTCCGACCTGGTGCTGAACGGATGGCGGGTAGGCCCACAAAGCCCACCACCCCCAGGTCAAACCCCCTTAGGGTGGCTGGAGGTCGTCCCGCGCCCTCCGGCGCCCGTCTCTGCGGTTAGGGAGAAGGTTTAAGCGCTCCCTCTCCCCCTCCGCCGCTTCCTTGATGGAAATCACTTCCTCACAGAAGGAGGCAACGGCGTTCCGCGACCTCTCACTCCGGACCATAGACTGAACTACGGCCGGGAGCGAGAGGGCAACCAATCCGATTGCCGCGATCAATTCACGGGACTGCGATGCCCAGGCGGGGCATAATTATGTATAAAAAATGCCGATTTAACCGCCTGCAACGGCCATGGTAATTAAAAAAAGATTTTATTCCGTCTTTTAGATGAGCAAAAAATATTGGACACGTACTTTTCTTTTGTCCGACAAACTAATAACAACGAATATACAACGTGTTTAAATTTCGTGTTACGTCACTTGTTGGTACAAAGTTTACAAACGTGTGACGTCACACGTTTGTAAACTTTATACACAAGCCTCCCGAACTTTAATGCGTTATATCTTAGTAAATTTTTATTGTTTTGTTAAAACAAAAAATTGGTGTCCAATATTTTTTGCTAATCTAAAAGATGGATTACTTAGAATAACTTTTTAACCCTGTCATGCCTATTATCGGCTAAAATATTTTAATATATTGTATAAAATTACTTTCATAATAATTTTGAAAATGACTTGAAAATAATGAAAATAATTGTGTAGCAGTGGACGTCTTTTGGCTGACATGATGATGAGGATGATGAATTTTATATTTGTTACAATATAATTTTTGATTATTAAGTAAATTTAATTATAATTTGATAATAATTTTGATGTTACATAATTATTATTATTGCAATTTAATAACTGACTAAGACTGCACGGATGGCGTAGTGGTTTAAGTGGTCGCCTCGCCGCTGCCACTGCGCCGAGTGTTGTGGGTTCGAATCCCACACGGGGCAAAACTTTGTGTGATCCACAAATAATTGGTCTGAGTATTCTTTGAGTTATACGTAAGTTAAAAAAGTAATATTAAGTTTACAAACATTTTAAATTAAATTTGTTATTAGTAAAAAGTTATTGGATAAGATTTTACAAAAGGTTTTGGACTGAATTAGTGATGTGCAATTGTTACGAATAAAAAAAATCGAATAATCGAAAATTCTATTAAGTATCTCATATTCGAATGTTTATCAATTAGTGATGTGCAGTTGTTATGAAAAATAAGCCTAACTAATATTATAAATGTGAATATTAGTTTGTTTGTTACGTTTTTATGCCGTAGTTGACCGATTATCATGAAATTTCGCATACACGTCAGGGGTACAGGGTATAAGGACATAGGGTACCTTTCATGCAGAAAAAAATACTGTTACTAATCAAACCTAATCTACATTTACGAAAATGAAAATGCAGGCAATATAATATTAGATAGATATATTTAATAATTCCCTGACGAAATTCAAAAATGCTGTTGCAGCTCATTTGCGGAATGGTTCGTAGATCACTTTCTCTTTTTCTTTATTATTTTGTACAAATTTTTGTTTAATAGTT
Source organism: Catocala sponsa (assembly GCA_963564715.1). Lineage (NCBI taxonomy): Eukaryota > Metazoa > Arthropoda > Insecta > Lepidoptera > Erebidae > Catocala > Catocala sponsa. The sequence goes on along the minus strand of OY751356.1, from coordinate 6,908,086 downwards.
ACTGCTTTTGTATTATAATATTTTACTTTTATATGAATTGCATTTATGTATGTGCGTACTATTTTTGTCGCATGCTGTGATCTCTTATTAGTAAGAAAACAGATCTACAATAATTGTACTTAGCTTTTAATTGCAATATATGTGTAATTCTTGTTAGAGATCCTTTTAAATAAATAAATTAGTTACGATGTTGGTCGAATATTGACTTCTTTTGTCTTAAAGTAATTGTTACTTGACATACGACATAGGTCTATTAGACAAAAATATGACTTCCTAATAATTAGCCCTCTGGCTAACAAGATTGATAATAAACTCTTTGACCGCCACGTCAAAGAAGCAAAAGCGTGCTCTTGGCGCCAAGCTATGATTTCATCCTTTAATACCCACATCGTTTTTGTGATCGCATGCTAATATGGATGAAAGAAATAGTAATCAGTTCACATAATATAAATTAAAATCTAGCTACATAATTAACAACACAAATTAGAAAAACAATACGTTTTTATAAGATTTATTAGCGTTTAACAGTCTGTCATGTAGTCGTGACCGTGGCGTGCTGGACACATTTTGCTTTGTCATGTAATAGGTATATGACTGTGGGGTTTTTTTTATTGCCATTGTTGGCAGACGAGCAAGTGGTGACCTGATGGAAAGTGGTAACCGCTACTCATAGACTTCAGCAATGTCAAGACACAGTAAAGCCACTGCCTACCGTAAAGCGGTTGAAGTGTTAATGATTAATAATTGGAATATATCGATAAAATTCGATTTTTTATTCGATAGACGCACATCACTAGACTGAATTGTGATAAATAAAATGTTTATAGAATTATTTTGTAATTTTTACCTGGTTGTAATAAATTTTATACGAAAAAGAAATGTATTTTATTTAGAATTTACCTCATAATTATACGCTATATCTATACTAAAATTATAAAGCTGAAGGGTTTGTTTGTTTGGTTGAACGCGCTAATCTCAGGAACTACCGGTTCGATTTAAAAAATTATTTATTTTAGTGTTGGACAGCCCATTTATCGAGGAAGGCTATGGGCTATATAACATCACGCTACGTCCCACAGGGGCGGCGCAGTAACTAAACGCGGATGAAACTGCGGGCACATTTAGTCATATTATAAAATGGTCAGATTTTTCAGATTGACTGCACGGATGGCCTATTCTTTTAAGTGGTCGCCTCGAAGCCTTAAGTCTCCGCGACACAGGAATTATTCCTAGTGCAGAAGTTGTCTTTTTTAACAGAAGAATTATAGCATGGTCATATTAATATTTTCAATGCGAACGTTTTGACAGAAAAATCCAATTACTATTACGTCCAATCTTAACGGAGACTGGGATATTATAGTGCACAAGTGTGTGCGTAACAAGTGCACTCTCTGTTCCCTAACTGTCATGATCCTTTGGGACGGTAATCCGACACGACCGGAGAGAGATCAGGCGCAGAAACAACGGCTTTATGTGATTTCCGAGAGGCGTCGATTTCAAATACACTGCTAAATTCCGAACTCTGGGCTGGTATTGAGATTTCTTAACAGAAAAACCCAATAACTTTTTGTTGGCCCGACCCGGGATTCGAACCCGAGACTTCAGGCACAGCAGTTGCAGTCACTACCGCTGGGCCACGAGAGCATTAACATCCTAACTAATATCATAAAAGCGAAAATGAGTTTGTTTGTTACCTTTTCACGCTTAAACCACTGAACCGATCATTCTGAAATTTTGCATATACATTTTCAGGTGTACAGAAACGGACATAGGCTACCTTTCATCCCGAAAAAAATTACTGTTCTCGAGGTAAACAACAATAAAGTTCTTATGATAATAGATGGCGCCACATGTTTTTCAAATCATGATTGAATTGAATTATATCATTACAAGCAGAATACAACCCGAATTGATTGTCAAATTCTAACTTACCGCGAGCGAAGCCGCGGGCAAAAGCTAGTTATGTATGAAATTATAATGGAACTTCGGAGGGCAAAATATTGGAATCATTTTGTAGGCTTTCTTCGCGCTCTGTCTGTTATTTAGCATGACATTTTAATAGCATCTAAACAATTTGAGCTTCTTAAGACTGCGCCGAGCGAAATATGCCAAAACAGGCGGTCACAGTTAAGTGAATAAAATCAACACTTTTTGTTTAATACAAATATAAAAGGCATGTTTATCACCAGATATAGTAAAATATAACAGTCAAAAAATAGTAAATGATCACCAAATTGCACAGCAAAATATATTTAAAGAGATCAAAATAAGTCGACGGAGCCCCGATTCGCGGGCTCCTATTTTAAGGAGGGTTACAGAAGGAACCTAACATAACCTAACCCTTCCGAGACGGAATGCAGTGATTTGAGGCGTATAGGTGCTCGTTATGATATATTTTAGTAAGGATATTTTGCTGCGCAATTAGTTTAAATTTTTTAGTATTTTAAAGTATGTTGCGATCCGATAATAATTTATACTAAACATAAATAAACAAAAGCTTTTACTTGGTCATTTCTTAGCACGAATTGGATCGATTTCATCCGATTCATAATGTCGCGTCACTATGACTAAAAGTTAAAAATATACCATAGTGCGTAACTGTGGTATTGTAGTAAAATGTTATTTTATTTTGATGTTAACATTATTTGAGACGGACATTAATAGAAATAAATAGGTGATTATGTTTGTACTACAATTATATCATGTTTTGTATAGATTTTTTTTACAAGTTCTTTAATGCCTTAAAAAAATCATTGTATATTATAGCAATTTATATGAAATGTGCAGAGTTACGTATTATGAAGCGTCAAAAGGGACTTCGTATTTGAAACAGACTATAGTTCCCATAGTACAAGCTCTGCTTAGTTTGGACTATATGATGTTGTGTGTATGTAATAGAATATTATTATATTATTATTATTTGTTTCCATTTCACGGGTATATTCCTAATACGTTAGGAAAATACCCGGCCCTTTGGGAGGCTTACACAGAGACATGGGTCCAACGTGAAGATACCCTTCGAGAGTTTTAATCAAAGGTGGGATGGAAGACCTACAGCGGCACTAGCCGCAGCAGGGGTAGGACTATTGCTACGTATGGATTCTAATATATGGGCTATGGGTATGGGTGTTTGATGGACTGGTATATTGGTAACTATGGATGATAAAACGGCGTCTGCCCTGAATATTCTAATAGCATCAATCGAATGGACAGACGGTGACTCGCCAACTCACTAGATGGGCCCCCTGAATAGCCACGATAGGCATACAAGCCAGCAGCAGAGGGCAACACCGGTGCGAGCGGCTAGGGGTGTCGAGTGGTGCGGCGCCGGTTTTACCATCACGTCGGGTCTCGTGGAAACGGAGACTCGGAGCGGGTTTCCCCGTAGTTATGCCCTTGAAAATGATACTTCCACACCCAAGCATGTAGCTCTAGCGGCCTCCCTTTGACCGGTCGATCAAGGCAAGTCAGAGTTCAGAGTCCTACGGGCGCTCTTGTAGTTCCAACCCAGCCAACCAGTAACAGCAAGCTGGGGATGAAGCCCTCACCGACTCTCTGAGGCATTCAGGACCGCAGTGTCGCCACTGACATTCAGCTCGCCACAAGCTGCCCTGCAGTTTGTGCGCTTTTATTGAACCTGGTGATACATGTTTTGTTTATATCACAAGGCGAAGGTGATAGCTTAAAAGCTAGTATACTATGCCCTCCGGTATCGCGTTAGTCTCGTGAGGAGATAACGACTGTCCCAGAGGGGTTTATTATTATTATTAATATAGATGCACTACTACGTCTAAATCTTTGGTCTAAATACGGTCACCTTTCTGTACATTAAGTTGTCATCCGACACACAAGTAGCATCACGCTAACTCATATTAAAAATTGTACCTATTTCATATTCATTTCATGTTACAAAATTGTTATATTTTGTATTTGACATATGTGGTGTGAGTTGTGACTCTGAAAGATAGAATAAGGAATAGTGTGATTAGAGAGAGATGCGGCATGAAAGTGGATATAGTGACAAGAATAGAAAAGGGTATGTTAAGCTGGTTTGGGCATATAGAAAGAATGGACGAGGAAAGACTGTCTAAGAAAGTTTATAAGGCTAGTGTGAATGGAACAGTCGTAAGAGGAAGACCTAGGCGAAAGTTTCTTGACCAGATCGGAGACGTTCTGGACGTTTAAGAGTACCTTAAACCGGCGAGCGTGAATAAGGAATAAAATTTAATTAATTTAATGTATGAGGAATAATTTTGGAATAAGTATTAATAACTACTGGATGTCCAATTTAATAAATAAATAAATTAAATAAATTGTAATAACATTTATTTTATAAATATATCAGAAGCGCTTTTTTAAATTTAACGCTCCTTTTTTACAATATCGTTCTTTATTATGTAAATCGGCCTTTTTAGTGTCATTTAAATACCTACGCAAAACCTTTGACAAAAGTTTTATGAAAGCTTCACTTTGCCATTTATACTCGCTGGTGGATTACCGAAAGGCTTTAAGACTTCTGGCTCCCTATCAGCTTCTGGTATAGGCTCATCAAATTTATACGGCTCTGCTATTCTAGGTAATTTCGCTACGTAATTAGGACTGCTCATCTTATAAAAATCTCTCTTAGGTATCACAGTTCTTGATTTCCGAACTTTCTTATTCTTATGCGTCATTAGAAGGTTGGGATTAGTCATGTTATACGGCGTTGTTTCTGGTTGAATCGCTGCTATTTCTTCTCGAATACTCTCTGTTCTGGCTTTGACTTCATCGGTTACTATTACACGAGATTCATCATCATATTCCGGTACTAAAGCTATTTGTTTAGCATACGGCAGAGGCTGATCAGGCTTCCGCGTCGTTTCGACTGGCAATGGTTGTATTTGTTTTAGCCTTTTAACCGCAGGCTGGCGCTTGATATTTCTATGTTGCTTTGTTTTATCCTGAGTAAGTCTAGCAACATGTTTAAGTTTATTGAATTTAGTTGTTCTAACTTCTTCTGTAACAATTTCGGCTGACTGCTCCTCGTTGTAATTTGGTGATTCTTCAACTTTGCTTAAATCGTATGGTTTGGCAGTTGTAGGTATCTCATCTGTAAATAATTCAAAGTTTCCGTTGGTCTTTTCAGTGTTACTAGGTGGTGTTGACTCTTCGTAGTTTTCTTCCTTTTTTGGTGTAACGTAGTCCTCGTAACTATCTTTCTTTTCTTCCATATCAATACTTTGGAATAAATTCATAATGTTTTCTGTTTTAGCTTCTGTTGTCACTTCACTGGTTAATTGTGGTCTTACGATTTTCCTTTTATTTTTTCTTATATTTTTGATTCTTTGAGGTCTAGAAGGAACTGGTTCAGGTGCTATCCGCTTCTCGTGTTCTAAAGATTTAGAAGGTATAGGATTTGCTTCTGGATTGTAATAATGTTGAACATTAGGTTCTACGTATCTTTCTTGGCCTTCATTCCGGTCTTTTTCATTATGCTTAAGTTGATCTCTAGTCTGTTTCAATTTTAGTGTGTGCGGTTTTCTTATGCCGAATGTTTCTTGTCCTTGGTTTGGTTTAGGTCTGTCGACTGCGTTTGCAATAGCAGTTTCAGTGGAAGTTGCTTCGTCATAATATCCTGATGTATACTTCTGACTATCTTTTGATGTTGCCATTATTTTTAGATCATTTTGTAATCTGTCTTTGACACTCGCTACGAGGTCATCCAATTGGAACTCATAAGCTGAAGGAGTACTAGAGACAAGGCTTCTGATTTTAGAACCTCTTTGTACGTATTTTTCTTTATGTTTTGGCGTTGTTTTTTCTTCTGATATCTCAGAAGATGATGATATTTCCTCAGAAGTGGCTTGTCTTGCTTTTTCTTTTGGGTCTGTGGTAAAGGCGAGGAATTGGTCAGCCAGGTTTTCTGGTACCAAGCGTTTGGCTAGTGTTCGGAAGTCATCGATGTTGGCGGCTAGTAGCACATAGCTGGCGCTTGGTCGAATACATAGATAACCTGTAAACATTGATCATCATCCTCATCATCATCCGCTTGCCCTGGTCCCAATTTATTTGGGGTCGGCGCAGTATGTCCTTCACTTCCATACTTCTCTGTCACCCGTCATCTGATCATTTACCCCTTTCCCTTTCATATCCATCCTCGTACAGTCCATCCATCTTTACCTTGGCCTTCCTTTCCCTTTTAGTCGTAAACATTGATAAAATTATTATATTTGAGTGCATGCATGGCGTAGTGGTTTAAGTCGTGACATTCCCATTTCTACTGCGCCGAGTGTTGTGGGTTCGATCCCCACACGGGACAAAAATTTGTGTGATCCACAAATTATTGTTCCGAGTCTATGTTCTTTGTGCCCATTGTTTGAATGTTTATAAAGATCCCCGCGACCCAGTATGTATTCCTACTGTGGAAATCGTTCGTTTTTAAATAAAAGAAAAAGAATTACTGCAGCATTGAGTTTGCGGCAAATATTGCCGCTAATGTTTGGGTTCAATTTCTGGATATGGCAGTGTATCGCTTTCAAGAAATATATAATTTTGGCCCTGTGTTACAGTTTCAATTAAACAGCTTAGCCAAGCAAAGTAATACACACATATACGGTCTTACTAAGCAGCGATAGCCTGCTGCCACGCATTGGGCCAACGTGGTGGACTATGGCCTAACCCTTCTCACACGGAGAAGAGAACCGTGCCCAGCAGTGGGACAGCTTAATACAGGGCTGATATTATAGTATCTAGTGTCACATCTATATCCCAAAGGAACTGAAAGAACTTACAGGTATCACCTGCGGCTAAAAATCTTGACGGTGTAGTAGTAGTGAATGTACCTACTATGCATAAAGTCTTGAGTTTAATTTTTTTTCTGTTTTTACTTTAATATCTCTAATTAATGCCCGTTAAAATTGGCCGCCATGGCCGAAAGTTTGTTTGGAATTTAAGTTTTTGTTTTTACGTGTATGGTACACAATTCCAGACTCCGAGGAGAGAGCAACAGATAACCCAATACCACTTTTCGGCAATCGAGCCTGACACCTCATATACAACAATCACAGACAAACATCCAAGGCTAAATATCTTTAAAAATATTAGTTATATCAGTAAAATGAAAACTCACACAACATCATGTACAAAAAATACATTTTACCCGTGCTATCGTAAAAAAGTAAATAATATTTTCTAATCTGTGATAAATAGGAGGGAGCTATAAAAATGTTATGTTATTTCGAAACATAAATACCGCGACTAAATAAAAAAAAGCAGTGCAAAAGAGAGTTTTGGAAAGTGTGTGCGGCAATAACATTATATCCTAGATATTTATTTGTTTTTAACAGAAGACCAACAGCATTATGTATGTGTATTACATAGCAAACAGGTAGAAACAGGTCCTCACTTATAAGCTACCTATATAAGTTCATATAAATAAATAATGTCCGTGCCTCAGAATGCACGTAAAGCCGTTGGTCCTCCTGATCTCTCTCCGGTCGTGTCGGATTATCCATCCCATCAGATCATGAGGGTTAGGGAACAGAGAGTGCACTTGTGTTTGCGCACACAGTTTTGCACTATAATATCTCCTGCGGAGATGGCCAGTCTCCATTAAGATTGGCCGCCGTGACCGAAATTTCTGGTGGACATTATAAAATAATGTGAAATACAATACTAGAAAAAGCTTTAAATTAATTTATCTATTGGGTAGAATAATTTTGGCTTAGCAACCGCCTCACTGTCGCCTGCTTTGCGTTGAAAATGTCAATGTCATGCGCTTTATACATTACATTAAGGGTCTTGACTGTCCGCCACATAAAACTATTTTGCCATTTGTGGATGCATTAGGTAAATGAATTTTTTGGAGAAGTTCGGGGCAATCAATATTATTTAAACGTTCCGTCCATATACACCACTTCATTTACCTTTTTTTTTTAGCGTTTAGGAATGCATTGACCCGTACCCCTCCGCGGGGGTGGGCGGAGGGGTTATATCGGACTCGCCGGGGTAAAAGAGAAAGATGGAATACCGACTAAACCTACCACGGTGTTCCTCGACAAAACCACTTGCACATGCGGTCGCGACCCCGCCGAGGTTTCGGCCCGCCGTATCAAACGGCAGTCCACTACACGACATGACCTACCCTAAAGTCACCACCAAGAGAAATCCTTACTGTCCCCCCCCCCCCCTCTCCCCTAGAGGGCCCACAAAGCCCGCCACCCCCAGGTTTCCGCGATTCTGCGGTTCGGGAGAGGGTTTAGACACTCCCTCTCCCGCTCCGCCGCCTCCTTGATGGAAATCACTTCCTCACAGAAGGAGGTGACGGCTTTCCACGATCTCTCACTCCGGACCATAGACTGAACTACGGCCGGGAGCGAGAGGGCAACCAATCCGACTGCCGCGATCAACTCACGGCGCTGCGATGCCCAGGCGGGGCAGTTCGCCAAAGTGTGCAGCGCCGTGTCCTCAACAACGTCGCGGCAGTCGCAGTGATAACTACCGGGCGTCTCTTGCCGGCCTATGCCACATAGGAACTGGCCAAAGCAACCGTGGCCAGTCATTACCTGTGTCAGCCGGAAGGTGAGGGCGCCTTGCCGCCTATCCAGCCACTCCTCAAACACGGGCCTTACTGCCACGATCGTGGCGTGCCCGGCACTGGGGTGCACAAGTCGATTTCTCCATTCTTCCACTACAACCTGGTGGACTGTTACTAATCTGACCTTACCTAACCTACATTTTCGCGAACGAAGTCAAGAGCAACATCTAGTATATGAATGTTACATTAAAACAAAAAAAATATAGATTAAATCATTTATTTTATAACCTTATATTGACTAGAATACTTATAAACAGTTTTAAACATTATTTCGTCCAAAATTTATATTTATTCATATAAAAAAAAATACTTTTAGGTTATGATTAGCGTTTCGTTTTTGCTACGGCATTATGTTGATCGCGTTTTGTTAGTGCTCCGTGCCACTCTTACTTTCTCTGGGTACATTTCTGAAAAGAAATAAAATGTTTTAATTATTTGCTGAATGCTTCGATAGTTCTTTAGCACAAGTTTTTAGTTAACGACCAAGTCTTGGTCTCGATTTTCAGGGCTAAGTTGAAACGTATGATATCCAATGTATATGACCTTATATAAAATCTATTTGTAAATAAAGCGTCACCGAGTTAGCGGGACTTTACCGATGGCGTAGTGGTTTTAAGCGGTCGCCTCGTTAGGTACTGCCACTGCGCTGAGGACTGGGTTCGATCCCCACACGGGACAAAAATTTGTATGAACCACAAAATTTTACTTTGTAGTTTAAGTTTGTACATGTATGTGAGTATGGTCTTGAAGGCGGATTATTGTTTTTTTTTAAATTAACTTGATTTACTTACCATAGGCCAGCTCACGACCAAGCCTAGGCGAAAAGTTCATGTTTCTGCCGAGTCTTGGTGAGAAATACTTCGTTCTGCTATCAATCTGTTCAGGGTCTGGTCTGTACCTGGTGAAAACACATCAAATCAAATCAAATCGTTTTATTTGTGAAACATTTAAGTTGAGGTACAAGTTATAAAATTTTGACAATGTATCAATATAATCTATATATTAATACGTGAAGCAAAAACTTTGTACCCCTTTTTACGAAAATTGCGCGGACGGAGGAGTATGAAATTTGGCACAGTTAAAGTTTATATGGAGAAGGAGGGGCGAATCCTAATATATGCATTAGAAATACATTAAATTAATGAAAAAGCACTACACGCACACAACCATGCATTTGACACACGCAGTGGAAGCGCGTAACTATGGTTACATATATCAATATATAATGACATATTATATTAGCAATATCCGTAGACGGAGAAAAGTATAGACGAATAGTGCGCGTGGCCACATGAGATAGAACGATTCATAAAGAAGTGTTGCCACCCATGTACGTTACTCCCTACGTAATTTACTATGTTAGTTTGTACAGTACTGTGCTGACCTTGAAAAAACCGGCACGCAACGCGAGACAGAAAATATTCTCATGCTGTCTCGTTTCTATACACGTCAAATTCATAACTCCTTACTCTTGTGTGAATGAAACAGATGCTATCAATTTGTCTATAGTTTTCTCCGTCTACGGCAACATCAAACTTTAGTCGAATTTCGAGCACTACGCGACCGCTAGTTCATTTAAATAGATTATGATTAATACTATTAATTATACATTATTTCTTGAATTTTGAATTATCAATATCATAATTCAATCATAATATTAGCTATTTAAATAATAATCATTAATATCCTAATCCTAACCCTTCTCACACCCTTCTCACACTAAGAGCTCATCAGTGCGACAGTTTAATACAGCGCTAATATTATTATACTTACAACTCCTGGTCAGCAGGTGTCGCTGGTGTGTCGTCAGTTAGTCGTCTGCCGAGTCTTGGGGTAAATTCTACGTTGTCAAACATCTTTTCCTCGTATGGGGACAGGCTTCGGCCAAGTTTTGGGGTGAAAATCACTTTCTTGGTCACTGTGGACAAAATTATGGAACATTTAATGTTAATAAACGTTTTTAGAGTTTCGCGATTTGTATATCTTTATATATATAGTTCTATTGTACGTGTATATGTCACTGTACTCCTCCTAAACGGCTGAACCGATTTTGATGAAATTTTTTGTGTTGTGTGTTCAAGTGGATTCGAGAATGGTTTAGATTTGTTTTTTTTTCGTGCGCATAGCACATCGTCTGTCGGGACAGCTAGTATACTTAATATAATTTTAGACAACAGGTCTTAAGTGAGGGTAGTAGCAGAATCCCGCAAGTCACGAAGGTGCCATTGAGCACACACTAGTAAACCCGTGACCATGGTCGAAGAAATAAATGACTAAGCAGCGATAGCCTAGTGGGAAACTGTTGGTCCGCCACGCAGAGATCTCGAGTTCGATTCCAATGTCAATCTCTGGGTTTTCGTAGTTATGTGCATATTAAATTGTTATTTATCGCTCACTGTAACGATGCAGGAAAACATCGTGAGGAAACCTGCATGTATGAGAGTCTACATAATGTTCTCGAAGATATGTGAAATTGAGTAGTAGGGCCTCGCTGATTTCAGCATGAATGGGGCCGGCTCGACCGGGGAAGGACTACCCTCTCACAGAATATCGACGTGAATTACCAGTATTCCTACTGTTGTGTTTCGTTCGGTGAGTGAGAGTACCGGAGGCCCAATCACGCCTTACCCCCTTCCCGTTCCTTCTCCTTCCCACTTCCTTTCCTAAAGGATCGGCAACGCGCTAGTGATGCCTCTGGTGTTGCAGGCGTCCATAGGCTACAGTGATCATTTACCATCAGGTGGGCCGTATGCTCGTTTGCCAACTAAGTTGTATAAAAAAAAAGATATGTGTATTCTGCCAACCCGCACTGGGCCAGCATGGGTCCATACAACGCTAGCTCCGTACTGGGCCAGCATGGTGTATGCTAGACATAGGGTAACTCTCAGTCATACTGGTGTGGGTTCCGAGGCATGCAGGGGTGCAGGGCAATGAGGAGGCTGATGAATTAGCCAGAAAGGGCTCAGAGCAACTGTTTGTGGGCCTCGAGCCATTCGGGGGACTCTCTGAGAGCATCGTAAAGGCAGCTTTGAATGCACATGGCAATGAAAAACACAGGCTAGAGTGGATACCCCTTAGGGGTCTGGAATACTCCAAGAAATTCATTGCAAACGGAGCCACAGTCTTCACCCGGAAGTTCTGCGGGTATAACAAGAGCCAAATGCGTGCAATGCGAGCCAAGTGCATACGCCTGCTCACAGGAGCGTTCACTGGCCATTTTGGCACCAACGACTTCCTGTGCAGATTGAGATTGACACACGATTCAATCTACAGAGCCTGTGGTGAACAGGACGAGTCCATATCGCACCTACTGTGATAATGCGACGCGTTGGCTGGACTTAGGATGGGTCTGATGGGATTGGCATATCCAAACCCTGAAGACTTCAGGCTTCTCCCTCTGAATTGTACACTGCGGCGAATGCAGTACATTCATAAGGAGATAGCTAAGGGATGAATCTTGGGGCTGACACAAAAGATCCCACTGGGTCGAAGTGTCGCCGGTCTGTACTGACTGGCCCCGACACACAAGATAAGATAGGGTAACTCTTATCTGAGGAAAGGTCCGTCCCCAGCAGTGGGACAGTTTAATACCTATTATTATATAAGTGGTTAGTTAGTTAGTTGGACATGTGTTATCCGCACTTAGCCCCACAATTGGGCCATTGTGCGTAAGTGACCGACGCGAAATATTGTTCGGTTACTCATACCACCTCAGCTCCGTCCAGAAAGACAATAAGGGACCGGTGTTGCGCAGCACCTCCTGCATCGTCTCTGGACTGTTCAGAAGTTTCATCCGTTGGTTGCTCACGCTTTTACAGTGTAGCAGCACTTGAGTCGGTGTCTCCTCGGTCTCCATGTAGCCTCTACATAAGGGACTGTCAGTGACGTCGATGTTGAATAGGTGTTTGTTGAGTGAGCAGTGGCCTGTCATTACTAGGTCGCGTAGGTTTTTCCTCGTGGTACGTAGGAGTTTAGTATATAAGTGGTATGGTGATATTATTACATAAGTAATCAAGATACCTTTGGTCTCGGGCTCATCAGCTTGGCTTTCGTAGAAGGGCAGTTGATCGTAGTAATATTTCAACGCATCAGCCGCTTCGAGGAGTTTGAAGAATGTTTGCCTGTTAAAAACACAAAAACAACTTTAAATCTTCTATATATATAAAAACAGCTGTCCCCATAATAATAATGTCCTCTAGACCGAATTTCGGTCACGGCGGCCGGTCTTAACGGAGACTGGCCATCTGCGCAGGAGATATTATAGTGCACAAGTGTGTGCGCAAACACGAGTGCACTCTCTGTTCCCTCACTCTCATGATCCGATGGGATGAATAATCCGACACGACCGGAGAGAGATCAGGCGCAGGACCAACGGCTTTACGTGCTTTCCGAGGCACGGGGGTGTCTAACACCACCAACTTCCTAACTCCGAGCTCGTATTGAGATTTCTTAAGAGAAAAACCCAATAACTTTTTGTTGGCCCGACCCGGGATTCGAACCCGAAACCTCGTGCACAGCAGTCGCATTCACTACCGCTGTGACACGGAGGCAGTCCCCATAATATTGTGTTATGTTTACGTGAATGTTATACATTGAAATTAAACTGCTTTACACGGATTTTGTCGCGGTGTTTATTTTAGAACACTTTTATAACATAATTTTGAACTATAACAGTACCATTATATTAAAATTTTAGCTATTTAAATTAATTAAAACCAGCAGTTATGGTCTCCCCGTGCTGTAAAGCAACCGAAACGTCGGATAAAAGTATAAACTTAATCTCTCGTGTGTTTTTTGCACACCTGGTGTACATAAGCCCCTAGGACATTCCTTTCACTTTTCTTGCCGACACTCAACGGGACCTTTCACTCATATAAACAGAATTAATTAATTTAAATAGCTTAAATTGGACGTATTTTCTGAAAAACGTTCCAACCTTCCAACCCACACTCTGGTCAAAATCGAGTTATTATTAGCAAATTAGTCACGGGGTTACTATTTACTAGCTGGAACAATGTGCTCTACTATCACTCTAAATATGAAATCATGACTTAGTAGCACAACCCACATGTATGAAGAAGCACTAAGGGATTGAACTTCAATCACGAATATCTCAAAATGTTAACTTTGTGGGTTGGAACGTTTTTCAGAAAGTACGTCCAATAACCAATTGTAGTAGAGTTCAATAATAGTAGTGTTAATAGTTCAAATTATGTAATAAAAGTATTCTAAAATAAATACCGCGACAAAATCCGTATAAAGTAGCTTTAATTTCAACAGCTGTCCTCATGTTTACAATTACTCCTAGAGCAGCGATAACTCAGTGGGGAGACCAACAGACTGCAATGCAGAGGGTCTCGGGTTCGAACCCACGTCGCGCACCTCTGACTTTCGGAAGTTATATGACTTTTCAAAATTATGTGCGTATTGATTGACAATTATCGCCTGCTCCGTGCATCGGAGAGCACGTTAAGTCGTTGGTCCCGGCTACCATGAACATCTATGCAGTCGTTATTGGGAGAGTGTCGACACAAAAGATCCCACTAGGTCGAAGTGTCGCCGGTCCGCACTGACTGGCCCCCACATAAGATACGATACCCTCTCACAAAATATCGACATGAAATACCAGTATTCCTAATCACCCTTATTCTCCCTTCCCGCTCCGTCTTCTTCCCATGTCCTTTCCTAAAGGATCGGCAACGCGCAAGTGATGCCTCTGGTGTTGCAGGCGTCTATAGGCTACGGTGACCACTTACCATAAGATAAGATAAGATAATTACTCCTCGACTCCCATGGCTTGACTTGAACCACAACGCCATCCACGCAGTAATTTTTCTTTTTTCAGTTTTCACGAGGTTCTTCATGGGGAATAGTAACATCGATGATTCAAATTATTACTATTATTGTTATACCTGTTATCTTCAGGAGACAGCCTCAGTGACCGCTTGCCTAGCCGAGGACCGAACCACAACTGCCCTCGGTCGCTGTGAGCTCCTCTATCTTGGCCGGCATCCTGTACAAAACAAAAATATTAAACACTAGCAAATCACCATTAAAAGTACCTTTAATCCAGAATATATTGTCTATTTGTCTGTCAAATTGCATGCAAATCTGCGCAGTGATTTACACGTAATTGAGTAAGAAACACACAAATATCTTCACAAATTATTATCACATCCCAATTAATCCTAACTTCCTAACTAATTTTTTGTTTGTTTGTTACCTTTTCACGCCTAAACCACTGAACCGATCATCCTGAAATTTTGCATATACGTTGTCAGGTGTACAGAAACGGACATAGGCTACCTTTCATCCCTAAAAAAATTACTGTTCCCGAGGAAAACAATAATAACGTTCTTACGATAATAGATGGCGCCACGTGTCTGTCGAATCATGATTGAATTATATTATTACAAGCAGAGTACAACCCGAATTGATTGTCAAATTCTAAATTAACGCGAGCGAAGCCGCGGGAAAAAGCTAGTTAGATATAAATGCGAATGTGAGTTTGTTTGTTTGTTACGCTTTCACGCCTTAACTACACGACCGATTATCATGAAATTTCGCATACACGTTTTTAGGGATAGAGAAAAGGACATAGCGTAATCAAGTGGTTCCAGCCGAGCTTGAGGGTTGGCAGTACTGGATATCTGCTTCTTTGCTGAACAGCAATTACAATGAGCAGCAGTCTTTTAAATTCTACGTAAAAGGAGGTATGGACTGCCTTCGTGGCACAGCGGTAGGGAATGCGACTGTCCTGCTGTGCATAAAGTCTCGGTTTTAATCCCTTGTCGGGCCAGCAAAAAGTTACTGGGTGTTCTACCAAGAAATCTCAATAATAGCAAGGAGTTAGGATATTAGACACCTCCATGCCTCGAAAAACACGTGTAAAAACAGTATTCTTGCGCCTGATCTCTCTCCGGTGGTGTCAGTGACGTCACGCACACACTTTTTCCCTACAGAAATTCCTGCATAGATGGCCTCAGTTAAGATTGCCCTGACATAATTATAATTCTGGTCGAACGGTAAATTATCTGCTGCTATTACAAATGTTCTTACAGATTTTACTTTTCTTTTCTTTTTCCATAAGAGGAAACACAAGGGCCGTTTTTCCATACAAACGTAGTCCCCTGTGTCCTCCCTGGATAATGCCAGTAGAGCAATATATTTTTTTCCAAAAAATGTATGGCCTCTATTGGTATGTAGGGATATTATCCTTTTTTTTCATAAATTATTTATTAAAAGAGACTTCAAAATCCTCAAAAATTGGCCAGCTTTTCCGCTGTGTTCAAACATCCAGAAAATAAATTTGACTAGATTATATAAAAAAGGAAAACATAGGAACACGGCCAAAGCTTTCTTCAATTTTTAATGGAAAAAGTAGTTAAATCGGTCAAGTTTTGGAGAAGGAATCAGGGGACTACGAAACGTTATTTTCGGTATTTTCGGTCCAAGCTCCAGTTGTCTCTATCGCGCTCTGCAGGTACTGCGCGACAGCAATAGATTTTACAAATACCTATTTGCAATTCTCTCGCCCTTAGTGTTTCCTCTTAATAATAGGCATACATGATTAATGTGCCTCCGGTGTTTGCTCAGAATAGCGTAGATACTTGACACATATTTTTGTTATTTAGTCAAATACTCCTTACTAATATTATAAATTCGAAAGTAACTCTGTATGTCTATCTGTCTGTCTGTTACCTTTCACGGCTAAACCACTCAACCGATTTAGATGAAATTTGGTACAGATATAGTTTAAAACCTGGGGAAGGACATAGGTTACTTTTTATTGATGTAAGTACCACGCGGGCGGAGCCGCGCGCAAAAGCTAGTAATAAATAAGAAGCAAGCGTTTCAAATCTGGTAGTAGGGGTAATTGTGAAATGACAGAAAACGGTGCACGATACAAACTGTGACGTAACCGCTACTTAACCGCAGCTGTGCGAGGGAGATAACGAGACATCCCCACTACGACGCCACTTTTCCTTATATCCAAATTTAAAATATTAATTATTACTCCCTTATTTTGCAACCAATTTTGATACTATTAACACAAAAAGTTTTTTTTTATTTTTTTTTATATAATTTTGTATCACATACCCACAGCACCATCTAGCCCAAACTAAGCAAAGCTTCTACTATGGGTACTAGACAATGGACAAACATACATATATACTTTTTTTTTGTAAATACATACATATTATACATAGAAACACCCAGAACAAGACAAACATCCATGTTCATGCACACAAATGTTTGACTTGTGCGGGAATCGAACCCGTGACCTCAGGCGTGGCAGTCGGTTACACTAACCACTACGCCATTGATTTCTTTTGATTGCTATTTGGAGGATTCCGGCGACTGGGACCGCAATTAACTCGGACCACGGTCCCGGTTGCCGGAGCCATTTAATTTTAATATTTTTCTTTCGTTAACTGGGACCACCCATAAAAATTGTTCAAGCCATATGCAGTACAGTCAAAAATCAAAAATATAATTGGCTTGAACAATAGATTATTGTATTTATTTATGGGTGGTCCCAGATGCCGGAAGAAAAATATTAAAATTAAATGGCTCCGGCAACTGGGACCGCGGTCCGAGTTAATTGCGGTCCCAGTCGCCGGAATCCTCGCTATTTGCTCTTATGTGTAAAATAATTAAAAAATTAAACATGTGCAACTACCCTATTAGATGTATATTTTCTAAATAATTATTGTTATGTATTATCATGTATATTATTGTTACATTTGTTTTGTTTTTTTTTTTGGTATAGGAGGCAAACTAACAGACGGATTGCCTGATGGTAAGCGATTACCGCCGCCCATGGACACCCGCAATACCAGAGGAGTCACAAATGCGTTGCCAGCCTCTTAAATTTCGCCCCATCCCCAGGAGGGGGTAGGGTTGGGCCTTCGGTACCCTCACTCACTCGAGGAAACAAAACGTAAGGGCTATTTCACGCCGGTTTTCTGTAAGGCCGTGGTATCACACCGGTCGAGCCGGCTCATTCGTGTCGAAGCGTGGCTCTTCCAGTCCATAAATAAATAACAACTTTGCAACACCCAGGAATTTAACCTCACAAACTTATGCCAAACAGCTTACCTTAACATCATTGCCAGTTGCCAGCACACAGCTAACAACTGCTACGACGATTGCCAAACTAACTTTTTCCAAACTGTTCATCTTGGGCCAATGTCACACGCTGACTGATGCATTGGACGGTTTCCGAACACTTTATATACCTTGAAAATATGGTAATTTTATGCTAATCTGGGGAGAATAGGGTCGTAGGACAAAATAGGATGGCTATTTTGAAATGAGTTTATTTTAAAGTAATTGTGTTTAAGTATAGTCAGATGTGTGTCCCATAAGGATTAGTTTAAGTGTTTCACACCTACATCAACGTGGGATGTTTAGGTTAGCATCTTGAAGTTTTGAAATTCAAATACTTGATACGTCTTTTATTGCATTGTTTGATTGCATATTTTGAAAATATTAAACATTTCTACTATTTAAGCTATTCAAATAATTATTTAAGCTATTAAAATTATGTAGATTTAAGTTTACACTTGCCCCGACGTTTCGATTGCTTTTCAGGAGCCATATTTAGTTGAGACTAAGATGGTGGTTGTCTCAATGTTTTGAAGTGTAGTTATTTTAAAGTAACCGAATATAATGGTGTTTCTATGTACGCAGAATGAGCTCAAAGTATCGTGAAGTCCAGCAACAAAGCTAGATTCATGATACTTTGAGCTCACTTAATAAATACTCACTATCATAAGTAGGTATGTCGTGTCAAAGCATGTTTAGTAAGATAGATTTATTGGGTAGATCTTGGGAACGAAAGAAAAGGGGCCTCGCTGATGCGACTTTGCCCACGTCTATATTAGTGCACGCTACGCCACTGCTGGTAGTCCAACGATGTCCGGTGTCAGGCTACTGGTGCTATATGGTCTCTTCAATATTAGTTTGTATCATGAATAGGGTATATTTGCTTGTTCTATTAATTAATGATAAAGGTATGACGGTACATGAACAAATGGCAAAATACAAAATATGAAGGTAGAAGAAAATTCTTCACAAGAGACATGCATAACCTGGTCGAAACGTCAAGCCTAAAAAACGTAAACATTATGCATGATCGCGTTAATACCCGTTACATTATATAATGTAAATGTATAGGAATCAAATGTGAAACAGCTTAAAAAATAACAGACGCACTTAAACATTTAAATAATCATTGACTTATTCAAGAAATGCATTAAAAAATAAAGTAAGAGACAATTGATATCACCCAACAGCGATCACACAGCACGTCCGTTTCGTCCGCCGCTCGATGTCAAAGCGAGTCATTGCGCGCCGAGCACGCTTTTATAGCACGCTCGATCGGATGATTCGTGACGTTACTGGTTTACGTCGCATTCCGCAACTAACAATATATATATTGTGCAACGCGACAGTTTAAAAGATACTTTATAAAACCTAGAGCTTGAAATTAAATTAGAATGCACAATTACAGCCGATTAAATTATAAGTAAAACATGTACCAGATTAAGGATAATTATAATTTACTATATGTTCCCGCGGTTTCACTCGCGTTTATCGTTACTGCGCCGCTTCCGTGGGCGTAGCGTGATCTATAGCCTTCCTCGATAAATAGTCTATCCAACTCTAAAATAATTTTTCAAATCGAATCAGTAGTTCCTGAGATTAGCGCGTTCAAACAAACTCTTCAGCTTTATAATATTAGTATAGATTGTAGTTAAATATTATTTTACACTAATAACAAAAATGTATACCCATTACCCATATATTATTATTATTACAGAATAAACAAAAAAAACTCGCACCAGGCACCCTGGTCAATGTATAAATAAAATTTATTTTTCAGCCCATGTCCGCTTCGCCCCACATTCCCCCAGTATTAAGGTATTAGGGCTAAATTGAAACAAATCTAAAAGAGAGCACGCGATTAGAGTCCAATTTGTCTGACTGTCAATCAGTTCACTACTTTCCTATAAATAGGACAATAATATTGAATAAAATGGCGGCGAGAAATGTTCAAAACCCTAACTAATATTATAAATGTGAATGTGAGTTTGTTTGTTACGCTTTTATGCCTTAACTACTCGACATGATCGGTCGGTCAAAAATTTCTCATACACGTTGTCAGAGGTACCTAACCTGCGAGCAAAATCTAGTATTATTAGGCGTTAAAGTAATAAATTGGCGATTTCTACTGAAAAATTGAATCTCGTTTTTTCTGATGTACCTATCATATTTATTTAATCGAAATATTTACCCTCATCCTAATCCTAACCCTAACCCTAATCCTAACTAATATTATAAAAGCGAAAATGAGTTTGTTTGTTTGTTACCTTTTCACGCCTAAACCACTGAACCGATCATCCTGAAATTTTGCATATACTTTGACAGGTGTACAGAAACGGATATAGGCTACCTTTCATCCCGAAAAAAATTACTGTTCCCGAGGAAAACAATAATAACGTTCTTATGACAATAGATGGCGCCACGTGTCTTTCGAATCATGATTGAATTATATAATTACAAGCAGAGTACAACTCGAATTGGTTGTCAAATTCTAAATTAATGCGAGAGAAACCGCGGGCAAAAGCTAGTTATCTGTACATTGCAGCCATCTAAATGGAAGTTCATTTAATTTTATACCTTTACGATAGAACTCCAGGGATCTAGATTCGACAAACTGTGTGAAAGCATTTTGTACTGCCTCCTGGGAAGAATTTTTTTTATCAAGTAGAAAATTGCCCACATCACGAAAAAAATGGTAGTCCGTTGGTGCAAGGTCTGGCGAGTACGGAACTGCAGCTCCTGTAGAGTTACAACGGTTTCTCGGGCAGTGTGAGGTCTTGCGTTGTCATGGAGCAATAATGGTGAAGATCGATTCACGAGTCGGGGCTGTTTCACTGCCAGTTTCGCCATCATTGTTCGAAGTTCGGCACAGTAAATATCTGCTGTTATTGCTTTGCCAGACTTGAGAAAGCTATAGTTAATTAATACCATGAAGAGACAACCAAACAGTTACCATTACCTTTTTATTGATTAGCTTCGCTTTAGGGCACTGTTGCAGCGTTTGACCTGGGGTCAGCCATTGCATTTTTCACATACGGTTATCGTAAAGAATCCACTTTTTCGATCCAATATTCCTTCATTTCTGTGCCGATTCAACAAGGCAACACAAGTTTCAACAGGCATTTCTTTCTGCAGATCAGTCAAATCATGAGGCACCCATTTTTCATATTTTTTTATCTTATTGATTTGATGCAAATGACCCAATATTGTAGGTAGCTAACATTAACCCATGCCGCTAATTCCTGGGTAGTTTGACTCGGATCGGCTTCCATCATCTGCTTCAATTCAACGTTAATCACCTGTGTGGGCGGTCTTCCACGTGGTTCGTTCTTCAAATCGAAGTTTCCTTTACTTTTAAACTAAAAACGCACGGTGCGTTCATTTGCAGCCTCCTCTCCAAACGCAGCGTTGATATTGCGAACCGTTTCTGTCGCGTTATTTCCGCGTTACGACGACTCGTATTCAAAAATGACACGGATTTTCGAAGTATCCATCTTTCCCGTCTAAGCTTAATAAAAAAAACAATTGAAAGTCGAAAATCGAACGTTATAGATATCATGTGAAAAATGTTTCACTCGAAAATCTCACACCATGAAGGTTTTATGTCAATTCAAAGTATAACGGCAACTTCATACTTTAACCCCTATTATAATAAAATTGTCTTAGAAGTAAAAAGTCTTAGAAAACCGAACATAATTAAAAATCTATTGTGTCTAGCCGCCGGTGTGTCGCTGCCACTTAATAGGTTATTGATTAATATGAGACTATTTTAATCTATATTCTCTATAGGAACAGCCACAGATAATTGTAACACATAGTTATCTGTGGCTGTTTTAAGTTTATGACTATAAGCAGCGATAGCCTAGTGCGAGACTATTGCGCTGTTTATTGATTATTTAAATGACCATACAATTTACATTTTTTTAATGTAATCCTATCTTTATAATGTGTAATTTCATTTGATTTTTATAATATTGTCATAGGTATATTATTTTTGTAATCTTATTATAATATAATGTGTGCATGCCTAATCTAAGGTAGAATGTACAAGGATCTTATAACCTCTTGTTAAAATAATTATTTGTTTTTACCTACATTCTATGCAAATAAACTTATTTTTATTATTTGCTTCTCTTTCACGAGTATATTCCTAATACGTTGGGAAAATACCCGGCCCTTTGGGAGGCTTACACGGAGACATGGGTCCAACGTGAAGAGGCCCTTCGAGAGTTTTAATCAAAGGTGGGATGGAACTCCTACAGCGGCACTAGCCGCAGCAGGCGTAGGACTATTGCTACGTATGGATTCTAATATATGGGCTTTGGGTATGGGTGTTTGATGGAATGGTATATTGGTAACTATGGATGATAAAATGGCGTCTGCCCTGAATACTCTAACAGCATCAATCGAATGGACAGACGGTGACTCGCCAACTCACTAGATGGGCCCCCTGAATAGCCACGATAGGCATACAAGCCAGCAGCAGAGGGCAACACCGGTGCGAGCGGCTAGGGGTGTCCAGCGGTGCGACGCCGGTTTCACCATCACGGGTCTCGTCAAAACGGAGATCCGGAGCGGGTTTCCCCGTAGTTATGCCCTTGAAAATGACACTTCCACCCCCAAGCATGTAGCTCTAGCGGCCTCCCTTTGACCGGCCGATCAAGGCAAGCCAGAGTTGAGAGTCCTACGGGCGCTCTTGAAGTTCCACCCCAGCCAACCAGTATTATTATTATTAAGCAAAGATCTCGAGTTCGATCTTAAGATGCACATAACGATGAAGGAAAACATTTAGAGGAAACCTGCATGTCTAAGAGTTCTCCATAATGTTCCCAAAGATACCTACGTAAAGTCCGCCAATCCGTACTGGGCCAGCATGGTGAACTTTGGCCTCACCCTTCTCACACTGGGAAGAGGCCAGTGTCCAGCGGAGTAACAGTTTATATAATTACTAGATGTTCCCGCGGTTTCACCCGCGTTTATCATAACTGCGCTGCCCCCTCGGGTCGTTGAGAGATGTTATATATGTTAAGCCTATAGCCTTCCTCGATAAATAGGCTATCCAACACTAAAAGAATTTTTCAAGTCGAACCAGTAGTTCCTGAGATTAGTGCGTTCAAACAAACAAACTCTTAAGCTTTATAATATTAGTATAGATACAGGCATTGATGTATTAAAGGGCGGAATCAAATATAAAAATGCAAAGTAGCAAGCTTAGGAATTTTGGTCGAATTTTGACCACTATTCGACCGCTAGTATTTATGCGAAAAGACATGCGAAAACAAGGGATTCCATTCACTACGCCTGCGGTAAAGACATATTGCTATTCTTAAACGAAATTCCAATAAATTTAATTACGCCAGACATTTTAACTAAACCAATGAAAATAGAGAAAGTATTTTTGGACAGATTTAATTAGTTTATGTTAATTGATATCCATTTGTCTCTATCTAATGTTGATTGTTATTAATGATGAGAGAGCGAGAGAGATTATTTTGATTGTTGACTTAGGAAGTAGGGTAGTTGTCTATGTTCGATTTTCTATATTATTTTACACACAAGACAATAAAATTGCCCCGTATGACGCTTTCCTTTTTATATTTTTTGCCCTGTTTTTCGTCTTGTGAGATGACGTAGACAAAATGACTGAGAGGGGCGCGTGTAAACCACCCCGCCTCTCGAACCTGGAGCTGATCGGGTCGTGAATAGGCCCATTATACCCACCACCTCCAGGTACAACCTCATGGTGGCTGGAGATCGTGTCACGGGTTCAATTGCTCCCTCTCCCGCTTCGTCGCCTCCTTGATGGAAATTACTTCCTCACAGAAGGAGGCGATGGCCTTCCAAGACCTCTCAATCCGGACCATAGACTGAACCACGGCCGGAAGCGAAAGGGCAACCATACAGAGTGCCGCGACCAACTCACGGCGCAGCAATGCCCAGGCGGGGCAATTTGGCAAAGTCAGCGCCGTGTCCACAGCAACATCGCGGCAGTCGCCGCAGTGATGACATCCAGTCGTGTCCTGTTGGCCTATGCGAGACATGAACTGGCCAAAGCAACTGTGGCCAGTCATTACCTGTGTCAGCCAGAAGGTGAGGGCGCCATGCCGCCTCTCCAGCTACTCCTCGAGATCAGGACTTGTAACTTGCAACTTGTTGTATAAAAAGAAATCAAAGTAACCTAAAAAATAATTTTATAGCTACCTCAATTTACTACAGATAATAAAATGTTATATGCCTTTTTTTACTATCGTACCAGTGAAATGTATTTATTATTTTTGACATTGTGTAAGTTACATTTTTATTAGCAAACTAATATTTAAAATATAAAGGCATTTATTTATAATTAATTAAAATTATATGAAATTAATTAAGTACATACCTACGTTAATAAGCATGCAACAAGTTCTGTACTGTACAATGTACATATGTTACTCCTGAATAAATTAACTTGAAATTGGGTAAAGAATTTCTAAAATTGGTCCAGTAGTTCTTGAGTTAATTAATTACAAAAACGAATACAAATCTTTCCTCTGTATAATAATAATAATGTCCTCCAGACCGAATTTTCGGTCACGGCAGCCAATCTTAACGGAGACTGGCCATCTGCGCAGGAGATATTATAGTGCACAAGTATGTGTGCAAAGACAAGTGCACTCTCTGTTCCCTAACCTTCATGATCCGATGGGACGGATAATCCGACACAACCGGAGTGAGATCAGGCGCAGGACCAACGGCTTTACGTGCTTTCCGAGGCACGGGGGTGTCTAACACCGCCAACTTCCTAACTCCGAGCTCGTATTGAGATTTCTTAACAGAAAAACCAAATTCGTTTTTGTTGGTCCGACCCGGGATTCGAACCCGAGACCTCATGCACAGCATTCACATTTGCTACCGCTGCGCCACGGAGGCAGCAGTAAATGAACAATAAATAACGTAAACTACCATCACTTAAAAATAACGTATTATTCCTAATTTTACAGGTTACTACAGCATACAGCTATCCTCCAGTTATGTACTTCTGGCAGCCAACATAGAAGACTTCCACAATCTCGCCAAGAGGCTAGCACCAAAACAGGTAGCAGGCGAACTAATACCACTCCCAACAAAATCAGCCTTACGAGAAAATACAAGACCCGACAATTATGAAGAAGGTGGCCTTACTTACCAATCAGAAGAAGTTAAACATAAGCGTCTTAGAAGACTACCAACGCACAGAAGACCTGTAAAGAGTTCGCCATCAAAATTTGAAATACAACTGGATAGTCTAGTTGAACGTGTGAAAGAGACCTTACAGAAAGATTGGTCGAAATTCCTTACTACCAAAGACGGACAATACACAAGAAATTCGGACGACGACGTGTATATGACTACTGAAATGTCTACAAGGGAATTGGTCACACATTCTTTTGAACATTACAAGAATCATCGACCATATTCATTTAATACACCTCAAGTACGTTACATAAAACAATCTAGAGACGAGGCTAAAGCTAAGCGTCAAGAAAAACACCGAACCCAAGATAAGAATGTTGAACCACAAAATCGTTATGCTTCAAATCTAGAACCAAAAATACCCAAGTATGTTGATCCTGAAAACGAAGTACATAAACAGCCCACCCGCTTCAAAAAATCTCCTTCACAACCAAGTAATCAAGGTGCCTCTGAAAATTTAAGTCCAACTAAACAACGTATAACAGACAACATGTTTAAAGAAAAGCATATTTATGAAAATCAAAGACCAAGTAAACAACGTATTAAAGAAGACATGTTAAAAGAAAGAGATATTAATGACAATTCAAGACCAGCTAAACAACGTATTAAAAACAAGATGTTCGAAGAAAGAGATATCTCTGAAAATTCAAGACCAACTAAACAAAGTATTAAAGACGATATGTTTAAAGAAAGGGATACCTATAAAAATTCAAGACCATCAAAACAACTTATTAAAGACGATATGTTGAAAGAAACAGATATCTATGAAATTTCAAAACCAACTAAACAAGGTATTGAAAACGATATATTAAAAGAAATAGATGGCTATGAAAATCAAAGACCAACTAAACAACATATTGAAGGCGATATGTTGAAAGAAACAGATTACTATGAAAATCAAAGACCAACTAAACAACGTATTAAAGACAGCATGTTAGACGATAAAGATATTTATGAATCGGAACCAGAGAACAAGAAAATCGTGACTGAAGCTACGGAAGATCCCGCTGATTTACTAAAGGAAACTGATATACGAAATATAAAAGATAGCTACGAAGACTATATTACACCGAAGAAAGATGACAGTTTTGAAGCAACAGAACCAGCAAAATCTCTCATTAACATGAAAGGAACGATTAATAATAAACGAATACCACAAAATCCTTATGTGCTTGATATACGAGAAGTTACAGAAGCTGTCAAAGATATAACTCATAATAATTATAACTATAAAAGGGACCCTGATATTGACGATGATAGAACTATCAATTACAATAAGAAGAAGAGAAATGATAGACTCGAACACCAAAAAAGAACTACAGCCACAACTGACTACACGCAAGATCAATATGATGACTTACAGACAACCAGCAACGTACGAACACGTTTTACGAATAACGACCGGCCGTATCCAATAAAAAGATTGCCAGCACGAGAACTCCCAGAGAAACATCACAATGTCGGTAAAGAAAGATTCGTTGAAGTCCACGAAGGGTTAAATTCCCATGTAGTTGCAGCATCATCGTCAATATATCTGGGTACGCAGGAAAGATACATACATCACCCCAGTCACGCTGCTATCCCAGAGACAGACACACAACAGTGGATTAACACACAAAGTAAACAAAACAATAAAGAAACCGAACGACAAGAGTTACCTAACAAGAATAAAGTTCAAGAAGCAAGCACGAAAGATGCTTTACAACCTTTTAAAGACATCGATATGCTAAAAGTAAAAGATAGCTACGAGGATTATGTTACACCAAAACGAGATGACAATATTTATAAAGAAATAGAACAAACGAAATCTGACGCTAAAAGAGAGAATAGAAATTTCGATGCGCTGATTAGTGCACTACCCACAAATTTCGACGGTCGTGATAAGAAAAGGAATCAATTCAGAGATGCTGAAGAAACCAATGATTTTAATATCAATTACAATAAAAAGAAACAGAATAACAAATTGAATACAAATAGAAATGAAAATCTCAAACGGTCTTTACTAAGGAAGATCACATTTACTTCGGAATCACCAACAAAATCTATATTTGATTTTGATAAACCATTTGCGGATCTTGATAAACCATTGGTGGATTTTGATAAAACATTGGTGGATTTTGATAAGCCATTGCCGAATCTTGATAAACCATTGGTGGATCTTGATAAACCAACACCGTATGCAGAACAGTTAGAACTAAGCTTGAACGATGACATGTTTAAAATGAGAGCCAAAGATGATATCAAATTAAAGGCGGTAAGATTTCTGCTAGAAGAAAAGATTAAAGAAGGAAGGAAATTATCTTCAATGAAGTAAAAAAATTGTTTAGATACAGGAATATTTTAAGTTTATTAAAATGTAGGTACAAACAACGATAAAAAAACAACAGCGATAGCTCAGTGGGGAGACCAACAGACTACAATGCAGAGGGTCTTGGGTTCGAACCCACGTCACGCACCTCTGACTTTCGGAAGTTATATGACTTTTCGAAATTATATGCGTATTGATTGACATTTATCGCCTGCTCTGTGCCTCGGAGAGCACGTTAAACCGTCGGTCCCAGCTGTCATGAAATCTATGGCAGTCGTTATTGGGCAGTCAGTGCCCTCTTATATCCTAACACTGGTCTAGCCTTAAGGTATCGTTAGCCTTCGGGTTGCGGAGGTCAGATGGCAGTCGCTCCGTGTAAAAACTGATATCCAGTCAAATCCGGTTAGACTAGAAAGCCGACCCCAAGTGACTTGGGAATAATAAAGGCTAAGGAGAAGAGAATGTACAAGCATAACAGTATCCGAACTAATGTTATGAATGCGAATGTGAGTTTATTTGTTACGCTTTCACTCCTAACTACTAGACCGATCATCATGAAATTTCGTATACGTGTTGGAACAAAAAAGGACATAGGGTACCGTTCATCCAGAAAAAAGTAGGTAACCTATACCACATTTACGAGAGCGAAGCCGCGGCCAAAATCTAGTGATAATATGAATAATATCAGCCCTGTATATAAACTGTCCCGCTGCTGGGCACAGGGCTCTTCTTAGAGTGAGAAGGGGTTAGGCACCCGCATTCAGTCCACTACGCTGGCTGAATGCGGGTCGGTTCTCGTCACATATCTTCGAGAATATTATGGCGAATTCTTAGACATGCAGGTTTCCTCACGATGTTTTCCTTCACCGTTAATGCGAGCGATAATAAACTATTTAATACGCACATAACTTCGTAAAGTCAGAGTTGCGTGTTTTGGGATTGAGCTCGAGATCGCTGCGTGGCAGTCCAATGGTCTCCTACTAGCAGCTTGCCTGGTATTTTGGTGGTCTTGAGTATTCGATTCTCGTTCTATATACAGAGTTAAGTAAACACTAATAACTTATTGCCCTATATACAGGATGTCCGGTAATTAATTAATAACCTTGAAATGTCTAATAGTAGAACTGATGGCCGTTCAGAAAAAAAAATGAAAAGAAATCTATCCTATAACTACTACTAGAGATATGATTTTTTTTAATTACCATGTTTTACTTCCTTTTTTTTTGTACAACTAAGGTGGCAAACAAGCATACGGCCCACCTGATGGTAAGTGGTCACCGTAGCCTATGGACGCCTGCAACACTAGAGGCATCACTTGCGCGTTGCAGAGCCTTTAGGAAAGGACGTGGGAAGGAAAGGGGGTGATTGGGCCTCCGTTACTCTCACTCGCCGAACGAAACACAACAGTAGGACTACTGCTATTCCACGTCGAAATTCTGTGAGAGGGTAGTCCTTCCCCGGTCGAGCAGACCCATTCATGCTGACATCAGCGAGGCTCTATTACTCAACTCTACTATTTTCTTGTACACTACGACCATAAATGAATGAATTCCATCGGTTTTTTGTTGTTTTATTATTAAATATTAAACACTAATTATGCTTATAGATAGACAGTCAAAAGTATGACTATATAGATATTGCACTTTTAATTTTTTTCTGGACGTCCATCAGTTTTACTGTAAAGCCGGCCATACACGCTAGGGTGTACCTGACAAGTTTGCTTGTACAGTTCAACTGTACAGGTAAACCGGAGCGTGTATGTTGCACTACTGTGCAGGTTGCCACGCCTATACAGGCAACCCGAAAAAATATGAATTTTAATATTTTTTGCCTGTGCAGGCAAAACTGAGCGTGTGTAGCGGTCGCCTGCGCAGGTGTGCGCAGTGCGTCGCTGTCGGGGCCATGGTATCAACTGAGAGTTTGTACAGGTTTACAGCTACGTGTATGGTCTCTATGCAGCTCAAGTTTATCTGTACAGTTGAACTGTACAGGCAAACCTGTCAGTTTCGGGTGTACCTATAATAAACAAGATACTATAAACAGGCTGTCCGGTAATTAATGGATAATCTTGCGCTAGGGTTAGCGCAAGGTTATCCATTAATTACCGGACAGCCTGTTTATAGTATCTTCTTTACATCATACTTATAAGCTTTTGATCCTTCGATCAATAATACACTAGATGTCCGATAAGCGCTTGAAAAACGAGCCGAAAAATAAGAGCACAAATACGGTTGTGCTCTTATTTCAAATTAGTATGATCCAATCATAGCCAACATTAAGTTGTCAAAAACCCGCAGTGTGCGTTCAAAAATTGTGCAAATAACCACCGTAACACCGAGATTTTGGAAGGAATATATTTTTTCCGGTAAGTTTATATCATTAAGTATGTTTCATAAAGTAAAAACCTAATTAAATAGTAAATATGAATCAATTACCAAATATTATGATTGTTTGACCAACGTTTGCAACAACGCGCCAACTATTATTACTATTTTTGGGACTTTGTAATTTAGACTTTAAAAGATGCGTATAAGATTAAAATTGTTTTGATATGATTTGAGCAGCGAACAACGCTCGTAAAAATTAATTGCTTTTTGTACATAGCTTTGTAAATGCAACTTTAAGTATTGGATTTAAGGTTGAATTTGCATTAATGTATTTTTATTTCAACTAGAATTCTTAGAATTACCTACACTCACAATTGGCGACAGTTTTAAAGAGGACTTTTGTATGGAATATCTAGTCTATTATTGATCGAAGTTTTGATCACATTTTGCAAAACCCAGTACATTTTCCTATCCACTCGTAGTATTTTTACGTCGTACATAACGAGAACTGTCGTCCACCGTCCATTTCTAGATTAGCTACAGAGAATTACATAACAGAAAAATGCAATACCACTGTTGGTTTAAGGGGACACCGCGAAAATTACCGCCCGTACTCATTGACACTCATTGTATACCAATCGTTAAAGAGTGGTCATAAGGTCTAAAATTGCGATGCGCCTGCAATGATCGAGAGCGCTTAGAAATTATTAAAATCTTAAAATTAAAAATAATTGTTTTAGTTATGGAAATAATGAGCTAGCAAATTACTAATATTGATGTTACGAATATATTTGAGTAATTCCTAAGCATAATGATAATGTAACTTCCTTGTAATTTCAAAAATAGTAATTTTTCAGAGGTGTTTTCGAAAATAATTATGATCGAGCCAAAATCACAATGTCGTGTTTTTGAGCTAGGAAATTCTAGTTAAAGACATCAATTTACCTATGTCAAAATTCTAGATTAATTGGTCTTCTCATAGTCCTATACTATTCGATGAAAGTTAGTGCATTTTTTCAGTGTATCCTCTTAAATCAATTTAGTGCTAAACGTATTTTGTGAGTTGTCCTGCAAGTGGTCCTAAGATCGCATCTTGGATCTTACATTTCGCTTACAACTAATTTGTGTTACATTTTTATTAACCTCTGAGTTTCGAAGGGTTTAATGAAAACACTATGTGAGTCTGTGTGTCTGTCTGTTAGTGACAGTTTGTTAGTGACAGGCATAACTCCGGAACCACTTAACTGATTGACTTGTAACTTAGTGTGCAGACACCTTGGGGTCATACCTCGGTCGAGTTTGAATATGGGCCCTGTGGGTCAAAAGACCCCAGAGATATAAGGGTCACAAGGTCACATGTATTTTAAATGGCAAAATATTTACTTGTAACTTGGTGTGCAGACACCTTGGGGTCACACCTCGATCGAGTTTGAATATGGGCCCTGTGGGTCAAAAGACCCTAGAGATATAAGGGTCACATGTATTTTAAATGGCAAAATATTTACTTGTAACTTGGTGTGCAGACACCTTGGGGTCACACCTCGGTCGAGTTTAAATATGGGCCCTTTGGGTCAAAAGACCCTAGAGATATAAGGGTCACATGTATTTTAAATGGCAAAATATTTACTTGTAACTTGGTGTGCAGACACCTTGGGGTCACACCTCGGTCGAGTTTAAATATGGGCCCTTTGGGTCAAAAGACCCCAGAGATATAAGGGTCACAAGGTCACATGTATTTTAAATGGCAAAATATTTACTTGTAACTTGGTGTGCAGACACCTTGGGGTCACACCTCGGTCGAGTTTGAATATGGGCCCTGTGGGTCAAAAGACCCTAGAGATATAAGGGTCACATGTATTTTAAATGGCAAAATATTTACTGGTAATTTGGTGTGCAGACACCTTGTGGTCACACCTCGGTCGAGTTTGAATATGGGCCCTGTGGGTCAAAAGACCCCGAGATATAGGGGTCATTTCCTTTCATTACTTTTACATTTAAGACGAAGAGGTTGAATCCTGGGTTTTTAAAAATAAAAAATAAAATAAAATGTTTTTATTTCGGAAACAAGTCCATAGAGATTTTAGACCCATCTTGTTTATTTACTAGATGCGCCCGCAGTTTCACATTTGCCGTGAAGAATTAGTCAATATGTTGTTGAGCTGACGGTGCTGGCTGCTACAACACACACGTAGGTGCCTCCGTGGCGCAGCAGTAGTGAATGAGACTGCTGTGCATGAGGTCTCGGGTTCGATCCCGGGTCGGGTCAAAAAAAGTTGTTGGATTTTTCTGTTAAGGGCAGGGTAGGCAGTCTAAGATTCTCTCGCCTCAAGAGAAATAGTATACCTGATCTAGCAATAAGATTTGCAGACAGTAGATGAGAATGGCATCAATGGGTGCACAACTCAGCTAAAGATATATACTGATGAAAATCTGACAACATATTAGATTATTGTTTCAAGAAAACAAATTACTAAGTAGCAGGGTATAAAAAAAAATTTTAAAAAAAATTTGTTGGAGATGCGCGCCTTCGGATCATACTCGAGACCTCTGTTTGACAGTCCAAGGGTCTCCCACTAGGCTATCGCTGCTTTTCACTTTAACACTAATATGGTGATCCTCCGTGGCGCAGCGGTAGTGAATGCGACTGCTGTGCATGAGGTCTCGGGTTCGAATCCCGGGTCGGACCAACAAAAACGAATTGGGTTTTTCTGTTAAGAAATTTCAATATTAGCTCGGAGTTAGGAAGTTGGCGGTGTTAGTCACCCTCGTGCCTCGGAAAATACGTAAAGCCGTTGGTCCTGCGCCTGATCTCTCTCCGGTCGTGTCGGATTACCGTCCCATCGGATCATGAGAGTTAAGGAACAGAGAGTGCACTTGTGTTTGCGCACACACTTGTGTACTATAATATCTCCTGCGCAGATGGTCAGTCTCCGTTAAGATTGGCCGCCGTGACCGAAATTCGGTCTGGAGGACCTTATTAGGTACGTACCAATATTTGTGGTATTCGTATAAATAAAACTGCAGCTTATAGATATTATAATTATTGAAAACTTCGATCAAATATACCATAGATGCACATTCTCATACAAAAACCGCGTCAATATGTGGCACTGACTAGTACTACTTACTTATAAGTGTGTGCATTTATTATGCAATCCAGGAAATAAACCGGAATAACCATTGAACGCCCACTGAGAAACATTTTGTAATAGTTTAGTTAATACGCGTCAATGTAAAGCGTCCTAAGTGTGTTACTCGCGATACGCAAGCGTACTAAGTATAACGGTCTCCACCGTAGTAGTGTTGTCGATTCGCTCTCGCTTATAGGCAGCGCACGCAAGAGTGAGTGGGACAGGTGCATAATATAGCGCATACGACTGATTTATGCACAGTTTTGTTGGAGCCGTTTTTTGAGCGACGATCGTGCATCTATGGTATATTTGATCGATGATTGAAAACTAATATTTGTCCGCGTTAATGTAGGTTTTTGAATGAAATTTTAATCCCTCGGGAACAGCTATCTGAATGAAAGGTACCTTATGTCTATTTCTGGATAGGGGGACTGAGAAACATTAATTATATAATATTCTAACTTATCAACATTTTATGCAAATAAAAATATTCTATTCTATTCTATTAAATTTTACGACAGTCGGTTGAGACGTTAAGCGAAACAAACAAGCAAGCAAACAACCTAACTAATACATATTATAAATGCGAATGTTAGTTTGTTTGTTTGTTACGCTTTTTTTTTATACAACTTAGGTGGCAAACAAGCATAAGGTCCACCTGATGATAAGTGGTCACCGTAGCCTATGGACGTCTGCGACACCAGAGGCTTCACTAGCGCGTTGCCGAAACTTTAGGAAAGGAAATGGGAAGGAGAAGGAGCGGGAAGGGGGTAAGGGGGTGATTCGGCTTTTCCGCCGTAACTACTCGACGAATCATTATGAAATTTTCTATACACGTTGTCAGGGGAACCAAAAGGACATAGAGGATTTATCCAGAAAAAGGGCTCTGCTCTCAAGGGATAGAAAACTGATATAACCTACATTTACGTGCGCAAACCCGTCGGCAAAACCTTGTTAATAATATTAGTTAGGGTACATATAGTTTAATGTCGTATGTTTGTTTGATAGACTTAAGCCTCGTATCCATTAGGCAACATTTGACGCGCAACATTTTGCACAACATTGTTGCTCACTGCAACGCGGAACTTTGTTGCAAGGTTGTCTGTCCAGGCATGACCAGTCGTTGGCAACATGTCGCCAGAGGAACAAGTATAATAATAACATTTATTTATCTTCCACAAAGGCATCTTATATCTAACACATATACAATTATACATATTACAGAACATAAGCTGATCTTTTGTGGGAAACTGGTATCTGCATTAGGAAACCCTGTCACGCAGATTACCAGGCCCCCTCTTAAAATAGTTATGTATAACAATGGCATAAGTTAGGTAAAATAAAACCTTTGCTGAGAGAACTATAAAAGGTTGTCTAAAAATTTACTAAAATAAACAAGTACATATTTTAACTATTAGGGTCAGCGCCGACGGACAGAGTGGCGGCGAAGAGACTAATTCAGTAACAATTTAAATTCATCCTAAAGTGCTTCAGAATACGACTGTATTTGGTACAACGAAATATAATGACCGCGCTTTGAGTCGCTCGCCGTCATTTTATTTCGTTGTACCAAATACAGTCGTATTCTGAAGCACTTTAGGTTGAAATTCAATTGTTACTGAATTAGTCTCTTCGCCGCCACTCCGTCCGTCGGCGCTGACCTTTAATTTGCCTCTACGGTCAATATGTGCGTGCGCGCGTGTGAGTGTGTGTGTGTATGTGAGTCTGTGAGGGTGTGTTTGTGTGATTGTGTTGGTTTGTTTTGATTTTATTTCATAACTTCAAGGTGCTTTTCAGTTGAATTGTAGATGAGACTATTGTTGATTACAGCAGTTTTATTACACCACACTACGGACATTTCTGCGCGTCACGTCTCCACTTGACAACATTTGATGCTCAACTGCATGTTGCATGAGAACAAACAACAAGCCGCGCGTTATGTTGCGCACCAGCTGGCAACGTCGCGCATTGTTGTGCATCGTTGCCGATCTTGTTGAGAGTCACGTGTTGTGCGTCAATTATTGCCTAGTCGATACGAGGCTTTATGATACGAAATCTATATATATATAACTCTTCCGTTACTGAGTGACTGACAGACAACGCACAGCCGGAACTACTGAACGCAAGAAGCTGAAATTTGACATGTATGTTCCTTGGGTACTGTAGGGGTGCACTAAGAAGGGATTTCCTGAAATTCCCACGGGATTGGGAAGAAATGGGTAAATAAAAAAACATGTGCGGGCGTAGCTGCGGGCATCCTCTAGTAATTAATATAACATTTTCATTAATTTTCACAAGTGTCATCTGCGTCTGAAAGCTCGTCTAGGCACGTTGCCTTAGTTTCCTTGGCTTTAGTAAATATTGCTCCTTTCGGTTTTTTCGTTGAACCTGTATCATAACAGACATATTTATACTAATACTAGATGTTTATCGTTACTGCGCCGCCCCCATGGGTCGTAGCGTGATGTTATATAGCCTATAGCCTTCCTCGATAAATAGGCTATCCAACACTAAAAGAATTTTTCAAATTGAACCGGTAGTTCCTGAGATTAGCGCGTTCAAACAAATAAACAAACAAACTCTTCAGCTTTGTGTTTCTAGATATATTTATGTTTATTATATATCAATACATATTTATTATCCATTTATTTTTTATTTTATTTAATATGATCTTCTGTTCTACACATATATGTAATTGCCTGTCTATTGTACATTATATTATATTTACTCTATCTATTAAGTATGTTTATAAACTGTATGCCGAATAATCGTCCGCGCTAGCCCTTGGGTTTCGGCTGAAAAACAGCGCTGCGGTCATCCGTAGCAAAGGCTGAGCTGGAACCTTTTAGACACACTGCACAACATTTTGTTTATATTTTTTTGGAATTTTTATTCCTCTTGTTTGTATGATAATAAGTTGTGTTTTTAGTGTGTTTAATAAATTATTTTTCTTTCTTTCTTTCTTTATAATATTAGTATAGATTATAAAGCTGAAGAGTTTGTTTGTTTTACCAGTACGATTTGCTGAGGTCGGAATTAGGTAGAGTTATTTATGCACTTACACTGATTTTATACAGCGAAAGAATAAAGTGGATATGCCTCAAATCCCGAGATTAATTTTAAAGAGCAGAAAAATCCCGTGATAATCTAAATAAAAAAGTCATTTACTTTTACACAATTTAAACTACTGCACGCGCGACGTTGCCAAATTTACATCAACGACATCGGATGAACGAAGTTGCAAAATTCCAATGCGCACACGCGCGATGTTGCCACATTTGTAGTTCGCACAACATAGCTTGTGAGAACAAAAGAAAACAATACCGGAAATGCGGAGCACTCCCCACTTAACGAAATGTACTAGATTTTGTCTCTTTCTACCGCATTCAAACTTTCTATTAGCAATAAATCGGTTAACTCATTCACACAGCTCATTCACTTACCTCGGTTCGTAGAATGCGCTCGCTATCTTTCTCTGAGGTTTTTATTATTATTTATTTGTAATATTGTTGGCCACACGGAATTGTCTATTAGAAATCCCGGGAAGATCCATATTAATATCAAAATTTCGATGCAAGTACATAAATAACTCTACCTAATTCCGACCTCTGAATTGATTAGGGACCGTGGTGCCAGAGCTCTCGTATATAATACTTGTTTTTTCTTTGTTAATAGACAATTCTCACACTAGGTATAGTTCCTGTGTCGCGAGGGACTTCGGCCAGACACGAAACAACTATTTGTGGATCATATAAATTTTTGTCCCGTGTGGGTATCGAACCCACAACACTCGGTACGATAGCAGTGTCGAGGCGACCACTTACCCCACTACGCTATCCGAGCAGACAAATATCAATATACATACATAATTCACG
The DNA here is from genome assembly GCA_963564715.1 of Catocala sponsa. Taxonomy (NCBI): domain Eukaryota; kingdom Metazoa; phylum Arthropoda; class Insecta; order Lepidoptera; family Erebidae; genus Catocala; species Catocala sponsa. Next base: position 6,871,547 of record OY751356.1, on the reverse strand, counting down.
CCTGTTTCCCAGAGGGGTAGGTAGAGACTACGGATTTCCATTCACTACGATCCTGACACACTTCTCTGGCTTCATTCACTTTCATCACATTCCTCATTAACGCCCATCGGTTCAAGGAGCTCTAATAATATAGTGTATCTTTTATTAGCAACATGTGCGTGCGTGCGTGCGTCTGTATTTGTGCGTGTGCTTGTGTAGGTAAAGGATAAATCTTGCATAGTTCATTCATTTTATTATTATATACATTGATTGACTCAGCAATCTTCAAATTGTATACTAAAAATGCGGAAGGCCCTGTGCCCTGTAATACAGTTTTTCAACTAGCATAGGGCACAGGTAACCTTTTCCACTAACAAAACAAAAGAAATTGTAAGTAATATTAGTTTATATTTCAATAGTGGAAAAATAATTGTAACCTGTTTTTTTTTTGAACGCAATAAAGTATATTATTATTATTTTTGAAATATTTTTTAACTCCCTTTTTTGAAGAGGTAAAGGCGTGTCATGCGGGCCAAGACCAAGCATGGCACGTTAAATGAAGTAAGTTGATGATATGGATGATGATGTTAGAAATTTGCGTGTGATGCGGCACGTGTTGAGAATCGTGGCTTTTTGCAATAGTTGTAGTGTGTGTATAGGCATGTGTAAGATGTCAAGGCTTTGAGTGAGTGTTTTGGGTATTATACCAGTTGATGACAAGACTATTGGTACAATATGCACTGTACGTGCTCTCCATTGTATTTTTAATTCGATCGCTAAGTCTTGGTATTTAGAAAGCTTATCGGCTATTGTTGATTGTACGTTGTGACTGTTGGGGATGGCTATGTCAATAATATAAATGGTGTTGCTATTTTTATCATGTAGTGTTATATCGGGTCTGTTATAGTGTACGGTTTTGTCAGTAATGATTGTTCGGTTCCAATACATTTTACAGGTGCTGTTTTCGAGGACAGTGTCTGGTTTATATTTGTAGTATGGCAATTTTTTATTGATAGAATGATACTGATGTGCTAAATGTTGGTGTATTATTGCAGCTACTTGGTCATGCCGGTGTTTATAATCAGACTGGACCAGAAATTTGCAAGCGCCAGTTATATGTTGTATTGTTTCAGTAGCTGAGTTACAGTGTCTGCATAAATCTGAGGTTTGATTTGGGTCTCTAATTATGAATTTATTATTATTATTATCGAGGTGTACCAATATGGTTGGGACCATAAGTTCATCTCTGCCTGCCCCTGTGGCGACAGGCACCAGACTTGACAAATGGAGATACCATTTGGTTAGGTACTTAACTAATGGTAAACAATCTTAACTTCTTAAACGTCTAGGGGAAATACGTAAAAAATAATTAAAAATTCATTGTGCAAACAATACACAAACGGACAAATGTATATGCGCTCGACACTTGACTCATTAACGAGTCAAGTGTGCAGCGGACATACATTCGTAGTTTTTTTTTTGATATCTCATTTTTGCGGACAGCCTATGTCCGCTCGACAGTTGACGGGTTAATGTGATTTTTAAACTAACACATATTAAACGCTTGACATTAATCATCCTGAAACTGATTGTTAACAGGCCAGACTGTCCTATACAACGGCACTGGGTGGAAATAGCTATAGGTACACATACAGAGATCTCACACAACGTAGCGTAGACGTACCTATAGTGCTACCACACGGTGCCTAGAGGGCAGTTACTAACACTACTAATATAGACTATAAGTACATTCTGTTACTAACCCATTACTAAACAATCTATGGACTCTTTTTATGTAGGTACATACCAACATTAATGTCCGAAATAAAGATATTTTATTATTATTTTATTTATTAACCTTAATTTTAGCAAACTTATTTATTATGCAATAGAGTACGCAAATTAATATCCTAACTAATATTATAAAAGCGTAAATGAGTTTGTTTGTTTGTTACCTTTTCACGCCTAAACCACTGAACCGATCATCCTGAAATTTTGCATATACATTGTCAGATGTACAGAAACGGACATAGGCTACCTTTCATCCCGAAAAAAATTACTGTTCCCGAGGAAAACAACAAAAACGTTCTTATGATAATAGATGGCGTCACGTGTCTTTCGAATCATGATTGAAAGAAACAGAGTACAACCCGAATTGATTGTCAAATTCTAAATTAACGCGAGCGAAGCGCGGGCAAAAGCTAGTATTATTATATTTTCAAGAATCTTCGCAGCGTAGCAAAATTTAAATTACTAAAATCAATCATAACAATCATAACCTATTGTATAACATCGTGGGGGGAGCATCGAAAATAATATTATTGCCATTAGAACGTGCTCAAAGAGCCATCTTAAAGGTAGCCACATTCCGCCCTTTCATCTTCCCTACCTATGAACTATACCAATCCACTAACATTTTAACTGTCCGTCAACTATTTATCCTGCACACTATCCTTAAACAACATACGCTACTACCTTTTTTACATACGAGAACAAAAGAAGGAAAGACTTAGTTTGTGAAAGTTTCCAAACTAAGCATGCTTATATGATTTTTGAAGTGAAATCTTCTTTAGGCGCGTTGAGCACTTCTTGGGTGCAAAAATAATCATGGAATTCGCGTTATCGTCACGCTGCCACACTTTATTATTATTTTTTAGAATATTAACAATATCTCAGAAATGGCGTGTTCTACGCAAAAATAACGAAATTTTGATCCCCTTAATAACGCCTAAGAGAGTATCAACAACAGACAACTAGCATCCGTCACGCCTTTTTATTTTTATTTTTAAAGTAGTGTTTATGGTCACGGATTAAAGTTTTCACTTCTATCGGCAGTCCCCAAATTTTATTCTTATTCTTAGGGCCTCTTTTGTACAATAAACTAAATAAGTTACTAGATATATATAGCATTAATTATCAATGTCACATAGTTTTAACAAAGTACCCAAAAACGCTTACGTATTCAGATACAGAGAAATTGCTAGTAGTTGTCAAAATAACAGCTTTTTATCTAATGCATATGAAAGTATAGTAGTAAAGTAACTAACGGTTCAATTGATTTAGTAATCGGTATTGTTGTATTTACTTGGATCTTTAGCAGCTTTTTATTTTAAAGTGGGTTTTTAGATAAAACACACATCAAGATTGTTTACCTTTAGGCCGTCAAAGTAGAGACCTCAACATCGCCTCGGCTGCTATGAGGGCGGTGTGGAGGTCACTGCTCTTAGACCACACGACTGCTTACCATCAGGTGGAGTGTGGTCATTTTGACGAAGAAAATAAAAAAAGAAATTAAAAAAGTACCTAACCAAATGGAGGTCAGATGAATGTAGGTACCTTACCTGACAACTCTGACGTCATACAACATGGCGGCCGGAAGATCTTGGTTTGCTGCAACAGTCTAGTAACATTCCCAATATCCAAATGCCAATTATGAAACATCTTCTTGAGACCCTTTTTTAACGTCCAGAAGTTCTGTTTCTCCGTTTCGTCTGAAATATAAAAAGAGTTCTAGTGTTTGTCAACGAGGGTTAACAAAAATAACCGGATAAAACATTTTGACGGTAGACGCCAATGACTCGCTTCTATGACGTTGCTCCTTAAACTAGAGCTGGCAAAATGAAAGTGTAACACACTTCATTTTTTTCACGTGGGGAAATGCTTGTGATGCACACCCACACGCCCCAAGAGGGGGCGAGAGGGTTATGTCGAGCTCTCCAGAGATTTCGGGCCTACCGACTAAGGGTCAGCGCCCACGGACGGAGTGGCGGCGAAGAGACTAATTCAGTAACAATTTGAATTCAACCTAAAGTGCTTCAGAATACGATTGTATTAAGTACAATTAAATAAAATTACGACGAGCGACTCAAAGCGCGGTCATTTTATTTCGTTGTACCAAATACAGTCGTATTCTGAAGCACTTTAGGTTGAATTTAAGTTGTTACTGAATTAGTCTCTTCGCCGCCACTCCGTCCGTCGGCGCTGACCCTAAAACCACCACCGTGAGCCAGCTCGCTATTTGTATAATAATAATAATAAAAACTTTATTTATACATAAATCATAGCACAGTTAATCTATCTCAAACAAATAAAAAATGTACTTAATATTGAATTTGAAATTTAGAGATAGAGTGTACTATGGTGTCTGAACTAGTAGAAACTGTGTGACAGACACCAACGCCCTTACAACTTCGCATTTTTATATTGAAGACATTGATATATAAAAACCCTAGATACACAATCCCATACAAAACTTACACTTAAAACTGTCCTCAGTTGCTTATAGGTAGTTATATTAACTATATAAAGTTTCATTGATGCAAATTAAACCTTACCGCCTTAATTTTAAGTTGAATATACAAGGCTATCTAAAAAGGGTAATAAAATTTTACGAGCAGAGTTCGCAAGAAGGAATGGAGTCGAATACTGTTTTTACAAATTCTGTGCAATATTAATTTGTTCTTTCTTCAACACAACTATAATAAAAAATATTTAATGTAAGTTAATATTCTGACGTAATTATGTAGAGTTTATAAAATGCATGTGAATGTGTGTTTTAAACACATATTTTTTTTTACTTTTACCTTAATATATAACAGTAATAGATAATTAATACGCACATAAATTATATTACGAGTATCTTTCATTGCTGTTCATATACTTGGCTGCCCGACTTTGAAATTATAATGTTTGAACATTACGCGACTGATTGTACTTACAAATTAAAGTAACATAAAACGATAGAGAAAATTAAGATATCAAACTTGAAAAGATACGACATAATAAATTTTTAATTTCCTTGAAAATATATAAAACATATAATTAAACATATAACTTTATTGGATATTATAGGTATCCAATAAAGCAAAGAAGTAGAGTTTAATATTTGTTCATAATGTTATTTTGTTCCTATAAATACATATTTGGATTTTGCATAGAACTTGGCACTCATTTAGATCTCCATTCTTTTTGCGGCGAAGCCCACAGCCAAGCATAATTTTTGTATTGAACTGGGCTCTCCTTTTTTACATTTATGTTTTTGGTGGGATGGTCTTTTACATTAAAACTTATGACTTATTAAGAAATTGGTCATATCTACGATGAAGTTCAATAATGGTATTTTGGAATAGCATTCCTATTAACTACGTAAGAAAAATTACAGAAAAGCTAAATAGGAAATAATGTATCTGATAAAACCGTACACATATTGTAAAAACTGTATGCATGGCAACACTGCGTGTCTCAGATGTAAACAATGGTTTCCGATGTATTTGAAATCGCGAAAATACTTTTCAACACGAAAATAAGAATCGAAAGTGTCCGTGAGATTGTAATGATTGATTATTAAGTCATAAAATAAAATGCAAATTATTGTTTAGGTGGAATGTCTGTTTATTCATAGGCCAAATTGTTCATTGTCCTTTAAGGTAGGTAGGTTTTGTCACAATACGTTCAATAATATATATTTTTTTAATTTTCGCGGTCATTTAGTGATTATTTAAAGCATAATAATATATAATATGGTAGGTCGCTGGAACTGAAATTACTTCAGCGACAAGTAATACATATGTACTAACCCATATGGATCTATATACGTCATTTATGTGGCTTGGATTTCCGGATCAGGTTGATTTTTAATTTTTTTGTTACATAGGTTCGATACCCGGATCGGATATTTATATTACTGGTAAGATACTTCTTACAAACAGCAGACATTTTACAACTTTGCATAGTGCTAGAGACCTAATAGTTGTGTTTTTACAAAAGAAATAGAATAATTCACAATTTTATTTTAGTTTGAATTTGCTGAAATTTGGCCTAATTTTTGCATTTGTCGTTTTGGCGCCCGTTGCCAATTGCCATCTGGCGCCAAGAGCGATCGCTCCTCTCGCTTTTCCCCAGAGCCGGCGCTGAATACCATATATATACTCTGGTTTCCATCCCCAGAATCAGGTACATTACTTGAAAATTGTTGATTGTTCATAAAAGGTTATATACCTTTTATACGTACTCGTACATGGAGCAAAGGTTTCTGGTTCTCCACTGAGGAAATCCGTCCCCTTAAGGAGTCTAGTGGTTCTATTTACAGCAGGAAATACAACATAAGCTTGTCTGCATGGCCGCTGATTTCAGCATGAATGAGCCGGCTCGACCGGGGAAGGACTATCCTCTCACAGAATATCGCCGTGAAATAGCAGTATTCCTACTGTTGTGTTTCGTTCGGTAAGTGAGAGTGCCGGAGATTGCGCGGACGGAGGAGTATGAAATTTGGCACAGTTAAAGTTTATATGGAGAAGGAGGGGCGAATCCTAATATTTAATATAAAATATGCATTAGAAGTACATTAAATTAATGAAAATACACTACACGCACACAACCATGCATTTGCCCCACGCAGTCGAAGCGCGTAACTATGGTTACATATATCAATATATAATGACATATCAGCAATATCTTACAGGCAAACTTTGGTCGAATGTCAAGCACTAGGCGACCGCTAGTTATTATTATTACCTCTTATAATCTGGTTAAACAACAACTCGATTGCCTCGGGCTCCCATTGGAATGTACGGATCGGTATATTACTTATCTGGTACAATATCGAATAAATTTCATCTTTGGTTTGCTCCCTCGTGTTTTGAGTGAGTAAATGAACTAATCTGGAAATGGAAAATAAATCTTTCTATTTTATTAAAGCAACTCCCTAACCTATCTTATCTTATGTGGGGGCCAGTCAGTGCAGACCGGCGCCACTTCGACCCAGTGGGATCTTTTGTGTCGACACTCTCCCAATAACGACTGCCATAGATGTTCATGGCAGCCGGGACCAACGGCTTAACGTGCTTTCCGAGGCACGGAGCAGGCGATAATTGTCAATCAATACGCACATAATTTCGAAAGTCATATAACTTCCGAAAGTCAGAGGTGCGCAACTTGGGTTCGAACCCGAGACCCTCTGCATTGCAGTCTGTTTGTCTCCCCACTGAGCTATCGCTACTCCAACTCCCTAACCTAAGTAGGGATAACTGCTGTGTCGCGGGGGACTTCACATTCAAACAACTGACTCAAAGAACAGCAAGACTCAAAACATATATTTGTGGGTCAAGTGTATTCTCAAAATAACGACCTTAAATTTCTTAGGGCTATTAAATCTAATAACGACTGTTCGTTGCTGCAAGACGATATAAACAGGCTGGCTCAATGGTGCGTGCTAAACAAAATGTCGTTAAACATAGAAAAATGTAATTATATCCGATTCACAAGAAATATCTAGACACGCGGCAGCGTGTCAAGCCAAGTTCAAGCAAAGGAATTGGTTAGCCAGCGCCGAGTGTAATATTACACTAACCACTTGGTGCCACTTTTGACCCTTCTATAACTCAAAACCTCTTTAACGTAAACACATAAAACTACGTGTGAATGTGAGATCTTAAAGTAGGTTAGATTTGACTTGGCCAGTTTTCATTACATCAATCATTTTATAAAGTTATTCAACATATATATATATATATATATATATTAATTTTAATAAAAACTGGCCAAGTCAAATCTAACCTACTTTAAGGTCTCACATTTTTAAATAACAGCAATTGTTATAGGTATCCAATAAAGCAAAGAAATAGAGTTTAATAATTGTTCATAATGTTATTTTGTTCCTATAAATACATATTTGGATTTTGCATAGAACTTGGCACTCATTTAGATCTCCTTTCTTTTTGCGGCGAAGCCCACAGCCAAGCATAATTTTTGTATTGAACTTGGTTCTCCTTTTTTACATTTATGTTGTTGGTGGAATTAAATGAACATCAGCTATCTATACAATTAATAATACTCGTATAAGGGAGGTAGAAGAGATTCGTGATCTTGCTATTGTTATAGATAACCAATTGCGCTTTAACATACATATAAATAAACTAGCTTTTGCTCGCGGCTTCGCTCGCGTTAATTTAGAATTTGACAATCAATTCGGGTCGTACTCGTCCAGAAGTGAGAAAATTTTCATACAAACTTAATCCCCCCCTTCCGCCCCTTTAGGGGAGAGTTTTATCCATTTCACCTACACAGATATTTTTCAATTGTAATCGAAAACTTATGTACCAATTTTCATACTGCTAAGTCCAGAAATGAGAAAATTTCGTTACAAACTTTACCCCCCTATTTCACCCCCCTTAGGGGTGGAATTTCAAAAAATCCTTTCTTAGTACACCCCTACAAATTAAAACACACATGCTCTCCAAATTTCAAGTTTCTACGAGCAGCGGTTTAGGCTGTGCGTTGTCTCTAAGTCAGTCAGTCAGGACATCTTCCTTTATATATATAGATTAGTTACCAAAGCTTCAAGCTATTAGGCTTTGTTTCGCGTAATTTTAAAAATTTTAAAAATGTTTTCTCTAAAATCACGCTTTTTAATACCTTAGTCAGGCCCGGGTTTGAATATAGTAGTCAGGTGTGGTCACCTCATTATGAAGTGCATGTCAAAAGACTTGAGAGGGTCCAGAAGAGATTTATGTATCATTTATAAATTCACTGTAATAAGACCAAGGTGCTCAAAACGGACGAAGACCGCCTGATATTTTTCAAACTATCTAGTCCTCCTTGACCAGGTGTTTTTATTTAAGCTTGTGAACGGTGTCCTAGATTGCCCTCAACTCCTAGAACGGATTACATTTAACACACCGCTGAAATTGCCACGGGAATCTAGGTACTCCGTCTTTGTACCTAAAAAAGCTAGAAGTAATCTGGGTCACTATTCACCACTAAATAGGTTTCAGTTTCAGTATAAAACTTATTCTAAATCAATAATTGTATTGATATTTTTGGACAAAACATAAATAAATTCAAGGACACAATCCTATCCTAATCCTAACTAATATTATAAAAGCGAAAATGAGTTTGTTTGTTTGTTACCTTTTCACGCCTAAACCACTGGACCGATCATTCTGAAATTTTTCATATACGTTGTCAGGTGTACAGAAACGGATATAGGCTACCTTTCATCCCGAATAAAATTACTGTTTCCGAGGAAAACAACAATAACGTTCTTATGATAATAAATGGCGCCACGTGTCTTTCGAATCATGATTGAATTATATTATTACAAGCAGAGTACAACCCGAATTAATTGTCAAATTCTAAATTAACGCTAGCGAAGCCGCGGGCAATAGCTAGTTCTAAATAATATTTACAGCAATGATAACAAATAATAAATTGTATTCTCTAAAATAATGATTTAAAGACCTGCATAATTATTTAAAGACCTGCATAATTATTTAAAGACCTGCATAATTATTTAAAGACCTGCATAATAATTTAAAGACCTGCATAATTATTTAAAGACCTGCATAATTATTTAAAGACTGCATAATTATTTAGAGACTGCATAATTATTTAAAGACCTGCATAATTATTTAAAGACCTGCATAATTATTTAAAGACCTGCATAATTATTTAAAGACCTGCATAATTATTTAAAGACCTGCATAATTATTTAGAGACTGCATAATTATTTAAAGACCTGCATAATTATTTAAAGACCTGCATAATTATTTAGAGACTGCATAATTATTTAAAGACCTGCATAATTATTTAGAGACTGCATAATTATTTAAAGACCTGCATAATTATATAAAGACTGCATAATTATTTAAAGACCTGCGTAATTATTTAAAGACCTGCATCATTTCATTTCTGTTTAACTTATAATATAGTGGTGCCAATTCTGTTGTCACAAAATTCTCTAAGCTTAACTAAAAATCACTAAAATTTTGTTTAGTCCTGTCACTTTTAACGATTTCATAATACGAAATGTCATTTGAGAGGACTAAACTAAATTTTAGTGATTTTTAGTTAAGCTTAGAGAATTTTGTGACAACAGAATTGGCACCATTATAATTGTTTTGCTATATTTAAGTGTAGTATATACTTATAATCTGTTTCTAACTGTATGACATGCGTGCCGTGGCAACCTTTAAGTAAGGTAGCACTAAACACTAGCTATAAGTACTAGCCGTAAGAACATGTAACAGTGTGTACCTTGTTGGTTGTCCGAATTAAATAAATAAATAAATGAATTTTCGAAATTGGATGTAGGTTCGATCAAATATACCATAGATGCACATTCTCATACAAAAACCGCGTCAATATGTGGCACTGACCAGTACTACTTACTTATAAGTGTCCGCATTTATTATGCAATCCAGGAAATAAACCGGAATAACCATTGAACGCCTATTGAGAAACATTTTGTAATAGTTTAGTTAAAACGCGACAATGTAAAGCGTCCTAAGTGTGTTACTCGCGATACGCAAGCGTGCTAAGTATATGGTACGGTCTCCACCGTAGTAGTGGTGTCGATTCGCTCTCGCTTACGGGCAGCACACGCAAGAGTGAGTGGGACAGGTGCATAATATAGCGCATACGACTGATTTATGCACAGTTTTGTTGGGGCCGTTTTTCGAGCGACGATCGTGCATCTATGGTATATTTGATCGATGTATGTAGGACATAAATGGCACTTTAATTCCTCCTTTTTTACGCAAACGGTGTTTTAGTAAGTTTCACCTTATTATTAGTGCTAATGCAGCATGTATTAGTATTAGTTCTGATTTGTCGGCCTCGATGGCGTAGTGGTCAGTATAACCGACTGCCACGCCTGAGGTCGCGAGTTTGATTCCCGCACAAGTCAAACATTTGTGTGCATGAACATGGATGTTTGTCTTGGTCTGGGTGTTTCTATGTATAATATGTTTGTATTTACAAAAAAAAGAAGTATATATGTATGTTAATCCATTGTCTAGTACCCATAGTACAAGCTTTGCTTAGTTTGGGCTAGATGGTGTTGTGTGTATGTGGTAGAATATTATAAACAATAGGTTACAACAGCAAATACCAATCAAAAGAAATCATTTTGTGCAAACAGTATCAAAATAAAAAAGTAAATAATATTATAATAATAATTTAATTTGGATATAAAAACGTGAAGGTGTTATGGGAATATCTCATTATCTCCCTCGGACAAACTTTAAATACCGTTTACGTCATAGCAAACTATGACGTAATGGATACATACATACATACATAGATTCACGCCTGTTTCCCAGAGGGGTAGGCAGATACTACGGATTTCCATTTGCTACGATCCTGACACACTTCTCTGGCTTCATTCACTTTCATAACATACCCCATACACGCTCGTCGGTTTAAGGTGCTCTTAACCTGGCCTTTGTCCAGAACGTCTCCGATCTGATCTAGAAACGTTCGCCTAGGTCTTCCTCTTGCGACTGTTCCATTCACACTAGCCTTATAAACTTTCTTAGTCAGTCTTTTCTCGTCCATGGATGCACCATACAAACATCGTGCATCCTTTTCGTATCATTTTAGTACTAAGTTAACAGATTCAAACAGGATCGGGTGCTGGTATCTATGCCAACGACTGTAAGGTGAGCCAAAGCATGGGCAAATATGCAACGGTCTTCCAAACGGAAACCTATGCTATAATTGCCTGTGCTCAGGAGAATATCAACAGTGGTGTCACTGACAAGACTGTGTATATTCTCAGTGACAGTCAAGCTGCTCTCAAGGCTCTGGACTCGTGTAGGGTGGACTCCAGACTGGTCCTGAACTGTGTTAAGATCATCAATAAACTAGGCAGGAAGAACACAGTCAGACTGGTACCCACGTTCCGGGGCATGCAGAGGTGCAGGGCAATGAGGAGACTGATGAGTTAGCCAGAAAGGACTCGGAGCAACTGTTTGTGGGTCCCGAGCCATTCATGGGACTCTCTGAGAGCACCGTAAAGACAGCTTTAAATGCACATGGCAATGAGAAACACAGGTTAGAGTGGATGGCCCTTAGGGGTCTGGAACACTCCAAGAAATTAATTGCAAACGGAGCCACAGGCTTCACCCGGAAGTTCTGCGGGTATAGCAAGAGCCAAATGCGCCTGCTCACAGGAGCGTTCACTGGCCATCACCAACGACTTCCTGTGCAGATTGAGATTGACACACGATTCAATCTGCAGAGCCTGTGGTGAACAGGACGAGTCCATATCGCGCCTACTGTGTGAATGCGACGCGTTGGCTGGACTTAGGATGGGTCTGATGGGATTGGCATATCCAAACCCTGAAGACTTCAGGCTTCTCCCTCTGAATTGTACACTGCGGCTAATGCAGTACATTCATAAGGAGATAGCTAAGGGATAAATCTTGGAGCTGACGCAAAAGATCCCACTGGGTCGAAGTGTCACCGGTCTGTACTGACTGGCCGACACACACAAGATAAGATAAGATAACAGATTTAAAACGCTTGTACCGTATTTATATTAGAGTAGATTAGAAGAATTCTTTGTATTTTAGAGTTTGGTTTAAGCAACCACTACAGATTGGCCGTGGCTTTGCCCACGTAAATTTAGGTTATGTCAATTTTATATCGTCCATGACCGTCTGAGATCTAACATTTCTTCACAAAATTATGTTTTGATGCTATCCGTTGATAAAATGAGAAATAAAGTTGAAAGAATGAGACATTACTTCCTCTGTCAAATTTGTCTGGATGCAGATAGAAGATCTCAGACGGTCACGAACGATAGGTATAACACGGGAACAGTACTTATTTTCTAGATAAAATATGTACTTTTTGTCGTTTTCATGATGTATGCGAAATATCACGATGATCGGTCGAGTACCTAGCAGGCGTGAAAGCATAACAAAATAAACATTACCATTTATAATATCAATTAGGATTATACCGTAATAATAAAACATTGTGACTCAACTAACCTTTTATTGCTAAGCCTTGAAAACAAAAGAAAATTGGGCCGGTCTTTGGGGACTGCCGATAGAAGTGAAAACTTTAATCCTTGATCATAAACACTTCTTTATAAACAAAAAAAAACGCGGGTCGGATTCCTGATACTTCAGGTTTATTAAGGAGGTCAAAATTTCGTTATTTTTTGCGTAGGACGCACCATTTCTGAGATATTGTTAATATTATAAAATAATTTAAAAATGGAAAGCGTGGAAGCGTGACGATGACGAAGCGTGACGATGACGTGAGTTCTATGATTTTTGTTAACCCAAGAATTGCTCAACGCTCCTAAAGTTTTCACTTCAAAAATCTCCTACCGTAAGGCAGTGGTCCGACCGCCAACGATGAACGAGAAACGAGTAAAACTAGAAACTATAAACGAGTTGACGATCAGCGGGAAGCGAGTGTGTAGTTTCGATAGTTTTGTCGCCGGGCTATAAGCGAGTGTGCAAGTGCGACGAGCGATTACTCGCGCCACTCGCCCGCAGTCGCTCACTCCTGTGCAAACCTGCGCGCGCGACGAGCGAGCATCGCTGAACGAGTATCGCTGAGCGAGTTTATTTTTGAAAGCTCTTGTCGCTCAGCGACAAAACTAGTAAAGCGAGTCGTCACCGGCAGTGTGAACAGTCAGCGAGCAACTTTTAATATATGCATCTCTTTCGTTTACACGGAATGTATATTATTTGTGCGTTTCTTGAGAGAGAAAATCGCCGATAGTTAGTCGTTTTCTCGCCGGCGGTCGGACCACTGCATAAGGCTGTAGGTGCAACGAAAAGCTCTTTCTTACCTTAACACTTTATTGTCGGTAGCTTTCACAATTTTATAAGACAGATTAAAAGAAGAACCAGTCTCCAAAAGTGGGGTAAGCAGATCGTGACTATGTATGTTCGCCACTGGCTTGTTCAGGTCTACTCCGAATCTTCTATAGAAGATATCTTTACGCTGAAAAGCTCTTAAAGGCCTTCGAGACTTCTTTTTCTTTCTATTTCCACTTCTAAAACAACATGGAAAGATGGTGGCCAATTATAATAATAAGAATAATAACTCTGGGGCCCTAACCACCGGCAGCTTGGACAGCTCCCGATGTCGGTGGATCATTTCAGTTTTAATAAATTTCATAATAATAAATTTCATTTATTCAAGTAACTAGGACTCATAATAAAAAAATAATCAAATTGTTAGTATAACTTACAAACTATGTTAGTAAGACAATAATAAACAAACTATAAACTAACTAACTATTTAGTAGTTAGTTATAGTCGGCTGGACCGCATACACGCGACTCACCGCTGTATAATTCCGTGAGAGATGGCACCGCAGCGATTATTTTATTTTGTAATGCTATTGTCGCACTAGGAACTAATCCTGTATCGCGGGAGACTTTACATACAAGCTAACAACAGACACAAAGAACATCCAGACACAGCACAACCATTTGTGGATCACACAATTTTTTCCCGAGTGGGATTGGAACCCATAATACCCGGCGCGGTGGCAGTAGCGAGACAAACACTTAATCTACTACGCCATTTGTGTATATAATTAAAAAAAAAAAACATATCTAAACCATTCTCGAATCCACTGGAACGCACTCAAAAAATTTCATCAAAATCGGTCCAGCCGTTTAGGACGAGTTTAATACAAACACACGCACAGAAGATTTATATATACTACTCAAAACAAAATAAGGGCCACTAGTTTATTTACATTTAAGTGCACTTTAGTAAACTGAAAGTAACTGATAAGTAGCATTATATTGATATTACGAACTCTTTGGTATTTGATCTCTTTTATGCTGGTGTTCGTGTTCCTAATTTGAAAAGTATTGGCCATCATTTTAAGAAAAAAAAAAATTGGATGTTATTCTTATGTTTTTCTTCGATTGTCTTCTTAACTTGTTTCGGTTATTCTAGGAAAAATGTTTTACTTTTCAATTTTAATTGATTCATTTATCATCTCGCATTAATCATGCCACCAGTAAGAAGGCACATGGATACAATTACAGCAACCAGAGCCATAACTATGATTCAAGAAGGACGTTCTCAGCGTTACGTGGGTTTGCAGTTGGGTTTTACTCGAAGAGCTGTCCAAAATGTATGAAATCGCTTCCAAGAGACCGGCAGTGTTACCAGGAGACCCGGTTCAGGTAGAGTTCGTGTAACAACGGCGCACGAGGATCGGTACGTCCAACTAAGTGCTCGTCGTGATCGTACAGTAACGGCCCGTAAGTTACAACACCACCTACGGCTGACAACGGGTACCCGTGTCAGTGATCAAACTATACGTAATCGATTGCACGAAGACCAGCAAATGTCAAGACGACGAGTTGTTCGAATTCCTCTGACCAGGGTTCAACGTGCAAACCGTTTAAGATTCTCCCGTCAGTATTTGAACTGGGGGATTAATCAGTGGGGCAAGGTGCTTTTTACAGACGAGTGCAAAGTAAAAATTTTTAATGATGATCGGCGTGTTAGGGTGTGGAGACAACGCGGCGAGCGGTTTTCGGAGTCCTGCATCCACGAAGTTGACCGTTTAGGTGGTCCCAACGTAATGGTTTGGGGTGGGATTAGTTTAAACGGTAAAACCGAGCTCACCATTTTAAATGCGGGTACCGTAACTGCAGAACGTTACATCGAGGACGTCATCAGGCCTCAAGTGACCCCATTTGCACAGCGAGTGGGGCCTGGATTCATCCTGATGCAAGACAATGCCCGTGCACACACAGCTCGATCAACCCAAACTGTCCTAGAAGGGTCTCATATTGAGGTATTACCATGGCCAGCTAACAGTCCGGATTTTAATCCAATCGAGCAATTGTGGGACCAATTGAAACGAAGGGTTAGAGAGAATGAGCAAGGGGTCTACAATCAACAGCAGCTGATTGACGCTTTAAAACGTGCCTAGGAGGAGATTCCAGATGAAAACGTGAGGAATTTGATCCAGAGTATACATACGAGGCTTCAGGACTGTATTGCTAAGAGAGGAGGACATACTCGTACTAAAAAGAAGAAACAAAAGTGACAAGAACAGTATTTTGTCTTTTTCCGGTGATTTCTTTTGTTCATGTTTTTCATTCCAAATGGCCAATTTCATTATGAACTTAAAAAAAAACAATTCATTACCATTATTTCAAACAATTGTTAGCCTATATTATAACCAATAACATTATTTTGTATTTACATAAGTTAAACAATTTAATGTCTTTATTGTTTTCATGGTACAGCAAAAAATCTTAGTGGACCTTATTTTGTTTTGAGTAGTATATATAAAGATAGTAACACTTTGTTCGACTAGGAAATCCAATCCTTCTATTCACTCTACCATTACCGGCGGCCAAAAAAGTGCTCTACCAGTTTTGACAAAAGTTTCTGTGACATCTAATTATCACTAACGTTGACTTTTTTAATTTGACACATGTCATGACGTAAATATAATGGTTCCCTATTTATTCGCATAAAATGATATGTCATAAGTCATAATTTAAGATGCCATACTTTTACTTAAATCCTAATAATATAGTTACGCATAATATTAATTTGGCTTAACTGTTTAGGCATAATTTTTGAAGTGATAACTTCTTTAGCGGCGTTGTGCACTTTTTTGTGATGGGTAAAAAATGTTAAACTCGCGTCAGGACACGTGACCTTATCGAAAATTCGTAAGACGGAGGGAGAATTGTCATGTTTGTGTACGATAAATGAATATTGTATTTTACCACATAAATGATAGTAATTTTATACTGATAATTAAAGCAATTCGTGCAAAATTATTCCCTAACCATTCCAAAATATCAAAAATGCACAACGTTAATATTCAAGTTTTCACTTCTGCCGGCATTCCCGGAGTGCAACCCGTTGATTTTTTTTAAGCATAGTTATAATAAGCATAATCATTGTTTCCCACGCGCGCCTCTGTGTCGTGTCCGTCTCCCCTCTAGGGGGGGGACAGTAGGGACCTTTTAGAGGTGGGCAGGTCTTTTGTGTAGTGGCCTGCCGTGTTATACGGCGGGCCGAAACCTCGGCGGGGTCGCGACCGCATGTGAAACTGATTCGCGGGGCCCCGCCGATAGAAGTTTGTCGGGGAACACCGTGGTAGGTTTAGTCGGTATTCCGGGAGGTCCATTTTATCGTTTTAACATCTTTCTTTTACCCCGGCGAGTCCGACATAACCCCTCCGTCCGCCCCCGCGGAGGGGTATGCACCAATGCATTTCCGCAGGTAAAAAAAAAAAAGCATAATTGTTAAGCATACTATTCTAAAGCATAAATTGGAAGTTTTGTAAAGGACTTAGCCAATATGTTCCCCAAGCTGTACATTGATAAAAGATTTGTAATTAAAATACATAAAATAAATGATAAATATTGAACATCTTCTTAAAGTTCATAGCAGATATGGAAAAAAGTTCACAAAAAAAGGATTTAAACGAAGACAACAGTTCGAATACATTTTAAACGAATTTTATTGCCATGTAATATAAATAATAATTAAAAATAGCATAAAACTTGTCAATTGACATTATTGACAAAAACTCGTTTCACGCGCTTGGTTGCTGTTGTTTCGTGATTTTTGTGCAATTCAAGTAATTGCACAAAAAAGCACGAATCGTTTCATAATCCAACTAAAAAACTGCTAGTCTAGTCATGTCTTTTTAGCAAAAATGGTACATAATCTATATGTTTTGATTAAGGTGCATAGCTATAATACATTATGGAATTATGAGGATATCGGAGTGATAAAATGTCTATTTTTTCAACCTTCATAACTTTTGTCCAGATCTGCTTTGCTTGATGAACCTTTTTAATTCTTTATATAGAAGGTTAAAACTGTCAATTATTATATATTTGATCGCTGTACATTCTGGGGAACAGCCTCATACATTTATTGGCCATCTCTTTTGTGTTTGCATTTAATAAAATACTTTTCGGTATATAAAATAAACATGTTGGCGGCTTAGGGGTGGCTCGAGGGCCACCCCCGCCGCACCCTAACCTATTGTTACACTATGGTACCCAAGTTATATATGCCTTATAACTTTATGCCAATCAAAATTAGGGCAAAAAGCATTAGCCTATATTAAATAGGTAGTATGCCAAAAACAATTATGTCAAAGTATTATTATGAGAAAAAATTATGCCTAACTCGTTATGCCAAATTAAATTAGGATAAAAAAATTAGGCGAAACAAAGGGATCCCAAATATAATGCATGATAAGAGCCATGATCACTGACATAATATTACTGCAAGGGGTAATCGACCTTGTTTCATGACGTTCAAATGAACCTAGTTTAGAGTAGTAGAGCCTCGCTGATTTCAGCATGAATGGGCTGGCTCGACCGGGGAAGGACTACCCTCTCACAGAATATCGACGTGAAATACCTACCAGTAATCCTACTGTTGTGTTTAGTTCGGTGAGTGAGAGTGCCGGAGGCCCATTCACCCTCTTTCCTCCTTCCCGCTCCTTCTCCTTCCCACTTCATTTCCTAAAGGGTCGGCAACGCGCAAGTGATGCCTCTGTTGTTGCAGGCGTCCATAGGCTACGGTGACCACTTACCATCAGGTGGGCCGTATACTAATTTGCCACCTTAGCCGTATAAAAAAAAACCTCAACCGTAGGGTGGCAGACCACATTTTATTGTATACTACTCAGACATTTTTATTCCTAATTCCTGTAAAGAGACACCACACATCCTTAAGATCCTCACCTCGCCGACTTAATGGGAGACACATTAAAATGATCTTCTTCGTTTGCCACGAACGTCGTTGGATATTTAGTAACCAATTTCTTTTGTTTAAACCTATCTTTAACCTTTCTTTCATCGAAATCCATGATCGGAGTTATGGGTCCCTGCCGTTCTTCTGCGTATGCATAATTGTCGTTGAGCTCATCAGATTTTTGGTGACGTAACCAATTCAGGGATTTCGTCGTGATGGCTTTTTGATCGTTTTCGATTTCGTCGTATATCTGTCTTTTTAGTAGTTCCACTCTTTGTCTGACGTCCGGTGTGATGTCAACGCCTTCGTATTGCGCGGGTATTTGTTGTTGGAGTGCTGTGGTAAATTAAGAGCTTACTTTAAAAATGTTTAAGTTCTATTCCGAAAGGCAACGTCGTAAATAATCTATATATTAATACGTGAAGCGAAAATTTTGGATCCCTTTTTACGAAAATTGGGCGGACGGAGGAGTATGAAATTTCGCACACTTATAGTTTATACAGAGAAGAAGTGACGAATGCTAATATTTATATAAAATATGTATAATAAATACATTAAATTAATGAAAAAACACTACACGCACACATCTATGCATTTGACACACGCAGTCGAAGCGCGTAACTATGGTTACATATATCAATATATAATGACATATATATCAGCAATATCTTACAGGCAAACTGGTCGAATTTCGAGCACTAGGCGACCGCTAGTTATAATAAAAGGGCCATATCACACTGTACTGGGATCGATCTATATTCACGGACAGGACTGTTGTTGCCAACAAGCCTGATATTGTGGTAATAGATCGATCAGAACGCCGTGCAATGATTGTCGATATTACCATCCCTCATGATGGCAACCTCGTGAAAGCTGAGAAGGAAAAACAGTTAAAATATCTGGACTTAGCACACGAGGTTGTCGATATGTGGGATGTGGAGTCGGCAATCGTTGTACCGATAGTCGTTACAGTGAACGGTCTAATAGCCAAGAGCCTCGACCAACATCTGAAGAGGCTCGCGTTAGGTGCTTGGGTCAAGGGTCAGATGCAGAAGGCAGTCCTCCTCGATACGGCACGCATCGTGAGGAGGTTCCTCTCGCTGGAGCCCTAACCACCGGTAGCTTGGACCCAGTTCCCGATGCCACTGGTGGGTCTTCACAGTTTTTATATTTTTAAACTAGCTGTTACCTGCGACGTCGTCCGCGTAGATTTTAACTAAACAGTCTTTGTCTCCGCGTAACCCTATTTTTTCTAAAATCAAAGTAGCTTACGTTACTCCTTATAACATCAGCTATCTACCAGTGAAAGTCCCGTCAAAATCGGTTCAGCCGTTTCGAAGATTAGCCGGAACAAACAGACAGACAGACAAAAATTTTAAAAATAGATGTTTTCGTATAGGTACCTTATATACTTTCATATCAATCAATCAATCAATCAGCCCACCGCAGTCCACTGCTGGACATAGGCCTCTCCCATTTTACTTTTACTTTCATATGCATTAGATAAAAAGCTGTTATTTTGACATTACAAACAGACACTTCAATTTTATTTATTTGTATAGATGTCATACGGAGTTACTGTTACTGTCCCACTGTTGGGCACGGGCCTCTTCTCAGTATAAGTAGGGCCAGGCCATAGTCCACCACGCTGGCTCAGTGCGAATTGGCAGACGTCACATATCTTCGAGAACATTATTCGCTGTTTAGCATTAATATTGTATAGCATAAGCGTCTAAGCTGTTTGCCGGTATTAGTGTATTATCTATGTAAGCAGTCTTTATTAGTAGACAACATTTCTCAATGGTAATCTGTGGATAATGCCGTGGGTGGCGTATTTTGTACATTTAGTTACTAAGTACTATCATAGTAATGTTTAATACACTGCTGTTTGTTATCCCTAAATAAATAAATAAACATTATGGAGAACTCTCAGACATGCAAGCGATAATTTACTATTTAATACGCATAATATTAATTATAAATTATTATTATTATTCTCTTTATTGATACATTTTTCAATAATAATTACATTTTTAAACACATAAAAAAACTCATTTAAAAATATAAAAACTATGAAGGCCCACCGGCATCGAGAACTGGGTCTAAGCTACCGGTGGGTAGGGCTCCAACGAGAGGAACCTCCTCACAATGCGTGCCGTGTCAAGCAATACGGCCTTCTGCATCAGAGACTTAATCCAGCCGTCTAACGCGAGCCTCTTCAGATGATGATCGAGACTCTTGGCAATCAGTCCATGGACTGATACGAGTGATACGACTATCGGTACAATGATCGCCGAATCCACATCCCACATTATTATTATCACTACATAGTATAAAACAAAGTCGCTGCCCGCTGTCTGTCTGTCCCTATGTATGCTTAGATCTTTAAAACTATGCAACGGATTTTGATGCAGTTTTTTTAATAGATAGAGTGATTCAAGAGGTAGGTTTATATGTATAGTACATGCACAATGTAGTAGAGAAACACTGATAATTTTAGAGGTTTCTAATGTGATGTCGTAAATAAACACATTTTTTGCGCTTACTTTTTTTTTGCAAACGCTGGCTGAACCCTGCGAGATAGATCACAGTAATCTAGAACAGTATTGTACACCTTAAAAAGGTCTACAAAAAAGTCTGCGATGGTATATGTCTATCTCTTAGGGATAACCCACAATAACCATTTTTTATCCTTTACTTTTTACGAGAAATAATGGCTTATTTACGAAGCGATTTTAAGCAATACAGCTTTAATCCTTATCCAATTAAGTACCTTAAATACATTGGGCATTTAATATAGATCAATATGGCCCTTTACACCATGTAATTTAAATGAATATTTTCGAAGATATTACGGATTTAAAATGCAGGGACATAGCGGTTGCGGCGGTACCGGCCGGGGGGCCGGCGCGGCGGCGAGTGCCTAAGAAAACATCTTTGTACTGTCTAATGACAAAAAAGCTGTGAACGTTGTATATAAAGACATTCTGTAGTATATTTAGTATCAGCATTGCACCCGAGCAAAGCCGGGGCGGGTCGCTGGTTATTATATAAATGCTATACTTACATATAATTATCGTAAGTCCTACGACACTGCGAATCATATTTTAAATTAAAAAGTATCACTTAAAACAAATACATTTTAGTTTAAAAACCTGTATTACTAGTTTGCAGTCTCAGGAATTCATAATTTTAATTAATCCATATGAAAATTAAAGTTACTGAACCGTTTATCAACAAAATTATATTAAGTCATAATATTTTTAGGGTACCGTACCAAAATGATTTAAGTAAGCAGTATACTTATGGTGCGATTTTGACTGTCTCAATAGTTGTTCAAGTAGCTAAGAATGGTATTATTTTCACATGAGTAAAGTATATATTGCTTGAAAATCTATACTAATATTATAAAGATTTAATTAGAGTTGGAAAAACTCATAAACAACAGCTTTGTTCGTCCGTCTGTCTGTTATACAACTTTCAACTCAACATCCGTAAGAGCTAAAGACTCGCGGTCACGCCATTCGACTCAGCATAGTCGATATACCCCCGTTATGATATGACCTTTGACCTCTGACCTCAAGGTCACGTGGTATCACGTGACCTTTGCATATTACTTGAACCATTTTTTCGAACTCTAACTTTTACGGCAATTCATTGCCGTTTCTCACTTGTGTTTTATTTGTTTTTTTATTCTTTCACCAATAAAAGTAGGCATAGAACATTTTACTTTTAACAGTGAAAATCATATGAAATGATTTTTCATCAGTCACACTTGCTACTTCGCTTCACTATGCCCGCTAAAAATCACTCACGGTATGAAATCACAGACTGCTAAAATGGTTACTTAAACTTGACGAATACAGTTGCATCGAGTAATCGCGGCGCCTAGCGAACGATTACAGTGCATGGTAGAAAGAGACAAACATTATTTTGTTAATTCTTATCTATTACCGGCTCATCGCATCGCCTCGCGTGGTGACGTATTGATGCATTAGGTATGAATTTGATTAGTTCGAGAGTACATACACATATAGCCCTTACTCTCATAACATAAGGCTCGCTTTTGTCTGCAGTAAAAAGTAGCAGGACGCAATTTCGCAGTATTTGTTTACATTATGATTCTATAAGAAATTAAATTTTACAGCACGTGTTGCTGTTATTTGAACACGACGTTCGTTAGGTTTTCTAATTGAAGTTAGAATTACTGTTAGTTACTCGTACGTAAAAGAGATGATTATTAGTGTTTTTTCTTTTTTATTTTGCTCGTCAAAATGACCACACTCCACCTGATGGTAAGCAGTCGTGTGGTCTAAGAGCAGTGGCCTCCACATCGCCCCCACAGTAGCCGAGGCGATGTTGAGGTCTCTACTTTGACAGCCTGAGAAGATGCTTTTTCACGCCCCGCTTAAAGAAGCCAGGATTGAAGGAAGAAGGGAACACGTATTAGTGTAAATAAATCTTCATGTTACTTTAAAATTGTACTGTATATAAGTTAGGTAGTAATAATTATTGTATAAATATTATTTAAATTAGAACAATGAGTGCATTTATTTGGAACTACTACTTATGAGAAACGAGCATTGCACTTTAAGGTACGAATGTAAAACAAGCTATCATAATATTTAATTCATCAGGCAGTCATATGCTATAATTCATATTTCATACTGAAGCAAATTGTACCAAATGCGAAGTTACTGCGACTGAGAATGAAAAATCATTGACTGAAAATTCACCTGTGAAATCACTGTGAAAAGAATTAATCATTTCATTGAATGAAAATGAATGAAATGTAGCAATCATTACCATGCCTAATTATAAGGCTATATTATCGCCGAATAACAAAATATTTAAAATTACTGTTTCTAACATATAATATATATATATAATATTATATATTATTTTCTTCTTTTATGGTTTATTTATTTTGTTTTACTGTATTAAATATGTTATATACTTGTTTTGTCGAATGTTTTGTTTAATATTTATTTGTATAGGATGAAATGTTGAGAGAAATAAACAATATTTATTATTATTATTATAAACAACATATGCATATTTTCTAGTTCGAAAATAAAGCAAATCCGTTTAAAAAATAAATATATATATATTATATATATACCTATATAACAGAGCCAAAGTCCATAAACATTAAAAATATTAAAGTACACAGCATCGTATTATGTCATTGCAGCAAAGTTTCACAAAACGTCTGCTACATTATATATAATATACTCTTTTTTTGGAGCCATTACTTTTCAAACAGATCGTACTACTGTCATATTTGTTAATACTTTGTATTTATTATGTAATTTATTATGCTCATTAAGTGGACTGTACGTTGTTAAAGATCTTTAAACATAAAAAGGTACAATGGTATGCTTATGTTTATAAATACAACAAAAACAGAACCTTGTTGAGAGCTGGCGTCACAAAACAGAAAATTTTCCCCGTTTTTGCAACATTTCTCATTGATGCTCCGCTCCTATTGGTCGTAGCGTGATATTATATAGCCTATAGCCTTCCTCGATAAATGGGCTATCCAACACTAAAATAATTTTTCAATTCGAACTAGTAGTTCCTGAGATTAGCGTGTTCAACCAAACAAACAAACTCTTCAGCTTTAGAATATTACTAGATGTGCCCGTGGTTTCACTCGCGTTTATAGTTACTGCGCCGCTCCCGTGGGTCATAGCGTGATGTTATATAGCCTATAGCCTTCCTCGATAAATAGACTATCCAACACTAACAAACAAACAAACAAACTCTTCAGCTTTATAATCCTAATCCTAACTTCCTAACTAGTAATATTATAAAAGCGAAAATGAGTTTGTTTGTTTGTTACCTTTTTACGCCTAAACCACTGAACCGATCATCCTGACATTTTGCATATACGTTGTCAGGTGTACTGAAACGGACATAGCCTACCTTTCATCCCGAAAAAATTACTGTTCCCGAGGAAAACAACAATAACGTTCTTATGTCGACATAACGTATTGTCGGCCTCGATGGCGTAGTGGTTGGTGTAACCGACTGCCACGCCTGAGGTCGCGGGTTCGATTCCCGCACAAGTCAAACATTTGTGTGCATGGACATGGATGTTTGTCTTGGTCTGGGTGTTTCTATGTATAATATGTATGTATTTACAAAAAAAAAAGTATATATGTATGTTCATCCATTGTCTAGTACCCATAGTACAAGCTCTGCTTAGTTTGGGCTAGATGGTGTTGTGTGTATGTGGTAGAATATTATTATTATTATTATTATATTATGATAATAGATGGCGCCATGTGTCTTTCGAATCATGATTGAATTATATTATTAAAAAGCAGAATACGACCCGAATTGATTGTCAAATTCTAAATTAACGCGAGCGAAGCTGCGGGCAAAAGCTAGTATAAATATAGTAGTATAGATAGTATAAACTATATGTATATGTTTTAACGAAATACCACGCGAGCCAAACTTCTGGAGAAAGTTAGTTATAGTTATTTATTGCGTAGGACGCACCATTTCTGAGGAAATATTGTTAATATTTCAAAATAATTCAAAAATGGAAAGCGTGGAAGCGTGACGATGACGCGAGTTCTATGATTTTTGTTCACCCAAGAAGTGCTCAACGCGCCTAAAGAAGTTTTCACTTAAAAAAATTGGTATTGCCTGCTTACATTCACACGAATGGTGCTGCGTCTTTATTTATTTTAGTAGGAATTTGTGCTTTCTTTTGTGTAAGGCAGAGATCAAAATGCTACATCAAACTTTTAGATTGCCGTTTCGCTTCACTCCATATAGCTGTTTTAGTGTAATAAAATATAACTAGCGGTCGCCTAGTGCTCGAAATTCGACCAACTGATATAATTATATTATGTCATGTCATTATACTCGTATATTGATATATGTAACCATAGTTACGCGCTTCGACTGCGTGTGTCAAATGCATGGATGTGTGCGTGTAGTGTTTTTTCATTAATTTAATGTATTTATTATACATATTTTATATAAATATTAGCATTCGTCACTTCTTCTCTGTATAAACTATAAGTGTGCGAAATTTCATACAATTTCCGCCCAATTTTCGTAAAAAGGGATCCAAAGTATTCGCTTCACATTATATTTTATTTATTTATTTGGATCGCATAGATAAATTATTCAATAATATGGATAAAAATTATCAATACCTACATTATTGCTGGATATCTTGAAATGGACCGAGCGAATTTTGAAATTTTAGGACGAGTATCCCTCTAAAATTTCAAAATTCGCCATTACATACATACATAGATTCACGCCTGTTTCCCAGAGGGGTAGGCAGAGACTACGGATTTCCATTTGCTACGATCCTGACACACAATTCGCAATTAATAGTAAATAAATAAATTATAAAAAAGAAAACATGGGAATATAACATACTTTATTATACCTTTTTCGTGTACTGTTATTATTAATCTAGAAAAATACAGTATTCCCCGGTTTTTTCCGAATAATATAACACTATAATAATTATAAGTTTGTATAGACAAAACGTAGTGTAGGACGCCCTCCGACCAGGTGGGATGACGATCTGCGAAAGACTGCAGGCAGATGCTGGATGCGGCAAGCTGAAGACAGGGCGCTATGGCGCTCTTTGGGGGAGGGCTATGTCCAGCAGTGGACTATTATAGCCTGATGATGATGATCATTATAGACAAAACGCTGCCAGCATTTATTCAATATTTTTGTGACCGAGATAATAAATAATAACAAAATGAATTAAGACAGATGTGCTGTGGCCTCATCTGCCTTCCTTCATTTTATTAATAGTGAAGTAAATTATGACGATGGTAGACGAAGGTACTGCTCACAGAAGTTCATATCGACTTCTTCGAATTCTGAAAAAAATAATCAATAAGATAATGGCGTCTGATATAATAAATAACAAACGAAAAAGAGACAGGAATAAAATAACAACACTAGCAATGCGTACTGACGTTCCTATGTGTTACTTTATAAGCTAAATGAATAAGTGATTTTTTAATACAGGTTAATATAGAGCTGATATTATTATATAACTTGTCATAGGCTCCCTTTGCTTTAATAACACACTATCTTATCTTATGTAGGGGCCAGTCAGTGCAGACCGGCGACAGTTCGACCCAGTGGGATCTTTTGTGTCGACACTCTCCCAATAACGACTATCATAGATGTTCATGGCAGCCGGGACCGACGGCTTAACGTGCTCTCCGAGGCACGGAGCAGGCGATAATTGTCAATCAATACGCACATAATTTCGAAAAGTCATATAACTTCCGAAAGTCAGAGGTGCACGACGTGGGTTCGAACCCGAGACCCTCTACATTGCAG
Organism: Catocala sponsa; assembly: GCA_963564715.1. Lineage (NCBI taxonomy): Eukaryota > Metazoa > Arthropoda > Insecta > Lepidoptera > Erebidae > Catocala > Catocala sponsa. The sequence continues at coordinate 6,844,713 of OY751356.1, read as the reverse complement.
TCTGCTGGTCTCCCCACTGAGCTATCGCTGCTCTTTAATAACACACTAACTCATCAACTTTGACGTTCATAAGTGTTACTTTGTGACCTAAATGAATAAATTTTCTTTTTAACAACAGTGGGTTTACACGTCTATTTTTACTAGCGGTCGCCTAGTGGTCAAAATTCGACCAAAATTCCTAAGCTTGCTACTTTGTTTTCTTCTTCTTTCTTACTTTCATATAAATAAGGTATAGGTAACCATAGTTACAAAGAATTGTACGACGTCAGACGAACAATGTCGAAATACTACGAACGCGATTCGACTGCGTGTGTCAAATGCATGGTTGTGTGCGTGTAGTGTTTTTTCATTAGTTTAATGTCTTTCTAATGTATATTTTATAAAAATATTAGGATTTACCCCTCCTTTTCCATATAAACTTTAACTGTGTCAAGTCTCATACTCCTCCGTCCGCGCAATTTTCGTAAAAAATGGTACAAAGTTTTTGCTTCACGTATTAAACCTTATCCTTACTTCCTTATATATTATAAATTCTAAAGTAATTCTGTCTGTCTATCTGTCTGTCTGTCTTTTACCTTTTCACGGCTAAACCACTCAACCGATTTACATGCAATTTGGTACAAACCTGGGGAAGGACATAGGCTACTATTTATTGATATAGGTACCAAAACATACCATGTTGGGTGACGTTCCTGCAGTTAGCAGCTGTCATGGCGCATTGGTTCATGAATAGCACAGTATGTCCTTTTACGACGCTGGTGGCACACACCGGGTTCATCTCATCAAGGTGGCAATCGGTGGGACAGCTCATTCGCAGGTACATTACGTATACACGACAATACTTTAGATCTATTAAGTCGTATTCTGTGGAAGCGAACGGTTAACATGTGATTCAGTATAGGGGCTTCGAAAACGATCAATTTTTGTACTGCAGTATGTGGCAGCAATATTTTTAACTGACTTTCGATGGCGTAGTGATTTAAGACTGCGCCGAGCGAAATGTGCCAAAACCGGCGGTCACAGCTAAGTGAATAAAATCATCACTTTTTGTTTAATACAAATATAAAATATACATTTACCATAGCAATGAATGTGTTTACAATTACTCCGTGTAAAAAACTTTAAATAATTAATATTTTCGCCTACAAAATTACGTAAAGCACGAAAAATGCAAAAACGTAAGCTCGTGTCACGTGATTTTTAGATTATAAGAGTAGAAATCTATCTTATTTTACAGCTTAAACGAAACATAAGTAGTTATATTACAATTTGTCCGTCCCAAATATTTAAGTTATTGGTTGACAATAAAGATACATATTTATCAAAAAAGCACTTCAAATCCTCCATACAATTTTACTATGGCGGCCGCGCGCCGATTTGAATATGCGCCGCACGAGCTCTGTCATTATCTGTCTTACGTTCGGCGCAGTCTTAATACATATTTGCCTAAGTGCCTACCCTCAATGCAACACACGCGAAAATCTCCATACTTACTAAGAAATCCCCTGTAATACGAGCACTGATTGTTCAGAATTATATGACAGATGCTTTGGAAGTACCTAAACTTCATATTCTTGCGGTTCAGACCGCATACTTCCTTGTCATAACTTTTACAGTGATAGGGATCACAGTAATCCATCCAGCCTGGGTTATATACGGGTTTGTAGCGGTCAGTATATCGCGGAGGCATTTCTGGTCTCATTATCCATCCTGAGAATTGAGATAATGTTTTTTTAGACCTGCACTATACAAATCCTTAAGAAATTATACACCTAAACCTTGCTCATGAATCACTCTGTCTATAAGTGAACACCGCATGAGAATCCGTTCAGTAGTTTTTGAGTTTATTGCGAACAGACAGACGCGGCCGGGGACTTTGTTTTTTGATATGTAGTGATAATATACTTAATGGTGATGGACAATTATTGATTAAAAATTAAATTCAGTCGTATCTTCAAGCAATTCGAAATATTCGAATCTGACAAATATTCGAATGTTTTAAAACTTCGAATGCGATATCGCCATTCGGTTAATCACGATAGCAGAATTATTATAAGCTGGTGTCGTGTCGAAGCAATACACTGCTGGCTATAGGCATGTGTATATATCACTAGCTTTCCCCCGTGGTTTCACCCACATTATTGATTCCGACTCTGCTCTTCGGCTCGTAGCGTGATGTTATCTTTTTTTTATTTTTTTTGCTTGTGAAAATTACCACACTCCACCTGATGGTAAGCAGTCGTGTGGTCTAAGAGCAGTGGCCTCCACACCGCCCTCGTAGCAGCCGAGGCGATGTTGAGGTCTCTACTTTGACGGCCTGAGAAGGTGCTTTTTCACGTCCCGCTTGAAGGACCCAAAGGACTCTGGTCTATAGTATAACATTTTCAAAAGGTCATCCGTCAATGATTCTTGTAAATGTACTCAATCAATAATTCCGTAATTTATTGTGTAAACAATTGTTGGTTAGTTAAATAAATAAATAGATATAATCGTTCTCATGAAATGCACGGATTCACAACACCATCTAGCCCAAACTAAGCAGAGCTTGTACTATGAGTACTAGACAATGGAAAAACACACATATATACTTTTTTCTTTTTTTTGTAAATACATACATATTATACATAGAAACATCCAGACCAAGACAAACATCCATGTTCATGCACACAAATGTTTGACTTGTGCGGGAATCGAACCCGCGACCTCAGGCGTGGCAGTCGGTTACACTAACCACTACGCCATCGAGGCCGACAAATCTATACATCTTCCTACATCTAACTTACACTGGTGAAAGAACTTTTAAAATGGATCCTGTAGTTTTGAGTATATTCATTGCAAACTAAAACACAAATATTTTCTTTTTATTATATTAGTTAGGCGATTATCACACGCCACCGCGCACCGCCGCGGAGGGCGGTGACGGTAAAGCGGATTTTGGCGTTAAGGCGGTTTACGCGCCTGTTCGCGCGGATGGATTAAACGCGGTTTTGACCAATTTGATCATTTTTAAATTGCAACACGTCCTGCACCAATGATGATCCGCGCGGTTTTGCGGCGTCCCGTGTATGAGGCGCCGCCTCACCCGCAGCGCGGAGGGTGGCGATGAGAGCACCGCTCGACCGCGCGGTCGGGCGGTGTACGTATGTTAGGTATCAAGAGATTTAGTAGAGGCCAATGCGACATGAGATCCGCTTCACCGCCTGCCGCGGCGGTGCGCCGTGCCGTGTATTAATCGTGTTAGGATTTAAGAACTTACGATGTCGATCCCTTACGAAGTTTGGATTATCTCTTTTGGCATCGGCTCTAGAAAGAAAAATGAGTAGTCTTGTAACATTTAGGCGCGTTTAACACTTCAAGGATGAACAAAAAAATGAGTAGTCTTGTAACATTTAGGCGCGTTGAGCACTTCAAGGATGAACAAAAAAATGAGTAGTCTTGTAACATTTAGGCGCGTTGAGCACTTCAAGGATAAACAAAAAATGAGTAGTCTTATAACATTTAGGCGCGTTTAACACTTCAAGGATGAACAAAAAAATTAGTAGTCTTGTAACATTTAGGCGCGTTGAGCACTTCTTGGGTGAACAAAAATCATAGAACTCGCGTCATCGTCACGCTTCCACGCTTTCCATTTTTGAATTATTTTGGAATATTAACAATATCTCAGAAATGGTGCGTCCTACGCAAAAAATAACGAAATTTTGACCCCCTTAATAACTTCCAAGAGGGTATCAGGAATCTGAACCGCCCCTCTTTGTTTTTGTTGTTCGTAAAAAAGTGTTTATGATCAAGGATTAAAGTTTTCATTTCTATCGACAGTCCCCAAAAACTGCCCCAATTTTTCTTTTTATTTATCTTAAACTGTAATACCTTTATAAACTACTAGCTGTTACCTACGACTGCGTCCGCGTAGATTTTATCTAAAAACTGTTTGTCTCCGCGGAACCCTATTTTTTTTTCTAAAATCAATGTAGCCTATGTTACTCCTTATAACATCAGCTATCTGCCAGTGAAAGTCCCGTCAAAATCGGTTCAGCCGTTTCGGAGATTACCCGGAACAAACAGACAAACAGACAAAAATTTTAAAAATATATGTTTTCCTTTAGGTACCTTATATACTTTCATATGCATTAGATAAAAAGCTGTTATTTTGACATTACAAACAGACACTTCAATTTTATTTATTTGTATAGATGTATATCAATAAGTTATATAACAATAAGTTATCCGAAGATATTATGTTGTTATTTGTCTTATTTGTGTCCGTGCTGCTTAACAGCTGCCCGCGGCTTCGCTCACATAAATGTAGGGTAGGTTAGTTAGTAGCGGTACTTTTTCTGGATGAAAGTTACACTACGTCCATTTCTATTGCCATGACAAAGTGAATGCGAAGTTCGAAACCGTGACAAACAAACCATCAATCTCACATTCGTATTTATTTGGGAAGGTAGAATTAGGTATGCCGCTTCACTAAGGAGGTAGAATTCATTTTCCAACGCGTCATATCTTCTCCCTACCCTTTATTATTCCCAAGTCACTTGGGGTCGGCTTTCTAGTCTAACCGGATTTGACTGGATATCAGTTTTTACACGGAGCGACTGCCATCTGACCTCCGCAACCCGAAGGCTAACGATACCCTAAGGCTAGACCAGTGTAAGGATATTAGAGGGCACTGACTTCCCAATACGACTGCCATAGATGTTCATGGCAGCCGAGACCGACGGCTTAACGTGCTCTCCGAGGCACGGAGCAGCCGATAATTGTCAATCAATACGCAAATAATTTCGAAAAGTCATATAACTTCCGGAAGTCAGAGATGCGCAACGTGGGTTCGAACCCGAGACCCTCTGCATTGCAGTCTGTTGGTCTCCCCACTGAGCTATCGCTGCTTTCCAACTCGTCATATATACTTCTGAATTTGTTGCAGGCCCTAACACAGGTGAACTTCGGCTGGGACTACTGCTGCACCCGGCGACACAGGTGTTCCTATAGTGGACGGAGTGCATATGGGATAAGTCGTATTAAAATTAAAATACATTGTTTGGATATCTTACTCACATGTTTACCGTGTTCTTAGAACCTGCAAATGAAATAGATAGCTATTGAAACAGCACAGCATTTGCTGAATACTCCACATTGGGTGGCATAGGAGGTTGGATGTTTGGGAGTGTGGGAGAGATAGAGATCGATATTAGAAAATCGAATAAAAAGGTAGCAAATTAGCAACAAGTATAATAGGAAATTGTGTTTTTGAAGTGAAAACTTCTTTAGGAGCGTTGAGCACTTCTTGGGTGAACAAAAATCATAGAACTCGTGTCATCGTCACCGACAGCTTTTTATTTTTGAATTATTTTTGGTTTATAAAGAAGTGTTTATGATCAAGGATTAAACTTTTCACTTCTATCGGCAGTTCACCCAAGAAGTGCTCAACACGCCTAAAGAAGTATTCGTTTTTAAAAAAATAAGCCTTTTAGAAATTAAATGTGCCTCTCAGAAATTGAATGTGCCTCTCACACACAAACAATCACTACGCTGGCCATCTGATAAGGTGAAGGCTGGTTTTCTGATTCCGCATGTCGCAGCCGAAAATCCCTACTCACTGAAAAAAAGCACAATGTACTAAGAAAATTTGATACCTTATGAATTGTAAAGACAATTAACACAATTAGTAAGAGAAAATAATGACCTGAGAAAATGATGAATTAAGAGGTCAGTCTTAAATACATATCTAAGAAAAGTTTATAAGTACTCTCAAATATTTAAGATGTACCTAACTAGGATCTAATCAGACAAAGTCACCTGTAAATATTACGCAACGTTGAGTTTGAGTTGAATATTAGTTAAATACTAGCGTTGAGCCGACAGGCTTGAAAACTATTTAGTTAAGAGGACACACTGAAAAAATCCACTAACTTTCATCGAATAGTATAGGACTATGAGAAGACCAATTAATCTAGAATTTTGATATAGGTAAATTGATGTTTTGAACTAGAATTTCCTAGCTCAAAAAATAATTATGATCAAGTCAAAATCACAATATCGTGATATTATGATTTTGACTCGATCATAATTATTTTCGAAAACACCTCTGAAAAATTACTATTTTTTGAAACTACAAGGAAGTTACACTATCATTATGCTTAGGAATTACTCAAATATATTCGTAACATCAATATTAGTAATTTGCTAGCTCATTATTTCCATATCTAAAACCAATCATTTTTAAATAAAATTTGTAGATTTTAACAATTTCTAAGCGCTCTCGATCATTGCGGGCGCATCGCAATTTTAGACCGTATGACCACTCTTTAGGCAGTGGTCCGACCGCCAACGATGAACGAGAAACGAGTAAAACTAGAAACTATAAACGAGTTGACGATCAGCGGGAAGCGAGTGTGTAGTTTCGATAGTTTTGTCGCCGGGCTATAAGCGAGTGTGCAAGTGCGACGAGCGATTACTCGCGCCACTCGCCCGCGGTCGCTCAGTCCTGTGCAAACCTGCGCGCGGCGACGAGCGAGCATCACTGAACGAGTATCGCTGAGCGAGTTTATTTTTGAAAGCTCTTGTCGCTCAGCGACAAAACTAGTGCAGCGAGTCGTCGCCGGCAGTGTGAACAGTCAGCGAGCAACTTTTAATATATGCATCTCTTTCGTTTACACGGAATGTATATTATTTGTGCGTTTCTTGAGAGAGAAAATCGCCGATAGTTAGTCGTTTTCTCGCTGGCGGTCGGACCACTGCATTAACGATTGATACACAATGAGTGTCAATGAGTACGGGCGTCGAGTCAGTCTGGCTAAACGATAATTTTCGCGGTGTCCCCTTAAGATGTATCTAACAATTAGTTCGCAACATTTTCATACGTAGGTAAAGTTTTCAGTGCTAGTTTTTTACTATGTTAAAAGTCAACATTATTCAAATAATACATTTGAAACCTCTATACTAGTCCTTGCGGATATACTGCAAGCAATAGTTAGTTTGTCGGCCTCGATGGCGTAGTGGTTAGTGTACCCGACTGCTACGCCTGAAGTCGCGGGTTCGATGCCCGCACAAGTCATACATTTGTGTGCATGAATATGGATGTTTGTCTTGATCTGGGTGTTTCTATGTATAATATGTATGTATGTACAAAAAGAAATAAAGGATATATGTATGTTTATCCATTGTCTAGTACCCATAGTACAAGCTCTGCTTAGTTTGGGCTAGATAGTGTTGTGTGTATGTGGTAGAATATAGAAATATATGGTAGAATATAGTACAAAATAAATCAAAATAACTTACTCAAACACACAGACAAATTCAAAAGAATAAATACGATTATAATCATTTCTAACATATTCAAATTTTTTGATATGTCCCACTTCAACTGTGGTCGATTTTCAACTAATATTCGCAAACGATAAACCAAGATGGTAAATTATAAGAAATAAAATTTCTAATTGCCAATCTATAGCATAATTTCGCGGCTGATGGAATTTGAACTAATTTCATTTTCATTTTTATATTCATTTTACTGACTTAATTTCATTAGATTCGAATCAAGGCAAATGGAAAATTGTGCTTAGTAAGCTAGCTGTTACCCACGGCTCTTCTTGCGTTGTTTAATTACATCTTTATCTATGGTTTTGTTGTTTTTCCACATCTAATATTGTTACCTTTTTAATTAATTGTGATTTTATTGGCAATGCTATTTATTTCGAGAAGTTACAGCTCATTTATGAATTATAAACTTTACATTAACTTAATTATTATTTCGGTGGCCTCCATGGCGTAGTGGTTAATGTAACCGACTGCCAGGCCTGAGGTCGCGGGTTCGATTCCCGCACAAGTCAAACATTTGTGTGCATGGACATGGATGTTTGTCTTGGTCTAGGTGTTTCTATGTATAATATGTATGTATTTACAAAAAAGAAAGTATATACAGTATATCCCAGAAGTAGACGTCAAGCCAGGATCATGTAACAGGCTAAGGTTCAGGATCAGAAAGATATAAAAAATCAAAGATACGTATTCTAAAAATTATAGCTATAATAAAAAAAACAAAAAAATGTGCACCCTGTGACGGTCTTTTCACTCTTGTTACTCAGATATTTAATTTTTTAATTCTTTTTTATGTAGTCTTGAATAATGCTTCTTTAAGCTTTCACCTAAAATTTAGTCCACTGCCCCAGCTTGAAAGTAAATGTCTCCTTTTTCCCAATCAAAGATTCAGAGTTAATACTTAGCCTAACTTTAAGTGACCATATTGAAAAAAATTTACTATGCGAGGTTGGCAAGTAACTAGAGGATGTCGTACTAGAAGCTATTGAAGAAGACCTGAGTAGGTACTTCAGTATGTGCAATACAGTTATTTATAAAAAAAAAAAAAAAAATTCTTCATATAAAAAATGATTTTGATTGTGATCGCTTACAGCGAGATATTGGTCGTGTGGTGGAATGGAGCCAGACTAATAAACTATTATTTAATGAGTCGAAGTGTAATGTGATGTCTTTTACGCGTTCAAAGACACCTAAGCTTTATAACTATTGCATGGAGGGACACGATATTCAACGAGTTGATTCGGTACGAGATCTAGGCGTCATATTTACCAGAGATCTAACATTTCGCTCGCATATTGTAAAACTATGTAAAAAATCATTTAGAAATCTAGGCTTCGTTATGCGGGAAACATATGATTTCAACAACAAAGCAGCCATAAAATCTTTATATAACGCTTTGGTAAGAAGTAATCTGGAAACGAGTGCTATAATCTGGAATCGCTACGAAGCTAAGTACAGCCTAACGGTAGAGAAAATACAAAACAAGTTCACCCGGTACCTTTACTTAAAACAATACGGAGTATACCCCTTCTATCCTCTTATGTATCCAAGCCTTTTTGTGTTAGGAATGGTGGGATATTATAAACTCGAGGTGAGACGGAACTATGCTTTGTTAAATACATTTACCTTATCATAACAGGCAAATTGAACAACCCAACAATATTAGCATCGCTCCAGTTTCTTGTACCTAAGTCCAGGTTACGACAGGGGCCACGGGGAAGGCTGTTAGATCTGCCAGTTATTCGCACAGACGTCTTAAAATACGCACCGGTGCTAGGATGCTGGATGTAGTTGCACAACGTCTAGATATATTTTGCTGTACGTTGGCAGCATTTGAGAGGATGACATTACAATATCTGTCACAAAATTTATAGTTATCTACTACTATTATGTATTAATGTCCACTATGTCGCATTAGGTTTTCCTGTAATGACATATGTGATTTGTTTTATAAATAAATAAATATATAAATTTAAATACAGGAGTACCTAAAAGTACAGCGCATCGAACCCTGCAAAAAAATCAGCTCAACCCTTACCACGTACAGCGAGTACAAGCTCTGCACCCCGGGGTCTATCAACCCGGGGGTGCTTTTTGTCATACAATGTTGCAAAGACACCGGGAAGAGCCGCAGTTTTTCGAGAAAATTTTATGGTCGGATGTTATTACCCGACGTTACGGCAGAGTTCGATCGTGATCATGGTCACGGGTTGACCTGATATCTAATAATTATTACATTCAAATACCTATATTTGAATATTTTTTTTATACACCTTAGATGGCAAACAATCATACGGCGGCCCACCTGATAGTAAATGGTCACCGTAGCCTATAGACGCCTACAACACTATAGCCATCACTTGCGCGTTGCCGACCCTTTAGGAAAGAAAGTGGGAAGGAGAAGGAGCGGGAAGGGGGAAAGAGGGTGATTGGGCCTCCAGCACTTTCACTCACCGAACGAAACACGACAGTAGGAATACTGCAATTTCACGTCGATATTCTGTGAGAGGGTAGTACTTCTCTGGTCGAGCCGGCCCATTCATGCTGAAATCAGCGAGGCTCTACTACTCTGAATAATAATAATAATAATAATAAACCCCTCTGGGACAGTCGTTATCTCCTCATGAGACTACCGCGATACCGGAGGGCATAACATACTAGCTTTTAAACTACCACCTTTGCCTTGTGATATAAACAAAAAATGTATCACTAGGTTAAATAAAAGCGCACAAACCGCAGGGCAGCTTGTGGCGAGCTGAATGTGAGTGGCGACACTGCGGTCCTGAATGCCTCAGAGAGTCGGTGAGGGCCTCGTCCCCAGCTTGCCATTACTGGCTGGCTGGGGTGGAACTTCAAGAGCGCCCGTAGGACTCTCAACTCTGGCTTGCCTTGATCAGCCGGTCAGAGGGGGGCCGCTAGAGCTACATGCTTGGGGGTGGAAGTGTCATTTTCAAGGGCATAACTACGGGGAAACCCGCTCCGGGTCTCCGTTTTCACGAGACCCGTGATGGTGAAACCGACGCCGCTCCGCTCGAAACCCGTAGCCGCTCGCACCGGTGTTGCCTTCTGCTGCTGGCTTGTAGGCCTATTGTGGCTATTCAGGGGGCCCATCTAGTGAGTTGGCGAGTCACCGTCTGTCCATTCGATTGATGCTATTAGAGTATTCAGGGCAGATGCCGTTTTATCATCCATAGTTACCAATATACCAGTCCATCAAACACCCATACCCATAGCCCATATATTAGAATCCATACGTAGAAATAGTCCTACGCCTGCTGCGGCTAGTGCCGCTGTAGGAGTTCCATCCCACCTTTGATTAAAACTCTCGAAGGGCCTCTTCACGTTGGACCCATGTCTCCGTGTAAGCCTCCCAAAGGGCCGGGTATTTTCCTAACGTATTAGGAATATACCCGTGAAAGAGAAACAAATAATAATAATATTTATTTATTTTCTCCCAGTTGACAAAAATATTGAATGCATATAAGTCCTTCTAGCGACCTACCAAAGAGTATACATTCTATGAAGGCTTTAATCAAACAACATGTGAAACCAAGAACAATGTAAAATAACAACAGTTTACATGCATATAAAACAACTGTTTAAACAAATAAATTACAAAACAACTGTATATTGTTTGAACGCGAGCTTCGATTGAACAAATAGCACTTACTTATTATTTATAATCATAATAGATTTATTTATTAATAAAGAATATACACAGCTGTGAGTTATTTCATTGGTTGAGTGGCCTGTGACGTACAGACTAATACAAACCGATTTATTATTATAGTATAATAATAACAATAGTATTTTTTTATATATTTAAAAATGTAACTACTGTTGAAAAATGTGTAAATAAAGAGGATAATAATAATAGGCTAGTGCCGCTGTAGGTGTTCCATCCCACCTTTGATTAAAACTCTCGAAGGGCCTCTTCACGTTGAACCCATGTCTCCGTGTAAGCCTCCTAAAGGGCCGGGTATTTTCCTAACGTATTCGGAATATACCTGTGAAAGAGAAACAAATAATAATAATATTCTACCACATACACACAACACCATCTAGCCCAAACTAAGCAGAGCTTGTACTATGGGTACTAGACAATGGCTAAACATACATATATACTTTTATATACATACATATTATAATAATATTAATAATAATTATTGCCCTGGGATGTACTATACCCACTTACGGGCAAGACCAGTAACACTCTTATTGCGTTTTGGATGGTGGTGCTTTTTTTAAATGGTTATATCCGACTTAAGGATTAAGTTCACCCTCTTTACAAAAATATACTATGGCGTAATGGTTAGTGTAACCGACTGTCATGCCTGAGGTCGCGGGTTCGATTCCCGCACAAGTCAAACATTTCTGTGCATGAACATGGATGTTTGACTTGGTCTGGGTGTTTCTATGTATAATATGTGTGTATTTACAAAAAAAAGGCATGCATGACAAGGCTCAGGCATGACAGTCGGTTACACTAACCACTACGCCATTGTGGCCGCCAAAAAAATGTATATCACACCTATTCCCACGATGGGATAGGTAAATGAATTACCAACATTTCAGCAGTTTTGAGTATACCCTTTTTCTGTATAATATCCTCGAGATCGAATTTAGGTCACGACGGCCAATTTTAACGGAGACTGGCCATCTCCGCAGGAGATACTATAGCGCACAAGCGTGTGCGCAAACACAAGTGCATTCTCTTTTCTCTAACTCTCATGATACGATGGGACGGTAATCCGACACGACCGGAGAGAGATCAGGCGCAGGACCAACGGCTTTACGTGCTTTCCGAGGCACGGGGGTGTCTAACACCGCCAACTTCCTAACTCCGGGCTGCTATTGAGATTTCTTAACAGGACAACCCAATCACTTTTTGTTGGCCCGACCCGGGATTCGAACCCGAGACCTTTTGCACAGCAGTCGCATTCACTACCGCTGCGCCACGGAGGCAATACTGTTCTGTATACTGTGTGCTGGACTGTGTTTGTTAGGGTTAGTATCTCATTGCCTATCAGACACAGTTATATCTATACTGCTATAAAATATGTTTGACGGAAAAGGCCACAATTTTATTTTAACCACTAGGAATCGAACTCGAGACTTCATGCACAGTAGTCACACAATCACTACTGTCATTGAGTCAGTCTCTATGATAACTGCTATATTAAAGATCAATTAATTGGTATTAGCGGTCGCCTAGTGGTCAAAATTCGACCAAAACTCCTAAGTTTGCTACTTTGTTTTCTTTTTTCTTTATTACATATAAATAAGGTATATCTTATTTATTGTAACAAAGAAAACTTGTAACTTATCTATATGTAACCAGAGTTACAAAGAATTGTACGACGTCAGACGAACAATGCCGAAATACTACGAACGCGATTCGACTGCGTGTGTCAAATGCATGATTTTTCATTAATTTAATGTATTTATAGTGCATATTTTATATAAATATTAGGATTCGCCCCTCATTCTCCATATAAACTTTGACTGTGCCAAATTTCATACTCCTCCGTCAGCTCAATTTTCGTAAAAAGGGGTACAAAGTTTTTGCTTCACGTATTAATATATAGATTATTTATTATTTTAGAAACAGGCGCGAATCTATGTATGTATATGTATGTATCAATTATTATTATAATGAATATTTTTCAAATCAAATCAAATCATTTATTTGCGAAATATGGGTTAAGCGGATCTTAAATTAATACAGGGTATCACCATACTCAGCTTTTAAGCATGCAAAATTTCATTTATAACATTACAAAGTACTTATTTAATTTTTAAACATTATTATTTATTAGACACAAGCATGTCAGCACTTATTACATAACTTATGAATAAATATTAAATAATTACAAAGGATGTCAGAATCAAACAGAAAATTATAAAGTATAAACAAATCCAACATGTCATACAATTTAAATAATGTCACAGTCTTATTTTTATAAACATTTATCTGTTAGATATTCCTTGACAGAATAGTAGGCTATGGCAAGCAGTAATTTTTTTTACACCACGTTTAAATATAATAAAATTCGTAATATTTAACAATTCGTTTGGTAAGTGAACTGATTATAAATGCGTGGGGCCATACATAATATGCTTTGTCCATTTATGCAGTGTTGTTAGCAGGGATGTGTATTTTCATATTTTTTTATTTTTTTAATATAAATTTATGTCAAGATTATAATTATAAAAACAAGTCAAAATCACAATTTCGACATTCATTTTGACACAATTAATAAAAATAAAAATGAAAATAAGAATCAACAATATAAAAATGAATATTTATAGATATCAATATATTATTAAAATAAAATGTCACAATTATAATATATGTCAAATTATAATATATGTAATGTCACAATTATATTATTTGCTTAGGTTGCTATCAGTTAGGTATTCTGTTATGTTATAGTAACATTTCCGGACTAAATACATTTTTAGTTGTCGTTTCAAATCAGTAATATTTAACTGTTTAAGATATTTTGGCAATTTATTATATAAAATGGGTGCCATACAAATAATACTTTTGTGCATTAACGCTGTACTTGACTTCACTACACATAATGGGTCATTATCTCGTCTGTTTCGGTTGTTTACAGTGGAACGTTTACTAAAGAGCTGCGGATTTGTTTTTACGAAGGTAACTACTTCATATACATATAGTGCAGGAAGAGTTAATATATGATGTTTAATAAAATATGGCTTACAGCTATCATCTGATTGGAGGCCAAACATCGCCCTTATACACTTTTTTTGACATATAAAAATTTGATCTTTATTTGTAGAGTTACCCCAAAATAGCAAACCGTACCTTAATATCGACTCTGTCATCCCATGATATGCCATGATAAGTGAATCAACGTTAATAGTGTGTGCAAGTTTAGAGAGAGCGTAGACGTTAGAACTTTTCGAGCTATAATAATTATCATCAACAAATGTTTACATACATATATTTCTTATGTACAATCTAGGTTTGCTGCTGGTTGTTCGACTGGTTGCCTAGCCACTAGCCACCCTAAGAGTGGGTTCGTTGTTGAAGGGACAGTTTGAAGATTTGTTCAAAGCCAAGCGCAACCTAGCAAGAGCTCTCACGAGTAAGAGTGTTCAACTCATAAGACTCAGTTTCTCAATACTCGGCCTATGCGGGTGGCCCACGTCCGGTCTGTTTGGAAACCTTGAGGGAGGCCCACGTCCAACAGTGGATATCTTTCAGCGAAAATGATGATGATAAAATTAACGTCCAATATGCCTCGGTGACTGCAGGCAGATGCTGGATGCGGCAAGCTGAAGACAGGGCGCTATGGCGCTCTTTGGGGGTGGGCTATGTCCAGTAGTGGACTATTATAGCCTGATGATGATGATGCCTCGGTGGTGCAGCAGTTGTGAATGCAACTTCTGTATCCCATATTCGATTTCTGGATCAGGCAAAGTATATTGGTTGTTGTTGACCAGAAACTGTGCCCGATTGACGACAGCTGGTACAAACTGGGTGGAATGTCTCTGCCTCTACCTCTTTGGTTATAGAGGCGTAAGGCTATGTCAGTATGTGTGTGCAAATGCCCTCTGAAAAGGACTAATTGCTAATAAATTATATGCATCTATTGTAAATGTTTGTTTGCTCAAGTGTTTATGATAACAAACGCATAGGCTGCAGGAGTATAAATAGGCGATGGTAGAAGGCTGGTCATCATTCCGATCCTGTCTTCAGATCCAAGATGATCCCAGTGAAGACTTTGCTTTGTGTGTGCGCGCTCAGTGTAAGTACTCTTTATAATACCTTTATTTATTTTTAATCTGTACAGTCTTAGAATACTAGACATGATTTAGAATCAATTGTGTCTGGCCACTGGTGTTCCGCTGCGACTTATTAGGTTAAAAATACATCTTTCGTTGTCGCGGGATTCTACTTTTGTGCTGTGTGGGGATCGAAGGCGTTGTGGCTTCGATTCCCAACTTGGCGCAGCGGCAATAGCGAGGCGGCTACTAAAAGCATTACGCCGTCCGTACAGCCACGAATAACGTCATGTCCTCACTGTTACACACACGAGACACTTTGAGGACATAACTATCTTCTTCTCCCTTAGCCTTTATTATTCCCAAGTCACTTGGGGTCGGCTTTCTAGTCTAACCGGATTTGACTGGATATCAGTTTTTACACGGAGCGACTGCCATCTGACCTCCGCAACCCGAAGGCTAACGATACCCTAAAGCTAGACCAGTGTCAGGATATTATAGGGCACTGACTTCCCAATAACGACTGCCATAGATGTTCATGGCAGCCGGGACCAACGCGACGACTTAACGTGCTCTCCGAGGCACGGAGCAGGCGATAATTGTCAATCAATACGCACATATTTTTGAAAAGTCATATAACTTCCGAAAGTCAGAGGGGCGCGACGTGGGTTCGAACCCACCCGAGACCCTCTGCATTGCAGTCTGTTGGTGTCCCTACTGAGCTATCGCTGCTTTGAGGATATAATTATAATAAACTTTAATGATGTTTGCAATTCTATGAGTATTCGATTCTGTTCAATTATTTTGACCAGTGCTAGTAACTGTTCTTTCAGAGGGTTTCAAAAAAGAACACGTCCTACAGCTAGTTAGGAAATTCAAAGATCAATTGGTTATTGGTAATTTTTAGAATATTAATAATATCTCAGAAACTTTTGACCCCCTTAATAACCCTTACGAGAGTATCAGGAACTGGCATCCGAGGCGCTGCTCTTTTTTTTTATCTTTCATAAAGATGTGTTTGTCATCAAGGATTAAAGTTTTCACTTCTATTGACAGTCCCCAAGGACTGATCCAATTTTTGTAAGAGATTAGGCAGTGGACGACCATTAAGCAGTGATAGCCTAGTGGGACCCCGTTGGACTGCCACGCAGAGGTCTCGAGCCCAGGGCGCGCATCTCTGACTTTTCGAAGTTATGTGCGCATTAAATAGTTAATTATCGCTCGCTTTAACGGTGAAGGAAAACATCGTGCGGAAACCCACAAGTCTGACAGTTCTATATAATGTTCTCGAAGATATGTGAAGTCTGCCAACCCGGACTAGGCCAGCGTGGTGGACTGTGATCTTCTCACACTGAGAAGAGGCCGTGCCCAGCAGTGGGACAATTTTATACAGGGCTTATAATATAACTATTTGATAAAACATAGTTTTAATTTATTTTGGGCCTTCAATATAAGGTAATAACTACAAGCTGGTTACGTATTATTCTTTATTTTCGTCATCTCTATAATACACTAGATGTGCCCACGGTTTCGCCCGCGTTTATCATTACTGCGCCACTCCCGTGGGTCGTAGCGTGATTATATAGCCTATAGCCTTCCTCGATAAATAGGCTATCCAACACTAAAAGAATTTTTCAAATCGAACCAGTAGCTCCTTAGATTAACGCGTTCAAACAAACAAACAAACTCTTCAGCTTTATAATATCTATATATTAATACGTGAAGCGAAAACTTTGGATCCCTTTTTACGAAAACTGGGCGGACGGAGGAGTATGAAATTTCGCACACTTATAGTTTATACAGAGAAGAAGTAACGAACGCTAATATTTTTTTTAAATTATGCGTGAAAATACATTAAATTAATTAAAATACACTACACGCACACAACCATGCATTTGACACACGCAGTGGAAGCGCGTAACTATGGTTACAATATCAATATAAAATGACATATATCAGCAATATCTTACAGGCAAACGTTGGTCGAATTTCGAGCACTAGGCGACCGCTAGTTAGTATAGACAGATATCATAACATCAAAAATGAGTACGTACTACTTCACACTTACAAATATTTATTGTTTCAGATTCTGAGCGTAAATGCCGCACCATCAGGTAAGAATAACCATTTTAATAGGACTACCCTATTCAATACAAGTTGACACTTTTTTCAGTGTTGCCAACTCGTATAAATTCGAGTCGCTAGATTCAATATCAAAAGTCGCCAGAAAGTCGCTAAAACTGATTCTGCTGTGGTTTTTTGATTTTGCGGTAGAGAAGTACTAAAAAATAAAAAAAAAGGTCAGCCCTCACCTACCGTGGCATCTTCAGTCCCGAAAAGAGAGGTCAGCCTTGTACAGATTTCATAAAATTCTCTTGGCACTGTATAATTCTGTGTTGAGTTAACAAAAAATGTATTTATTACAAGCCCTAAAATTGTTTGATTTGTACTCCAAAGGTCGTCAGGAAAGTCGCTAAAACATTTTTGTCGTCAAATCTTATTTTTTGTCGCTGATACTTAAACGAAAGTCGTCACTTCTAGCGACAAAGTCGCTAAATTGGCAACACTACTTTTTTTATATTATAGTCAAATAGTTACATTACCCAAATTTTAAAGTACAAGGTATTTTTTAATCTACTCGTAAATAAATACGAGCCTTTCAAATCTGGTAGTGAAAACAAAAGTCAAGCGATAGAAAAAGATGCACGATACAGCTGTTAGGTACGTGAACTCGATGGCGTAGTGGTTAGTGCAACCGACTGTCACGCCTGAGGTCGCGTGTTCGAGTCCCGCACAAGTCAAACATTTGTGAGCATGAACATGGATGTTTGTTTTGGTCTGGGTGTTTCTATGTATAATATGTATGTATTTACAAAAAAAAGTATATGTGTATGTTTATCCATTGTCTAGTACCCATAGTACAAGCTCTGCTTAGTTTGGGCTAGATGGTGTTGTGTGTATGTGATAGAATATTATTATTTGTTTCTCTTTAACGGGCATTTCGCTAATACGTTAGGAAAATACCCGGCCCTTTTTAAAACCAATGCCTTGCTCTTGTCGGTAAAGTCTCTGCCATGCCTTAAGTCCAATAAAAGCAGGTTTATACGCAAAACGTGTCCTACTTGCAGACACTTTTGTAGTTTCCTTTTTTCCTTTGCACCATAAAACTTGATCTATCCGGTCGATTTAAAACAACACACCGTTTCTATTGCCAGTGCCGGATATAACAATAGAAGAGCAGACACACGAACAAAGTCGCGACAAGTCTAAATCTAAGAGTGATTATGTTAACCCATGGGGCAGTGGCGGCTACTCCGACAAAACTATCAGCGAACAACAACGTGATACGAAATCTCGGTACGTACAAAACGAAGATGGCACGTTGAGGGAATCCAGTCAGAGAGGCTACGTCGACACAGCGAACAAGTACAAGGGTTACTACAACAGCGCTGATGGTACTAGTAAAAGTGTGTATTCTGGTAATAATAACTATTACAATGATTACAACGCACACCAGACCGAGTTCACGTCGCCTGACGGCACTCAGACGCAGACACGGAATGAGGAGTCCAATGATGCTAGTGATGGCAGTTCCACTTCGATTACAACAACATTGTCGCAGCCACAAGTATATCCTCGTAAGTATTTTAGTTGATAGTATACTCAATACTCCATTTTTTATTGCGTTGCACAATGTAGGCTTAGACGGTAACTTAAATAATATGACAGTTAATTATGGACCCTGTCGGGCACAGCAACGTAGGAGAGAAGAAACACAAACTATTTAGATACAATAATATCACATTCTATACATACTAAATTCTCAATACTCAATATTTCATTGCAATCACAATGATGAAGATGGACTTATGAAACAAATGGTCATTATGGATCCTGTCGGACACAGCAAATTAGCAGAGAAGAAGAGGGCTACATAGCAATTGATATAATTTGTTTTAAACATATAAAATATAATGTATCTATCCAATACATTTATTTATGTGTACTTATGTTAATATTTAGATACTGTTTGTAATGTAGTAGTAGCGAGCCTAGGACTTTATTTATTTATTTAAGTGAAAACTTCTTTAGCCGCGTTGAGCACTTCTTGGGTGAACAAAATACATAGAACTCGCGCGCGTCACGCTTCGTCATCGTCACGCTGCCACGCTTTCCATTTTTGAATTATTTTAGAATATTAACAATATCTCAGAAATGGTGCGTCCTACGCAAAAAATAACGAAATTTTTAACCCCCTTAAAAACTGTAAGAGAGTATCAGGAATCCGACCCGCTCCATTTTCTTTTTAATTTATTTTTTACTTTTTTGTTTATGAAGAAGTGTTTATGATCAAGGATTAAAGTTTCACATATATCGGCAGTCCCCAAAGACTGCCACAATTTTTTAAAATATTTTTACAAAAATCTTACAGGCTAATATTCTTATATATAAAAAGAATAATTAACTTCTATTGCTAACTAGCTTTTGCCCGCGGCTTCGCTCGCGATCTGTAACTTTTTATAGTTGATTCCTAGTTTGGTAAGTAGCACAACGGTCGAATAATATTTCAAATAACTTTCGTTCGTAATAGTACCTAGTTTATTTCCAGCGCAACGTTAGTGAACTGCGGGTGACATAAAGGGCGACAAACTTATTATTTGCGGTTGGTACAGTAACCGTGTCTCGGGCTTGAACCGCAAAATTAAGTTTGTTTTTATTGAAAATACTTTTCCGGGATAAAAAGTACCCAGTGTGGTGCCCAGGATATTAAAGTATAATAATACGAAGTTTCATCATAATCGAACTGGTAGTTTTTGCGTGATGCTTGAACAAACAGACAGACACACCGACAAACATTTTTTTAATCACATTTTTGGTATCGTTTTCGATATAGTAACATCGAAAACGATCCCAAAAATTGAAGTGTTTGTTTGTAATGTCAAAATAATAGCTTTTTATCTAATGCATATATACTTTCATATATAAGGTACCTATACGAAAACATCTATTTTTTTTATTTTTGTCTGTCTGTCTGTTTGTTCCGGCTAATCTCCGAAATGGCTGAACCGATTTTGACGGGAATTTCACTGGCAGATAGCTGATGTTATAAGGAGTAACTTAGGCTACATTGATTTTAGAAAAAAAATAGGGTTCCGCGGAGACAAACACTTTTTAGTTAAAATCTACGCGGACGAAGTCGCAGGCAACAGTTAGTAAATAAATAAATGTCTTCTCCGGCTGTTGTCAGCAAATAGAAAAGACACAACTATCAATCGTTTTAAATCCTAGTAGTAGGTTGTCCTTATGTACTTAAATCTAATTTTCACGTGTATTAATTTCAGCCGGACACCAGTTAATGGAAATAACCTTGCCAGGTATGTAATCTTTCATAATTAATTACATCAAACGTGTAATGATATTATGTTTAATATAAGTAAGGACCATCCATCGAATTGTAGACTTCTTCAATCTATTCACCAAAAACAAGACGTCAAGCATAAAGGAGACGCAATTTTTTTTTATAGCTATCTCTTTTGCTCTCGTAGTTTTTGTATCTTCTTTCTTGTACATCAGTAAAATATTTAAACATTGTGCGGATTTATACGTTACGTGCAGCGAGACTGTATTTTGCACGCCATTTGAAATAGACGAAACATATCTATGGTATCATAATATAATTACATCAAACTTCTACTTCCAAAATTACTAAAGTGTTTTCACTCTACGTCCAATCCGAATCCAAGAAAAGGTGCTCTAAAATATGTATTTTAATACTATTAATATTAGAGTTTACGCACTAGAGTAGAGATCATAGCGAATTTAAAAGATCTCATATTCTTCCACATCGTCCAGATAGACCATGAAAAAGAAAAGAAAGAAACATATTGCTTCATAAGACACAGTAAAACAAAAATAACTTATATAATAGAGGTTTAAATATGAAGTTGCCGCTTTGTTTTGATGGTTATGACGGCCTCGATGGCGTAGTGGTTAGTGTAACCGACTGCCACGCCTGAGGTCGTGGGTTCGATTCCCGCACAAGTCAAACATTTGTGTGCTTGAACATGGATCTTGGTCTGGGTGTTTCTATGTATAATATGTATGTATTTACAAAAAAAGGTATATATGTATGTTTATCCATAGTCTAGTACCCATATTACAAGCTCTGCTTAGTTTGGGCTAGATGGTGTTGTGTGTATGTGGTAGAATATTATTATCAACTGAATCAGTCAACAAATTCTGAGTATTCGCACAAAGTCTTGAAATATCGTTAAAGGCGAATAGGCTTAGGCCTACTACGTAGAATCTAAAAACAGCCTTTGAAATGAGTGGGTATAAATGCGTGAGATTAATATATATTTTTCCATGGTAGGCAGCAGTCAGTACGAAGCTATAAAGTCCACCGACTTCATAGATGGTAAAGAAGTTATCTCCTTGAAACTTGTACCCATTGGTGAGTATGAGCACATTACTTGACTAGTTTCTGCCTAGAGACGTTGCCTTCGTGGCGCTGCGGGAGTAAATGCGACTGCTGTGCATAAAGTTATTGGGTTTTTCTGCCAGAAAATCTCAATGGCAGCCAGGAGTTAGGAAGGTAGCGGTGGCAAGACACCCCAAACATGCAAAGCCGGTGGTACTGTTGTAGTGGCATTATATTTAATTATTTAAATTATACGTAACCGTAGGTGTTTATAACGGTTCCGTTAGCGGCACACAATTCAAAATCGGTTTTAGTACGGTGACTCGACAAAAACGATCGAGGGTATACACACAAGTCACTGCCCGTGTCGACCAGGAATCGAACCTTGGTACGACAGTCAGTAATGACAGTCTCCGGTCGTGTCGGATTGGATCCCATCGGATCATGAGACTGACGAAATAGAGAGTGCAGTTTTGTTAACGCACACACTTGTGCAGTGTAATATCTCCTGTGCTGATATTCAAATATTCAAATATTCAAATGACCAGTCCCCGTTAGGGTTTGCCTCCGTGACCGAAATACGGTTTGAACCGTATTTACATAGTCAGTAACAGCGCAGTTTTTGGAGAATAGGGCTGATAACTTTGCTTAATACTGGAACATCTCCTAAACCTAGTAGTCTGATTGAGGTGATTCCCCACAGAAGTTTGCTATTAAATAGCTGTTATTTTCCATACAACAAAAATGAGTATTAGAGAGCTATCACAGTAACTTACTAATACTGAGACAGATTTTGAAATCGCTTCAGTTAGTTAGTTTTGCATTTATTATGTAGTATATTGTGTAGTTGATAAAGTTTGTAACGATGTTTGTTGCCGACTATCTTATCTTATCTTATGTGGGGGCCAGTCAGTGCAGACCGGCGACACTTCGACCCAGTGGGATCTTTTGTGTCGACACTCTCCCAATAACGACTGCCATAGATGTTCATGGCAGCCGGGACCAACGGCTTAACGTGCTTTCCGAGGCACGGAGCAGGCGATAATTGTCAATCAATACACACATAATTTCGAGAAGTCAAAGTTCCGAAAGTCAGAGGTGCGCGACGTGGGTTCGAACCCGAGACCCTCTGCATTGCAGTCTGATGGTCTCCTCACTGAGCTATCGCTGCTCTTGTTGCCGACTAACTCATAAACCATTGTACGGATTTGAAAGAAATATCAAACACGGATAGACCATATCCTGGTTTAACGAATACGCCTTTTATCCCTGTAATGCGTCGTTGCATTCACGTGGACGGAGTCTAGTTTTAAATGTAACTTTATTTGATTCAGTAATACGTTTTTATTTTATGCAACAGAAAACCCACCCCCATCGGATACATCAATTTCGAAGTCTACTTCGCACAATACTCATCAAGGATCAAGATCGTCTTCTAGCAGTACTGTGATTAAGGGTAAGCAGTTTATATCAGTTTAGCCATCGATCAAATATACCATAGATGCACGATCGTCGCTCGAAAAACGGCCCCAATAAAACTGTGCATAAATCAGTCGTATGCGCTATATTATGCACCTGTCCCACTCACTCCTGCGTGCGCTGCTCGTAAGCGAGAGCGAATCGACACCACTACTACGGTGGAGACCGTACCATATACTTAGTACGCATGCGTATCGCGAGTAACACACTAAGGACGCTTTACATTGACGCGTTTTAACTAAACTATTACAAAATGTTTCTCAGTGTGCGTTCAATGGTTATTCCGGTTTATTTCCTGGATTGCATAATAAATGCAGACACTTATAAGTAAGTAGTACTGGTCAGTGCCACATATTGACGCGGTTTTTGTATGAGAATGTACATCTATTGTATATTTGATCGAAGAGTATAGTCGTAAAACCCGCCATAGCGGGCGACCGAGTTCAATCCCAAGTTACCTCTGAATTTTTGAAGTTTTGTGAATATTAATTAGTTAATGATCGCTCGCTTGCAAAGGAAAATATCGTATGGTTTCCACACGCATGGCATGCATCATGACTAAGAGAAATTGTTCTCAAAGGTGTGTGAAGTCTGCCAACCCGCGCTGGCTCAGCGTGGTAGTCTATGGTCTAACCCATTACGCAATGAATAGAAGAAAAGAAGAATATACATTTATATACAGGGCTAAAATTGTTATAAATCTGATGAGGAAGGGAAACCCTGGCGGGGACTGTAGAATATGTGGGTGGCATTTATTTATTTATTTATTTATTTATAGTTAATTAAAACGACAAAGTCAGTTACATTAATTAACATAGAATATCTAAATACAATCTAAAAACTTATATCTAACATAATTTAAACATACAGACAAATAAAATATAACAAATAAAAAGAAACAAAATTTAACACAATATCGTTAAAAAACAATTAACATATATACTCTTAAAGTTACTATCCACTAATAAGGAATAGAAGATATCCTGTCATACCTCTTCTCGCAGAAAATCAGACATTCTCCAAAATCTTCTTCCATTCATCCGCAAACAAATCGCACTCAGGGCTAGCACCCAAGAGAGCGTTGAGCGCCTCCAGAGAGCGACAAACTGGGGACTCTGCCCTAGCAACTGTACGACAGGCCGGTCGAGCAAATAATTTATGTCGACAGCTTTGACGGAAGGCAAGATATCGGTCAGGCACATACAACCTACATAGCAAGTTATGAAGTTTCGGACATTTGACTCGCCCTCGAAGGATTTTACAGGCCATAGTGAGCTGTGTTAGTCCTCTCCTAACCTCCAAAGAATTAAAACCCAATATCCCTAGGAGGTAGTTTGTCGGGTACATATAGGGAAAGTAATAATACATCCTTTTGTGGAGATACCTAAGAAAAGTCTTTTGCACCTTTTCAATAATTAAGGCATGAGTTGACGTGTAGGAATTCCAAATACATGAACTACTCTCGAGTTTGCTTCTGACAAGGCTGGTATGAAGAAGTTTGATCACATTCGGGTTATGGAAGTTACTTGAGTTCCGCAAAACAAAACCTAGTCGTCCATAAGATGACTTAGCGGTAACAGAAACGTGATCCCTAAATGTAAGACTACTGTCAAAAGTTACCCCTAAATCTTTGATGTTCATTACGCGTATTATGTCATTCCCACCCAAAGTGTATGTATGATTAACCGGATGTAACTTTCTACTGTAAGTCATAACGAAGCATTTATTCACGTTGAAAAGCAGCTTGTTCTTGGTACTCCATTGAAAGAGCGCATCAACATCCCGTTGCAAATCCATACAGTCTCGAGAAGTCTTGATTTCGAGAGCTATTTTAAGGTCGTCTGCGTATAAAAGGCATTTCGCACTTTTAACCTCATTAATAAGGTCGTTAATCATAATGAGAAACAAAAGAGGGCCTAGCACTGATCCCTGGCTCACACCTGACCGAGTGTTGTAAGGCTCAGAGTCAAAACAACCATGCCTTACAAATTGTCTACGGTCCCGCAAGTAGTCGGCGAAGAAGT
Source organism: Catocala sponsa (assembly GCA_963564715.1). NCBI lineage: Eukaryota > Metazoa > Arthropoda > Insecta > Lepidoptera > Erebidae > Catocala > Catocala sponsa. Next base: position 6,819,714 of record OY751356.1, on the reverse strand, counting down.
AGAGCAAGCTTGACGTGAAGTCCATATTAGCCAACTTTGTTAACAAAACGTCATTATCGACTCTATCAAAAGCCCTACAGAAGTCAAAATAGAGGACATCAACTTGCCCACCCATATCCAAGCATCTCGACACGTAGTCGGTATGGATCAATAGATTGGTATCAACAGAGCGACCTGATCGGAAACCGTGTTGATTTAGTCTATACAAACGTTTTTCTATAAATGCAAACTGAAAACGCTTAATTGGTTCTTCTTTTTCAATAATCATTTAAATATTACAACAGCCGGAATCGAGCCTATGAAAGAAGGGTGACTTTGACCGCCACCGAGCGACAACCAAGTTTTTAATATTTTAATCCTGTGATGTTCTTCTGCAGGACAAAGATAGTTCCTTGCATTTCGTCTATCCAAGGCCTAAACCATGTTAAAGGAGTCTTAAAATATTTGTTTTTCTTCATATAACTTGATCATTTGTTGTTTCATCTTGCAGGCAATCGACCAACCGTACGTCCAACTGTACCGACTACAGGACCTATAGTCACAGGAGGACCAATACGCATACGGCCCACAATAGAGCCCGTACCAGTCATAGTATCAGGTAAGCCTATATCTTCAAAACTAGGATAGTTGCCTGTTTGATTTGTACACTATTATACGACACAGCAAAACTCATTCCAAAAATTAATGAAATCATCATGTTAAAAAAATTATTGACTAATTAGTCTACAGCTTACATTTTCCTTACAACTTACAGGATCAGCAGCAACTGGCTCCGCTTCAAGCAGTGGTACAGCCAGCTTAGGTACTACTGACAGTAGCAATAACGGTCAATTAACTTTAAATACAAATAAAGATGCCACTGCCTATGTCAGAACAGATGCAGCTAGCTCCACTTCTACTAAGAGCAACGCAGATGGTAAGCCTATATCTTCAAAACTAGGATAGTTGCCTGTTTGATTTGTACACTACTATACGACACAGCAAAACTCATTCCAAAAATTAATGAAATCATCATGTTAAAAAAATTATTGACTACAGCTTACATTTTCCTTACAACTTACAGGATCAACTAGCGAAAGCAGGGCCGACTCTGTGGCAGTCATAAACTCAGGAAGTGATAAATCAGCAGGAACTGGCTCCGCTCCCTGCAGTGATACAGCCAGCTTAGGTACTACTGACAGTAGCAATAACGGTCAATTAACTTTAAATACAAATAAAGATGCCACTGCCTATGTCAGAACAGATGCAGCTAGCTCCACTTCTACTAAGAGCAACGCAGATGGTAAGCCTATATCTTCAAAACTAGGATAGTTGCCTGTTTGATTTGTACACTATTATACGACGCAGCAAAACTCATTCCAAAAATTAATGAAATCATCATGTTAAAAAAATTATTGACTAATTAGTCTACAGCTTACATTTTCCTTACAACTTACAGGATCAGCAGCAACTGGCTCCGCTTCAAGCAGTGGTACAGTCAGCTTAGGTACTACTGACAGTAGCAATAACGGTCAATTAACTTTAAATACAAATAAAGATGCCACTGCCTATGTCAGAACAGATGCAGCTAGCTCCACTTCTACTAAGAGCAACGCAGATGGTAAGCCTATATCTTCAAAACTAGGATAGTTGCCTGTTTGATTTGTACACTACTATACGACACAGCAAAACTCATTTCTTCTTTTAAGGTAGTCTGCGTATAAAAGGCATTTCGCACTTTTAACCTCATTAATAAGGTCGTTAATCATAATGAGAAACAAAAGAGGGCCTAGCACTGATCCCTGGCTCACACCTGACCGAGTGTTGTAAGGCTCAGAGTCAAAACAACCATGCCTTACAAATTGTCTACGGTCCCGCAAGTAGTCGGCGAAGAAGTAGAGCAAGCTTGACGTGAAGTCCATATTAGCCAACTTTGTTAACAAAACGTCATTATCGACTCTATCAAAAGCCCTACAGAAGTCAAAATATAGGACATCAACTTGCCCACCCATATCCAAGCATCTCGACACGTAGTCGGTATGGATCAATAGATTGGTATCAACAGAGCGACCTGATCGGAAACCGTGTTGATTTAGTCTATACAAACGTTTTTCTATAAATGCAAACTGAAAACGCTTAATTGGTTCTTCTTTTTCAATAATCATTTAAATATTACAACAGCCGGAATCGAGCCTATGAAAGAAGGGTGACTTTGACCGCCACCGAGCGACAACCAAGTTTTTAATATTATATTGATTACTTATTTTAATCCTGTGATGTTCTTCTGCAGGACAAAGATAGTTCCTTGCATTTCGACTATCCAAGGCCTAAACCATGTTAAAGGAGTCTTAAAATATTTGTTTTTCTTCATATAACTTGATCATTTGTTGTTTCATCTTGCAGGCAATCGACCAACCGTACGTCCAACTGTACCGACTACAGGACCTATAGTCACAGGAGGACCAATACGCATACGGCCCACAATAGAGCCCGTACCAGTCATAGTATCAGGTAAGCCTATATCTTCAAAACTAGGATAGTTGCCTGTTTGATTTGTACACTATTATACGACACAGCAAAACTCATTCCAAAAATTAATGAAATCATCATGTTAAAAAAATTATTGACTAATTAGTCTACAGCTTACATTTTCCTTACAACTTACAGGATCAGCAGCAACTGGCTCCGCTTCAAGCAGTGGTACAGCCAGCTTAGGTACTACTGACAGTAGCAATAACGGTCAATTAACTTTAAATACAAATAAAGATGCCACTGGCTATGTCAGAACAGATGCAACTACCTTCGTTTCTACTACGATCAACGCAGATGGTAAGCCTATATCTTCAAAACTAGGATAGTTGCCTGTTTGATTTGTACACTATTATACGACACAGCAAAACTCATTCCAAAAATTAATGAAATCATCATGTTAAAAAAATTATTGACTAATTAGTCTACAGCTTACATTTTCCTTACAACTTACAGGATCAACTAGCGAAAGCAGGGCCGACTCTGTGGCAGTCATAAACTCAGGAAATGATAAATCAGCAGAAACTGGCTCCGCTCCCTGCAGTGATACAGCCAGCTTAGGTACTACTGACAGTAGCAATAACGGTCAATCAACTTTAAATACAAATAAAGATGCCACTGGCTATGTCAGAACAGATGCAGCTAGCTCCGCTTCTACTACGAGCAACGCAGATGGTAAGCCTATATCTGCAAAACTAGGATAGTTGCCTGTTTGATTTGTACACTATTATACGACACAGCAAAACTCATTCCAAAAATTAATGAAATCATCATGTTAAAAAAATTATTGACTAATTAGTCTACAGCTTACATTTTCCTTACAACTTACAGGATCAGCAGCAACTGGCTCCGCTTCAAGCAATGGTACAGCCAGCTTAGGTACTACTGACAGTAGCAATAACGGTCAATTAACTTTAAATACAAATAAAGATGCCACTGCCTATGTCAGAACAGATGCAGCTAGCTACGCTTCTACTACGAGCAACGCAGATGGTAAGCCTATATCTTCAAAACTAGGATAGTTGCCTGTTTGATTTGTACACTATTATACGACACAGCAAAACTCATTCCAAAAATTATTGAAATCATCATGTTAAAAAAATTATTGACTAATTAGTCTACAGCTTACATTTTCCTTACAACTTACAGGATCAGCAGCAACTGGCTCCGCTTCAAGCAATGGTACAGCCAGCTTAGGTACTACTGACAGTAGCAATAACGGTCAATTAACTTTAAATACAAATAAAGATGCCACTGCCTATGTCAGAACAGATGCAACTAGCTCCGCTTCTACTACGAGCAACGCAGATGGTAAGCCTATATCTTCAAAACTAGGATAGTTGCCTGTTTGATTTGTACACTATTATACGACACAGCAAAACTCATTCCAAAAATTAATGAAATCATCATGTTAAAAAAATTATTGACTAATTAGTCTACAGCTTACATTTTCCTTACAACTTACAGGATCAACTAGCGAAAGCAGGGCCGACTCTGTGGCAGTCATAAACTCAGGAAATGATAAATCAGCAGAAACTGGCTCCGCTCCCTGCAGTGATACAGCCAGCTTAGGTACTACTGACAGTAGCAATAACGGTCAATCAACTTTAAATACAAATAAAGATGCCACTGCCTATGTCAGAACAGATGCAACTACCTTCGTTTCTACTACGATCAACGCAGATGGTAAGCCTATATCTTCAAAACTAGGATAGTTGCCTGTTTGATTTGTACACTATTATACGACACAGCAAAACTCATTCCAAAAATTAATGAAATCATCGTGTTAAAAAAATTATTGACTAATTAGTCTACAGCTTACATTTTCCTTACAACTTACAGGATCAACTAGCGAAAGCAGGGCCGACTCTGTGGCAGTCATAAACTCAGGAAATGATAAATCAGCAGAAACTGGCTCCGCTCCCTGCAGTGATACAGCCAGCTTAGGTACTACTGACAGTAGCAATAACGGTCAATCAACTTTAAATACAAATAAAGATGCCACTGGCTATGTCAGAACAGATGCAGCTAGCTCCGCTTCTACTACGAGCAACGCAGATGGTAAGCCTATATCTGCAAAACTAGGATAGTTGCCTGTTTGATTTGTACACTATTATACGACACAGCAAAACTCATTCCAAAAATTAATGAAATCATCATGTTAAAAAAATTATTGACTAATTAGTCTACAGCTTACATTTTCCTTACAACTTACAGGATCAGCAGCAACTGGCTCCGCTTCAAGCAATGGTACAGCCAGCTTAGGTACTACTGACAGTAGCAATAACGGTCAATTAACTTTAAATACAAATAAAGATGCCACTGCCTATGTCAGAACAGATGCAGCTAGCTCCGCTTCTACTACGAGCAACGCAGATGGTAAGCCTATATCTTCAAAACTAGGATAGTTGCCTGTTTGATTTGTACACTATTATACGACACAGCAAAACTCATTCCAAAAATTAATGAAATCATCATGTTAAAAAAATTATTGACTAATTAGTCTACAGCTTACATTTTCCTTACAACTTACAGGATCAGCAGCAACTGGCTCCGCTTCAAGCAATGGTACAGCCAGCTTAGGTACTACTGACAGTAGCAATAACGGTCAATTAACTTTAAATACAAATAAAGATGCCACTGCCTATGTCAGAACAGATGCAGCTAGCTCCGCTTCTACTACGAGCAACGCAGATGGTAAGCCTATATCTTCAAAACTAGGATAGTTGCCTGTTTGATTTGTACACTATTATACGACACAGCAAAACTCATTCCAAAAATTAATGAAATCATCATGTTAAAAAAATTATTGACTAATTAGTCTACAGCTTACATTTTCCTTACAACTTACAGGACCAAGATCACCTGACGTCACTGTAGAACCAACAATTCGACCGACCACAGGACCAATAATTACACCAGGTGAGTGTGTTAAAATGATTCAAATGGCTTTATTTTTATCAGCACACAGCTATCTAGACCTCTGAACGTAGCCCCCGAGAAAAGATTTTCTTAGGCAACAAGCAATCGCAAAAGCCCGCGTGGTGGAAAGCGGTAACCACTACATATGAACACTAATGACTTAAGTAAACATATCAGAGCCGAGAAAATATAAATCGGATTTTTACTAATATTATGATTGCGAATAGAGTTTGTTAATTTATGAAGTGAAAACTTCTTTAGCGGCGTTGTGCACTTTTTTGTGATGGGTAAAAATTGTTAAACTCGCGTCAGGACACGTGACCTGATCGAAAATTCGTAAGACGGAGGGAGAATGTCATGTTTGTCTACGATAGCGCATAAATGAATGTTGTATTTTACCACATAAATGATAGTACTTTTATACTGATAATTAAAGCAATTCGTGCAAAATTATTCCCTAACCATTCCAAAATATCAAAAATGCACAACGTTAATATTCAAGTTTTCACTTCTGCCGGCACTCCCGGAGTGCAACCCGTTGTTTTATTTGATTCGCTTTCACGCATTAACTGCTCAACCGATCATCATGAAATTTCGCATACATGTTTTCAGGGGTACAGAAAAGGACAAAGGATACCTTTCATATCAAAAATACTGTTACTAACCTTACCTACATTTACGCGACGAAGCCGCAGGCAAAATCTAGTTTTATTATATTTAACTTGCGACCCACAGACACAACCACCTCAACCTCAACAGCTACCAGCGCAACAGGCAGTAGATGGTGGCCTTGGGGTCCTTGGGGACCTTGGGGTCCATGGGGTCCATGGGGTCCATGGGGTCCATGGGGCTCTAACGGAGGACCCTGGAGCTCTGTAGCCAGTGCATCCAGTTCTGCGTCAACCGATACTACGAGCGCTGCAGCAACAAGCGAGGCTAATCAGTATCGATGGGATGATTCCTGGATCCCTAGAGGACCATGGGATATTTCTGGCACTACTAAGAGTTCCGCCGAAGCAAGCGCAGAAGCTACTTCCAACACTGGTAGTACGTATAAAGCACACATTACTGATTCTTTTTACCGACTTCAAAAAAAGGAGGAGGTACTCAATTCGTCTGTATATTTTTTTTCTTTTTTATGTTTGTTACCTCGTTACGTTCGACTGGGTGAACCAATTTTGATGATTGTTTTTTTATTTGAAAGCTAGTGCTTCCCGTGCGTCCCATTTAATTTTAATCAAAATTTGACCATTCGTTTTCAAGTTATCCTTAATAATGCGTATTTGGCTACATTGATGATGCTCTCATATTTGGCAAGGTTCGCTAAAAACCGAGAAATAAACAAAATTTTAACAAAAAAGAAAACCGACTTCAAAGAAGAATATTCTAAAACTTAAAATGCACGAAAAAATTCATATTTAATAGCATATTCTTGTGAATAATTAAATTATTGTTATTATTGGAGTCGGTGTCAGCCAAGGTAGGTTTGTAACTAATTAAACATGAGATGTCTTTCTATAATCATAACATAACATTGGCATGCACATGTCAGCCGCTCGCGCCGCGTGCTGCGTCTATGTGTGTAAACACATAGACGCAGCACGCGGCGCGGGCGGCTGACACCGACTCCAAAAATGACAATAATTTAATTATTCACAAGAATATGCAATTATTTATTAACTTTTTAGTACATTTTAAGTTGTAGAATATTCTTCTTTGAAGTCGGTTTTCTTTTTTGTTGAAATTTTGTTTATTAATATTGACGCTTCTCTCTTCATGTCATAAAGCAGATCTTGTCGCGAAAGACATCAGGCATAATATATACAATTATTGGACACAAAATATCTTCAGTCTTGTTTGTAGGTCACACAAATAACTGACCCGTATGATGCTTAAGTTTTAAGTTTAAGGACTACCTCAATGGTGTCACGGCACAAGCTTGAGCTTATGTGTGCTTTTCGTGATGCTCAAATCTGATGCTCGGGTCAAGCTAAGTGTTATTAAGATTTTCCGTAAACAAATTGTAGGTGGCAGCACAGAGTCTCGAATATTGTAGGTGCCTATGTTTGATTTTGTACATTTACATACAAGAGTAAATAGCAATCGATATATTTTTTTATGCAAAATACTGTAATAAATATATTAAATTTATATATGAGAAAAAGTGGGAAAAAGTGGTAGTATCTCGCTATCTCCCTCGGACACTTGCATTTAAATAGTGATTACGTCTTAGTTTGTATCGTTCATCCTTGATATTTGACATTTACCCTAACTACCAGTTTTTAAAACCTTGTATCTTATTAATCCTTTAGTAGAATTCAAAAAAGGTACCTTAAGATACCTACCTCTGTTATCTATACTAATATTATAAAGTTGAAGAGTTTGTTTGTTTGTTTGAACGCGCTAATCTCAGGAACTACTGGTCCGAATTGAAAAATTCTTTTAGTATTGGATAGTCTATTTATCGAGGAAGGCTATAGGCTGTAGAACATCACACTATGACCCACGGGGGCGGCGCAGTAATAAAAAACGCGGGTGAAACCGCGGGCACATCTAGTCTCTTAATAAAGGCGCGAGTCTGTGTATCTACGAAGACACCTTTTTAGTTTATTTTTTAGTAGTTCTGTTGCCTGATTTCAGAGCTCAAATAAAATATGCTGGTGATTGCGTCTCTTATATTCAGAACCGTGAACAGAATTGTATAGCAGATCAGCAATGTAATTTTAATTTTATACTGCACTGGTGACGTCATGATGCAGTGCTACGTATGTACTGGCTGCGACCCCCACACAGGACGAAAAGTTGTATGATCCACAAATAATTGTGTTGAGTCATTCAAACCATGGACTGGTTTGAATTTTTGTAAAGATACGTGTCACAGGATTTACATCTAAAATAATTGGACCAATTTCAAAATTGCATTTATTTTTCTTACCAGGTCAGAACTCTGAAGCCAGTGCTTCAAGCACAGCCACAGCCGACATAACAAGCGGAAATGAGGCGGAACCACCGATCTCATGGGTTAGGTATTGTCCATGGAGAAGGCGTTCTTTGAGACGTTCAACTGCTGCCAGTAACGCCGCCGCTAGTGCAGGTGACGGCGCCGCAGCTGCCAGTGGCTCCGCGACTGCCTCAAACAATGACGGCTCAAGCAGCTCAAGTGTGAATACTAACAGCGAGGCTAGCTCAGCTGATGGAAGCGCCGCTGCTAGTGCATCGGGAGCTGCCAACGCCCAAACAGGATGGAGACGACCAGACGGCTCAAGCAGCTCAAGTGTGAATACTAACAGCGAGGCTAGCTCAGCTGATGGAAGCGCCGCTGCTAGTGCATCGGGAGCTGCCAACGCCCAAACAGGATGGAGACGGTCAGGCGTCAGAGCTGCAAGCAACGCCGCTGCACGAACTAGGCGAGTGTTCCCACGAACACCGAGAAGGGGAAATTATTGCACATGCTACGACGACATCGAACAAATTCCAGCCAACTTAAGACAGTATTTCAGCGCATAAACGGGTGAAACACTTTAAAAACACACTGCAGATCAACGAATAAGTAACATCATATTATATTTATGTTATATATTATATCGAGCATAATCAAAAGCCCTAGTCATAGATACCAACTTTAACTGAACTTTTAAAAGCTTGAAAACGCCTCAAGACTTTGTTCAAGGCAACGCGAAAAGTGATGGTACTCCAGAGCACTATTTTGACAAGGATTGGAGTAGCGGTGCGCAATAACATTTGAGTTATATTGACTATACAAAGTAACTCGTTGTACGTACTGTATTCATTCAGTAGGCACAACGAGAATAGCCACGATAGGCATACAAACCAGCAGCAGAGGGCAACACCGGTGCGAGCGGCTAGGGGTGTCGAGCGGTGCGGCGCCGGTTTCACCATCACGGGTCTCGTGGAAACGGAGACCCGGAGCGGGTTTCCCCGTATGCCCTTGAAAATGACACTTGCACCCCCTCTGACCGGCCAACCAAGACAAGCCAGAGTTGAGAGTCCTACGGGCTCTCTTGAAGTTCCACCCCAGCCAATCAGTAACGGCAAGCTGGGGACGAGGCCCTCATCGACTCTCTGAGGCATTCAGGACCGCAGTGTCGCCACTCACATTCAGCTCGCCACAAGCTGCCCTGCGGTTTGTGCGCTTTTATTTAACCTAGTGATACATTTTTTGTTTATATCACAAGGCGAAGGTGGAATATACCGTACCACTAGAGGAGGGCAGCGTCCGAGTCATACAATAGCGTTCAAATAAGTGTGCTACATTTTGACCATGCGTAGTATTTATAGAATACTGTAGTATGATTCGAATAAAATACCGCGCTAAGACCAGCGATCACTTCAACTCTGATCAACTCGTGACAGTAGAATAAAGAGAAAAGAAATTAAGTATTCATTATCAACAAGAATTGAAATGTTTTTAAGGTACCGCGTAATATTGCCAAGGTAATAAGATGTCATGACTAGGATGAAAAAAAAACGACATATTATTTTTATTATAAATATTATATACTTATACTGAATACATCAATTATTATATAGTTTTGTTGTTTTCTTTTTAATGTCTTCCTAAATGTATTTACGGCGTGAAAGTATGTCAGGCAAAATCCTAACTAATATTATAAATGCGATTGTGTGTTTATTTGTTTGTTTGTTACGCTTTCACACCTTAACTACTCGACCGATCATCGTGAAAAGACATTAAACAATTTGGCCTATGAATCAACACACATTACACCTAAACAATAATTTGTATTATATTTTATGACTAAATTATGACGACACAGAAAATACTAAAACGTCTCTACACGTAACCTGAAACACGCATACACACGGAGTATTCCGCTTTCGGCACCAACTTTTTCGGCACCTATGGTTTCGGAAATAAAAAGTGGAATAGCTTAGGTGCCGAAACCATAGGTGCCGAAAAAAATGGTGCCGAAAGCGGAATACTCCATACACACACCCTGTTTCACGCCGGTTTTCTGTGAGGTCGTCGTATCACTCCGGTCGAGCCGGCCCATTCGTAACAAAGCGTGGCTCTCCCACGGTAACACGTTGTTAGGAAAAAGACAGAAAAGGACATAGGGTACCTACCTATCTACTAACCTAACCTACATTGAGGCGAGCGAGGCCGCGCGCAAAATACAGTCATTCATATTTTGTACTGCTTGTTAATATAATGGCACAGATAATTTTTTTTTTTTATATTTTTATACAACTAAGGTGGCATACAAGCCTACGGCCCACCTGATGGTAAGTGGTCACCGTAGCCTATGGACGCCTGCGACACCAGAGGCATCACTTGCGCGTTGCCGACCCTGTAGGAAAGGAAGTGGGAAGGAGAAGGAGCGGGATGGTAGAATGAGGGTGATTAGGCCTCCGGCACTCTCACTCACCGAACGAAACACAACAGTAGGAATACTGGTATTTCACGTCGATATTCTGTGAGAGGGTAGTCCTTCCCCGGTCGAGCCGGCCCCTTCATGCTGAAATCAGCGAGGTTCTACTACAAAGATGCATATGGCTTTAAGAGAAGAAGAGCAACTGGATATATAAGAGCAACTGATCATAGATCTGCCCACGCCGTACTTAGCTCATACGAAAGTTTCCACACTTGAAGATCAAGCTCACACATTACATTTACGTGATAGAAAACGATAGTGTACAATTTTCGATATGAGTGAACGTGATAACTGATAATACTATATTTATAGCAGGATTTGTTGAATTTTATACATTTATATGTGCAAAAATTAATTAATTATTTAGAATAATTGCACCTCAGTAATTGTATAATTTAACATCATAGAATATAAATAGTAGTCAAATACTATACAGTTTGATTAGCTATACAAGGCGTAGCAACATTGCTATCTGTCACTTCTCGTTGTGAGCTGTAAGTGAACGGACGTATAAAACTTCCTTGTGTCAGAGTTTAAAACTATAAAATAAATAGTTAAAAGTATTTGTACAGTGTGTTATTTAACCCGTAACCTCTAACAGGATTAAATATAATGACCACCAAAAATATTAATTGCGCAGCAAAATATGCTTACTAAAATATATCATAACGAGCACCTATACGCCTCAAATCACTGCATTCCGTCTCGGAAGGGTTAGGTTATGTTAGGTTCCTTCTTAAACCCACCCAAAAATAGCAGCCCCGCGAAGCGAGGCTCCGTCGACTTATTTTGATCTCTTTAAATATATTTTGCTGTGCAATTTGATGATCATTTACTATTTTTCACTGTTATATTTTACTATATCTGGTGATAAGTTAAACATAAGCCATTTATAACTAGCCGTGCTAGCGGTTTTACCCGCGTTTATGATTACTGCGCCGCTCCCGTAGGTCGTAGCGTGATGTTATTTAGCCTATAGTCTTCCTCGTTAATAGGCGTATATCCAACACTAAAATAATTTTTCAATTCGAACCATTAGTTCCTATTACGCAGTCGTGGTTCTTACACAATGAAACGCTGAGATCTAACTGACAGTTGTAACGAGAATGAATATTTGTTAATCTCCTACCTTATTTATATATTTTTATCAATGTATCAAATGGAAAGTTAAATATCGATTAATTACATTTTAAGGTGTAAAATTAGTACAGTAACAAATAACAATGATAATTACTAATTATAGAAATAACCAAATGTAAATATGCAATTATAACATAACATTTAAAACAATATAATACGTCACAACCGTGTGCTACTATTGAGTACTTGATAACATTCCTGAGGTTAGCGCGTTCAACCAAACAAATAAACAAACAAGCAGAGCTTGTACTATGGGTACTAGACAATGGATGAACATACGTATATACTATTTTTTGTAAATCTATACTAATATTATAAAGCTGAAGACTTTGTTTGTTTCTTTGTTTGCCTATTTATCGAGGAAGGCTACGGGCTATATAACATCACGCTACGACCCACAGGGGCGGCGCAGTAACGATAAACGCGGGTGAAACCCGTAGGAAAATCTAGTACATACATATTATACATAGGAATATATATCGAATACCTAAAGAATGCAATTTTGTCAGCCTCGATGGCGTAGTGGTTAGTGTAACCGACTGCCACGCCTGAGGTCGCGAGTTCGATTTCCGCACAAGTCAAACATTGTGTGCATGAACATGGATGTTTGTCTTGGTCTGGGTGTTTCTATGTATAATATGTATGTATTTACAAAAAGAAGTATATATGTATGTTTATCCATTGTCTAGTACCCATAGTACAAGCTCTGCTTAGTTTGGGCTAGATGGTGTTGTGTGTATGTGATAGAATATTATTATTATTATTTAGTTGTAACATAATACCAGCGCTGTATTAAACTGTCCCACTGGGCACGGGCCTCTTCTCAGTGTGAGAAGGGTATGGCACTAGCCCACCACGCTGGCCCAGTGCGGGTTGACAGACTCCACATATCTTCGAGAACATTATGTAGAACTCTCAGACATGCAGGTTGCCTCACGATGTTTGCCTTCACTTCATAATTAACTATTTAATATGCATATAACATCCAAAAGTCAGAGATGCGCACCTTGGGATCAAACTCGAGGCGTTTGACATATCATGAGTGCAAAAAAACTAAAAACTAAGCGTGAAAAAAATTTTTTTTATCTTATTCTATTAAATCCACATTAAAACTATATTTAATGTAAAGGAAAACATTGTACAATTTAAAAATTGGACACTAAAAGTCTTGTTTATAAAGTCTGTTTTTACATTTTATTACCTGAACTAGGTCAGAGACCTGTATTTCAGGATGTTTCTAATATTACATTGTTATTCTATTGTTAATAAAGTAAGGGTCTACAAAAAACATTTAACATTTATACATGTACTGCAAACATATATAGGTAGTTAAGTATAACTACAATTAAAATATTTATAAACAATAACAATTATAGATAAAGAATTGCTTAAACAAAAATAAATTATTTTACAACTACTAGCAAATTCTCTGTATCTGAATACGTAAGCGTTTTTAGGTACTTTGTTAAAACTATGTGACATTGTACTGAGGAATTATTGAATATAATTTTATAATAATTGTTGTCTTAATAATATTGCATACACACTTACACACTCACAAATACACCCTCATATTCACCCTTACACACACGACACACATTCAAACACCCACAAACATACTTAGGGGAAGACGGGGCCACAATTAACAAAAATTACATTTTTAGTTGTACCTCCAAAATTATTGAAAATTTAGACCTTTTAACGTGCTAAATAAAACGTCTGGTTCGTAAGTAACATGTATAACCTTAATACACACGAACACGAATAAGGCAACGTTACAATCACGTACTTTAGCATTACATACAAACATTATAAAGAAATACGAACATTATAAAGAAAATACGAACACGAGGAGCTGTGGGCCGCAGGCGCACAGAACGACACGGGTTGCGCGCGCAAAGCATTGTGGTCGACTGCCGGCATGCGTGCGTCTCCCCGAACGGGCCACAGCTGGTGGCGGGGAATATCGTACAGCGGGGTGAGAGGGGTACGAGGGACGCACTCACTACAGGGCACGTTATACTCTCCCCCTTTTGATCAAGAGGCGAAGTCTCATTGGTCAAACTACAAACAATAAATAGGGAACCTACGATTGCACCTTTCGAGGGCGACCTCTACGGCGCTTCGGAACAATAGGCTCTGGACACTCACCTCCTCTATCATGGTATCTACGCAAATCCGATATGTGGTACTTACCCACAACTTCACCAGTCTTCTGCGAAGAAAGAACATAGGTGGTAGGACTCATCTTCTTGGAGACTACATACGGACCATCCTGTTTCGGTATGAACTTGGAAGTAACACCTTTGAAAGCATTACTTAAGACATGCGTCTTCATGAGCACAAGATCCCCTTCTTCGAAAGGTTCTGAAGCACGACGGGCCGAATCAGCTTGGAGCTTGCGGAGATCCTGTTGATGCTCGATATTTTCTTTAGCTTGAGAGAGAGAATCGACTAGCTTCAAAAGATACGGTGTGATCTGAGGGACCAAATTCTCAGATTCGATGACTGCTCGTAAATCGGCCTGAACAGAGAGGGGTGAACGAAGCTCGCGACCAAAGGTCAGGTAAGCTGGTGTAGAACCGGTGGAAATGGTAAATGAGCTATTTAGAGCAAATCGGACGAACGGTAAAACCTCAGGCCATTGTTTGTGATTGCCTTCTACAAGAATAGCAAGGTGAGCCTTTAAGTCCCTATTCCTTCTCTCTACCGGATTGGCCTCAGGATGATACAGGGGTATCAGACTCTGTCTGACACCCAAGACAAACAGCGCCTTCTGCATCACATCAGCTACAAATTGAACTCCGTTGTCGGAGATCATACGCCTAGGGAGGCCATACCTCATAAAAATCTCACCCACTAAGGTCTTCGCACAGCTCTCAGCTGTGGCTTCGGTAAGGGCAAAAAGTTCGACCCACTTGCTAGCGGTGTCCTCTACTATTAAAACCCACCTTTCGCCTTGAGGCCCTTTGGGTAGCGGTCCGAAGAGATCAACAGCGATGATTTCAAATCTGCGAGCGGGTACAGGAGTCTGGAGTAAGCCAGGTGGTTTCAAGTTCGAGGACTTGTACCGCTGACACTCTGTACAGGTCTTCAGGTAGTTGGTAATATACTTCCTCATGCCTGGGAAGTAAAACTGCTGAGATATACGATGAAGAGTTTTCTGGATACCCCCATGGGCGGCAGTCGGCGAATCGTGACACTCATATAGGACTTTGCTTCGCAAGCTCTCCGGGACGACTAGCTGAGGCTCTTCAGTATCGGAATCCTCTACATACCTGTACAATACTCCTTGATTAATAAGGTACCCTCTATCCGTCCAACGATGCACTGACAATTCATCAGAACTTTCCAAATCAGTGAGAATCTTAGCTACTTCTGGATCGGACAATTGGGCTTCACGTGTAGATGTGGCGTCCCATCGTGGAATGTCCACGGTAACCGGACAGACACCACATTCCGATATACTATCTATAACTGGGCGGCTGAGTGTATCGGCTACCACATTAGCCTTCCCAGGAGTGTACTCTATATGTAAGTCAAAAGATTGCAATTTCAACGCCCAACGAACAAGCCTACCAGTCGGCGATTTCAGTGTAAACAGCCACTTCAGGGGTTGATGGTCACTCCTGACACATACCTGATGACCATCGATGTAGCCGCGAAATCTCTCCACTGCCCAGACAACGGCCAACGCCTCCCTCTCTGTGGTAGAGTAGTTCCGTTCTGCCGGCGTGAGGAGACGACTAGCGTACTCGATGGGGTGTTCATCTTGTGGTGACTCCCCCTGGAGTAAAGCTGCACTTAAAGCGAAATCACTGGCGTCCGTTCGAAGGATGAAAGGTCTTGAGTAGTCTGGTTGGGTCAGAATGGGGGGTAAAGCTAACAGAGACTTACGCTGTGTGAAAGCGCTAGTTTGATCCTTACCCCATTCCCAGGTCTGTGACTTCTTGGTTAGACGCGTAAGTGGTTCAGCTACCTTGGCGAACGCTGGGATAAACTTGCGGAACCATGAGCAAGTTTGGAGGAAGGTGCGTAGTTGCTGGAGAGTTGTCGGTTCCTTCATCTCTAAAACAGCACTTACCTTCTCTTCGTCTGGAGATATACCATCATGAGATATCACGTGGCCAAGGTATTTGAGCCGGTCTCTGGCAAACACACACTTCTCACGGTTTGCTCGAAGCTTGTACATACGGAGACGCTCGAATACCGCACGCAGATCTGCTATATGGGACTCCAGGTCCTTGGAAATTACCAGAAGGTCATCTAAATATCCTAAAATAGTCTTACCACCAAGTGTAGACCCCGATCTGAAACGGTCTATGAGCCTCTGAAACGTCGCAGGTGAATTCTTCAGACCAAACGGCATGCGTTTAAAGCGATAGGTACCAAATGGCGTGACGAACGCAGTTTTGTCGCGATCGGCGGTACTCACCTGCCAGTAGCTATTGCGAAGATCTAGGGAACTCATAACACAACCCTTCTTAGTCGACTGTAAGAGTTCATCAATACGCGGCATGGGGTACGCATCCGTCTTAGTAACAGCGTTCAACTTTCGGTAGTCGACACAAAACCTATACGTACCATTACGTTTCGGTACCAAGACGCACGGTGCTGTCCAGGCAGATTCGCACTCCTCGATCACGTCCTCCGCCAACATCTTGTCTAACTCAGCGCGTATGATTTGTTTCTTGGCAGGCGTAACGCGATACGGGGGCAAAGCAATAGGCGGATGGTCGCCGGTATCGATGTGGTGTTCCGCAAATGGTGTAGGCTCTCCGACTACATCAAAAATATCTGAGTACTCACATAAAAGATTCTCCAACGTCGACCTCTCCGACTCTGTTAACAAAGCGCCCTCATCCGTCCTCAGTATGTTCACGGAAGCACACTGGATGGGTTCGCGTTCCGATTCCCATGATAAAGTGTGAAGTGTCTGAGGCTGATCAATGGTACGCCAAGTCCAGTTGGAAAAATCAATAACCATCTTAGCTTTAGAAATAAAATCAATGCCTAACAAAGTATCGTTGTTAACGGCATCAGGTAAAATAATGAATTCAATAGGTATCGATAATGAAGCAAGTTGAACATTAACTATCGTAAGTAGCACATCACTATTCCTAACAATACCATCCGCAAGCTTCAACGACATCGTTTCGGCGCGAAAGTTTGAACCAATACGTTTCAGTACGGAATAAAGTGAATAACTCGCAATACTACGACGCGCGGCAGTGTCTAACAACGCGGTACCCTGATATCCCTCTACGCACACGCGTACGATAGGCCGACCATGCTTATTATTATTGTTAACAAAATCCGAACATAACTTCTTACTATCTATATACACAGAGGAAAACACATTTTCTATCTTAACATTTGGGTTACTATCTCCAGCACTATTTTGTTTACCTTTAGGACAATTAACTCTAATGTGACCTTTTTCACCACAATTATAACAAAATGTGCCAGAGTTAGTAGAGAGAGAGCGTTTACTAGTTAGCTTATCACAAGAGTCCCGTACGTGTCCTCGCGTCTTACAATATACGCAGAACAACTTCTTATCAGTGCTATCACTTTTGCTCGCACACTGATCACTACGCGGTGATTGCGCTCGTTCACGAGCGGGCTGCGCAGCGGAGGCGCGCGCGGCGCGGACCGGTGGTGACGGCGTCGACGTCGAACTCGATACCGGAGCGACGTATTGCCGCGCGCTCTCGCTGAGCGCGCGGGCCGGCCTCGTAGATAAACACGACGACGACGGCGACGCGGAGTTCTCTGACAACGATTCTTCTATGCTACGAGATTTCTCTATCAGCGATTCAATATCACTCACAGCGTCTCTTGGTAACCGCTTCCTGATTCGCTTGTGAAGCAGACCATAAATCATATCCAGTCTCGCTTCCTCTGGTAATTGATAAGGTAGTTTCGCGAACAGAGATCGTATTCTAATGATAAAAACTTCAGCGCGTTCCATTCCTTGCTCAGCAGCGAAAACATCTCTGTACAGTTTGTCCGGTGGCCGTGGTATGCCATACATCGAACGCAGGCGCTTGACAGCCTCTGACCATGACGTAACTTCATGACGGATGCCACGCCACCAAACTGCTGCTTGCCCATGTAGTAACATGGGGAGTCCACGAAGTGCCATCTCATCGCTGACCGACGCGCAATCCATGAACATCTCGACGGCGTCTATGAATGCCTCGACTGTCTCCGGGTACTCCGACGAACCATCGAAGCGCGCGGTGCATTTGACGAGATTCCCCGAATACGATGACGGTGATGGTGTGGCGCCGGCGTACGCACTGGGCGGCGCCGGCGTCCCTGAGTGCGATGTCAGAAGAGACTCGACGAGCTTCCGGTTCGCCTCGGCCTGCGCCGAAGAGAAGGCGGCCAGGAGCGACGCTAAGTGAGTTTCAGACATAAGCACAGGAGCCACAGGTGTCTCCGTCACAGTCATAGGTTCATCTTCCGAACTAGAGTCGTTATTACGAACTTTACGCGGCGGCATTTTGTTCACTAAAAGTTCCGTGCATTATCGAACAGTCTAGAACATCGGCCCCACGTTGGGCGCCAGTTTAACGTGCTAAATAAAACGTCTGGTTCGTAAGTAACATGTATAACCTTAATACACACGAACACGAATAAGGCAACGTTACAATCACGTACTTTAGCATTACATACAAACATTATAAAGAAATACGAACATTATAAAGAAAATACGAACACGAGGAGCTGTGGGCCGCAGGCGCACAGAACGACACGGGTTGCGCGCGCAAAGCATTGTGGTCGACTGCCGGCATGCGTGCGTCTCCCCGAACGGGCCACAGCTGGTGGCGGGGAATATCGTACAGCGGGGTGAGAGGGGTACGAGGGACGCACTCACTACAGGGCACGTTATACTCTCCCCCTTTTGATCAAGAGGCGAAGTCTCATTGGTCAAACTACAAACAATAAATAGGGAACCTACGATTGCACCTTTCGAGGGCGACCTCTACGGCGCTTCGGAACAATAGGCTCTGGACACTCACCTCCTCTATCATGGTATCTACGCAAATCCGATATGTGGTACTTACCCACAACTTCACCAGTCTTCTGCGAAGAAAGAACATAGGTGGTAGGACTCATCTTCTTGGAGACTACATACGGACCATCCTGTTTCGGTATGAACTTGGAAGTAACACCTTTGAAAGCATTACTTAAGACATGCGTCTTCATGAGCACAAGATCCCCTTCTTCGAAAGGTTCTGAAGCACGACGGGCCGAATCAGCTTGGAGCTTGCGGAGATCCTGTTGATGCTCGATATTTTCTTTAGCTTGAGAGAGAGAATCGACTAGCTTCAAAAGATACGGTGTGATCTGAGGGACCAAATTCTCAGATTCGATGACTGCTCGTAAATCGGCCTGAACAGAGAGGGGTGAACGAAGCTCGCGACCAAAGGTCAGGTAAGCTGGTGTAGAACCGGTGGAAATGGTAAATGAGCTATTTAGAGCAAATCGGACGAACGGTAAAACCTCAGGCCATTGTTTGTGATTGCCTTCTACAAGAATAGCAAGGTGAGCCTTTAAGTCCCTATTCCTTCTCTCTACCGGATTGGCCTCAGGATGATACAGGGGTATCAGACTCTGTCTGACACCCAAGACAAACAGCGCCTTCTGCATCACATCAGCTACAAATTGAACTCCGTTGTCGGAGATCATACGCCTAGGGAGGCCATACCTCATAAAAATCTCACCCACTAAGGTCTTCGCACAGCTCTCAGCTGTGGCTTCGGTAAGGGCAAAAAGTTCGACCCACTTGCTAGCGGTGTCCTCTACTATTAAAACCCACCTTTCGCCTTGAGGCCCTTTGGGTAGCGGTCCGAAGAGATCAACAGCGATGATTTCAAATCTGCGAGCGGGTACAGGAGTCTGGAGTAAGCCAGGTGGTTTCAAGTTCGAGGACTTGTACCGCTGACACTCTGTACAGGTCTTCAGGTAGTTGGTAATATACTTCCTCATGCCTGGGAAGTAAAACTGCTGAGATATACGATGAAGAGTTTTCTGGATACCCCCATGGGCGGCAGTCGGCGAATCGTGACACTCATATAGGACTTTGCTTCGCAAGCTCTCCGGGACGACTAGCTGAGGCTCTTCAGTATCGGAATCCTCTACATACCTGTACAATACTCCTTGATTAATAAGGTACCCTCTATCCGTCCAACGATGCACTGACAATTCATCAGAACTTTCCAAATCAGTGAGAATCTTAGCTACTTCTGGATCGGACAATTGGGCTTCACGTGTAGATGTGGCGTCCCATCGTGGAATGTCCACGGTAACCGGACAGACACCACATTCCGATATACTATCTATAACTGGGCGGCTGAGTGTATCGGCTACCACATTAGCCTTCCCAGGAGTGTACTCTATATGTAAGTCAAAAGATTGCAATTTCAACGCCCAACGAACAAGCCTACCAGTCGGCGATTTCAGTGTAAACAGCCACTTCAGGGGTTGATGGTCACTCCTGACACATACCTGATGACCATCGATGTAGCCGCGAAATCTCTCCACTGCCCAGACAACGGCCAACGCCTCCCTCTCTGTGGTAGAGTAGTTCCGTTCTGCCGGCGTGAGGAGACGACTAGCGTACTCGATGGGGTGTTCATCTTGTGGTGACTCCCCCTGGAGTAAAGCTGCACTTAAAGCGAAATCACTGGCGTCCGTTCGAAGGATGAAAGGTCTTGAGTAGTCTGGTTGGGTCAGAATGGGGGGTAAAGCTAACAGAGACTTACGCTGTGTGAAAGCGCTAGTTTGATCCTTACCCCATTCCCAGGTCTGTGACTTCTTGGTTAGACGCGTAAGTGGTTCAGCTACCTTGGCGAACGCTGGGATAAACTTGCGGAACCATGAGCAAGTTTGGAGGAAGGTGCGTAGTTGCTGGAGAGTTGTCGGTTCCTTCATCTCTAAAACAGCACTTACCTTCTCTTCGTCTGGAGATATACCATCATGAGATATCACGTGGCCAAGGTATTTGAGCCGGTCTCTGGCAAACACACACTTCTCACGGTTTGCTCGAAGCTTGTACATACGGAGACGCTCGAATACCGCACGCAGATCTGCTATATGGGACTCCAGGTCCTTGGAAATTACCAGAAGGTCATCTAAATATCCTAAAATAGTCTTACCACCAAGTGTAGACCCCGATCTGAAACGGTCTATGAGCCTCTGAAACGTCGCAGGTGAATTCTTCAGACCAAACGGCATGCGTTTAAAGCGATAGGTACCAAATGGCGTGACGAACGCAGTTTTGTCGCGATCGGCGGTACTCACCTGCCAGTAGCTATTGCGAAGATCTAGGGAACTCATAACACAACCCTTCTTAGTCGACTGTAAGAGTTCATCAATACGCGGCATGGGGTACGCATCCGTCTTAGTAACAGCGTTCAACTTTCGGTAGTCGACACAAAACCTATACGTACCATTACGTTTCGGTACCAAGACGCACGGTGCTGTCCAGGCAGATTCGCACTCCTCGATCACGTCCTCCGCCAACATCTTGTCTAACTCAGCGCGTATGATTTGTTTCTTGGCAGGCGTAACGCGATACGGGGGCAAAGCAATAGGCGGATGGTCGCCGGTATCGATGTGGTGTTCCGCAAATGGTGTAGGCTCTCCGACTACATCAAAAATATCTGAGTACTCACATAAAAGATTCTCCAACGTCGACCTCTCCGACTCTGTTAACAAAGCGCCCTCATCCGTCCTCAGTATGTTCACGGAAGCACACTGGATGGGTTCGCGTTCCGATTCCCATGATAAAGTGTGAAGTGTCTGAGGCTGATCAATGGTACGCCAAGTCCAGTTGGAAAAATCAATAACCATCTTAGCTTTAGAAATAAAATCAATGCCTAACAAAGTATCGTTGTTAACGGCATCAGGTAAAATAATGAATTCAATAGGTATCGATAATGAAGCAAGTTGAACATTAACTATCGTAAGTAGCACATCACTATTCCTAACAATACCATCCGCAAGCTTCAACGACATCGTTTCGGCGCGAAAGTTTGAACCAATACGTTTCAGTACGGAATAAAGTGAATAACTCGCAATACTACGACGCGCGGCAGTGTCTAACAACGCGGTACCCTGATATCCCTCTACGCACACGCGTACGATAGGCCGACCATGCTTATTATTATTGTTAACAAAATCCGAACATAACTTCTTACTATCTATATACACAGAGGAAAACACATTTTCTATCTTAACATTTGGGTTACTATCTCCAGCACTATTTTGTTTACCTTTAGGACAATTAACTCTAATGTGACCTTTTTCACCACAATTATAACAAAATGTGCCAGAGTTAGTAGAGAGAGAGCGTTTACTAGTTAGCTTATCACAAGAGTCCCGTACGTGTCCTCGCGTCTTACAATATACGCAGAACAACTTCTTATCAGTGCTATCACTTTTGCTCGCACACTGATCACTACGCGGTGATTGCGCTCGTTCACGAGCGGGCTGCGCAGCGGAGGCGCGCGCGGCGCGGACCGGTGGTGACGGCGTCGACGTCGAACTCGATACCGGAGCGACGTATTGCCGCGCGCTCTCGCTGAGCGCGCGGGCCGGCCTCGTAGATAAACACGACGACGACGGCGACGCGGAGTTCTCTGACAACGATTCTTCTATGCTACGAGATTTCTCTATCAGCGATTCAATATCACTCACAGCGTCTCTTGGTAACCGCTTCCTGATTCGCTTGTGAAGCAGACCATAAATCATATCCAGTCTCGCTTCCTCTGGTAATTGATAAGGTAGTTTCGCGAACAGAGATCGTATTCTAATGATAAAAACTTCAGCGCGTTCCATTCCTTGCTCAGCAGCGAAAACATCTCTGTACAGTTTGTCCGGTGGCCGTGGTATGCCATACATCGAACGCAGGCGCTTGACAGCCTCTGACCATGACGTAACTTCATGACGGATGCCACGCCACCAAACTGCTGCTTGCCCATGTAGTAACATGGGGAGTCCACGAAGTGCCATCTCATCGCTGACCGACGCGCAATCCATGAACATCTCGACGGCGTCTATGAATGCCTCGACTGTCTCCGGGTACTCCGACGAACCATCGAAGCGCGCGGTGCATTTGACGAGATTCCCCGAATACGATGACGGTGATGGTGTGGCGCCGGCGTACGCACTGGGCGGCGCCGGCGTCCCTGAGTGCGATGTCAGAAGAGACTCGACGAGCTTCCGGTTCGCCTCGGCCTGCGCCGAAGAGAAGGCGGCCAGGAGCGACGCTAAGTGAGTTTCAGACATAAGCACAGGAGCCACAGGTGTCTCCGTCACAGTCATAGGTTCATCTTCCGAACTAGAGTCGTTATTACGAACTTTACGCGGCGGCATTTTGTTCACTAAAAGTTCCGTGCATTATCGAACAGTCTAGAACATCGGCCCCACGTTGGGCGCCAGTTTAACGTGCTAAATAAAACGTCTGGTTCGTAAGTAACATGTATAACCTTAATACACACGAACACGAATAAGGCAACGTTACAATCACGTACTTTAGCATTACATACAAACATTATAAAGAAATACGAACATTATAAAGAAAATACGAACACGAGGAGCTGTGGGCCGCAGGCGCACAGAACGACACGGGTTGCGCGCGCAAAGCATTGTGGTCGACTGCCGGCATGCGTGCGTCTCCCCGAACGGGCCACAGCTGGTGGCGGGGAATATCGTACAGCGGGGTGAGAGGGGTACGAGGGACGCACTCACTACAGGGCACGTTATACTCTCCCCCTTTTGATCAAGAGGCGAAGTCTCATTGGTCAAACTACAAACAATAAATAGGGAACCTACGATTGCACCTTTCGAGGGCGACCTCTACGGCGCTTCGGAACAATAGGCTCTGGACACTCACCTCCTCTATCATGGTATCTACGCAAATCCGATATGTGGTACTTACCCACAACTTCACCAGTCTTCTGCGAAGAAAGAACATAGGTGGTAGGACTCATCTTCTTGGAGACTACATACGGACCATCCTGTTTCGGTATGAACTTGGAAGTAACACTTTTGAAAGCATTACTTAAGACATGCGTCTTCATGAGCACAAGATCCCCTTCTTCGAAAGGTTCTGAAGCACGACGGGCCGAATCAGCTTGGAGCTTGCGGAGATCCTGTTGATGCTCGATATTTTCTTTAGCTTGAGAGAGAGAATCGACTAGCTTCAAAAGATACGGTGTGATCTGAGGGACCAAATTCTCAGATTCGATGACTGCTCGTAAATCGGCCTGAACAGAGAGGGGTGACGAAGCTCGCGACCAAAGGTCAGGTAAGCTGGTGTAGAACCGGTGGAAATGGTAAATGAGCTATTTAGAGCAAATCGGACGAACGGTAAAACCTCAGGCCATTGTTTGTGATTGCCTTCTACAAGAATAGCAAGGTGAGCCTTTAAGTCCCTATTCCTTCTCTCTACCGGATTGGCCTCAGGATGATACAGGGGTATCAGACTCTGTCTGACACCCAAGACAAACAGCGCCTTCTACATCACATCAGCTACAAATTGAACTCCGTTGTCGGAGATCATACGCCTAGGGAGGCCATACCTCATAAAAATCTCACCCACTAAGGTCTTCGCACAGCTCTCAGCTGTGGCTTCGGTAAGGGCAAAAAGTTCGACCCACTTGCTAGCGGTGTCCTCTACTATTAAAACCCACCTTTCGCCTTGAGGCCCTTTGGGTAGCGGTCCGAAGAGATCAACAGCGATGATTTCAAATCTGCGAGCGGGTACAGGAGTCTGGAGTAAGCCAGGTGGTTTCAAGTTCGAGGACTTGTACCGCTGACACTCTGTACAGGTCTTCAGGTAGTTGGTAATATACTTCCTCATGCCTGGGAAGTAAAACTGCTGAGATATACGATGAAGAGTTTTCTGGATACCCCCATGGGCGGCAGTCGGCGAATCGTGACACTCATATAGGACTTTGCTTCGCAAGCTCTCCGGGACGACTAGCTGAGGCTCTTCAGTATCGGAATCCTCTACATACCTGTACAATACTCCTTGATTAATAAGGTACCCTCTATCCGTCCAACGATGCACTGACAATTCATCAGAACTTTCCAAATCAGTGAGAATCTTAGCTACTTCTGGATCGGACAATTGGGCTTCACGTGTAGATGTGGCGTCCCATCGTGGAATGTCCACGGTAACCGGACAGACACCACATTCCGATATACTATCTATAACTGGGCGGCTGAGTGTATCGGCTACCACATTAGCCTTCCCAGGAGTGTACTCTATATGTAAGTCAAAAGATTGCAATTTCAACGCCCAACGAACAAGCCTACCAGTCGGCGATTTCAGTGTAAACAGCCACTTCAGGGGTTGATGGTCACTCCTGACACATACCTGATGACCATCGATGTAGCCGCGAAATCTCTCCACTGCCCAGACAACGGCCAACGCCTCCCTCTCTGTGGTAGAGTAGTTCCGTTCTGCCGGCGTGAGGAGACGACTAGCGTACTCGATGGGGTGTTCATCTTGTGGTGACTCCCCCTGGAGTAAAGCTGCACTTAAAGCGAAATCACTGGCGTCCGTTCGAAGGATGAAAGGTCTTGAGTAGTCTGGTTGGGTCAGAATGGGGGGTAAAGCTAACAGAGACTTAAGCTGTGTGAAAGCGCTAGTTTGATCCTTACCCCATTCCCAGGTCTGTGACTTCTTGGTTAGACGCGTAAGTGGTTCAGCTACCTTGGCGAACGCTGGGATAAACTTGCGGAACCATGAGCAAGTTTGGAGGAAGGTGCGTAGTTGCTGGAGAGTTGTCGGTTCCTTCATCTCTAAAACAGCACTTACCTTCTCTTCGTCTGGAGATATACCATCATGAGATATCACGTGGCCAAGGTATTTGAGCCGGTCTCTGGCAAACACACACTTCTCACGGTTTGCTCGAAGCTTGTACATACGGAGACGCTCGAATACCGCACGCAGATCTGCTATATGGGACTCCAGGTCCTTGGAAATTACCAGAAGGTCATCTAAATATCCTAAAATAGTCTTACCACCAAGTGTAGACCCCGATCTGAAACGGTCTATGAGCCTCTGAAACGTCGCAGGTGAATTCTTCAGACCAAACGGCATGCGTTTAAAGCGATAGGTACCAAATGGCGTGACGAACGCAGTTTTGTCGCGATCGGCGGTACTCACCTGCCAGTAGCTATTGCGAAGATCTAGGGAACTCATAACACAACCCTTCTTAGTCGACTGTAAGAGTTCATCAATACGCGGCATGGGGTACGCATCCGTCTTAGTAACAGCGTTCAACTTTCGGTAGTCGACACAAAACCTATACGTACCATTACGTTTCGGTACCAAGACGCACGGTGCTGTCCAGGCAGATTCGCACTCCTCGATCACGTCCTCCGCCAACATCTTGTCTAACTCAGCGCGTATGATTTGTTTCTTGGCAGGCGTAACGCGATACGGGGGCAAAGCAATAGGCGGATGGTCGCCGGTATCGATGTGGTGTTCCGCAAATGGTGTAGGCTCTCCGACTACATCAAAAATATCTGAGTACTCACATAAAAGATTCTCCAACGTCGACCTCTCCGACTCTGTTAACAAAGCGCCCTCATCCGTCCTCAGTATGTTCACGGAAGCACACTGGATGGGTTCGCGTTCCGATTCCCATGATAAAGTGTGAAGTGTCTGAGGCTGATCAATGGTACGCCAAGTCCAGTTGGAAAAATCAATAACCATCTTAGCTTTAGAAATAAAATCAATGCCTAACAAAGTATCGTTGTTAACGGCATCAGGTAAAATAATGAATTCAATAGGTATCGATAATGAAGCAAGTTGAACATTAACTATCGTAAGTAGCACATCACTATTCCTAACAATACCATCCGCAAGCTTCAACGACATCGTTTCGGCGCGAAAGTTTGAACCAATACGTTTCAGTACGGAATAAAGTGAATAACTCGCAATACTACGACGCGCGGCAGTGTCTAACAACGCGGTACCCTGATATCCCTCTACGCACACGCGTACGATAGGCCGACCATGCTTATTATTATTGTTAACAAAATCCGAACATAACTTCTTACTATCTATATACACAGAGGAAAACACATTTTCTATCTTAACATTTGGGTTACTATCTCCAGCACTATTTTGTTTACCTTTAGGACAATTAACTCTAATGTGACCTTTTTCACCACAATTATAACAAAATGTGCCAGAGTTAGTAGAGAGAGAGCGTTTACTAGTTAGCTTATCACAAGAGTCCCGTACGTGTCCTCGCGTCTTACAATATACGCAGAACAACTTCTTATCAGTGCTATCACTTTTGCTCGCACACTGATCACTACGCGGTGATTGCGCTCGTTCACGAGCGGGCTGCGCAGCGGAGGCGCGCGCGGCGCGGACCGGTGGTGACGGCGTCGACGTCGAACTCGATACCGGAGCGACGTATTGCCGCGCGCTCTCGCTGAGCGCGCGGGCCGGCCTCGTAGATAAACACGACGACGACGGCGACGCGGAGTTCTCTGACAA
The DNA here is from genome assembly GCA_963564715.1 of Catocala sponsa. Taxonomy (NCBI): domain Eukaryota; kingdom Metazoa; phylum Arthropoda; class Insecta; order Lepidoptera; family Erebidae; genus Catocala; species Catocala sponsa. The sequence goes on along the minus strand of OY751356.1, from coordinate 6,792,189 downwards.
CGATTCTTCTATGCTACGAGATTTCTCTATCAGCGATTCAATATCACTCACAGCGTCTCTTGGTAACCGCTTCCTGATTCGCTTGTGAAGCAGACCATAAATCATATCCAGTCTCGCTTCCTCTGGTAATTGATAAGGTAGTTTCGCGAACAGAGATCGTATTCTAATGATAAAAACTTCAGCGCGTTCCATTCCTTGCTCAGCAGCGAAAACATCTCTGTACAGTTTGTCCGGTGGCCGTGGTATGCCATACATCGAACGCAGGCGCTTGACAGCCTCTGACCATGACGTAACTTCATGACGGATGCCACGCCACCAAACTGCTGCTTGCCCATGTAGTAACATGGGGAGTCCACGAAGTGCCATCTCATCGCTGACCGACGCGCAATCCATGAACATCTCGACGGCGTCTATGAATGCCTCGACTGTCTCCGGGTACTCCGACGAATCATCGAAGCGCGCGGTGCATTTGACGAGATTCCCCGAATACGATGACGGTGATGGTGTGGCGCCGGCGTACGCACTGGGCGGCGCCGGCGTCCCTGAGTGCGATGTCAGAAGAGACTCGACGAGCTTCCGGTTCGCCTCGGCCTGCGCCGAAGAGAAGGCGGCCAGGAGCGACGCTAACTGAGTTTCAGACATAAGCACAGGAGCCACAGGTGTCTCCGTCACAGTCATAGGTTCATCTTCCGAACTAGAGTCGTTATTACGAACTTTACGCGGCGGCATTTTGTTCACTAAAAGTTCCGTGCATTATCGAACAGTCTAGAACATCGGCCCCACGTTGGGCGCCAGTTTAACGTGCTAAATAAAACGTCTGGTTCGTAAGTAACATGTATAACCTTAATACACACGAACACGAATAAGGCAACGTTACAATCACGTACTTTAGCATTACATACAAACATTATAAAGAAATACGAACATTATAAAGAAAATACGAACACGAGGAGCTGTGGGCCGCAGGCGCACAGAACGACACGGGTTGCGCGCGCAAAGCATTGTGGTCGACTGCCGGCATGCGTGCGTCTCCCCGAACGGGCCACAGCTGGTGGCGGGGAATATCGTACAGCGGGGTGAGAGGGGTACGAGGGACGCACTCACTACAGGGCACGTTATAACCTGATTTTTACGTCATATGATGTTGTAACTATCCAGGTATCGTATTGTTAACATAAATCATACATAAAATAAGTGATGCCTTAAATATTTCATATTTTCTCGAAAAAGTCCTTTGTTAATATTTACCCCGTGTTTGGGGCTAGAATTAACAGCTGTGGGGTAAGTATTAACGTTGTGTTAAATCAACTAATATAAAAGAAAACAATTACATACAGGTAAAACATGTTTTATTAATTAAAGTGAAATCAATACAAACATGTAAGGAACACCTTTTTCATATAATCTTTACATTAAAAATAAAAAAATATCTAAACAAGAACAAAAAGCAATTAACTTCTTAAACTTATATAAATAATCAACATTTTGGTCACTTTTTCTAAATATTAATAAGTCTTACACATATCAATTAATCAGATATCAGTTATATGCTTAAAAACTAAACAGGTGAGCAATCAACTTATAAGTTATAACCTATAAGTCAATACAAATAAGGTAGAAAATGGCATATTTTTCTCTTAACATCTCCCTAATCAGTCTTTGTGATAAGTATTTTTCTTACATTTAAACAACATGAATATCAATAATATAGTTTTGTTTAACAAAATCAACAACGGTACAAATTTATTTATAGATCACAAATTTATTTATAGATCATGACGTCATCGCCGCATCGCGCCGGTCTAGAACACCCTACCGGCGCGTACGCTCGGAACGCAGCAGGGGGTATTTCAGATGGTGTTGATGATTGCGGCCCGCGTAGTCATTCTCCAGTTAGTAATAAGAGGCGTAAGACGTCTGTTCGTCCTGGCCATAATTTTTTTTTAACCTTTGATATTTTAATTTTTGATGACTTGTGTCGAGAAAATATTATTAAGAACTTTGTCGGCCTTGTTACATACGTTGTTGCTCTTGAAGAGTCTCGGACAAGTAACCGAGTAAGTTATCATCTGCATTGTTTTTTGGAATTTTCTGAACCTTTGTTATTAGATAGTTTACGGGCTACGATTCTTGGTTTTGCCAATGGTGCTCGCTTTGACTTGCAACCTTGTAAGTCTAGGAGAAATTGTATTAAGTATTGTACTAAAGAAGATAAAAGTCCTATATATAATTGTAAGGAGTCAGAGTTACATTTTAATATGCGAGCACGGTTGTGGGCTATGCGAACGACTCGGTTTCGTTTTGATGATCCTTTTGTTATTGAACATCGATTTTGTTATAAGTTTTTAAGAAATTTATTTGAGGATATAAAATGTCCTGTTGTCGATGTTCAATTGAAACCGATGGAAAAATCAACGATAGGAACTACATTGAGCATAATAATATATATATATATATATATATATATATATATATATATATATATATATATATATATATATATATATATATATATTCATAGTCATCATCATCCGAATTACAATTCAGGCAAATGAATTATGTGATATCACTTTTGATACACCCAGCTTGGGCCCAGTCTTTGCAAGAGATACATTGAACCCAATCACCACCAGTTAAATCTTCATTATATGAGGTACCACAAACAATACAAAAATATTCATCTTCTTCAGAATCATTGCTTTCGTCTAATATTTTTCTCCATTACTTCTATTGCACCCAACTCGTAGACCTCTAAAGATTTGGTTCCTCGAGTAGTTTTTCGTGTGTAATTTCTCATTGTGTAATAAACTGTAACCAAAAGGCAACAAAATCGCACTCATTTCGACACCTTGTTAAAACTACCTAACGTGTTAATACTTACCCCTGTCTGGGGTAAGTATTAACACGTTAATACTAACCCCGCCGCTTTGTTAATTTTAGCCCCAAAGGTCAATTTTTGGTTACAAACAACATTAAAAAATAATTACTAACAAGTACTTAAGTGAATTGAGATATATAGCATTATTCAATATGAAATATGCTACTAGGAAAACAAAATCATTATCACTACGCGTTATATTTTGAGCATAAATCAAAAAATTGTAAAGTCGAAGATGTTCGTTACCTGAGTATTGAAGCGACTCGGTACACAGCTCACTGCCACAACGCGCGGGGCACAACCAACCAATCCCAAATCGTGTGGCGTGTTCTAAGGAGTGTTTTCAAGGACGCGCTTCGTGTTTATTAATACAGTTTAAAAAAATCGCTTGTTAATACTTACCTCTGTTAATTGTAGCCCCGTCCTCCCATATACAACATGTCACAGATATAACGCACAACCTCAAACACCCCAATTAGATTATTAAATCGTAATAATAATATGATCATTAAAATGTTACTTTTATGTACTTAAATATTTTAATTTAACGAATTAGTTCTCATTATTGTGCGCGGATAGTATGGGTATATTGCACTAAATCTAAAATTATTGCCTTTATTGCATCAAAAACCTTATTGCCTTGAATTATGATACATTTTCGTTTATTTCAGTTGTTTAATAAATGGGTGACTATCATTTAATTCGTTTTAATTATTTTAGGGATAAAAATTACCTATATTAAAAATTACTGGAATTGATTCAGTAGCTGATTTTGAACAAACTACTTTCAGGATGTGCGTTTATTATGTTACATGTTGTATATGCACTTATTTACTCAACAAATTTAATTATATATTTATTAACCACTAGCTGTTACCTGCGACTTCGTCCGCGTAGATTTTAACTAAAAAGTGTTTGTCGCCGCGGAACCCAACTATATTTCTCTGCCCAAGTTACTTAAATGGCGTAGTTTTTATAGTGTAAAGCTAGATAATAGCATGGCTTACTCAAAAACAACAATTAAATATGCGTCGTTAGATTACACGCTGTTACAGAATGCGTAAGAAAAATAAAGATTCACAGCTCCTCCCCCGTAGGTGATAGCGTGATAATATGTAGCCTATATGTTGACCCGACCTGTTAGTAATATTCATACAAAATTTGAAGTAAATCCATGCAGTACTTTTTGAGTTTAGCCCGGACATACATACAGACAAACAGACAAACAAACAAAAATTCTAAAAACTATATTTTTGGCTTCGATATCGATTGTAGATCACGCCCCAAGTATTCTTTTAAAAAAATATTCAATGTACAGTTTTGACTTTCCTACGATTTTATTATATGTATAGATTTGTTTAAAATATTGTGAAACTTGTGCAATTATATTATTATTGTAATGTGTACAGCAGGGTCTCCTTACACAGGTAATGTTTACTTAAAAGAAGTATTACTGATTATAAAATAGCATAAGTATAAGAAAATTATAACAAACACATTCTTTTTTTTTAATTTTTGTCTGCTTGGCAGTCCAACGGTCTCCCACCTGACTGGTTTATCACCGCTATAGTGCCATTGGTAAAAAAGACGAAAAAGTTACAAAGGTGAACGCCCATCTGAGGCCACGAGTGGACAAGAGGCTATAGAAAAAAATACTTTGCAGTTGATGTTGTCGTAAAAAAATATGTATTTACTTTCATTCAAATGGACGCCACTACAATTTAAAACAATATTTAAAAAGAGTAAGTCTATTGGGCAAGATATGAGTCCAATATATGCCCTCCTGCGCCTTTTCCAGATGATTTGTTAATAGTATATGACAATGAAGAGAATATAGACGTTTAAAATAGGTAACAAATGTGTTTTTTTTTTCATACTCTATCAAGTATAACTGGATAAAAATATATTACTGACACTCGTAATTAAATAATAGAGCATTGAGAAAAGATATGTTTTTGAATTATCTCACAGCCAGACACACTTTCGTATAGAAAAATAACCTCAATACATTTTTTTTTATAGGTATTTCAAAAACAGTGGCATCAATCCTAACTTCCTAACTAATATTATAAATGCGAAAATGAGTTTGTTTGTTTGTTTGTTACGCTTTCACGCCATAACTACTCAACCGATCAACAGTAAATTTTGCATACACGTTGTCAGAGGTACAGAATAGGATATAGGGTACCTTTCATCCAGAAAAAATAACTGTTGCAAAACTAACCTAACCTAACCTACATTTACGCGAGCGAAGCCGCGCGTGAAAACTAGTTTGAATATATTTTTAGATAATATGTTATAATGTTAAGATCTTAAAACACTCAATTTTTATAGTAATTTTTGATGTACATCTTTTGCCTGAGACACTATGGAGAATAGGCATTCCTTTAAGTAACGGGGTGCCAATGACATTGATGATGAGGATTTTTTCTCTTTTGCTTTTCTATTCAAATACTTGGATACAATGAATGCATTGATTCGTACCTAAATGGAGATACCGTTCTTGTTAGAAAAAGCGCATTTGGCATAAAGTCCTCTGTCGGCGGGCGCGTTTACATACAGTAAGGGAGTTTGTGCACTACAAGGAATTTTACTGTCCGACAGTCCGATTTTTTACGGTCCGATATGGCACGCCATAAATGTATATACTAGTTTGTGCACTATACAGATCGCGCAATCTATGATGGCCGGTCTGAACATAGCGTCTCCGAATTGTTGCGCATGTACAGTCGCTAAGACGCGTCCCGCCCCCGCCCCCTGTCACCAAAGAGACCTAAAACTTGCAACTGCGACGCCACTCGCGCAATGTTCAGACCGGTCATCATACAGTGCGCGATCTGTACCTACGTAATTTTACCGTCCGGCATTTTACTTTTCCCCATTCCGGGCCGTTTTTCCGGTCCGAGATGACATCAATGAAAAACGTGTTTATGCTTGTGCACTGCGTCCGCGTAATTCATGAGTGGGCGAGGTGGGCGTGGGGAAGGGGGGAAAACTCATTGTACGTTAGTACTATTTATTCTGTGCTCATTGTGCCAAGCGTAATTACGCGTGCGTGGCGTGTAGTTTCAAAGGGAGTTACCGTAAACTGCGTCGCACCGATCCGAGTAAAGTCGGACAAGTGCACAAGCCAATCATCCGTTTTTTTCATGCCACATAGAACCGTAAAAAATCGGACTGTCGGACAGTAAAATTCCTTGTAGTGCACAAACGCCCTATCGCCGCTTTCACATTAGGTTGGACCGAGAATTTTACAGGAACGACAAAGGTGTCGGGTGAAAATTAGTAGATGTATTTCAATAGCGCTGTTCACATTATGGCGACCCGATAAAACTGTCGGCGACTACACATTTATCGGACGTCCAGCCACGATTTTGATAATATTGGCAATACTGCTTTGTGTGGCGTCGTTCATACTTGTCGGATCGGAGCGGCGAAACCATCCGACCGACACCCACCCACCCTCGCGTTCCCCGCTACACTGTCAATAAAGAATAACAAAGGACATCACCCATTATTATATATAACGTCGTCGTCCATTGTACGCAAAACTGCTTTATGACGAGTCGGGCCGCGGTAAATCGACAGTAACGACAGCTCTAGTGTTCACATTTGGTCGGATCGGCAGTTTGAAGCGTGAACAGTAGACCCGTTAAGCCTACTACGGTAAAACTGTCGGACCGAACTTTTTTTTTTTTTTTTTTTTTTTTATTTTGCTCGTCAAAATGACCACACTCCACCTGATGGTAAGCAGTCGTGTGGTCTAAGAGCAGTGGCCTCCCCATCGCCCCCACAGTAGCCGAGGCGATGTTGAGGTCTCTACTTTGACGGCCTGAGAAGATGCTTTTTCACGCCCCGCTTAAAGAACCCAGGATTGAAGGAAGAAGGAAACACGTGCCTTGGCAGAGAATTCCATGCCTTGGTCGTTCGGCAGAGATATGAGGACCCAAACTTTTTGGTACGCGCTCTAATCGACTCTACCGTGTAAGGATGGCATCTGAGCCCAGCGCGCGTTGTTCTGGATAGGAAAGGGGAGGGCGGGATAAGGTGGAATAACTCTTCAGAGCACTCCCCGTGGTATATTCTGTAGAAACATGCCAATGAGGCAATGTCCCTAATGTGAACGCGGCGTAAGGCCTCAAATTTGGAACGGCCGGCGCGTGCGGCGGAGCGTTCCAGCGTGCAATGTCGTTAGGGTTGCCACCCATACTTTATAACAAAGTATTGTACGTTATTTCGGGTAAACGTACTTTATACTTTATTAGGAAAATACATACATACATAGATTCACGCCTGTTTCCCAGAGGGGTAGGCAGAGACTACGGATTTCCATTTGCTACGATCCAGACATACTTCTCTGGCTTCATTCACTTTCATCACATTCCTCATACACGCCCGTCGGTTCAAGGAGCTCTTAACCTTCTCTTCTTTATTAGGAAAATAAAGTACGCGAAAATACTTTATTTCACCTATGTCGACATTTACAGGTTTTATTTAATTTTTTAATAAAAGCAACACTATAGGTTCCCTAAATTGAATTAAAACAATTGTTTATCTATCTTAATATAGACATATATTGTAAAGATCCGGTTGAGACGTTCCTTGATAATAAATATTTCTTAGATGTTACTAGCATCAACAAAAATATGGCAACTAATAAGCTTGTTAAATTAATAATACTTTATTTTCTGATCTTGTACTTTATTTTTTTACCTCAGATAATAAATGTACTCTTCTTCTTCTCCGTAGCCTTTATTATTCCCAAGTCACTTGGGGTCAGCTTTCTAGTCTAACCGGATTTGACTGGATATCAGTTTTTACACGGAGCGGCTGCCACCTGACCTCCGCAACCCTAAGGCTAACGATACCCTAAGGTAAATGTACTCTATTCGTTCAATTCGTTTTGCTTTAATTTAGTATTACTATTATTTTAACATTGTATGACATTAATTATTTCCCTTATAATTACTAATGACATTGCCTCCATATAAATGTATGACATTCGTATTATAATCAAAATAATTGTATAATCATATTATTAATCATAGTAATTTCTCTAAAATGTATTTAATTTAGTTGTGATACTTACTATGTAAATGTTCGCATGCCTGACAAGTGTGAGATGTGCAAAGAGCCTTAATATTATTATTTACCACCACTAATGTAAACCATATCTCTAGCGAAATAAATTTTTCATTTCATTTTCATTTAATTTCAAAATAAAGTTGGCAACCCTAATTGTCGCGTGCAGCGTCGCGTTCAACGCGCACGGAGTGTGGAGTGTTTTAAAAAGAACTGTGGAGTGTTTTAAAAAGAATTACTCATTCTGTACCTATTAGAAATGATGCATTGCAACTCTGTAAAGCGAAAGCCTCTCCCGTTGACTCTTTGAACTACTGCAACGATTTCTTTGTTAAAACTGGAGATCGTATAACTAGGCCCATTTTAAAACAGGTAAATGAAACAGAAATTACATTAGCTTCCAAAATCAAAACCTCATCTTTCTCTTTAAATTCTTTATTTTTACATCCAACTACTACAACTGAAGTTGAAAGCCTCATTCTTCAACTAAATAATAACTGCGCTCCAGGTTTTGATAAGATTACAAATCGTTTAGTTTAACTGATTAGAAACCATATAATCGAACCATTGACACATATTTATAACTTAGCAATCTCAACCGGCGAGTTCCCTGACGTATGGAAATTGGCTTCTGTGATCCCTATTCACAAATCAGGGCCCACAGATGACCCAAATAACTATAGACCCATTTCGCTTTTGAGCGTATTTGCCAAAATGCTGGAGAAAGTTATCAACAAACAACTGGTTTCGTTTTTAGAAAGTAATAAATTACTTTCATCCCACCAATTTGGTTTTCGACGAGGGAAGTCAACGGAAGAGGCAGTTGTTTTACTGACTGATACTGTTAGCAAGTATATCGATGAGGGAAGGAGCTGTCTAGGAATATTTCTAGATCTGTCAAAGGCTTTTGACACGGTGTCAACGCCTATCTTGTTAAGAAAATTGGAAAGATTTGGCATTAGGGGAGTTGCTTTAGAATTATTACAAAGTTATCTCACTTCCCGTGAGCAGCATGTAAAGGTCGGTAACTACATCAGTAACCCTCAAAATATATCATTTGGAATACCGCAGGGCAGCATATTGGGACCTACGCTTTTCCTATTATACATGAATGACCTGTCATCAAGTAACCACTTCGATAATTCTAAAATTATTAATTATGCAGATGACACGGTCATATTATTTAGTGAAAAATCATGGGAAAATACGTTTGAAGTTGCGCAGGTTGGCTTTAATAAAATTTTAAATTGGTTAAATAACAACCTATTATCCCTTAACGCAACTAAAACAAATCTAGTATGTTTTCACAAAACGGCTGTTTCAGCACCACCTGCGCGGTTAAATATTACAGCTCATTCATGCACAGCTATTGCCGGTGTGGATACTCTCCCAGGCTGTCAGTGTCCTAATTTAAACAAGAAAAGCTCAGTCAAATATCTGGGTGTTGTCATAGACGAGAAATTGACCTTTAGTGAGCACGTCGTGGCCATGGCTGCAAGAGTCAGAAAGATCATACACATTATGAAACTACTACGTGACGTGGCCCCGATGAGCTTACTAAAGACTGTATACATAACACTTTGCGAATCAATATTAACGTATTGCATTGCAGCCTGGGGGGGTACTGCTACATCTCATCTTATGGGTTTAGAAAGAGCCCAACGCGCAGTGCTGAAAACTATGTTTAAAAAGCCATATCGATTTCCAACCACTCAGCTGTTTAATGAAACTCAAGTACTGAGTGTTAGAAGACTGTACATACATAAAATCTTACTGGCAACTCACAAGATAGTGCTCAACTCTTCTGACTATGAAGACATGATTAAGAGACGAGTCTTCAAACTTCCAATTCCAAAAATAAATACTACTTTTGCCAGGCGTTTTAGTAGTTTCATGAAGCCTTATGTTTATAATAAGATAAATAAAATTTGCCAAATAGACACAGCATCACTTCGTGAAACGAAAATAATTAATAAAAAGGAATTACTTACATGGACTTACGATGACACTGAGCGTTTTTGAGGCCTTTAATGTGATTTCTTATGTTTTTCATTGCTTTGTTCAACTGAATGTAATCAATTTCTCATGTGTGTTTTTATACTTCCATTCAAATTCTATTGTTATCATTTTAATTCAATTTGTTTTTATTTTATTGTAACCATATTAATATTAATGTATTGTTAACTACCTATCATTTACATTTCAAAATAATTTTATATATTGCATGCAAATGTATTATTACATTATTCATTTAAATGAACACTGGCAAAACTTCAAAATTAAGAAATCCATTTTGTAAAGTTTTCCTACGTGACAGGCTACGCCTAGTGTAGGAGACTTTGATAATTCTGCCTATAACAGGTTCTTACATTGTATTTACTCCATAATCGGAAACTTGCAGTTTTGTATTTATAAGGACTTGTGTAATATTTTGGTAAATAAAAAGTTATTATTATTATTAACTAGTTTTCGTTAAAGCGTGCGTGTGAGGGGTCATCCAAATGTGTCGACCAATCGGAGGTGAGAATATCATCACGTCAAAGGAACGAAACACGAGTATTGGTGTTGTTTGTTTTTATGTTTAATCTGTGGATGTAATCCTTCCGGGATTAGTAGTATACAAGTATAGTAGTATTCAGTATAATAAAAAAAAAATACGTGTGACACTCGGAGACTGCCGCGGTAAAGCTATTGCATCGCATTTTTATCAACTTATACAATTATTAAAAAAAAAATGGATGGAATTACTATATTCGATAAACAAAATGATTAAGTCTGTATTAAAAAATTATGAACTCAATAAAAAGATACCTAAATATAATAGGTACTACAAAATTTATATTTTAGTTTAAATATTTTAATTCATGAAATTACTATTATTTTTGAAAAAATATTGATTAAAAGAAAATTATTATCAAGTTAAATAAAAAGTAAAATATTTAATTGACCATTTTTTAGAATTGATTATTAATATGAATAATATATTTCATATTAAATGGTATTTCTATCGAATTTGAAAATAACAACGTTTCGTTGGATACTTTGCAACTATGAGTTAACTTATAGTCATTTAAAAAAATATATACTTTTAATTCTATTTTGTGGCCAACTTCAACATGTAGCATTTGTGTCACAGTGATGCGCGCGCATCTTAAAATGGGGTGTTAGGTTATTTTCGTTAAGGAATTTCTGGATTCGGTCTCTTCGCTCAAGGCCCGCGATAGAAGCTATGCAATAGCTTAAAATCTGATTCAGATTGTCGTAATGTTTTATATAATGTAGCAAACTCTCATAAAGAATCTCTTTGTTCTATTGTTTTACTTTTAGTATTTTTTTGAAATTAAAGATCAATTAATTGGTATTAGCGGTCGCCTAGTGGTCAAAATTCGACCAAAACTCCTAAGTTTGCTACTTTGTTTTCTTTTTTCTTTATTACATATAAATAAGGTATATCTTATTTATTGTAATAAAGAAAACTTGTAACTTACCTATATGTAACCATAGTTACAAAGAATTGTACGACGTCAGACGAACAATGCCGAAATACTACGAACGCGATTCGACTGCGTGTGTCAAATGCATGATTTTTCATTAATTTAATGTATTTATAGTGCATATTTTATATAAATATTAGGATTCGCCCCTCCTTCTCCATATAAACTTTGACTGTGCCAAATTTCATACTCCTCCGTCAGCGCAATTTTCGTAAAAAGGAGTACAAAGTTCTTGCTTCACGTATTAATATATAGATTATTTATTATTTTAGAAACAGGCGCGAATCTATGTATGTATATGTATGTATCAATTATTATTATAATGAATATTTTTTCGAGCTATAATAATTATCATCAACAAATGTTTACATACATACATTTCTTATGTACAATCTAGGTTTGCTGCTGGTTGTTCGACTGGTTGCCTAGCCACTAGCCACCCTAAGAGTGGGTTCGTTGTTGAAGGGACAGTTTGAAGATTTGTTCAAAGCCAAGCGCAACCTAGCAAGAGCTCTCACGAGTAAGAGTGTTCAACTCATAAGACTCAGTTTCTCAATACTCGGCCTATGCGGGTGGCCCACGTCCGGTCTGTTTAGAAACCTTGAGGGAGGCCCACGTCCAACAGTGGACATCTTTCAGCGAAAATGATGATGATAAAATTAACGTCCAATATGCCTCGGTGACTGCAGGCAGATGCTGGATGCGGCAAGCTGAAGACAGGGCGCTATGGCGCTCTTTGGGGGTGGGCTATGTCCAGTAGTGGACTATTATAGCCTGATGATGATGATGCCTCGGTGGTGCAGCAGTTGTGAATGCAACTTCTGTATCCCATATTCGATTTCTGGATCAGGCAAAGTATATTGGTTGTTGTTGACCAGAAACTGTGCCCGATTGACGACAGCTGGTACAAACTGGGTGGAATGTCTCTGCCTCTACCTCTTTGGTTATAGAGGCGTAAGACTATGTCAGTATGTGTGTGCAAATGCCCTCTGAAAAGGACTAATTGCTAATAAATTATATGCATCTATTGTAAATGTTTGTTTGCTCAAGTGTTTATGATAACAAACGCATAGGCTGCAGGAGTATAAATAGGCGATGGTAGAAGGCTGGTCATCATTCCGATCCTGTCTTCAGATCCAAGATGATCCCAGTGAAGACTTTGCTTTGTGTGTGCGCGCTCAGTGTAAGTACTCTTTATAATACCTTTATTTATTTTTAATCATTACAGTCTTAGAATACTAAACATGATTTAGAATCCATTGTGTCCGGCCACTGGTGTTCCGCTGCGACTTAATAGGTTAAAAATACATCTTTCGTTGTCGCGGGATTCTACTTTTGTGCTGTGTGGGGATCGAAGGCGTTGTGGCTTCGATTCCCAACTTGGCGCAGCGGCAATAGCGAGGCGGCTACTAAAAGCATTACGCCGTCCGTACAGCCACGAATAACGTCATGTCCTCACTGTTACACACACGAGACACTTTGAGGACATAACTATCTTCTTCTCCCTTAGCCTTTATTATTCCCAAGTCACTTGGGGTCGGCTTTCTAGTCTAACCGGATTTGACTGGATATCAGTTTTTACACGGAGCGACTGCCATCTGACCTCCGCAACCCGAAGGCTAACGATACCCTAAAGCTAGACCAGTGTCAGGATATTATAGGGCACTGACTTCCCAATAACGACTGCCATAGATGTTCATGGCAGCCGGGACCAACGCGACGACTTAACGTGCTCTCCGAGGCACGGAGCAGGCGATAATTGTCAATCAATACGCACATATTTTTGAAAAGTCATATAACTTCCGAAAGTTAGAGGGGCGCGACGTGGGTTCGAACCCACCCGAGACCCTCTGCATTGCAGTCTGTTGGTGTCCCTACTGAGCTATCGCTGCTTTGAGGATATAATTATAATAAACTTTAATGATGTTTGCAATTCTATGAGTATTCGATTCTGTTCAATTATTTTGACCAGTGCTAGTAACTGTTCTTTCAGAGGGTTTCAAAAAAGAACACGTCCTACAGCTAGTTAGGAAATTCAAAGATCAATTGGTTATTGGTAATTTTTAGAATATTAATAATATCTCAGAAACTTTTGACCCCCTTAATAACCCTTACGAGAGTATCAGGAACTGGCATCCGAGGCGCTGCTCTTTTTTTTTATCTTTCATAAAGATGTGTTTGTCATCAAGGATTAAAGTTTTCACTTCTATTGACAGTCCCCAAGGACTGATCCAATTTTTGTAAGAGATTAGGCAGTGGACGACCATTAAGCAGTGATAGCCTAGTGGGACCCCGTTGGACTGCCACGCAGAGGTCTCGAGCCCAGGGCGCGCATCTCTGACTTTTCGAAGTTATGTGCGCATTAAATAGTTAATTATCGCTCGCTTTAACGGTGAAGGAAAACATCGTGCGGAAACCCATAAGTCTGACAGTTCTATATAATGTTCTCGAAGATATGTGAAGTCTGCCAACCTGGACTAGGCCAGCGTGGTGGACTGTGATCTTCTCACACTGAGAAGAGGCCGTGCCCAGCAGTGGGACAATTTTATACAGGGCTTATAATATAACTATTTGATAAAACATAGTTTTAATTTATTTTGGGCCTTCAATATAAGGTAATAACTACAAGCTGGTTACGTATTATTCTTTATTTTCGTCATCTCTATAATACACTAGATGTGCCCACGGTTTCGCCCGCGTTTATCATTACTGCGCCACTCCCGTGGGTCGTAGCGTGATTATATAGCCTATAGCCTTCCTCGATAAATAGGCTATCCAACACTAAAAGAATTTTTCAAATCGAACCAGTAGCTCCTTAGATTAACGCGTTCAAACAAACAAACAAACTCTTCAGCTTTATAATATATATATATTAATACGTGAAGCGAAAACTTTGGATCCCTTTTTACGAAAACTGGGCGGACGGAGGAGTATGAAATTTCGCACACTTATAGTTTATACAGAGAAGAAGTAACGAACGCTAATATTTTTTTTAAATTATGCGTGAAAATACATTAAATTAATTAAAATACACTACACGCACACAACCATGCATTTGACACACGCAGTCGAAGCGCGTAACTATGGTTACAATATCAATATAAAATGACATATATCAGCAATATCTTACAGGCAAACGTTGGTCGAATTTCGAGCACTAGGCGACCGCTAGTTAGTATAGACAGATATCATAACATCAAAAATGAGTACGTACTACTTCACACTTACAAATATTTTTTGTTTCAGATTCTGAGCGTAAATGCCGCACCATCAGGTAAGAATAACCATTTTAATAGGACTACCCTATTCAATACAAGTTGACACTTTTTTCAGTGTTGCCAACTCGTATAAATTCGAGTCGCTAGATTCAATATCAAAAGTCGCCAGAAAGTCGCTAAAACTGATTCTGCTGTGGTTTTTTGATTTTGCGGTAGAGAAGTACTAAAAAATAAAAAAAAAGGTCAGCCCTCGCCTACCGTGGCATCTTCAGTCCCGAAAAGAGAGGTCAGCCTTGTACAGATTTCATAAAATTCTCTTGGCACTGTATAATTCTGTGTTGAGTTAACAAAAAATGTATTTATTACAAGCCCTAAAATTGTTTGATTTGTACTCCAAAGGTCGTCAGGAAAGTCGCTAAAACATTTTTGTCGTCAAATCTTATTTTTTGTCGCTGATACTTAAACGAAAGTCGTCACTTCTAGCGACAAAGTCGCTAAATTGGCAACACTACTTTTTTTATATTATAGTCAAATAGTTACATTACCCAAATTTTAAAATACAAGGATTTTTTTAATCTACTCGTAAATAAATACGAGCCTTTCAAATCTGGTAGTGAAAACAAAAGTCAAGCGATAGAAAAAGATGCACGATACAGCTGTTAGGTACGTGAACTCGATGGCGTAGTGGTTAGTGCAACCGACTGTCACGCCTGAGGTCGCGTGTTCGAGTCCCGCACAAGTCAAACATTTGTGAGCATGAACATGGATGTTTGTTTTGGTCTGGGTGTTTCTATGTATAATATGTATGTATTTACAAAAAAAAGTATATGTGTATGTTTATCCATTGTCTAGTACCCATAGTACAAGCTCTGCTTAGTTTGGGCTAGATGGTGTTGTGTGTATGTGATAGAATATTATTATTTGTTTCTCTTTAACGGGCATTTCGCTAATACGTTACGAAAATACCCGGCCCTTTTTAAAACCAATGCCTTGCTCTTGTCGGTAAAGTCTCTGCCATGCCTTAAGTCCAATAAAAGCAGGTTTATACGCAAAACGTGTCCTGCTTGCAGACACTTTTGTAGTTTCCTTTTTTCCTTTGCACCATAAAACTTGATCTATCCGGTCGATTTAAAACAACACACCGTTTCTATTGCCAGTGCCGGATATAACAATAGAAGAGCAGACACACGAACAAAGTCGCGACAAGTCTAAATCTAAGAGTGATTATGTTAACCCATGGGGCAGTGGCGGCTACTCCGACAAAACTATCAGCGAACAACAACGTGATACGAAATCTCGGTACGTACAAAACGAAGATGGCACGTTGAGGGAATCCAGTCAGAGAGGCTACGTCGACACAGCGAACAAGTACAAGGGTTACTACAACAGCGCTGATGGTACTAGTAAAAGTGTGTATTCTGGTAATAATAACTATTACAATGATTACAACGCACACCAGACCGAGTTCACGTCGCCTGACGGCACTCAGACGCAGACACGGAATGAGGAGTCCAATGATGCTAGTGATGGCAGTTCCACTTCGATTACAACAACATTGTCGCAGCCACAAGTATATCCTCGTAAGTATTTTAGTTGATAGTATACTCAATACTCCATTTTTTATTGCGTTGCACAATGTAGGCTTAGACGGTAACTTAAATAATATGACAGTTAATTATGGACCCTGTCGGGCACAGCAACGTAGGAGAGAAGAAACACAAACTATTTAGATACAATAATATCACATTCTATACATACTAAATTCTCAATACTCAATATTTCATTGCAATCACAATGATGAAGATGGACTTATGAAACAAATGGTCATTATGGATCCTGTCGGACACAGCAAATTAGCAGAGAAGAAGAGGGCTACATAGCAATTGATATAATTTGTTTTAAACATATAAAATATAATGTATCTATCCAATACATTTATTTATGTGTACTTATGTTAATATTTAGATACTGTTTGTAATGTAGTAGTAGCGAGCCTAGGACTTTATTTATTTATTTAAGTGAAAACTTCTTTAGCCGCGTTGAGCACTTCTTGGGTGAACAAAATACATAGAACTCGCGCGCGTCACGCTTCGTCATCGTCACGCCTCCACGCTTTCCATTTTTGAATTATTTTAGAATATTAACAATATCTCAGAAATGGTGCGTCCTACGCAAAAAATAACGAAATTTTTAACCCCCTTAAAAACTGTAAGAGAGTATCAGGAATCCGACCCGCTCCATTTTCTTTTTAATTTATTTTTTACTTTTTTGTTTATGAAGAAGTGTTTATGATCAAGGATTAAAGTTTCACATATATCGGCAGTCCCCAAAGACTGCCACAATTTTTTAAAATATTTTTACAAAAATCTTACAGGCTAATATTCTTATATATAAAAACAATAATTAACTTCTATTGCTAACTAGCTTTTGCCCGCGGCTTCGCTCGCGATCTGTAACTTTTTATAGTTGATTCCTAGTTTGGTAAGTAGCACAACGGTCGAATAATATTTCAAATAACTTTCGTTCGTAATAGTACCTAGTTTATTTCCAGCGCAACGTTAGTGAACTGCGGGTGACATAAAGGGCGACAAACTTATTATTTGCGGTTGGTACAGTAACCGTGTCTCGGGCTTGAACCGCAAAATTAAGTTTGTTTTTTATTGAAAATACTTTTCCGGGATAAAAAGTACCCAGTGTGGTGCCCAGGATATTAAAGTATAATTATACGAAGTTTCATCATAATCGAACTGGTAGTTTTTGCGTGATGCTTGAACAAACAGACAGACACACCGACAAACATTTTTTTAATCACATTTTTGGTATCGTTTTCGATATAGTAACATCGAAAACGATCCCAAAAATTGAAGTGTTTGTTTGTAATGTCAAAATAATAGCTTTTTATCTAATGCATATATACTTTCATATATAAGGTACCTATACGAAAACATCTATTTTTTTTATTTTTGTCTGTCTGTCTGTTTGTTCCGGCTAATCTCCGAAATGGCTGAACCGATTTTGACGGGACTTTCACTGGCAGATAGCTGATGTTATAAGGAGTAACTTAGGCTACATTGATTTTAGAAAAAAAATAGGGTTCCGCGGAGACAAACACTTTTTAGTTAAAATCTACGCGGACGAAGTCGCAGGCAACAGTTAGTAAATAAATAAATGTCTTCTCCGGCTGTTGTCAGCAAATAGAAAAGACACAACTATCAATCGTTTTAAATCCTAGTAGTAGGTTGTCCTTATGTACTTAAATCTAATTTTCACGTGTATTAATTTCAGCCGGACACCAGTTAATGGAAATAACCTTGCCAGGTATGTAATCTTTCATAATTAATTACATCAAACGTGTAATGATATTATGTTTAATATAAGTAAGGACCATCCATCGAATTGTAGACTTCTTCAATCTATTCACCAAAAACAAGACGTCAAGCATAAAGGAGACGCAATTTTTTTTTATAGCTATCTCTTTTGCTCTCGTAGTTTTTGTATCTTCTTTCTTGTACATCAGTAAAATATTTAAACATTGTGCGGATTTATACGTTACGTGCAGCGAGACTGTATTTTGCACGCCATTTGAAATAGACGAAACATATCTATGGTATCATAATATAATTACATCAAACTTCTACTTCCAAAATTACTAAAGTGTTTTCACTCTACGTCCAATCCGAATCCAAGAAAAGGTGCTCTAAAATATGTATTTTAATACTATTAATATTAGAGTTTACGCACTAGAGTAGAGATCATAGCGAATTTAAAAGATCTCATATTCTTCCACATCGTCCAGATAGACCATGAAAAAGAAAAGAAAGAAACATATTGCTTCATAAGACACAGTAAAACAAAAATAACTTATATAATAGAGGTTTAAATATGAAGTTGCCGCTTTGTTTTGATGGTTATGACGGCCTCGATGGCGTAGTGGTTAGTGTAACCGACTGCCACGCCTGAGGTCGTGGGTTCGATTCCCGCACAAGTCAAACATTTGTGTGCTTGAACATGGATCTTGGTCTGGGTGTTTCTATGTATAATATGTATGTATTTACAAAAAAAGGTATATATGTATGTTTATCCATAGTCTAGTACCCATATTACAAGCTCTGCTTAGTTTGGGCTAGATGGTGTTGTGTGTATGTGGTAGAATATTATTATCAACTGAATCAGTCAACAAATTCTGAGTATTCGCACAAAGTCTTGAAATATCGTTAAAGGCGAATAGGCTTAGGCCTACTACGTAGAATCTAAAAACAGCCTTTGAAATGAGTGGGTATAAATGCGTGAGATTAATATATATTTTTCCATGGTAGGCAGCAGTCAGTACGAAGCTATAAAGTCCACCGACTTCATAGATGGTAAAGAAGTTATCTCCTTGAAACTTGTACCCATTGGTGAGTATGAGCACATTACTTGACTAGTTTCTGCCTAGAGACGTTGCCTTCGTGGCGCTGCGGGAGTAAATGCGACTGCTGTGCATAAAGTTATTGGGTTTTTCTGCCAGAAAATCTCAATGGCAGCCAGGAGTTAGGAAGGTAGCGGTGGCAAGACACCCCAAACATGCAAAGCCGGTGGTACTGTTGTAGTGGCATTATATTTAATTATTTAAATTATACGTAACCGTAGGTGTTTATAACGGTTCCGTTAGCGGCACACAATTCAAAATCGGTTTTAGTACGGTGACTCGACAAAAACGATCGAGGGTATACACACAAGTCACTGCCCGTGTCGACCAGGAATCGAACCTTGGTACGACAGTCAGTAATGACAGTCTCCGGTCGTGTCGGATTGGATCCCATCGGATCATGAGACTGACGAAATAGAGAGTGCAGTTTTGTTAACGCACACACTTGTGCAGTGTAATATCTCCTGTGCTGATATTCAAATATTCAAATATTCAAATGACCAGTCCCCGTTAGGGTTTGCCTCCGTGACCGAAATACGGTTTGAACCGTATTTACATAGTCAGTAACAGCGCAGTTTTTGGAGAATAGGGCTGATAACTTTGCTTAATACTGGAACATCTCCTAAACCTAGTAGTCTGATTGAGGTGATTCCCCACAGAAGTTTGCTATTAAATAGCTGTTATTTTCCATACAACAAAAATGAGTATTAGAGAGCTATCACAGTAACTTACTAATACTGAGACAGATTTTGAAATCGCTTCAGTTAGTTAGTTTTGCATTTATTATGTAGTATATTGTGTAGTTGATAAAGTTTGTAACGATGTTTGTTGCCGACTATCTTATCTTATCTTATGTGGGGGCCAGTCAGTGCAGACCGGCGACACTTCGACCCAGTGGGATCTTTTGTGTCGACACTCTCCCAATAACGACTGCCATAGATGTTCATGGCAGCCGGGACCAACGGCTTAACGTGCTTTCCGAGGCACGGAGCAGGCGATAATTGTCAATCAATACACACATAATTTCGAGAAGTCAAAGTTCCGAAAGTCAGAGGTGCGCGACGTGGGTTCGAACCCGAGACCCTCTGCATTGCAGTCTGATGGTCTCCTCACTGAGCTATCGCTGCTCTTGTTGCCGACTAACTCATAAACCATTGTACGGATTTGAAAGAAATATCAAACACGGATAGACCATATCCTGGTTTAACGAATACGCCTTTTATCCCTGTAATGCGTCGTTGCATTCACGTGGACGGAGTCTAGTTTTAAATGTAACTTTATTTGATTCAGTAATACGTTTTTATTTTATGCAACAGGAAACCCACCCCCATCGGATACATCAATTTCGAAGTCTACTTCGCACAATACTCATCAAGGATCAAGATCGTCTTCTAGCAGTACTGTGATTAAGGGTAAGCAGTTTATATCAGTTTAGCCATCGATCAAATATACCATAGATGCACGATCGTCGCTCGAAAAACGGCCCCAATAAAACTGTGCATAAATCAGTCGTATGCGCTATATTATGCACCTGTCCCACTCACTCCTGCGTGCGCTGCTCGTAAGCGAGAGCGAATCGACACCACTACTACGGTGGAGACCGTACCATATACTTAGTACGCATGCGTATCGCGAGTAACACACTAAGGACGCTTTACATTGACGCGTTTTAACTAAACTATTACAAAATGTTTCTCAGTGTGCGTTCAATGGTTATTCCGGTTTATTTCCTGGATTGCATAATAAATGCAGACACTTATAAGTAAGTAGTACTGGTCAGTGCCACATATTGACGCGGTTTTTGTATGAGAATGTACATCTATTGTATATTTGATCGAAGAGTATAGTCGTAAAACCCGCCATAGCGGGCGACCGAGTTCAATCCCAAGTTACCTCTGAATTTTTGAAGTTTTGTGAATATTAATTAGTTAATGATCGCTCGCTTGCAAAGGAAAATATCGTATGGTTTCCACACGCATGGCATGCATCATGACTAAGAGAAATTGTTCTCAAAGGTGTGTGAAGTCTGCCAACCCGCGCTGGCTCAGCGTGGTAGTCTATGGTCTAACCCATTACGCAATGAATAGAAGAAAAGAAGAATATACATTTATATACAGGGCTAAAATTGTAATAAATCTGATGAGGAAGGGAAACCCTGGCGGGGACTGTAGAATATGTGGGTGGCATTTATTTATTTATTTATTTATTTATAGTTAATTAAAACGACAAAGTCAGTTACATTAATTAACATAGAATATCTAAATACAATCTAAAAACTTATATCTAACATAATTTAAACATACAGACAAATAAAATATAACAAATAAAAAGAAACAAAATTTAACACAATATCGTTAAAAAACAATTAACATATATACTCTTAAAGTTACTATCCACTAATAAGGAATAGAAGATATCCTGTCATACCTCTTCTCGCAGAAAATCAGACATTCTCCAAAATCTTCTTCCATTCATCCGCAAACAAATCGCACTCAGGGCTAGCACCCAAGAGAGCGTTGAGCGCCTCCAGAGAGCGACAAACTGGGGACTCTGCCCTAGCAACTGTACGACAGGCCGGTCGAGCAAATAATTTATGTCGACAGCTTTGACGGAAGGCAAGATATCGGTCAGGCACATACAACCTACATAGCAAGTTATGAAGTTTCGGACATTTGACTCGCCCTCGAAGGATTTTACAGGCCATAGTGAGCTGTGTTAGTCCTCTCCTAACCTCCAAAGAATTAAAACCCAATATCCCTAGGAGGTAGTTTGTCGGGTACATATAGGGAAAGTAATAATACATCCTTTTGTGGAGATACCTAAGAAAAGTCTTTTGCACCTTTTCAATAATTAAGGCATGAGTTGACGTGTAGGAATTCCAAATACATGAACTACTCTCGAGTTTGCTTCTGACAAGGCTGGTATGAAGAAGTTTGATCACATTCGGGTTATGGAAGTTACTTGAGTTCCGCAAAACAAAACCTAGTCGTCCATAAGATGACTTAGCGGTAACAGAAACGTGATCCCTAAATGTAAGACTACTGTCAAAAGTTACCCCTAAATCTTTGATGTTCATTACGCGTATTATGTCATTCCCACCCAAAGTGTATGTATGATTAACCGGATGTAACTTTCTACTGTAAGTCATAACGAAGCATTTATTCACGTTGAAAAGCAGCTTGTTCTTGGTACTCCATTGAAAGAGCGCATCAACATCCCGTTGCAAATCCATACAGTCTCGAGAAGTCTTGATTTCGAGAGCTATTTTAAGGTCGTCTGCGTATAAAAGGCATTTCGCACTTTTAACCTCATTAATAAGGTCGTTAATCATAATGAGAAACAAAAGAGGGCCTAGCACTGATCCCTGGCTCACACCTGACCGAGTGTTGTAAGGCTCAGAGTCAAAACAACCATGCCTTACAAATTGTCTACGGTCCCGCAAGTAGTCGGCGAAGAAGTAGAGCAAGCTTGACGTGAAGTCCATATTAGCCAACTTTGTTAACAAAACGTCATTATCGACTCTATCAAAAGCCCTACAGAAGTCAAAATAGAGGACATCAACTTGCCCACCCATATCCAAGCATCTCGACACGTAGTCGGTATGGATCAATAGATTGGTATCAACAGAGCGACCTGATCGGAAACCGTGTTGATTTAGTCTATACAAACGTTTTTCTATAAATGCAAACTAAAAACGCTTAATTGGTTCTTCTTTTTCAATAATCATTTAAATATTACAACAGCCGGAATCGAGCCTATGAAAGAAGGGTGACTTTGACCGCCACCGAGCGACAACCAAGTTTTTAATATTTTAATCCTGTGATGTTCTTCTGCAGGACAAAGATAGTTCCTTGCATTTCGTCTATCCAAGGCCTAAACCATGTTAAAGGAGTCTTAAAATATTTGTTTTTCTTCATATAACTTGATCATTTGTTGTTTCATCTTGCAGGCAATCGACCAACCGTACGTCCAACTGTACCGACTACAGGACCTATAGTCACAGGAGGACCAATACGCATACGGCCCACAATAGAGCCCGTACCAGTCATAGTATCAGGTAAGCCTATATCTTCAAAACTAGGATAGTTGCCTGTTTGATTTGTACACTATTATACGACACAGCAAAACTCATTCCAAAAATTAATGAAATCATCATGTTAAAAAAATTATTGACTAATTAGTCTACAGCTTACATTTTCCTTACAACTTACAGGATCAGCAGCAACTGGCTCCGCTTCAAGCAGTGGTACAGCCAGCTTAGGTACTACTGACAGTAGCAATAACGGTCAATTAACTTTAAATACAAATAAAGATGCCACTGCCTATGTCAGAACAGATGCAGCTAGCTCCACTTCTACTAAGAGCAACGCAGATGGTAAGCCTATATCTTCAAAACTAGGATAGTTGCCTGTTTGATTTGCACACTACTATACGACACAGCAAAACTCATTCCAAAAATTAATGAAATCATCATGTTAAAAAAATTATTGACTACAGCTTACATTTTCCTTACAACTTACAGGATCAACTAGCGAAAGCAGGGCCGACTCTGTGGCAGTCATAAACTCAGGAAGTGATAAATCAGCAGGAACTGGCTCCGCTCCCTGCAGTGATACAGCCAGCTTAGGTACTACTGACAGTAGCAATAACGGTCAATTAACTTTAAATACAAATAAAGATGCCACTGCCTATGTCAGAACAGATGCAGCTAGCTCCACTTCTACTAAGAGCAACGCAGATGGTAAGCCTATATCTTCAAAACTAGGATAGTTGCCTGTTTGATTTGTACACTATTATACGACGCAGCAAAACTCATTCCAAAAATTAATGAAATCATCATGTTAAAAAAATTATTGACTAATTAGTCTACAGCTTACATTTTCCTTACAACTTACAGGATCAGCAGCAACTGGCTCCGCTTCAAGCAGTGGTACAGTCAGCTTAGGTACTACTGACAGTAGCAATAACGGTCAATTAACTTTAAATACAAATAAAGATGCCACTGCCTATGTCAGAACAGATGCAGCTAGCTCCACTTCTACTAAGAGCAACGCAGATGGTAAGCCTATATCTTCAAAACTAGGATAGTTGCCTGTTTGATTTGTACACTACTATACGACACAGCAAAACTCATTTCTTCTTTTAAGGTAGTCTGCGTATAAAAGGCATTTCGCACTTTTAACCTCATTAATAAGGTCGTTAATCATAATGAGAAACAAAAGAGGGCCTAGCACTGATCCCTGGCTCACACCTGACCGAGTGTTGTAAGGCTCAGAGTCAAAACAACCATGCCTTACAAATTGTCTACGGTCCCGCAAGTAGTCGGCGAAGAAGTAGAGCAAGCTTGACGTGAAGTCCATATTAGCCAACTTTGTTAACAAAACGTCATTATCGACTCTATCAAAAGCCCTACAGAAGTCAAAATATAGGACATCAACTTGCCCACCCATATCCAAGCATCTCGACACGTAGTCGGTATGGATCAATAGATTGGTATCAACAGAGCGACCTGATCGGAAACCGTGTTGATTTAGTCTATACAAACGTTTTTCTATAAATGCAAACTGAAAACGCTTAATTGGTTCTTCTTTTTCAATAATCATTTAAATATTACAACAGCCGGAATCGAGCCTATGAAAGAAGGGTGACTTTGACCGCCACCGAGCGACAACCAAGTTTTTAATATTATATTGATTACTTATTTTAATCCTGTGATGTTCTTCTGCAGGACAAAGATAGTTCCTTGCATTTCGACTATCCAAGGCCTAAACCATGTTAAAGGAGTCTTAAAATATTTGTTTTTCTTCATATAACTTGATCATTTGTTGTTTCATCTTGCAGGCAATCGACCAACCGTACGTCCAACTGTACCGACTACAGGACCTATAGTCACAGGAGGACCAATACGCATACGGCCCACAATAGAGCCCGTACCAGTCATAGTATCAGGTAAGCCTATATCTTCAAAACTAGGATAGTTGCCTGTTTGATTTGTGCACTATTATACGACACAGCAAAACTCATTCCAAAAATTAATGAAATCATCATGTTAAAAAAATTATTGACTAATTAGTCTACAGCTTACATTTTCCTTACAACTTACAGGATCAGCAGCAACTGGCTCCGCTTCAAGCAGTGGTACAGCCAGCTTAGGTACTACTGACAGTAGCAATAACGGTCAATTAACTTTAAATACAAATAAAGATGCCACTGGCTATGTCAGAACAGATGCAACTACCTTCGTTTCTACTACGATCAACGCAGATGGTAAGCCTATATCTTCAAAACTAGGATAGTTGCCTGTTTGATTTGTACACTATTATACGACACAGCAAAACTCATTCCAAAAATTAATGAAATCATCATGTTAAAAAAATTATTGACTAATTAGTCTACAGCTTACATTTTCCTTACAACTTACAGGATCAGCAGCAACTGGCTCCGCTTCAAGCAGTGGTACAGCCAGCTTAGGTACTACTGACAGTAGCAATAACGGTCAATTAACTTTAAATACAAATAAAGATGCCACTGGCTATGTCAGAACAGATGCAGCTAGCTCCGTTTCTACTAAGAAAAACGCAGATGGTAAGCCTATATCTTCAAAACTAGGATAGTTGCCTGTTTGATTTGTACACTATTATACGACACAGCAAAACTCATTCCAAAAATTAATGAAATCATCATGTTAAAAAAATTATTGACTAATTAGTCTACAGCTTACATTTTCCTTACAACTTACAGGATCAGCAGCAACTGGCTCCGCTTCAAGCAGTGGTACAGCCAGCTTAGGTACTACTGACAGTAGCAATAACGGTCAATTAACTTTAAATACAAATAAAGATGCCACTGGCTATGTCAGAACAGATGCAACTACCTTCGTTTCTACTACGATCAACGCAGATGGTAAGCCTATATCTTCAAAACTAGGATAGTTGCCTGTTTGATTTGTACACTATTATACGACACAGCAAAACTCATTCCAAAAATTAATGAAATCATCATGTTAAAAAAATTATTGACTAATTAGTCTACAGCTTACATTTTCCTTACAACTTACAGGATCAACTAGCGAAAGCAGGGCCGACTCTGTGGCAGTCATAAACTCAGGAAATGATAAATCAGCAGAAACTGGCTCCGCTCCCTGCAGTGATACAGCCAGCTTAGGTACTACTGACAGTAGCAATAACGGTCAATCAACTTTAAATACAAATAAAGATGCCACTGGCTATGTCAGAACAGATGCAGCTAGCTCCGCTTCTACTACGAGCAACGCAGATGGTAAGCCTATATCTGCAAAACTAGGATAGTTGCCTGTTTGATTTGTACACTATTATACGACACAGCAAAACTCATTCCAAAAATTAATGAAATCATCATGTTAAAAAAATTATTGACTAATTAGTCTACAGCTTACATTTTCCTTACAACTTACAGGATCAGCAGCAACTGGCTCCGCTTCAAGCAATGGTACAGCCAGCTTAGGTACTACTGACAGTAGCAATAACGGTCAATTAACTTTAAATACAAATAAAGATGCCACTGCCTATGTCAGAACAGATGCAGCTAGCTCCGCTTCTACTACGAGCAACGCAGATGGTAAGCCTATATCTTCAAAACTAGGATAGTTGCCTGTTTGATTTGTACACTATTATACGACACAGCAAAACTCATTCCAAAAATTATTGAAATCATCATGTTAAAAAAATTATTGACTAATTAGTCTACAGCTTACATTTTCCTTACAACTTACAGGATCAGCAGCAACTGGCTCCGCTTCAAGCAATGGTACAGCCAGCTTAGGTACTACTGACAGTAGCAATAACGGTCAATTAACTTTAAATACAAATAAAGATGCCACTGCCTATGTCAGAACAGATGCAACTAGCTCCGCTTCTACTACGAGCAACGCAGATGGTAAGCCTATATCTTCAAAACTAGGATAGTTGCCTGTTTGATTTGTACACTATTATACGACACAGCAAAACTCATTCCAAAAATTAATGAAATCATCATGTTAAAAAAATTATTGACTAATTAGTCTACAGCTTACATTTTCCTTACAACTTACAGGATCAACTAGCGAAAGCAGGGCCGACTCTGTGGCAGTCATAAACTCAGGAAATGATAAATCAGCAGAAACTGGCTCCGCTCCCTGCAGTGATACAGCCAGCTTAGGTACTACTGACAGTAGCAATAACGGTCAATCAACTTTAAATACAAATAAAGATGCCACTGCCTATGTCAGAACAGATGCAACTACCTTCGTTTCTACTACGATCAACGCAGATGGTAAGCCTATATCTTCAAAACTAGGATAGTTGCCTGTTTGATTTGTACACTATTATACGACACAGCAAAACTCATTCCAAAAATTAATGAAATCATCGTGTTAAAAAAATTATTGACTAATTAGTCTACAGCTTACATTTTCCTTACAACTTACAGGATCAACTAGCGAAAGCAGGGCCGACTCTGTGGCAGTCATAAACTCAGGAAATGATAAATCAGCAGAAACTGGCTCCGCTCCCTGCAGTGATACAGCCAGCTTAGGTACTACTGACAGTAGCAATAACGGTCAATCAACTTTAAATACAAATAAAGATGCCACTGGCTATGTCAGAACAGATGCAGCTAGCTCCGCTTCTACTACGAGCAACGCAGATGGTAAGCCTATATCTGCAAAACTAGGATAGTTGCCTGTTTGATTTGTACACTATTATACGACACAGCAAAACTCATTCCAAAAATTAATGAAATCATCATGTTAAAAAAATTATTGACTAATTAGTCTACAGCTTACATTTTCCTTACAACTTACAGGATCAGCAGCAACTGGCTCCGCTTCAAGCAATGGTACAGCCAGCTTAGGTACTACTGACAGTAGCAATAACGGTCAATTAACTTTAAATACAAATAAAGATGCCACTGCCTATGTCAGAACAGATGCAGCTAGCTCCGCTTCTACTACGAGCAACGCAGATGGTAAGCCTATATCTTCAAAACTAGGATAGTTGCCTGTTTGATTTGTACACTATTATACGACACAGCAAAACTCATTCCAAAAATTAATGAAATCATCATGTTAAAAAAATTATTGACTAATTAGTCTACAGCTTACATTTTCCTTACAACTTACAGGATCAGCAGCAACTGGCTCCGCTTCAAGCAATGGTACAGCCAGCTTAGGTACTACTGACAGTAGCAATAACGGTCAATTAACTTTAAATACAAATAAAGATGCCACTGCCTATGTCAGAACAGATGCAGCTAGCTCCGCTTCTACTACGAGCAACGCAGATGGTAAGCCTATATCTTCAAAACTAGGATAGTTGCCTGTTTGATTTGTACACTATTATACGACACAGCAAAACTCATTCCAAAAATTAATGAAATCATCATGTTAAAAAAATTATTGACTAATTAGTCTACAGCTTACATTTTCCTTACAACTTACAGGACCAAGATCACCTGACGTTACTGTAGAACCAACAATTCGACCGACCACAGGACCAATAATTACACCAGGTGAGTGTGTTAAAATGATTCAAATGGCTTTATTTTTATCAGCACACAGCTATCTAGACCTCTGAACGTAGCCCCCGAGAAAAGATTTTCTTAGGCAACAAGCAATCGCAAAAGCCCGCGTGGTGGAAAGCGGTAACCACTACATATGAACACTAATGACTTAAGTAAACATATCAGAGCCGAGAAAATATAAATCGGATTTTTACTAATATTATGATTGCGAATAGAGTTTGTTAATTTATGAAGTGAAAACTTCTTTAGCGGCGTTGTGCACTTTTTTGTGATGGGTAAAAATTGTTAAACTCGCGTCAGGACACGTGACCTGATCGAAAATTCGTAAGACGGAGGGAGAATGTCATGTTTGTCTACGATAGCGCATAAATGAATGTTGTATTTTACCACATAAATGATAGTACTTTTATACTGATAATTAAAGCAATTCGTGCAAAATTATTCCCTAACCATTCCAAAATATCAAAAATGCACAACGTTAATATTCAAGTTTTCACTTCTGCCGGCACTCCCGGAGTGCAACCCGTTGTTTTATTTGATTCGCTTTCACGCATTAACTGCTCAACCGATCATCATGAAATTTCGCATACATGTTTTCAGGGGTACAGAAAAGGACAAAGGATACCTTTCATATCAAAAATACTGTTACTAACCTTACCTACATTTACGCGACGAAGCCGCAGGCAAAATCTAGTTTTATTATATTTAACTTGCGACCCACAGACACAACCACCTCAACCTCAACAGCTACCAGCGCAACAGGCAGTAGATGGTGGCCTTGGGGTCCTTGGGGACCTTGGGGTCCATGGGGTCCATGGGGTCCATGGGGTCCATGGGGCTCTAACGGAGGACCCTGGAGCTCTGTAGCCAGTGCATCCAGTTCTGCGTCAACCGATACTACGAGCGCTGCAGCAACAAGCGAGGCTAATCAGTATCGATGGGATGATTCCTGGATCCCTAGAGGACCATGGGATATTTCTGGCACTACTAAGAGTTCCGCCGAAGCAAGCGCAGAAGCTACTTCCAACACTGGTAGTACGTATAAAGCACACATTACTGATTCTTTTTACCGACTTCAAAAAAAGGAGGAGGTACTCAATTCGTCTGTATATTTTTTTCTTTTTTATGTTTGTTACCTCGTTACGTTCGACTGGGTGAACCAATTTTGATGATTGTTTTTTATTTGAAAGCTAGTGCTTCCCGTGCGTCCCATTTAATTTTAATCAAAATTTGACCATTCGTTTTCAAGTTATCCTTAATAATGCGTATTTGGCTACATTGATGATGCTCTCATATTTGGCAAGGTTCGCTAAAAACCGAGAAATAAACAAAATTTTAACAAAAAAGAAAACCGACTTCAAAGAAGAATATTCTAAAACTTAAAATGCACGAAAAAATTCATATTTAATAGCATATTCTTGTGAATAATTAAATTATTGTTATTATTGGAGTCGGTGTCAGCCAAGGTAGGTTTGTAACTAATTAAACATGAGATGTCTTTCTATAATCATAACATAACATTGGCATGCACATGTCAGCCGCTCGCGCCGCGTGCTGCGTCTATGTGTGTAAACACATAGACGCAGCACGCGGCGCGGGCGGCTGACACCGACTCCAAAAATGACAATAATTTAATTATTCACAAGAATATGCAATTATTTATTAACTTTTTAGTGCATTTTAAGTTGTAGAATATTCTTCTTTGAAGTCGGTTTTCTTTTTTGTTGAAATTTTGTTTATTAATATTGACGCTTCTCTCTTCATGTCATAAAGCAGATCTTGTCGCGAAAGACATCAGGCATAATATATACAATTATTGGACACAAAATATCTTCAGTCTTGTTTGTAGGTCATACAAATAACTGACCCGTATGATGCTTAAGTTTTAAGTTTAAGGACTACCTCAATGGTGTCACGGCACAAGCTTGAGCTTATGTGTGCTTTTCGTGATGCTCAAATCTGATGCTCGGGTCAAGCTAAGTGTTATTAAGATTTTCCGTAAACAAATTGTAGGTGGCAGCACAGAGTCTCGAATATTGTAGGTGCCTATGTTTGATTTTGTACATTTACATACAAGAGTAAATAGCAATCGATATATTTTTTTATGCAAAATACTGTAATAAATATATTAAATTTATATATGAGAAAAAGTGGGAAAAAGTGGTAGTATCTCGCTATCTCCCTCGGACACTTGCATTTAAATAGTGATTACGTCTTAGTTTGTATCGTTCATCCTTGATATTTGACATTTACCCTAACTACCAGTTTTTAAAACCTTGTATCTTATTAATCCTTTAGTAGAATTCAAAAAAGGTACCTTAAGATACCTACCTCTGTTATCTATATTAATATTATAAAGTTGAAGAGTTTGTTTGTTTGTTTGAACGCGCTAATCTCAGGAACTACTGGTCCGAATTGAAAAATTCTTTTAGTATTGGATAGTCTATTTATCGAGGAAGGCTATAGGCTGTAGAACATCACACTATGACCCACGGGGGCGGCGCAGTAATAAAAAACGCGGGTGAAACCGCGGGCACATCTAGTCTCTTAATAAAGGCGCGAGTCTGTGTATCTACGAAGACACCTTTTTAGTTTCTTTTTTAGTAGTTCTGTTGCCTGATTTCAGAGCTCAAATAAAATATGCTGGTGATTGCGTCTCTTATATTCAGAACCGTGAACAGAATTGTATAGCAGATCAGCAATGTAATTTTAATTTTATACTGCACTGGTGACGTCATGATGCAGTGCTACGTATGTACTGGCTGCGACCCCCACACAGGACGAAAAGTTGTATGATCCACAAATAATTGTGTTGAGTCATTCAAACCATGGACTGGTTTGAATTTTTGTAAAGATACGTGTCACAGGATTTACATCTAAAATAATTGGACCAATTTCAAAATTGCATTTATTTTTCTTACCAGGTCAGAACTCTGAAGCCAGTGCTTCAAGCACAGCCACAGCCGACATAACAAGCGGAAATGAGGCGGAACCACCGATCTCATGGGTTTGGTATGGTCCATGGAGAAGGCGTTCTTTGAGACGTTCAACTGCTGCCAGTAACGCCGCCGCTAGTGCAGGTGACGGCGCCGCAGCTGCCAGTGGCTCCGCGACTGCCTCAAACAATGACGGCTCAAGCAGCTCAAGTGTGAATACTAACAGCGAGGCTAGCTCAGCTGATGGAAGCGCCGCTGCTAGTGCATCGGGAGCTGCCAACGCCCAAACAGGATGGAGACGACCAGACGGCTCAAGCAGCTCAAGTGTGAATATTAACAGCGAGGCTAGCTCAGCTGATGGAAGCGCCGCTGCTAGTGCATCGGGAGCTGCCAACGCCCAAACAGGATGGAGACGGTCAGGCGTCAGAGCTGCAAGCAACGCCGCTGCACGAACTAGGCGAGTGTTCCCACGAACACCGAGAAGGGGAAATTATTGCACATGCTACGACGACATCGAACAAATTCCAGCCAACTTAAGACAGTATTTCAGCGCATAAACGGGTGAAACACTTTAAAAACACACTGCAGATCAACGAATAAGTAACATCATATTATATTTATGTTATATATTATATCGAGCATAATCAAAAGCCCTAGTCATAGATACCAACTTTAACTGAACTTTTAAAAGCTTGAAAACGCCTCAAGACTTTGTTCAAGGCAACGCGAAAAGTGATGGTACTCCAGAGCACTATTTTGACAAGGATTGGAGTAGCGGTGCGCAATAACATTTGAGTTATATTGACTATACAAAGTAACTCGTTGTACGTACTGTATTCATTCAGTAGGCACAACGAGAATAGCCACGATAGGCATACAAACCAGCAGCAGAGGGCAACACCGGTGCGAGCGGCTAGGGGTGTCGAGCGGTGCGGCGCCGATTTCACCATCACGGGTCTCGTGGAAACGGAGACCCGGAGCGGGTTTCCCCGTATGCCCTTGAAAATGACACTTGCCCCCCCTCTGACCGGCCGACCAAGGCAAGCCAGAGTTGAGAGTCCTACGGGCTCTCTTGAAGTTCCACCCCAGCCAATCAGTAACGGCAAGCTGGGGACGAGGCCCTCATCGACTCTGAGGCATTCAGGACCGCAGTGTCGCCACTCACATTCAGCTCGCCACAAGCTGCCCTGCGGTTTGTGCGCTTTTATTTAACCTAGTGATACATTTTTTGTTTATATCACAAGGCGAAGGTGGAATATACCGTACCACTAGAGGAGGGCAGCGTCCGAGTCATACAATAGCGTTCAAATAAGTGTGCTACATTTTGACCATGCGTAGTATTTATAGAATACTGTAGTATGATTCGAATAAAATACCGCGCTAAGACCAGCGATCACTTCAACTCTGATCAACTCGTGACAGTAGAATAAAGAGAAAAGCAATGAAGTATTCATTATCAACAAGAATTGAAATGTTTTTAAGGTACCGTCGTAATATTGCCAAGGTAATAAGATGTCATGACTAGGATGAAAAAAAACGACATATTATTTTTATTATAAATATTATATACTTATACTGAATACATCAATTATTATATAGTTTTGTTGTTTTCTTTTTAATGTCTTCCTAAATGTATTTACGGCGTGAAAGTATGTCAGGCAAAATCCTAACTAATATTATAAATGCGGTTGTGTGTTTATTTGTTTGTTTGTTACGCTTTCACACCTTAACTACTCGACCGATCATCGTGAAAAGACATTAAACAATTTGGCCTATGAATCAACACACATTACACCTAAACAATAATTTGTATTATATTTTATGACTAAATTATGACGACACAGAAAATACTAAAACGTCTCTACACGTAACCTGAAACACGCATACACACGGAGTATTCCGCTTTCGGCACCAACTTTTTCGGCACCTATGGTTTCGGAAATAAAAAGTGGAATAGCTTAGGTGCCGAAACCATAGGTGCCGAAAAAAATGGTGCCGAAAGCGGAATACTCCATACACACACCCTGTTTCACGCCGGTTTTCTGTGAGGTCGTCGTATCACTCCGGTCGAGCCGGCCCATTCGTAACAAAGCGTGGCTCTCCCACGGTAACACGTTGTTAGGAAAAAGACAGAAAAGGACATAGGGTACCTACCTATCTACTAACCTAACCTACATTTAGGCGAGCGAGGCCGCTCGCAAAATACAGTCATTCATATTTTGTACTGCTTGTTAATATAATGGCACAGATAATTTTTTTTTTTATATTTTTATACAACTAAGGTGGCATACAAGCCTACGGCCCACCTGATGGTAAGTGGTCACCGTAGCCTATGGACGCCTGCGACACCAGAGGCATCACTTGCGCGTTGCCGACCCTGTAGGAAAGGAAGTGGGAAGGAGATGGAGCGGGATGGTAGAATGGGGGTGATTAGGCCTCCGGCACTCTCACTCACCGAACGAAACACAACAGTAGGAATACTGCTATTTCACGTCGATATTCTGTGAGAGGGTAGTCCTTCCCCGGTCGAGCCGGCCCCTACATGCTGAAATCAGCGAGGTTCTACTACAAAGATGCATATGGCTTTAAGAGAAGAAGAGCAACTGGATATATAAGAGCAACTGATCATAGATCTGCCCACGCCGTACTTAGCTCATACGAAAGTTTCCACACTTGAAGATCAAGCTCACACATTACATTTACGTGATAGAAAACGATAGTGTACAATTTTCGATATGAGTGAGCGTGATAACTGATAATACTATATTTATAGCAGGATTTGTTGAATTTTATACATTTATATGTGCAAAAATTAATTAATTATTTAGAATAATTGCACCTCAGTAATTGTATAATTTAACATCATAGAATATAAATAGTAGTCAAATACTATACAGTTTGATTAGCTATAAAAGGCGTAGCAGCCTTCTGCGCTCACCCACAGTCCGCGTAAAGTTGTAAAGGCCATCTGAGGCCAACAACTAGCACACACAAAAAAAAAAAAAAAAAAAAGCTATGTGTCACTTCTTGTTGTGAGCTGTAAGTGAACGGACGTATAAAACTTCCTTGTGTCAGAGTTTAAAACTATAAAATAAATAGTTAAAAGTATTTGTACAGTGTGTTATTTAACCCGTAACCTCTAACAGGATTAAATATAATGACCATCAAAAATATTAATTGCGCAGCAAAATATGCTTACTAAAATATATCATAACGAGCACCTATACGCCTCAAATCACTGCATTCCGTCTCGGAAGGGTTAGGTTCCTTCTTAAACCCACCCAAAAATAGCAGCCCCGCGAAGCGAGGCTCCGTCGACTTATTTTGATCTCTTTAAATATATTTTGCTGTGCAATTTGATGATCATTTACTATTTTTCACTGTTATATTTTACTATATCTGGTGATAAGTTAAACATAAGCCATTTATAACTAGCCGTGCTAGCGGTTTTACCCGCGTTTATGATTACTGCGCCGCTCCCGTAGGTCGTAGCGTGATGTTATTTAGCCTATAGTCTTCCTCGTTAATAGGCTATCCATCACTAAAATAATTTTTCAATTCGAACCATTAGTTCCTATTACGCAGTCGTGGTTCTTACACAATGAAACGCTGAGATCTAACTGACAGTTGTAACGAGAATGAATATTTGTTAATCTCCTACCTTATTTATATATTTTTATCAATGTATCAAATGGAAAGTTAAATATCGATTAATTACATTTTAAGGTGTAAAATTAGTACAGTAACAAATAACAATGATAATTATTAATTATAGAAATAACCAAATGTAAATATGCAATTATAACATAACATTTAAAACAATATAATACGTCACAACCGTGTGCTACTATTGAGTACTTGATAACATTCCTGAGGTTAGCGCGTTCAACCAAACAAATACACAAACAAGCAGAGCTTGTACTATGGGTACTAGACAATGGATAAACATACGTATATACTATTTTTTGTAAATCTATACTAATATTATAAAGCTGAAGACTTTGTTTGTTTGAACGCGCTAATCTCAGGAACTACTAGTTCGGTTTGAAAAATTATTTTAGTTTTGGATAGCCTATTTATCGAGGAAGGCTACGGGCTATATAACATCACGCTACGACCCACAGGGGCGGCGCAGTAACGATAAACGCGGGTGAAACCGTAGGAAAATCTAGTACATACATATTATACATAGGCATATATATCGAATACCTAAAGAATGCAATTTTGTCAGCCTCGATGGCGTAGTGGTTAGTGTAACCGACTGCCACGCCTGAGGTCGCGAGTTCGATTTCCGCACAAGTCAAACATTGTGTGCATGAACATGGATGTTTGTCTTGGTCTGGGTGTTTCTATGTATAATATGTATGTATTTACAAAAAGAAGTATATATGTATGTTTATCCATTGTCTAGTACCCATAGTACAAGCTCTGCTTAGTTTGGGCTAGATGGTGATGTGTGTATGTGGTAGAATATTATTATTATTATTTAGTTGTAACATAATACCAGCGCTGTATTAAACTGTCCCACTGGGCACGCGCCTCTTCTCAGTGTGAGAAGGGTATGGCACTAGCCCACCACGCTGGCCCAGTGCGGGTTGGCAGACTCCACATATCTTCGAGAACATTATGTAGAACTCTCAGACATGCAGGTTGCCTCACGATGTTTTCCTTCACTTCATAATTAACTATTTAATATGCATATAACATCCAAAAGTCAGAGATGCGCACCTTGGGATCAAACTCGAGGCGTTTGACATATCATGAGTGCAAAAAAACTAAAAACTAAGCGTGAAAAAAATTTTTTTTTATCTTATTCTATTAAATCCACATTAAAACTATATTTAATGTAAAGGAAAACATTTTACAATTTAAAAATTGGACACAAAAAGTCTTGTTTATAAAGTCTGTTTTTACATTTTATTACCTGAACTAGGTCAGAGACATGTATTTCAGGATGTTTCTAATATTACATTGTTATTCTATTGTTAATAAAGTAAGGGTCTACAAAAAACATTTAACATTAGCAAGTATTAACACGTTAATACTAACCCCGCCGCTTTGTTAATTTTAGCCCCAAAGGTCAATTTTTGGTTACAAACAACATTAAAAAATAATTACTAACAAGTACTTAAGTGAATTGAGATATATAGCATTATTCAATATGAAATATGCTACTAGGAAAACAAAAACATTATCACTACGCGTTATATTTTGAGCATAAATCAAAAAATTGTAAAGTCGAAGATGTTCGTTACCTGAGTATTGAAGCGACTCTGTACACAGCTCACTGCCACGACGCGCGGGGCACAACCAACCAATCCCAAATCGTGTGGCGTGTTCTAAGGAGTGTTTTCAAGGACGCGCTTCGTGTTTATTAATACAGTTTTAAAAAAATCGCTTGTTAATACTTACCTCTGTTAATTGTAGCCCCGTCCTCCCATATACAACATGTCACAGATATAACGCACAACCTCAAACACCCCAATTAGATTATTAAATCGTAATAATAATATGATCATTAAAATGTTACTTTCATGTACTTAAATATTTTAATTTAACGAATTAGTTCTCATTATTGTGCGCGGATAGTATGGGTATATTATACTAAATCTAAAATTATTGCCTTTATTGCATCAAAAACCTTATTGCCTTGAATTATGATACATTTTCGTTTATTTCAGTTGTTTAATAAATGGGTGACTATCATTTAATTCGTTTTAATTATTTTAGGGATAAAAATTACCTATATTAAAAATTACTGGAATTGATTCAGTAGCTGATTTTGAACAAACTACTTTCAGGATGTGCGTTTATTATGTTACATGTTGTATATGCACTTATTTACTCAACAAATTTAATTATATATTTATTAACCACTAGCTGTTACCTGCGACTTCGTCCGCGTAGATTTTAACTAAAAAGTGTTTGTCGCCGCGGAACCCAACTATATTTCTCTGCCCAAGTTACTTAAATGGCGTAGTTTTTATAGTGTAAAGCTAGATAATAGCATGGCTTACTCAAAAACAACATTTAAATATGCGTCGTTAGATTACACGCTGTTACAGAATGCGTAAGAAAAATAAAGATTCACAGCTCCTCCCCCGTAGGTGATAGCGTGATAATATGTAGCCTATATGTTGACCCGACCTGTTAGTAATATTCATACAAAATTTGAAGTAAATCCATGCAGTACTTTTTGAGTTTAGCCCGGACATACATACAGACAAACAGACAAACAAACAAAAATTCTAAAAACTATATTTTTGGCTTCGATATCGATTGTAGATCACGCCCCAAGTATTCTTTTAAAAAAATATTCAATGTACAGTTTTGACTTTCCTACGATTTTATTATATGTATAGATTTGTTTAAAATATTGTGAAACTTGTGCAATTATATTATTATTGTAATGTGTACAGCAGGGTCTCCTTACACAGGTAATGTTTACTTAAAAGAAGTATTACTGATTATAAAATAGCATAAGTATAACAAAATTATAACAAACACATTCTTTTTTTTTAAATTTTTGTCTGCTTGGCAGTCCAACGGTCTCCCACCTGACTGGTTTATCACCGCTATAGTGCCATTGGTAAAAAAGACGAAAAAGTTACAAAGGTGAACGCCCATCTGAGGCCACGAGTGGACAAGAGGCTATAGAAAAAAATACTTTGCAGTTGATGTTGTCGTAAAAAAATATGTATTTACTTTCATTCAAATTGACGCCACTACAATTTAAAACAATAGTTAAAAAGAGTAAGTCTATTGGGCAAGATATGAGTCCAATATATGCCCTCCTGCGCCTTTTCCAGATGATTTGTTAATAGTATATGACAATGAAGAGAATATAGACGTTTAAAATAGGTAACAAATGTGTTTTTTTTTCATACTCTATTAAGTATAACTGGATAAAAATATATTACTGACACTCGTAATTAAATAATAGAGCATTGAGAAAAGAGATGTTTTTGAATTATCTCACAGCCAGACACACTTTCGTATAGAAAAATAACCTCAATACATTTTTTTTTATAGGTATTTCAAAAACAGTGGCATCAATCCTAACTTACTAACTAATATTATAAATGCGAAAATGAGTTTGTTTGTTTGTTACGCTTTCACGCCGTAACTACTCAACCGATCAACAGTAAATTTTGCATACACGTTGTCAGAGGTACAGAATAGGATATAGGGTACCTTTCATCCAGAAAAAATAACTGTTGCAAAACTAACCTAACCTAACCTACATTTACGCGAGCGAAGCCGCGCGTGAAAACTAGTTTGAATATATTTTTAGATAATATGTTATAATGTTAAGATCTTAAAACACTCAATTTTTATAGTAATTTTTGATGTACATCTTTTGCCTGAGACACTATGGAGAATAGGCATTCCTTTAAGTAACGGGGTGCTAATGACATTGATGATGAGGATTTTTTCTCTTTTGCTTTTCTATTCAAATACTTGGATACAATGAATGCATTGATTCGTACCTAAATGGAGATACCGTTCTTGTTAGAAAAAGCGCATTTGGCATAAAGTCCTCTGTCGGCGGGCGAGTTTACATACAGTAAGGGAGTTTGTGCACTACAAGGAATTTTACTGTCCGACAGTCCGATTTTTTCCGGTCCGAGATGACAGCAATGAAAAACGTGTTTATGCTTGTGCACTGCGTCCGCGTAATTCATGAGTGGGCGAGGTGGGCGTGGGGAAGGGGGGAAAACTCATTGTACGTTAGTACTATTTATTCTGTGCTCATTGTTCCAAGCGTAATTACGCGTGCGTGGCGTGTAGTTTCAAAGAGAGCTACCGTTAACTGCGTCGCACCGATCCGAGTAAAGTCGGACAAGTGCACAAGCCAATCATCCGTTTTTTTCATGCCACATCGGACCGTAAAAAATCGGACTGTCGGACAGTAAAATTCCTTGTAGTGCACAAACGCCCTAACGCCGCTTTCACATTAGGTTGGACCGACAATTTTACAGGTACGACAAAGGTGTCGGGTGCAAATTAGTAGATGTATTTAAATAGCGCTGTTCACATTATGGTCACCCGATAAAACTGTCGGCGACTACACATTTATCGGACGTCCAGCCACGATTTTGATAATATTGGCAATACTGCTTTGTGTGGCGTCGTTCACACTTGTCGGATCGGAGCGGCGAAACCATCCGACCGACACCCACCCACCCTCGCGTTCCCCGCTACACTGTCAATAAACAATAACAAAGGACATCACCCATTATTATATATAACGTCGTCGTCCATTGTACGCAAAACTGCTTTATGACGAGTCGGGCCGCGGTAGATCGACAGTAACGACAGCTCTAGTGTTCACATTTGGTCGGATCGGCAGTTTGAAGCGTGAACAGTGGACCCGTTAAGCCGACTACGGTAAAACTGTCGGTCCGACCTAATGTGAACGCGGCGTAAGGCCTCAAATTTGGAACGGCCGGCGCGTGCGGCGGAGCGTTCCAGCGTGCAATGTCGTTAGGGTTGCCACCCATACTTTATAACAAAGTATTGTACGTTATTTCGGGTAAACGTTCTTTATACTTTATTAGGAAAATACATACATAGATTCACGCCTGTTTCCCAGAGGGGTAGGCAGAGACTACGGATTTCCATTTGCTACGATCCTGACACACTTCTCTGGCTTCATTCACTTTCATCACATTCCTCGTACACGCCCGTCGGTTCAAGGAGCTCTTAACCTTCTCTTCTTTATTAGGAAAATAAAGTACGCGAAAATACTTTATTTCACCTATGTCGACATTTACAGGTTTTATTTAATTGTTTAATAAAAGCAACACTATAGGTTCCCTAAATTGAATTAAAACAATTGTTTATCTATCTTAATATAGACATATATTGTAAAGATCCGGTTGAGACGTTCCGTGATAATAAATACTTCTTAGATGTTACTAGCATCAACAAAAATATGGCAACTAATAAGCTTGTTAAATTAATAATACTTTATTTTCTGATCTTGTACTTTATTTTTTTACCTCAGATAGTAAATGTACTCTTCTTCTTCTCCCTAGCCTTTATTATTCCCAAGTCACTTGGGGTCAGCTTTCTAGTCTAACCGGATTTGACTGGATATCAGTTTTTACACGGAGCGGCTGCCACCTGACCTCCGCTACCCTAAGGCTAACGATACCCTAAGGTAAATGTACTCTATTCGTTCAATTCGTTTTGCTTTAATTTAGTATTACTATTATTTTAACATTGTATGACATTAATTATTTCCCTTATAATTACTAATGACATTGCCTCCATATAAATGTATGACATTCGTATTATAATCAAAATAATTGTATAATCATATTATTAATCATAGTAATTTCTCTAAAATGTATTTAATTTAGTTGTGATACTTACTATGTAAATGTTCGCATGCCTGACAAGTGCGAGATGTGCAAAGAGCCTTAATATTATTATTTACCACCACTAATGTAAACCATATCTCTAGCGAAATAAATTTTTCATTTCATTTTCATTTAATTTCAAAATAAAGTTGGCAACCCTAATTGTCGCGTGCAGCGTCGCGTTCAACGCGCACGGAACTAGTTTTCGTTAAAGCGTGCGTGTGAGGGGTCATCCAAATGTGTCGACCAATCGGAGGTGAGAATATCATCACGTCAAAGGAACGAAACACGAGTATTGG
Source organism: Catocala sponsa (assembly GCA_963564715.1). NCBI lineage: Eukaryota > Metazoa > Arthropoda > Insecta > Lepidoptera > Erebidae > Catocala > Catocala sponsa. The sequence goes on along the minus strand of OY751356.1, from coordinate 6,750,969 downwards.
TGTTGTTTGTTTTTATGTTTAATCTGTGGATGTGATCCTTCCGGGATTAGTAGTATACAAGTATAGTAGTATTCAGTATAATAAAAAAAAAATACGTGTGGCACTCGGAGACTGCCGCGGTAAAGCTATTGCATCGCATTTTTTATCAACTTATACAATTATAAAAAAAAACATGGATAGAATTACTATATTCGATAAACAAAATGATTAAGTCTGTATTAAAAAATTATGAACTCAATAAAAAGATACCTAAATATAATAGGTACTACAAAATTTATATTTTGGTTTAAATATTTATATATAATTCATGAAATTACTATTATTTTTGAAAAAATATTGATTAAAAGAAAATTATTATCAAGTTAAATAAAAAGTCAAATATTTAATTGACCATTTTTTAGAATTGATTATTAATATGAATAATATATTTCATATTAAATGGTATTTCTATCGAATTTGATAATAACAACGTTTCGTTGGATACTTTGCAACTAGCCTGCATATGAGTTAACTTATAGTCATTTAAAAAAATATATACTTTTAATTCTATTTTGTGGCCAACTTCAACATGTAGCATTTGTGTCACAGTGATGCGCGCGCATCTTAAAATGGGGTGTTAGGTTATTTTCGTTACGGAATTTTTGGATTCGGTCTCCACGCTCAAGGCCCGCGATAGAAGCTATGCAATAGCTTAAAATCTGATTCAGATTGTCGTAATGTTTTATATAATGTAGCAAACTCTCATAAAGAATCTCTTTGTTCTATTGTTTTACTTTTAGTATTTTATTGAAATTAAACTAGTATATACGGATTTTATCGCGTTGTTTATTTGACACTTTATTACAAAATTATGAAAAACTGTTACACTACTATAATGGTTGGAATGTACCACCAGCTTGGGATCCAGTAATTCAAATAGTCAAACCCAAGAAGAAGCAAACCACAGCTAGACTTCATGATACTTTGAGCTCATTCTGCGTAAATAGAAACACCCATGATTAAATTATGTTCGGGTACTTTGAAATAACTACACTGGAACATTGAGACAACTACCATCTTAGTCTCCCCGTGACCATGGCTGCTGAAAAGCAACCGAAACGTAGGGGAAAGTGTAAACATAAATATAAACAGTATAATAGTATAGTAATAGTATAAATAGTTTTAATAGTTTCAATAATTTAATTAGCTTAAAAATTAGTAAAGTTTAATAGTATTATAGTAGTGTAACAGTTTTTCATAATTTTGTAATAAAGTGTCAAATAAACAACGCGATAAAATCCGTATATAGTAGTTTAATTTCCATGAATAACATTCGCGTAAACAGAAGACAATATTTTAGTATTTCTTTCACTAAATAAATCAAATATCAAAAATTTTTTTTTTTTTAAATACGTCATAAAGATAAAGATAAAGAGGTCATTATCTTCCTATTCCATATTTTATTTATTAACGCACCACTTCTTTACGTTCAACGGAATATCATTTGTACACGCTCGTTAAAACGCTGCGACACTGATCACGCCGCTTAAGTACACGCTGAAAACGCTGCTACGAATACACCAAGAGAGAAGTCCATATGTTCAATCACAGATTAATATGTATTACGTGTATAGATGGGTATCTTACGTCATGAACTTGTACCGCGCTTGTAGCGCCATCTAGTACTTATAGTTGAATTTGAAGTTCGTCAAAACACGTACCTACGTATATATAGATATGTAAAGTATAGATTAGTACCTACGTATAGCTACTACAAAAATATATTATGCATATTAATGTGTATAAATTGTGGGTCTAAAAACATTTAAACAAAATACCTATATCTCAAACGTATCCTACATAGCATAATCATATACAAAAAATATGGTATGGAAAATACGTTTGAGGTACTTATATCTAGTTTAAATGCTTTTAGAGCCACAATTTATACACATAGCTACGACGGAGGATAATTCAACTCGACGTCAATAGCAAGCTCACAGCCACAGCGGAGGATAGTTCAACTCGACGCTAATAGCAATAAAACCACTTTCAATATAAACAAGATAACATTGAAAGTTACGAAATGAAAAAAATGCCTGTGCGCATCAAAACACCGCAGACATATTTGAATTTTGATTGATAGAATGTTGCCGAGATAAAAATGAAAATTCATATCTGTAATCAAGTTTTATAAATAAAGTCTAATTTATAATTTAGAGCATGGCGTTTAATCAAAAATAGTAAAGTAATAAACTATTTGGAGATTCAGTTTTATTTTTAATTAATGGTATATAAAAAGTAAGCCTCTTTTATAAACTCGTTTTTCTTTTTTTAAATAACAACATTGACGACTATTTGTACTAATTTATTTCAACTATGTCCGTTAGATGGCGCTAGTAAAATAAATCCTAGAAGATTTGTTCTAAGATACTACACCATGTGTTCAATAGTCGAGCGTGCACGCCATAGACTAGTAAGTTACCGATAATATATACTAGTCTATGCTAGTAGGTATATATTATCGGGAATAGACTGGAATCTTTGACATTTTAAGCGATTGCATCGCCATCTATAATACAAGCAAGCAACTCTGCAATTTTGTTTCGTTTAAAATGGCGACAGATGTCGCTAATTTTAGTATTAGCTGTGTTGATTTATTTAACTTGTCGATTACATAGGATATACAATTACGAAAAATTTATTATTCACCATTTCACAATATATAAACAAAGAACACAATTTTTAAAGATTTTGTCAAAATCACAACATTGTATAAACACTCTGGTTATCTGAATTCTTCAGTAAATAAAGTCCAAACTGCCAAACTGGAGGAACTAAACTTCTTTACATAGAGTAGGTACCGAACTTGACGTAATAAGACAACACCGGTGAAGATGCTTCATTTCCTGGTAGACTCGGAGGAACTGATGCTCAACTCGACGTTAATATAACAGAAAACAACGCAAATACAGCGAAACACAAAAATAATTGTGCTCGAGCATGTAAACAAACCGGCAGCCATTCATTTTGTGTGATGACAGCTAATGACAGAAGATTGACGTTACGAAAAACTATATTTCTACCATTCGGTTGCAATACGAGAAAAAAATTGTATAAACATATATTTTGGTGGTTATAAAAATGTATTAAAATAAAATATAGGACTTATATCTTCTATTATCTCATTACTAATTTTCCTAGTATCGATTCGAATTTTGTAAGTCACAGAACTCATAAGCTAAATTCTACTAATAGGTACTGTTTTAGTTTTACTGGTAGGAAGGCTGTGACGTATGTACTTACGAAAGAAAATAGTTCCATGTCAAAAAAAAAGAGGGCGACTGTGTTTATTTATTTTTTCTTTTTTATAGATTAGGGGGCAAACGAGCAGACGGATCGCCTGATGGTAAGCGATCACCGCCACTCATGGACACCTGCAACACCAGAGGAGTTACAAGTGCGTTGCCGGCCTTTTAAAAAGGAGTATGCTCTTTTCTTGAAGTGTTGAATGTCGTATTGGTCCGGAAATACCGTAGACGACAGCTCATTCCACAGTTTTGTTGTGCGAAGCAGAAAATTCCTGGAGAAACGCACAGTTGTGGACTGCCAACCATCTAAATGATGGGTGTGAAAATGCTGTCGCGTAGGACGATGGCGAAAAGAGGCGGCAGGGATCATACCGAACAATTCTGTGTCGAAGTTTTCCTTCAATGTACGCAAGATTCCGACCCATGAGTGCACGCTCAATACAACGTCCTGCTGCACGCACCGCTGCGCTGTACTGAATTTGCGGCCTTAGGCCGATACCTAAGTGTAAGAAAAGTTAGGCTAGGGGCGTAGCTACCGCCTTATCAGCCGTATCAATGATACGTGGCCCCCGGGCTACAGAGGCTCCTAACATATGTACAAAAATTAGTAAAATGTTATAAACACGAGATTAAGTGACATTGTGAATGTGACTTAATCTCGTGTTTCCCGGGAAAAAAAACAACGGGTTGCACTCCGGGAGTGCCGGCAGAAGTGAAAACTTTAATATTAACGTTGTGCATTTTTGATATTTTGGAATGCTTAGGGAATAATTATTATTTTGCACTAATTGCTTTAATTATCAGTATAAAAGTACTATCATTTATGTGGTAAAATACAATATTCATTTATTGCGCTATCGTACACAAACATGACAATTCTCCCTCCGTCTTACGAATTTTCGATCAGGTCACGTGTCCTGACGCGAGTTTAACATTTTTTGGCCATCACAAAAAAGTGCACAACGCCGATAAAGAAGTTTTCACTTCAAAAACATATAAAAATAACTGTCATACGTGCCTATAGAGTTTTAATTTTTATGAGAAATCTTTACCCTTCATTTGGGCCCTTCCCCCCCTTCCAACTAATTTCGATACAGGGCATCCAAGGCACGCTACGCCAATAGCCTAACCCAGTGGTTAGGCTTTTGTCCGCCACGCTCGGGTGGATTAGGATCGCATTGGATTAAAACCTTTAAGGTTGTATATAAACAAATAAATTAAATAATAATAATATTCTATCACATACACACAACACCATCTAGCCCAAACTAAGCAGGGCTTGTACTATGAGTACAAATATCATAGTTTTTTTTGTAAATACATACATATTATTCATAGAAACACCCAGACCAAGACAAACATCCGTATTCATGTACACAAATGTTTGATTTGTGCTGGAATCGAACCTGAGACCTCAGGCGTGGCAATCGGTTACGCTAACTACTACGCCATCGAGGCCGACGAAATCCTAACTAACATTATAAAAGCGAAAATGAGTTTGTTTGTTTGTTACCTTTTCACGCCTAAACTACTGAACCGATCATCCTAAAATTTTGCATATAAGTTGTCAGGTGTACAAAAACGGACATAGACTACCTTTCATCCTGAAAAAAATGACTGTTCCCGAGGAAAACAATAATAACGTTCTTATGATAATAGATGGCGCCACGTGTCTTTCGAATCATGATTGAAGTATAATATTATTATACAAGCAGAGTACAACCCTAATTGATTGTCAAATTCTAAATTAACGCGAGCGAAGCCACGGGCAAAAGCTAGTAATAAATAAGTAAATTAAACATGGCGAACTCTCAGACATATTTTAGGTTACGCTACATAAAACACATTTTTGGAGTTTACTAAATTATTGTTTTAAGTCGTAATGACTAATGTTTAAGGGCAAGAATTGTCATTTAAACAATTTGAAACGACAACAAAGGCAAGAACTAAACGTTGTCCTATACTTAACCTTATAAAAATTCTCTTATTCTTTTAATCTTAAAATTCTCGTATTTTCCTTGCATTATCCTTATTACTTCAAAGTAAGATGTGTTATCAAGATAAGTTTAATTTGCACGGCGTAATTGTTGAAGAGGTCGCGTCGCTACATACACTGCGCCGATTGTTGTGGGTTCGATTCCCTCACGAGACAAAAACTTGTGTGATTCACAAAATAGCTGTTCCGAGTTTGGATTTTCTTGGTATTCGTTGTTAGCATGTTCACAAAGTCACCAGCGACAAAAAAAAATGCCTGGACCGAAAAATGTCTATGAAGAAATTACTTCCCGGGATAGTTGTCTACAAGGACGAAATCGATAAAATTAATCATAGTTGAAAATAAAAAAATAAACAAGAAGCCATTTAAAAACTTCACGGCGGAATTCCCGCGCAAACTAGCCTAAGGTACAGATGATGGCGTATGTCGAGGCCGTCCGGTTTATAAATAATATATCTGTGGCAAGTTAATGTTATCGTGTCGAATGTGCATAGAGGTTTTCCCATGGATTGAAGATACACGACTATTGTCATAAAAGTGTTTTTGATTTTACTTGTTAATAATCATGGGATATATTTAATGATATATATTAATTTTATTATCATGTTACAAATAACATATATATATATATATATATGTAGGTATATATATATAATTCTTCTGTACGTGTGTTGACAGTGAACTCCTCCTAAACGGCTGGACCGATTTGAATGAAACTTTTTGTGTGTGTTCAAGTGGATAAGTGGATTCGAGGATGGTTTAGATATGGTTTTTTTTTCTCTTTTGTAAAGGACGTCTGTCGGGACAGCTAGTATATATATATATATATATGTATGTATATACAGAGTAAAATATTTACGTGACTTATTTACCTATAGGTACCATAAGTACTTAAAACTATTGTTCTACTACATGTACCTAATTAATTATTTAATTTTTACATACAAATATTTATATTGGTTGCTGTAACTAATATCCTAACTAATAATTATAATTCCTAATTCCTAACTTCCTAATCCTAACTTTCTAATCTTAATTATAACTAATATTATAAAAGCGAAAATGAGTTTGTTTGTTTGAACGCGCTAATCTCAAGAACTAGTAGTTCGAATTGAAAAATTCTTTTAGGGTTGGATAGCCCATTTATCGAGGAAGGCTATATGCTATATGACTTGGGAATAATAAAGGCTAGGGAGAAGACTACATATTATAAAATAAATGAACGGCTTTCCATACGGTTTTCACCAATAGACAAAGTGTTTCATGAGGAAGGTTTAGATGTAAGTATAATTTGTTAAGGTTTTCGAAGCTAGAGCAGGTCGCCAGTTTTGTTTATGTGTCTCAGGAATGAGCGTGGCTACGGCACATGTATGTCGGACAATAAGTAGCGACAGAATGCATTGGAAGAATTTATGAAACTTATCATTTCTGTCATGTAGGTATACTTCGATCAACAATAGCAACTAGATATTGAGTCACGTACAAAATCAAAGCTAAATGATGTCCGCGTGACAATATGTATACAGCTACATTTGTTTACTAACAAACGGAGAGAAAAGTATTAAAACAGTTTTAAGTTCAACCTAATTTCAACCATGGCACCTAGTAATTAAGTCGCAATTATCTTCAAAATATTATCTAATAGATACTTACGACACAAAAGAAATACGTTTCTTTTGTGCTTACGGTCATTCGTCACATAAAACGAGCAAAGCAATAAATTACTCCTGTCACTTACAAATGAAAAGACATAAGTTAAACAACATTTAGTGTGAAATCAACCTTAAGGGCAACAAATAAAGTACTTTTTCTCGTTATTGCCTTGAGAACTACATCGTTTTGTTACGTTTATTTTTGTTATAAAAGTTTGTGCGTGTGTTGGCGAGCCTTGGCCAAACATTTGTAGCGGTGGTTTAAAATTGATAATTATGTTCAATTATTTGTTAAAATATAACTTATTCTTCATGTAATTAACAAAAATAAGATACTCCAGCCGTTAAATTGCTTTTCCGGGCATTATTTTTGCAACTTTTGAACACACACTGCAGCATTGTGAGACGTGTTTACATTGTCTGAGTTTCAAGCGAACTAAACAAAATAAGAGCTCACGTCTCAAGTGCGCTGTTATTTACCAAGACGTATTTTTTGCGCCGACCCGATATCTAGTTGTATTGTTGTCACACAAAGGTCGAGTTCGATTCTAAGGCGTGCATCACTGACTTTTGGAAGTTATGTGCGTATTAAATAGGTATTTTATTATCGCTCGCTTCAACGGTGAAGGAAAAGCATCGTGTCATAATGTTCTCGAAGATATGTGAAGTCTGCCAACCCGAACTGGGCCAGCGTGATGGGCTATCAAAATCATTTAATTTAGCTGAATAAATGTTTATAGGGGCCATTCATTTATTACGTAAGACAATTTACAGTGGGACGGGGGTCGACCATGTCTTATTTTTTCTTACAAGGGGGTGGGAGGGAGTCTTGATAGTTCTTACGTAAGTTTTGAAAAAGCGCGGGCAACCGCGCGTGTGCTGAGGTGCGCTCGGATGCGTATAGGTAAACTATTTCCATGGCAACGTACTCGCGCTACTAAAAATTGTTACTTTTAAAAATAAACATCAAACCAACCAAAAGTATATTCATTTTTTCCTTTAGATTGTTACGGAATAAATATTAAACAGGGTGGGAGGGGTCGGCCTATTCTTATTTTTTCTTATTTAGGGGGGAGGGGATCAAAAACTAGTAGTTTTTTGGTCCTCTTCCCCTAATGAATGGCCCCATACATAAATGTTATATTGTTACACTAAGGGCCACTTGCACAACAGCTCACTAAATACGTTTAGCACTAAATAGATTTAAAACATCGTGGCATCTCAGTCACCTTCACACGGATGACTGCGACAGCACGATGTTTAAACCTATTTAGTGCTAAACGTATTTAGTGAGTTGTCGTGCAAGTGGCCCTTAGTGTCAGCTTTATTCGCCTTCTAGGCATGCAAAATTAACTATGTAGTAAACCTTCTCACACTAAAGAGGCCCGTGCCCAGCAGTGGGACAGTTTAATACAGGGCTGATATTATTGTTATTTATAATACAATGATTAAAATTTTTGTAAATGGCCTTAAATTTTTAAGATTTTTAATATTGATGTATTAGCTGTACCTAAGTTTCCCAAATAGAACAAAATAAAATAAAATCATACATACATACATAGATTCACGCCTGTTTCCCAGAGGGGTAGGCAGAGACTACGGATTTCCATTTGCTACGATCCTGACACACTTCTTTGCAATATTATATTATTTTATAATGTTCTATGGAGCCAAGCAATATTTATCGGAGTATAAGTGTAGACGAATGCGTCATACAGACTCATGTGCCAAGACCGGTTGCCCCAAGTAGTCTCACAACCTGAACAAGTAAAAAGGGAAGAAGAAAGTACTATCATGTCACGTCATACCATCGATCGATGACGTGCATTCATGACGCATTTTTATGTTATTGGCTGGAAGTGGTGCAAGTCGTCGTCTGACCATTGATACTACTTATGATTGTACCGTGTGATGGCGGCTATACACACTCGTTTTTTAATTCGTACTGAAGATTCCCGCAGTAACTTATTTTACTATTATTTTGAAATATTAAATTTAATTTGCAGACGTAAAAATTAAGCTCTAGTTTTTAAATAGGAATGGAGCTTATCAAAATATTTGTTGACGTTAGACTTAGTAATCAAAATGACTTTCGGCATTGCGACATTTACCTAACTGTGTTTTGCACTTGTTCATGAGAAAAAAATCTCTTTCTCTTCTTCATGTGCTGCTGCCGTCACCTGGGCGTTTTGAATTTAATCAGGTAGATACTCATAACTTATACCTTGCTCTATTTGCAAAAGCGGGACATTTTTGCCCTGGCGTGGCGCCTGGCTGGGGACAACGGGACAGACAGCCTAAAAGCGGGACTGTACCGCCTGAAGCGGGACGTATAGTCACGTTAGGTACGTATGATACGTGTTCAAACTAACCCTCCACCCGCACCCCTTTCTGCCGCGTTTTGTCTGTGCCTCACCTCTTCCGAGTTCTATATGTTTTCGAATAGGGCGCACAGGCGGAGTCGTCGAAGCGTCGTGTCTGTTATCTATCTTTTCTGTTTATTTTGTGTCGCGACGCTTAAATACATTTTCTATGAAAATTTATTGAAAGGGCGCCGCGTTGCGACGCGTCCTCGTCTTACGTCTTTTTTGTTTGTCTCACCCGTTATTTATTTACAACAGACAACCTACAAATTCCGCGGGAAAATGTCAACCGAATGTAGTTATGCTGACAAACCACTAGATGGCGGCACCTACTACCTACTCGTTAAAACAACTTTTACATTTTAGATATGCAAGCGAAGCTTTTAAAAGGCAACTAGTCATTCAACGTAAACAATATCGTACTACATTCATCGAAGATTGTGATCAGAATGTTAAAAAAACGCAAGGCGAAGCAATAAGTAAGTAGGTATTTATAACAAAAACTGTGCATAGGTACTTAGTTTATTTTGTGCTATAAATATCTCCACCGGTACATTTAAAGTCAAAAATAGAGCTTTGTACTTCAACTAGATTACTAACAAAAGCTCAAGTAAGAACAAGAAACAAAAAATGAGTAAATTCAATTTAACTTTGATCAGAACCAATTGTCCGATGACATTACAATTTGCAAATCTATTTTGTCCCCTTTTCGCAACTATTATCGCGGTATAATCATCTCTCTCGCACATAATACGCCCGTCTCTATCTCGCGAGTTATATCAGGGGTATTGCTGTCTCTTTCTCGCAGATGACGCACGAGTATTTCAGTAACAGGTAGGGTCCCATGGTGTTGCTACATTATTGAAGGCAGTTCAAAATTTGGGGAGATTTCAGATATTATGCTTAGTAAATTTTCTGTTTCAAATAAATTAAATGTCTAGCTTAAGTTAGTCTTAGCTAAATTACTGTTTTATTGATACTAAGCAACGCGATTGCTCTATATGCTCTGACTAGTTAAATAGTTATTGTCTCTCATATTTTCTACATCTAAATAAATATATCGTACTTATGTGAGTTTATCATAGTAAAAAAAAGAGAGTCACATAAATAGGCTAGTTTCTGCCTGTGACTTTGCCTGCGTAATGCCGCGGGAACGTATAAACCGATATGGACATCATGGTTTATCAATTCACCAATTATTAATATAAATTCATCCAAATTCATTCAGCAGGGTACGCGTCTTTGAGTTTCAATCAACCAGACATGTTCACAATATGTCATATATTTATGACGCTTGTTAAATAAAAGCATTTTCTGGCGAGGATATTATAAATGATGTTAGTTTCTTTAATTTTCAAGTTCGGACATCTATTTTGCGTTATATTTATTCGTCTCTAACACGTATTGTTCCAGTTTCCTCTTCTAATTAACAGTAACAATGACAAATAAAAGCGGGCCAGAAGCCAAACCACAGACAAGTAATTTATCATAGTCTCCCTTATTGTCTTGTTCTTGGTAAAGTCAGCGATAAAAGCAGCTAAACATTACAAATCACAAAATTAATTTGTAATTTTTTTATTTATTATTTTATTCAGCCTTTAGTATCCCGTTGCGGGGCAAAGGCTTTTGCACATATCCCTGCTATGCGCTACTTTGCACCAGCTACATAATTCGTTACCTACCTATAGCTACTTAATTCGTCCTGCCACGGGCGCCTTGGTCTACCACGTTGCCACTTAGCACCATCTGCATCTGGAACCCAGTCTGTGCTGATTTTAGGCCAAAGCGACTGCTAATAAAAATATAAGTACGATGGTTACATCAAACGGTAGAATAATTCAAAATCTTTCAATTTCAGCGACTTAAATTTTGTCAGCCTCGATGGCGTAGTGGTTAGTATAACCGACTGCTACGCCTGAGGTCGCGGGTTCGATTCCCGCACAAGTCAAACATTTGTGTGCTTGAACATGGATGTTTGTCTTGGTCTGGGTGTTTCTATGTATAATATGTATGTATTTACAAAAAAAAGTATATATCTATGTATGTTTATCCATTGTCTGTTACCCATAGTACAAGCTCTGCTTAGTTTGAGCTAGATTGTGTTGTATGTATGTGGTAGAATATTATTATTATTATTATTATATTGTTGATTGCACAAATGTAGGTACGATTTATCTATTTTTACATGCATGCACGCAGTGGTACGCCTATATTTACAGATCTCCTCTGCCAATACAGAATGTCTGGCGAAATAGACATATAAAGGAAATAAAAATTCATCAGCCAGTGGTCCTACGTAACATAATTATGAATTTGGAATTTATTGACGTCTATCGGATACAGTTTCAAACTCCGTGCTGTTATTAAGATTTTCTTAACAGAAGATCCCAATAAGTGTTATTGGGGTCTTCTATCAAGAAAGTTTTACCTACTCAAGTCCTGTCCTATCTGAGAATGACGTCTGTGACCATATGGACCACAGCAGTCGTATTTACCGTTACGCCATTAACCGAAACAGTTCTATTTATTATATTTAGATTTCTATTAATGAGAAGACAAAAAGAACATCAAAAATTTAAATTATTAATTTAGAATAGGTACATAACATGAGCAATACGATTAATATAATACTTATATTAAAAATATATGCAATTTTTAACGGTGAGCATCTTTTAATCTGCAAAGACTGAGAAATTAAATTAACATTAAACTTTTATCTTTATTGCTATTTTAAATGTATGCAAATTGGCATTAAAGTATGTCCATTTTAATTAGTAAAATATAAATATAAAATACACCTAAACTGTTGTACTATTTTATTTTACGTTATCAATGTAACATATTATGACAATTCTAACGGAATACTTGTTTTGGCACTACGATTCACAAGATTCGGCGAAATTTATATTTAGAACGCTGGCAACTCGACACACGTTGGTAAACCTCACCACACTAGAGGCACGACGCGTGCGCATCGTATGTGAGTGATATATTCGTCGCGAAAATTGTATTTTTAACAACAAATTATTTCTTGGAATATCGCGTCCTGAATTTATCAGTGATTGTCGTGTGAAATTGTGTGGATTTTGTGAAGTGACATAAGAAGACACTGTGCGTGGATATAACATTGGATTTTTTTATTGCAATTCGTTTGACGTGCTGACTTCTTATTCTGAGGTGAGTGCCCCACATAAATAGACCTTCTCGTTTTTATTTTAATTTATACGAAAAGATTGTCGTCTTGGCTGAATGCAGCTTATCGTTCGAATATTAAAGAATACATTTAAAAAATACCCTGTCGGCTTATGTTTTGGCGGTGAAAGGAATAAATATATCTTGTTGAAATATGTTTAACGTTCCAAGAATCATGTTTTTATCGCTAGGTATGGATATCTCATGCGTCGTACGTCATTTGCGAAATTATCTACATGTTACAACATTATTGCCTGTGCAAATACGAAATCTATGCTAAGTAATTAATCCTTGATCTCTACGAATCACCTTGAACGGAGAATAAATATGTATTCAATGCGAGTTACGAACAATACATTAAAAAACCAGGCATATTGACTTTGCTATTGCATTATCGGTAGATTGAAGAATGTATTTAATTAGTCATTAATTGTTATCATTCAAGAGATGATTGCGATTAAATTATTTTATAATACTTCTATCTGAACTGAATATAGGTACTGTTATCAATGTCAATAATTTATATCTAAGAAATAAATATTATCGATCCTACTCAATTTGATGTCCATTTAATAAATAAAAGTCAAATAAATTACATAATTATGGTTATAATATGTACATAGCAAAGTATTGCAAATAGGCAATAACAGCAAAGCACAAAATATGTCTAGTTGGTAATGTAATTTATAGATCATCCTAATAAATTTAGTGGAATTTATTTTAAATATATTAGCAGGCATAGGAAAGACTATTTAGCCAGCAAATAGAAACTATATATTAATACGTGAAGCAAAAACTTTGTACCCCTTTTTACGAAAATTGCGTGGATGGAGGAGTATGAAATTTGGCACAGTTAAAGTTTATATCGAGGAGTGGCGAATCCTAATATTTTTACAAAATATGCATTAGTAATGCATTAAATTTATGAAAAAACACTACATGCACACAATCATGCATTTGACAGAAGCAGTCGAATCGCGTTCGTAGTATTTCGGCATTGTTCGTTGAAATTTTCGTAACTATAATTATTAATTTCATATTGTGTCATGTGAAGTAGGTGACTAAATGAAATTTGATTATTATAAAGCTATAGTTATAAACAATAAAACCTTAATAACGATCATACTTAAAATTTATATAAATTATGGTCGAATTTCGACCACTTGGCGATCGCTAGTATCTATAAATACATTATGACATACAAGGCATTTTGATATGTTTACCTTTGCCAGTACTGATTTAGAAATTTCAGAGAAGCCATTTGCTTGCAATTTAATATTTAAATGTATTTGATGGTTTGAAGTTTACCTTTTGTTTCTGGTAAATTATACTGACAGTATCAGTAATTGTTTACATTTTATTAAATGGAAACGGATGTCTTACTTGTTGTTTACAGTATTGATAGATAACTTATTCTATTTTATGTAGAGGTCTCTAGATTGATCCCAAGGTACATACCTCTAAACTTTCGAACTTATGTATCTATTAAATATTTAATTATCAGCTTATAGCTTTAAGCTGAAACCTGCATGTTGGAAAGTTCTCCATAATGTTATTGAAGATATATGAAGTCTGCCAAACCGCACTGAATCAGCGTGGTGGACTATGGCCTAACCCTTCTCACACTGATAAGAGGCTTATAGAGAAGGCTGATATTATACATCTGCATATAGAACACTTATCTTTTGGTATTCCCACACATTAATTAGGCTAATTATATAATGCTAACATTATTAAATACTCATTTGTAGCATAGATAACTTAAAAATGTTGACTCTAAGTGTTGGCGAACGCAAAACATGGATTATGCATAAACTGCCTTGGTTGTGCAGCAGTAGTGAATGCATCTGCTGATCTCGAGGTCTTGGGGTTGATACCCGGCTTGGTCAGAGTTACTAAGTTTTTCTTCAGCCAAGTAATTCTGAGTTGCGGTATGGCATATAAAATTTAGCACGGTATATTTATTTTAGAAATGCATATACAGCATAATTACATTAATAATAATAGCCTTTATTTCAGACAGTATTTCATTTACAGTAGGTAAGTACCTATCTTAACTATTCTATATCTAACACTTTTATTTATGTACTATATATCTTACACTACGTTTTACTATTGTGCATCGACGACCCTGTCTGTATGCCACTTATTGGCAAAGGCCTCCTCCAACCTTTTCCATTCCTCTCTATTCTTAGCAGTTCTCGTCCAAGTGCCTCCTGCTGCGGTTTTAATATCGTCCATCCATCTTCTAGGTGGTCTACCTTTTTTCCATTTCTTGTAGGTTGTGAACCAGTTCATTATCGATTTAGACCATTTCTCCTTTCCTCTAATTGTATGGCCTGACCATAATTACATTAGATGAGTCTAAATTTGAGTACAAATATAGCTAACTAAATTATAATAACACTTTGAGTCTAGACTTGACTACGGATATTGCTTTAATATTCTACCACATACACACAACACCATCTAGCCCAAACTAAGCAGAGCTTGTACTATGGGTACTAGACAATGGATAAACATACTTATATAGTTTTTTTTTTGTAAATACATACATAGTATACATAGAAACACCCAGACCAAGACAAACATCCATGTTCATGCACACAAATGTTTGACTTGTGCGGGAATCGAATCCGCGACCTCAGGCGTAGCAGTCGGTTACACTAACCACTACGCCATCAAGGCCGACCGATTGCTGACTAGATTATATCACGGCTTTGCTCATATGTATGTAGATTTTGTTAGTAAATTTCATTAGAAATTTAGCTAACTAAATTATAGGATTCCATTCATCCTGGTAAAAACTGTTCCTAGAGATTACTCTAGGAACAGTTTTTACCAGGATGAATGGAATCCTATGTCTTTTTCTGTACCCCTGAAAACTTATATACAAAATTACATGATGATTTGGTCAAGTAGGTAACCGTAACAAGCAAACGAGTCACATTTACATCTATACTAATATTATAAAGCTGAAGAGTTTGTTTGTTTGTAACATTATTAAAATAAATTAATCGGACCAGTTAGGCATACTAGTTTAGGATGAGTAAAGAAATAGGATGAGACGTCAGGGAGGAGAGAGGAGCATTACACACTCATATCACCAACTATGGGTTTAAGGCCTGTAATGGGGAAAACCCGTAAGCGAAAACCTAATAACATTGCTCGAGCCAGCAATTGGACTCGAAACTTCCATGCACAGCGCTGTGGTAGTGAATGTCTTACGGTGTTACCAGACCAATCGATCGATCGTCGATCGATGGTAGAATGGATTAGTCGACGTCGATCGATAGTTTCTACCAGACCAATCGACGTCGACAACTTCGATCGACGTCAACCGATGCCGTCGATCGATGTTCGATCGATTGGTCTGGTAACACCCTTAGTTATTATAATATCAGTTACTCGCCAGCTCATTTCAGATTAGAGAGACTGTACAATAATTTATTATCAGACGTTAAGAGAGGTCACTAAGAACACAATTCTTTCAATTGAAAAATAGGTATTTGTAAAATCTATTGCTGTCACGCAATGCCATCGTACAGAATCATGAGTGCGATAGAGACAATTGCAGCTTGGACCGAAAATACCTATTAAAAGTACACAAAATCAACATTTCGTAATTCCCTGATTCCTTCTCCAAAATATCAAATTTTGGAGAATGAGAGATTTTAACTACTTTTCCCATTAAAATTAAAGAAAGACTGGCCGTGTTCCTATGTTTTCCTTTTTTTTTTTATATAATCTAGTCAAATTTGTTTTCTAGATGTTTGAACACAGCGGAAAAATGGCCAATTTTTGAGGTTTTTGAAGACTCATGTCTCTTTTAATAATTAATTTATGAAAAAAACAAAAACGTAGTGTAGTAGTTGCACTTTATACGTAACTTTATGGATTTACTTATTTGGCTCGCCAACGCACCACCACGTGTTATGGGGCCGGCGGTCGAACACTGACTGACCCCTCTCTGCCCGCACTTGTGACGTATGCGCTCGAGACAAATGTCTTATTAGAATGTATGTATAACTACATACACTACTCATAGGGACATGCCAATAGAGCCCATACATCTTTTGGGAAACATTATTGCTCTACTGGCATTATCCAGGCAGGAAACGGGGACTACGTCTGTATGGAAAAACGGCACTTGTGTTTCCTCTTAATGAAAACACAGACCCACATAGTGTTTTTATTAACGTCTGAAGAAGTCTCAGAGGTTAATAAGACAAATATCATCTGGCCTCTTTTTGTCTACGACGAGCGGTTTATTGGTAAATCGCAGTTTTAGTGCGAAAGCTAGGTACTACAAAAATCTTAAATCTCATGGCACGATGGAGTCTACGTATTCTATAGAATAAAAATCCAAATCAAATAAAGATTAAAAAAAAAATAAAAAAAATTAATCTCGTAGTATTAGTATTCTGTCTTAGAATATGTAGCGTGATGAAATCTAAGAATCTTTAGCGATGCGTGCCTCGGAAAGCACGTAAAGCCGTTGTTAGGCTGATTTTACAGTCACGCTGATCATCTGCGCTGGCGCTGACAGATCAATATATATGTAACTAGCTGTTACCTGCGACTTCGTCCGCGTAGATTTTAACTAAAAAGGGTTTGTCTCCGCGGAATCCTATTTCTTTTCTAAAATCAAAGTAGCCTAAGTTACTCCTTATAACATCAGCTATCTGCCAGTGAAAGTCCCGTCAAAATCGGTTCAGCCGTTTCGGAGATTAGCCGGAACAAACAGACAGACAGACAAAAATTTTAAAAATAACCTTTTCGTATAGGTACCTTATATACTTTCATATCACTTTGTGTACTATAATATCTCCAGCGCGGGTGGAGAGTCCCCGAAATTCAGTCTGGAAAACCTTACCTTTTCTGTCACAGATTAAAAAAAATATAAAAGAAGTTTTAAAGTCCTTGATAAAATACTACACAATACTACAATATAGTAGGTAAAAAAAGCAGCGATAGCTCAGTGGGGAGACCAACAGACTGCAATGCAGAGGGTCTCGGGTTCGAACCCACGTCGCGCACCTCTGACTTTCGGAAGTTATATGACTTTTCGAAATTATGTGCGTATTGATTAACAATTATCGCCTGCTCCGTGCCTCGGAGAACACGTTTAGTCGTCAGTCCCGGCTTCCATGGACATTATGGCAGTCGTTATTGGGAAGTCAGTGAGTGCCCTCTAATATCCTGACACTGGTCTAGCTTTAGGGTATCGTTAGCCATCGGGTTGCGGAAGTCAGATGGCAGTCGCTCCGTGTAAAAACTGATATCCAGTCAAATCCGGTTAGACTAGAAAGCCGACCCAAGTGAATTGGGAATAATAAAGGCTAGGGAGAAGACTACAATATAGTAGATATATATTTGTGTCTCTTTTCAACGAGGCAGATAGCAACTGGAACTATTCTGCATAGTGATGAGTAGGACGCGACAATATGTTAAAGTGAGAGAGATATCAAACCGATCTCGTTTTGAAAGTAGTTGTATGAGTTTATATTATGGTGGCTTATTTTTAAGGACGTGCATTTTATTTTGTTACTGTCTTTGCCCGCGCCTTCACAAGCGGTAACCTAGATTTTGACCTAGATCCCTCGCGAACTGTTGTGTTTTTCTGGATAAAGGGTACCCTATGTTTTTTTCTGTACCCCTGACAACGTGTTTGCGAAGTCTCATGATGCTCGGTCGAGTAGTTGAGCTGTGAAAGAGTAAGAAATAAACAAACTCAAACTCGCATTCATTTATAAAATTTGTAAAGATAAAAACTGTGTAAAAATATATTTAAGAATTTTCGTCATCTGTATATAAAAATCAATTGCCGTGATTTAGTCTGGCAATGACTCGAAAGTGGCCCAACCGAGTTGAATATAAATTTTTTGTTTTGTTCGCTTTAATAATGTTTAGGAAAAAGGAAATATTTTGTTCAAGGATTGCCACTTCGGATTACCAATTTAATGTAGTGCCATTCACCGGGCCTTTTTGATACATATAAATTGAAAATTCAAATTTAATTCCCCTTGCGATATAAGGAAAGTCATGCAATTTGCAACAGATCTCAATACATCCTTGCTTTGGCAAAACAAAGTACACGATCTGTATTGCCGTGGTAATCGAGAGCATAGAATTATAACGCTTATAAGTCTATGATCGAGAGAGCAGTAAGACAAAGGTGGCCATTTTTTTTAATTACTGATTCGGAATTCTTCTCTACTGTAAACAACATATTTTTACTTTCTTTTGACATACAGAACATAAAAATCGAGTACAATTATAGTTTTATCACAAATGCTGTTTTCTGGAAACTGCCCATTCTGATATACTGCTATATCGATTACCAGGGCAGTGTGCCTCAAAAGAAAAATAGTTTATCGTCTTTGGAATTACCCACATATTTATTTATATAATGATAAATTATTACAATATTGTAGTAAACGATTAATTGTATACTAGTTTACGATAATAACTTACATCGACATCATTTATAACTAGGTAGGTACTACAAGATATAAGTTAAAAAAACTTGGAACGTGTTTCCCGCTGTGCAAAAATTATACGAACGACGCGGCGACGCGGCGCCATTTTTGTACTATTAGAAGTAGGTAGGGTTCCCAACTTCTTGTACGAGAAATATATTTTTGTACTATTAGAAGTAGGTAGGGTTCCCAACTTCTTGTACGAGAAATATATTTTTGTACTATTAGAAGTAGGTAGGGTTCCCAACTTCTTGTACGAGAAATATATTTTTGTACTATTAGAAGTAGGTAGGGTTCCCAACTTCTTGTACGAGAAATACATTTTTGTACTATTAGAAGTAGGTAGGGTTCCCAACTTCTTGTACGAGAAATATATTTTTGTACTATTAGAAGTAGGTAGGGTTCCCAACTTCTTGTACGAGAAATATATTTTTGTACTATTAGAAGTAGGTAGGGTTCCCAACTTCTTGTACGAGAAATATATTTTTGTACTATTAGAAGTAGGTAGGGTTCCCAACTTCTTGTACGAGAAATATATTTTTGTACTATTAGAAGTAGGTAGGGTTCCCAACTTTTTGTACGAGAAATATATTTTACTAGATTTTGCCAGCGGCTTCGCTCGCGTAAATGTAAGTTATATTAGTAAAATTACTTTTTATGGATGAAATGTACCCTATGTCCTTTTCTGCTACCCTAACAAGTTGCGGGTATCTCAAATTTCATGATGGTCGATGGAGTAGTTAAGGGGTAACAACCTAACAAACATACTCACATTCGCATTTATAATATTAGTTAGGATACATATATTTTCGAGTTCGAAAAAAACTCTTACACAACAGCTTTGTCCGTCCGTCTGTCTGTTATACAACTTTCAACTCAAGAATCGTAAGAGCTAGAGATTCGCGGTCAACGCCATTCGACTCAGCATAGTCGATATACCCCCGAAATGACTATGACCTTTGACCTCTGACCACGTGGTATCACGTGACCTTTGCATATTACTTGAACCATTTTTTTGAAAAAAATTGCCGTTTCTCAAATGTTTTAGTTTCACTACCTAATACCTATCTCATATTACCAGCAGTCATGCAAACAGTATAGATGGATCAATTTAAGTTGAACTATTTTACCATAAGCGCTACTCGTCATTCTAATGTAAGCATTTAGGGTGATAAAAAGATATAACAATAGACGCTTGACTTGTGTCAAATACATGCGCGCCACTTGCCGTTGACAGCCATTATAGACCAGGGTCGATAATTTTTGAAACCAAAAAAATAATAGTAGGATGAAACATATTGAAAAAGGAAGAGAATATAACAAAAATTAAAGGAAAAATAATTTACGGGCGATCTGAGGTCGGGAAGTGGCTTATTTTGACTTAATATCGAAAAAGCACCCTAATTTTCAATCACAAATTCACCCTTCAAAATATCTGCGTTTTTAAAAAAGTCGGGGGGTTTTTTGTTCTTTGAAATCTCTACTTTCTGATGGTGTAAAAAAAAGATATAAATTACTATGGTAAATTTTCTCAGAAAATGCAAAAAAACGAAAATAGCTCGCTGCCGAATTTTTTTTTTATCGTCGCTACAGTTTTGAGCTATTTAAAATTTACACTTTAATTACTATTTTTTATTACCTACAACTTTACTATTTAACTTTTTTCCATAGGACTTCTAGTTTTGCCGGAAATCGAGATAAACCGTTTTTTACCCTTACCCCCCCACCCCCACCCACTTCCCGACCTCAGATCGCCCGTAAATTATTTTTCCTTTAATTTTTGTTATATTCTCTTCCTTTTACAATGGGTTTCATCCTACTATTATTTTTTTCACTTTTTACCAGTTTCAAAGGCTTCGGCAATGGTCTATTACCGTTTACAGTAATTATAATAACACAAAATGTGCCTTAGATTTTTTGGAAAATATTTTAGATTTTGAGACCTTCGACAATATTTTACTATTAAATAAAAGATACGGCGTGTACAGTGTCCGGTTGTTCAAGCCAAACAGGATTTTTGACGGAGAATAATGGAAATATGTATATCATTCATTACACATCGGTAAGACGATATAAGATTATTGTATTTTATAAAAATAATTCGTATGTTTTAGTTCATATCGTAACTAAAGATCAATTATAGTTCACGTATACATATGTCGTACAGTAATGTGGTTATATTGCTATTTTCATGTTGAAATTACAATAAAACAACAGTGTTTTTGACATTTTACCTACCTCATAGTGTTGTGAGTCAAAGATCATCAGATTCCTGGTATATCGATATTGACAGCCTGTATATTCAAGGAGAGTTTCGGTTACTTAATCAAATTTCGTTCTAAATATGTAAATTTATTTATTTATTTTTGGCAATGATTAATAGAAACATGCAAAAGCTAATTACATATTTTTTTGTTTTACAGATTTTTCGTTGATCCTGACTTGAGAAGGGTGTGGATAAAATGTAAGGAGAGGTGATGAATGGCGACGGCCACAGTACACAGAAATATGCTCTTTACATTTTGAAGAATCATGTTTTCGTGAGGGATATCAGAGGCGGATTCTTCATCCACTGTCGTGTCAGCCAGTAAATGCAAAATATATATCATAGTTATTATCGATATACATATATTTAATGAATAGTATGAACGATACATAACTTAGTTCTTGATAGTATACTGTAAGTGCCCTAAAACTATTATTATGAAGTTTTTGTTATTTATGGCCACCATTTTATTTTAACGGATTAAAAAGCATTTGATTCCTTTAGCATAAAGAAATAGGGTCCGGCCGTTAGGGTCCCATTCCGGTACGCCCCCGGCCGGCACGCACCCACATTGAAAAATTTGTTATTCCGCTACGCCCCCGGCCGAGACGGTCTCATTGTAAAACAACCGGAGAAGACACTTGAGCAAATACTGTCGAAACAATTAGTTTGCATTTTTTAAACATATTATAAAAAGTATACTTGAAAACTAATCTTACTATTTCTAAAGCTAATACATGATACACATGATATACACACAGCACAAAACAAAACTATTTAAATTCAAAAACACTTTTGTTTCGACAGTATTTGCTCAAGTGTCTTCTCCGGTTGTTTTACAATGGGACCATCTCGGCTGGGGGCGTAGCGGAATAACAAATTTTTCAATGTGGGTGCGTGCCGGCCGGGGGCGTACCGGAATGGGACCCTAACGGCCGGACCCAAGAAATATTGTTTGTGAAAGTAGTGCGTGTTTTTTTATAAGAGTGTAATGGTAGATTTGGGCATGTTAGAAACGGCTTTTTTAGTTTGTCTAATATAGTTATGGCCGGTCTATTATAATGTGTGGATTTATCTGTGATTATTCTCCTATCCTAAGATTAAATAATTTTTATACTTATTCTAAAATAGTGCTGGTCTTATATTTTTTATAGTTAAATTTGTTACACCTAACATGCTCTACTTGTTACCCAAAAAATAAACGAAAAATATAAGTACGTGTTTTGTATTTAAATGCCCAATTGTTTATTGTAAACTAGCTGTTACCTGCGACTTCGTCCGCGTAGATTTTAACTAAAAAGTGTTTGTCTCCGCGGAACCCTATTTTTTTTTCTAAAATCAACTTAGCCTAAGTTACTCCTTATAACATCAGCTATATGCCAGTGAGTCTCGTCAAAATCGGTTCAGCCGTTTCGGAGATTAGCCGGAACTAACAGACAGACAGACAGACAAAAATTTTAAAAATAGATGTTTTCGTATAGGTAGCTTATATACTTTCATAATTATGCATTAAGTAGATAAAAAAGCTGTTATTTCGACATTACAAACAGACACTTCAATTTTATTTATTTGTATAGATTCTCATATATAACTTAACACTAATCCTTACTAATATTATAAATTCGAAAGTAACTCTATCTGTCTGTCTGTCTATCTGTTACCTTTTCACGACTAAACCACTCAACCGATTTAGATGAAATTTGGTACAGATATAGTTTAAAACCTGCGAAAGAACATAGGCTACTTTTTATTGATGTAGGTACCACGCGGGCGGAGCCGCGTGCAAAAGCTAGTAACAAATATATTATTTTACAAGTAAGCCTATGTTTAGAGTTGGTTTTAATATCTTTAAGTATCCTATTCTGCAGAAAAATAAAAAAATAAAAATATAAAATCATAAATAAAATAAAAATCTATTGAAAATAATGATGTGCTATTTATTTATTTAGATTATGATTTCTTGAGATGGAAAATACGCCAGCAATCACCGATGAGTCCGATGTCCGATGTCAGTCTATTTCAGGTATGGAGTTCTCTTATAAAATGGGAAAAAGGATACATGACTGACAATTTAGGGGTATTGGATACTATACCATGATGAATTCCGCCTCTGTTTAAACCGATGCAATACTGCTCTTATGCATAAGACTGTGTACCATCTAGCACCTGTAATATGTAATAAAATACCTAAAACTATAAAAGAAATGCTATTACAATCTTAATGACTATTTAAATGATAAACATTTAACAAACTAATTTTATGATAATGTGCATAATTATTCCTCTTTGACATTTTAATTTTGTAATTTATTGCTATGATTTGATTTGTTTTATTTTATTTTCTTTGACATTCACTTTTTTATTCATTTTATTTCTAATTCGTTTTGATTTTTGTGTACCTATACTTGTAAAACATTTGCATGCCATCATTACTTGGCGGAATGTGCTGTTCTGTTTATTCAAAATTGTTTTTTTTTAATTTTTTTTTATGGATAAGGGGGCAAACGAGCAGACGAACTAACTTTTATACCACATTTTCGCAAATAAATGCTATTATTATTATTATTACCTGTAAAATACATTTTGGTTTAAGCCTATGTTCAATCATAACACGTCATAAAGTAACAATGCGGTTTCAATTTAAGATTTTTGTATTTAAGTTAAATTTAACTGTCATTAAGTTAAATTTAAATGTCGCATGTGAGAATGAGTTTGTTTGTTTGTTACCTTTTCACGCCTAAACCACTGAACCGATCATCCTGAAATTTTGCATTTGCATACATTGACAGGTGTACAGAAACTGACATAGGCTACTTTCATCTCGAAAAAAATTACTGTTTCCGAGGAAAACAACAAAAACGTTCTTATGATAATGATAATAGATGGCGCCACGTTTCCTTGTGAATCATGATTGAATTATATTATTACAAGCAGAGTACAACCCGAATTGATAGTCAAATTCTAAATTAATTAATATTTGTAAAAACAATATTCGATTCCATTCATTCATTATTCTATCGGCGATCCCTGCTCGTAAAATTTTATTACTTTTTACATAGCCTTGTATATTCAACGTTAAGTTAACTCGTTCATTGCCATATGAAAAAATTGAGTTTCATTCAGATGGCCAAAATTATTTTTTATTACTTATTTTGCTCGAAATAGCTCAGCATATCATTTGATATAAGTACTCAAAAAAGTTGTATTCCTTTCCCAGTGGCTGGCGCGGAGTAAACATCAAGCGCTGTTTCATTGTGGCCGCTAAAATGTAACGCCTAGAAACTTGTTTGCATTGGCCACGCGATATAGCGTGAACGGCCATTTTGAAACGGGCCAATACACGCGATATCGCGTGATTGGCAATGAACGGGTTAAGGCGATAAGGTTTAATTTGCATTATAATAATATCAGCCCTGTATTAAACTGTCCCACTGCTGGGCACGGGCCTCTTCTCACTATGAGAAGGGTTAGGCCATAGTCCACCACGCTGGCCTAGTGCGGGTTGGCAGACTTTACATATCTTCGAGAACATTATGGAGAACTCTCAGACATGCAGGTTTCCTCACGATGTTTTCCTTCACCGTTAAAGCAAGCGATAATCAACTGTTTAATACGCATTTAACTTTGAAAAGTCGGAGATGCGCGCCTTGGGTTCGAACTCGAGACCTCTGCGTGGCAGTCCAACGGTTTCCCACTAGGCTATCGCTGCTTCTTCTTGCATTAATGAAGGTTTATATAGTCAATATAACTACTTAAAAGCAACTGGGGACAGTTTTACGTGTTACATTTGTATAGAATTGTGTATCTAGGGTTTTTATAATACTTATATCAATGTTTGTGATTTATCTTGAAGTTATTGGGTTTTTCTGTTTGAAGTTTCTTAGTAAGGCTCAAATCACACTGGCACAGAGTCGAAGCGACGCGACGCGTTATGTTTTTCGCCTACAGCATATTCATCTCTATTTGCCCATTATTTAGGTACAAATTTGTGTTATGCAAATATGCAACCGCGCGTCGACGCGTGACGACGCGCGCCTTCGCGCGTCCTCGCTTATTTAAAGCCTGCAATACATGTTGGCCAAGCGTAGGCCAACGCGAGCGAAGGCAAATTGATACAAGACAAGTACTACCGTCTACATGTTCGGCAAGTTTGAAGAAAACCAATGCAAACGGCCAATGTAGACGAGCTTTGTGGAGCTGTTGGGCGCCGTCAGTCTTTATTGAGCATTGAAACAATATGGACGTCGTAAAAGTTATGCCAGCTGCTAGTATTTATTTAATTATGGCACTCTAACGACTTATTCACGATTAATGAGCGCATATCTATATATTAATACGTGAAGCAACTTTGTACTCCTTTTTAGGAAAATTGCGCGGACGGAGGAGTATAAAATTTGACACAGTTAAAGTTTATATGGAAAAGGAGGGGCGAATCCTAATATTTATATTAAATATGCATTAGAAATACATTAAATTAATAAAAAACCACTACACGCACACAACCATGCATTTGACACTCAGTTGAAGCGCGTAACTATGGTTACATATATCAATATATAATGACATATTATATCAGCAATATCTTACAGGCAAACTTTGGTCGAATTTCGAACAGTAGGCGACCGCTAGTAATTATTATACTGTAATAGACTTGAGAAAATAATACATTTTGTACGTATAACGCCGATGTTCGCCAAGAACGAAATTGCAGCTAGACCAACATGTGGACGCTATTGGCCGAGCGCAGACCAACGCCTTTGATTTGTGAAGAAAAACCGACACCGCTCCGAAGTGAGACGAGTAGTCGCGAACGACTGCGACTTGTTACAAGCTACGCAAATCAAGCTCTATAGACGTTGGCGCTGGCCTTCACTCGGCCAACTAGGCGAGTGATACCAAGAATTGGCAAGCTAAAGCAATTACACCGTCTATACGTTGGTATTGGCTGTCACTCGGCAACGTTGGGCCAACATGTATTGCCGGCTTAAAGTCGAGCGGAAGTTATGTCTTTTCCTAGGAAACTTGACGCGTCGCGTCGCTTCGACTCTGTTCCAGTGTGATTTAAGCCTAACAACATGTCGCTGGTCCAATATAACAAGGTTCTATGTTACATTTTTGAAAAAAATGAGTTATGAATATTGCATGGTTCTATATGTCATTCCTTTTTATTTAGACTAATATAGTAATAGATGGAAGCACTTACCACCTCACAATATTAAATCGCAAATAGTTCTAAGTTACTTTTTTACCGACTTCAAAAAAGGAGGACGTATTCAATTCGTCTGTATTTTTTTTTATGTTTGTTACCTCGTTACTTTCGTCTGGGTGAACCGATTTTGATGATTCTTTTTTTATTTGAAAGCTGGTGCTTCCCGTGCGGTCACACCGACTCCAAAAATAACAATAATTTAATTATTCACAAGAATATGCAATTATTTATTAACTTTTTAGTGCATTTTAAGTTTTAGAATATTCTTATTTGAAGTCGGTTTTCTTTTTTGTTAAAATTTTGTTTATTAAGTTATTTTTACTGATATGCAAATATTAAACCTCATTTCCCCAAAGTTAAAAAAATTACATAGAACCTTGTAACAGTGAGTCAGCAATGTGTGCGGGGAGAAATACTCGTTTTCTCGATATTCCCACTTGTTTCTGATGCAGTTTTGCATGTGGTACTAGGAATGCAGTTATTAATCTTTTTCAAGCTCGACTTAACTGCCCGAATAACGTAGTGGTTTGTAGTCGCCTCACCAGGCGAGTGTGATGGGTTCGATCGGCACGGGACAAAAATTTATGTGATATTTTTTATCTAGTATTCTTTGTGTCCGTTGTTTGAATTTTTGTTAAGTCTCTCGCTGGATTTATACCTGCGAGATCGTGGTCACATACTGGTACCAAAGAATATATAGAAAGTTTTTTTTTTTTTTTTTTTATCTTCACGAATAAAATCGTGTAGATATCCCTTTTGGTAGACTACACGCTAGAATGATCAGCAATTCTTTGAAATGAATTGAACACAGGTACATGATCAGTGTTGTAAATTGTATAGAAGTTTCGGGTTAAAGATTCATTTATTCTCAAAAAGAACAGGTACAGTTCACTTATATGGAGATTCTATACAATTTTAGTGTGTTCTATAAAATACAGTCTGAGTTATGTTAAGGTAGATCAGCGATAGCTCAGTGGGGAGACCAACAAACTGCAATGCAGAGGGTCTCGGGTTCGAACCCACGTCGCGCACCTCTGACTTTAATATTAATATAATATAATAATATTCTATCACATACACACAACATTATCTAGCCCAAACTAAGCAGAGCTTGTACTATGAGTACTAGACAATGGATAAACATACATATATACTTTTTTGTAAATACGTACATATTATACATAGAAACACCCAGACCAAGACAAACATCCGTGTTCATGCACACAAATGTTTGACTTGTGCGGGAATCGAACCCGCGACCTCAGGCGTTGCAGTCGGTTACACTAACTACTACGCCATCGAGGCCGACTTTCGGAAGTTATATGACTTTTCGAAATTATGTGCGTATTAATTGACAATGATCGCCTGCTTCGTGCCTCGGAGAGCACGTTAGGCCGTCGGTCCCGGCTGACATGAACATCTATGGCAGTCGTTATTGGGAGAGTGTCGACACAAAAGATCCCAGTGGGTCGAAGTGTCGCCGGTCTGCACTGACTGGCCCCCACATAAGATAAGATAAGATACGTTAAGGTAAGAGATGATAGATTAATAATAATTTTTTGTGACAAAATCCAGTAAAGGTTTTTTATACGATGATAGGGTTTTAGTGTTTCTTATTTCATCTGGTAATTTCTTGTACAGTAAATGTTGTGCTCCTTCGTATAATATGTTCTTTTTTCCACAGTCAGTTCTGGGTGTTGAATAGAATAGAATAGAATAGAATATCGTTTATTTCTGAGTATATGGTATTACAGGTGGTACAATAACAGAATAGTTCACATATACTATCGTGTACACGGTGTAGAAATATTAATTACCTACTTATTACAAATTCACTACAAATACATAAATAAAAAAAAGAAAAGAAAAACAATTAATACTATTTAAATTAACATTATTATTATTATTCCCCATTATAACATAACATATCTATAACTTATAATCTAGGAACTCTTTATTAGTTGTAGTTTGTCTCGTCGTCGTGTGTGGTATTTGTGTGATTTTGTACTGAATGCTAGTTGTGACGTTGTGAGTGTATTGTTTTTGTGATGATTTTCTTTATCAGTATGCATGTTTTATAAGAGTATAATTGTTTAATATTTTCTTAAGTTTCTCTATGTTTTGCCATGGACATACAAATATTGCATATGATTTGTCATTTAGAATATTTTACAGTACACAGTCATTTGTTTAAAACAAACTGTATGGGCAGATTGCAATAACGACTAATAATAATATTATTTATCTCTGTTTGTCTGTACGCCCACACAGACAGACTAATATATTTTTGTTATGGCAGAACTGATCGTAATCTAAATTGACCGATGTTTTGCTCACAAGTGAATAAAACACGAAATGTATTCTACTCTACATACTCTTATTTCTTCAAGCTTCATTTTCTTCCCAATTTCATGCAGGCAAAACTGCGGCATCGACGAATTTCATGCAGGCTAAACTGCAGCATCGACTAGTATTTGAAAAATTAAAGTTAAAGTCATTATGCTAAAATAGCGACCATGACTACTTTTTAGCGCGCATTAAAGCCAATTTATTGAGTGTAGATGTCAAGCAGACACGTCGCTGCTGCCATTACAACTTTCTGGCGCGCATTTTTATTACCATTTGACAGATGACACATTTTCAAACAACCACAGACAATAGCGAAATAGTGTTGTGTTTAACAAAATATTTAATGTCATACTTTGGCAACGTTGTTAATGTTGTTTCATCGTATTACGTTCGTAAGCACGTCACTCCCACACTTGATAATGTTATTAAGTACGTGCAAATTTTTTTTTGTATTGGTTCCTAGGTGTTGTTGAATTGTTTATGTAAACTAGAGGAAGACCTTGGAACACGTTTTACATAATTATGTAAGATGGAAGAATCTAGGGCCTAATCACCAACGCTTAAACGCAAGCATAATAATATATTAATAATCTTTATTTCGCCGAGAAAATACATTACCATAAAACAGAAATATGGCTTAATAGCTTTTGCCCGCGTCTGCATTTGGGAACAGTACTTTAATCTGGATGAAATGTACCTAATGTCCCTTTCTGTTCCCCTGACAAAGTGTATGCAACATTTCATGATGGTTGGTCGAGTAGTTAAGGCGTGAAAGCGTAACAAACAAACTCACATTCGCATTTATAATATTAGTTAGGAAGTAATCATACCTAGACCTACATTACTGTTTTGTCTTATCTTGTGTTGTGATAAGCTCTGAGATTATACTCGGTTTATAATGTTCTCTGATTACGACAAAATGACCTCTACACAATTTATATAAACGTGACGTATCCATAAGATAAGATGGCGACTTTAGCGCGCTTTTCCGTGTTGTTTTTTAAATTAACCCGCAAATTGAAATCATAGATGCGCCATACTATTTTTATTTATTTTATTTCTATTTATCAATTTATTATTACAGGTTCTTTACCTGATGTGATTGTATAGTATAGATTTCAAATTCTTTGACAGAATAAATTGGAAATTGACTTATTTTCTACAAGTTCGAACTCAATCAGAAATAAAGCTGTTAAAGATTTCTTTATACATTAATTATCACTAGCAGTCGCCTAGTGCTCGAAATTCGACCAAAGTTTACGTGTAAGATATAGCTGATATAATCGTCATTATATATTGATATATGTAACCATAGTTACGCGCTTCGACTGCGTGTGTCAAATGCATTGTTGTGTGCGTGTTGTGCTTTTTCATTAATTTAATGTGTTTCTAATGCATATTTTATATAAATATTAGGTTTCGCCCCTCCTTCTCCATATAAACTTTAACTGTGCCAAATTTCATACTCCTCCGTCCGCGCAATTTTCGTAAAAAGGGGTACAAAGTTTTAGCTTCACGTATTAATATATAGATTTTTTTGGTCTCGGGGAATCTCATTAAATCACGGTGTGTTTTGCTGATTGATGTCTATGAATTATTATTGTTTTTTTGTTTTTGTTGTTGTTTTTTTATCTATGTTCTTTCTTTTTTCCATTTGTTTAGTTGAAGATATGATAACTAACTCATAGGCAATCAGAGTACCTAGTTATAACAAGTGGTGTACTAATTAAAATGTGAAAGCTTGTAATTAGCAACATGTGTTCCTTAATTGTAACTAATCAAATGTATTATTAGACTGTAAGCTTTCCTAAAATAAATAACATTTAATTCGACTCGGAAATCGAATTTAAGACCTCACGCACCGCAGTCGCATTTATTACCACGTCACTGGCAGACATTAATAAATAGCTCAGTTAGTAAAGCGATGCCTCGGTTCACCAAGGTCGTGAATACAAACCGAGCCTCACGGTGTCTTTTTCCTCATCTATAATTAGCGACTACAATATACAGACATTATATATCCGTTATAGTTTTATAATATTAGTTTACAATAAGTTTTTAACAATACAAATCTATTTTTTCTTATACAAGGTTGCTTTGATCCATAGACATTAAGAGGATACACTGAAAAAAATCACTAACTTTCATCGAATAGTATAGGACTATGAGAAGACCAATTAATCTAGAATTTTGATATAGGTAAATTGATGTCTTTAACTAGAATTTCCTAGCTCAAAAACACGATATTGTGATTTTGGCTTGATCATAATTATTTTCGAAAACACCTCCGAAAAATTACTATTTATGAAATTACAAGGAAGTTACACTATCATTATGCTTAGGAATTACTCAAATATATTCGTAACATCAATATTAGTAATTTGCTAGCTCATTATTTCCATAACTAAAATCAATCATTTTAAATAATATTTTAAGATTTTAACAATTTCTAAGCGCTCTCGATCATTGCGGGCGCATCGCAATTTTCGCGTTGATATCTAGTTTGTAATAATGCCCTCCAGACCGAATTTTCGGTCACAGCGGGCAGTCAAAGAAATTTTATGGACAAAATCTAGCTTAATGCGAGCTACGCTGCGAGTAAAATCTAGTGTTGGAGAAATCTCAGTGTCTTTGTGTAGCAACACTGGGATAAACATTTTGTAAAGTAATGTTGGCAACAAGCCATCGTTTGCGAGGAATCCCGCCTATTCTATTTGGAGTGATTGCTTGCATTACAATGCAACGAATATTGTACAGTCTACACAATTGATTGATTTAAGATTCACGCCTGTTTCCCAGACGGGTAGGCAGAGACTACGGATTTCCATTTGCCACGATCCTGACACACTTCTCTGGCTTCATTCGCTTTCATCACATTCCTCATACACGCCCGTCGGTTCAAGGAGCTCTTAACCTGGCCTTTGTTCAGAACGCCTCCGATCTGATCGAGAAACGTTCGCCTAGGTTTACCTCTTAATTAATAGTGGATAAATAAATTGTAACAATGTCGGATTCATCCGTTATTACTTATTAGTTATTACGTTCGTAAACAGTTATTCTCATTAGTCAACGTATGTGGTCTATGACACATTATGGCAGCGGTAACAAGTGACCGATAATAAAACAATGGGTACTCGTATGAATAACTCAATAATAAATTATAGTTTTCATTAAATATACATTCCAGTAAATTTATATTTATTTGAAACTAGAACGAGTAGTAGAGCCTCGCTGACTTCAGCATGAATGGGCCGGCTCGACCGGGGAAGGACTACCCTCTCACAGAATATCGACGTGAAATACCAGTATTCCTACTGTTGTTTCGTTCGGTGAGTGAGAGTGCCGGAGGCCCAATCACCCCTTTTCACGCATCCCGCTCCTTCTCCTTCCCACTTCCTTTCCTAAAGTGTTGGCAACGCGCAAGTGATGCCTCTGGTGTCGCAGGCGTCCATAGGCTACGGTGGCCACTTACCATCAGGTGGGCCGTATGGTTGTTTGCCACCTTTGTTGTACAAAAAAAAACACTAGCGGACCCGACAGTCGTTGTCCTGTCAGTCTATACAAAAAGCGGCGATATTTGGTATTGGACTTACAATCGAGAGGTTGCGAGTACAAATCCACCCATTGCACTGCCTGACCTGAACCCACTCCTATTACAAGCATTCTAGCTAAAAAAAGAAAGAAAGAAAGATTATTTATTCAGCAAAGTAAAAAGGCATGTATGCTGAAAAGGTTACCAGCTCAGCATGTGCTTGCTGGAAAGGTTAACAAGAATTTTAGTAATTTGAAACCCAAATTGGCAGAAATCTTAAAAAAATTGGGGCAGTCTTTGGGGACTGCCGATAGAAGTGAAAACTTTAATCCTTGACCATAAACACTTCTTTATAAAAAAACAGTGGCGGGTCGGATTCCTGATACTCTCTTAGAGGTTATCAACGGGGTCAAAACTTCGTTATTTTCTGCGCAGGACGCACAGTTTCTAAGATATTGTTAATATTCAAAAATGGAAAGCGTGGAAGCGTGACGATGACGCGAGTTCTATGATTTTTGTTCGCCCAAGAAGTGCTCAACGAGCCTAAAGAAGCTTTTACTTTAAAAAAAAACATTAGACATAAATAATCAACTATATCATGTAAAAATACCATTTAAATCTTCGACATTACCTGCGGATTTTTTGCAAATTTTCTTTCATACAAACCATGTGTCAACCAAACAAACACAACAAAAAAAACAGTCAAATCGGTTGAGCCGTTCTTAAGTGATGCTCTGTCATACATGTGTACATACTTAACGACATGATAATTTATGGTCAGACGTAACGTATAAAAAAGAAATAAAAATAAAATCTGTATAACCTGCAAAGAAAACCTTTATGAAAATTTGTATGAAATATCCATAAAATGTGGACACTGCGCACACAGCTGTCGAGGCTAATGACCTTTGATAAGAAAAGGACGGGCGGGGGTGCAAATTCGGGAGAGTGCGGGGTGCGGTAGCTGGGGGCGGGGGCGGAGGTTTTGTTTAGCTTTGGTATATGCGCAAGAGTGTCCGCACATTAAGTTTTTATTGGATAACTAGGTCAAATTTTAAGTACAGATTTTTTTTAGATATTCGGGTCCAGAATCGAGTACTGTATACCCTCCTTCAATATGTCCAGTAGTCTTTCACCAATCAGCTTATATTATAGCGAGCAGCCTATTGGGATGCATGGTGTTATATAGCGGGATATTAAATAGCCTATAGCCTTCCTCGATAAATAGGCTATCCAACACTAAAATAATTTTTCAAATCGAACCAGTAGTTCCTGAGATTAGCGCGTTCAAACACACAAACTCTTCAGCTTTATAATATTAGTAATTACTAATATTATACTTAAAGCTAAAGAGTTTGTATGTAATACTAATTTATATATAATATGTAACGGGTATTAACGCGATCATGCATAATGTTTAACCTTTTATAGGCTTGACGTTTCGACCAGGTTACTCCGGCCGTGGTCACAAGCTGACTGGTGCTGCGATATCATGTCTCCGTTTTGAGTCAGAAGAATTTTGATTCACCCTCACTTTTGGCATATTTTTGTTTGTCCATGTACCGTCACAAATATATATATATATATATATATATATATATATATATATATATCATGCAACGCGAAAGTTTAAATGTTATTATTGTAATACTAATTACTAATTAGTATAGATTTAAGCTAGTTAGTAGTGTTGTTATCGGGTTCGCCTGAATGCATCCGTGCACATCGCTAGACAACCATGAAGATGATAATTATACAAAGAGTAAGAGGTCGTCTTTGGCTGCTGCTAAACTGTGTCACAGCAGCCAGCGTCTTCCACCCTGTATGACAAAATATAATATCACTTAACGTAAAAAAAAAATTGGTTGTCTGTAAAGTCGGTTTACGGACGATAGTTTAACGTGACAACGTCATACAAGCCGATCGTGCCTTTCACTCGCTCGTGTAGCGCTCTCGCTTCGATCGTAACGTTACAATGAGCGTAATGGGACAATGAATCTATTGAATCGATGAAAGCCGGATGCACGCACGAAAAAGTATGACTCATTGTCCCGTTACGGGAAAGAAATTTTGTTATGACGTTGTCACGTTAAACTATCGTCCGTAAACTGACTTTACAGATAGCCATCTTTTTATAAGGTTTATTTCTTAATTTGGCACAAAAATACAATAACAGCGTCACAAACACGATATTTGGTATTTATTTACGATAAACTGGTTCCCAGAATAAAATTCAACTTGTGTTTAGGGTATCAGCGTTCTCGCGCACACCATAAACACATTACGTGAGTAGTACTCGTAAGACGAACACAGTGTTAATTAAGAAAAATACTACAAACAAAAATAAAATTTAAATACTACTTAGATGCTAACATTTTATTTTAGTACTGTAGCCTCTCGAAAAAAGATTGTTATAAGTTGTTGGCATATGAGCAGCGATAGCTCAGTGGGGAGACCAACAGACTACAATGCAGAGGGTCTCGGGTTCGAACCCACGTCGCGCACCTCTGACTTTCGGAAAGTTATATGACTTTTCAAAATTATGTGCGTATTGATTGACAATTATCACCTGCTCCGTGCCTCGGAGAGCACGTTAAGCCGTCGGTCCCGGCTGTCATGAACATCTATGGCCAGTCGTTATTGGGAGAGTGTCGACACAAAAGATCCCACTGGGTCGAAGTGTCGCCGGTCTGCATTGACTGGCACCCACATAAGATAAGATAAGATACGTTGGCATAACCAACCTACCACCCATGACCAGCGCATCACGTTACATTTTATTTAGATAAGCTCCAATTCAGGCTCTGTAAACTTTTGTTCAATAAACTCAGTTCTTGTCAGATCGTCATTGCGGACAGTAGTCCAAGACTTTTATTTTTAACTAGCTGTTACCTGCGACTTCGTCCGTGTAGATTTTAACAAAAGTGTTTGTCTTCGCGGAAACCCATTTTTTTTTCTAAAATCAATGTAGCCTAAGTTACTGCTTATAACATCAGCTATCTGTCAGTGAAAGTCCCGTCAAACTCGGTTCAGCCGTTTCGGAGATTAGCCGGAACAAACAGAAAGACAAAAATTATAAAAATAAATGTTTTCGTTCAGGTACCATATATACTTTCATATGCATTAGATAAAAAGCTGTTATTTTGACATTACAAACAGACAGTTCAATTTTATTTATTTGTATAGAAAAGCAGGGTTGCCAACCATAATATATGAGGTTCCTTGTACAAATACGAGATTGCGGTATCCCGAGGACACTGTCAGCCTCGTACAGCTATGTACGAGATTTTGATATATTGAAAATAATAACATGATTTCACATCGTAGGCAACATTTTGTAGCATAAATGGGAGGCACTAATACGCAGACAATTAAAAAATTTGATCAAGTCTCTACGGGCTGACCATTATTCTTTTTTTTTCAGAAATTCTCGGAATTGAACCTAGCACCGTAGGCGTACATTCTATTTTTAGGTTTCTACCTAAATAAGAATGTACAAGGTTTGAGATTCAAATTACGAGGTTTTTGCCTGCTTCTGTACGAGAAATAAAGTTCTAAGGTTGACAACCCTGGTTAAAAAGCCTCCCGCCGCTCCTCGCCACTTATCTCGAGCCATTCTGTCATTGTTTGTTGTATATTTGCCACTCGTACTTTATAATAAAGTATTGTACGTTTTTTCAGGTCAACGTATTTATACTTTTTTTAAAGCTTGCCAGTAATTACTTTATGAGGGCAATACCGTACGTGAAAGCACTTTTTTGTATCTATGTTGACTTTTACTTAATATTTGATTATTTAGTCCCTTAGTTCCCAAAGTGGTCCAGGTGGACCCCCAGGGGTCTATGGGAGACTCGACGGGGGTCTACGTTGGCGTGACAAAAAATGGGGGTTCACAATTCTTAAGCGGAGGTCCCCGAAAATTTATTTGCTTTCGATAGTGAAGAACTAAAATGTTGACTTGACTTCACCTATCAATGTAGACAGATAATATTTTAAGAAGCTCAGCGACTGTTACTTGTAAAATCTTGCAAATTATTAAATTATTTTCAAATTTTTTAATAAAACATGTTTTTTAGTTTCTTTTGTTTTTATTTATTTTATATTTTTCTAAATTATTGTATTGTCATCGGTCCCCGATAAGTGTGCAAAGTTTCAAATCAATCCGTCGGTTCGAAAGGGGTGACAATCACGTTCAAAGATTCCGTTACATAGATTCATAGATACATACCAAGCTAATAAAACCGTGATAAAAACGGCGAACGCTCGATGTTCTGTTATAAATGAATGCTCAATTATATCAACGCCTTTACGATCCCATTCACATTTAATTTTGCCTACATAAATAAGACAGATTGAAATCTAAAATAAACCTGCAAAAATATCGTCACAGTCTATTGACGATATTGAATGGTATTTCTTATATAGGTAGATATTTTATTTGCCTTCTTGAAAAACTTGGTTCACTTAAATCGGTATACGCTAGATGTTCCGTATATATTACTAGCTTTTAACCGCGGTTTCGTTCGCATAAAAGTAGCTTAACAGTGCGTTTTTAAAATAAACCATAGCCTATGTTACTAGGTGATAATATAGTTTTCTAATGATGAAAGAATTTTTTAAATTGATTGAGTAGTTTTTGAGTAATCCTTACAAACAAACAAACAAAAAAAAAATACTTTCTCTATAGAATATTAAGTATAGATAATATCAGCCCTGTATTAAACAGTCCCACTGCTGGTCTCGGGTTAGGTCATAGTCCACCACGCTGGCCCAGTGCGGGTTGGCAGACTTCACATATCTTCGAGAACACAATGGAGAACTCTCAGACATGCAGGTTTCCCCAAGATGTTTTGCTTCACCGTTAAAACGAGCGGTAATTTTTGATAGCAATTTTATTTGCCATATTGAAAACATGTTTAATGTAAATTGGTGTGTTTTCAAAAATTTAAAACAGGTGGGTCCGCAGTTGTGTTACCAACTATACTACAATATATAGTATTTTACTATATTTCGAGTCTGCGTACTATATACTGTTGAAGAAATATATAGCATGCTAAAATAATAATGATATTCTATCACATATACACAACACCATCTAGACCAAACTAAGCAGAGCCCGCATGCATAATGCGCGCAGCGTTCACTTTGACCTGACCGCAGACCGCAAAACGCATCCAGTGTGCCAAATCCTAAAGAGCTTTGTTAGGAATAGGACAAGCCACGCTGTACACGTGGTGTCTTGAGGTTAAATTACGCAGAGATGATTTAAAGATAGTACAACACTTAACACTTTTAATTAACAACAATTAATGATATATGAATTATGCTATATAAGAATTCTACGCGAACAATAAACAGGGCGTGGTTTGTTAACGCTTACTACGTGGTTCAGGGAAGAACCACTTAGTTAGCGCAGCGCAGCGGAAGGAGCCTGCACCAGGGCGCGATCCACTTATACAGGCTGTCGACGCTCGGGGAAGGACTAGAGATGGCACCTCCTCGCTCGTCGCGAGCCGTGCGCCACGAGTCGATTACGTGACAATAGCTTATTTTAAAAATACTATATTTCGTCGACAATATGTTGGCAACCCTAGTTACCACCGTACTTTGATCGCACGAAAGTGTCCACACTAAGAACAATGAGCTCAGACATTATATTTACATAGTGAAAACGATAGTGTAGAATTTTCATTTTGTGTGAGCGTGATAATACTATATTTATAATTCAAATGTCACGTTGACATTGTGTGTCAGATGACAACTTAACGTTCAGAAAGGTGACCGTGTTTAAATTTAGTAGCGCATCTGTGAATAATTATAAGATATTTAGATGGTTGGCAGTCCACAACTGTGCGTTTTTCTAGAAATTTTCTGCCTCGCACGACTAAACTGTGGAATGAACTGTCGCCTGCGGTATTTCTGGACCAATACGACCTACAAACCTTCAAGAAAAGAGCGTACTCCTTTTTAAAAGGCCGGCAACGCATTTGTAACTCCTCTGGTGTTGCGGGTGTCCATGGGCGGCGGTAATCGCTTACCATCAGGCGATCCGTCTGCTCGTTTGCCTCCTATCTCATAAAAAACACAAGTGCACTTTCTATTCCCTCAAGTCTCATTGTCCTATAGATGGCAATCCGACACGACTTGACTTTCTCAGGTCGTGTCGCATTGCTGTCGCGAAAGGTTGCTATCATGTGTAAACTTCACTTGTGCGATTTGAGATTGTATAGCGAACGAGATTATAAGCGCCTATTGTGCATAGCGCCATCTGTTGTGTGCCCATGTGCATAGGGCTGTAATTAGAACTTCTTCGATTGTGTGGTGACGTCACAGCCTCTTAAGGCCTTCTTATATTCTTACCTACGGAACCCAGATACACCAGACAGTATTATGAATGTAAGTTTGTAGATCATGTCTCGTGATCAGTGCAGCGGCTATTGACTCCAGATGCAGTTCTAACGATACGCCTCAATAGTTTTCGTGCCATAGGCAACGATATTCTCTTTTTGTTTAAAAAGACAACATCCGCACTATGCATAATTCCTGTGTCGCGGGTGACTTTACAAACATTCAAACAACGGACAGAAAGAACATACAGGCTCGAAACAACCATTTGTGGATCATTTCTCATAGACTACTTTATAATAATAATAATAATCTTTATTTGCTAGAAACACGGTTACAAAGAAGTTTAATTAATAAAATAAGCACAGCATGTCTCACCGTATGAACGGTATGCAAAAATTAATATTTATGATTAACAATAATGTGAATATTAAATAACATTAAAATAACAATAATACTGTCTGAATAAAAATAAATATTGTCCTTAAATAATTAGTATAGTGAATTTATGTCATGAATTAAATTACATTGAATACGGAATTATAAAATTGTATTAAATTATAATGAAAACATATAATATCATTATTTACATTGCATTATTAATTAAATTATGTATAAGTCTGTTATAGTATATGTATTTGTGTGTATTATTATGAGCATAGCTATACAAGTAATAAAAATTTTGGTGGTTCCGGTGGTCCCCCTGCAGCTAAACAAGTTAGTGCAAGTAAAAAAAATTGATCAAATCTGTACGGGCTGACTTTTTTTTTTAGTCATTCGCTACCGAAAAACCTAATAAAAATAAGTTTTAAAAAGTAATAGTCGCTGAACTTGTCGAACAGTCGGTGTCAAGTCAAGCCAACATTTTAATTCTTCACAATCGAAAGCAAATTAATTTTCGTGGCTTACGAATTGTGTACATCCATTTTTTTTGTCACGCCAATGTAGACCCCCGTCGAGTCTCCCATCGACCCCTGGAGGTCTACCTGGACCACTTTGGGAACTAATGCACTAAAGCATCGTTTTGTACGTAATAGGGGTTTAAATGTGAAGTTGCCGCTATGAAGAAAATCGGTAACGCTGTAGTTTTGATACTAATTTTATAAATATTATTTAATTCAAATTTTTCTTTTCTTGTATTTTTGCTTGTATATATCAGCCTTGTATTAAGCGGTCCTACAGCCAGGCACGGGCCTCTTCTCAGTGTGAGAAGGGTTAGACCATAGTCCACCACGCTGGCCTAGTGCGGGTTGACAGACTCCACATATCTTCGAGAACATTATGTAGAACTCTCAGACATGCAGGTTTCCTGACAATGTCTTCCTTCGCCGTTAAAG
The DNA here is from genome assembly GCA_963564715.1 of Catocala sponsa. Taxonomy (NCBI): domain Eukaryota; kingdom Metazoa; phylum Arthropoda; class Insecta; order Lepidoptera; family Erebidae; genus Catocala; species Catocala sponsa. The sequence continues at coordinate 6,710,956 of OY751356.1, read as the reverse complement.
CAAGCGATAATTAATTGTAGTCCGTTTCAATCCAATCCGTTCGAAAGGTCCGCTTACGAATTGTGCACACCCATGTTTTGTCACGCCAACGTAGACCCCCGTCAAGTCTCCCGTGGATCCCTAGGGGTCCACCTGGACCACTTTGGGAACTAATGGTATAGTGTATAGCTTCCTCTTACTCTTCAAGATTGGTAAGGTCTTCTAAGGACCTTACCTACGGAACCCAGATACACTAGACTGTATTATGAATGTAAGCTAGTAAGTAGATCGTGTCTCGTGTTCAATGCAGCGGCTTTTGACACGGATGCAGTTCCAGCTATACTCCTCAGTAGTTTTTGTGTTATAGACAGCTATATAATACACAAGATACCTATGTCATTTTCGTAGTCATTTTGCATAATGATGCGAATAGCTTTAACCTCTTAAACGCTTGGCTAAATATTGATTGCCGTGCCCCTAGCGCCCGGCTACAAATCGATAAAATAATACTTACAATTTTCTTTTTTTTTTTTTTTTTTTTATAATTCGTTGCAATCGATAAAAAAATAGTCAAAAAGTATTTATTTTTTTATTTTTAATCAGCCTTGTAACCACGCAGCTAATAGGACGAAAATAGAACAAAAAAAAATCATGCATGTTCTCTGTCGCAGAAATACGACACGGGCGGTAGGAGCAACCAAACAATAAAACAAAATCTTCAGCTTTATAATATTAGTATAGATTGTAACCTTTAGGTTTAGTTAGGAAGACGACAGGCCACGCTGTAGGGGCGTGGTGTCTTGAGGTTACTTTAAGCAGAGATGATTCAAAGATACTAGAGCAATCATAGAAATATAAAAAACTTGTTTATTATATCTATGAGAGCAATTAACACTTTTATTAACACTGAGTGTAGAACACACTTAAAGCAAGGTATACAATTCATATAAATCAGGGCGTGGTTCACAAAGGCTTCCTACGTGGTTCTTGTTAGGAAGAACCACTTAACTTGATGTGCAGCTCAGCGGAAGGAAGAAAGCTGCCCCAGGACGCGATCCACTATATATAGGCCGCCGCCGCTCGGAGGGGGACTAGTGATGCCACCGTCTCGCTCGCCGCGCACGCAGCCGTGCGCCGCGAGTCGATTACGTGACAATATTATATTATAAATCTGAAGAGTTTGTTTGTTTATTTGTATGGTTGAACGCGCTAATCTCAGGAACTACTGGTTCGAATAGAATTTTTTTTTTAGTTTTGGGTAGCCCATTTATCGAGGAAGCTATGAGTTAGGAGATCACGGAAGCCCTGCCGTAACTAATATAATAAATGTGGTGAAATTATCACGTTAGCCACTCACCATCCCTGTAATCAGATCTTTGGTTATTTTATCTGCTTCCTGCCGAATACTTGGAAGTGTAAGTATTTTGACAAGTACCTACCTGTTGATTACTCATTCAGTTTTCATATCAGTGATATGTTATCAATCATTTATTGTGATAAAATAAGGCGATACTTACTAATCTTACAAACTCCAAAAATGTCATGACGTGTTATCCTACTTAATTATTATTACTAGCGGTCGCCTAGTGCTCGAAATTCGACCAAAGTTTGCCTGTAAGATATTGCTGATATATGTCATAATATATTGATATATGTAACCATAGTTACGCGCTTCCACTGCGTGTGTCAAATGCATGGTTGTGTGGGTGTACTGTTTTTTCATTAATTTAATGTAATTTTACGCATAATTTTAAAAAAATATTAGCATTCGTCACTTCTTCTCTGTATAAACTATATGTGTGCGAAATTTCATACTCCTCCGTCCGCCCAATTTTCGTAAAAAGGGATCCGAAGTTTTCGCTTCACGTATTAATATATAGATTATTTATTTATTTTCAGACTGTTAGGTCCATATGATTAGTATTACAAAAGCAACTTATTAACTACTAGTTGTCACCCGCGGCTTTGCTCGCGTAAATGTAGGTTAGGTTAGGTTTGCAACAGTTATTTTTTCTTGATGAAAGGTACCCTATGCCCTATTCTGTACCCCTGACAACGTGTATGCAAAATTTCATGTTGATCGGTTGAGTAGTTAAGGCGTGAAAGCGAAACAAACAAACTCATTTTCGCATTTATAATATTAGTTAGGATTGTTAGTAAACATACATATAATAAATACAAATGATAACTAATATTAGAAAAGCGAAAATGAGTTTGTTTGTTTGTTACCTTTTCACGCCTAAACCACTGAACCGATCATCCTGACATTTTGCATATACGTTAACAGGTGTACAGAAACGGACATAGGCTACCTTTCATCCCGATCAAAACTATTCCCGAGGAAAACAATAATAACGTTATAGTATTGTATATATATATATTCAATAGAGAAGATGGTTGGAATGTACCACCAGCTTGGGATCCAGTCATTCAAATAGTCAAACCCAAGAAGAAGCAAACCACAGCTAGACTTCATGATACTTTGAGCTCATTCTGCGTAAATAGAAACACCCATGATTAAATTATGTTCGGGTACTTTGAAATAACTACACTGGAACATTGAGACAACTACCATCTTAGTCTCCCCGTGACCATGGCTGCTGAAAAGCAACCGAAACGTCAGGGAAAGTGTAAACACAAATATAAATAGTATAATAGTATAAATAGTTATAATAGTTTCAATAATTTAATTAGATTAAAAATTAGTAAAGTTTAATAGTAATAGTAGTGTAACAGTTTTCAAAAATTTTGTAATAAAGTGTCAAATAAACAACGCGATAAAATCCGTATAAATAGTAGTTTAATTTCAATGAATAATAACGTTCTTATAGTAATAGATGGCGCCACGTGTCTTTCGAATCATGATTGAATTATATTATTACAAGCAGAGTACAACCAGAATTGATTGTGAAACTCTAAATTAACGCAAGCGAAGCCGCGGGCAAAAGCTAGTTATATTATAAATGCGAATGTGAGTTTGTTTGTTACGCTTTCACGCCTTAACTACTCGACGGATCGTCATGAAATTTCGCATTCATATTGTCAGGGATACAGAAAAGGACAGGGTGCCATTTTTACAGAAAAAAACAACGCGCCACCTGGTGAGCAATAGAAAAAGGTTGAGAATACGAAACACCTTTGGTTAGGGACAGCTGCGTCGTGTGATCCTGCGCGGGCGCTTCGAACACTAAGGGTCAATTCAGATCACGCGGAAAAATGCTCGAGCATCTTTTAAGTAGCAATTCAATATCAACCTTATTCCATTTAGATATACCTAAAAATAGTATGCAACATTAACCTTTTTGCCGCATAATAATATGTCTGTGCCTCTACCGCCCGTGTCGTATTTCTGCGACTGAGAACATGCACGATACTTTTGTTTTATTTTCGTTCTATTAACTGCGTGTTACAACTAAAACCATTATTGAATAATGGTTTGAATTTGAGATATGATTTTCAACATTTACTTAAAATTCTGTATTTCTGCACCTCCCTAATTATTGTCGGTATTATTTTATCGATTTGTAGCCGGGCGTTAGGGGCACGGCAATCGATATTTAGCCAAGCGCTTAAAAGGTTAAAATCTTATCCAATAAACAGTTGCATACTATTTTAAGCGTTATCTGAATTGACACTAAATATGAGTCGACACGTGTTTCGACTCAGCGCGAGGCATCTTCAGGACAGTTCTTCTATTGCGATAGTTGTGGTGGTCAATCTGAGGGTGCATAGCGGGTTCCTCTCTTCCCAATTATTTTATTACAATAGATTTTCTCCAAAAGACGCCTAATTCGAATTAATATAGCCTTTATTATTCCCAAGTCACTTGGGGTCGGCTTTCTAGTCTAACCGGATTTGACTGGGTATCAGTTTTTACACGGAGCGACTGCCATCTGACCTCCGCAACCCGAAGGCTAACGATACCCTAAGGCTAGACCAGTGTCAGGATATTAGAGGGCACTGATTTCCCAATAACGACTGCCATAGATGTTCATGGCAGCCGGGACCGACGGCTTAACGTGCTCTCCGAGGCACGAAGCAGGCGATAATTGTCAATCAATACGCACATAATTTCGAAAAGTCATATAACTTCCGAAAGTCAGAGGTGCGCGACTTGGGTTCGAACCCGAGACCCTCTGCATTGCAGTCTGTTGGTCTCCCCACTGAGCTATCGCTGCTATCGAATTAATATACTAATAAATAAATAATAATGAATAAAAAAGATAACGAAAGGTCACGCCACCCGGTTATCTAATTGTGTTTACTAGCAAATTCGTTATACATTTTTTATACACAGATAATAGTATACTCATTTGAAATACATAATTAGTAATTAAGTATTTGATATAAATTAACGAGGTTTTAATAGTTCTGACCTAGAATATAAATATTGATGTCAAATCTGAATCGTTTAAAGCGAAAACATATACCTACATATATGTTTAGTATATATAGGTACTAACGGATCTGACAGAAATTTTTGGCAAACAATCCCAGTACACCACTACTGCTCTACCGAGACAGGCAAATATATTTCTAAAATATTTTATAAAAACTATTGTCAGCTCAAATTAGTTTTAACCAGGCATGAGTCTTGACTTTAAGATATACATTGTACACCACAAAAAATCAAACAATTGGCGATAACCAAAGAAAAATACAAACATTCTTAATTATTACACATTTACTGAAAGAGCCAAAGTAACACTAGTTGCAAGTGAAAGTTGTATCGATCATGTGTTACCTGTGGAGTACATTCACTTCTATACAAAGACAAGCCTCTATTTACTCTATGACATATGAGTGACACTAATAAGCGTAGTCATAATTAAAACATACTATTAACTCCTGATTAATAGATTGATAGATTGCCATTGATTTTTATTTTATATTTCACTTTGACGTTATTTTTTTTTATTCGACATTTTGATTGTTATAATCTTCGATCAAATATACCATAGATGCACATTCTCATATAAATATCTCATACGAAAACCGCGTCAATATGTGGCACTGACCAGTACTACTTACTTATAAGTGTCTGCATTTATTATGCAATCCAGGAAATAAACCGGAATAACCATTGAACGCCCACTGAGAAACATTTTGTAATAGTTTAGTTAAAACGCGTCAATGTAAAGCGTCCTTAGTGTGTTACTCGCGATACGCAAGCGTACTAAGTATATGGTACGGTCTCCACCGTAGTAGTGTCGATTCGCTCTCGCTTACGGGCAGCGCACGCAAGAGTGAGTGGGACAGGTGCATAATATAGAAAGAAAGAAAGAAAGAAAGAAAAATAATTTATTAGACACAAAAACACAACATAATAGAAACAAGAAGAAAATACGAAAAAATAAATAAAATGTGCAGTGTGTCCAAGTGGTTCCAGCTCAGCCTTTGCTGCGGATGATCGCAGCGCTGTTTTTCAGCCGAAACTGTGCATACGACTGATTTATGCACAGTTTAGTTGAGGCCGTTTTTCGAGCGACGATCGTGCATCTATGGTATATTTGATCGATGCTTATATGCCCTAAATTTAAATAAATATTAATATCTTAGTGTAATTCCTCTTTCGTTCCAGATTATGCTCGTTTTTTGTCCCGGTTTTTTTTTGTATAGTATTGTTGTTGTACAGTCAGCTGATAAAATATTTTGCAATACCTCGTTGATCTTCTCAGTAAAACTTTGCATGACATCACGAGCCCGACAGCTAAAAGATTTAAAATAATTTTTAACCATGTTTTGTTTTCTTAACCATAATGTACAAAAATGTAGGACGAAAAAGGAATAATTTAAGAAGAGGGGCGAATGAGGAACATTTTGGAATGTAGGACGTAATGTACCTATTGTAGAGGAAAATACGTAACAAACCTTTTTAAACGTGTTATATAATTATCTTGTGTCATGAACTCATGATACGTCAGTTCTTAACGGGTCTATTGAAGGTATTGGGAAACCCATTATGCAAAAATATAATGATAGCAATATTATGTTATTCATTGGCGATTAGAACTGGTTTATTTCTGAGTGCACGGATGACGTAGTGGTTTAAGTGGTCGCCTCGCCGGTACCAATGCACCAATGTTGTGGGTTCGAATCCCAAAAAAAGTGTGATCCACAAATGGTTGTTTCGAGCCTGTATGTTCACTGTGTCACTTATTCGAGTTTGATCGTAGTAACGCACGGACAATTCATTCACAAACGCATGCTTACGTCACCGTCCGCGTCGCCGCCGCGCACAGTCGAAGTTATGAACGACGCACGATAGGTAACTACGTATATCAGCTGATACCTATCCAGAACCTCGTGTACCACGACCGAGTCCTATGCGTCATTTAAAAACTAGTGAAGCTACACAAGTATTATAAAATTAGGTAAATGCAATAGCGACGAAATTGATAATAGGCATATCGCAGTTCAGAATCAGCCGATACGAGGCAATACGTTTTCTCTTTTTACTATGTAATTTCTGAACGTCATCGTCGTCCATTGTAAGCAAAAGCCAACTCAAAACTGATTTATGACGAGTCGGGCCGCGGTAAATCGACAGTAACGACAGCTCTAGTATTCACATTTGGTCGAATCGGCAGTTTGAGGCGTGAACAGTGGACCCGTTAAGCCGACTACGGTAAAACTGTCGGTCCGACCTAATGTGAACACTAGAGCTGTTGTTACTGTCGATCTACCGCGGCTCGACTCGTCATAAAGTTACAGATCGCGCAATCTATGATGGCCGGTCTGAACTTAGCGTCTCCGAATTGTTGCGCATGTACGGTCGCTAAGAGGCGTCCCGCCCTCGCCCCCTGTCACCAAAGAGACCTAAAACTTGCAACTGCGACGCCACTCGCGCAATGTTCAGACCGGTCATCATACAGTGCGCGATCTGTATATATAACTAGATGTTCCCGCGGTTTCACCCGCGTTTATCGTTACTGCGCCGCCCCCGTGGGTCGTAGCGTGATGTTATATAGCCTATAGCCTTCCTCGATAAATAGGCTATCTAACACTAAAAGAATTTTTCAAATCGAACCAGTAGTTCCTGAGATTAGCGCGTTCAAGCAAACAAACAAACAAACTCTTCAGCTTTATAATATTAGTATAGATGAGTGATGTCCTTTGTTATTGTTTATTGACAGTGTAGCGAGGAACGCGAGGGTGGGCTCCGATCCGACAAGTGTGAACGGCGCCACACAAAGCAGTATGCCAATATTACATCGGACCCGATCAAAATCGTGGCTGGTCGTCCGATAAATGTGTCGACGCCGACAGTTTTATCGGGTCGCCATAATGTGAACAGCGCTATTGAAATACATGTATTAATTTGCATCCGAAACCTTTGTCGTTCCTGTAAAGCTGTCGGTCCGACCTAATGTGAATGCGGCGTAAGAGGTTTACACTATACTAAGAATAACGTTGTACATAATTACTATTAGGTACAGAAGAGTTATTCCACCTTATCCCGCCCTCCCCTTTCCTATCCAGAACAACGCGTGCTGGGCTCAGATGCCATCCTTACACGGTAGAGTCGATTAGAGCGCGTACCAAAAAGTTTGGGTCCTCATATCTCTGCCGAACGACCAAGGCATGGAATTGTCTGCCAAGGCACGTGTTTCCTTCTTCCTTCAATCCTGGGTTCTTTAAGCGGGGCGTGAAAAAGCATCTCAGGCCGTCAAAGTAGAGACCTCAACATCGCCTCGGCTACTGTGGGGGCGATGTGGAGGCCACTACTCTTAGACCACACGACTGCTTACCATCAGGTGGAGTGTGGTCATTTCGACGAGCAAAATAAAAAAAAAAAAAAAAAAGGTATACTAAAATACAACTAGTGTGTTTACAATGTTCATAAAAACCTAATTTACATAACAAGTCGTAACAAGATTCCGTTTATTTATTAAAAAAACCACATTATCATTTATGTGTAGGTATATTTATAAGTGAATGTAAATAATATGTTAATTCTGCTAAATATGCGCCAGGGAAATACCTATTTCGGATTAAAACGATTTCAAAGAGAAGTCAAATCAAAGTCAATCTATACTAATATTATAAAGCTGAAGAGTTTGTTTGTTTGTTTGCTTGAACGCGCTAATCTCAAGAACTACTGATCCGATTTGAAAAATTCTTTCAGTGTTAGATAGCCTATTTATCGAGGAAGGCTATAGGCTATATATCATCACGCTAAGATCAATAGGAGCTGAGCACCAATGAAGAATGTTTCAAAATCGGAGGGTATTTTTTCCTTTTTAGAGCTTCTGCTGCGTGCGCTGCATAAACAGTTAAAGTTTTGCAAAAATCATGTATGACAGAATTGTTCCCCTTTAAAAGTTCTAAAAATAAGTCCGCGACAGCATATGTCTATCTTTTAAGGTTGGCTCACTATAACCATTTTTATGCTAACTAAATTTGTTCTAAAATAATGCATTATTTGCGAAGGTATTATTATAAACATGATATTAATCCTTATCCAAATAAATACGTTATTCATCACAAGTATTTAATTTAAAACAAAATTGCTCTTTACATCATTCGATTTCAATGAATATCTTAGGAGATATCGCAGTTTTAAAATAACATTGCAGCAAAATAATTACCATTACAGACATAGTACAAACGATGTTTCTCCTGGTTTATTCTGCGTGATTACTACTGGTTCGATTTGAAAAATTCTTTTAGTGTTGGATAGCCTATTTATCGAGGAAGGCTATAGGCTATATAACATCACGCTACGACCCATGGGGGCGGCGCAGTAACGATAAACGCGGGTGAAACCGCGGGAACATCTAATAATTAATAAATTTATTCATTAAGATTACAAAGTAACACGTATGAATGTCAAAGTAACACTTATGAACGTCAAAGTAACGCTTATGAACGTCAAAGTAACACTTATGAAGTGAGTTTACTTTATTTACTGAATTTACATTTATGTTAGTTGCTAGGTTCAAAAGATTGATCCTATGAGAAGATACCCAAGAAGTGAGTGGTCGTGAGTTTCTTACCAGTTCTTCTCATTGTTTCTACACCGTTGCTTTGTTGAACATGCCAACAGATAAATGTATATTTACGTTAAAAAGTGCAACTTTGACGTTTATAAGAGGTAATTTGTGACTTATATGACTACTGAAAAATGGACAGTCTTCTCTTTTCAGTGTGAGATAGGTTATAGTCGACCACGCTGGCCCAGTGCGGGTTGGCAGACTTGACATATCTTCGAGATCATTATGTAGAGCTCTCAGACATGCAGGTTCCCTCACGATGTTTTTCCTTCACCGTTAAATAATAGTAATAATAACTTTATTTCAGATAAAATTTATATAAAAAAACACAATTATTAAATACAAATTAAATAAAATTTAAAACTTACGCCGTCTATGTCAATTAAATTCATAACTACATATAGTCTAAAAATATAAATCAACTAGCTTTTGCCCGCAGCTTCGCTCGCGTTAATTTAGAATTTGACAATCAATTCGGGTTTTACTCTGCTTGTAATAATATAATTCAATCATGATTCGAAAGACACGTGGCGCCATCTATTATCATAGGAACGTTATTGTTGTTTTCCTCGGGAACAGTATTTTTTATTCGGGATGAAAAGTAGCCTATGTCCGTTTCGGTACACCTGACAATGTATATGCAAAATTTCAGAATGATCGGTTCAGTGGTTTAGGCGTGAAAAGGTAACAAACAAACAAACTCATTTTCGCTTTTATAATATTAGTTAGGATTAGGATAATAATAAAATACACAATATCATGTCAGTCTTGCCTGATAATAATTTTTAACCATTAGTATTGGATCGGACAGTCCGAACGTGAGGCAATCATCTTTAGTAGGGAGGCAGCCGCATCAGCATCTTATCTTATCTTATGTAGGGGCCAGTCAATGCAGACCGGCGCCACTTCGACCCAGTGGGATCTTTTGTGTCGACACTCTCCTAATAACGAGTGCCATAGATGTTCATGGCAGCAGCACCGACGGCTTAACGTGCTCTCCGAGACACGGAGCAGCCGATAATTGTCAATCAATACGCACATAATTTCGAAAAGTCATATAATTTTCGATAGTCAGAGGTGCGCGACGTAGGTTCGAACCCGAGACCCTTTGCATTGCAGTCTGTTGGTCTCCCCACTGAGCTATCGCTGCTCATCAGCATCCTAAATATGTTGTTGTACTGAAGCCATAACGCAATGCGAGCGTTACTTAGTTCTAAATAATTGCCTTAGATACTAATGTACTTTAATTTCTTTTCCAGGTACTTATGTTTCATATTAGCTGACGACTCCAGATGCTCATTGTGGTATGTTAAACATATTCATAACTAGCTGTTACTTCGTCCGCGTAGATTTTAACTAAAAAATGTTTGTCTCCGCGGCACCCTCTTTTTTTTTCTAAATTCAAAGTAGCCTAAGTTACTCCTTATAACATCAGCTCTCTGCCAGTGAAAGACCCGTCAAAATCGGTTCAGCCGTTTCCGAGATTAGCCGGAACAAACATACCGACAAAAATTTTAAAAATAGATGTTTTCGTATACTTTCATATGCATTAGATAAAAAGCTGTTATTTTGACATTACAAACAGACACTTCAATTTTATTTATTTGTATAGATACAATTATTGGGAAGACAGGAACCGGCCATGCACCTTCGGATCGTCCACCACAACTATTGCAGTAGAAAATGGTTGACAATACCGAACTCCTCTTGAGACAGAACGGATGGATCTGTTCCTAACAAAACGAGTTAAATAGTAGAGCCTCGCCGATTTCAGCTTGAATGGGCCGGCTCGACCGGGGAAGGACTACCCTCTCACAGAATATCGACGTGAAATACCAGTATTCCTACTGTTGTGTTTCTTTCGGTGAATGAGATTTCTGTAGGCCCAGTTACCCTCTTTCTCCTTCCCACTTCTTTTCTGAAAGGGTCGGCAACGCGCAAGTAATGCCTCTGGTGTTGCAGGAGGCCACACCATGTTTTTTAAAACCTCTTGTGCCTTTTTCTCTTCTAAATATCCTCTGCATAATTTTGAGCTTGCTTTGGATTATTATCTTGTTGGAAAATGAATCCATCTCCAATTAATCGTAACCCGTAAGGAACGGCATTTTGTTCTAAAAATTTTTTGTACTGCTCCTTTTTCAAAATTCCTTCAATTCTGATCAAGTCGCCAGTTCCTTGGCTAGAGAAGTAATCCCAGACCATACTTGAACCACCACCATGCTTGACTGTTGGGACCACACAGTTTGGCATCATCTTTTCTTGGGCGCTACGTCGAACATAAATTCTTCGATTTGAACCGTATAGTTCAAACTTGGATTCATCGGTCGAGAGAACTTTTTTAAAATCTTCAGTCCAATCTCGATGGGCAAGAGCCCACTGCATCCTTAACAGAGGTTTTTGAACGGCAATGCGACCATACAACTTCGCATCTCTCAATCGCTGTTTTACTATAGTCAATGATAAAGGTTTAACTCTGGTTTTGTTCACTTCAACGCAGATTTTTGGTGCTGTTAGGCGTCTATTTCGCTTGCTGGTAACAACAATGAAATTATCTTCATTAGAAGTGGTAGCTCTCGGCCTTCCTGAGCGTAGACGATCTTGATTAATGCCTGTCTCCCTGTATCGAGTTATTGTGCCATGAACACAAGTCTTCGATAACTTCAGTTGTGAAGCAATCTCACGTTCGAGCAGCGATAGCTCAGTGGGGAGACCAACAGACTGCAATGCAGAGGGTCTCGGGTTCGAACCGAATTAATTTGGCGTGCTTTTCACATTTGAAGTCTTGACTGTATAAATCACAAGTTTAGACTAGGTAATTGAGATTGTTTGTGAACAAACCCAAGAAACCTCAGTTAATAATGAGTCGTAAACATGTGTTTTGGGTAGCTAAATAATCCTAATTATCGACCAATGCGAAACAAAAGCAATGTAATTACTAATGAGCACGTCATAAAAATATAACGACGACTCTACCCCCTGGCTCTTGTGTAGCGGTTGGCGGTGTTCGAATACAATAGATGTTTACTGTCCAATAACTTAAAAGTAAACAAAAGAATGACTTCTTAAGATATTCAATGCGGCCGACGCCGATCGGCGTCTTATTTTTTCATACTCAGATTCGGAGGACGCCGATCGGCGTCATGTATAGTTGTTTTATATTTTACACAAATTTAAAGATATTATATTAATAAAACAACAAATGTGTTTGGAATTTATTAATGAAATGCCTGATATGAGTAGTTTTTAGATATTTTGGTTTTTTTTATTTCATCAAGTGCGGCTGACGCCGATCGCCGTTTCCGTTAAATATGAGCCGATTCTGGCTAGTGAGAGCAAAATTTGTTGCCGCATTGAATCGGTTAAGATATTGCGTATTAACAATAGAATATACAGACGTGCATTTTTTTATTTATCTTACTGACTTTTACCCCGATTTTAGGCCTAGTTACCCCGATCCTTTTCCTATCCTTTCCTTTGTCATTTCCCTCCTTTATTCCTTTTTAAAGGGCTGGCAACGCACTTGTAACTCCTTTGGGGTTGCGGGTGTCCATGGGCGGCGGTAATCGCTTACCATCAGGCAATCCGTCCGCTCGTTTGCCGCCATATGCCATTAAAAAAAAAAAAAATTTTTTTACAATTGATAGATGATGTTGTTTAAGTGCGGTCTTAAACTTTTGGCCGGCATCGGCAGTGTATATATGCTATGATTTCAAATCTCACGTAATAGATGGAAGACCTCAGAAACGGTCCCAGACTCCATACTGCAACTAAGCTAAGAATTTGTTCTGCAAACCTACAACCTACAAACCTTACTCCTTTTTAAAAGGCGGGCAATGCATTTGTAACTCCTTTTAAGTTGCGGGTGTCCATGGGCGGCGGTAATCGCTTACCATCAGGCGATCCGTCTGCTTGTTTGCCTCCTATGTCTTAAAAAAAAAACCAGTTACGCTTTATCCGGGCCGGGATTCGAACCACATGAACTATCGACCGCATTGTGTGTCTAATAAATTATTTTTCTTTCTTTTCTCTCTTTCTTTCTTACTTTCATTCTTAACCCATGGACATCAATGCACTCTTTCTTTATGCTTAAGAGCTTGGCTCTTGTCGGTAGAGTACCTATACGTCATCTTTCTCGATTGTCAGCCAATACCTTGACATTCTTATAAGACATGACCTTCGCCTTTTCTTTTAATTGGTCGGTGAATGTCCTTATTGGTCTGTCCCTTCCTCTCTTTCCTTCTATGATGTTTTTTATAAAGTCGTCATGTCTTACAAGTATAATATGTAACGGGTATTAACGCAATCATTTTTTTAATTTTTTTATACAACTTAGGTGGCAAACAAGCATACGGCCCACCTGATAGTAAGTGGTCACCGTAGCCTATGGACGCCTGCAACACCAGAGGCATCACTTGCGCGTTGCCGACGCTTTAGGGAAGGAAAGGGAGCGGGATGGGGGAAAGGGGGTGATTGGGCCTCCGGTACTCTCACTTACCGAACGAAACACAACAGTAAGGACTACTGGTATTTCACGTCGATATTCTGTGAGAGGAGTCCTTCCCCGGTCGAGCCGGCCCATTCATGCTGACATCAGCGAGGCTCTACTATGCATAATGTTTAACCTTTTATAGGCTTGACGTTTCGACCAGGTTACACCGGCCGTGGTCACAAGCTGACTGGTGCTGCGTCAAGCCTAAAAAAGGTGAACATTATACATGATCGCGTTGATACCCGTTAAATATCTATACTAATATTATAAAGCTGAAGAGTTTGTTTGTTTGTTTGTGTGCTTGAACGCGCTAATCGCAGGAACTACTGGTCCGATTTGAAAAATTCTTTCAGTGTTAGATAGCCCATTTATCGAGGAAGGCTATAGGCTATATATCATCACGCTAAGATCAATAGGAGCTGAGCACCAATGAAGAATGTTTTAAAATCGGAGGGTGTTTTTTCCTTTTGAGAGCTTCCGCTGCGTGCGCTGCGTAAACAGTTAAAGTTTCGCAAAAATCATGTATGACAGAATTGTTCCCCTTTAAAAGTTCTAAAAAAAAGTCCGCGACAGCATATGTCTATCTTTTAAGGTTGGCTCACTATAACCATTTTTATGCTAACTAAATTTGTTCTAAAATAATACATTATTTGCGTAGGTATTATTATAAACATGATATTAATCCTTATCCAAATAAATACGTTATTCATCACAAGTATTTAATTTAAAACAAAATTGCCCTTTACATCATTTGATTTCAATGAATATCTTACTAAGATATCGCAGTTTTAAAATAACATTGCAGCAAAATAATTACCCATTACAGACATAGTACAAACGATGTTTCTCCTGGTTTATTCTGCGTGATTACTACTGGTTCGATTTGAAAATTCTTTTAGTGTTGGATAGCCTATTTATCGAGGAAGGCTATAGGCTATATAACATCACGCTACGACCCACGGGGGCGGCGCAGTAACGATAAACGCGGGTGAAACCGCGGGAATATCTAGTGTCTTATAAGGTGACCAAACATCTTTCTTCTTCTGTTCTCAATTGTTGTTAAAATGTTGCGTTCTTCTTGGACAAGGCTCAGTACTTCCAAGTTGCTTTTCTATCCTTTTTTTTTCAATGCACTCTATACCTCAAAATAACTGTGACCGGCAATCGAACTCGTGTCCTACCACTACCGAACCCTGACGACTACTCATTGAACAACAAAATTAAATTCAAATCGTACATAATAATATAATATATGTAAGTGCGAATTTAAAATCCGCGATTTACACGGCTTAAGAAAGTTGAACACGGTCACTGTTTCTATCTCTGTCGTACGCTGTAGTAACGAAAGAGACGGCAGATTGTTTTGTATGCGTCGCCAAGATGGCCGCCATAACTAGGTATTCGTTCGGAAACTTGTATGTCGTTTTCCTTTTACGAACTACTTTAATAGCTAACTATTAATTTTATTTATTTGCTCGCTAGACTTTGCATGCGGTTTCGCTCGCGTAAATGTATATAGGTTAGGTTAGTAGCAATGTTTTTTTCTGGATGAAAGGTACCCTATGTCCTTTTCTGTTCCCCTGACATCGTGTATGCGAAATTTCATGATGATCGGTCGAGTAGTTAAGGAGTGAAAGTATAACAAATTAACATTTGCATTTATATTAGTTAGGATAATATAATTATATCAGCCCTGTATATAAATTGTCCCACTGCTGGGCCTAAAGGCCATCTCAGCCGGAGAAGGTCATAGACCATAGTCCACCACGCTAGCCTCGTGCGACTTCACATATCTTCGAGAACATTATGTAGAACTCTCAAACATGCAGGTTTCCTCACGAAGTTTTCCTTCACAGTTAAAGCGAGCGATATGTAACTATTTATAATAATAATAATAATAACTTTATTTCCAAGAATATGGTGATATATAGGCTCTTAAGTTAAATATTGTACAGCATATTCTGCCATTACAGGCGTGCAAATATACATAGTTTGTTCAGACAATCTATAATCAAATCAATCAAAATTAATGATTTATTACTTTCTTATTATTGTCATGCAATTGTAGTAATTTACACCTAACATTTATTGATATTTTTCAATTAAAATATAGACAGTCATATTATTGTATTGATAATGTCCAAATTTAAAATGTCATAAATATTGAAAAATAATACAGGATTTCTTCTTCTAGTTTGATGTCACACAGTTATACAATTCTTTATAATTATTTATAGTATAAAAAAACATACAACATTTTATATTAGGTAATTATATTATGTCATTATCATTGATGTCAAAAGGATATTATTGAGAGGTGAACATATAGAGAAAATACATAGAAAATAAATATAAAAACTTAGTATAATCATGCAAACATATTAAATTATTCATTTAATACGCATATAACTTCGTAGTCAGACATGCGTGCTTTGGGTTGGATCTCGAGACCTCTGAGTGGCAGTCCAACGGTCTCTCACTAGGATATCGCTGCTATTCAAATACATTTATGGCAATCAACATTGTATGGAACAGATTACCATCGTACATTATTTTGCTTAAAAAAAGAAAACATCTCTCCCACTTGGAATAATTCCTGTGTCGCGGGGGACTTACAAACATTCAAACAACGGACAGAAAGAACACACAGACTCAGAATAACCATTTGTGGATCACGCAATTTTTTGTTCCGTCTGGGATTCGAACCCACAACACTGGACACAGTGGCAGCGGCGACACGACATCTTAAACAACAATAACACTTTCATAGTTTAAAAATTTTATAAAGTTATAAATCAATAATCCTAATCCTAACTAATATTATAAAAATGAAAATGAGTTTGTTTGTTTGTTTGTTACCTTTTCATGCCTAAACCACTGAACCGATCATCCTGAAATTTTGGGTCCGGGCGTTAGGGTCCCATTCCGGTACGCCCCCGGCCGGCACGCACCCACAGTGAAAAATTTGTTATTCCGCTACGCCCCCGGCCGAGACGCTCCCATTATAAAACAACCGGAGAAGACACTTGAGCAAATACTGTTGAAAACAGAAGTGTTTTTACTATCATGTATTAGCTTTAAAATTAGTAAGATTAGTTTTAAGTATACTCTTTAAAAATATGTTTAAAAAATTTTGTTGTAAAACATTTGCATATACGTTGACAGGTGTACAAAAACGGACATAGGCTACCTCTCGTCCCGAAAAAAAAGGCTACCTCTCATCCCGAAAAAAATTACTGTTCCCGAGGAAATCAACAATAACGTTCTTATGATAGATGGCGCCACGTGTCTTTCGATTCATGATAGAATTATATTATTACAAGCAGAGTACAACCCGAATTGATTGTCAAATTCTAAATTAACGCGAGCGAAGCCGCGGGCAAAAGCTAGTAAGTATATAATTGCTTGTAATTATATTATTGCACTAGACAATTTGTTATTACCATCATAACCTTAAAATTGTTTTGATTGACACTTATTTAGCAATGTGACATATGGTTGCAAAATGGCGACTATTCGCACTTGAATATGTAAAGATTTGTATTTGAATTCCAATCAAGGACAACGCTGCGTCAATCGTGCGCACTGACGCGCAAAATTTATT
The DNA here is from genome assembly GCA_963564715.1 of Catocala sponsa. NCBI lineage: Eukaryota > Metazoa > Arthropoda > Insecta > Lepidoptera > Erebidae > Catocala > Catocala sponsa. Next base: position 6,693,888 of record OY751356.1, on the reverse strand, counting down.
TTTAGCGCGCTGTGTTTTTGTTAAAACGTAAGGTTGATGTTAGAAATATATTTATATATATTGTTTTAGTGCATATACATATATAGTCTGTATCTCCTGTATCTAGAGATGGGCAGGAGGTGAGTTGCCACCTTTATTTTAATGAAATAGAGTATATTTAATTACTGAGATAAAAAATAAAAGTACATCATCTGAAAATAAACTATTATTTTATTCTGATATTTTTAACCAACTTCAAAAAGAGGAGGAGGTACTCAATACGTCTGTATTTTTTTTTATGTTTCTTACCTCATAACTTTCGTCTGGGTGAATCGATTTTGATGATTCTTTTTTTATTTGAAAGCTGGTGCTTCCCGTGTAGTCCCATTTAATTTAAATCAAGATTTGACCATTCGTTTTCGAGTTATCCTTAATAATGCGTATTTGGCTACATTGATGATGTTCTCATTTTTGGCAAGTTTCACTAAAAACCGAGAACAAATAAACAAAATGCACTAAAAAGTTAATAAATAATTGCATATTCTTGGGAATAATTAAATTATTGTTATTTTTGGAGTCGGTTTCAGCCGACCGCGCCGCGTGCTGCGTCTATGTGTGTAATTGTGCATGCCAATGTTATGTTATGATTATAGTGAGACATCTCATGTTTAATTAGTTACAAACCTACCTTGGCTGACACCGACTCCATTAATAACAATAATTTAATTATTCTGTCTGTCTGTTTGTTCCGGCTAATCTCCGAAACGGCTGAACCGATTTTCACGGGACTTTCACTGGCAGATAGCTGATGTTATAAGGAGTAACATAGCTTACGTTGATTTTAGAAAAAAAAAATAGGGTTCCGCGGAGACCAACACTTTTTAGTTAAAATCTACACGGACGAAGTCGCAGGTAACAATTAGTAGCAAATAAAAAAAATAGACTTTGTAGCGAGCGACTCCAATTGTTGTCTTCAACTCCAATTTAAAATGTTTCTTACTTAAGTGGATAATTTAATAAAGACTGTCTAACAATAATTGTTATGATTGCTTTGTAAACGATGAGCTATTAGTCACAGCAGTAAGCCATTGAGTTAATATTTACGACGTACTAGTAAACATCTAATAAAGGACTACTTACTATACATAGGGTTGCTAACCGTGGATTGTCGTCCCCTCCCGGCAACTGCCGGGAATTATCAATTAATCACTATTGACCACGCGCGAGCAGCGATAGCTCAATGGGGAGACCAACAGACTGCAATGCAGAGGGTCTCGGGTTCGAACCCACCTCGCGCACCTCTGACTTTCGGAAGTTATATGACTTTTCGAAATTATGTGCGTATTGATTGACAATTATCGCCTGCTCCGTGCCTCGGAGAACACGTTAAGCCGTCGGTTCCGGCTGCCATGAACATCTATGGCAGTCGTTATTGGGAAGTCAGTGCCCTCTAATATCCTGCCACTGGTCTAGTCTTAGGGTTGCGGAGGTCAGATGGCAGTCGCTCCGTGTAAAAACTGATATCCAGTCAAATCCGGTTAGACTAGAAAGCCGACCTCAAGTGACTTGTGAATAATAAAGGCTAGGGAGAAGAAGAGCACTCGCGTGATCGAGCCCACCAGGGCATGACTGTAGGCGCGTGGAAGTGGAAGGCGTGGCTGGAGGCTGGTTTCAGAACAGCCGGTGTTGGAGCGGTGGGTAGGGCGGCAGCATAGGACCCTTTCCTTCCGGCTAGTGCAGGTATTGTCAGGTCACGGTTGCTTTGACAAATACCTGCAGAAGGTCGCTAGGAGGGAACCGAGTCCCATCTGCCACCACTGCGAGAGTAATGAGGACACGGCGCAGCACACGCTCGAACAATGTCCTTGGGCGGTACAGCGCCGTGAACTCCAGGACGTTGTGGGTGAAGACCTCTCATTTCCATGGTCGACAGCGATAATAATACTGTAATAATAATCAAATACTATGTATCTACAAAGTTATTTTTAGTATAGTGCAAATCTCTTTGGCTGATTTTAGAGTCACGCTGACAGTTGAAATGTATGTAATCTCAGCGCTGAGCCATCAGCGTGACTCAGAAACGATTGCTTTAATTACATACATATTGATCTGTCAGCGCCGACGATCAGCGCGCCATCAGCGTGACTCTAAAATCAGCCTTAGGTGGTGATTATACTCGTTATTATGGACAACTTTTATTCTGGGACATTGCCGAAAGTGCGGAAAAAAAAACTGTTCCAAACAAAATTGAATATTGACCTCGACAAAATGAATGGAACAGCTGTGTTTTATATATAGATTCTTTAAAGTATACTATAATCTATACAAATAAATAAAATTGAAGTGTCTGTTTGTAATGTCAAAATAACAGCTTTTTATCTAATGCATATGAAAGTATATAAGGTACCTATACGAAAACATCTATTTTTAAAATTTTTGTCTGTCTGTCTGTTTGTTCCGGCTAATCGCCGAAACGGCTGAACCGATTTTGAAGGACTTTCACTGGCACGATTTTGAAGGACTTTCACTGGCAGATAGCTGATGTTATAAGGAATAACTTAGGCTACTTTGATTTTAGAAAAAAAAATAGGGTGCCGCAGAGACAAACTCTTTTTAGTTAAAATCTACGCGGACGAAGTCGCAGGTAACAGCTAGTTATGAAAAAAAAACAGCTGTTTCATTCATTCTGTCGAGGTCAATGTTCAATTTTGTATGGAACAGCTGTTTGCCCGCGATTTCGGCAATGCTTCAGAACAAAAGTTGTCCATAATAACGAGTATAATCACCACCAAAGAGGTTTGCACTATACTAAAAATAACCTTGTATAATAAATTGTTATGATTGCTTTGTAAACGATGAGCTATGCCTATTAGTCACAGCAGTAAGCCATTGAGATAATTTTTACTACGTACTAGAAACAAGTAATAAAGGACTGCCTCAGCGGCGCTGGCGCAGCGGTAGGTAATGCTTCTACACTTAGGGTTGCCAACCGCACTCTACAATAGAGTATTGTACTCTATTCCGTGTAGTTGTACTTTATTATCTACCATACCAGCTTTTGCTCGCGGCTTCGCTTGCGTAAAATATAGCCTACTAGCTTTTGCCCGCGGCTTCGCTCGCGTGAATTTAGAATTTGACAATCAATTCGGGTTGTACTCTGCTTGTAATAATATAATTCAATCATGATTCGAAAGACACGTGGTGCCATCTATCATAAGAACGTTATTGTTGTTTTCCACGGGAACAGTAATTTTTTTCGGGATGATAGGTAGCCTATGTCCGTTTCTGTACACCTGACAACGTATATGCAAAATTTCAAAATGATCGGTTCAGTGGTTTAGGCGTGAAAAGGTAACAAACAAACAAACTCATTTTCGCTTTTATAAGATTAGTTAGGATTAGGATATTATTCTATGATAATATAGCTTCGTAATAGTGAAAGAATTTTTGTAAGGGTTTAACTCAAAAACTACTCAACCGATATTTAACACACTTCAGAACTTCACTTCAGACTGCATGTTTTTTGTGTGTTTATTACGCGATTACACGCCAATTATTAATTGATTTTGATAAGTATTTTATTATTTGGTAGGCTATTCTTCAGAGGTGGTCCCATGTAAATTTTAACCATATCATTGCAGTAGTTTTTGAAAATCAACAAAATAAAATATTTCTGCGGTTTAGTTTAAATTTGTTTATGTAGACATAGTCTTGATGTTGTTTTTATGTATTAAAATTAACTTTATTGTTACCACGTTAGATCTGCTTTTATTATATTTTTGCTAGTTGACTCGACAGTCATTGTCCAATCAATCTATACTATACAAAAATTTTCATTTCACGTAATTAAATTCAATATCAAACCGTCAAATAATTTTCTTTAATATAAATATACCATAATATTGTCTTCTGTTTACGCGAATGTTATCCATTGAAATTAAACTACTATATACGGATTTTATCGCGTTGTTTATTTGACACTTTATTACAAAATTTTGAAAAACTGTTACACTACTATAATCACTATTAAACTTTACTAATTTTTAAGCTAATTAAATTATTGAAACTATTAAAACTATTTATACTATTACTATACTATTTATATTTATGTTTACACTTTCCCCGACGTTTCGGTTGCTTTTCAGCAGCCATGGTCACTAGTATAGTAGTGTAACAGTTTTTCAACATTTTGTAATAAAGTGTCAAATAAACAACGCGATAAAATCCGTATATAGTAGTTTAATTTCAATAAATATACCATTTAAATTTTCGACATATCCCGCGGATTTGTATGAAATATCATCAGTCATCAGACTCATCAGATTGTATGAAACAAACTGTGATCTGACAATTACAAACACAACAAAAAACGTGTTGCACTCCGGGAGTGCCGGCAGAAGTGAAAACTTGAATATTAACGTTGTGCATTTTTGATATTTTGGAATGGTTAGGGAATAATTTTGTACGAATTGCTTTAATTATCAGTATAAAAGTACTATAATTTATCTGGTAAAATACAATATTCATTTATGCGCTATCGTAGACAAACATGACATTCTCCTTCCGTCTTACGAATTTTCGATCAGGTCACGTGTTCTGACACGAGTTTAACATTTTTTACCCATCACAAAAACGTGCACAACGCCGCTAAAGAAGTTTTCACTTCAAAAAACAAACAGCCAAATCGGATGCTCCGTCATACATGTGGCAATTGATTTTTATTGACATAGTTCATACGTGTACGTGTGTATTTTGATATTATCAGCATGACGTAACTGAATGAATGATAATGTTTATTGTTCTTATCACGTCATTTCCTAAATGTCAAAGTATGACGGATGCATACTGATTTCTTTTTATGTCTTGGACGTTTTAACCGATAGATTTTATCGTTGCTTGCGTAGTTTCTACACGTGATTTTTTGTGAAGTCTACTTACGTCTTATTTTACGTCAAAGAGCTTTAAAAAAAGAAATTTAACGTAAGGCTTTTAAAATGTTTTTTTTTCTTAGCTCTTTGGTCACGCAACATAAGTGCTAGCTTATTGTAGCTGATTGTGATGTTAATAAGCGGCGGCAGCCCAATGGCATTGGACTGGCGATCGAGTGGTCGGGTTCGACTCCCATCCATTGCACAACTGACGTGAATCCAGTCCAGGGTTGCCAACCTTAGAACTTTATTTCTCGTACAGAAGCAGGCAAAAACCTCGTAATTTGGATCTCAAAAGAAAATTACTACAAAAAAGGACAGCCCGCCAAAAAAGACCTCCGATTTATGCTACAAAATGTTGTCTGCAATGTGAAATCATGTTATTATTTTCACAATATCAAAATCTCGTACATAACTGTACGAGGCTGACAGTGTCCTTGTACCTCGTACGGGATACCGCAAATCTCGTATTTGTACGAGGAACCTCGTATGGTTGGCAACCCTGACCCACTTCTAATACAAGCATTCCAGCTTAGCTGGAGGGGTTAACAAGAATACTATTAATTCGAAACCCAAATTGCTAGAATTCTTAAAAATATATATATATGTATATATGTGTGTAATAAGACTGTTTTAAAATAAACAACGCGATAAAATCCGTATAAAGTAGTTCAATTTCAATATACTTATAACATTCGCGTAAACGAAGACAATATTAAAAGAAAAATATAAAAACATGCCAGCTCAACAGATATCTACACAATAGACAATTAAATGTTTAAAAGGCAAAGGCAGCTGGCTCATACAGCCTTGTCGGGCCAAAGTTACAAACAGCAGCTGCTGGTATCATAAGTAATCATAACAAATACAAGAATCAGTGTTGCTATCTATAATTGTCTGAACACGTGGCACTGCATGCGTCTTTTGTTGTGTTTTTGCGTCTGGCAAAGATTTTGTGATAAGAAGTTGTAACGGATGTTATATAAAAGAATTGAAGTCGCACAAAATTTTGTTGACAATGGACTGTCTCGGTGATTAATGCGCCTGCTATGCATCAGGTATCGGGATTAAATTCCGAGTCGAACCAATAATAATTTATTGGGATTTCTGTCAAGAAGTTTTCAATAGCAGCTGAGAGTTAGGAAATAGGCGGTGTTGCCTCAGAAAGCACGTAAAACCGTTGTCTGCGCTTCATTGATCTCTCTCCGGTCGTGTCGGTGACGTCACATCGGATCATGAGAGTGAGGAAACAGAGAGCGCACTTGTTACGGACACACTTTTGCGCTACAATATCTTATCTTATGTGGAGGTCAGTCAGTGCAGACCGGCGACACTTCGACCCAGTGGGATCTTTTGTGTCGACACTCTCCCAATAACGACTGCCATAGATGTTCATGGCAGCCGACACCGACGGCTTAACGTGCTCTCCGAGGCACGGAGCAGGCGATAATTGTCAATCAATACGCACATAATTTCGAAAAGTCATATAACTTCCGAAAGTCAGAGGTGCGCGACGTGGGTTTGAACCCGAGACCCTCTGCATTGCAGTCTGTTGGTCTCCCCACTGAGCTATCGCTGCTCTACCTACTACATAAGAATGCTTCATTTTTTTTACTATCTTTTGTCCGCGTCGTCGTTCGCGCAAAAGTAAATGAAGTTAGTATCAGCAAGTACTTTAAACAAGTGTGAAACAGCAATGAATTGCCGTAAATGTCAGAGTTCGAAAAAAAATGGTACCAAGTGACCTTGAGCTCAGAGGTCAAAGGTCATAGTCATTTCGGGGGTATATCGACTATACTGAGTCGAATGGCGTTGACCGCAAGTCTCTAGCTCTTCGGCTGAGGCTACATTATTCCGCGACACGACCTGCGATACGTAAGCGATAAAAACAAATAGTTCATATTTACGTGTATGGCTACACCGTACGCCATATATCGCTATTAATCTTTGATTTGTTTATGAGATAGAAACAACATTAGTGTAATCACGGCATCGGCTACATCAACTTGTCAGCGGAATTGAAGCGAATTCATAAAAAAATTTCGCTTATAATATAGTCATACCATGTTCGGCAGAGATATGAGGACCCAAACTTTTTGGTACGCGCTCTAATCGACTCTACCGTGTAAGGATGGCATCTGAGCCCAGCACGCGTTGTTCTGGATAGGAAAGGGGAGGGCGGGATAAGGTGGAATAACTCTTCAGAGCACTCCCCGTGGTATATTCTGTAGAAACATGCCAATGAGGCAATGTCCCTACGGAGTTGCAGAGGTTCCAGTGAACTCGTGACCTCTGGATCTCCGATGAGACGGACAGCCCGCCGCTGTAACCGGTCGAGAGCGTCCAGCAAGTACTGCGCGGAGCCATCCCAAAGATGAGAACAGTACTCCACGCAAGGGCGCACTTGTGCCTTAAATGTATAACAGACAGACAGACGGACGGACGGACAAAGTTGTTGTATAAGAGTTTTTTTCTTACTCTAAGGCCTAACGCGCATTGCCTTGGGTTTTTTAACGCATAAAATCTGTGAAGTATATAATGTCGGAAGTGCACGCATTGCGGTCAAATGAACGCTATGGGTAAAGTCGTCGTTGGCCTCTCGCTGCACGGTGAATCTAGTATGCACTCTGCTAACCCACTCCAAACAATAACTATAGGATAATGTTACCAACCAACTTGTCATGTGACTTGGTTTCAAATACTAAATACATAATTAGTATAAACTTGATGGTGACCAAATCCATAATCAGAAAAATGAACTATCCTTTCTTATTAAGAGACCACCAAGATCACATGAAACCACGTGACGCCTTTACTGTGTATAAAAGAGCTGTGTCTCAAACAATCATCAGTTCTCTGCTCAGACTCACCCCAACCCGCTAGTGGTTGCGGCGATAAACTACACTCAATCTAGGATATCCAAAATTAGGAGACCTAGGCTCATATTAGACGAACCAGATAATAGCATCACACTCGCACAAGACAAAGCATACACGGCTCGCGAAGCCATACAAAGTCGTCCGCGGTTCCGCCCTCGCCGCAGAGGCCGGAATACGCGTCGCGCTAATGTTAATTCCGTGGATCACCTTAGATCCACGTTGCCGACAACGCCCCAAGCCGAGGTCCGTGGTAGTCCACCCTTGGGGACCAACGTTGTCTAGTTTATTTTATAACGGGTTGGGAGCCTTCTGCGCTCACCCACAGTCCGCGTAAAGTTGTAAAGGCCATCTGAGGCCAACAACTAGCACACAAAAAAAAAAAAACTATCTTCAGTTCCTTTACCGCTTTTCCTTTTTCGCTGTAAGACTGTAGTGCTCTACGAAGCACACGTTATTTAATTAAATAAATATTTTTGTTTAAGTAACGCCTACTTAATATTAGGGCCCACACTTATGTATGGAAGTGAAAGTTGGGTATGTCAAAAGAAGCATGAGAGCAGAATAAATGCTGTAGAAATGAGAGCGCTGAGAAGCATATTATGTGGTGTGACTCTGAAAGATAGAATAAGAAATAGTGTTATTAGCGAGAGATGCGGCTTGAAAGTGGATATAGTTACAAGAATAGAAAAAGGTATGTTAAGCTGGTTTGGACATGTAGAAAGAATGGACGAGGAAAGACTGACTAAGAAAGTTTATAAGGCTAGTGTGAATGGAACAGTCGCAAGAGGAAAACCTAGGCGAACGTTTCTCGATTAGATCGGAGGCGTTCTGGACAAAGGCCAGGTTAAGAGCTTCTTGAACCGACGGGCGTGTATGAGGAATGTGATGAAAGTCAATGAAGCCAGAGAAGTGTGTCAGGATCGTAGCCAATGGAAATCCGTACTCTGCCTACCCCTCTGGGAAACAGGCGTGAATCTATATGTATATGTATGTCTACTTAATAAATTTGACTATCTACTGCACATATTTTTGTATCGCATAGAGATCTCAAGAAGTGCCGCGCACTGCGGTGAAAAAAAACGCACTGAGACACTCAGTCAGTTGCTGTTGGGACGCGACACTGATATGTCGTTACCTGGCGTTTCCCCGATGATGGCGAAAAACTTTTTTGGATACGAACGTAGATCGTTATATCTTACGAAAAAAAAGTCCTTCATAGGCCTTAAGGACGTCAAGGGATGAACCCAATACCGTTTGGGTACCCTTTTTTTACGCAATAATAAATACTAGCAGTCGCCTAGTGCTCGAAATTCGACCAAAGTTTGCTTGTAAGATATTGCTGATATATATGTCATTATATATTGATATATGTAACCATAGTTACGCGCTTCGACTGCGTGTGTCAAATGCATGGTTGTGTGTGTAGTGTTTTTTCATTAGTTTAATGTATTTCTAATGCATATTTTATATAAATATTAGGATTCGCCCCTCCTTCTCCATATAAACTTTAACTGTGCCAAATTTCATACTCCTCCGTCCGCGCAATTTTCGTAAAAAGGGGTACAAAGTTTTTGCTTCACGTATTAATATATAGATATACAGAGAGCAACTCTTGTATCGTAGTCCATAACGATGACGTGTATGCACCACAGCTGGTGTTGACAAAACGTGCGTTTTTTTCGGAGTATTCCGCTTTCGGCACCAATTTTTAATACTCCTTTTTTTCCGCTACAGTGCGCAGCTCCGTGAATGCGTTTATTCTACCGTGCTTTCACCGCAAGGCAGTGCGCTCTAGGCCTAAAAAATAAAATAGGCCTGTGAGAATACCGGCGTTGTAGTCTATACTGCAACAATAGCTGACGCAGTTGCCTAATTTAATCTCCATGTACCACCTTTTGTTTAATTGTACCTATTTAGAATTATGTTTTTTTAAATTATGTATGTATAGAGATTCAAACAAAACATTTATTTATTTATTTATAGTTAACTAAAACGATACAAAACCATTTACATTAATTAACTTAGAAACATTGACACATTAATTACAAAATTATAATAGTAAAATTAAACAAAAAAACAATTACAAAATTAAAATTATATAAATACTAGCTTTTGCCCGCGGCTTCGCTCGCGTTAATTTAGAATTTGACAATCAATTTGGGTTGTACTCTGCTTGTAATAATATAATTCAATAATGATTCGAAAGACACGTGGCGCCATCTATTAGCATAAGAACGTTATTGTTGTTTTCTTCGGGAACAGTAATTTCGGGATGAAAGGTAGCCTATGTCCGTTTCTGTACACCTGACAACGTATATGCAAAATTTCAGAATGATCGGTTAAGTGGTTTAGGCGTGAAAAGGTAACAAACAAACAAACAAACTCATTTTCGCTTTTATAATATTAGTTAGGATTTCTTTCTTTCTTTCTTTGTATAGATACGGATTTTATCGATAATCGCTATCGCTAGTCCATAGAGACGGCAGCGTAATTCTTGAGCGTATTGCGCGGACGGAGGAGTATGAAATTAGACACAGTTAAAGTTTATATGAAGAAGGAGGGGCGAATCCTAATATTTATATAAAATATGCATTAGAAATATATTAAATAATGAAAAATACACTACACGCACACAACCATGCATTTGACACACGCAGTCGAAGCGCGTAACTATGGTTACATATATCAATATATAATGACATATATCAGCAATATCTTACAGACAAACTTTGGTCGAATTTCGAGCACTAGGCGACCGCTAGTGTATATAGTTCTTTTGCGCGTGTATGGTCACTGCTCTCCTAAACTATTGCACCGATTTTGATGAAACTTTTTGTGTGTGTTTAACCCATTCAATGCGGCGGCCGCCGATCGGCGTCGTATTTTTTCATACTCAGATTCGGGGGACGCCGATCGGCGTCATGTATAGTTGTTTTATATTTTACCCAAATTTAAAGATATTATATTAATAAAACAACAAATGTGTTTGGAATTTACTAATGAAATGCCTAATATGAGTAGTTTTAGATATTATGTTTTTTTTTATTTCATCAAGTGCGGTTGACGCCGATCGGCGTTTACGTTAAATATGAGCCGATTCTGGCTAGTGAAAGCAAAATTTGTTGCCGCATTGAATGGGTTAAACGTATTCCTGGTTGGTTTAGATATGCATTTCAACCCTGTAGCTGGCTCAGCGATCAGTCCGTTCGGGCAGGATGTAACATCTGTCGGGTCCGATAGTAAACACTTAAATATTTAACATAATACGAACAAAAAATAAATCACACACACTCTTTGTTGTCGTAAACCATTAACATCAAACGTAATTTATGCGTTTTGCCTATCTGGTCGCCATTTTGGACATTTTTTAGGGTATTGCAGTTGGGTTTACCCCATGTGTGTTTACCCCGTGTAGCGCGTCAGTCACGACTTTTATGCTGTTATGCGCAAAAGAGCTGCGTCTCGATGGACAGGGTGCGGATGTCAGTATACTAAAAGTGTTATCTACAAAATATGATAGTACCTTCCTGGCACATTGGGCACATATGTATGTGTGTACCCGCCGGAGATGATTAACTTTTTAACCGCTTACGTCGGATTAATCCGACAAATATTGTCGTGTCCATTTCGCCAGCGTCGTATATTTCCGACGAGATACCACAGCTCGTTTAATCTGCTTTTTTATTTAATTACGGTGTTTTCTATCAAGCGTGCGGGCGTGTATGAAGAATGTGATGAAAGTGAATGAAGCCAGAGAAGTGTGTCAGGATCGTAGCAAATGGAAATCCGTGGTCTCTGCCTACCCCTCTGGGAAACAGGCGTGAATCTATGTATGTATGTATGTTTTCTATCAAAAAAATGTTTATATTGTGTAAATGGATAATTAAGTAATCATTTACAATTTAATACACTTTAGTCTCATAATTAGAAGTCCTAAAAATAAATATTTATTTTTGTAAGTATGTATTTTGGATTCACTGTGCCGGGCGCTGGGGGCACGACAACTGTTATGAAGTGGGGCGGTTAAAAGGTTAATTATAATAGATCGTTTATTATAACTAACGGTCGCCTAGTGGTCAAAATTCGAAACGCCTAAGCTTGCTAGTTTGTTTTCTTTTTTCTTTATAACATATAAATAAGGTACTATTTATTGTAATACCTATAGGTAACCATAGTTACGACGTCAGACGAACAATGCCAGAATATCGTCGGTCCAATGGTCAAGTAGCCAATCTGCAAAAACCACTTTTTTGAGGAGAGCAAAAAGAAGATTGAAATTGGTCCTGTAAATCTGAATCCTAACGTATCTTTCTGAAGTTATAGATTTAGTATTAAAAAATAAATGTCTTAATGTATGTTTTATAATAAATATTCATTTATTAATATTAAGACATTAATATTGATATATTTAACTCAAAAACGCCAAAATGGCAGATTGGCTACTTTACCACTGGACCGACGATATTACGAACGCGATTCGACTGCGTGTGTCAAATGCATGGTTGCGTGCGTGTAGTGTTTTTTCATAAATTTAATATATTTCTAATGCATATTTTATATAAATATTAGGATTCGTCCCTCCTTCTCCATATAAACTTTAACTGTGCCAAATTTCATACTCCTCCGTCCGCGCAATTTTCGTAAAAAGGGGTACCAAGTTTTTGCTTCACGTATTAATATATAGATAATAATAAACTTTATTTTAAACTAGTACACTTTACAAATTCATATTAATGTAGGCATCGCTTGCGTGAGTAAATGCAGATTAGGTTATATCAAATCAAATCAAAATCAAAAATAAATTTATTCAAGTTAGGTTACAAGGTAACACTTATGAATGTCAAAGTTACAATAAATTTTTCTGTGAATTTACATTTACTGCCACGTTCAGCAAAGCAAGGGCTCATGAGAAGAACGGGCAAGAAACTCATGGCCACTCTTTTTAATCGCCAAGTTTACAATAAAATTGTGTTTACAAATCATAACTGTAAGGTGCTGCAACCATTTCTCCATGAATTACTACTGAACATACTTTAATAAAATTTTATGGTAGCTTCTTAAACAGCAGTACGGTAAACAGCTCCATCCACTTATATGTACATAAATAATCAAGACAAGGCAGGCAAGGCGTGTTAGATTAGTAAGGTCAAGGAGGGACAGTAGGGCTTAAATGTAGTGGTGCCTAAAGGATAGTAGGTCTCTTTGTGTAGTGACCTGCCGTTTCATACGCCGCGCGGCGGGCCGAAACCTCGGCGGGGTCGCAACTGCATATGAAAGTGATTTGCGCGGGCCCGCTGAATGCAGTTTTGTCAAGGGACACCGTGGTAGGTTTAGTCGGTACTAGCTGTTACCTGTGACTTCGTCCGCGTAGATTTTAACTAAAAAGTGTTTGTCTCCGCGGAAAACTATTTTTTTCTAAAATCCAAGTAGCCTATGTTACTCTTTATAACATCAGCTATTTGCCAGTGAGAGTCCCGTCAAAATCGGTTCAGCCGTTTCGGAGATTAGCCGGAACAAACAGACAGACAGCGAGACAAAAATTTTAAAAATATATGTTTTCGTATAGGTACCTTATATACTTTCATATGCATTAGATAAAAAGCTGTTTTTTTTTTATTTTTTTTATTTTTTTATTTTGCTCGTCAAAATGACCACACTCCACCTGATGGTAAGCAGTCGTGTGGTCTAAGAGCAGTGGCCTCCACATCGCCCCCACAGTAGCCGAGGCGATGTTGAGGTCTCTACTTTGACGGCCTGAGAAGATGCTTTTTCACGCCCCGCTTAAAGAACCCAGGATTGAAGGAAGAAGGAAACACGTGCCTTGGCAGAGAATTCCATGCCTTGGTCGTTCGGCAGAGAAATGAGGACCCAAACTTTTTGGTACGCGCTCTAATCGACTCTACCGTGTAAGGATGGCATCTGAGCCCAGCACGCGTTGTTCTGGATAGGAAAGGGGAGGGCGGGATAAGGTGGAATAACTCTTCAGAGCACTCCCCGTGGTATATTCTGTAGAAACATGCCAATGAGGCAATGTCTCTACGGAGTTGCAGAGGTTCCAGTGAACTCGTGACCTCTGGATCTCCGATGATACGGACAGCCCGCCGCTGTAACCGGTCGAGAGCGTCCAGCAAGTACTGCGCGGAGCCATCCCAAAGATGACATTTTGACATTACAAACAGACACTTCAATTTTATTTATTTGTATAGATTATCGGGAGGTTCATTACCATCATTATCATCTTTCTTTGTCCGACATAACCCCTCCGGCCGGCGCCCCCGCGGAGGTGTATAGAATTGTAACAGTACCTTTTTTCTGAACCCTGTGTTCTTTTATGTTCCCCCGACAACGAGTATGTGAAATTTCATAATGATAGGTCGATAAGCGTAACAAAGGTCACATTCGAATTTAGCTATACAAATAAATAAAATTGAAGTGTCTATTGAAATTAAACTACTGTATACGGATTTTATCGCGTTGTTTATTTGACAATTTTTTACAAAATTTTGAATTTTAGTTTAATAGTAATAGTAGTGTAACGGTTTTCAAAATTTTGTAATAAAGTGTCAAATAAACAACGCGATAAAATCCGTATATAGTAGTTTAATTTCAATGAATAACATTCGCGTAAACAGAAGACAATATTATTGAAGTGTCTGTTTGTAATGTCAAAATAACAGCTTTTTATCTAATGCATATGAAAGTATATAAGGTACCTATACAAATACATCTATTTTTAAAATTTTTGTCTGTCTGTCTGTCTGTTTGTTCCGGCTAATCTCCGAAACGGCTGAACCGATTTTGACGGGACTCTCACTGGCAGATAGCTTATAAGGAGTAACTTAGGCTACGTTGATTTTCGAAAAAAAATAGGGTTCCGCGGAGACAAACACTTTTTAGTTAAAATCTACGCGGACAAAGTCGCAGGTAACAGCTAGTATTAATTAAGATTGTGAGTTTCCAATACATGGAGTTATCGCTACATACGGTATTCCCCATTAAGTAATAACTAATAACATACAAAATATATTTTTAATTGGCAAAGTAATCAGTATCACCTAATTCTTAAAACCAGTCAATACTTTATCTACCATTTTCAGGAAATAAGAATTACGGTTTGAACCTACACTACAGAATATAATCTAAATTATATCCTGTTTTATTAAACTTAGGTAATTCGCAGTAAAATGACAAGCTTATCAAATTAACCCTAACTTATATTGTAAATGCGGAAGTGAGTTTGTTTGTTACGCTTTCACGCCTAAACTACTCGACCGATTATCATGAAATTTCGCTTACACGTTGTCAGGGGAACAGAAAAGGATTTAAGATACCTATCATTCAGAAAAAGTACTGGAAGAGTCCACATATCTTCGAGAACATTATGTAGAACTTTTAGACATGCAGGTTTCCTCACGATGTTTTCCTTTATCGTTAAAGCGAGCGAAAATTAACTATTTAATACGCACATAACTTCGAAAGTCAGAGATACGCATTTAGATCGACGCGTTTCATGCAAAACAACATTGATATAAAATTCGCTAAAGCTAAAATATTCAATGACAGTTATTTGACTTGATTATAGTCGTCGGCCATATTTAAATTCAATTGGATAACAATGAATCTATTAACTTTTAACAATAATGTAATTAGCAAGTCTAATTGAAGGTAATTAATCAATGCATGCCGTATTAGCTATAGTCACGTCCCTGGCTTCGTTCGTATTTATACTAATATTATAAAGCTGAAGTTTGTTTGTTTGTTTGAACGCGCTAATCTCAGGAACTACTGGTTCGATTTGAAAAATTATTTTAGTGTTGGATAGCCTATTTAACGAGAAGGGCTATTAGGGGATTTCTCTGAATGAGTCAGTCAATCAGTCAGGTACCTATTAAGTGGTAATTTAAGTTTATATAATATGGAATATAGATAGATGTGAGTTTGTTTGTAAAGCTTTCACGCCTTAATTACGCGACCGATCATCATGAAACGCATATACGTTGTCAGCGGTACAGAAAAGGACATAGCGTATCTTTCATCCAGAAAAAAATGCAGCTTCAACTACAGTCGCTGAGTGACAGAAAATTGTCATAATCTACATTTAGGCGAACGGAGCCGTGGGCTAAAATCTACTTATAATATAACTAGACGTTCCCGCGGTTTCACTCGCGTTTATCGTTACTGCGGCGCTCCCATGGGTCGTAGCGTGATGTATATAGCTTATAGCCTTCCTTGGTCAGATCGGCGACGTTCTGGACAAAGACCAGGTTAAGAGCACCTTAAACCGGCGAGCGTGTATGAGGAATGTGATGAAAGTGAATGAAGCCAGAGAAGTGTGTGAGGATCGTAGCAAATGGAAATCCGTAGTCTCTGCCTACCCCTCTGGGAAACAGGCGTGAATCTATGTATGTATTTAGAATTGTTCCGTTGAATGGCAAATTTCCAATCTCTGTACATTTACGGAGAATTGTGTGGTATAAAAACCCACATTGTTTTATCAATATGATTATAAATTATAATATTATGACAGCTGTATTAGCAAGCACCAATAGCCTAGTGGGAAACCGTTGGACTGCCACGCAGAAGTCTCGAGTTCAATCCCAAGGCGCGCATCTCTGACTTTTCGAAGTTATGTGCGTATTATATAGTTAGGTAATTATCGCTCGCTTTAACGGTGAAGGAAATCATCGTGAGGAAACCTATATGTCTGAGGGTTCTCCATAATGTTCTCGAAGATATGACTGAAGTCTGCCAACTCGCACTGGGCCAGCGTGGTGGACTACGGCCTAACTCTTTTCACACTGAGAAGAGGCTCGTGCCCAGCAGTGGGACAATTTAATACGGCTTAGGCGCAAAATGTCTATTTCGCAAAATGTCAACCGTGCGCAAAATGTCTCTTTCTCATAATGTCTCTTTCGCAGAATGTCTCTTTCGCAATATGTCGCATTTTGCGCCTAAGCTCATATTATTATTATCTATATAAATAAAATTGAAGTGTCCGTTTGTAATGTAAAATAACAGCTTTTTAATAAATGCATGTGAAAGTATAGTAAGTACGTTACTAAATTTTTTTTTTTATTTATTGTCTGTTTGTTTGTTCCGGCTAATTTCTAAAACGGTTGGACCGATTTTGACGGGACTTTCACTGCCAGATAGTTAATGTTATAATAAGTAACTTGTTTTTTTTTGCTTTTATTTTAGATAAGAATTAGGTCACCGCGAAAAATAAAATTCCACGTGGACGAACTCGCGGGTTACAGCTAGTTAGTATATAAGTACTTATATAAACACTAGCTGACCCGCGCAACTTCGTCTGCTTCACATAAGAGAATTTTCCTAGTTTTTGCAACATTGTTGCCGCTCCTATTGGTCGTAGCGTGATGTAATATAGCCTATAGCCTTCCTCTATAAATGGGCTATCCAACACTGAAATATTTTTTATAAATGAAGCGGATGGCCGTTTCGCGCGTTAAACAAAAATCAACCGTATAGCCGTACCCATACTGGCGCGGCGAGATATGGAAGTTTTATTTCATCTATATCTTGTGTGTTTATAAACCGATTTCTATAATTTTTTTTTATAAAATTAATATTAAAGTGTACTTTTTGAATATGGGAGTTTGATAAAGATATATATATATATACAGGGTGTAAGGGACGGTGTACCGAAAACGTTGCACAATCGTTTGTCCATAAGTACACAACTGAAGGGAAATGTCAATTCAAAAATGAAACGTACGATTAAAGTTTTATGCTAGTACATTGTAATTTACACTACGCAATGTATCGCTACCAATGCAATGTGTCCGCCCGCGCTATCGTATCGCGCTTCCCGCGCACCAACGCTACGCGCGCTCACATTATCTGACGGAGCCCGGATCACCTATTTTAGTGATCTACTACAATAATAATGTAAACGTTGTGACTAACAATCGGATTGTACAATTTTATTATTGTACTTGTAAATTTGAATAAACTGAATAACGTCTTATAAAATTATTCTTATACGCACATTTCGTTAATGTTTGTGTAGGTAAAAACAGAAAGCCAAATGTGTTTATAAAATAAAAAGGTAGTGTGATTTACGATAAATTCTTTGAATTAACAGTAAATTGTAAAAGTAATTAAACCTTACCTTAAGATCTCGCGGGCCTCATAAGATATGGTTCAAAATGGCTGCCTCCAACTTGTTCACAAACTTGCGCACGATTGAGTGTTTCGGCGTGAAGGCGAGGCATCATGGAGGGGTCTGCGATAATGTCAGCTTTCAACTTTACAAATGCTGCCGTTATACGATTCTGCATTTCGTCCGCAGTAGTGCACTCACTGACGAACACTTTTTCCTTGATATAGCCCCACAAAAAAAAATCCAGCGGTGTTAAATCCGGTGAGCGGGCTGGCCACGAGTGGGGCCCGAATCGCCCAATCCATCTCCCAGGAAATGTGTTGTCAAGATATTGGCGCACTCTGAGCACGACATGCGGTGGCGCACCGTCGTGTTGAAACCAAATTTGAGGTAATTGAGCAAGCGGCAAATCTTCCATTTGATCCCATTCTGCGGCAAGGTCGGAACGTAACTCATCCAGGACAGTTGTCAGGTCTTGCTGTAGAAAATCCAAGTATCGGGGTCCATTCAAGCGCTCCGGTA
This sequence comes from Catocala sponsa, assembly GCA_963564715.1. Classification (NCBI taxonomy): domain Eukaryota; kingdom Metazoa; phylum Arthropoda; class Insecta; order Lepidoptera; family Erebidae; genus Catocala; species Catocala sponsa. The sequence goes on along the minus strand of OY751356.1, from coordinate 6,675,457 downwards.
AAAAGTAAGGCCCTAAAATTTTGTTGTTATAGACCCCCGCCCATACGTTTACTGACCAACGCGTTTGGTGACCCGTTTGTTGGGATGCATGTGGATTACTTCGCGTCCAAACGTGCGAGTTACGTCGATTCCACATGCCATTCAGAGTAAACGTGGATTCGTCAGTCCAGATTATGTGGGATACTAAACTTGGATGTTGCCGCTACTGATTCATCAACCACCTGCAGTATGCAATACGCCGAACTTGATCGCCAGGCACGAGAGCTTGCACTTTATGAATATGGTACGGCCGTTGTCTGCGTAAAATTTTATGCACAGTCCAGTGCGATACGCGAGTTCCATGGTTACGGCGCAGAAGTTTAGCGGTGGTTCGCGTACCAAGGTGTGGATTACGGTGAACGGCAACGAGAATTCTCCGCTCAGTGGAAACTCTAATCGGCCTTCCGGAACCCTCCTGATGCGGTACTATGGGTAAATTATCCAGTACTCGTTGATACGTACGAGAAATCACACGACTGTCCATAGGGTGACGAGCGTCAGGATACCGCTGGATGTAAATGCGAAGCGCCAACGAAGCATTGCCTCGTGCTTCCCCGTATGCCATGAGCATTTGTCCATATTCGCGTGCACTAAATGGCTGACTCATTATTTATTAGGCACAAACACAACTTTGTAGTTACACAAAAAAGTTATAAACAAAACAAAAACGTTAACAAAATGTTATGAACACAGTAAATAAACACAATTTAGTACACAAAATAGTTATAAACAAAATAAAAAACTTAACAAAATGCAACGAAAATAGTAAACACTCGCGAATACGAGAGATTACGTCACGTACTTCCGATTCCTGACAGTAGCGCGACCGAACTGAAGAATTCAAAAATAAATTTCTTTTGCATTTGTAGTCATATTAGATAGGGATGAGATACATCTATCTAATTAAATAAATCCATAGTCGATAACTCTCATAAAATATTTTTATGAGAGTTATCGGCTATCCATTAATTTTATACTTATACATAGTAATAAACTGTTTATGGCTAATTCTATTAACAAATTTTTGTTACAGTTTTGTATTTTAACAGTTAAGTAAAGATTTACTAGATTACATTACATTGTATGAATCGCTGTGTACAAAAAGCTTTGTTTTAAAACAATTAGATGGTCTTTTACATTAATTATTATTAAACGTGATTAAATAAACTCATACATGTACATTTACGATACGAAATATCAAAACAATAATTATTTTTTTACATTTAAAATGCAAATGGGTATTGTAAAGTGATAGTAGTATAACATTTAATTACAGGCTACTTTAATCATTACAATCTTTTCAATCTACGTGACTAATTTAATAATAAATAGTGCTAACACGTTCATGTAACCTTTACTTTTAAAAGGAAAACAACTATTTTATTTATTAACCTATCCCGCTTTGTTTAATACACTTTTTTCGATATCGATCATTGATCATAGATCTTCCCTAGTTCAGTGGTAGTAGGTACGATGCGGGCGGGTTTTTACACAGCACACTATTGCCGGTGCGTAAAAAAAGGTTTTTGCGTTGGTCATTGCCTTGTCCGCGCAAGATCAGCTGATTGGATCAACTGTGTTTATTTTGTATGTTTGGATTACATTGCTGTTTTTCGGTATTATGTAGTTTTTATTGATATTGTCTAATATAATGGGTCGTTTACTCGTTGTGTAATCATTATCAGTTAGAAAAATGTGAAATTTTGAAAGAAAATTCGATAATTTTCCGGTGGAAAATTCCTACGTTTTCCAACTCAGAATGATGGTCCGAAGCTAGTATTTCAGTTTTCGGTGAACCGTCACTTACACCCTGTATGTGAAATACAATATATTTATGTATTTAATACACTTTGAAGAAATGCCTAACGATTAAACACGTTATTGTGGCTAATTTATAAAAGATAGATATATACTATCGAGGACTTTTTTGTAGATCTTTTGAAGACCATCATCTTTGTAATACATATTTTTGGTGTATGATCAACGTATGCGAGGATAAGAGCTTGAAAGTGCATTTTCGTCCGACTTGCTTCAAATTAAGCGTCACTGCTCAGCTCCTATGTGTTTTAGCGTTATGTTATATAGCCTATAACCTGCCTAGGAGTATGGACTACAATCGTACCACGTTTGGTTAAAATCCCTTCAGTAGTTTTTGACCCATGCGTGCATATACAGACAGACAGACAGACAAACAATTTACTGATTGCATTTTTGTCATCAGTATCGATCACCATTCATCCTCCAATATTAATTTTGAATATATATTCAATGTACAGAATTGACCTCTCTACAGTTTTATTATAAGTATAGATATAGATGACGTTATAAATACTGAAATAACTGAAACCACTTCCTGTGTTGACGTGTTATGTACAAACACTTTGATAAGACTCTTATCGTTGTATGTCATAAAATTACTCATTCAAGCTGTAATCTATACAAATACTAGGCTTTGCTCTCGACTTCGTACGCCTGATTAGGTAGTACCTACCTATCTATATGCATGTAAACCTACCTTATGAATCACTCTGTCTATTGGCGCATGAAAACCCGTTCAGTAGTTTTTGAGATTATCGCGAACAGACAGTCAGACGCGGCAGGATATATAATATGTAGTGAAACTCCACTTTCAGGTGGCGTATTAAGTTGAAACATACACCACACTTTAAGTTACATAATATATTATACTAGCTGTTACCTGCGACTTCGTCCGCGTAGATTTTAACTAAAAAGTGTTTGTCGTCGCGGAACCCAACTAACTATATTTCTCTGCCCAAGCTACTTAAATGGCGTAGTTTTTATAGTGTAAAGCTAGATAATAGCATGGCTTACTCAAAAACAACATTTAAATAGGCGTCGTTAGATTACACGCTGTCACAGAATGCGTAAGAAAAATAAAGATTCACAGCTCCTCCCTCGTAGGTGATAGCGTGATAATATGTAGCCTATATGTTGACCCGACCTGGTAGTAATATTCATGCAAAATTTGAAGTAAATCCATGCAGTAGTTTTTGAGTTTAGCCCGGACATACATACAGACAAATAGACAAACAGACAAAAATTCTAAAAACTATTTTTTTGGCTTCGATATCGATTGTAGATCACGCCCCAAGTATTCTTTTAAAAAAATATATAATGTACAGTTTTGACTTTCCTACGATTTTATTATATGTATAGATAAAAATAATAATATCAGCCCTGTATTAAACTGTCCCACTGCTGGGCACGGGCCTCTTCTCAGTGTGAGAAGGGTTAGGCCATAGTCCACCACGCTGGCCTAGTGCGGGTTGGCAGACTTCACATAATATCTTCGAGAACATTATGGAGAACTGTCAAACATGCAGAATTCCTCACGATGTTTTCCTTCACCGTTAAAGCGAGCGATAATTAACTATTTGATAGTTTAGTTGGTTTTGTTGAAAACTATCAGTGCAATGAGATAGAAGCAACGAAGGAGCTTCATATTCGATCGAAACATTATTTTTGTTCTGATATCGTTTTGGCTGGTTTTGAAATTATACTCATCATATCTCCTTCTAGCTTTTATTGCGGCTGCACTTGATAACAGTCCTTTTTTTCTGTATAAAAGGTTCGCTATATCCTTTCCCCTGACAAGGTGTATGCGAAATTCCATGATGATCGGTCGAGTAGTTAAGGCCGGCAAGCGTAACAAACAAACTCATTGCCATTTATAATATTAATTATGATTATAAAATGGCGTTCTAATAATTATAATTAGCTAATAGACTTATTATTGTCCTGTTATTTCGCATGCGGGGTATTAAATGAACGAGGAAATATACCCATGTAATAATTGAGAGGTACATACATACATTCACGCCTGTTTCCCAGAGGGGTAAACAGAGACTACGGATTTCCATTTGCTAAGATCCTGACACACTTCTCTGGCTTCATTCACTTTCATCACATTCCTCATACACGCCCGTCGGTTCAAGGAGCTCTTAACCTGGCCTTTGTCCAGAACGCCTCCGATCTGATCGAGAAACGTTCGCCTAGCTTTTCCTCTTGCGACTGTATCCATTCACACTAGCCTTATAAACTTTCTTAGTCAGTCTTTCCTCGTCCATTCTTTCTACATGTCCAAACCAGCTTAACATACCCTTTTCTATTCTTGTAACTATATCCATTGAGAGGTAATGACCATGAAATGGATGTTTTTGAAAATACCTAATTAATCATCACAATAAAACATAGGTACTTACTTACCTAATATTGTCTTCTGTTTACGCGAATGTTATTCATTGAAACTAAACTACTATATACGGATTTTATCACGTTGTTTATTTGACACATTATTACAAAGGACAATGAACAATTTGGCCTATGAATCAACACACATTCCACCTAAACAATAATTTGTATTTTATTTTATGACTTAATAATCAATCATTACAATCTCACGGACACTTTCGAATCTTATTTTCGTGTTAAAAGTATTTTCGCGATTTCAAATACATCGGCATCCATCGTTTATATCTGAGACACGCAGTGTTGCCATGTCTACAGTTTTTACAATATGTGTACGGTTTTATCAGATAAATTATTTCATATTTAGTTTGTCTGTAATTTTTCTGACGTAGTTAATACGAATGCTATTCTATAAATACCATTATTGAACATCATCATAGATATGACCAATTTCTTAAAAAGTCATTTCATTTCATTTCATTCCATTCATTTCATTTCATTCATTTCATTTCATTTCATTCATTTCATTTCATTTCATTCATTTCATTTCATTTCATTCATTTCATTTCATTCATTTAATTCATTTCATTCATTTCATTCATTTCATTCATTTCATTCATTTCATTCATTTCATTTCATTCATTTCATTTCATTAATTTCATTTCATGGCAACACTTTTTATTACGTTGTGGAATGCATTGACGCATACCCCTCCGCGGGGGCGGGCGGAGGGTTTATGTCGGACTCACCGGGGTAAAAGAGAAAGATGGAATAAAGATGATAATAATGGACCTCCCGGATTATTCAGAAACAATATTCAGAAGTGTCCGTGACTTATATTCACTTTTATTTGAATACTGGCTTTTACCCGCGGCTTCGCTCGCGTTAATTGAGAATTTGAAAAAAGAAAAAATACTTTCCAGTTGTTTTTGTCGTAAAAAATATGTATTTACTTTCATTCAAATTCACGCCACTACAATTTAAAACAACAGTTAAAAAGAGTAAGTCTATTGGGCAAGATATGAGTCCAATTTATACCCTCCTGGGCCTTTTCTAGATGATTTGTTAATAGTATATGACAATGAAGAGAATAATAACTTTTAAACTTTCGCGTTGCATGATATATAAGTATATAATATGTAACGGGTATTAACGCGATCATGCATAATGTTTACCTTATAGGCTTGACGTTTCGACCAGGTTACACCGGCCGTGGTCACAAGCTGACTGGTGCTGCGATGAATGAATATAGACGTTTAAAGTAACTGTGCAGATTAATTTTATTTTATATACCTAATTGGCGCCGCGGTGCGTGTCAGCATTTTTACATCGTAATTTTATTAAATAGTGACTATAAAGCATTCGTCGCAAAAGGTTGTGTGTGTTTATCATTTTCTATTACGCAATCTGTTTATCAATATTATCGACTTTCGTCACTATCATAAATCGTAAGCGAGATCAAGCCCCTATAATAACAAATGTGTGTTTTTTTCATACTCCTTAAGTATAACTGGATAAAAATATATTACAAACACACCTCCTATCATAATTAAATAATAGAGCATTGAGAAAAGATATGTTTTTGAATTATCTTACAGCCAGACACATTTTCGTATAGCAAAATAACCTCAATACATTTTGCTTTTATAGGTATTTCTCAAATAGTGGCGTCAATTTGAATATATTTTTTAGATATGTAATTGTCGGAGTGGCAGCGTTTATCCCGTCCTTATCAGCCATTTTATAGGATCAAAGCACGTGGGCGTGCAGTGGGAAATGTTGGTTTCAATCAATAGAAAACACGTAGGTAGTCAGATAACTTTTAACTTGTATTCGAATTCAACTAACAACTACTTCACACTAAGAGCACTTATTATCACTATGAAACGCGAGACAGTTCCTACAAGGTGTGCACTGGTCGACGCCTCGACGGTAACACGCAGACTGAGCTTTGTCCGCTCGTCGCGCCGCCTCGTAGACTCCGTCTAGCACCGCTAGATGGCGCTGGCATTCCGTCTTAATGCCTTTCTGTGTCACTAGATGGCGCTAGTGTCCCAACTAATAGTATTGCCGTTCCGACATAACGATGTTAAGATCTTAAAACACTACATTTTTATAGTAATTTTTGATGTCCATCTTTTGCCTGAGACACTATGGAGAATGGGCATTCATCCCTGCCTCGAACGTACAACACCGCAGTGGTAATGCACTTAATCCATATACAGATAGGTCAGATAACATTCATCACGAACCTTCTAGAACATTACGTAGAACTCTCAGACATGCAGGTTTCCTCACAATATTTTCCTTTACTATATATATATTATTCAACTTACGTATGGGAATGTAAAAAATAACTTTTTGTACCGACCAGTTATACAAGGAAATAATGTCAAGAAAAAAATAGTTTTTGAGTTTTATGAATAAATCAAGTTGTCAGACTTGTAAGTATACTTCACTCAAGTGTAGGCGTTTGATAAATATTAGAGGTCGCTAAGTGGTCGAAATTCGACAATAATTATTGATTTAAATTTTAAGATTGATTGTTATTATATATACCGCGAAATTGCAATAGGTACTATCGGCTCCAGCGACGGATGACCATTTCAGAAAAAATTTCGCTTGCACATGTTGACCAGTTGAGTTTGTATCGCCTTAGAATCGGTAAACAAATGTAAAGTGTAAAAAAACTCAAACAAAGAAAGGGGCGTGTCACGGGTACGGGTACCAAGTGTTGGCCTGCTATGCGATTTTAACCTTAGGAGTGGTCATCCGTCTCTGGAGTCGATAGTACTTAAAGTATGTAACCATAGTTACGTCGCTGAAACTGAAATTACATCAGCGACTCATCCAGCAGGCCCAATGCAGAGATATGAACGCTGCGACAACGCAACGTATATGCTGCGACAACGCAACGTATACGCTGCGACAACGCAACGTATACGCTGCGTTGCCACTTGCAAGCTACAATCCTAACTAATATTATAAATGCAAATGTGAGTTTGTTTGTTATGCTTTCACGCCTTAACTACTCGACCGATCATCATGAAATTTTGCATACACATTGTCAGTGGTACTGAAAAGGACTTAGGGTTTACAAGAGAAGATTTTGCCGGCAACTTCGCTCGCGTTAATGTTCTAATGTCGATAAATCTCTATCCATCGGTAACAGTACTTTTTTCTGGTTGAAAGGTACCCATGTATGTCCTTTTCTGTGCCCTTGACTACGTGTATACCAAATTTCATTATGATCGATCGAGTAGGTAAGGCGTTACAAGCGTACCTAACTAACAAACTCACATTCACATTTAAAATATTAGTTAGGAAATTTATTTGTATTAATAAACTCAAAATCTACTGGTTCTGAAAGCATATAAAGCTACAGTAACCAGTTTGATTCCCAACCATTAACATTTTGGCATGAATCCAATTCGCATATAAACATTATTTTCTTTCGAAATGTTTTCTCAGAAAATGATGGCAACCTTGGTACGTTTTTCTGACCTATTTACATTAAAATGGACGCCTAAAAAAGCAATATGTCAAACATCAGAGTGATTTAAAAAACAAAATATCATGCAGAGATTGCGTATCTGTTTAAGTTGTGCGTTGCGACTTTGATTTCTTCACGGGATAATATATTATATTGTAAACCTCATTGTAAACACTCTTTTATTTTTTATGAATGCTCTTAATCTATTATGAAGAAGAAAGAATTGATTTTTTGTTTGTAAGGATTTGACACAAAAACTATTCGACTGATTTTAAAAATTCTTTCACAACTAGAAAGCTATAACCATTATCACCGAGTATCAAAGGCGATATTAAAAAAAATGGTACTGTTACTAACATAAGTTAACCTACTTTTACGCAAGCAAAGCCACGAGCAAAAGCTGGTTTAAAATATTTTGGTGTTTGTGTATATTATTAAATTATTATGAACTAGATACAGATAACTAACTTCTTTTTCCTTTTGTTACAGATGTCAGCCATTTGACGGAAGATAAATAAAAAAAATAACCACAAAAACTATGGGTAGCCCCACAGTGTCCAACGCCAAACCAGTACCAATGGAGAATACAGATAAAAAATCGCTAACTAAACTCCTCAAATCTCTTCTCCCTAAAAAGAAGAAAAAGGAAAAGAATTTAAAACAAGAAGAGTTACAAGAACAGAAAAAAGAGATCAAAGTGCAAAAAGACACAGTTACTGTCATACTTGAAAGCTTCAACAAACTTGACTTAGAAGAGACGAAAGTGTCACAAGAGAATGCAGAAGAAGATGAATTGGAGAACTTCAACTTTAAAGTGATAGAAGAACCGAGAAATGAGAGAATACACTCGCATTCTTCAGAAGACAGCGGGTTCTCTGATAAAACGGAGAATTCCGAGAAAGCTGAGAATGTGGATAAAGCTGATGATTTAGCTGGCGAATTGGAGAAGTTAGAGTTAGATGGAGAGGGAGAGGGTAAGAAAAAGAAGAAGTTGCAGACGGTTGTCGTTTCAAGAACTCCTATTAAGACAAAGCTGTGTAACTATTCTTCTGGTTATCCTTATCCGGCAAGAGAAGCAGATCCATACCGACAGGTAAGAGTCTACTTATTTTATTTTCTTATTCTGTACTTACTTCTCTCACGCCTATATCTTCGAAAGGTAGGCTGGTAGATGTGCTAAGGTTACCAACTATACCGTTACAAACAGTATTATACATTTATTTGCTCTTAAATAAGGATCCATTAAAAAAGTATACATAATACTATTTTCGTCATCGGTCCAGAGCCATAAATGACAACAGATTATTGAATTGCGCTAGAAGATAAAAAAATAGGTTTTGGAATTATTGAAAGGACTGTTTTTTAACCGACTTCAAAAAAAGGAGGAGGTTATCAATTCGTCTGTATTTTTTTTTGTTTGTTACCTCATAACTTTGGAATGGGTGAACCGATTTCGATGATTCTTTTTTTATTTTTGTTTTTAAATACTGTTTGATTAGCTCTCCAACTTTAAAGTAGAATATAGCCGTGTCCATAAACTGTCCCACTAATGGGCACGGGCCTGTTCTCAGTGTGAGAAGGGTTATAGTCCACCACGCTGGCGCAGTGCGGGTTGGCAGACTTCACATATCTTCGAGAACATTATGTAAAACTCTCTGACATACAGGTTTCCTCACGATGTTTTCTTCTACCGTTTATATACAAGGTTGCTATGATCCATGGACATTAAAATGGACAGAGTATTCCATATGGGCTCAGTGTTAATTCGAAACGGTTAAAAACTCGATAAAGATAAAAATGGAAAATCACTTGTTTCAAATAAATTAAATAATTTAATACGCAAACACCATATTTTATAAACATCTGTTGTCTGTCATTGTTTCATTGTTGTTTTTCTTTCTTTGTTTCATTGTTGTCACGGGTTTATTTATTGCTAATGGTGTAAACTAGTAGTGAAAACACAAGCATAACATATGCTTGTGTTTTCGTTCTTATTGCGCTAAGATTAAGACTCACTTTGGCGTGATTGTTGGCTACTGTAATAATGTATACTAAGGATCAGAGGGGCAACGTCTCCTACATTTTTGTCGCTTTAAGGTGCATGACCTTAGATACCTATGCTTAGACTCTCGGTCAGCTGTTAGGGCAGATAAAACCCGTTGCAGTTTAGCAAAAAGTAAAAATCTATCCTGTGGCTAAACTTTTAATTTCCTAAATAAGTAGGCGGCAAAAAAAAAATCCACTTCGGGCGGCTGACACCTACGCTACGCGAGCCATGTAGTAGCCATGATGATTAAAAATAGTATTAGTAGGTTTTAGTTAGATTAGCTTTAGCAAAAATATTGGACACGTCACTGGCTCACTATTACAAGGTTCTATCTTATTTTTTTTTAACTTTGGGGAAATGAGGTTTAAAATTTGCATATCATTAAAAATAACGTAAAAAATAACTTAGAACTATTTGCGATTTAATATTGTGAGGTGGTAAGTGCTTCCATCTATTACTATATTAGTCTAAACAAAAAGGAATGACATATAGAACCATGCAATATTCATAACTCATTTTTTTCAAACATGTAACGTAGAACCTTGTAATATTGGACCAGCGACGTATTTTTCTTTGGGATTAAATATAATGACCACCAAAAATAGTAATTGCGCAGCAAAATATGCTTACTAAAATATATCATAACGAGCACCTATACGCTTCAAATCACTGCATTCCGTCTCGGAAGGGTTAGGTTATGTTAGGTTCCTTCTTAAACCCACCCAAAAATAGGAGCCTCCTGCAAAGCGAGGCTCCGTTGACTTATTTTGATTTCTTTAAATATATTTTGCTGTGCAATTTGGTGATCATTTACTATTTTTGACTGTTATATTTTACTATATCTGGTGATAAGTTAAACATAAGCCTTTTTCTTTTGTCCCACAAACTAACGAGATAGGTGCAAAAACCCAGGATTCAACTTCTTCGTCTTAAATGTACATCATGTGACTTTGTGACCCCTATACCTCAGGACCCTTTTGACCCGGCCCATATTAAAACTCGACCGAGGTATGACCCCAAGGTGTCTGCACACCACGTTACAAATCAATCGGTCCAGTGGTTCCGAAGTTATGCCTGTCACTAACAGACAGACACACAGACCCACATAGTGTTTTCATTAGCCTCTGAACAAACAACGCGTCTAAATTTCGTGCTACGTCACTTGTCAGTATAAATTTTACAATCGCGTGACGTCACAAGGCCCCACTCTCGAACCCTTTTATTGTTTAGTCAATATGTTTTGCTACCAAAATACGGCCCAAAATATTTTTTTTTGTCATCTGTCTATTCTTTTTTTTTAAAGATTTCTATCGACACCTTTACGTGTTTACCGGAGCGCGTAAAGCCTGTTCTATCCCATAGACAATAAGTATGTGTTTGTCTATGGGAGAGACCCACATGTAGTATTCCGTTACAATTCTGGTTTTCCTTCCGGGGTATGGCGGCATTGCTATTTATTAATGTGACTTAATTCTGATTACGTTGTTAGAACTGTGGTGTAGGTATGCTTTTCAGTTGCCGGGCAATCGTGAGATCTTGAGTTCGATGCTTCGGACGGAAATAGTGTTAGGTATTGTGTTTCACTGTTACGATTATCGTGGTAGTAGCTCAGTGTGGCCGATAGACAGCAAGATTGGCTATCAGATTATTTTTAAACTAGCTTTTGCTCGCGTTAATTTAGAATTTGACAATCAATTCGGGTTGTACTCTGCTTGTAATAACATAATTCAATCATGATTCGAACGACACGTGGCGCCATCTATTATCATAAGTACGTTATTATTGTTTTCTCGGGAACAGTAATTTTTTTCGGGGTGAAAGGTAGCCTATGTCCGTTTCTGTATCTGTCAACGTATATGCAAAATTTCAGGATGATCGGTTCAGTGGTTTAGGCGTGAAAAGGTAACAAACAAACAAACTCATTTTCGCTTTTATAATATTAGTTAGGATTAGGATGTATATGTGATAGGACAATTTTATTTTTGTTCTGTAACTGCCTTACACTGTAAGGGAACAAAGATGCTGTGTCTGTAACTGCCTCCGTGGCGCAGCGGTAGTGAATGCGACTGCTGTGCATGAGGTCTCGGGTTCGAATCCCGGGTCGGGCCAACAAAAAGTTATTATGTTTTTGTGTTAAGAAAACTCAATAGCAGCCCGGAGTTAGGAAGTTGGCGGTGTTAGACACCCCCGTGCCTCGGAAAGCACGTAAAGCCGTTGATCCTGCGCCTGATCTCTCTCCGGTCGTGTCGGTGCCCATCGGATCATGAGAGTTAGTGAACAGAGAGTGCACTTGTGTTTACGCACACACTTGTGCACTATAATATCTCCTGCGCAGAGAGCCAGTCTCCGTAAAGACCGGCCGCCGCGACCACCATGACTGTAATTCGGTCTGGAGGACATTATTATAATAATTATTAAATTATACATATATTAAAAAAGAACTAACGCAGAGCAGCTAATGTTTTCTGTTTTTGAAACTACTTTTTGTCTTTGTTCGACCTTTATGCAAAAAATACCTACTAAAGAGTTTTGGATGCGATTCCACAGTAAAATAGCTTTGGCCGCGTCTACCCTAAAAATAAGATACCCCAGAATATTAGATGTTAGGTCAAGTCTTAGCTTTTTTCTAGCCCGTAGTTTCTTTGTGACCCTGAAACATAAGCCTAGATAAACCAATGCTTTGAACCTATTTTATATGTTGTATTTTTTTAAATTTTGGATAGTCTTTTACCCCTAATAATAATAACTAGCGGTAGTGATCAAAATTCGGCCAAAATTCCTAAGCCTGCTACTTGCTTTTCTTTTTTTTCTATTACATATAAATAAGGTATAGGTAACCATAGTTACAAAGAATTGTACGACGTCAGACGAACAATGTCGAAATACTACGAACGCGATTCGACTGCGTGTGTCAAATGCATGGATGTGCGCGTGTAGTGGTTTTTCATTAATTTAATGTAATTCTAATGCATATTTTATAAAAATATTAGGATCCGCTCCTCTTTCTCCATATAAACTTTAACTGTGCCAAATTTCATACTCCTCCGTCCGCGCAATTTTCTTAAAAAGGGGTACAAAGTTTTTGCTTCGTGTATTAATATACAGATTCCTGTGTCGCGGGGATTTTACAAACGTTTAAACAACGGACACATAGACACAAATTTTTGTCTTGTATGGGGATCGAACCTACAACGGCGCTGTTGTAGTGCCGAAGCGACCACAGAAACCACTACGCCATCCGAACAATTATTCTATTCATTGCAACTATCTCTTCAAATTAATTACTGTAGTTGGCGAACACCATTGAACTCTGCCAGAAGCAATTTAATAATAACATACGATCGAATTCAGTCGAAATCGTTTTACTCACGCAACTATTTTTAATTACTATCGATTTAGAAACCTTGACGAGTTGCAACACTATTTGGCGCCAAAACTTTTACCTGTCAAAAAGTTGTATTACTAAAATGTTTAACCTAGAAAATAGTATAGTTACTAACTTTGACAGAGGCTTATCTTAGGTGTTCGGGAGACGGGAACAGTACTTTTTTTAGATGATAGGTACCCCATGTCTTTTTCTGTAGCCGTAACAACGTATATGCGATATTTCAAAATTAATTTCCAACCATCAAACTTACATTCACGTAATTTATTATAATTAGGATATTTAGAATATGATTAACTAGATATGCCCGCGGTTTCACTCGCGTTTATGATTACTGCGCGGCCCCCGTGGGTCGTTGCGTGATGTTATGTAGCCTATAGCCTTCCTCGATAGGGTATCCAACACTAAAATAAATTTTCAATTCGAACCAGTAGTTCCTGAGATTAGCGCGTTCAAACAAACAAACAAGATTAGGATATTAAATTGTTTATTACAAAGATTGAAATCGTAAATTGTCACCTTATTTAGATTGCTCGAAAAAGTGTTTACATTAAGAAGAGCGAGCTCACACATTATACAACATTCAATATGAGTGAGCGTGATATTACCTACTTAATTTATAATTCAGATGTCATGTTTTCATTGTTTTTGAAGTGAAAACTTCTTTAGGCGCGTTGAGCACTTCTTGGGTGAACAAAAATCACGGAACTCGCATCATCGTCACCGAACGCTTTCCATTTTTGAATTATTTTTGGTTTATAGAGAAGTGTTTATGATCAAGGATTAAAGTTTTCACTTCTATCCCAATATTTTTTTTATTGCTATGAAATCGGCAACAAGCATAGGCCCACCTGATGGTACGCGGCTATCGCAGCCTACGAACGTTCGCAACACCAGAGGCATCGCTCAAGCGTTGCCGAGACATTTGTTCATAAGTCTCATATGCACAGTTTCACTAGCTTACAGTAGATGCTTCAAACCGAAACACAATAGTGCACAATTTGCACACTACTACTTGGCGGTTGAATATGTCGCACTGTGATGGTACCCAGGTCTTTTATTGCAAGAGCCGTCTATCTTGCAATAAAAGACCTACTACCGAATGACAACTTAACGTACAGAAAGTTGTCCATATTTAAACGGTAGTACCTAGCGCATCTATGAATTAAATCTTCGAATATGTAACTTGCTTTATGTTTAAAAGAAAATGGCGCATACAAAATGTCATAGCTAAAAAAAACACGCTCATTATAATGCATACGCCGATTTAGCATTCAATCAGTGTTGAATGATAGCGGATTTTTACCTTGTGCATTCTTATGCGCAATACACGGAAAATGCTTTAACAAAACGAGCCAACTGCCAATTTATTAACAAATTATGTAAACAACGCTTCGCGGTAATTACTTAGTAGTTTGTGAAGTTAATGTTAGATGGCGCTAACTTAGCTACGATGTTTCGCTAATAGATGGCGTTGACTTAGTTACAATGTTTCGCTAATAGATGGCGTGAAACTCAAAATGTTGATAAATGGAGAGATAAATTTTAATAGCAAATTGTTACATGTTCAAAGGTTATCTTTCAATTAGTTTGTCATTTAATGCCACTAATAACTCCATTGTATTGCTCAGACTACACGTCTAGTTAATTTAATAACAAATGATGTAATAATTATTGTTAAATTGTTGTTAATTAGTTTATTTTAGTTGTTACTAGATGGCGTGTTGCTAATAGTTGCGATGTTTCGCCAATAGATGGTGTGATACTTAAGTTAGTATGTTGTTATGAGTCACAACCTATTATTGTTGATGAACATTTTCTTATCACATGTTCAAGTTTTGCTGGCCGTTCTTTGTTTATTTGTACAAAACCACTCGACGCAGGTGTGTTTCTTGAGAAATGGCTATCTATAGTGCGTTATGGAGTTCGCGGTAATTCTCAAAAGCCATCTATCTAAAGCCATATATATATCTAAATCGTCTCATATATTTGCTTCTGAATAGATACGTGTTTAAACGCATTTAAATGCGTTTATTACTTCAACCGCGGTGCTAAAACTTTTCATAGCAGGAGTATAATTTATAATCCTAACTAATATCACAAGTAGTTCCTAATGAGCGGATTGGGAGCCTTTTGCGCTCACCCACAGTCCGCGTAAAGTTGTCAAGGCGTCAAGGCCATCTGAGGACAACAACTAACACACACACAAACAAAAAATACCTGTGGTTCCTGTGATTAGCGCGTTCAAGCAAACAAATTCTTCAGTTTTTTAATCATAGTATAGATTATAAAGCTGAAGAGTTTGTTTGATTGGTTGAACGCGCTAATCTCAGGAACTACTGGTTCGAATTAAAAATATATTTTAGTGTTGGATAGCCCATTTATCGAGGAAGCGTATAGGCTACATAATATCAATTATCACGCTACGACCAATAGGAGCGGAGCATCAATGAAAAATGTTGCAAAATCCGTGCAAATTTACTCATTTTGAGAGCTTTCGTTGCGTGCGCTGCGTAAACGGTCAAAGTTATGCAAAAATCATGTATGACGTAATTGTTCCTCCTAAAAAGCTTTAAAAAGAAGTCCGCGGTGGCATATGTCTAATTCTGCGTAATTTTAAATTAGCAATGTACGTATGGCGTAGTGGTTAGTGTAACCGACTGCCACGCCTGAGGTCGTGGGTTCGATTCCCGCACAAGTCAAACATTTGTGTGCATGAACATGAATGTTTGTCTTGGTCTGGGTGTTTCTATGTATAATATGTATATATTTACAAAAATAAAGTATATGATATGTATGTTTATTCATTGTCTAGTACCCATAGTACAAGCTCTGCTTAGTTTGGGCTAGATGGTGTTGTGTGTATGTGGTAGAATATTATTATTATTATTATTATGTTTATAAAAATTTCATCAATGGTTCTTAAGTGGTTCCGTGGTTTTAACAAAGACTACGACCCACTCTCTCTCTTATGTGACGCAGACGAAGTTGCGCGGGTCAGCATGTATTCGTATAGATGTACATAATACATATATTACTATGTACTTTACAAATGTACGATATTTTCCTGTTGTTGAAACGAACCTTGCGTATTAACACTATAACATACAGAAAATAGGACAGTTGGTTATCGCTGGCTCAGTATTACAAGGTTCTATGTTTATTTTTTTTTAAATTTGGGGAAATGAGATTTAATATTTGCATATCAGTAAAAATAACGTAAAAAGTAACTTAGAATTATTTGCGATTTAATATTGTGAGGCGGTAAGTGCTTCCATCTATTACCATACTAGCTATTACCCGCGGCTTCGCACACGTTAATTTAGAATTTGACAATCAATTCGGGTTGTACTCGCTTGTAATAATATAATTCAATCATGATTCGAAAGACACGTGGCGCCATCTATTATTATAAGAACGTTATTGTTGTTTTCCTTAGGAACAGTAATTTTTTTCGCAATGAAAGGTAGCCTATGTTCGTTTCTGTACACCTGACAACGTATATGCAGAATTTCAGGATGATCGGTTCAGTGATTTAGGCGTGAAAAGGTAACAACCTTTTCACGCCTAGATCACTGAACCGATAAATATATATAATACCGATAAACCACTGAATATTACAAGGTTCTATGTTACATTTTTGAAAAAAAATGCAGTATGAATATTGCATGGTTCTATATGTCATTCCTTTTTGTTTAGACTAATCCTAACTAATATTATAAATGCGAATATACTTACTTACTTACTTCCCTGGCTCAACGATCCAAAGTGGATCTTGGCCACTGACATTAAAGTGCGCCATTCTTTCCTATTTTGTGCCAAGTCAGACCAATCGAGCACATTCATCTCTTTCAGGTCTTTAGCTAGTTCGTTTTTCCAGCGGTACCTTGGACGACCCACCGGACGACGCTCGGTGGGACGCCCGAGATATGCTCTTTTGGCAGCTCGATCCTCTCCCATTCGTTCCACATGTCCGAGCCAGCGAAGTCGGGTAGCTTTTATTTCCCCGATGATATTCGGCTCTGACACTAGATCTTCAATCTCGCTATTAAATCTTTGTCGCCACTCCCCCTTTCTCTCCTCTTGTCGGTCCCAGAATCTTACGGAATATCTTTCGCTCCGTGACTAATAGTCTATTTTCTTCCTTCAGTGTCAATGTCCAAGTCTCGCACCCGTACATTAAAATCGGCCTAATTACTGTTTTGTAGACGCGAATTTTTGTGGTTCTGCTTATCAACTTAGACACTAACGCTTTATGAAGAGCTGCGGTACACTTAGCGCGTTGACGATGCGGATGGTTATTTCGTCCTCCCTTTGATTTGTATCCGTGATCGTGCACCCGAGATACTTAAATTCGTTGACGCCTCTATAGGTTGTGCCTCTGACTATAAGATCTCTTCTATTTGTTCTGTGATCTTTGTATCTCTTCATATGGAGATACTCAGTCTTCTCGCGACTGATTCTGAGACCCACTTGCTTGCCTTCCATTTCCAATATCTCTGCCATGCTCATTACTTCCATCTCAAACTGCCCTAGGATTGCAAGGTCATCAGCATACCCTATAACTTTGTGTCTCCCATTAAGTTCTATCCACCCATCTATTAGCAAGACTTTCCGAATTATGTGTTCGAGAGCTAATGAGTTCGAGAGCTTATGCTTTCAGGCCTTTACTACTCGACCCATCATCATGAAATTTCACATACACGCTGTCGGAGGACCAGAAAAGAACATAGGGTACCTTTCATTAGGAAAGAAGTAATTTTCCCGACCGAAGCCGCGTGCAAAAGCTAGAATTTTATAAGGAAACTAGCTTTTGCCCGCGGCTTCGCTCGCGTTAATTTAGAATTTAACAGTCAATTCGGGTCGTACTCTGCTTGTAATAATATAATTTAATCATGATTCGAAAGACACGTGGCGCCATCTATTATCATAAAAACGTTGTTATTGTTTTTTCTCGGGAACAGTACACCTGTTTCTGTACACCTGTCAACGTATGTATATGCAAAATTTCAGGATGATCGGTTCAGTGGTTTAGACGTGAAAAGGTAACAAACAAACAAACAAACTCATTTTCGCTTTTATAATATTAGTTAGGATAGGATTATATTCACGTCATGCCATGTGTCAACCTTAGCGATAGTTAGATCACACAGAAACTTTTGTCAAAATTGGTAGACCACTTTCTTGGCCGATGGTACTATGTAGCACGGAACCGATAGTAAATAAATTCTTGTTCTTAGCCCGTTTTCCGTTCTTATTATTTAATTCTCTGCCCAAGTTAAATGGCGTAGTTTTTATAGTGTAACGCTAGATAATAGCATGGCTTACTCAAAAACAACATATCAATTACTCAAAAACAATATGCGTCGTTAGATTACACGCTGTCACAGAATGCGTAATAAAAATAAAGATTCACAGCTCCTCCCCCGTAGGTGATAGCGTGATAATATGTAGCCTATATGTTGACCCGACCTGTTAGTAATATTCATGCAAAATTTGAAGTAAATCCATGCAGTACTTTTTGAGTTTAGCCCGGACATACATACAGACAAACAGACAAAAATTCTAAAAACTATACTTTTGGCTTCGTATCGATTGTAGATCACGCCTCAAGTATTCTTTTAAAAAAATATTCGATGTACAGTTTTGACTTTCCTACGATTTTATTATATGTATGTATGTTTAGCTATATAAGATCACTGTACCACCTATGTTAAACAAATAAATATTTTTGATTTGATTTGAACACATTTTCTTTTTACTTCTGCAGATCAACCAAATCAACAAACACACATTAACCGGCGGCCAAGTTATCGTAAACCAGTGTCAACTCCAACCAGACAATATATCAGAAGTCGACATCGCATGCGAAACTGTCCAGCAAAAATCCCAGTACCTCCAAAATGACAGAGAGAGCTACCTCCAGGATGTTCTCGCATACATCCATGAGGATACTTCTAAATCAAACGACAGCCCAATAATGACCGACAAGAAAATGGCTACATACACCCCAGATTCAAAATCAACACAAGACTATCTTGCGGACATCGAAAAAAAATCCATAGAACAAGATGAAATCATTCAACTAATACTGCAAGAAAATAATAATTATCCACCTCCACAAAATCCAATCGATGATATTGTAAACAATACTATATTCGACAAAGAAATGTTTCAATACATCCAAACGGAATTGAGCATGCAGACAGAGGCGCAAATTTCAGCTTCATATACATACCCAACGCCTCCTAGATCAGAAAATGTGCCTAGCCCTATGTCGCCTACTTTGTCGTCCTTCTATCCATCCAATTCTGAATACACCCTTTCCCCCGAAAGATCGCCAACTTACAACAGTGATTACGAAAAATATCAAGACATCCCCCATTTTGAAGAAGAAAAGGAAGCCACAGATAAAAAAGAGCGGGAACGCACCGCCTCTATATCGTCTATGACTATGAAGCAGTTCAAGGATATGCAAAAGGAGATCGTATACAATTTTTCTAAGAGAGAGTGTTGCCAGTTAAGCCGGAAATCTTGCAAGGACTTGTTTCAAGAACATTTGCAGAAGTTGAAAACGGAGGTGAGAAAAGATTTGTGCATGAAAGTTGTTAAAATGGATCTCAAAACTGCCTATGGGTGAGTTACTTTTTTATTTGTATTAATAGTAATACTGTTTGTCTGTGACTCGTGTCTGTATTTGTTAATCTTAGGAAGAATAGTAGAAAAAAGAGTAAAGTATACGAGAATGTTTAGTAAAGATGCTACTTATAAAAATCTTTCACTATTTGATAAGTAGAATACATTATTCTGAATACACATAGGCTGTAAATTGAAATTGGACGTACATTCTGAAAACGTTCCAACCCACACTCGGGTCAAAATCGAGTTATTATTAGCAAATTAGTCACGGGGTTACTATTTACTAGCTGGGACAATGTGGTAGCTCTACTATCACTCTAAATATGAAATCATGACTTAGTAGCCCAACCCACATGTATGAAGAAGCACTTCGGGATTGAACTTCAATCACGATTATCTCAAAATGTTAACTTTGTGGGTTTGAACGTTTTCCAGAAAGTACGTCCAATTAATCTTCTACTATTCAAGTTATATACATATATTTTATTATTAAACAACTAGATATTGCCCGTACCTTTGCTCTCCTAAATGCAGGTTAAGTTAGTAACAGTATTTTTTTCTGGATAAAAGGTACCCTATTCCCTTTTCTGTATCCTTGTACGGAATTTCATGAAGATCGGTCAAGTAGTTAAGGCGTGAAAGCGTCACAAATAAACATTAAACCAGAGGTTCCCAGACTTATTTTCTCATAGACCGCTTTCAAAATTTAGCTTAACTGGTTCCGGTGGACCCCCCCTGCAGCTAAACAAATTCAAGCAATTAAAAAATTTGATGAAATCTCTATAGGACGAATTTTTTTTTTATTTCGAAATTCTGTGGTCTGAGCCTACTACGATAGGCTGGCTGACCTTTTTTTAGTACCTATTTCTCTGAAAAACCACTAGTACTGAATACGGAATAAGCAAGTTTTTACAAGTAACAGTCGCTGAGCTTGTCGAACAGTCGTGGACCCTCGCTTACGAATTGTGAACCGGCATTTTTTGTCACGCCAGCGTAGACCCCCGTCGAGTCTCCCGTGGACCCCTGGGGGTCAACATGGACCACTTTGGGAACTAATGGTTTATATTCAAAACTGTATCCAGTAGGCGGCGCCGCGTGTTCTAGAAATTTATTTATCGTTCGTTCTGAACAACATTTGTCAGGTCCACTAGTATAGTTACATTTTCCTTGAACTATAATACTAATTATTTAATGGATGCTCCATAATTAGAAATATATATACAGGAAAATAATAAGTATAATAATTAATCTGTATTATTAATATTATAAAGCTGAAGAGTTTGTTTGTTTGAACACGCTAATCTCAGGAACTACTGGTTCGATTTGAAAAAATCTTATAGTGTTGGATAGCCCATTTATCGAGGAAGGCTATAGGCTGTATAACATCACGGTACGACCAATAGGAGCGGAGCATCAATGCAATATGTTGCAAAAAAGTAGTAAATAAAAGTAGAGACGTCTAAGTAGAGACCTCAACATCGCCTCGGCTGCTATGAGGGCGGTGTGGAGGCCACTGCTCTTAGACCATACGACTGCTTACCATCAGGTGGAGTGTGGTCATTTTGACGAGCATAAAAAAAAATAAAAAAAACGGGTAAATGAGCTTTTGTGAAGCAGACGAAGTTGAGCGGGTCAACTGTAGGCTATAAAGTATTAATGCCAGTAGAAATAGGTGCCTGTTTCCTCATAGTTACACTGACGTTATTCCCGAAGGAAGAGAGGTAATGTCCTTCAGACCGAATTTTAGTCACGGCGGCCAATCTTAACGGAGACAGACCATCTGCGCAGGAGATATTATAGTGCACAAGTGTGTGCGTAACAAGTGCACTCTCTGTTTCTGAACTCTCATGATAAAGATAAAGATAAAGATCAGTTTATTTGTATAAAACATGAGTACATTTACATAAAATGCATGATGTTATAGTATACTAGTGGCTCATCATGTTTTACCCTTAGGGTATACAAATATTCAAAATTATGTTAAAAAATAATTGCTTTGACGCACACAAAATTTCAAAAATGTCATTTTTAAAAAAGAAAATAGAATTATTAATAATATTCAAAATATAATGCATGCAAGTAAAATTAATAAATAAAGATCTAATATCATTAAAATTATAAAATATGCATGTCAAAAATAAAGTAAAAAAATAAAACGATAAAATGTCAGTTAATAAAATCAGTAGTCACATATTGGTAAAATGTCAGATATGTAACGAAATTATGATTATGATAGTATTACAAATGGTCATTCAAAAAATCAATAACATTATAATAAGCCTTGATCCGATGGGAAGGTAATCCGACACGACCGGAGAGAGATCAGGCGCAGGACCAACGGCTTTACGTGCTTTCCGAGGCACGGGGGTGTCTAACACCGCCAAAAGAAAAACTTAACTTGTTTGTTGGTCCGATCCGGGATTCGAACCCGAGACAGCAAAGGCATTCACTACCGCTGCGCTACGGAGGCAGTAACACGGAGGGGTAGGGAGTGTATCACACTCATTAGGCTAGCTATGATTTCGGTATTTCGTAATAGGGGCCGAGACAGCATATGCCATTTAATACACAGTTCTAAACTTTAGTATGAGAATTATCTTACATAAATATTGGCTGTGAAAATAAAATTAAAAAAGATTGGCTCTGTTAGTAATATTTTTGAAGTGAAAACTTATTTAGGCGCGTTGAGCACTTCTTGGGTGAACAAAAATCATAAAACTCGCGTCATCGTCACGCTTCCACCCTTTCCATTTTTGAATTATTTTAGAATATTAACAATATCTCAGAAATGGTGCGGTTTTTTGTCCCCAAACACTCCCCCAATTTGTATTTGTAATTTTGGCTTCTAGCCGTGATCCGCGGCTATGCTTGCTTTTTTTCTGAATGGAAGATACTCCTATGTCCTTTTCAGTACCGAGTCAAGACGTATGCGAAATATCATGAAGATAGGTCGAGTAGTTAAGGCATGAAAGCGTAACAAACAAACTTACATTCGCATTTAAAATAATATAATAGGAAGTTAGGATTAAAGCTGCCCCAATAGTTTGAAATTAAACTATTTTATACGGATTTCATCTCGTATTTAATTTCGAAAAACACTGTTATTATATAATTTTGAAACTATTACACTACTACTGTTGAATTTTACTACTATTTTAAGCTAAATAAATTATTAAAAGATTAAGATTTTGCCCGCGACTTGTACCGCGGGGAAAAGTTATTTAGGCCAGCCATTTTTATTTGGGATTAAATATAATGACTACCAAAAATAGTAATTGCGCAGCAAAATATGCTTACTAAAATATATCATAACGAGCACCTATACGCCTCAAATCACTGCATTACACTGTCTCGGAAGGGTTAGGGTATGTTAGGTTCCTTCTTAAACCCACCCAAAAATAGGAGCCCCGCAAAGCGGGGCTCCGTCGATTTATTTCAATATCTTTAAACATATTTTGCTGTGCAATTTGGTGATCATTTACTATTTTTAATTGTCATATTTTACTATATCTGGTATAAGTTAAACATAAGCGTTTTTATTTTTCGGACACTAATTTAGCAAAAGAAAACGCTTGAACAAATGTTTATTTTCTAGCACCTTTAAATGTGATATCATGAAGCTCCTAATATAGTTCTTATAGTTTTTATCATATTTGTTTAATGCTTAAAATATTGTAATATGTAAGCTATGGTAAACGGTGTTGGTGACACAATTGTCAGCACCTTGTAAAAATGACTCCTTGTCTATATGTATCGCTCTCACTGTTTGTTTACCCAAATAAAGAGGAAAAAAAATTAATATTCCCTATCAAATGCCTAAATACAAATTTTCATAGTTTTATTTTCAATAATGACGGTCTCTCATTCAAACTTTCATCTTCTATTTCAAGCCAATTATTTCGCAAAAGGATAGCCTATGTCCTTTTCCAAGGTCTAATCAAAATCGTTTGAGCGGTTTAGGCGTGAATGCGTAACAATCTGACGGGCTGACAGTTACTTTTGCATTAATAATCTACTAGCTTTTGAGCGCGGCTCCGCCTGCATGGTATCTACATCAATAAAAAGTAGCTTATGTCCTTCCCCAAGTTTTAAACTATATCTCTACCATCTAAATCGGTTGAGTGGTTTAGCCGTGAAAAGGTAACAGACAGACAGACAGATAGACAGACAGAGTTACTTTCGAATTTATAATATTAGTAAGGATATCTATACTAATATTATAAAGCTCAAGAGTTTGTTTGTTTGTTTGAACGCGCTAATCTCAGGAACTACTGGTTCGAATTGAAAAATTATTTTAGTGTTGGATAGCCTATTGATCGAGGAAGGCTAGAGGCTATATAACATCACGCTCCCACCCACGGGGGCGGCGCAGTAACGATAAACGCGGGTGAAACTGCGGGAACATCTACTTGGAGATATATATGCAAAAGTAAGAGTAAATTTACACAACCCCCTTCGTTTCGGTTGAAAAATCGATGAATCCATCCAGCCATTTTGAGGGAGAGAATCATCTATACCATACCTAAATCTTATCTTTTCTGTTTCTAGGGTTCTCCACCATATCCTGATCAGTCTCGCCCGTGGCTCCGAACAGGAAGACTTGGAGATAGCACTGTTCGCCCTGATCTGTGAACGGGTGCTCGCTGAGGATATTGTCATGTTTACTGGAGATAGTGAGTACCTTTACATGTTAGAGGGTAGGCAGAAATGTACAACAGGTTCTGTCAACTATTGACGTGACAACGTCTAATAAATCGATGAACGCCGGCTGCATGCACGAAAAAGGATGACTCATTGTCCCGTTACGGTTATTGTCCCATTACGCTCATTGTCCCGTTACGCTCATTGTAACGTTTTCATCAATGTTTTGTTATGACGTTGTCACGTTAAACTATCGCTATCGTCCGTAAACCGACTTTACAGACAACCAATTTTTTGATACATGCAGTGATACTCTAGTAGGAGACCGTTGGACTGCCACGCAGGGTCAAGATCCATTCCAAGTGAAAGGTGAAACTCGCACTTTTTGAAACTATGTGCGTATTAAATAGTTAATTATGAGCGATAATTCTTAGAACTTAAGGTAAGTCATTGATGGAACAGTCGACCAAAAATGTGGTTTACCATACTACGGTTGAGGTTCATTTGAACGTCATGAAACAACAAGGTCGATTACCACTTGCAATAATATTGTCACACCCAGTGCCATCTCTTGGCATTGTGTGGAAGACTCGGCAGTTCCGTCTTATAATTTATTACAGCGCCATCTATTGACATCTTACGGAACTTCGTACGAGAAGAGTAGAGAGAACGCTGGCACATTCTCGAATCTTCGTACTGTTTACATACCGGGTATGACGTTTCTAGAAAACTCCGGAAACGCTTTAACCGCGTATAAATAGAGCGCACGCGCACCGCCAAGTCATTTAACAATCGTAAACGATCAAGTATTCATCGAAGCGAACGGAAGCGCTAATACCACAGAGTTTGAAGCAGTTGTAGTGCAATATGAATATGAAAATGTTCAAGTAGTGTGTTGCATGTTTTAAATTTAATTGTGTACTAGAATAAAACGTGTTTTAGTCAGTAATATTGTTTACATTCTTATCTGTCGAACCCAGCACGTAACAATATTATGACAGTGATCATTGCTCTCTATATCATGTATTATATTTACGTCATGCCATGTGTCGAGTTAGAAAAGTAAAACTTAGCGATAATTAGATCTCACAGAAACTAGTCAAAACTGGTTGACTATAGTCTATCCCAATAGAATTTGAGAAAAAGGTAAACAACTTTTAGCGACTTTATCATTAAAAAAAATTCTGTGAAATAAATTTATGGATATTTATCAAAAGAAGGACTTTCATACGGCTTATTGTATACATTAACTACTTTTCAAAGACAGTTTGAATTTCCCAAATGACTTTATATTTAATTAGGCATGAAACGATTGTTTACATACAATATTAATTCTATTGGAACAGAGTATACTTTCTTGGCCGACTGTGTACCTCCCAAACTAGAAATTTTACCCTCAAAAATATGTATACGATATAAATAATAATAAATAGCAGCGATAGCCTAGTGGGCAACCGTTGGATTGCCATGCAAAGGTCTCGAGTTCGATCCCAAGGCACGCATCTCTGGCTATTTAAAAAGAAATATATTTTTTTCATTTCGTCTGGCTATTCAATGTTATGTGCGTATTAAATAGTTAGTTATCGCTCGCTTTAATAGCGAAGGAAAACATCGTGAGGAAACCTGCATGTCTGAAAGTTTTACATAATGTTCTCGAAGATATGTGAAGTCTGCCAACCCGCACTGCGCCAGCGTGGTGGACTATGGTCTAACCCTCACACTGAGAAGAGGCCTGTGCCCAGCAGTGGGACAATTTATATACAGGGCTGATATGTTATTGAGCATATTGTAGTCTTCTAGGTTTTACCAGCTTTCGTGTTGTTATTAAGACTAGGGTAAAGTTAAATAGTTACATTACACAAACTCTAAAATACAAAAACATTTTTGAAATTACTTGAAAATATGTAAGATACAAGCGTTTAGCGTATCCTGTCACCGGTGTGCTGTTGCGACTCAATAGCTTAATTTATTTATCTTTATGTTTTGTCCACAGCTGGTCTTAGTCTTCTAAAGGCCGCTACCCTACGCTGTCCTCATAAGCCACTCCTGACAAGATACCTGGTGCAGTGCACTAGAACAGCCATCAAGTTAAACCCGAGCCTCGCCGAGGGAAAAGACTATGTATTTCATGAGGTACCAACATCGTTTACATATGATCCTTAAAAGTATGCCATGTTATGCTAATATTATAAAGCTGAGGAGTTTGTTTGTATGGTTGAACGCGGTAATCTCGGGAACTATTGGTCCGAATTAAAAATTCTTAGTGTTGGATAGCTCATTTATCGAGGAAGGCTATAGGTTATATAACATCCCGCTACGACCCACGGGGCCGGCGCAGTAATCATAAACGCGGGTGAAACCGCGGGCACATCTAGTGTATTATAAACCTGAAGAGTTTGTTTGTATGGTTGAACGCGCTAATCTCAGGCATTACTAAGCCGAATTAAAAAATCTTTTATTGTTGGATAGCCAATTTATCGAGGAAAGTTACTGGCTATTTAACATCACGCTACGACCAATAGAAGCAGAGCATCAATGAAAAATGTTGCAAAATGGGCAAAAATTCTCTTATGCGACGTAGACGAATTTGTATGGGTCAGCTAATATTTTATATTCATGACTAATATCATTATTATCTGTTGTGTAGGTGGACGCGTTAGGCGACACGCTAGTGATAGCGTGCGCACGCGCCGGTGACAAGTGCTCAGACGTGCTGAGCGAACTCGTGCGCACCGCCGACAACCAGCCCTCACTGTTTAAGCTGCACCACAACAATGCTGATGGTAAGCTTATACACCTTAGGTACTAACTTCTCCCCAGACAGCGAAAGCCTGGTGGGAGACTGTTGGACTGCCACGCAGAGGTCTGGAGTTCGATCCTTAGACACGCACATTTGACTTTTCGAAGTTATGTGTTTATCAATGATATTATACTCTAGAGATGTCACTTTCATAGTAACGGCCGTTGAAAATCCATGAACCGAGTCTACACATGAAGTAGTTATGACAAATTTCAAGAGATGGTACTGCACAATATACCCTTCGCTATACAATGGATAGGTCGGCTTGACCGGGGAAGGACTACCCTCTTACAGAATATCGACGTGAAATACAGTATTCCTACTGTTGTGTTTCGTTCAGTGAGTGAGAGTACCGGAGGCCCAATCGCCCTCTTACCCCCTTCCCGCTCCTTCTCCTTCCCACTTCCTTTCCTAAAGGGTCGGCACCGCGCTAGTGATGCCTCTGGTGTTGCAGACGTCCATAGGTTACGGTGACCACTTACTATCAGGTGGGCCGTATGCTTGTTTGCCAACTAAGTTGTATAAAAAAAAAAGCTACGCAAACAAAGTTACCGTCAGCCGGTAACTATTTACCGCGTAGCAGTAATCACTTACCATGATCCAAAACCGTTTACCATCGCACAGTTACCGTTTACAATCAACAAAAACCATCCTTTTCTTAGCGGTAACTGTTTACCGCCTGGCGATAACCACTAACCATAATCTACAACTGCTCACCATCATCAAAAACCATCTTTTATCTCGCGGTAACAGGTTACCACATACCGGTAACAGGTTACCGCGAACAAAAATTCGTCTTCTCTCTCACACTAATCTCCCTTGGTTCCAGGATACACAGCATTGCACGTGGCTTGCAGCCAACACAGTGCGGCATCCCCCAGACTCCATACAGTACACGTATTACTGGAACACGCCGGCTTCACGATCACT
Source organism: Catocala sponsa (assembly GCA_963564715.1). Lineage (NCBI taxonomy): Eukaryota > Metazoa > Arthropoda > Insecta > Lepidoptera > Erebidae > Catocala > Catocala sponsa. The sequence continues at coordinate 6,647,274 of OY751356.1, read as the reverse complement.
GAGGGGGTGAGTTTTTCATTCTGTGTTATAAGCGCTTATGACTAGTGTAATCGACTGCCACGCCTGAGGTCGCGGGTTCGATTCCCGCACAAGTCAAACATTTGTGTGCATGGACATGGATGTTTGTCTTGGTCTTGGTGTTTTTATGTATAATATGTATGTACCTATTTACAACAAAAAAAGTATATGTGTATGTTTATCCATTGTCTAGTAGCTCTGCTTAGTTTGGGCTAGATGGTGTTGTGTGTATGTGATAGAATATTATTATTATATGAAAATAATATAAGCACAGTACAGTCTGTGTGTATGTTTTAAGAGTTGCCGTCAGTTTCTTGCTGATGTCTTCTTATAAGTTCATAAGCTTTGCCTGAACTTAGCAACTAACAAATGTAGCTTCGGTACAGATCGCGCACTGTATGATGACCGGTCTGAACATTGCGCGAGTGGCGTCGCAGTTACAAGTTTTAGGTCTCTTTGGTGACAGGGGGCGGGGGCGGGACGCGTCTTAGCGACTGTACATGCGCAACAATTCGGAGACGCTATGTTCAGTCCGGCCATCATAGATTGCGCGATCTGTACCTTAGTAAATGTGTTTTGACGTTCATAAGTGTTACTTTGTGACCTAAATTAATCTTTTGAGCGCCAACCTATGCCGAACGCGATGTCTCTTCCAGCGCCAAGCTATAAATCTATAACAGTTGAAAAAATTTGGCTTCTTCAATTTTGCTATTTTTAACCCTCGACGCAAAAACGACGGGGTGTTATAAGTTTGACATGACTGTGTGTGTGTGTGTGTGTGTGTGTCTGTCTGTCTGTCTGTCTGTCTGTCTTTGGCATCGTAGCTCCCGAACGGATGAACCGATTTTGATTTAGTTTTTTTGTTTGAAATGTGAATTAGTCGGGAGTGTTTTTAGCTATGTTTGATAAAAATCGGTCCAAAATGGCCGCCGTCACAAAATAGCGGATTACATATTTTTTCACAACCCTCTTAATATGGGTATCAAATGAAAGGACTTGACTAGTAGATTACTATACACTATGATAAATTTCAAACCCAAGATGGCCGCCACCGCAAAATGGCCGATTACTATTTTTATTATTTTGTGCCGGGAGTTTTAAAATTTTAAATTTATAGTTATTAAAATAAACAACGGCCTCTATTGAAATAAAAATGTAAATGTACAGTTTTAGGCAATAGTAAAATTACGCATAAAACAAACTATTCTTTTTATATATTTTTGAAGTGAAAACTTCTTTAGGCGCGTTGAGCACTTCTTGGGTGAACAAAAATCATAGAACCCGCGTCATCGTCACGTCTCCACGCTTTCCATTTTTGAATTATTTTAGAATATTATCAATATCTCAGAAATGGTGCGTCCTACGCAAAAAAATAACGAAATTTTTACCTCCTTAATAACACCTAAGAGAGTATCAGGAATCCGACACGCCCCATTTTATTTTTGTTTTTAAAGAAGTGTTTATGATCAAGGATTAAAGTTTTCACTTCTATCGGCAGTCACCAAAGACTGCCCCAATATTTTTTAAATTAATGTTACGATTAGACTTTGTCTTGTAATAAAGACGTGGCGTGGAGGGCAACGAAACGTTTGTCTTATATACAAGACCGTGGCGCTCAAAAGGTTAATACTCGTATATGATTTTGACTGTGTCTGTATGTGGGTACTAAGTTTAATATGTTTTCCAGGAGTTAAAAGGTCGCGACACTGCGCTCCATCTGGCGGTGAATTCTGCCACATGCGACTTGCAGCTGATATTGCTCATGTTCAAGCAAGTCGACAGGAAAGAGTGGAAGAATTTGGCACACTGGCCTAACCTCAGGTAACTTTATAAGAAATTGTTTATTTTAGACGCTGGTTTGTTTTTTTTACAAATAAGGTGGCAAACAAGCATACGGTCCACCTGATGGTAAGTGGTCACCGTAGTCTATGGACGCCTGCAACACCAGAGGCATCACTTGCGCGTTGCCGACCCCGAATGGAAGAATAGAAAAAAGAAGTGGGAAGGAGAAGGAGCGGGAAGGGGGAAAGAGGGGCCTCCGGCACTCTCACTCACCGAACCAAACACAACAGTAAGAATACGGTTATTTCACGTCGATATTCTATGAGAGGATAGTCCTTTCCCGGTCGAGCCGGCCCATTCATGCCGAAGCGTGGCTCTCCCACTAACAATGTTTGTTGTTTATTATAGACGCTGGTTTGGGCATGTAGAAAGAATGGATGAGAAAAGACTGACTAAGAAAATTTATAAGGCTAGTGTGAATGGAACAGTCGCAAGAGGAAGACCTAGGCGAACGTTTCTCGATCAGATCGGAAACGTTCTGGACAAAGGCCAGGTTAAGAGCACCTTAAACCGGCGAGCGTGTATGAGGAATGTGATGAAAGTGAATGAAGCCAGAGAAGTGTGTCAGGATCGTAGCAAATGGAAATCCGTAGTCTCTGCCTGTACCCTCTAGGAAACAGGCGTGAATCTATGTATGTATGCTTTTAGAAGTTTTCTTTATACGAAGGACTACCTGGAGAATTTACTAGATTTGCTGAATTTTCTTATGTTTGAGCGACAGACAACTCTCAATTCAACTTCTCGATTATCGATTATAGACTTCCTGCCCCCACACTATCGTTCAGAAATTAAGGCAATTTTGCGGGAGAAAAGTAATATTTGAGTCGTCAAATTACTTTGTTAGATTTTATGAAGCCCTCTACATCAAAATAACTTTAGTCGACGTCATATTTGTATCATAGAAAGAAAGAAAAATAATTTAATTTGTTCCACATTCTTATACACTTTCTATGAAACACAATCAATAGGTATAAAAAAGAACAAATAAGGTCCTTCGTCAGCAATGTTGCAGTGTAACCACAACGCTGGTATTCCTGCAGAGTCTGTATGTATTTGTTGCATTTAGGTAATAATATACATACATACATACATATTACATACATAACTTAAAAACACAACAATTTATATAAGTAAATTAGGCAGAAGGTGGTCATGGATGGCAAAACTAATTTTATACTAAATAGTAATATTTATATTTTTATGTAATACTTATATGTGTACATTTATCATGACGGAGATATTGAAAGGAGACCGATTGCTGGCAACAAAGTGAATGGAGCTCTACGCGCTTTTATGAACAGTCGAAATGTATCCGAAGAGGCACGTTTGGCTGTTCATAGAGGACTATTAGTGCCCACACTTATGTATGGAAGTGAAAGTTTGGTAAGGCAAAAGAAGCATGAGAGCAAAATAAATGCTGTGGAAATGAGAGCGTTGAGAAGCATATGTGGTGTGGCTCTGAAAGATAGAATAAGAAATAGTGTGATTAGAGAGAGATGCGGCATAAAAGTGGATATAGTTACAAGAATAGAAAAAGGTATGTTAAGCTGGTTTGGACATGTAGAAAGAATGGACGAGGAAAGACTGACTAAGAAAGTTTATAAGGCTAGTGTGAATGGAACAGTCGCAAGAGGAAAACCTAGGCGAACGTTTCTCGATCAGATCGGAGGCGTTCTGGACAAAGGCCAGGTTAAGAGCTCCTTGAACCGACGGGCGTGTATGAGGCATGTGATGAAAGTGAATGAGGCCAGAGAAGTGTGTCAGGATCGTAGCAAATGGAAATCCGTAGTCTCTGCCAACCCCTCTGGGAAACAGGCGTGAATCTATGTATGTATGTATGTATTATATATTTAAAAGTATATTGATAATAATAATAAACAAAAATGATAAAAATAGTATATAAATAAAGAATATATGAATAGTACTTACATACAGATATTTAATAAGTTATTTGACCGCAGAATATTAATTTTGTTACACTTCCGAACGAACCCCGGCACTTGTCAACCAACTGACACTGATTGTCATCTAATGTCAACATTTATAAACATCCATCGGCGTCAGCGCAAATTCGGAAAAAGTTCGGAAGGCTAGGATGATATTTTAATAATTATAATAGGTAATATTTATACTCATGACGTAACAATATAAAATTGAAGATTTTATAAAAAAAACTGTCTATATTATTATTTCTTTCAGCTTTCAGTCCCAATTAAAAATAATTTATAATTTCGGGGTATAATTGCACACAATATACTTACTTTACTTACTAATATTATAAATGCGAAAGTAACTCTGTCTGTCGGTCTGTCTGTCTGTCACCTTTTTACGCTCAATCCGCTGAACCGATTTAGATGAAATTTGGTATGAAGATAGCATGAAGCCTTGAGAAGGACATAGGGTAACATCGTGCTACTGCTCACGGGAGCGGCGCAGTAACCACAAATACCCCTGACGCGGGTGAGACCGCGGGCACAGCTAGTAACAAATAAATGCATGATCATTGTAATTACTTAAATTGTTATTACTTAAAGTATTATTATACAAGATTGCTATGACCCATTAAAATGAACAGAGTATTATGGGCTCAGTGTTAATTCGAAACGGTTAAAACTCGATAAAGATAAAATTAGAAAATCAATTTTTCCAAACAAATTAATACAATTTAATACGCAAACACCATTCATAAACATTTACACTAATCTGCGGTCACCTACAGAACAAAACGGCAACGTCGCATTCTTTTGTCTTTCATTGTTTCATTATTGTCACGGGTATCCCGGGCACAATTGCGGCGGCAGAGCGGCAACGTCTCCTACATTTTTATCGCTTTAATGTGCATGACCTTAGATACCTATGCTTAGACTCTCGGTCAGCTGTTAGGGCAGATACCACCTGTTACAGTTTAGCAAAAACTATACATCTATCCTGTGCCTAAACTACTGTTCCTATTGAACTGAAATTTGGTGTAGAGCTTATATGTGGTACATACTACATGTAGATAGAAATAAAGCCTCACTGTTTAATCAAGGTTGTATAACATAATTTTGTCTTTGAAATTAAACTACTATATACGGATTTTATCGCGTTGTTTATTTGACACTTTATTACAAAATTTTGAAAAACTGTTACTTATTTACTTCGCTGGCTCAGCAATCCAAAGTGGATCTTGGCCTCCGACATTAAAGTGCGCCATTCTTGCCTATTTTGTGCCAAGTCAGACCAATCGAGCACATTCATCTCTGTTGAAAAACTTGAAAAACTGTTACACTACTATAATTACTATTAAACTTTACTAATTAAATTAATTTTGTCTTTTTGTCTGCAGCACAAAAACACCGATTGAGCTGGCTCGCCTTGCAACAAAATCAACCGCAAGACAGCATTATCCACCTGAAGTATTGGACTTCCTGAAGAAATGCCGCTGAAAAGTTTTCCATACATAACTCATATAATATTGCACATAAGCAAAGTACATAGCACGCGTATCTTTACTAATATTATAAAGCTGAAGAGTTTGTTTGAACGCGCTAATCTCAGGAACTACTAGTACGAATTGAAAATTTATTTTAGTGTTGGATAGCCCATTTATCGAGGAAGGCTATAAGCTATATAATATCACGCTACGACCAATAGGAGCAGAGCATCAATGAAAAATGTTGTAAAAACGGGGAACATTTTCTTATGTGACGCAGACGAAGTTGCGCGGCTCAGCTAGTTATGATATATAATTTACATAAGAAAAGTATATTATAAGAAACTTTACAAAATGTAACTAACATTTAAGTTATGATGAAGACACTAGCCATTACAAGACCTTTGAACTAACAGTTCTTAATATATCAAGTCTTAAAATAATAATTATGTAAAACTAGCGACTCGCCCCGACTACGCATGGATAACCTTAACAAATTATACATCTAAACCTTCCACATGAATCACTCTGTCTATTGGTGAAAACCGCATGAAAATCCGCTCAGTAGTTTTTGAGTTTATCGCGAACAAACAGACGAGGACTTTATTTTACAATATGTAGTGATCAGCCCTGTATATAAACGCCCGCTGCTGGGCACGGGCCTCTTCTCAGTGTAAGAACGGTTTGGTTACTCCACCACGCTGGCCCAGTTGGCAGACTTCACATATCTTTGAGAACATAACATAGAACTCTCAGACATGCAGGTTTCCTCAAGATGTTTTCCTTCACCGTTAAAACGAGCGATAATTAACAATTTAAAACGCATATAAGTTTGAAGTCAGAGGCCTTGGGACCGAACTCGAAACCTCAGACGAGGAGTGGAATTGTGTCCGGTAAACTTTAGACTTGCCTCTATTACGTGGGGCTTCAAATAATTGGCGAAATGTGAAAACAAGGGACCCAGAGTGTATGTTAAGTCTATGGTACATTTGTAAATGAGTTCTTAATTTTTTTACATTTGAATATGGTAAATAAGTAACGAATTATATAAAAATATATATATAAAATCATATGTAACCATTGTAAATAACATTAAATTTAGACTAAGCATATTTTGAGTAAAATATTTTTAAAATGGTTGTGTCTTTAATTAAGATTTCGATTTAGTTTTTATTAAGTTTAATTTGATTTGTACGAGACTCGGATCTCGTGGCATTAGTGTGCTGTTTATTACCGATCGTGCGGCCCCTAGGTTCGATATCAATAAGTCAAAAAGTGTTGATGAGCTTTCTGTCAAGAAATTCTCTGAAGACAACACGTAGTTTGGAGATATGCCCGATAGATGGCGTTAATCTCGCCTATCTATGACGTAGGATCTTTCTATGATCCATAGACCATTTTACTGTCATTAAATGGCGCGAAAACTTACGTCATTTAGAAAGTAGTATTACATTAATAATTAGTGTTGTTTTAAGATATTTTGACAATTTGCTATAATGCAGTCTAAGTAATATTTTTGTAGTTCGTAGATATTTTTGAAGCCATGTTAATAATTTTTATATCTAAAAAATTTAGATCATAGATGCGCTACTTACGTTTTAATATCGTCACCTTTCTGAACGTTAAGTTGTCATCTGACACAATGTAACATGACATCGGAATTATAAATAAACATAGTATTATCAACAAATAACACGCTCACTCATATTGAAAAAATTGTACACTATGCGTTCTATAACATGTAAATGGAATGTGTGAGCTTACTAGTCTTGTGTGGATACTTTCGTGCACAGAACACATATACCGTGCGATCTAACCAACGGTGAGAACGCATCTATTATTAAAACATTTTTTGAGTAATATCATATAAATAATATTTTTATATACTTACATAGTTTAAAACTAGTGTTTGAAAACATATGCGTATGTTCATTTCTAACACATTATATTAATTATTAATTATCAATCCGTCTTTTCTCTTTTCGTATAGTCTGTAGCTTAGAGTCGGAGAATATCAAGTCGCCCGTCGAATTTTGACCGTGGACGATATTATGACGACTAAGTCATTGTAACATATTTTATACAGCATAATATATTTTTATAAACACATTGATCGCCATTCCGGTCTGTAATGATCGCTTACAATACATTTTCTTAGGTATATAAAAAAATATATTTATCATTTGCATTAATTTTAAGTAATTATTGTTGAAACTTTTTCAAATTGTGCTAGTAATTATAATTTTACCATTCGTTTTAAGTGTTTTGACTTTGGAAAAGTGATGAATGATATATTTTTTAATTGTGAAGGATTAGGCTGTACGATAATACTGTTTTTTAAATATATTTAGTCTTACGTAGATATTTGACGTAAATCACAAGATTTTTAATAATATTATTTATGTATTTGTGCTTAATAATTGAAGTTTAAACATGAAGTTGCCGCTTTGTATGAAGAAAATCAGTACCTAATATTGTGGTTGTCATACTAACTATTACATCATTATTTTTTTAATGAGCAATTTGAATTCAATTTTTTTTTTTCATTTATACTTACTTGTATTGAGGCCACAATGGTTCGTCTTTAACAAAACATCAACTGTCATGTAATTTTAGCGAATTGAAACAATAAATACGAGCAGACACATAGCGATATAACTTCAAATACAAATTGTATAAAAGTTTATTGATATTTATTATTAATAATACATGTTATTAATAATATAAATGTAGGACATACACGGCAATTTTATAGTTAAAGACCTACTTGCAAGTAAAGCATAACATTCGAAATTTTATTGATCTCCATAACATAATAATGTCTAAAATTATATTCGTTTCGATTAAGTATAACCAAACAAAATTATAACATTTTTGATCTGATGGTATTAAAAATCATAAGTATTTTATTTATTTGAAATTAAACTGATAAGAAAGTATAATTAAAATATAAGTTTGGAGATTTTATTATTTGGCCGAAAAAGTACAATAAAATATTGCCCACCATTTTGTTATTTAAAAAATAAAGGTTTATCCATGACTACAATTTTGGTTATCTATCTGTATTTCTAGTATGTCTTACAAATTTCTTATTAATTAATTATTGTAAATTTAAGATACTACCAATTTTACATAATTATAAATATCTTTTAAATATTAAACACTTCTGGGCACGGGCCTCTTGTCAGTGTGAGAAGGTTTACATCATAGTCCATCATGCTGGCCCAGTGCGGGTTGATAGACACATATCTTCGAGAACATTATGTAGAACTCTGATACTTGATATATGCATGTTTCCACACTATATTTTCCTTCACCGTTAAAGCGAGCGATAATTTGCAATTTAATACACATATAACTCTAAAAATTCAGAGGTGCGTGCGAGGATCGAACTCGAGACCTCAGACGGAGTGTGAAATTGTGTCCCGTATACTTCAGACTTGTCTCTATTACGTGGGGCTTAAAATAATTGGCGAAATGTGTGAAGAAGGGACCCTTACTTTTTTACATATAAAGTCTGTGGTACATTTTAAAAATAAAAAATATGCCAAAAGTAAGGGTGAATCAAGATTCCTCTGTCTCACAAACGGAAACATGACATCGCAGCACCAGTTGGTTTGTGACCACGGCCAATGTAACCTGATCCAAACGTCAAGCATAAAAAAGGTAAACATTATGCATGATCGCGTTAATACCCGTTACGTATTATATATATATCATTTTTAAACGTGTTCTTAACATCTTTACATTTGAAAATGGAATATACAATTGTTTTTATAAACTTTACAATTGGGAAAGGAATAAAATTGTGAATAATTAACGTATTAACATATTATATACAGGTGTGGCGTAAATAATGGATAACACTGAAACTGTCGACTGGCCAGATTATCATCTATCATTTACCCCACTTATGTCACCATATATGACTATTTTTAGACTAAGCTTATTTTGAATTAAATATTTTTAAAATGGTTGTGTCTGTAATTAAGATTTGGATTTAGTTTTAGTCTTTGTTATGTTTAATTTGATTTGAATGAGACTCTGATCTCGTGGTATTAGTGTGCTGTTTATTAGCGATCGTGCGGCCCTAAGTCACCTAAGTCAAATAGTGATAATGAGTTTTTCTGTTAAGAAATTTTTAGAAGACAGCACAAAGTTTGGAAGTATGTCCGATAGATGTCGTTAATCTCGTCTGTCTGTGACATGGGAATTTTTTTAATGATCAATAGACCATTTTTCTTTCTTTAATGGCGCGAAAATTTTGACATAAATTAGTTGTTATTATTAAAAAGTAGTATTACAATTAGTGTTGTTTTTAAGATATTTTGACAATTTGGTATAAACTTTGAATAATGCAGTCATAAGTAATATTTTTGTAGTTTGTTTATGATACTTTAAAGCCAGGATAATAATTATTATATCTAAAAGATTTAGATCATAGATGTGCTCTACGTTTAAATATAGTCATCTTTCTGTACGTTAAGTTGCTATCCGACACACAATGTCAACATGACATATGAATTATAAATAGGTAGTATAATAATATAATATTTATTTATTCAAAAAGTTACAGATGGGTTCACATTATACATATATACATTTATTATATATATATATATATATATGCTAAGATGTTTTATTATATATATACAATAAAAGGATTTACATAACAGTTTTGAAGATCCATTGTAGTAAAAATCTGTATACAATTATTTTGAAACCCTGTCTCTTAAACTAGGATAGGACCTGTATTATAAGAGACAGTGTTTGGCTGTTATATATTACTTGAGTAGATGTAAAACTTACAGACAGTAATATAGAGTATTATGACGCTCACTCATATTGAAAATGTTGTACACTATCTATTATGTTTAATGTGTGAGCTCACAATTTTTTGTTTGAACATTTTCGTTTGATCTAAGCATGGTGACATCTATCATTTAAAACTTTGATATTTTGAGTACCTAATATCAAATACTTAAATAATATTTTTATAAGTATAGGTCGCTCATATTGAAAATTTTACACTATCCATTCTATAACATGTAAATGGAATGTGTGAGCTCAGAGCTCACTATTCTTGGTGTGGATACTTTCGTGCGATCTAACGAACGGTGAGGACGCATCTATTATTTAAATCTTTTTTTGAGTAATATCATATAAATAATATTTTTATATACTTACATAGTTTAAAAACTGGTGTTTGAAAACATATGCATATGCTCATTTTTGAAACATTATATTAATTATTAAGTATCAATCCGTCTTTTGTCTTTTCGTATAGTCTGTAGCATACCTATAGTCAACAATTTTCTAATCGTCTGTCGTCGTATGTACCTATTCTGACTGCGGACGATATTATGACGAACACGTAGGTACATAACATATTTTATAAAGCATAATATATTTTTATAAACACATTGATCGCCATTCCGGTCCTAAATGATCGCTCACAATACATTTTCATTTAATATTTAAAAAATATAATTAATATTTTCATTAATTTTAAGTAATTATTGCTGAAAATTGTGCTAGTAATTATAATTTTACCATTCGTCTTAAGCAATTTGACTTTGGAAAAGTGTTGTACCTATATATTTTTAAATTGTGATGAATTCGATTATGCTTTTTTTTTAAATATATTTAGTCTTACTTAGATATTTGACGTAAATCACAAGACTTTTTAATAATATTATTTCTGTATTTGTGCTTAATTATAGGAGTGAATATGAAGTTGCTGCTTTGTATAAAGAAAATCGGTAAAATTGTGATTTTCATACTAACTATTTCATCAATATTTTTTGAATGAGTAATTCGATTTCAATGTTTTTTTTTCATGTATGCTTTATTTAGACCACTATGGTTTGACTTAAATTACTAAAATCATCAAACATCATGTAAATATGGCGAATTGAATCAACGAATACGAGCAGACACTAAGCGATATAATTTTAAATACAAATTATATTTTTTATTTTATTTATTTATTTGGATCGCCAACAAATGATACACATTTCTTACTTCTAAATAATAATTTACAGACATGCCTTGTGCTCATTCAATTACAGGCAACCACATCTAACAAAAATAAAAAAATTCGCCACAAAAACTAAGTAAAAAACTCTAAATACATTAACATAATATTAAAATTAAAATTATATTGAAATTAAAAGAATGAAGAAATAGAAAAGTTATAGCAAAAATGGGAAATTATACTTAGTCTAGTATGGTATCATAATTACCGAAGCCTGGAACCCAGGTATACAGTGATTTTTTCTTAAATCTAAAGAAGAAATATATAAAAGGTTATTGATATTTATTATTAATAATACATGTTATTAAAATATATATAGTCTATTCTTGAAATATAAATGAATTTTTAAAATAAGGTATTCAGTTTGCAATTAGATATGATTTAAACGGCAATTTCATAGTTAAACTTTTACTTGCAAGTAGGTAAAGCATAACATTCGAAATTTTATTGATCTCTATAACATAATAATGTCTAAAATTATATTCGTTTCGATTATGTATTACCAAACAAAATTATAACATTTTTGATCTGATGGTATTAAAAATCATAAGTATTTTATTTATTTGAAATTAAACTGTTATGTAAGAACCCACGACTTCACATCAAGTTAGACACCCTATATACGCATAACTACGCTACATACAAAATAGAGAATTGTCGGAAAGGGACAGTGCGTAGTCGTGTCGATGTAATGGTAAAGATACAGTGTAACAAAAATATAACACACTCTCGCACGATTCACAACGTTCAACTTCTAATAGTTCAAAGTCCAAACAGTCTAGGTTGATGTGTCGCTGTGTGTACAATTAAAATATACTTATGTAAGTTTGGATATTTTATTATTTGGCCGAAAAAGTACAATAAAAGTTGCCCACCATTTTGTTATTTAAAAAAAATAAAGGTTTATCTATGACTACAATTTTGTTTGTCTATGTTTCGAGTATGTCTTACAAAATTCTTATTAATTAAATTTAAGACACTACCAATTTTACATCATTGTAAATATCATTTAATTATTAAACATATGAAACAATTTTTGTTTACCTGATATTTGAATTTCGAACATAACTATGTTGAAATGTTTAAATGTTAAAAATGTTTTCAGCAATAAAAAACCATTTCATTAATATAAATGTGATTTATTTTGAATACCCCATCATGGCAATGTTTCAAGTAAATAAATTTTAACCATTTGACCGCCACAGCATAAAAGTAGCGTCGTGCCCCCTACGCCAGGCGATGATTAATGTAGTTTTAAATAATAGGTAAAAGGAACACAACGAACATATTTTTTATGTTTATTTTGAACTGTAAAATAGTCGTATTTTCGACGTGCCATGCCGTCGGGGGTGTCGTGAGCACGGTTTAATTTGACGTGAACGGACGTCCGTGGCGGTCAAAAGGTTAAGAGCCTTGAAAGATAATATTATCAGCCCTGTATTTAAATTGTCATACTGGTCAGCACGACCCCCTTCTCAGTGTGAGAAGGTTAGGCCATAGTCCTCTACGCGCTGGCCCAGTGTGGGTTGGTAGACTTCACGCAGAGAACATTATGTAGAACTCTCAGACATGCAGGTTTCCTAACGATGTTTTTCTTCACTGTTAAAGCGAGGTATAATCTATATATTAATACGTGAAGCGAAACCTTTGGATCCCTTTTTACAAAAATTGGGCGGACGGAGGAGTATGAAATTTCGCACACTTATAGTTTATACAGAGAAGAAGTGACGAATCCTAATATTTATATAAAATATGCATTAGAAATACATTAAATTAATGAAAAAACCCTACACGCACACAACCATGCATTTGACACACGCAGTCGAAGCGCGTAACTATGGCTACATATATCAATATATAATGACATATAGAATAGAATAGAATAGATCTTTATTTGCTGAGAATGTAGGTACATAAAAATAGGTTAGTAAATGATATAACAGATCCATGTACATTCTGCCTTATTAGCATGCAAATATAATACAAAATTAGTAGATGAAGATGACAAATGGGTTATAAAAATGTATCATCTAGGTAATCCTGCACAGAGTAGTAACATTTATCTACAAATAATTCTGTAAAACATTTTTTAAATTTTAACAATGGTAAATTTTTAATTTGTTTTGGAATTTTATTAAAGATAACAGGAGTCATACAGATCACACTTCTTCTTAGTAAGCTAGTTTTAAACACGCCCGTGCATAGTACGTTCTGATATTGTGATCTTAAAGCTGTACTTCGTTTTCTGGTTTCTGACATTGTTGCAAATAGACTTCTGTTTGTTATTACAAATATTGCCAATTCAAAAATATAGAGGCAAGGGAAAGTTAATAGTTTTTGGGACTTAAATATAGGTACGCAACTGTCAGTTATTTTGAGGTCAAATATAGCTCTCAAACAACGCTTCTGAGCCTTACAAAGGCTTTCACGTTCGCTACAATAACCCCAGAATATTACACCAAATCTCAAGATAGACATTACAAGACCATGATAGGCCACTAATACTGTTGGCAAATTTACTTTTTTGGATAAATTATGTAACATAAACGCGGCTGTACTTAAACGTTTACATATATCTTCTGCTTGCGGCTTCCAAGTTAATTTGCTATCAATTAAAATTCCTAGAAACTTTGTACTGTTCACTTTTTCTATAATTTGACCATTGTAGTTAATATCCATATCTCCTATAGATATTCGTTGATGACAGTGTATTGTTTTTGTTTTTTGTATATTGATAACTAGGTTATTATTGTCAAGCCACTTTATTAAACTACTGATTGAATTGTTTATGTCAACTACATGTGAGTCTTTATTGATACATGGAACAATTGAAGTGCTATCGTCTGCAAATAAAACCATAGGATTAGATATATAACGTGGCAGGTCATTAATATATAACAAAAATAGTAAAGGTCCGAGGACACTACCCTGTGGGACACCATATTTTATTTTTTTAATAGACGATAAAGATTTCAGTTCCTTTCTAGATTTTAAACATAGGCTTGATATCTCCGTACATTGTCTACGGGCTTTAAGATACGTTTCCACTAGATTAAGAACATTGCCACGAATACCATATGCGTCAAGTTTGGCTAGAAGGGTATTGTGGTCCACACAGTCGAAAGCTTTCGACATATCGGCATAAATTACACATACTGGAATTCTAGAGTCTACTTTAGGCATTATTTCATTGAGAAAATCAAAGATGGCCATGTTTATATTTTTATTTTTTCTAAAACCCTTTTGTTCGTCACAAAGTACGTGGTATTTTGTTAAGAAGTTGTAGAGAGATTCATAATTTTTTTTTTCTATTATCTTTGAAAATATGGAAATTCGTGCAATTGGCCTATAATTTACCATTTCATCTTTATCATTTTTTTTTTATAAACTGGTATAACTATTACGATTTTAAGACTTTCTGGGAATACTCCAGAATGTATGCTTACGTTAATAATATGAGCAAGGGGTGCAGCTATACAATCAGAAACAAATTTTATAACTGTGGTTGAAATGCCATCAAAGCCAAAGCTCTTTATGGCGTCATAGCAATATCTTGCAGGCAAACTTTGATCGAATTTCGAGCACTAGGCGACTGCTAGTAAACTTTAATAGGCACATAACTACGAAAAGTCAGACAATGTGTCAGGCGATGTGGAGGCCACTGCTCTTAGACCACACGACTGCTTACCATCAGGTGGAGTGTGGTCATTTTGACGAGCAAAATAAAAAAAACATGCGCGCCTGGGGAACTCAAGATCTCTGCGTGGCAGTCCAACGGTCTCCCAGGCTATCGTTGCTTATTCCGTGCAGTAATCATCACATACCTATATCCGTCTTCTGCTCTGTTTTTTTAAGGAAATCCTGTGTCCCGCTGAACTTTACAGCCATTCAAACAACGGACAAAAGGAACACCCAGACTCGAAACAACCATTTGTGGAGCACACAATTTTTTGTCCCGTGTGGGTATCCCGTATCGAACCCACAACACTTGGCGCAGCGGCAGTGTCGAGGCGACCACTTAAACCACTACACCATCCGTGGAGTCAAGTTTTACGTGCTGCTTGGGGCGGGACCACCTTAAGCTTGATAAATTTAATAAGCAAGAAAAAATGTATGTAATTGTAGACTCAATTAAAACAAATGTATATCTATAGTTCCGTTGTCAAAATTAAATCAATGTGGGCTCGCTCACTCATCAGCGGGCCCACCAGGATAATTCCGTTACTGCAGGCTTTTCAAATTTGTTTATGACGCCATAAAAATTTATATTAGATGTATACAAATCTACTCTAGTCAATTTGATATTTAGTTTAGTCTATACCAATTTAAGGCCACTTTTAAATTTCCTTCCGGAACATTAGAGAAGCGCCTGGTAAAACGGTTATGGCAAAGTCGTCGTAGTTTTCTATTCTACTCTAGTTTATTTGCCAACATGAAGCGTGGAAAAAGACTGTATGTTTGGAAGAACAAAAAAGTGTTCCTCCAATATCAGGACTATTTATTGAGTTGTGGTGTGGTGTATAGACGCACAATCAACATATAAGTTAATAGGGACCTGGAATCGAATGGAGCATCATACGTCTAGCCGCGACGAAACCAAGCGACGCGCGAAGGCGATCGAACGGAGCATCATACGTCTAGCCGCGAGACGAAGCCAACTGACGAACCAGAGACACGATTTTTTTTTTGTGTGTGCTAGTTGTTGGCCTCAGATGGCCTTTACAACTTTACGCGGACTGAGGGTGAGCGCAGAAGGCTCCCAACCCGTTATAAAATAAACTAGACAACGTTGGCCCCCAAGAGTGGACTACCACGGACCTCGGCTTGGGGCGTTGTCGGCAACGTGATACTAAGGTGATCCACGGAATTAACATTAGCGCGACGCGTATTCCGACCTCTGCGGCGAGGGCGGGACCGGGGACGACTTTGTATGGCTTCGCGAGCCGTATATGCTTTGTCTTGAGCGAGTGTGATCCTATCATCTGGTTCATCTAATATGAGCCTAGGTCTCCTAACTTTGGATATCCTAGATGGAGTGTAGTTTATCGCCGCAACCACTAGCGGGTTGGGGTGAGTCTGAGCAAAGTCAAAGTAGCTACGAGAACACTGCTTCATGAATTGCCTGATGGTCGGCAGCTCTAGATCTATGTGTACAGAGCGACGCGCGAAGAGGTCATCTGTTCTTATAGTGGCAGTATTTATGCGCACGCACACACGCTCATGCACTCCTCGTAAATGTTAGAATTTTTTTTACTTGTCGCTGTATGGTCAGTTAGTTAGTTAGTTGGACGTATGTTATCCGCACTTAGCCCCACAATTGGGCCATTGTGCGTAAGTAACCGACGCGGAATACTGTTCGGCTACTCATACCACCCCAGCTCCATCCAGAAAGACAATAGGGGACCGATGTTGCGCAGTACCTCCTTCATCGTTTCTGGACTGTTTAGGAATTTCGCCCGTTGGTTGCTCACGCTTTTACAATGTATGAGCACGTGAGCCGGTGTCTCGTCGGTCTCCATGCAGCCTCTACATAAGGGACTGTCAGTGATGCCGATGTTGAATAGGTGCCTAGGTCTAGGTCGCTGTATGGTGTAAATGATTATTGTACACATTAGTGCTAGCGTTACTTGTATGAACGATAAATGTTTTTTTTTTTTTATACAACTAAGATGGCAAACAAGCATACGGCCCACCTGATGGTAAGTGGTCACCGTAGCCTATGGACGCCTGCGACACCAGAGGCATCACTTGCGCGTTGCCGACCCTTTAGCAAAGGACATGGGAAGGAAAGGGAGCGGGATGGGGGAAAGGGGGGATTGGGCCTCCGGTACTCTCACTCACCGAACGAAACACAACAGTAGGAATACTGGTATTTCACGTCGATAAAGATATAAGAAGGCGTAAAAAGTGAAAATATATTTTTCAGTTGAATCAGTCTACGTGTTTCATTATAACCCTACAGGTTACCAGCTACGGACCTGGCTTATGCCCGCCAGCTGGTAATGCGTTAAAGAGTGTTTCGGAAATACCAAAATCATGCAGTTCCGTGTACAAAAATATAAGTAGAACATTATGTGCTCGTGGCGCCTTACGCAATGTAGGTACTTTTGGTACCGTCACTTTAAAAAAAATAAGAAGATATCCGTTTAGCCGAATGGTACAACGCGTAAGGCGACATACGAACGAGATGGGCGTAAAAACCCAGGATTCAACCTCTTCGTCTTAAATGTAAAAGTAATGAAAAGAAATGACCCCTATATCTCGGAGGTCTTTTGACCCACAGGGCCCATATTCAAACTCGACCGAGGTATGACCCCAAGGTGCCTGCACACCAAGTTACAAGTCAATATTTTTCCATTTAAAGTACATGTGACCTTGTGACCTCTATATCTCGGGGGTCTTTTGACTTACAGGCCCCATATTGAAACTCGACCGAGGTATGAACCCAAGGTGTCTGCACACCAAGTTACAAGTTAATATTTTTCTATGTAAAATAAGTGACCTCTATATCTTGAAGGTCTTTTGATCCACAGGGCCCATATTCAAACTCGACCGAGGTGTCTGCACACCAAGTTACAAGTCAATCGGTCCAGTAGTTTCGAAGTTATGCCTGTCGCTAACATCATCTGTCACTAACAGACAGACACACAGACCCACAAAGTGTTTTCATTAACCTCTTCGAAGAAGACTCTGCGCTTAATAATAACTACTAGTTATGATCCAATATTGATAACGATAAACGATTTATTTATGAAAACTGTTTTCAGTTGTTTTGTTAGTATTTTTTTATAGATACTTTCGACTATGATTAGGTACGTCTGCATGAAATAAATGAACATAGAATCAATGTAAAATAGTCTTCCTTACGATTGTTGATTAAATCATTACAGAAAAATAATGAAAATAAACCGACCAGTTAAATAATCTCATTAACTTACTAAATTGTTACATATCAAGTCAACGCTCTGATAGAAAACTACGCTTACTCACTCCTAAAGAAGACTTTGCCATTACCTTTTTACCAGGCGCTTATCTAATGTTCCGGAAGGAAATTTAAAAGTGGCCGTAAATTGGTAAAGACTAAACTAAATATCAAATTGACTAGAGTAGATTTGTATACATTTAATATACATTTTTATGGCGTCATAAACGAATTTAAAAAAGCCTGCAGTAACGGTATTATCCTGGTGGGCCCGCTGATGAGTACCTATGCTCTCCAGCGGGCCCACATTGATTTAATTTTTACAACGAAACTATAGATATACATTTCTTTTAATTGAGTATACAATTATATATACATATTATAAGTATAAATTTTTTCTTGCTTATTAAAGTTATCAAGCTTAAGTTGGTCCCGCCCCGGAGCAGCACGTCAATTTTTGCTTATAAACTCTTGATACAATCGACTGAGAGAGTTAGAGAGTTTTTCTTGTTGGTTTTAACCAACAAGAAAAACCTTTAGGTCATAGCACACATATCAACTCGGAAACGGATCGTCACCGTATCAACTCTAGCCGTGCAGTACCTATTGTTTGTATGGAACTCCCTACTACAACGCACACTAATCGGGATCGTCAGTGGCGTAGCGTGGACTAATATAGACGTGGGCAAAGTCGCATTAGCGAGGCCCCTTTCCTTTCGTTCCCAAGATCTACCCAATAAATCTATCTTACTAAACATGCTTTGACACGACATACCTAATTATCATAGTGAAAAAATATAAATGCGCGATGGGAGAATATTGAAAAGCATATAGATTTGAAAAAGGTTTTTATTTGTAACTTAAGTGATTAAACGTTTTACAAAAGTAATGTTCATCGGCTTTTTGCTTTACAGAAGTCCTCTAGTAAGGATTTTATTTTAAGTCTGGTGGCATCGCATTTAAAGAGGCCTCGCGGGGGCCCCTTTAAGTGCGAGGCCGTGGGCGAGGGCCCACTTCGCTCACGCCTAGCTACGCCACTGGGAATCGTAACGTAATCGCCTCGCCCCTGGACAAGCTTGCAGTCCTCGCGCTTACGGCTCGTCGTCCCGGCGCTTACGTCTCTCCGTGCACTACTGTTGCCGAACGTGCTGTCATTCACAAGACAACTAACAGTCTTACTGCGCGCGTATTTTATTTAATTTGTAGGTTAGATTTCACACAAAAAATAATTATGAAAAAGGGTCATTGAAGAAGTGAGAAAATATCCATATCGCGGCGTAAGCGCGGTGTCGCCTAGCTGTAGTCAAGTCGATTTACCGCAGCCGCTGATCCGCTTTGGTTACGTTAGGTTGAGACCTGTTTGACGGCGAGGCGAAAGGCGATACGATGACGATCCCTTTCCGAGTTGATATGTGTGCTATGACCTTAAAGGTACGTCTAGCTCTCCCCTTCCTCTTCCTCCTTGATTTTTCCTTGAGTCCTTCTGACAACGTCTAATAAATCGATGAACGCCGGCTGCACGCACGAAAAACATCACTGTGTGACATCAAACTAGAAGAAGAAATCTTGTACTATTTTTCAATATTTATGACATTTTAAATTTGGACATTATCAATATAATAATATGACTATCTACATTTTAATTGTGGAATATAAATAAATGCTAGGTGTAATTTACTACAATTGCATGATAATAATAAGAAAGTAATAAATAAATAACTTTGATGTCTGAACAAACTATATTTGCACGCCTGTAATGGCAGAATATGCTGTACAACATTTAATTTAAGAGCCTATATATCACCATATTCTGGGAAATAAAGTTATTATTATTATTAAAAGGATGACTCATTGTCCCGTTACGCTCATTGTAACGTTAGGGGAAATAAATTTTGTTATGACGTTGTTACGTTAAACTATCGTCCGTAAACCGACTTTACAGACAACCATTTTTTTTGTTCTTCTAAGATGGTTTTAAAATATTCGTCGTGTATTATCAAGATGCCAATTAGTTTTCCTCTTCTGTAACAAAATAATTACCTAATTTCCTAACGTATGGCTCAACTTAGCACAGCCACCATCGCAAACTGGAAATCTACTTACGTAGTGAAATCAGTCGATAATTAGTCAAAATCGGTCGTAAAGTAAGCAGAATTGAATTTAATCTATGTAAAAAAATGTACCTACTGTTCCCGAGGGATATAAATTGTTTTTTATTTATGCGGCAAACGAGCAGACGGATCGCCTGATGGTAAGCGATTACCGCCGCCCATGGGCACCCGCAACACGCCTTTTAAATTTGCTTCCGCTCCCTCTCCCTCAGAAGAGGGGGCAGACGAAGCTATTATTATTATTATTATTATAAGCCTAATTGGCGTCCCACTGCTGGGCAAAGGCCTCCCCTTCCGACTTCCATCTGTCTCGATCGCTTGTTCTGAGTTGCCAATCCCTTTTAAATGCATCGAGCTCGTCTCGCCATCTCCTCCTGGGCCGGCCTCGTTGTCGCTGCCCGTTACTTGGCATCCAATGTGTGATTGTTCCCGCCCATAACTCTCCTGGCATACGATAAACATGGCCTGCCCAATTCCACTTTAATTTGGCAGCTGAGTGGCCTATATTAGCAGTTTGAGTTTTGGAACGTAGTATTGAATTTCTGATGCGGTCTGTAAGTCTGACTCCTAAAATACTACGTTCCATTGCTCTTTGACAGACTCCGAGAGCGGACTTTTGATTGTTTGTCAATGACCAAGTCTGTGCTCCATAGGTAAGAGCGGGAAGAATGCACATGTCCATGAGCTTTCTCTTCAGGGTTAATGGAAGAGATCCTTACATTAGTGATTTCATCGACCAAAAGCTCAAAATATAAAGAATATATATGAAGATAGTATATTATAAATATAAATTATAAAATGTAGGTATAATAGACAACTTTAAAATAAATTCTTTGAGGTAGCGCCTACTTATAAAATAGCCGTTTTGTATTTGATTCCAAATTTGCTCTTTTAATTCTACAGGCGTATATGCATCAAAATAGTAAATTGATAATAACTTTTTATCCTTAGAAGCTGTGAGTCCCAAAACCATGTATATAGAGGTAGTTTTCTAGTAGCAACTATTGTTTAAAAAAACTCGTTTCATTTGCGCAGTTTGTCCTCACTGGATAGGTGACCAGCCATCCTGATGTCAGAATGGCCCGTCACCTTTAAAAGTAGTATACTTTTAAAAAACGGGGGTAGAAATTATACCCAATATTTTATAGGTAGTAGAGCCTCGCCGATTTCAGCTTGAATGGGCCGGCTCGACCGGGGAAGGACTACCTTCACACAGAATATCGACGTGAAATAGCAGTATTCCTACTGTTGTGTTTCGCTCAGTGTGTGAGAGTGCCGGAGGCCCAATTACCCCCTTTTTCCCTTCCCACTCCTTCTCCTTCCCACTTCCTTTCCTAAAGGGCTAACAACGCGCAAGTGATGCCTCTGGTGTTGCAGGCTCCATAGGCTACGGTGACCACTTACCATCAGGTGGGCCGTATGCTCGTTTGCCAACTAAGTTGTATAAAAAAAATGCTACGCAAACAAAGTTACCGTCAGCCGGTAACTATTTACCGCCTTGCAGGTATCACTTACCATGATCTAAAACCGTTTACCATCTTACAGTAACCGTTTACAATCAACAGAAGCCATCCTTTACTTAGTTGCATAAAAAGAAAATATGACGATTACTAGCAACTAGAAGCAACTTTCTATAATTATTTCGATTTAAAATATGCGTAGTGACCGGCCATTCTGATCGTCACCATTGACCCCACGAGAAAGTGAAATAATTGTCACCATAACCATAACCCAATATTTTCTACAAAATTGTTTTTTAATGTTCCTTAACGGCTTTATACGTTTGATGTGTAACAATCATAATTTATGTGTGTACTGATCGCGCAATCTATGATGGCCGGTCTGAACTTAGCGTCTCCGAATTGTTGCGCATGTACAGTCGCTAACAGGCGTCCCGCCCCCGCCCCCTGTCTCCAAAGAGACCTAAAACTTGCAACTGCGACGCCATCATACAGTGCGCGATGTGTACTAGCTGTCCCTCGCGGTTTCACTCACGTTTATAATTACTGCTCTGCACCTGTGGCGCGTAGCGTGATGTTATATAGCCTATAACCTTCCTCAATAATTGAAATATCAATTGCAAAAAGAATTTATCGAATCCAACTGTTGGTTATAAAGATTAGCGCGTTCAAATTCAAATTTTATTATTTACTAGCTGACTTGCGCAATTTCGCCTGCTTCATATAAGACTAGATGTGCCCGCGGTTTCACCTGCGTTTATGATTACTGCGCCTTCCCCGTGGGTCGTAGTGTGATGTTATACAGCCTATAGCTTTTCTCGATAAATGAGCTATCCAACACTAAAATAATTTTTGACGTGACAACGTCTAATAAATCGATGAACGCCGGCTGCACGCACGAAAAAGAATGACTCATTGTCCCGTTACGCTCATTGTCCCGTTACGCTCATTGTAACGTTACGATCGGAGCGAGAGCGCTACACGAGCGAGCGAAAGGCACGTTATGACGTTGTCACGTTAAACTATCGTCCGTAAACCGACTTTACAGAAAACCAATTTTTTTTCAATTTGGACCAGTAGTTCCTGAGATTAGCGCGTTCAAACAAACAAACAAACTCTTCAGCTTTATAATATTAGTATAGGTAGATGTTCCCGTGGTTTTACCCGCGTTTATCGTTACTGCGCCGCGCCTGTGGGTCGTAACGTAATGTTATAAAGCCTATATCCTTCCTCAATAAATGAGCTATCCAACATTAAAATAATTTTTCAATTCGGACCAGTAGTTCCTGAGATTAGCGCCTTCAAACAAACAAACAAACTCTTCAGCTTTATAGTATTAGTATAGGTAGATGTTCCCGCGATTTCACTCGCGTTTATCGTTACTGCGCCACCCCCGTGGGTCGTAGCGTGATGTTATACAGCCTTCCTCAATAAATGAGCTATCCAACACTAAAATAATTTTTCAATTCGGACTAGTAGTTCCTGAGATTAGCGCGTTCAAACAAACAAACAAACAAACTCTTCAGCTTTATAATATTAGTATAGATATGCGTTTAGTAAAAAGCTGTTATTTTGACATTACAAACAGACACTTCAATTTTATTTATTTGCATAGACATACAGAGGAATTGAAAACCTCGTCCTTTTTGAAGTTGGTTAAAAACTATTAGGTTAACTTAGCCAGCTTGCTTTCTCTAAGGCTCAATTTACACCGCCGCGGAATGGAATGGAAGCGACTTTTTGCAACGAAATTGTACATAGCATAATGAACTTTATGTTAATTGTATAAAGTACAAACTAAATACAAGCCAAAAAAGGTCTTCTTCCTTCTTCCTTCAAACCTGGGTCCTTTAAGCGGGGCGTGACAAGCAACTTTCCAGGCCGTCAAAGTAGAGACCTCAACATCGCCTCGGCTGCTGAGGGCGGTGTGGAGGCCACTGCTCTTAGACCACACGACTGCTTACCATCAGGTGGAGTGTGGTCATTTTGACGAGCAAAGTAAAATAAAAAAAAAAACAAGGTCGCGCGTCTTCCGGGGAATCCTCGCGCATTCTCGAGAATTCCCCTAGTTACTGTCGCCGCTGTCTGTGGACTCCGCGGGAAGTGGCGCGATCATGGAGTCGGTCGGGACGTTCTTTTTCTTCTGCCTCACAAATGAGCGATATAAAAATAAGATCCAAGTCAACCATTCTTGTCAACTAAAAGAGCGAATTCGTTGGAATGCACGGGAATTCTCGAGCATTCCCGCTAATTCGCGCGCCTTTTAGGGCTATATTTCACCGGGACACCGTGACGGCGCAACCAGTCGCGCCACCGTGGTGTCCGTAAGCTACCAAACTAGACACCATACAGACACCAGAGTCTCCACACCATACTGAGACAGTATCAAAATGGACCTTGAACCAGTGCACGCGTGTTGCATGCAATGAGGTAGGGCTTCACTGGCGGCCGGACTGGCGGCCGGACTGGCGGCCGAGTGAGTGAGACACCATATAGCGCTATAGTAATTAGTGGTGACGGCGCGACCAGTAACACTCAGTGTATGCGTCCGAGCTGGTCGCGCCGCCAAATTGGTTGCACAACCAAGCGAACACCAGGTGAGTAACTCGCTTTAGAGTTGTATACATTTTGTTGGTAGCGGCGACTGGTTGCGCCGCCACGGTGTCCCGGTGAAATATAGCGCTTAGCGTCATAGTCATGAGGCGAAATTGACGCTTCCATTCCATTCCGCGGCGGTGTGAACTGAGCCTAAGAACGTTAATGTATTATGTAGGTATGCGTTTATAATTATCAGTGTGTATCTAAATATATTATTTGTTTAGCGAGAGAGTTAGTTCAAGTTCGGGGACACTTCTCCATTAGCACGTTTTAACAACAAAATGTAGAATAATGGAACAATTTGTGATGTTAGCAATCCGCCATTTTGTAAATAAGTAGTTCATGCATAGCAATTATACAGCGTGTAACAGAAAAGTGTAGTTATATTTTAATTTTTGTAAATTCTTTAATTTTATAATTATCAGCCTCGATGGCGTAGTGGTTAGTGTAACCGACTGCTACGCCTGCGGTCGCGGGTTCGATTCCCGCCCAAGTCAAACATTTCTGTGCATGAACATGGATTGGATTGTCTTGGTCTGGGTGTTTCTATGTATAATATGTTATATGTATGTATTTACAAAAAAAAGTATACAACATGTATGTTTATCCATTGTCTAGTAAACATAGTACAAGCTCTGCTTAGTTTGTGCTAGATGGTGTTGTGTGTATGTGATAGAATATTATTATATTATTTTAATTTTTTTTAAATATCCTGATCCTAACTTCCTAACTAATATTATAAATGCGAAAGTGAGTTTGTTTGACGAGAAGTATGACATTTAGTAAGCTCTTGAGAAATTGTATACAAATAACTTACTCCGTTGGCTCAACGACCCAAAATGTGTCTTGGCCGCCGCACTGGCTCTCACACTAGAGAACGCCAGCTTGCCCGATCTTTGGCCATTTCTCGCCAACCACCAGCTTGAAGCTCCCTCAGATCCAACTCCACAACATCTTTCCAGCGGTATCCGGGGCGACTGACAGGGCGACGTCCTGTTGGTCGACCCAAATACGCTCTCTTTTCACCACGATCTTCTCCCATTTTCTCAACGAGGCCGAGCCATCGGAGTCTGTGAGCTTTTATCCATACAAACTAGCTGTGCCCGCGGTCTCTCCCGCGTCATTGGTATTTGTGCTTACTGCGCCGCTCCCGTGAGCCGTAGCGTGATGTTATATAGCATATGTCCTTCCAAGGATCTCGGGCTAGCTCCATTCCAAATTTCATCTAAATAGGCTCAGATTGAGCGTGAAAAGGTAACAGACAGACAGACAGACCGACCGACAGACAGAGTTACTTTCGCATTTATAATACTAGCTGTTACCTGTGACTTCGTCCGCGTAGGTTTTAACTTAAAAGTGTTTGTCTCCGCGGAAACCTATTTTTTCTAAAATCAAAGTAGCCTATGTTACTCCTTATAATATCAGCTATCTGCCAGTGAAAGTCCCGTCAAAATCGGTTCAGCCGTTTCGGAGATTAGCCGGAACAAACAGACAGACAAAAATTTTAAAAATAGATGTTTTCGTATATGTACCTTATATACTTTCATATGCATTAGATAAAAAGCTGTTATTTTGACATTACAAACTGACACTTCAATTTTATTTATTTGTATAGATTAGTAAGGAAGTAAGGATTAGTTAGGATAAAGCAATTATTAATTTATTTTCCTTTATGAAGGAAATTATCAATATTAGAGGCATGGGCACGTGTAAATAGATGGACCTCGTTAAGTTATAGAGATTATTATTCTACCAACTATATCATCAGTGGAAACTAAATTCAATAAAAATATTACAATAGCATCATTCCCCATTATATTTAAAAACTGGATCGGATTATAATGCAATTGTTTATATTTCAGATGTTACCACAGTGGCTGTGCTATGAATGTGCAGTTATGTTATTTTGAGAAATAAAATGATAAAATCACATTACTACATCTTGTATCAATATGTGACGGAGACTGCACTCGTGAGTACTATCATTGTGAAAACAATACAGTTCTATTTTTAAAGTGAAAACTTCTTTAGCGGCGTTGTGCACTTTTTTTGTGATGGTTAAAAAATGTTAAACTCGCGCCAGGACACGTGACCTGATTGCAAATTCGTAAGACGGAGGGAGAATTGTCATGTTTGTGTACGATAGCGCAATAAATGAATATTGTATTTTACCACATAAATGATAGTACTTTACTATTCATGAGTGCTTCAGTCTCGTCATAATTTTTAGTTTTTAACCAAACTATTAATGCCTTTTTACATTTATGGTAATTCAGGTGATAGATATTAATATGTTTATTTTTCAGGTTATATAAGTAAGCCGATTGTCTTGAAAATTGCCTTTTTGCAAAACTACTTTTTACTGCAATGATACGCACTACAATATGTATCCGCTTTCTGTTAAGTACATCAGGTTTGTAGCTCAGAGATTTATGTAACTTCAAAACAGCATGTAAGATGTATAGTTTCCTAATAGTAAGTAGTTCACTTATCGAATATAGATAATAAGATATATCTATCGAATAGATATATCGAATATCGAATATAGATAATAAGAAATATAGATAACTAGCTGTCCCGACAAACGTTGTCTTGTACAAAAGAGAAAAAAAAATGCATCATCCTCGAATCCACTTGAACACACACAAAAAGTTTTATTCAAATCGGTCCAGCCGTTTAGTTCACTGTCAACACACATACAGAAGAATTATATATATAAAGATAAGATAATAATATAAGCATTGCAATTTAACATAGCAATGCTGCCAGTCTTCTGGGCACACTACCAGTCGACAGTGATGCGGAGGAATTCTATGAGGGTTTTAGTATTCTTTTTCTTTTTTTTTAATACTTTAGGTATAAGTTAGTTTTGAAGAATTGTGTTTATTGATAGTATCCAAATAAATGTATTGTTCTTGATATGTTATTATTATTCAGTGTGAAATTTTGCTACCCCCTAAAAATGCCGCCCAAGGCGGGCCGCCTCTGCCGATCCCACTACGCTACGCCACTGGGATTGAACCCGCGATATCTCGATCACATCCATTTTCTTGTTGACTGCGCGCATGGCGAAGTGGTTTAGGTGATCACCTCGCCGTTTCTTCTGCGCCGAATGTTGCCCACACGGCACACAATATTTTTTGAAGTGAAAATTTCTTTAGGCGCGTTGAGCGCTTCTTGGGTGAACAAAAAATCATGGAACTCGCGTCATCGTCACGCTTCCACGCTTTATTATTTAATATTAACAATATCTCAGAAATGGTGCGTCCTAAGCAAAAAATAACGAAATTTTGACCACAACAACCTCTATGAGAATATCAGGAACTAGCATACGAATTGCCCCTTTTTTTTTTGGTTTACAAATAATTGTTTATGATAAAGCATTAAAGTTTTCACTTCTATTGGCAGTCCCCAAAGACTGCCCCAATTTTTTTTTATCCACAATAATTAATAGTCGTCCCGAATCAGGGTGTTCTTTTATTCTTTGTGTCCGTTGTTTGAATGATTGTACAGTCTCCCACGGCACAGAAATGATACCTAGTGCGGGCAATGTCTTTTTAAAAGAACAAATTAAATAAAGAATTGCTGACTTTAAGCTACTGCGATTCCTAAGTAAAACAAACCGCAATAAAAGATACAAAATGGCGCAAAACTTATCACATTAAAGAAAACTCAAAAATTATAAAATATCATTTATTAATAGAATATAATATAAAAAACACCCTTTAATTACCGTTATTGTTACTTCATGTTCAGGATAAGTAAATTATAAAATGATATTTTTGAATCAAGGAGTTTTTTTCTTTAATTATTACAATGAACATTTTTTTTTTGACTGTACTGTTTTTGGCTTGAACAATAGATTTTTGTATTTATTTATGGGTGGTCCCAGTTGCCGGCAGAAAAATATTAAAATTAAATGGATCCGGCAACTGGGACCGCGGTCCGAGTTAATTGCGGTCCCAGTCACCGGAATCCTCAAACAAAAAACCTATTTTCACAGAAATTAAGAAATGATTTTTTTTAACCAAAATAAATAAAATAAAATTAGACACAAATTGGAACACCATTGTAATAAGCACACACTAACCTCTTTCTTTTCGTCACAAGATTACGGATCTTATTTCTTTTGTTTTTTTTTTTTATTTCATTTTGTCTATTTTTTCGATTATTTGTTTTGTTTTAATATCGCTGCTTGAGGTCTTTGACATTTATCTCTGCATTACACATGATCTTCTAATGTATGAAAACAAAAAAAATGTCCTGTGGCTAAACTACTGAATACATTTGGTTCATAATTTGTAAATCGTCAAAGAATACTATGTAGTATATGTGGTATCAAATGTGATAACATTTGCGCCACTTTGTATATTCATAAAATTACCCCTCCAACTGCTGTAAAAATTCTGTTAAGGAATTTGCTGCTAGTCAGGAGCTCCAATATGAAACTACTGTTAAATAGTCAAATAGTCTACTTACTAAGCTATATTGCTAACTAGCTGTTACCTACGACTTCGTCCGCGTAGATTTTAACTACAAAGTGTTTGGCTCCGCGGAATCCTATATTTTTCTAAAATCAAAGTAGCCTAAGTTACTCCTTATTACATCAGCTATCTGCCAGTGAAAGTCCCGTCAAAATCGGTTCAGCCATTTCGGAGATTAGTCGGAACAAACAGACAGACAGACAGACAAAAATTTAAAAATAGATGTTTTCGTATCGGCACCTTATATACTTTCATATGCATTAGATAAAAAGCTGTTATTTTGACATTACAAACAGACACTTCAATTTTATTTATTTGTAGGCATAGATAGACTATTCAAATAGACACAGCCTTTTTCCTCATACATCAAAGTTACAGTTAAGTTATAAAAACCTAAAAATAAAACCTCAATTTAGTATTCAAACGCCGTATACAATCTACATTAATAAACATACAAGGCTGTATACCAAAATCAAATATACGTCACATACCGAACAAATAAAAACTATATTCACGCATGCGCAAACCATTCTAGATACTTTCGCCGGCGTCTTGCGAATAACAGTACAAACAAGAAACTGTCATTTTAGACTTTAGTACTACTTTGACCGCCACAAGGGGTGTACGCCATTTTTAAGCGCAAATTGAAAATTTTCGTAATTATTTTGTTTTAAATACAGTGTTTTGTATTGTGTTATGCTGACAAATAAGTGATTTTAAGTGTTTTTTATTGTTTCGAGTGTTTTTATTAAGGTTAGTATCGTTCTTTTGGTTTAAACTTGTAGTTTTCAATTCAGAATGTGTGAGTGGTATGATTGCTGGTTCTTGTATTACGCTGTCTTTAATTTAATGTTTTTGTTACAATTACATGCGAAATTATTCGTTTTATATGCTAATGTTGTATTGAAACATCGAAGCGTCCAATATCGACACGGTTTTAGTTAAGTTTTAATTTGTTTTGGTAAGTATTAATTCTGATTTATTTACTTACTAAAATCAGAGTAAATAGATAGTAAGTTTAGTTTTATCGCTGATCGGGTAGTGACAGATTAAATTTCCGCATCGGTAAAAAGGCTTTTTAATATTTTTTAATTTAATATTATAATATTTTTGCAAATGAAAATCCGTAGTCTCTGCCTACCCCTCTGGGAAACAGGCGTGAATCTATGTATGTATGTATTTTTGTAAAATTAAATGTGTTGAATCGAATTAGGTGTTACTTGACGGAAATCTATTGTAATCAAATTATTGGGAGGAAAGGAATCCGCCACGTACCTACGCCCTGATCTAATGACGCGGCTGTCTCTATCCAGAGTTCGGTATTGTCAACCTTTTTCTATTTCAATATTTGTGGTGGACAATCCGAGAGTGCGTGGCGGGCTCCACTCTTCCTAAAAAATCAACGGGTTGCACTCCGGGAGTGCCGGCAGAAGTGAAAACTTGAATATTAACGTTGTGCATTTTTGATATTTTGGAATGGTTAGGGAATAATTTTGCACGAATTGCTTTAATTATCAATATAAAAGTACTATCATTTATGTGGTAAAATATAATATTCATTTATTGCGCTATCGTACACAAACATGACAATTCTCCCTCCGTCTTACGAATTTTCGATCAGGTCACGTGTCCTGACGCGAGTTTAACATTTTTTACCCATCACAAAAAAAAATGCACAACGCCGCTAAAGAAGTTTTCACTTCAATAATTTTATTAAAATTAAATGTCTATTAATTTTATTTAAAAGCTTGTGAGATTACACATCTAATTTGTAACACACATAAAAAAAGGAATTTGTGTCACAAATTAGAAGTAATCTTGTTACCCCTCCAGTTAAGCCAGAATATTAGCGTGAGGAGTGGGATCACGTCAGTAGCGCAGAATTTGAACCCACGACCTCTCGATCGCGAATCTCTTTGGCTATATTTTACCACTTGTGGGTATCGAACCCACAACACCCAGCGCGTGCATAGTGGTCAAGTGACTACTTAAACCACTGGACTCTTATGTACAGTATTATTTTCTATTACACAATAATAATATCAACCTTTTATATAAACTGTTCCACTGCTGGGCACGAGCCTTTTCTCAGTATGAGAAGGGTTAGACCATCGTCCACTACGTTGGCCCAGAGCTGGTAAACAGACTTTACATATCTTCGAGAACATTATGTAGGACACTCAGACATGCAGGTTACTTTTTTTTTATTGCCATTGGTATCAGACGAGCAAGTGGCCCACCTGATGGAAAGTGGTAACCGCTGCTCATGGACTTCAGCAATGTCAGGGCACAGCAAAGCCGCTGCCTACCGTGAAAGAAGAACTCTCTTTAAACCTCGTTTGAAGAAGGACATATCATAGCGCTCAGGAAATACTGAAGCAGGCAGTTCATTCCAGAGCTTGCACGTACGTGGACGAAATGATCGCTGAAAGCGTATCGTCTTGGATTTGAACGCTTCCAGGTGTAATGGATGAACCCTGCTTCGTTGTCGAGTGGTACGATGATAGAAAGGGGCCGCTCGTACCAAATCAAACAGTTTTTCAGAGTAGTCCCCGTGAAAGAGTCTGTAGAACACGCAGAGAGATCCAAAGTCTCTCCGTTGCTCCAACGACTCCAATCTATCCGTGAGATTGCGATCATCGACGATTCGAACTGTCCGTCTTTGTAGGGAGTCAAATGGGTCGAGCTGGTATTTGGGGGCCCCTGCCCAGAGATGTGAGCAGTACTCCACGTGCGGCCAGACCTGTGCTTTGTAAAGCACAAAACGTTGACCTGGTGTGAAGTACCGCCTCGCTCTGTTCAGTACACCTCATGATGTTATCCTTCGCCGTTAAAGCGAGCGATAATTAACTATTTAATACGCTTAGCTTTTCTGTCAGAGGTGCGTGTCTCTGTGTATCCTAACTAATATTATAAATGCGAATGTGAGTTTGTTTGTTACGCTTTCACGCCTCAACTATTTGACCGATCAACATTAAATTTGGGATACATGGCAATTTGAAAAGTCGGAGATGCGTTAGGATCGAACTTGATACCTCTGCGGGGCAGTCCAACGGTTTCCCACTAGGCTATCGCTGCTTTTTAGGGTTTCGTTCCCAAAGGGTAAAACGGGACCCTATTACTAAGACTCCGCTGTCCGTCTGTCTGTCCGTCTGTCACCAGGCTGTATCTCATGAACCGTGATAGTTAGACAGTTGAAATTTTCACAGATGATGTACTTCTGATGCCGCTGTAACAACAAATACTAGAAAACAGGATAAAATAAATATTTAATCCTGTTTTTTAGTATTTGTTGTTACTCCCATACAACAAACGTGATTTTTTTGCCGTTTTTATAGATAATGTTACGGAACCCTTCATGCGCGAGTCCGACTCGCACTTGACCGGTTTTTTCTATTACATAACAAATTTTGTAACAACTAAATCTGTAACTAGTTTGTTTCAATACAATTTTAATGTCGATTGCATGTTGAATATAAAATTATTTATGTTATATGAAAAAAATATTTCCGTGTTACGTTATTCTCGTCTGTAACCCTGAAGGGTGCATTAAGCCCATACTTGTTGAGATTTGGACTTCATAGATGGCGTAGAGGATTAAGTGTGAGTCCCAAAATTGTATCCTTTGCCCGTGAGAAATTAACACTAACTTTGTAAATAATAACTAATACTAGCGGCCGCTAAAGATGGGTCATTGAAGGTTTTTTTTTTTTATACATCTAAGGTGTCAAACAAGCATACGGCCCCACCTGATGGTAAATGGTCACCGTAGCCTATGGACGCCTGCAACACCAGAGGCATCACTTGCGCGTTGCCGACCCTTTAGGAAAGGACGTGGGAAGGAGGGAAGGAAAGGGAGCGGGTTGGGGGAAAGGGGGTGATTGGGCCTCCGGTACTCTCACTCACTGAACGAAACACAACAGTAAAACTACTGCTATTCCACGTCGATAGTTAATTTATGTACTCGTGACCATGGCTGCTGAAAAGCAACCGAAACGTCGGGAAAAGTGTAAACATAAATAGTATAATAGTATAGTAATAGTATAAATAGTTTTAATAGTTTCTATAATTTAATTCGCTTAAAAATTAGTAAAGTTTAATAGTAATAGTAAAAAGGTTTTCAAAATTCTGTAATAAAGTGTCAAATAAACAACGCGATAAAATCCGTATATAGTAGTTTAATTTCAATTTATGTAACTGTTTTTCGTCAGTGGCCAACAGGTTAAAAAAGCTGTTAAATCGTCAACTGGTTTTTCTTCTTGATCCTTGATCGCACTGTCTAAGTCTCTACGGGTAACCATTTTTTTAAAGTTATTCTCTACTGTAAAATTAGAATGTACGAGGTTTGAGGTCCACAATACGAGCTTTTTGGAATGGCACAGTGAATGAGTGCAAGTTTTATACTTTATTTATACATTATTGCGAGTTGCGACTTGCGTTGCGGACATTGATAGAATTTATTAGGTTAATATTTTCAACAGATTTTTTCATTGAAGAAAAACAGTTGATTCTTTAAAGAACAAAAACCAGTTACTGAATTAACGATCACCTCTAGCGGTCGCCAAGTTTTATTTTTTTTTATTTTTTTTTATTTTTATTTATTTATTCAATAACAATTTACAATTGTGTTTGAATGTGACATAAAAGTAACATACAATTCATTAAAAAAAAATAAAGAAGAATATATAAATAAAGTAATTAGATAGGTCGCCAGATATAAAATTTGGGATGGTAAACATGACGGAGATATTGAAAGGAGAACGATTGCTGGCAACAAAGTGAATGGAGCCCTACGCGATTTTATGAACAGTCGAAATGTATCCGAAAAGGCACGTTTGGCTGTTCATAGAGGACTATTAGTGCCCACACTTATGTATGGAAGTGAAAGTTGGGTATGGCAAAAGAAGCATGAGAGCAGAATAAATGCTGTAGAAATGAGAGCGTTGAGAAGCATATGTGGTGTGACTCTGAAAGATAGAATAAGAAATAGTGTGATTAGAGAGAGATGCGGCATGAAAGTGGATATAGTTACAAGAATAGAAAAGGGTATGTTAAGCTGGTTTGGACATGTAGAAAGAATGGACGAGGTAAGACTGACTAAGAAAGTTTATAAGGCTAGTGTGAATGGAACAGTCGCAAGAAGAAAACCTAGGCGAACGTTTCTCGACCAGATCGGAGGCGTTCTGGACAAAGGCCAGGTTAAGAGCTCCTTGAACCGACGGGCGTGTATGAGGAATGTGATGAAAGTGAATGAAGCCAGAGAAGTGTGTCAGGATCGTAGCAAATGGAAATCCGTAGTCTCTGCCTACCCCTCTGGGAAACAGGCGTGAATCTATGTATGTATGTATGTATATAAAATTTTAAGTTTGATCATTATTAAGGTTTTATTGTCTATAACTTTACATTATAATAACATTTCATTTATATTTCGCCAAGGCTATACAGGTTAATTTACCTATCTTTTTCAAACAAACTAACCTTTCATTTACCATATTCCTAAGCTTGCTACTTTGTTTTCTTTTTCTTTATTACAAATTCCTAAACATATTATAATATAAATAGTATATATCATTTCAATTCACCCAAAGGTTGCCTGTAAGATATTGCTGATATATGTAATTATATATTGATATATGTAACCATAGTTACGCGCTTCGACTGCGTGTGTCAAATGCATGGTTGTGTGCGTGTAGTGTTTTTCAATAATTTAATGTATGTCTAATACATATTTTATAAAAAATATTAGGATTCGCCCCTCCTTCTCCATGTAAACTTTAACTATGCCAAATTTCATACTGCTTCGTCCGCGCAATTTTCGTAAAAAAGGGGTACAAAGTTTTTGCTTCACGTATTAATATATAGATGATATTGACTATAGCCTCGCCAACTATTACGTGGGACCTTAAAATATATCCTTATTTTGCTAAAGAAAGACAACTTCTGCACTAGGAATGATTCCTGTATCGCGGGGGACTTTACAAACATTCAAACAACGGACTTAAAGACCGTACAGACTTGAAACAACCATTTGTGGATCACACACATTTATATCCCGTGTCCCACATGACAGAGAAATAAACATTTTTGTGATCCACACATTGAGTACAATGTATTAGAGGGTGTTTACCTGCCTCTATGGCGCAGCGGTAGTAAATGCGACTGCTGTGCATGAGGTCGCGGGTTCCAATCCCGGGTCGGTCAAAAAGTTATTGGTTTTTATGTTAAAATTCTCAATACGAGCCCGGGGTTAGGAAGTTGGCGGTGTTAGACACCCCCGTGCCTCGGAAAGCACGTAAAGCCTTTGGTCCTGCGCCTGACCTCTCTTCGGTCGTGTCGTATGAGAGTGAATTAATCCACCCTGATTAAAAGCTACGGTCGGCGTTGGTTAAAATAATCATAAACGTGGGCGAAACTGCG
Source organism: Catocala sponsa (assembly GCA_963564715.1). Taxonomy (NCBI): domain Eukaryota; kingdom Metazoa; phylum Arthropoda; class Insecta; order Lepidoptera; family Erebidae; genus Catocala; species Catocala sponsa. The sequence continues at coordinate 6,611,970 of OY751356.1, read as the reverse complement.
GGAACAGCTAGTATTCAAATAATGTTATGTACCGTACGGTGAAGCAAGATGGAATTGGGGTCAGCAGAGCTCTCGCTTCGCACTCACTAACCGCCGCTGGTGAAAGGGTATTAGCGCATCAGCTATAGGTCACTTCCCTGTGCAAACATAACGTTATATCTCGCCGTTATATCCCTCAAGGGGACAGCAGTGGTGTATTACAATATCATCTATATATTAATACGTGAAGCAAAAACTTTGTACTCCTTTTTACGAAAATTGCGCGGACGGAGGAGTATGAAATTTGGCACAGTTAAAGTTTATATGAAGAAGGAGGGGCGAATCCTAATATTTATATAAAATATGCATTAGAAATATATTAAATTAATGAAAAAACACTACACGCACACAACCATGCATTTGACACACGCAGACCAATCGCGTTCGTAGTATTTCGACATTGTTCGTCTGACGTCGTACAATTCTTTGTAACTATGGTTACCTATGCCTTATTTATATGAAATAGAGAAAAATAGAAAACAAAGTAGCAAGCTTAGGAATTTTGGTCGAATTTTGACCACTAGACGACAGTTAGTAAATGATAATAATAATAATATTCTATCACATACATACAACACCATCTAGCCCAAACTAGCAGAGCTTGTACTATGGGTACTAGACAATGGATAAACATACATATATACTTCTTTTTTGTAAATACATACATATTATACATAGAAACACCCAGACCAAGCCAAACATCCATGTTCATGCACACAAATGTTTGACTTGTGCGGTAATCGAACCCGCGACCTCAGGCGTGGCAATCGGTTACACTAACCACCACGCCATCGAGGCCGACAATAAACCTACTATTGGGCATAGGCGTCTTTTTATTGAGTGTTATGCCATAGTCCACCATGCTGGCCCAGTACGGCTTGGCAGACTTCACATATCTTCAGCGGTACTATTATACAGACCGATTGGTAAAAGACTGGACATATTGAAGGAGGGTATTCAGTACTCGATTCTGGAACCGAATATCTAAAAAAAATAGGTACTTAAAATTTGACCTAGGTATCCAATAAAAACATAATTTGCGGACACTCTTGCGCATATACCAAAGCTAAACAAAATCTCCGCCCCCGCCCCCAGCTACCGCACCCCGCACTCTCCCGAATTTGCACCCCCGCCCGTCCTCTTCTTATCAAAGGTCATTAGCCTCGACAGCTGTGTGCGCAGTGTCCACATTTTATGGATATTTCATACAAATTTTCATAAAGGTTTTCTTTGCAGGTTATACAGATTATATTTATATTTCTTTTTCATACGTTACGTCTGACCGTAAATTATTATGTCCTTAAGTATATACAATGTTTAACCAGTCACACTATATTATAGAAGGCATATATTATTAAAATATTAAAAACGCCATATTAATGTAATTCATATATATGTATATATTATATTTGCTTCGCATTATATTAGCTACGGATATTAAATTGTATTTATATACTAAACTTTCAAGGTTGAATAATCTAGTTCGTAGGACTATTAAAAAAAAAACAAATATTAAGATTATATACTAGGACTAGAGGATGCCCGCAGCTTCGCCCGCACATGTTTTTTATTTATCCATTTCTTCCCAACCCCGTGGGAATTTCGGGAAATCCCTTCTTAGTGCACCCCTACAGTACCCAAGGAACATACATGTCAAATTTCAGCTTCTTGCGCCCCATAGTTTCGGCTGTGCGTTGTCTGTTAGTCACTCAGTAACGGAAGAGTTTTATATAATATATGTAGATATATTATATTTTTCCGGACATTATCCTAATCCTAACTAATATTACAAATGCGAATGTGAGTTTGTTTGTTAAGCTTTGACGCCTTAAGTCCTCGACCGATCATCATGAAAGGGGAATGCCCACTACCCCTAGTGACTTTGGCCACGAGTGCCCATATTTAAAACCATATTTAAATGATAGTATGCAATGTCATTAAATGATTAATCTAGGAATTTAATTAAATAAAAGTTGGGGTTATTGAGATAAAATATTTTTTATGTTTACCGTTGACAATATTTTGATATAAATGTTTTTCACACACACTCTCGTCACATATCATCAGTATTATCATACAAAATTAAAAGATTGTCTAAAAACTGAGCATAATTTGTAAATAAAATAACAAAATCACAACGAAAGAAACACAATCACGCAAACCGAGTAAGCAAGGAAGCAGATTTGTGTTATGACAGTTGCTTTCGGTGTTGCAAGTTAAAAACAATAAATCACAGATCCAATATTTAATCGATATTATTATTGTGCTTATTATTGGCATAATAACACAAATTAATATATTTGCTTTATTATTATTGGATTATTAACATATAATAATACCACTATGCTATTTCTTTATTTTCTAATAGTTTTATTCAATAATGTTCGCGCCGCTCCGTAAAATAGTAATTAAATAGTACACATTCCATAACCATTCCATCTTTCTCTTTTGTTTACCCCGGTGAAGCCGACATAACCCCTCCGCCCGCCCCCGCGGAGGAGTATGCGTCAATGTATTCCCCACGTAAAAATAAAAAAAAGTGTTGCCATGCTTACATTATAGAAAAACGTATAATACTAAGAAAGTAGTATTTATTATGGTCTTTTACATTAAAACTTATGACTCTTTAAGAAATTGGTCATATCTACGATGAAGTTCAATAATGGTATTTTAGAATAGCATTCGTATTAAAATTACAGACAAGCTAAATAGGAAATAATTTATTTGATAAAACCGTACACATATTGTAAAAACTGTAAGCATGGCAACACTGCGTGTGTCAGATGTAAACAATGGATGCCGATGTATTTCAAATCACAAAAATACTTTTTAACACAAAATATAAATTGAAAGTGTCCGTGAGATTGTAATGATTGATTATTAAGTCATAAAATAAAATACAAATTATTGTTTAGGTGGAAAGTGTGTTGATTCATAGGCCAAATTGTTCATTGTCCTTTCACGATGAGCGGTCGCCGTTTAAATCGTGAATGCAAAACAAAAGAACTCACATTCGTTTTTATCTATATATTAATACGTGAAGAAAAAACTTTGTACCCCTTTTTACGAAAATTGCGCGGCTATAGGCTATATAACATCACGCTATGACCCACGGGGGCGGCGTAGTAACGATAAACGCGGGTGAAACCGCGGGAACATTTAGTACATTATACCTATATTGCGCAGTTCAAATAGTGAATCATTATTATTATTTGGCTACACAATGTACAAATTAAAATTGCAAACGATATAAATTTGACCTCTATGTCATAGGAAATTTGCATACCGTTGTTTTTTTAATACTATTTACTAGTAGAATCCTAACTAATATTACTAGCGGTCGCCAAGTGCTCGAAATTCGACCAAAGTTTGCCTGTAAGATATTGCTGATATATGTCATTAAATATTGATATATGTAACCATAGTTACGCGCTTCGACTGCGTGTGTCAAATGCATGGTTGTGTGCGTGTGGTGTTTTTTCATTAATTTAATGTTTTAATTAAAAAGGCGCTCATAGCCAGTTGCACTCACTGATCGGTAAACGATTAGCGAAGTTAAGCAACGTTGGGTGCGGTCAGTCTATAGATGGGTGACCGCTTAGTGGTATTTCATCTGGGCGTCTCCGTGCTTCGGAGGGCACGTAAAAAGTCGGTCCCGGTTGTTGTCAAATTGATAGCAGTCGTTAACCCATGTCAGAGGCCTACGGGCGGCTTGAACGACTCTTGATAAAAGGTTGACCACTAACAAAACGAAAAAAAAAAAAAATATTTCTAATGCACATTTCATATAAATATTAGGATTCGCCCCCTCCTTCTCCATATAAACTTTAACTGTGCCAAATTTTATACTCCTCCGTCCGCGCAATTTTCGTAAAAAGGGGTACAAAGTTTTTGCTTCACGTATTAATATATAGATGAAAATCAAAACGTTACCGAATTTATTCATACTAAGTGTTACCTTCTATTTTAGCAGCCATAGTCACGGGGAGACTACATTAAATGAATTTATATGTATCAACAACAATTGTAATTTAAAATAAATAACCATTAAAATAGTTTATTTTAATTAATTAAGTAAATCTTTAATTAATTTTCTTGAATCATAATATTCTTTAAGTCATTGTATCTTTCTTTCTATATTTAATTTTAACCTTATTTTAATGTTTATTAACTTTTTGTTATTTTTTTTTTGTAATCATTCTCAATATTGTTATTAATTAAGGGAAGGAGCGAGATAGCCCCAACACAAGTATTATCAATTTCTCACTGGGGATGTCTCATTTATAATTTAATGTAACTGTTTTGAGACAAATAAATGTTTTTCATTTTTCATTTCATAATTTTAATCAAATTCTTAGACAAGCGGGCTAATCTATACTAATATTATAAAGCTGAAGAGTTTGTTTGTTTGAACGCGCTAATCTCAGGAACTACTGGTTCGTTTTGAAAAATTCTTTTAATGTTGAATAGCCTATTTATCGAGGAAGGCTATAGGCTATATAACATCACGCTACAGCCCACGGGGCGGCGCAGTAATGATAAACGCAGGTGAAACCGCGGGAACATCTAGTTCTTGTATAAAAACTATTCATTTAGTTCTAGTCTTGTTTTGGAGTCATAAATATCACAAGCTAGATTTTGCCCGCGGCTTCGCTTGGGAACATTACTGTTTTCCGGATGAAATGTACCCTATGTCCATTGTTATAACTGTGACAAGGTGTATGCGAAATTATATTATCGATTATAATTTCATTATAATCGGTCAAGCAGTTACGGCATAAAAGTGTAACAGACTAACTCACATTCGCACTTATAATATTAGTTGAGCAGCGATAGCTCAGTGGGGAGACCAACAGACTGCAATGCAGAGGGTCTCGGGTTCGAACCCACGTCGCGCACCTCTGACTTTCGGCAGTTATATGACTATTCGAAATTATGTGCGTATTGATTGACAATTATCGCCTGCTCCGTGCCTCGGAGAGCACGTTAAGCCGTCGGTCCCGGTTGCCATGAACATCTATGGCAGTCGTTATTGAGAGAGTGTCGACACAAAAGATCCCACTGGGTCGAAGTGTCGCCGGTCTGCACTGACTGGCCCCCACATAAGATAAGATAAGATATAATATTAGTTAGGATACCGCAAATGGTATTTTCCTAAATGAAATAAACATCAAATGTCAACATAAATTACTACGCAGAGGTCTCGAGTTCGATGACAAGTCATGTATCTCTGGCTTTCCGAAGTTATGTGCGTATTATATAATTAACTATATATTATAATAATAATATAATATAATATTCTATCACATACACACAACACCATCTAGCCTAAACTAAGCAGAGCTTGTACTATGGGTACTAGATAATGGATAAACATATATACTTTTTTTGTAAATACATACATATTATACATAGAAACACCCAGACCAAGACAAACATCCATGTTCATGCACACAAAGTTTGACTTGTGCGGGAATCGAACCCGCGACCTTAGGCGTGGCAGTCGGTTACACAGACCTCTACGCCATCGAGGCCGAATATCTTTCGCACCTAGTCAATAAAAACTACTCTATGTCCATCCCCAGGTTTTAAACTATCTTTGTACCTACCAATATTCATCCAAATCGATTGAGTGGTTTAGCCGTGAAAGATAACAGACCGACCAACAGACAGAGGTACTTTCAAATTTATAATATTACTAGCTTTTGCCCGCGACTTTGCTCGCGATAATTTAGAATTTAACAATCAATTCGGGTTGTACTCTGCTTGTAATAATATAATTCAATCATGATTCGAAAGACACGTGGCGCCATCTATTATCATAAGAACGTTATTGTTGTTTTCCTCGGGAACAGTAATTTTTTTCGGGATGAGAGGTACCCTATGTTCGTTTATGTACATCTGACAACGTATATGCAAAATTTCAGAATGATCGGTTCAGTGGTTTAGGCGTGAAAAGGCAACAAACAAACAAACTCATTTTCGCTTTTATAATATTAGTTAGGATTAGGATTAGCATGTAAGGATGTAAGCATTATCGCCTGCTGGTGAAAGAAAACATCGTGAGGAACCTGCATGTCTAAGAGTTCTACATAATGTTCTCGAAGATATGTGAAGTCTGCCAACCCGCACTGGGCCAGCGTGGTGGACTATGACCTAATCCTTCTCACACAACATACACTTTATATACAAGGCGGATGTTATTATATACTTGACTTTGCACTCGGCTTCGCTTGCGTTATAGTACATTTTTCAATAAATTTCTATGCCTCGGGTATGTCCAAAATTTCATCATGATCGGTCGAGTAGTTGAGGCGTGAACGCGTCACAAACAAACAAACTCATATTCGCATTGATAATATTAATTAGGATTATTATTATTATCCCATTTAACGTGTAATAGACTAGACAGGAACTCTTATTTATGTTAGTTTTGGTAACGAGAATAATAATGTTGACCCTCTGTTCTCGAAGGTTACAATAAATTAAACAACTGAAATAAATTGTGTATACACATGCGATATACATATTTTGTATAATTGTAATAGACAATACACGAATTTTATTTAATTAATAGGCATGAGCAACGATAGCTCAGTGGGGAGACCAACAGACTGCAATGCAGAGGGTCTTGGGTTCGAACCCACGTCGCGCACCTCTGACTATCGGAAGTTATATGACTTTTCGAAATTATGTGTGTATTGATTGACAATTATCGCCTGCTCCGTGACTCGGAGAGCACGTTAAGCCGTTGGTCCCGGCTGCCATGAACATCTATGGCAGTCGTTATTGGGAGAGTGTCGACACAAAAGATCCCACTGGGTCGAAGTGTCGCCGGTCGATAAGATAAGGTAATTAATAGACACTAAACACCAAAACGCCAAATATTACATCAATATTTTTGTAATGTCTTCACATAAGATAAGATAAGATAATTAATAGGCACTAAACACCAAAACATCAAATATTTCATCAATATTTTTGTAATGGCCACACATAAGATAAGATAACATAATAATTAATAGGCACTAAACACCAAAACATCAAATATTTCATCAATATTTTGTAATGGCCGATTCGAATTCCCTGTTTTTCTTTCTCTTTCTGTATAGTTGCTTGTATTTACGCCACTATGGTTTGTCTTAAATTAACAAATTATCAAACATTATGTATTTATAGCGAATTGAAACAACGAATACGGGCAGACTAGGGTTGCCAACATTTTTTGCCAAGAAAAACGTATACAATGGTTTGAATAGGAAAAAAATAAAGTATTTGGAAGAAAAGAAAGTATTTTTTAAATGTTATGTTTTTATTTCTTTAAAAACGTATTTTTGTATGCTTTTAGCACATGCTAAGAAGTTCTTGCTATCTTTAAATTTTTCAAAGCTTGTTTGACAATCAAAATTTAAATTTAAATAAATAAACAATTCGTATTTAATTAAATTTATTGATTTCTTTCTTCTCGCCTTAGATTCATCACTGAAAATAGTAAGTAAAAGCATCACAGTAAAGGTTGGAAATAAAGTATTTTCATATACTTAATTTGTATGCAAAAGTATAAAGTATAATTACCAAAAATAAAGTAGGATACTTTATTATAAAGTATGGTTGGCAACCCTAGGGCAGACACTCAGCGATATAACTTTAAATACAAATTGTATAAAAGCTTATTGATATTGGTTATAAATTATAATCCTAATAATAATGTCATCCAGACCGGTTTCGGTCACGGCGGCCAATCTTAACGGAGACTGGCCATCTGCGCAGGAGATATTATAGTGCACAAGCGTGTGCGCAAACCCAAGTGCACTCTCTGCTCTCATGATACGATGGGACGGTAATCCGACACGACCGCAGAGAGATCAGGCGCAGGACCAACGGCGCAACGTGCTTTCCGAGGCACGGGGGTGTTTTACACCGCCATTTTCCTAACACCGGGCTGTTATTGAGATTTCTTAACAGAAAACTCAATAACTTTTTGTTGGCCCGACCCGGGATTCGAACCCTAGACCTCATGCATAGCAGTCGCATTCACTACCGCTGCGCCACGGAGGATAATCCTAACTAATATTATAAATGCGAATGTGAGTTTGTTTGTTACGCTTTCACGCCTTAACTACTCGACCGATCATCATGAAATTTCGCATACACGCTGTCAGGGGAACAGAAAAGGACATAGGGTACCTTTCATCCAGAAAAAGTACTGCTACTAATCTAACCTAACCTACATTACCTACATTTACGTGAGCGAAGCCGCGGACTAAATCTAGTAATGAATATTTTTGTCATTGCACCGACTGTCTCCACGGCACAGCTGTTTTAAATGCGACTGCTGTGCATGAGGTCTCGGGATCAATTCCCAGGTCGGGCAGAGTATTATTCAATTTTTCAGTTAAGAAGTTTTCATAATTAGTACGGAGTTTGGAATTGGTAGGCGCTGTGAAAGAGTCCTGAAGTAATCCTAACTAATATTATAAATGCGAATGTAAGTTTGTTTGTTACGCTTTCACGCCTTAACTGCTCGACTGATCATGACGAAATTTCGCATACACGCTGTCGGAGGAACAGAAAAGGACATAGGGTACCTTTCATCCAGAAACTGACTAAGAAAGTTTATAAGGCTAGTGTGAATGGAACAGTCGCAAGAGGAAAACCTAGGCGAAAGTTTCTGGATCAGATCGGAGACATTCTGGACAAAGGCCAGGTTATGAGCTCCTTGAACGTGTATTAGGAATGTGATGAAAGTGAATGAAGCCAGAGAAGTGTGTCAGGATCGTAGCAAATGGAAATCCGTAGTCTCTGTCTACCCCTCTGGGAAACAGGCGTGAATTTATGTATGTATGTCATCCAGAAAAACTACTGTTCGCATACGAAGCCGCAGGCAAAAGGCTAACCTTGAACTAACCTTGAATGCTATGGTCGCGGGTTCATTCCTGGTTTTGAATGTGTTCACACAAACACAATATTATAATTAAATATCCGTGTGTATTTGTCAATAATTAAATAAATAATATTCGTCATTGTCTTCTTGTGAGAATTGAGTTGCGTTTTAAGCGTTAGTTTGCGCTGATTTTGTGAATAGTAAAGACTTACTGGTTTTAATATTTGCATATTACAACCAATAAGATGGTATATATTAATACATGAAGCAAAAACTTTGTACCCCTTTTTACGAAAATTGCGCGGACGGAGGAGTATGAAATTTGGTACAGTTAAAGTTTATATGGAGAAGGAGGGGCGAATCCTAATCTTTATATATATATAAATATTCTGTGGGTGTTTGTAATTAAACTCCTCCTAAACAGCTGGACCGATTTTGATGAAATTTTTTGTGTGTGTTCAAGTGGATTCGAGAATTACCTAATGGTTTAGACTTGGCTTTTTTAAGTTTTTTTTGTTATTACCGTACTACGTCAGTCGGGACAGCTAGAATTTATATAAAATATGCACTAGAATTACATTAAATTAATGTAAAAACACTACACGCACACATCCATGCATTTGACACACACAGTCGAATCGCGTTCGTAGTATTTCGACATTGTTCGTCTGATGTCGTAGAAATCTTCGTAACTATAGTTACATATTTGGAGTAGGTGACTAAATCAAATGTGGTTTTAAGGGTATAGTTAAGAGCAGCGATAGCTCAGTGGGGAGACCAACAGACTGCAATGCAGAGGGTCTCGGGTTCGAACCCACATCGCGCACCTTTGACTTTCGGAAGTTATATGACTTTTCGAAATTATGTGCGTATTGATTGACAATTATCGCCTGCTCCGTGCCTCGGAGAGCACGTTAAGCCGTTGGTCCCGGCTGCCATGAACATCTATGGCAGTCGTTATTAGGACAGTGTCGACACAAAAGATCCCACTAGGTCGAAGTGTCGCCGGTCTGCACTGACTGGCCCCCATATAAGATAAGATAAGATAAGGTTATAGTTATAGACAATAAAACGTTATGATCGAATTTAAAATGAAAATCAATTATGGGCGAATTTCTACCACTTAGCGACCACAAGTAAATAGAAATCCGTGAAATAATCTATTTTATATCCCATGTGGGGATCGAACCTACACACGGTGCAGTACCATTGATGAAGTATCCACTCAAACCACTACACCATCGATCTCTGCTTACCGCTCTACGATGAGAACGTGATGGTATATAATTACAAATAGTCACAGAGACTGACCACAGAAACTAGTCTCACGACGTTTTCTCACAACGTTGTGATGTTCTCAATGCTCTGTTTCACTTAAACCAGATGTATCTGGTGCGAGCGTTGACCCCTTCACGGAGCTATGAGTTCATACCTTCTAGAGTTCAGTCTTTCTTATTTAGTTTTCTTCCAAGACTACAATCAACTCAAAGTCAAAGTCAGAACTCATTTATTCATTTAGGTAACATCTATACATCTATACAAATAAATAAAATTGAAGTGTCTGTTTGTAATGTCAAAATAACAGCTTTTTATCTAATGCATATGAAAGTATATAAGGTACCTATAAGAAAGCATCTGTTTTTAAAATTTTTGTCTGTCCGTCTGTCTGTTTGTTCCGGGTAATCTCCGAAACGGCTGAACCGATTTTGACGGGACTTTCACTGGCAGATAGCTGATGTTATAAGGAGTAACATAGCGTCGTTGTCAAACCAAAATCTGCTATGTGCACTTTTTTGAGATTTCTACTTTTTGACCTATGCGTATAGTTCACTGCCCCATCTATCGTATAAAAAAACTGCTAAGTGCCTATGAGCACTGTACGACGATCTACGACCTCTTTATAAAATATGCTATGTGCAGCAGCTAGATTTTTGTCAAATAAAAGCTGCTATGTGGCATACTGCTACATAGCATATTTTATTTGACCACAATCGATCACAACATATTAAAATAATCTGCTATGTGCTTAGTCTAAATAAACAGCAACATTATTAAAGCTTGTTGATACATAATATAACGATAACAATGCCTTGATAAGTTGACATGAATAACTCTTTGTTTTTTGACACTTTTGCATTGCAAGAATATTAGAGCGATAATACTTTATTGTGTATTTACATTTACCCTCGAGCAGCGATAGCTCAGTGGGGAGACCAACAGACTGCAATGCTGTGGGTCTCGGGTTAGAACCCACGTCGCGCACCTCTGACTTTCGGAAGTTATATGACCTTTCAAAATTATGTGCGTATTGATTGACAATTATCGCCTGCTCCGTGCCTCGGAAAGCACGTTAAGCCGTTAGTCCCGGCTGCCATTAACATCTATGGCACTCGTTATTAGGAGAGTGTCGACACAAAAGATCCCACTGGGTCGAAGTGTCGCCGGTCTGCACTGACTGGCCCCCACATAAGATAAGATACATTTACCCTCAAATTTCATTACTCCAAATAATCCTACCTTTGTAGTTAAAATATACTTCTAAGCAGTCAGTTGACGTGTTAGCTTATTAAGTACACTCGTATTGTGAAGTTAAAAGTGCGTTTATAAGGTGTGTTTGAGTGAACTGTACAATGAGTAGAGGAAAGAGAATTGTCGATTTAATATTTACAAGATGAAAATCAGCAAGTGTTATGCCAACTTCACGTAGAATCACCGGCTCTGAATCAAGATCTGACAAATTACGATAAGATAAATCAACCGTCTACATCTTCGGGCGTATGTGCAGGCATGTCAGTAAATGTATCCCCGGAACGGAGCGATAGTTCACCTATTCCTGCAACCACCAAAAGCAGGCGCTACATTATTTACAGTAGTGATAATGATTCATCAAATGAATGTCCAGTACAAGAACCAAGAGTGACCATTGAAATGCCGAGCAGCTCTCGAGCCCACAATTCTCTCAATCTAAAGCTAAACGCCGTCGTTTACTGGGAAAACCATATATGGGCTACAAGATAAAAGATGGAAAGCTAGAATAGACTACACCAAAAGCAGCTCGGTCTGTAAAAAGTCGTTGGAATCATACTGCAGTAAAACAAAAATCTAAAAATAGTTTCATGTGTGGAGTGGTATCGGAAGAAGAACGAGCTGCGTTGCATTCTAAGTTTTGGAATATGAAATCATCATCATTGGAATATGAACTACCTGCAGAGCTTATAAACACATCACGATAATTAGTGATGGATGTAACTACCAAAACAGAAATAAGGTTCTAGCAAGTGCATTATGTAACTACGCTTATTTTTTTAACGTAGAAGTAGAACAAATAGTTTTAGAAAAGGGCCATACTATGAAGGAGGTTGACAGTGTCCACTCCACTATCGAACATTATATAAAGCCCCCTATTTATGCACCTCAGGATTACATTACAAGAATGCGTCAAGCGCGGCCTAAACAACCCTATGACATTAGAGTTGTCCATTATGATTTCTTCAAGGATTATGAAAAATTAGCAAACAATTATCAGTCTATCAGGTCAGGTAAAAGGAAGGGTGATCCTACGGTAAATGATGTCAGAGCATTTTTATATAGCTCTACTGGTGAAGTATACTTCAAACTTCGTCATACACAGGATTATACAATTCTTCCGCAACGAAAGCGTATTCCCCAAGAGTATCCTGAACCTGCGACATTATATGGCGGGCCATTGGCAATAACTCAATCCAAGTTCAATCAATTACAAGAACTGAAACTATTTATAGACCGTGACCATCCATTTGATGATTGTCTTAAATTTAAGTCCGATTAAAACTTCTTTTTTCAGTTATTACTCAATAAATACCAATTTAAATCAAATATATTGTTATTCAATACCTGCTATGTGCCTAACAATTGACCATTTAAAATCTGTTATGTGCACGATTTACTCTATTATCAAAATAGTAAATAAATAATTAATTCTCCATGGTTAAAAAACAATTAAGTGTATGTATAATATCTATGGCTTTCATTTGATATAGTTCTTAAAATACACCTTCATATAAAATTTTACAGGAGAATGTTTTTGCTCAATATTTCAAAAGTATAGTTTCTGCACATAGCAGATTTTGGTTTGACAACGACGATAGGCTACTTTGATTGGAGAAAAAAAAGGGTTCCGCGGAGACAAACACTTTTTAGTTAAAATCTACGCGGACGAAGTAGTAGGCAATATAACATCACGCTACGCGCTATGGAAGCGGAGCAGCAATCATACAATTAGGTTAAACCGTAGGAGACAGCTGGTTTTTATATACAGGGTGATTTTGAAATCGTGTAATTCCTTTTAACCACGCATTCTACTGGTGGTATAGAATAACCATGACTTTATTTTTATTATTAGAATTATTTTTTTAGAAAAATTAATGTAGCTACCGTTTTTTTTTCGTGAAATGTTTTTAGATAGTCATATTACTATGTTAACCACCCAAGGCAATTTTAATTTTTTACTAATTAAAAACAAATAACATATCAATAATTAATGTCATAAATAATAACGGGCGGTCCTTTTTACTGCCCCTTATTATTTACGACATCAGTTACTTGTTTTTTTTTTAAATTAGTGATATATTAAGATTGTGTCGAGGGGTTAACATATGACTATTTGAAACTATTTTACGAAAAAATTCGCTACATTAATTTCTCCAAAAACATAATTCTAATAAAAAAAAATATGGTCAGGGTTGTTCTATACTAGCTTTTGCGCGCGGCTCCACCCGCGTGGTACCTACATCAATAAAAATTAGCTTATGTCCTTCCCCAAGTTTTAAACTATATCTGTACCAAATTTTATCTAAATTGAGTGGTTTAGCCGTGAAAAGGTAACAGACAAACAGACAGACAGAGTTACTTTCGAATTTATAATATTAGTAAGGATCACCAGTAGAATGCATGGGTAAAAGGAATTACACGATTTCAAAATCATTCTGTATAACTAAATTTTGACCGCAGCTTCGCTTGCGTTTATATATGTATATTTTGTAAATACATTTCTATGTCTCGGGAACAGAACTATTTTTCTAGATGTAACGTATACTTACTCAAAATTTAATCATGATTGGTGAATTAGTTAAGCCGTGAAAGCGTGACAAACAAACTCACATACGTATGTATAATATTAGTTAAGATTTAACTTTATATCTTCACCGGAAACGAGACGACAATTAAAACAATCTCTAAATGAAATTTTAACTAGTACTGTATTTATCCAACTAAAATCTATCTCAAAAGTCATTAGAAACAGTTAGCTACATATCTTTAACATCTAAGAACCGTTTTGCCATCCACATAAGAGTCAAAATCCCTTGCCTCATGAGAAATGTCACTATAAATGAATTCCCATAGCAGTTATGGTAGATTTTCCAGTATGATGAACGAAATAATGGGATAATGTGGTAGAATACTTATTGTGATGGCAATAATTGAGTGAATGGTCCCTTTAAGGGGAAAATTGTGGGAGATTTTGCATATGGCAATATTGTATTGTATCCTATCGATAAATCGTTAATCGTTTTCGCCCACGTTTATGATTACTGCTCCGCCCCCGTGGCTCGTAGCGTGATGTTACATAGTCTATGTTACTGACGGATAACGTAGTTTTATAATTAAGAAATCCTAACTAATCCTTACTAATATTATAAATTCGAAAGTAACTCTGTCTGTCTGTCTGTCTGTTACCTTTTCACGGCTAAACCACTCAACCGATTTAGATGAAATTTGGCACAGATATAGTTTAAAACCTGGGGAAAGACATAGGCTACTTTTTATTGATGTAGGTACCACGCGGGCGGAGCCGTGCGCAAAAGCTAGTATATTATAAATGCGAATGTGAGTTTGTTTGTTACGCTTTCGCACCTTACCTAACTACTTGACCGATCATCATGAAATTTGGTATGCAACTTGCACACTAAAGGGAACTGTCCATTATTGGCTTAGCGTAAACAGAATTCGTACATAAAAACAACGAAGGGTCGACGGACAGTAGGTTGCTGCGCCCTTATAATGTCAATTATTTGGTTTTTGAATTGGGCAAGATATCAAAACAATTTTGGGTCCTCATACCTCTGCCGAACGACCAAGGCATGGAATTCTCTGCACGGCACGTGTTCCCTTCTTCCTTCAATCCTGGGTCCTTTAAGCGGTGCGTGAAAAAGCACCTTTTCTGGCCGTCAATGTCGAGACCTCAACATCGCCTCGGCTGCTATGAGGGCGGTGTGGAGGCCACTGCTCTTAGACCACACGACTGCTTACCATCAGGTGGAGTGTGGTCATATTGACGAGCAAAATAAAAAAAATAAAAAATTTAAATCCACCAGCACAGTTCCTAGATAACATTTTAGTAACATATAAATTAGAATAATAAGAAAACTTACATAAGAAACAATGATTTTTATTTCAAATGCCTATAAATAAACAACCACAACAAACGAAATAGGAACACCAGGACACAAAACTTTGTTATTTTCTAATTCCTACTGGTTAACGCTTCTAAATCCTAACTAATATTATAAAAGCGAAAATGAGTTTGTTTGTTTGTTACCTTTTCACGCCTAAACCACTGAACCGATCATCCTGAAATTTTGCATATACGTTGTCAGGTGTACAGAAACGGACATAGGCTACCTTTCATCTCGAAAAAAATTCTGTTCCCGAGGAAAACAACAAAAACGTTCTTATGATAATAGATGGCGCCACGTGTCTTTCGAATCATGATTGAATTATATTATTACAAGCAGAGTACAACCCGAATTGATTGTCAAATTCTAAATTAACTCGAGTGAAGCCCCGGGCAATAGCTAGTTAATATGTAATTATTATTCTCATTGACTGTCCATTCCAAGCCAAAACCCTTATACAAAGTGGACAGTTCCCTTTTATCAGTCAGGGGTCAGAAAAGGATATAGCGTACGTTTCATCCAAAAAAAGTACTGTTGCTATCTAACTTGACCTACACCTAAGCGAGCGTAGCCGCGGGCAAAATTATGTCTACTAATATTATAAATGTGAAAGTTTGTGAGAATGGATGTTTGTTACTTTTTAACGCAAAAATTACTAAACCGATTGCGATAAAACTTGGTATGTAGATAGCCGGAGACATGGATTAATACATAGGCTAATTTTTATCCCGGTATTCCACGGCACCGGAACATACGCGAGCGAAACCGCGGAGCGCAACTAGTCACTACATATTATAGAACAAAGTCCCCGCCGCGCCGCGTCTGTCTGTACGCAATAAACTCAAAAACTACTGAACGGATTTTCATGCGGTTTTCACCAATAGACAGTAATTCATGAGGAATGTTTAGGTGTATAGTTTGTTAGGGTTTTGTACTATCTGTGCGAAGCCGGGGAGGATCTCTAGTAAATAATAATTTGTTTCCAGAACATGTTTCAATACGAATACGAGAAGCGTCCGCCATCTTCCACGTCTTGTGATAGCCGAGCCACGATGACGACCGACTGGAGCCGAACTTACCCGAACGTACCCGAGCGCATGCCGAACGCGCGCCGACCGCTGCCGCCCAGACCTAGCGTCTGTCATAGGATACCTGAGAAAACTATTGTAAGTTGTTTAAAAATTCTTAGAAGGCACTAAAAAGTGTCCACGGTGACGACCGACTGGAGCCGAACTTATCCGAACGTGTCCGAGTACATGCCGAACGCGCGCCGACCGCTGCCGCCCAGAACAAGCGTCAGTCATAGGATACCTGAGAAAACTATTGTAAGTACTAACAGGCTTTTAGATCGCACGAGAAGTGTCCACGATGACGACCGACTGGAGCCGAACTTATCCGAACGTGTCCGAGTACATGCCGAACGCGCGCCGACCGCTGCCGCCCAGACCAAGCGTCAGTCATAGGATACCTGAGAAAACTATTGTAAGTACTAACAGGCTTTTAGATCGCACGAGAAGTGTCCACGATGACGACCGACTGGAGCCGAACTTATCCGAACGTGTCCGAGTACATGCCGAACGCGCGCCGACCGCTGCCGCCCAGACCAAGCGTCAGTCATAGGATACCTGAGAAAACTATTGTAAGTACTAACAGGCTTTTAGATCGCACGAGAAGTGTCCACGATGACGACCGACTGGAGCCGAACTTATCCGAACGTGTCCGAGTACATGCCGAACGCGCGCCGACCGCTGTCGCCCAGACCAAGCGTCAGTCATAGGATACCTGAGAAAACTATTGTAAGTACTAACAGGCTTTTAGATCGCACGAGAAGTGTCCACGATGACGACCGACTGGAGCCGAACTTATCCGAACGTGTCCGAGTACATGCCGAACGCGCGCCGACCGCTGCCGCCCAGACCTAGCGTCTGTCATAGGATACCTGAGAAAACTATTGTAAGTACTAACAGGCTTTTAGATCGCACGAGAAGTGTCCACGATGACGACCGACTGGAGCCGAACTTATCCGAACGTGTCCGAGTACATGCCGAACGCGCGCCGACCGCTGTCGCCCAGACCAAGCGTCAGTCATAGGATACCTGAGAAAACTATTGTAAGTACTAACAGGCTTTTAGATCGCACGAGAAGTGTCCACGATGACGACCGACTGGAGCCGAACTTATCCGAACGTGTCCGAGTACATGCCGAACGCGCGCCGACCGCTGCCGCCCAGACCTAGCGTCTGTCATAGGATGCCTGAGAAAACTATTGTAAGTAATTAAAAAATTATAGATGTGTTATTTGACTACATGCACGGATGGCGTAGTGGTTTAAGTGGTCGCCTCGCCACTGAAGCCGCGCCGAGTGTTGTTAATTCAATCCCTACACAGGACAAAAATTTGTGTGATTCACAATATCAAAACACAGACAGTAAAATAAAGTTCATAATTCCTAAAGTGTGAGAGTGTGCACAACTGTACCATTTCTGTCTTTTTGCGAATCTGCCTTTTTTGCGAATCTGCCTTTTTTGAGAATCTGTCCAAAAAATCCAAAATAAATCAAAAATAAATTTATTCAAGTTAGGTTACAAGGTAACACTTATGAATGTCCTTATGAGAATAAACCAAATATTTGTCCCAAGTCTAGCTGTTCTCTGAGTCCCTTGTTTGAATGTTTGTAAAGTCCCCCGCGACACTAGTAAGAGAGGAGTCCTTTTAAAAAATAAAATAAATAAGAACTACACTTAGATTAAAGTAAAAAGTGTCCATACTAAGAAGATTGAGCTCACACATTGAATTTTTGAAGTGAAAACTTCATTAGGCGCGTTGAACACTTCTTGGGTAAACAAAAATCGCGCCATCGTAATGCTTCCACGCTTTATAATTATTTTTTAGAATATTTATAATATCTCAGAAATGGTGAGTCCTACGCAAAAATAACAAAATTTCGCCCCCTTAATAACCCCTAAGAGAGTATCAGGAACTAACATCCGACCCATGAATGTCATCCAACATTTGTAACCCAACATTTGTCCTCCATCATTAACCATTCAAAGAATCGACGTATACTCACTAATAGTTACAATTCTTCTTGTCCCAGGTTCCACTGAAGGTCTGGATCATAGCCAGTGCTTCCTGCTTCGCTGTGTGCGCAGCGCTAGTCCTGGCAACGGTCTTCATCACCAAATGGGGAACTGGGGAGACGTATACCACGAGAGAATTGATCGAAGCACCGGTAATTATGATTTTACAACTATTTATTTAGTTTTAGCTAGCTTTGTCCCTCGGTTTCGATCAAGAAAGAACAAATAAGAGTATAGTTTCTAAAGTATTTAACAACATAGATATATAATATAATATCAGCTCTATATTAAACTGTCCCGTAGTGGGACAGTACGGGCCTTTTCTCCAGTGTGTGGGTGAGGTCATAGTCCACCACGCTGGCCCAGTGCGGGTTGGCAGACTTCACATATCTTCGAGAACATAATGGAGAACCCTCATACATGCAGGATTCCTCACGATGTTTTTCTTTACCGTTAAAGCGAGCGATAATGAACTATTTAATACGCACATAACTTCGAAACTCGAAACTGCGTGCCTCGGAAAGCACGTAAAGCCGTTGGTCCTGTGCCCGATCTTTCTCCGGTCGTGTTAGATTACCGTCCCATCGGATCATGAGAGTTAGGGAACAGAGAGTCCACTTATGTTTGCGCACACATTTGTGCACTATAATATCTCCTGCGCAGATGGCCAGTCTCCGTTAACACTGGCCGCCGTGGCCAAAATTCTGTCTGGAGGGCATTAAATTAACTTCGAAAAGTCAGATTGAGATCAGAGCCTTGGGATCGAACTCGAGACCTCTGAGTGGCTATCTTACGGTTTCCCAGTAGGCTATCGCTGCTTTTCTAAAAATAATGTTGAAATCCGACAGGTAATTCTAGAGATTAGCGCGTTCAAACAAACAAACAAACTCTCTTATATTATTAGTACATTTAATAAATATATTTACAGGCACCAATCCACTCGGATCCTCCACAGCCGATAGACTTCGAATCTTCAGAAGAAGATATCGACGATCTTCCAATATTGGAGAAGCTCTCCATTTTCAAAAACATCGTAGCAAATAGGGAACACAAGAGCTTGATATCAAAAACTCAAATCCACCCAATACATGACGAAATGAACCATGAAGAAAGAAATATAAAGAAAAAAGATAAAGCCGTGATCGAGGAAAAGATTGTAAAAGATAATATTGATAGTGTAAAAGATAAAACAGCTGTGGTAAAAGATAATTTGGTTGAAGAGAGTTTGAACGAGAATTTGGTTGACGTGCCGAAATTTAAGCCGATTTTGCCGAATTTTGGTCGGAATGGCGATATGGATTTGACGTATGGATATGATGGTAAGACTGTATTTTCTTTTACTTAATCTTTAATTGTTTTCTTTTTTAAAAAAAAGAACTCCCACTCTAGGAATTATTCCTATGTCGCGTGGGACTTTACAAACATTCAAACAACAGGCACAAAGAACATGCCGACTCGGAATAACCATCACACAATATTTTGTCCCGTGTGGGATTCGAATCCACAACACTCGCCGCAGTGGCAGAGGCGAGGCGACCATTAGACCACTACGTCATGCGTGCAGTCAAATAATATTAATTAATAATACCTATGTTGGATTTTGAACTTTTATACACATAAGAGCAAATAGCAATCAAAAGAAATCTTTTTGTGCAAACAGGATCAAAATCAGTTGCAAAATAAGAGCGTAATATTTTAAATTTGGATATAAGAAAAGTGGGGTTGTAGTGGGGATATCTTGCTATCTCCCTCGCGTAGCTGCGGTTAAATAGCAGTTACGTCACAGCATGAATGGGCCGGCCCAATCGGAGAAGAACTACCCTCTCACAGAGTATCGACGAGAAATAGCAGTATTCCTACTATTGTGTTTCGTTTGGTGAGTGAGAGTGCCAGAGGCCAAATCACCCTCTTGCGTCGTTCCCGCTCCTTCTCCTTTCCACTTCCTTTCCTAAAGGGTCGGCAACGCGCAAGTGATGCCTCTGGTGTTGCATGCGTCCATAGGCTACGGTGACTATTTACTATCAGGTGGGGCGTATGCTTGTTTGCCACGTTAGTAGTATAAAATAAACCTGATATGAAAAGCTGGTAGAAAGAGAGACATTTTAAAATACCACTGCTGTCATTTCTGACCGCAAACAATTTTCTATTTAATTTCCGCATCGATGTCACTTTGGTGAGGCCGTCGATAGCCTTGGCCACCATGGCCTATCATGTTGTAGGAGTGCTTACCGTTTTTTGCGGCACGTCATTTTAATGACATTATCCGTCGTGCGGTTGGATGCGGGTGGCCCAAGACTGGTTTGTGTGGAAAACCTTGAGAGAGGCCTATGTCCAGCAGTAGACGTCTTTTGGCTGACATGATGATGATGATCCGTCGTACTCTTGTCACCGCCGGGGTGCCAGCTCAGCTTGAACCTAATAGTGTGGCACGTGACGATGGGAAGAGATCGGACGGTATGTCATTGATGCCTTGGAAGATGGGTAGGCCTTTGGTGTGGGCCACAACGTGTGTCTTCACCTTTGCGCCACCACATCTTCCCAGCACGGCGGGATGTGCAGGCGCTGCTGCATCGGAGGAATTCTATGCCTATTAGAGCCACTTTGCGCCAAGAATCGACGCAAAGCTACGCCATGTCGACCCAACAATATATTTTCTGCTCTTCCAGCCAAAGAAGACTACTTCTACAATGACGAGAACTTCTACGATGACTATATGCAGTCTAATACGATGACCAGCTACTTGATTGAGAAGGTCCAAGAGCTGCACGACTGGGTGTCTGCAGACCCTGACCTCAACAGCAACCATACCAGCAGTGGCACTGGTATGTACATACATCTTTTAATATTGACCTTACCGGTTGGTAAGGTTCCGCTTAATGTGGCCACCTTTAGCCATCTTTGATTAGTCGTGTGAATCTGCTAGACTGGCACTGAGTTATCTATCTTTATCCTGGACATCCCGTCTACTCTCTGCCTGTTACCTTAGGACCTTCTCTATCAGATATAGAGAAGGTCCAGGAGCTGTACGACTGGGTGTCTTTAGACCCTGACCTCAATAGTAACCATACCAGCAGTGACATTGGTTTGTATTATACAACTTTAAGGCCTAAATTATATATAATTGATGTAAATTATACAGAAACATCGTAAATTATATAGAATGGACGTAAATTATACAAAAACGTCGTAAATTATACAGAATCGACGTAAATTATACAGAATCGACGTAAATTATACAGAAACGTCGTAAATTATACAGAAACAGCGTAAATTATACAAAAACAGCGTAAATTATGCAGAAACTTCGTAAATTACACAGAAACGTCGTAAATTATATGGACATATATGACGTAAATTATACAGAGACGAGGCATAAAGGCGATGGCACAGCGTAGGCATGGAACGAATAAGTTTAAATGTACGAATAAAACATGTATTTTAAGAAATACTGTATGACAAGCGATGTGTTCCTTACCTGTGCTTGGGTCGCGCCTGCAGGGAGTGTAAATGTAGGTTAGGTTAGATTAGTAGCAGTACTTTTTATAGAATAAAAGGTACCCTATGTCCTTTTCTGTTCCCCTGACAATGTGTATGCGAAATTTGATGTTGATCGGTCGAGTAGTTAAGTATCACATTTGAATTTATAATATTAGTTAGGATTTACGACCCATCGCTTTCATACATTTTGTATGGTAAAGTTTTAATGCCTCTACGCGCCATCACGCGTTTGTCTTATGCCGTTTCCTGTATAATTTCCGTCTACGACTCATTAAATGATAGTTATCTTATCTTATGTGGGGGCCAGTCAGTGCAGACCGGCGACACTTCGACCCAGTGGGATCTTTTGTGTCGACACTCTCTCAATAACGACTGCCATAGATGTTCATGGCAGCCGGGACCAACGACTTAACGTGCTTTGCGTGAGGCACGGAGCAGGCGATAATCGTCAATCAATACGCACATAATTTCGAAAAGTCATATAACTTCCGAAAGTCGTAGGTGCGCGACGTGGGTTCGAACCCGACACCCTCTGCATTGCAGTCTGTTGGTCTCCCCGCTGAGGTATCGCTGCTCTCTAAATGATAGTTAGTAAAATTTGATCATCTATCATGCACTAGTACCCTAGAGAGATAAAACGCAAGAGAGGTAGACCACATAAGAGGTGGTTAGATGAAATTAAAGAGGTGGCCGGAGGTACTTGGTCCAGAACAGCCTTGGACAGAGCGTTGTGGAGCTGCGGAGGCAAATAATTAATTATAAGCAACATAATACTTTGTTAAGCTGCGAAGCATATGTATTCTTATCTATACCTAGGTACATATATTAATACGTGAAGTAAAAACTTTGTACACCTTTTTACGAAAATTGCGAGGACGAAGGAGTATGAAATTTGGCACAGTTAAAGTTTATATGTATATGGAGAAGGAGGGGCGAATCCTAATATGTTTGTAAAATATGCATTAGAAATACATTAAATTAATGAAAAAATACTACACGCACACAACCAGGCATTTGACACGCAGTCGAATCGCTTTCGTAGTAGTTCGACATTGTTTGTCCGTCGTCGTACAATTCTTTGTAACTATGGTTAGGTACCTATACCTTATTTATATTAAATAGAGAAAAACAGAAAACAAAGTAGCAAGCTTAGGAATTTTGGTCGAATTTTGAGCACTAGGCGACCGCTAATAATAATAAAAGGCTATTATTACTATGTTTCTCTTAACACAAATATTTTTCTAACATATTAGAAACATATCTGGCCCTTTGGGCGTCTTACACGGATACATAGCTCCAACACTCCAACGTAAAGAGGCCCTTCGAGAGTTTTAATCAAAGGTGGGATGGAACACCTACCAGTAGCCACAGCAGACGTAGGACTATTGCTGCTTATGTACTCTAATACGTTTGGGCTATGGGTATGGGTGTTTGATGGACCGGTATATAAAACGGCGTCTGCCCTGAATACTCTAATAGCTTCAATCGGATGGGCAGACTATTTATTATTATCTATTACTAAAATTTAGCTTCAGTCCTGTGACAGATATTTAATGTCATTTTCATTTCATAGATTTCAGCTCACTCCTCAAAGCATTAAACGAAAGCATGGTTGACGGCAACCTGACCATCGTGATGTCCAAACTCAAGGATATGTACTTCGGAGACAATTACACCAGCGGAAATAACTCCAGGAAAATCATAGTCACCAACAGCACCGATATGCTCTCCTTTGGGATCTTAACCCTGGATGTGATGCTGCTACACAACATCCAGTTGATGGCTTGGGAAAACCAGGTACGTCTTTAAAATAGATTTAGGAAAATCGGGTATTTCCTAGGCAAAAGTGTTTGAGAGGTATTTTAAACTATCCTTGTGTCTTGTTTGCAAGGTATATCGGGTTTTGCCTAGAGAACTAGATCGTCCATATTGGTAGGAAATCTATGCATAGCATCTCACATGTCTAGAAGGGAGTCGTTGCCAGTTATCCAATACATTTTTTAAACAAATTTTACAAAATAAATTGATTATTATTATTATTAAACATTTTAAAGTCCCTCGCGACACAGTATTTATTCTTAATGCGGTAGTCTTCTAATCCTTACTAATATTATAAATTCGAAAGTAACTCTGTCTGTCTGTCTGTTAGTCTGTCTATTACCTTTTCACGGCTAAACCACTCAACCGGTTAAGATAAAATTTGGTACAGATATAGTTTAAAACCTGGGGAAGGACATAGGTTATTTTTTTATTGATATAGGTCCCACGCAGGCGGAGCCGCGCGCGAAAGCTAGTAGGTATAATATAACTGGAGACCTCTGCGTGACAGTCCAACGGTCTCGCTCTAGGCTATCGCTGCTTTGATGATATTTTTATGGGAATTTCAGGAGTCAGCCAGGATTAAGATGCTTAAAGACCCTGACGTTTTTACATTCAACGCGCTATTCCTAGACCCTAGCAAGATGGAGGCTAAACAGAATGAAGTCCACGATGGATCACTGTTCTTGTAAGTACATACATACATACATAGATTCACGCCTGTTTCCCAGAGGGGTAGGCAGAGACTACGGATTTCCATTTGCTACGATCCTGACACACTTCTCTGGCTTCATTCACTTTCATCACATTCCTCATACACGCCCGTCGGTTCAAGGAGCTCTTAACCTGGCTTTTGTCCAGAACGCCTCCGATCTGATCGAGAAATGTTTGTAAGTATATACTTTAATACATAACATAAAAAAAAAAAAAATAGTTTATCCCCCAAGGTTTACCACACAGGCCGTTCTTGGGCCACCTGTATCTAACCGCTTCCCGCGTCCCTTACCAGGTTGTCGGTTTACCTTGTGGGAGGCCTAACCCTGTTGCGTAAACCTTTTACCTGTGACTTATTTATACCTTACTAAATAATTGTTGTACTACCACTTTTCGCGAAACTAAATCTTCTTCTCAGTTTTCTACCATAAACTACTACTAGAGGAATCGAATCCAGGACCTCATGATTGACTACAATTCCCACGTTTTTTTCCCAGAAAGCGCCTGAACCCACACCAGGAGTCCATAGAAGATGCAGACATTGGCAAGAACTTGCTCGAGAACATTCTAGAAGTTGGCATGAGTACCGCACGGGCTGCCATTCACCTTGGCAGAGCTTACAAAAACACCAGGCAAGTACAAATCTATACTAATATTATAAAGCTGAAGAGTTTGTTTGTTTGTTTGAACGCGCTAATCTCAGGAGCTACAAGTTCGAATTGAAAAATATTTTAGTGTTGGATAGCCTATTTATCGAGGAAAGCTGTAGGCTGTATAACATTACGCTACGACCAATAAGAGCGGAGAGCAGCGATAGCTCAGTGGGGAGACCAACAGATTGCAATGCAGAGGGTCTCGGGTTCGAACCCACGTCGCGCACCTTTGACTTTCGGAAGTTATATGACTTGTCGAGATTATGTGCGTATTGATTGACAATTATCGCCTGCTCCGTGCCTCGGAGAGCACGTTAAGTCGTTGGTCCCGGCTGCCATGAACATCTATGGCAGTCGTTATTGGGAGAGTGTCGACACAAAAGATCCCACTGGGTCGAAGTGTCGCCGGTCTGCACTGACTGGCCCCACATGAGATAAGATAAGATAATAGGAGCGGAGCATTAATAAAAATTTTTGCATAAAGTGTGGCTGATACCGTGTGTCCTTTTTTGTTCTCATGACAACTTGTATGCAAAATTTTATAAAAATCCGTCGAATAGTTAAACGTGAAAATGCAACAAACAAATTTACAATTGCATTTATAATATTAGACTAGCTGTTACCTGCGACTTCGTCCGCGTAGATTTTAACTAAAAAGTGTTTGTCTACGCGGAATCCTATTTTTTTTCTAAAATCGAAGTAGCCTAAGTTACTCCTTATAACATCGGCTATCTGCCAGTGAAAGTTCCGTCAAAATCGGTTCAGCCGTTTCGGAGATTAGCCGGAACAAACAGACAGACAGACAAAAATTTAAAAAATAGACGTGTCCGTATAGGTACCTTATATACTTGCATATGCATTAGATAAAAAGCTGTTATTTTGACATTACAAACAGACACTTCAATTTTATTTATTTGTATAGATAAGGTAGCAGTATTTCTATATACTTATATTTAATTTTCTTTCAACTTAATTTTCCAGAAACATCATTAACCAACTTCAAACCAAGGACCCTGCGATCCCATCGCCGTTAACTCGTAACTTAGACGCGAACACTCATGCGCTGAACCATCTACAGACATCGTTTGACAGCACCAGTGTTCCCAACTCTTCTAACAACAATAAAACCAGTGTTTATACGGAGTTAGACTGCGTTTGGTTACTCTATTGTCGAAATTTGGTGGCGACTACAAAATTGAATGCTCCTTATGGGACTATGGCGAGAATTAACGGGTAAGTCATTTATTTATTCCCTTAATCCCAAAACCTACATCGAGAGCGTCATTAAGCAAGCTTCGCGAAAACTCGGAGTTCTGAACAGGGTGAGGCGGTTCTTCACGCCTGGGCAACTGTGCCTATTGTATAAGGCACAAGTGCGCCCTTGCGTGGAGTACTGTTCTCATCTTTGGGATGGCTCCGCGTAGTACTTGCTGGACGCTCTCGACCGGTTACAGCGGCGGGCTGTCCGTATCATCGGAGATCCAGAGGTCACGAGTTCACTGGAACCTCTGCAACTCCGTAGGGACATTGCCTCATTGGCATGTTTCTACAGAATATACCACGGGGAGTGCTCTGAAGAGTTATTCCACCTTATCCCGCCCTCCCCTTTGCTATCCAGAACAACGCGTGCTGGGCTCAGATGCCATCCTTACACGGTAGAGTCGATTAGAGCGCGTACCACCAAGTTTGGGTCCTCATACCTCTGCCGAACGACCAAGGCATGGAATTCTCTGCCAAGGCACGTGTTTCCTTTTTCCTTCAATCCTGGGTCCTTTAAGCGGGGCGTGAAAAATCACCTTCTCAGGCCGTCAAAGTAGAGACCTCAACATCGCCTCGGCTGCTATGAGGGCGGTGTGGAGGCCACTGCTCTTAGACCACACGACTGCTTACCATCAGGTGGAGTGTGGTCATTTTGACGAACAAAAAAAAAGTATTTTACAAAACTTAAAATGTTTCAATCTCCCAGTAGCGGACAACAACAGATTCATTGATTAATTGATAAATTGATTAATACATACATATATGGATTGATTATTACATACATACATAGATTCACGCCTATTTCCCAGAGGGGTAGGCAGAGATTACGGATTTCCATTTGCTACGATCCTGACACACTTCTCTGGCTTCATTCGCTTTCATCACATTCCTCATACACGCTCGCCGGTGTAAGGTGCTCTTAACCTGGCCTTTGTCCAGAACGCCTCCGATCTGATCGAGAAACGTTCGCCTAGGTCTTCCTCTTGGGACTGTTCCATTCACACTAGCCTTATAAACTTTCTTAGGCTAGATAGATTACAACAACAGGTTGATCAATTGATTGATATTTTTTTTTATTATGGTTTGATTGATACATTTACTGATTTTATTATATTAGTCTTTTGTCCAGCATTGTATATATTGATTGGTTAATAAATTGATTGATTGACAGAGTTATATAAGACCTGTCTCCAGCATTGTGCAACAACAGGTTTGATCAATTGATAGAACGAAAGCAAAAAAAGAAAACTCTATTTTTATTTCAGCACACAAAACAAACACACAAAAAAAACAATTACTATCATATAATCATAAAAATAACCATAGAATTAGTGGTGTTGTTATATTAGCCCTTTGCCCAACAGTGGACAACAAATTGATTGATTGATTTTATATTACAGAGTGGCGTTAAGAATGCTGACAGGAGAGCTACAAGCCAATAGGGCTTTAGACACCATGTTATATGAAGTCCTGACTGGCTGGACCGAACTGAAATGCAACGATATGTTTCCTAGGTGAGTAGACCGAGTAGACCTAGTAGACCGAGTAGACTTAGTAGACCGGGTAGACCTAGTAGACCGAAAAGACCATACATCGCTTCTCGCTGTTATATCCCTAAGGATGGAGGCAGGAGAGTATAACACTCACATTTTGTGTGTTGTGATATTAGTTCCCATATAAAGGATGTGTAGTGGTTTAAATAGTTTAATTTTTTAGCGGGATAATAATTTGTATGATCCACAAATGGTTGTTCCGAGTTGGTGTTATTTGTGTCCGTTGTTTGAATGTTTGTCAAGTCCCCCGCGACACAGGATTTATTCCTAGTGCGGACGTTGTCTTATCTATAAAGATAAAAATCAATTATGTGATAATAATAATAATTATAATAATTCTTTATTGACACAAATTAATCTACAAAAATGTAGAATTCTCTGACCCCTGCACTAGTAAAAACTGTGTTGCAGGAGGCAGTGTCTTCCCCCTATTAAAAGTTACAAATTATTTTATGTCATTAAATTAACACATATCATGAAAAGGAATTTGCACAAAGAAAATAAAAAGAATAAAAGGGAATTGTCACATGTATGGCGGAGCATTACTCAACAGCCGACTGATTTGGCTATTTTTTTTTGTTATGTTTATAATTGTCAGGACATGGTTTGTATT
Organism: Catocala sponsa; assembly: GCA_963564715.1. Taxonomy (NCBI): domain Eukaryota; kingdom Metazoa; phylum Arthropoda; class Insecta; order Lepidoptera; family Erebidae; genus Catocala; species Catocala sponsa. The sequence continues at coordinate 6,583,425 of OY751356.1, read as the reverse complement.
TAAGAAAATTTGCAAAAAAGTCCGCGAGGAATGTCGAAATTTTAAATGGTATTTTTATATGGAAACATATTGTTTGATGTTTTGATATTGAATTTAATTACGTGAAATGTATTTTTGTATAGATTGATAGGACAACGACTGTCGAGTCATATACTTTATGATAAAATAATTTTGAATATAAAGAAAGAAAAATGTTTTATTTGAATCTCCATACATACATCTTCTCTTCTTCTCCCTAGCTTTTATTATTCCCAAATCACTTAGGGTCGGCTTTTCTGGTCTAACCGGATTTTACTGGATATCAGTTTTTACACGGAGCGGCTGCCAACTGACCTCCGCAACCCGAAGGCTAACGATACCCTAAGGCTAGACCAGTGTCAGATCATCATATTAGAGGGCACTGACTTCCTAATAACGACTGCCGTAGATGTTCATGGCAGCCGGGACCGACGGCTTAACGTACTCTCCGAGGCACGAATCTCTATACATACATAATTTACATAATTTCATAACGCCTAAATAAATTTACTTATTTTATTTGCAACGCTGCCATTTAAAACAGGTCAATTACAATATGGTCTAATAGCATTTCTTTTTTCAGGTGCAGCAAAGTAAATGCAGCATCAATAGTGATGGATTCAATACTACAGGGACATCGGAAAACATCGACTAACAGGGGACGGTGAATAGTGATTGTAACTAGTTAATACCGATTATTATTGGTAAAGTTACGGTTTTTGATATTTATGAATGTATGAGACTATAGTATAAAGCCTACTTTCGTGATTAAAAGTTCGGTATTCTGTTTGTAATATTTACATCGGTATTACAGAAAACGAGTTTTAAATAAAAAGTGGGTAAAATAACAAATAATTAAAAACCGGTAATTTACACTGATAAGGAATAAAAGTAATAGTTAAATTACACCTATTATAAAAAATATAAAACATAGGTTTTATATTTTTTATAATAGGTGTAATTTAAACCACCGTTGAACGGATAGGATATTCAAAACAGGTTAAAAACGGATTTTGGTAATTTTCCGGTTTTTAACTATTGGCTGGTTTTTGGTACCTAGTTATCGATACTTAAAATAAATATAAAACATAGGTTTTATATTTTTTTTAATAGGTGTAATTTAAACCACCGTTGAACGGATAGGATATTCAAAACAGGTTAAAAACGGATTTTGGTAATTTTCCGGTTTTTAACTATTGGCTGGTTTTTGGTACCTAGTTATCGATACTTAACAGCAAATTTTACCGATTTTCGGTAATTACGGTTTTCAATGACTTACAGTCTGGTAAAGTATTTTATATCTATGGCTCAGCTTATAAAATACAAAGTCTCATTATCTTCAAGTTTGAAACAAAAGTATCAAAAACCAAAAGCCGAACATCTCATGGCATTATTATTGTAATATTACTTTATGTGCGAACGAGACAGTGCTATCTAAAGTTTAACTCCATCTCATTTTCTTGTAAAGTAATATGTTCAAAAGAATGAGATAGTGATACATATAACACATAGTTTTATCTCGCTCCCTCGCAGTTAGATTATTATTTAACTGAGAAATAAGAGAGTGCTATTCATATAGCTCTAACTTCTTCTATCTTAAAGTAATATTACTATATTACTGCTATGATAGTAGGTAGACTCATAGATCGTAAAATTATTTATTTTATATAATATTATATATTAGTTTTAAAATCAAATTTGCTTCTAACGGTTTTCTTAAAACGTATTTAAAGATGTCTTCTCTAATACAGAAATACCGTAACTACGTATGACTTTAGCCCTGAAGGGTGACATTGGCCCCTAATTGGAAAAAGTTTGAAGTGCCCACCAGACCACTATCATATTTTTTGCCGAAAAAATACACGTGGAAATCAATAGATAGCACTATAAACTGTCAGTAAAACAACTTCTTCCAATTAAACAGCTTTTTCCAATTAAGGGCCAATGTCACCCTTCAGGGCTAAAGTCATACGAAGTTACCATACATATATTATGTCATTCAAAATGGCAGCGATATCCTAGTGGGAGACCGTTGGACTGCCACGCAGAGGTCTCGAGTTCAATCCCAAGGCACAAATCTAACTTTACGAAGTCATATGCGTATTAAATAGTTAATTATCGCTCGCTTTAACGGTGAAGGAAAACATCGTGAGGAAACCTGCATGTCTGAAAGTTCTACATAATGTTCTCGAAGATATGTGGAGTCTGCCAACTCGCACTGGGCCAGCGTGGTGGACTATGGACTAATCAGTCTCACACTGAGAAGAGACTCATGCCCAGCAGTGGGCCAGTTTATATAAACTATATAAAATTAAAATTGAATTTATGAATACCGTTAGACGCTTAGCATAAAATGTTATGTTTGTAGATTTTATTTTTACTACATATAATTTTTTTTAGAATATGAGTACTATTTTATACTAATTTCATCAATTTTTTTTGCGGATCCTTAATTTTCTTCCAAAATAAAAGTATCCTTAATTACTCCTTATAACATCAGCTATCTGCCATTTAAAGTCCCGTCAAATCGGTCAAGCCGTTTCAAAGATTAGCCGGAACAAAAATATCGATAAAAATTTTAAAATTGTTTTTTTATGTATGTATATATACTTTCATATGCATTTAGTTAAAAATTGTAACATTACAAACAGACACTTCAATTTTATTTATTTGTATAGATACCGAAAGTGGCCAATTTGCAATATGAGTGGACTGTGGAAATAATATTTATAATTCAAATGTCATGTTGACATTGTGTATCGGATGACAACTTAACGTTCAGAAAGATGACCATATTTAAACATAGTATCTATGATTATCTATGATTTCAATTGCCATTTAATATATTTATTTTAATTTGTATCTAAAACCCAAGGATCCGAATAAGCAATGCAGTGTATTAAAAACGACTTTAGAAGTAAAATCTTCGATCAGACCTCTAGATATACCCAGTAGCCAATGTGTAGGTAAGTGAGAAGGATACATACAAACTCAGTAAAACAAAGTGAGATAAGGTATTGCATCTTCTGTCTCACATGGCAGCCGGATTTTTGCCAACCTTTAAAGTTTGCCAAAATTGTCTGATTTCTTTAATTTTTCCGTTTTTTTGCTTGGCAACCTTTAAAAGTTTTCCAAAATAGATGATTTCTTAGAATTTGCCCATGGCTTGTGGCGTGATGTTATATAGCCTATGTTAGTTCTGGATAAATTAGCTTGCTAATTGGTGAAAGAATTATTAAAATCGGTTCAGTAATTTTGGTAAGACTTTAAAATCATTCCAGTAATTTTTGAGTTTATTATTAACAAAAATTTGACAAACATATTTCTTGATAATATTAGTATAGATAATAAAATAGCTTATAAGATTTTATTTTTATATAATTATATTTAATTTTAATATTAAATTTAAACCGCATTTGGGTGTTCAAAACTACTTAGCGCAGGGGTAGTGTAACTTCTCGAGTTCAATTCCCGAGTCGGGCAATATGTTACTGTCAAAAAAATCTCTGTAGAAGTCTGGAACTATACCCGATATATACAGTATAGTCACGTGATATTGAGTGTGACCTAAAGAAATTATTAGCGAAATTTGGGTGAAATGCACTTCGTTCTACGTCTGAAAATGTACTGCGTAAATAAGGTTTGTTTGAACGATTAGAGTATAATTTACTATCTGACGTAAAAAACTAAAGTACAGAATGTGAAAACAAAATTTTAAGGAAAAAGAAAACCAACTTCAAAAAAGAATATGCTAAAACAAAAATGCACTAAAAAGTTAAAAAATAATTGCGTATTCTTGTGAATAATTTTAAATTATTCTTATTTTTGGAGTCGGTCTATGTGTGTTATTGTGCATGCCAATGTTATGTTATGATTATAGTAAGTTTGTAAAAATTGAGAATCTCCTCCTTTTTTTGAAGTCGGTTAAGTATTATTTATTTAACTTGCTTTTTTGTTGTAAGTAATAACATCTAACAAATATTTATTATCAAGAAATGTCTTATCCAGACATTACAATATTATGTTTATATTAATGACCAGTTGTTTTTGTTCAATTTAGGGCATTTCTATAGCGTTGCTTTACTTAATCAATTTAGACGGCATCGATGGCGTAGCGGTTAATGTAACCGACTGCAACGTCTGAGGTCACGGGTTTCATTCCCGCACAAGTCAAACATTTGTGTGCATGGACATGGATGTTTGTCTTGGTCTGGGTGTTTCTATGTATAATATGTATGTAATTACAAAAAAAAGTATACCTATATGTATGTTTATCCATTGTCTAGTACCCATAGTACAAGCTCTGCTTATTTGGGCTAGATGGTGTTGTAACCTGTAAAAGTTGATATACGTAAAATAAAGTAATTTCACGTACTTTATTAGGAAAATAACCAAACTTACTTACTTAATTCACCCAAAATTACGTACAATACTTTATTATAAAGTACGGTTGGCAACCCTGGCCGTAAACATACTCGCCTTTTATTCAATTCAATTCTATTCAACTCAATTCGTTTATTGCACTCCATAATGTATATACAGGTCTTATAAATGTAGAGAGAACAATAATTATGGACCCCGTCGGGCACGGCAAAATTAGGAGAGAAGAACAAACATTCTATTATTATTATATGAGACCTATAATTATTGCGCCGTTTGAGTCTAATACACCTCTTTCACTCACTTCGGAGTTATAAACATATATAAAAATATGAATAGGTCTCTTTCTAAAAGAATGATCACCCATCCAATATTTCACTTTCGAGAAAGTTGCATGTAGCTATATTGCTTGCAAGCTCAAATGCGGTTTGAAAACCTTTAAAATAAATATTAAATTAATATTACTGGTTTAATTATTTACTACTATTATTGCCCGCGGTTTCGCTCGCGTAAAACCCGCGGTTACTTACACTGGAATAATCCTAACTCATATTATAATGTGAGTTTGTTTGTGACGCTTTCACTCCTTAACTATTCGACCGATCATCATGAAATTTCGTATACACGTTGTCACGGGTACAGAAAAGGACTGTTATCAAGCGAAGCTGCGGGCAGAACTTAGTGCTTATCCAGGACATGGTCTATCTATTTTGACAAGTTTCATCCAAATCTGTTTAACAGTATACGACTGAATAACGAACATTTAAACATCAAAGCTTTATACTTTGCTAGTTTTTGCCCATGGCATTGTTCGCGTTAATCTCCTGGATCACATACGAAGATAAAAGGTAGACTATGTCCTTCCTTAGTATACAATCTATCTTATTGCCAATTTTCATTAAAATGGGGTCAGTGGTTTAGCCGTGAAAGTGTAATAGACAGACAGACAGAGCTACTTTGGCATTTGTAATATTAGTAGCATCTATAGCCTATACCTTAGAGATGTCTGATTATTGATTAAATATTTGATTCAATCGATTATTAGTACGCATGTATTCGACTAATTTCAATAATTATTCGAATATCGTGTATAAAATTAAAAATTATGATTCGAATTAGAATCTGAGATAATCGAATAATATTATCAATATTTGAATGACAAATTTAATAGTTTTGGAATTATTTGATATTTTATTTTATTTTGTCCTAACTATACTATCCCTAGAATATATATTCTTCCAAAATTTTTTTAAAATTTGTTAAGCAATTTCGCAGTTATCATATCAGTAATTTTAATGTTAATATTTTTAGTTTATTACTTATATCTAATATTAGTTATTATTTTAAGTCATACTTATTAAGTAAAATAATTTATATTTTTGAAGTACAAAATGTAAGTACTTATATTTATATTTAAATTGAAGTTAATTGTTTAAATAATTGTTTAAAGAGGCTCATGTTGTTCAATTATAGACTGATATATTAAAATAAATAATATTTTAAATTTATTTTGTTTTATTTTATTATTAACTGCGTCCTGCGGTTTCACCCGTAAGTCCTGATGCCGTGAGAATATCGGGATAAAAGTGTTAATCCAGGTATCCAGCTATCTACATACCAAGTTTCATCGTAATCGGTTCAGTAGTTTTTGCGTGAAAGAGTAACAAACATTCATCCATCCATCTACCCTCGCAATCTATCAAATGAGTGAATACAAGTACTGTGCATGGGGTCTTAAGGTTTACTTCCCGGTTCAGAATAGAATAGAAGTCTTAATTTGCCAAGAATATAGTGTAACCTTAAGGGTTTTGATAGGAATACGACAGACCACGCTGTAGGGGTGTGGTGTTTTGAGGTTATGTCAAGCAGATATGATTTAAAGATAGTACAACAATTAACACTTTTAATTAACAAGTAATTATATATGAATTACACTTTATAAGAATTCTACGCGAACAATACACAGGTCGTGGTTCTTTAAGGCTTCCTACCAGCGCAGCGGAAAGAAGGAGGACTGCACAAGGGCGCGATCCACTTGACTTGGGACACTTGGGACTAGAGATGGCACCTCCTCGATCGTCGCACACGCAGCCGTGCGCCGCGAGTCGATTACGTGACAGTAGATATAGCGACACCACACAGACGAAGAAGTTCCGACGACAGGCAACAGATGGCGCTGTGCACAATCAGCGCTTATAATCTCGTTCGCATACAATCCTGTATCGTGCAAGTGAAGTTTACGCATCGATTAAGTACCCGACATCAACCGTCGGGCCGCGGTCCAGGTACGATCACCCAGCCTGGTCGGAGGATCCTCCCTTTGTGTTGGAGGGACATCAGATCTTATTTCACCAGATAGGTATTATAATAAGACGAGCTGTTACCCGCGACTTCACCCTCATGGAATATTTGCTTCGCGTTACATTTATTTTTCTAAAATAAATGTTACCTAAGTTACTGCTTACAACATCAGCTATCTGCCAGTGAAAGTCCTGTTAAAATCGGTCCGGCCGTTTCAAAGATTAGCCGGAACAAACAGACAGACAGACAGAGAAAATGATTAAAATTAATGTTTTGATATAAGTACTGTATATACTTTCATATGCATTAGATAAAAAGCTGTTATTTTGACATTACAAACAGACACTTCAATTTTATTTATTTGTATAGATTGTTACAACTATATACAATCCATGTATGTATGTACATTCTGTCTGTGAGTCATACGAATTAGGTTTAGGTTTAAAGATCTTTATTGTCACCAAGACAACTCGTCACTTATGTGATAACATAACTAATAAAGAAAAAAGTTAATATCCGTCGTCGCATTCACTGTATAAACTAAACAAATTCACAAACAATTCCGAAGGCAGGCCAAGCCACACTGCGCAAAACTATAGCCATAATGTTAGATATGATTTGATTTGACCCATTTCATATATACTATTTTTGCACTAAAGAATACACATTATTAAGGGGATTAAATATAATGATCATCAAAAATACTAATTGGTCAGCAAATATTGCACAGCATAACGAGCATCTATACGCCTCAAATCACTGCATTCCGTCTCGGAAGTGTTAGGTTATGTTAGGTTCCTTTTTTTAAACCCACCCAAAAATAGGAGCCCCGCAAGGCGGGGCTCCGTCGACTTAGTTTGATCTCTTTAAAGTTTGCTGGCCATGAGTTGCTGATCAATCAGTGCCGGATTAAACACGTAGCAAGAGTAGCAATTGCTACGGGCCCCGCGCGAAAGGGGGCCCCGCATATTTAAGCCCACTCATCTCTGCCTGAGTGTACCAAATTTTTTGAGTGAAACTTATTACTTAAGATGTGGTATATTGATGTCACAAAAACGAGAAATGTTACAACTTTTCCTACTAAGACAATCCACGTCAGAAAATCGGTAACCGACTATTTCCTTGGCGTATATATAAAACACCGAATTTCTTACGGTAAACGCACAAGTTCTACAAAAAGTCGCTCGTATAAATGTGTAGAATTTCAGTCGGCCCAATAATCAGCTCTACAGAAAGTCTGACGTATGCAAGCACTCTTACCCTAAAGAATTTGCTATGGGCCCCGCGCTTGCTTAATCCGGCACTGTGATCAATTAGCTATTTCTGCTTACAGATTATATTTTTCTGCTCACAAAAATACCAATACTATGCTAACCATTTAAAAAACACCCATTCTTAAGTAAGTAACCGCAACATAATATTACTTGGTCTCTGTAGTGAGGTGCCGGGTTAATAGCTTTTTAAAGGTATAAAAGGATTCCGCATTCCGCAATTGTTTTTTTTTATGACGTAGTAGTCAAACGAGCCGACGGATCGCCTGATGGTAAGCGATTACCGCCGCTCATGGACACCCTCAACACCAGAGGAGTCACGTGCGCTGCCGGCCTTTTAAATTTGCCCGCTCTTTTGAGGGAGGTTGGGCCTCCGGTATCCTCACTCACTTGACGAAAAACAACGCGCGCTATTTCACGTCAGTTTTCTGAGGCTGCAGGTCGAGCCCGCCCATTCGTACCGAAACGTGGCTCTCCCACAGTAAAAAAAATATTACAAACGTATTCAGATACAGAGAATTTGCTAGTAGTTGTACAATAATTTATTTTTGTTTAAGCAATTCTTTATCTATAATTGTTATTGTTTATAAATATTTTAATTGTAGTTATACTTAACTACCTATATATGTTTGCAGTACATGTATAAATGTTAAATGTTTTTTGTAGACCCTTACTTTATTAACAATAGAATAACAATGTAATATTAGAAACAGCCTGAAACACAGGTCTCTGACCTAGTTCAGGTAATAAAATGTAAAAACAGACATTATAAACAAGACTTTTTGTGTCCAATTTTTAAATTGTAAAATGTTTTCCTTTAGATTAAATATTCTATTCTATCACATACACACAACATCATCTAGCCCAAACTAAGCAGAGCTTGTACTATGGGTACTAGACAATGGATAAACATACATATATACTTTTTTTGTAAATACATACATATTATACATAGAAACACCCAGTCCAAGACAAACATCCATGTTCATGCACACAAATGTTTGACTTGTGCGGGAATTGAACCCGCGACCTCAGGCGTGGCAGTCGGTTACACTAACCACTACGCCATCGAGGCCGTAATTTTAATTTTATGTGAATTTAATACAATAAGTAGCATGTAATGTATTTTGTAAAGACTTTTATTTATTTATTGAATAAAAATGTATTATTTATTATTATTATATTATTCGTAATGGTTTAGCTGATCGCAACATTACTGCCACAATGCAGTGTTGTGAGTTCGAATCCCATACGAGACAAATATATATTTGTGTTTGCCACAAATGGTTAGTCCGAGTTTGTATGTTTTTTGTGTCCGTTGTTTGAATGTTTGTAGAGTTCCCTGCGACACAGGATTCATTTCTAATGTGGGAGTTGTCTTTTTTCAATAAGAGTAGCGCTTACGTAAATAGGTACACTAGACGTTCCTGCGGTTTTACCCGAGTTTATCGTTACTGCGCCGCCCCCGTGGGTCGTAGCGTGATGTTATATAGTCTATAGCCTTCCTCGATAAATAGGCTATCCAACACTAAAACAATTTTTCAAATCGAACCAGTAGTTCCTGAGATTAGCGCGTTCGAACAAACAAACTCTTCAGCTTTATAATATTTGTATAGATAAAGATATATACATGTTCCTGACATCGACATTTGACGACCTCGATGGCGTAGTGGTTAGTGTAACCGACTGCCACGCCTGAGGTCGCGGGTTCGATTCCCGCACAAGTCAAACATTTGTGTCCATGAACATGGATGTTTGTCTTGCCCTGGGTGTTTCTATGTATAATATGAATGTATTTACAAAAAAGAACTATATATGTACGTTTATCCATTGTCTAGTACCCATAGTACAAGCTCTGCTTAGTTTGGGCTAGATGGTGTTGTGTGTATGTGATAGAATATTATATATAATATTCTACCACATACATACAACACCATCTAAATTGTATTAATACCTCTAATTTGGGGAAGACACAAATTTCTGCAACACAGTTTAAACTAGCGCAGGAATTAGAGGATTCTTTAAGATTGTAAATGTTTTGTATATCAAATAAATTATTATTATTATTATTTGTTTCTCTATCACGGGTATATTCCTAATACGTTAGGAAAATACCCGGCCCTTTGGGGGGCTTACACGAAGACATGGGTCCAACGTGAAGAGGCCCTTCGAGAGTTTTAATCAAAGGTGGGATGGAACACCTACAGCGGCACTAGCCGCAGCAGGCGCAGGACTATTGCTACGTATGGATTCTAATATATGGGCTATGGGTATGGGTGTTTGATGGACTGGTACATTGGTAACTATGGATGATAAAACGGCGTCTGCCCTGAAAACTCTAACAGCATCAATCGAATGGACAGACGGTGACTCGCCGACTCACTATTATTATTATTATTATCTAGCCCAAACTAAGCAGAGCTTGTACTATGGGTACTAGACAATGGATAAACATACATATATACTTTTTTTTGGTAAATACATCATTATATATTATTATTATTATCAACAGTGGCGCCGCGGTCCAGGCACAGCCACCCAGGCTGATCGGAGGATCCTCCCTTTGTATTGGAGAGACATCACACCACGTTCTCCCTTAAGCTATTTTTTTATACTACTAAAGTGGCAAACAAGCTTATGGCCCATCTAATGGTAAGTGGTCACCGTAGTCTATGGACGCCCGCGTCACTTGCGCGATGCCGACCCTGTAAATCATATGGTCTTGATGAACAGATAAGCTATCGCTGATAAATCTTATGAAAACCAGGCAATAAATAAAATTGCATAATATCCATAAACATAATCGACTAAGCCATTATCAAATCACGTGCTACAAATACTATGATATAATAAGATTTAGTAATCTTTATTACGTAATAAAAAATTTTATAATAGGATTTTTATACGATCGTGGCCCTAAACAATTTGTCTTGATAACATTAGTGATGCATACTTTTAAATGATCATTATTCAACTTTATCGATAGCATTGTTCAGCGATAAGTTAGTAGAAGACTGTAGTACTTCCACGCATAGTTTTCGAGTTCGATCCCAAGGCCTGCCTGTGTCTTTACGTAGCTATGAGCGTATTGATACCTAACTAATATTATAAATGCGAATGTGAGTTTGTTACGCTTTCACTCCTTAACTACTCGACCGATCGTCACGAAATTTCGCATACACCTTGTCAGAGGTACAGAAAAGGACATAGGGTACCTTTCATCCAGAAAAAGTATCGTTTCCAAAAGATTGAAAATTTACTTTTACACTAGATTTTTTAACAATCATAATAATTCATTCGCATGAACATCGGTTGTATATTAGTTTTTTTTTTTATATTGTCATGTCATGGACCTGATGGAAAGCCCAATTACAGTCCAGAGACAGTGATTACGAGGAGAAGATAGACGTCTTCTAGCCGTCGTCAGTGTCAAGTCTTCCAGAAAAAGTACTGTTTGTAATCTAATCTACATTTACGTGACCGAAACCGCGGGCTATCTTAACTTATCTCATGTGGGGGCCAGTCAGTGCAGACCGGCGACACTTCGACCCAGTGGGATCTTTTGTGTCGACCCTCTCCCAATAACGACTGCCATAGATATTCATGGCAGCCGGAACCGACGCGCGACGGCTTAACGTGCTCTCCGAGGTACGGAGCAGGCGATAATTGTCAATCAATACGCACATAATTTCGAAAAGTCATATAACTTCCGAAAGTCGGAGGTGCGCGACGTGGGTTCGAACCCGAGACCCTCTGCATTGCAGTTTGTTGGTCTCCCCACTGAGCTATCGCTGCACAAGCCGTGAGCTAAATCTAGGTTATAGTAGTAGGTAGGATTTATTAATAACATTGTGTCTTATGTTTGAAATTTATAAAAACCTCGCGAGAGTTGTCTCTATAAAATAAAATAAAGCTCTGTATTAAACTGTCCCACTGCTGGGCACGGGCCTCTTCTCAGTGTGAGAAGATATATTCTTTATTTTGAGTGCACTATTGGTGGACCAAACGTCAATAATTGTGGTGTTCGCTGAACATCAGCGCTGTGTAGTGCTTGCAGCAATGCAAGTGCCACAGCATTATCCTGAGCGCATCACCGTTGTTTTTGTGCCGTCGGAGGGGACGTGCATCTGCACATAAACAATTTATTTGTTTTTAAAATTTATTTATACTTCCATATTTTTATTTACTTTTTGTTATACCCGCATTCTATAATAATTGATGATGCATGTCATGATAGTACAAAAATAAAAATCTTTTTATTTCATTTCATTTCAACTAGGTGATTATCATCCACCACGCTGGCCCATATAGCTGGCTGCTGGACATAAGCCTCTTCTACATTACCGCATGTACGGTCTTTCTCCTTCCAGTCCAGCTCACTCACCTTTTTTAGTCATCAGTCCACCTGGTTATACGAGCAGCGATAGCTCAGTGGGGAGACCAACAGACTGCAATGCAGAGGGTCTCGGGTTCGAACCCACGTCGCGCATCTCTGACTTTCGGTAGTTACGAATATATGACTTTTCGAAATTATGAGCGTATTGATTGACAATTATCGCCTGCTCCGTGCCTCGGAGAGCACGTTAAGCCGTCGGTCCCGGCTGCCATGAACATCTACGGAAGTCGTTATTGGGAAGTCAGTGCCCTCTAATATCCTGACACTGGTGTAGCCTTAGGGTATCGTTAGCCTTCGAGTTGCGGAGGTCAGGTGGCAGCCGTTCCGCGTAAAAACTGATATCCAGTCAAATCCGGTAGGACCAGAAAAGCCGACCCCAAGTGACTTGGAAATAATAAAGGCTAGGGGAGAAGAGTCCACCTGGTTATACCTTGCGTTTACAAATTAGTGATTTCTACTCTAGAATTCTTTGCTGTGAAGGCCAGCTATGGCCAGTGCATCTTCACTTGCACTTACAAAAGCAGCGCTATCTTAGAGGGAGAACGTAGGACTGCCATACAGTGGTCTCGAGTTCAATCTCAAGGCCACGTCTAACTTTTCGTAGTTGCTTATTGAATAGTTAATTATCGCTCGCTTTAACGGTGACGGAAAATATTGTCAGGAGATCTTCATGTCTGAGAGTTCTGCATAATGTCGAATGTGTGCCAACCCGCACTGGGCCAGCGTGGTGGAAGGCTAACCCTGATCACAGTGAGAAGAGGCCCGTGCCCAGTAGTGGAACAGTTTATATATATGTTTTTTTTATATCACTAAGGTCACAAACAACCATACGGCTCACCTGATGGTAAGTGGTCACCGTAGCCTATGGACGCCTGCAACACCAGAGGCATCACTTGCACGTTGTCGACCCTTTACGAAAGGAAGTGGGAAGGAGAAGGAGCGGGATGGGGAAAGAGGGTGATTGGGCCTCCGGCACTCTCACTCACCGAACGAAACACAACAGTAGGAATACTGTTATTTCACGTCGATATTCTGTGAGAGGGTAGTCCTTCCCCGGTCGAGCCGGCCCATTCATGCTAAAATCAGCGAGTTTTTTCATTGTAGTACAATTGGTGACTGAGTGACAGGCTAATATTATGTTAATAAAGTGCTCTACGACACAGCATACATTCTAAGTACCTACATAAGCTGCCTATAAAAAAAGGAAGGAAATGTAATGGAAGAGGCAGAAACGTATCCCGCCAAAACTCTTATTTACCAACGAAAGATTTCTTTTCTCTTCCAACATTTAAATTATAAATATTATATACTACGTTTAAATACGGTCACCTTTCTGTAAGCTGTCATCCGACACACAATGTCAAAATGACGTTTGAATTATAAATCTATACAAATAAATAAAATTGAAGTGTCTGTTTGTAATGTCAAAATAACAGCTTTTTATCTAATGCATATGAAAGTATATAAGGTACCTATACGAAAACATCTGTTTTTTAAATTTTTGTCTGTCTGTCTGTTTGTTGCGGGTAATCTCCGAAACGGCTGAACCGATTTTGACGGGACTTCCACTGGCAGATAGCTGATGTTATAAGGAGTAACATAGGCTATTTTGATTTTAGAAAAAAAATAGGTTTCCGCGGAGACAAACACTTTTTAGTTAAAATCTACGCGGACGAAGTCGCAGGTAACAGCTAGTATAGTATATTATGCAGAACTCTCAGACATGAAGATCGCCTGACAATATTTTCCTTCACCGTTAAAGCGAGCGATAATTAACTATTCAATAAGCAACTACGAAAAGTTAGACGTGGCCTTGAGATTGAACTCGAGACCACTGTATGGCAGTCCTACGTTCTCCCTCTAAGATAGCGCTGCTTTTGTAAGTGCAAATGGAGATGCACTGGCCATAGCTGGCCTTCACAGCAAAGAATTCTAGAGAAGAAATCACGAATATGTAAACGCAAGGTATAACCAGGTGGACTCTTCTCCCTAGCCTTTATTATTCCCAAGTCACTTGTGATCGGCTTTTCTGGTCTAACCGGATTTGACTGGATATCAGTTTCCACACGGAGCGGCTACCGCCTGACCTCCGCAACCCGAAGCCTAACGATACCCTAAGGCTAGACCAGTGTCAGGATATTAGAGGGCACTGACTTCCCAATAACGACTGCCATAGATGTTCATGGCAGCCGGGACCGACGGCTTAACGTGCTCTCCGAGGCACGGAGCAGGCGATAACTGTCAATCAATACGCACATAATTTCGAAAAGTCATATAACTTCCGAAAGTCAGAGGTGCGCGACGTGGGTTCGAGCCCGAGACCCTCTGTATTGCAGTCTGTTGGTCTCCCCACTGAGCTATCGCTGCTCGTATAACTAGGTGGACTGATTACCTAAAAAGGTGAGTGAGCTGGACTGGAAGGCGATAGTCCGTACATGTAATAACACGATCACTGATATTGAACATTGTACACTGTCATTCTCTATCGTGTAAATGTCTGAGCTTACACTGCTTAATATGGACACTTTCGTACGATATCAAGATTGAAATCTTAGCTGCTCTTATAAAAACTTTTTTTTTTGAATGCGCGGATGGCATAGCAGTTTAAGTGTGGTTTTAGAGTCACGCTGATCACTCGCTGACGGTCAGCGCTGATAGACAAAATATATGAAACTAGTTTTTGCGCGCGGCTCTGCCCGCGCGGTACCTACATCAATAAAAAGGTTTTAAACTATATCTGTACCAAATTTCATCTAAATCGGTTGAGTGGTTTAGCCGTGAAAAGGTAACAGACAGACAGACAGATAGACAGAGTTACTTATGAATTTATAATATTAGTAAGGATTCTAGGAAGCGTTTTTGAATAACGCGTAGCAATCAGCGCGTATTGTGGTCAGCGCTGACAGCTCAGCGGCTGTACGCGTCGCGCGTCAGCGCCGCGTAGCGGTCAGCGCTGACCATGGCACGTGCGCCTCTGTCTTTAGTATGCGTTTTAGTGTCGAGCCGAGCGGATGTCGTCAGCGTATACAGATATGTCAATTCGCGATGTAGACACAAGTCGAGCGATCAGCACGATACTGAAACGTTTCGCGCTCATTCTCAGCGCTGACAGGCTACGCGATGACCTGCCAGCGCTGACGGTCAGCGCGCGATCAGCGTGACTCTAAAACCAGCCTAAATAGTCGCCTCTCGGCTGCCACGCGCCGAGTGTTGTGGGTTCGAATCCCACACGGGACAAAACTTTGTGTGATCCACAAATGGTTGTTCCGAGTCTGCGTGTTCTTTCTGTCCGTTGTTTGAATGTTTGTAAAGTCCCAGCGACACAGGAATTATTTCTACTGCAGGAGTAGTCTATTTTTAAAGATAAAGATAAATCCATATGTTTCCTACAAAATAAACAACATATAATCAAAATCTCAATTAAAATAACTAAATAATAGGTACCGGTAAATAACTAATCAAAGTATCCATTAAACTTGAAACTACACTATTCGTCACTTTTAACTGATCAAACAGCTCTATAATTTTGGCATCATTCCAATAATCTTTGTTAATTTTCATATCTTGTTTTAGCCTCTTCAATTTAATTTCTAGAGTATCTATATTCGCGACTATATATCCTATTCTATAACTGTTATCTGGCGACAGAGCTATTTTCACTCGAATTAAAGGTTGTATTTTTCTAGCTAGTTCATTGAACATGTCTTCGAGGTAGACTAGAAGCTTTTCTTTGACTTTTGAAGTTACTTGAGCAGAATGTGATCGTCTACCGCTTAGTAAGTTTGTTTCACTGCTGTCGGAAGTGTTGCCGTGTATGAATATTGGTAGTAGTTTTAATAATGATGATTGTTCTTCACTGCTATCGTTAGATGATGTACTGTCTGAAATTGAACTGTCTTCCTCAGACGTGTTTTCTTTGGATATACTTTTGTTGCTAGCTGAACTGTTCTTGCTGCTAAATTTGCTTTTATCTTTCGATGAACTGTTTCTAGCACTAGTTGAACTGCTTTCTTCAGAGGAACTGTTGTCTTTAGCTAAGCTACTCTCTTCAGATGTACTTGTATCTTTTATCGAGCTGTTTTCTAGAGAGCTATTGTCATCAGTTGTTGTGCTATCTGTATCCTTAGAAGTGGTACTTTTACCTTTGTGTATTTTATGTATGTTTTTAGTTGCAGCCGCTATGAATATGACTTTAGCATTTGTCATTTTATCTTTTACTGGTACATTGGCATCTTTAGTTGGATTGTCGTTATCTTTGGCAGGTACTTCTTCTTTTTTAGTAGAATCATCTGCATTTTTACTCGGATTATCATCGATTAATGCATCCTTCTCGTCTACTTTTGCTACATCTGTTATTTCCTCATCCAATTTACCATCTTCTAACGTATCATTCCTATCATTAAAGCTGCTGCTATTATCTTTAGTAGTAACATTACTCTCACTA
Organism: Catocala sponsa; assembly: GCA_963564715.1. Classification (NCBI taxonomy): domain Eukaryota; kingdom Metazoa; phylum Arthropoda; class Insecta; order Lepidoptera; family Erebidae; genus Catocala; species Catocala sponsa. The sequence continues at coordinate 6,566,615 of OY751356.1, read as the reverse complement.
ACATCTAGATCTTCCATCGCTTCGTTAGACGCTTCGTTAGACGCTTCGATTGACACATCTCTCTTATATCTCCGAAGAATTTTGCTGTTAACAGGCACTCGAAGCGTCATATAGCCATTATTTTCAGTCTCCTTCAGATTCCTATTTAAACCATATAGAACATCCACAAGTCTAAGGAGAACTTCAGTGACATTTTCTTCTTGTTGATTTTTCTTATCTCTCGTCATGTCTACGAAAGGTTTGGAATACAAAGTTGGTTTAGCAGGAGCTAGTACTTCTCTAAACCATTTTAGTACAGATGATCTCCGATTCTCGCCTGAATCGCTAGAGATATAAGCATCGTTAATATTATAGTCAATTTCCTGTAATTTGTCTTCATCGTTTTCGTGGGAATACTCTGAACTGTGACTTAGTGAGTTGTGTATCATGTTATGATGAGGCCATGGATTTTTCTTTAGTATACCCTTTTCGTAATCCCGGTCGTAATTTTTGCCTATGTTTCTGGATACTGCTAACTGTACATATATACCTGGAAAGAGAAATGTTGTTAGATATTTTGGTTTTAATATATACTATAGCAGGAATTGGTTGGATGCGGGTGGCGCAAGACCAGTCTGTGTGGAAAACCTATGTCCAGCAATGGACGTCTTTCGGCTGAGATGATGATGATATACCAGCGACCCGCCCCGGCTTCGCACTGGTAGTGAACCTAAATTATACACCTAAACCTTCCTCATGAAGCACTCTGTCTATTGGTGAAAACTGCATGAACATCCGCTCAGTAGCTTTTGAGTTTATCGTGAACAGACGCGGCGGAAGACATGCTTTATAATATGTACTGAAGTGAATGGAACTGCTATACATGAGGCAAGGGGCAAAGTGTTTTTGGGATAACTCGGTGAAGACTCCGTTGATGGCGTAGAGATTTAAGTGATGGATGTGACGAGCAGCGATAGCTCAGTGGGGAGACCAACAAACTGCAATGCAGAGGGTCTCGGGTTCGAACCCACGTCGCGCACCTCTGACTTTCGGAAATTATATGACTTTTCGAAATTATGTGCGTATTGATTGACAATTATCGCCTGCTCCGTGCCTCGGAGAGCACGTTAAGCCGTCGGTCCCGGCCACCATGAACATCTATGGCAGTCGTTATTGGGAGAGTGTCGACACAAAAGATCCCACTGGGTCGAAGTGTCGCCGGTCTGCACTGACTGGCCCCCACATAAGATAAGATAAGATGGATGTGACACCACCGGGGACAAGAACTTGTGTGATCTACGAATAGTAGTTAAGTACCTAGTTCCGAGTCTGTGTGTCCGTTGTGTCCGTTGTTTGAATGTTTGTAAAGTCCCCAGCGACACAGGAATTATTCCTAGTGCAGACGTTGTCTTTTGAAAATTAAAGAAGACTGCTTTGGTGGCTCAGCAGTAGTGTATGCAAATGATGTGCATGAAGTCAAGGGTTCAATTATCGGCTTGAGTGGTATTGGGCTTTTCTGTCAGGAAATTTCTAGCTGCGGTACGGAGACTGGACTGCTCCCGTAAGGAGACTGGTGATCCTACTTACTGAAAGAACATAACATAACCTTGTCTGTCTGTCAGTCTCCTGTAGCGTGGAACTTTTACAGTCGAACTGAGCCAGGTGGAAACGGAGATTTTAAGACGACGGCCTTCATCATGTTGTGGTACGCATCTTTGAGTTTTTGAAATCATGCGCGTATTAAATAGTAAATTATCGCTCGCTTTCACGGTGATGGAAAACATTGTAAGGAAACCTACATGTCTGAGAGTTTAATAATATTTTACCACATACACATAACACCATCTAGCCCAAACTAAGCAGAGCTTGTACTATGGGTACTAGACAATGGATAAACATACTTTGTTTTTGTAAATACATACATATTATACATAGAAACACCCAGACTAAGACAAACATCCATGTTCATGCACGCAAATGTTTGACTTGTGCGGGAAGCGAACCCGCGACCTCAGGCGTGGAATTCGATTACACTGACCACTATGGCATCGAGTTCTACATAATGTTCTCGAAGATATCTGAAGGCTGCCAACCCGCACTGGGCCAGCGTGGTGGACTAGTGCCATACCCTTCTCACACTGAGAAGAGGCCCGTGCCCAGCAGTGGGACAGTTTAATACAGAGCTGATGTTATATATGACACTTATCTGCCTCCGTGGCGCAGCGGCAGTGAATGCGACTGCTGTGCATGATGTCTCGGGTTCGAATCCCGGGTCGGGCCAACAAAAAAAACAACGGGTTGCACTCCGGGAGTGCCGGCAGAAGTGAAAACTTGAATATTAACGTTGTGCATTTTTTATATTTTGGAATGGTTAGGGAATAATTTTGCACGAATTGCTTTAAATATCAGTATAAAAGTACTATCATTTATGTGGTAAAATACAATATTCATTTATTGCGCTATCGTACACAAACATGACAATTCGCCCTCCGTCTTACGAATTTTCGATCAGGTCACGTGTCCTGACGCGAGTTTAACATTTTTTACCCATCACAAAAAAAGTGCACAACGCCGCTAAAGAAGGTTTCACTTCAATAGTTATTGGGTTTTTCTGTTAAGAAATCTCAATAGCAGCCCGGAGTTAGGAAGTTGGCGGTGTTAGACACCCCTGTGCCTCGGAAAGCACGTAAAGCCGTTGGTCCTGCGTCCGATCTCTCTCCGGTCGTGTCGGACTATCGTCTCATCGGATCATGAGAGTTAGGGAACAGAGAGTGCACTTGTATTTGCGCACACACTTGTGCACTACAATATCTCCTGCGTAGTTGGCCAGTCTCCGTTAAGACTGGCCGATGTGACCGAAATTCGGTCTGGAGGACATTATATTAGGGTGTTATTTAAATGATTAGGATAGTATTGGTATTTTTGTGAGCAGAAAAATATAATCTGTGAGCAGAAATAGCTAATTGATCAGTAACTCAAGGCCAGCAAACTTTAAAGAGATCAAACTAAGTCGACGGAGCCCCACATCGCGGGGCTCCTATTTTTGGGTGGGTTTAAATAAAAGGAACCTAACATAACCTAACACTTCCGAGACGAAATGCAGTGATTTGAGGCGTATAGATGCTCGTTATGCTGTGCAATATTTGCTGACCAATTAGTATTTTTGATGATCATTATATTTAATACCATTATATTACTTATTTGTGACGAACAGTCCACTGTGTATAAATTGTCTTAAAAGCTGGTTTTACTATTTTACCTCAATGCATTATAATAAGCGATTTGAAAACCCAACAAAATTGCTACAACCAACAAAATAGCTATTAAATATTAACAATTGGACACATTGATAAGATTTTCCTTCCGTTATAGCCGTATTTATCAAATTGTGATTTTAGCTAGCTGCACAAAGATTTTGTTTATTTACTGTAAGACTATTAACACATTCAATGCCACTATCCCTGTTAGATCTATCATCTCAAATGCGGTTTTTAGTATGAAACGTACCAGTGTGGCCGTACAATTTGAGTGTTTGTATTATTTGTAATGAAGTATTATGCTTAAGTTTTGATAATAATTATAAGGAAGCTAGCTTTTTTTTCTTAGAAAAAAAAAGCACAACACGGCGCCGTGTAGTGAACTCAGCCACGTACATCTCCATGGCCCATGTTTTTGGCATTAAATGTGTTAAAACAATGGTTTGGACATGTAGGAAGAATGGACGAAGAAAGACTGACTAAGAAAGTTTATAAGGCTAGTGTGAATGGAACAGTCGCAAGAGGAAAACCTAGGCGAACGTTTCTCGATCAGATCGGCGGCGTTCTGGACAAAGGCCAGGTTAAGAGCTCCTTGAACCGACGGGCGTGTATGAGGAATGTGGGTGGCGTTGAGAGCACCGCTCGACCGCGCGGTCGGGCGGTGTACGTGTGTTAGGCATCAACGGATTCATTAGAGGCCAATGCGACATGAGATCCGCTGCACCGCCTACCGCGGCGGTGCGCAATGCCGTATGATAATCGCCTTTAACGGTGAAGGAATACATCGTGTAAAAAACTTCCTATGTGATGTCTGCCAACCCGATTGGGCCTGTGTGGTGAACTATGGGCCTAACCTTTCTCACGCTATTTAAATTATAAATTCACTATTTATTACGCACATATCTTATCTTATCTTATTTTATGTGGGGGCCATTCAGTGCAGACCGGCGACACTTCGACCCAGTGGGATCTTTTGTGTCGACACTCTCCCAATAACGACTGCCATAGATGTTCATGGCAGCCGGGACCGACGGCTTAACGTGCTCTCCGAGGCACGGAGCAGGCGATAATTGTTAATCAATACGCACATAATTTCGAAAAGTCATATGACTTCCGAAAGTCAGAGGTGCGCGACGTGGGTTCGAACCCGAGACCCTCTGCATTGCAGTCTGTTGGTCTCCCCACTGAACTATCGCTGCTCTTCTAATACGCACATAACTTCGTAATGTCAGAGGTCCTTGGAATCGAAGGTCAGACCTCTGCGTGGCAGTCCAACTTTTTAAATTGTCGGTTAAACAAATTATATTTAACTGACGATTTAAAAGAGTGGCCGTGAGTTTCTTGCAGGTTTCTTCTCATAGGCTCTACCCTTTGCCTGAACCTAGCAACTAACCTAAATGTAGCTTCAGTAACTTAGTAAACTCACTAACCTATATACTTTGACGTTCATAAGTGTTACTTTGTGACCTACATGAATAAATGATTTTTGACTTTGACTTTGACAACGGTCTTCCACTAGCTTGTTTACCTTGCCAAAAAACTCTTAATAAAAATCTGTCCGAACTAGGTATCGTACCCGAGTATTTAAACACAGCATTTACGTTCACTAAACTGCACGGATGGCTTAAGTGGTCGTCGCCTCGCAACTGACAGTGCGCCGAGTGTTGTGGGTTCGATTCCCACACGGGACAAAATTTGTGTGATCCACAAACAGTTGTAGCGAGTCTTTGTGTTCCTTGTGTCCGTTGTTTGAATGTTTGTAAAGTCTCCCGGGACACAGGAATTATTCTTAATGTTGTTGTTGTCTCCTTTAAATAAAATCTATACTAATATTATAAAGCTGAAGAGTTTGTTTGTTTGGTTGAACGCGCTAATCTCAGGAACTAAGGGTTCGAATTGAAAAATTATTTTAGTGTTGGATAGCCTATATCGAGGAAGGCTATAGGCTATATAAAATCATGCTACGACCCACGGGGATAACGCAGCAACGATAAACGCGGGAACATCTAGTCCTAATCCTAACTAATATTATAAAAGCGAAATGAGTTTGTTTGTTACCTTTTCACGCCTAAACCACTGAACCGATAATCCTGAAATTTTGCATATACGTTGACAGGTGTACAGAAACGGACATAGGCTACCTTTCATTCCGAAAAAAAAATACTCTCCCGAGGAAAACAATAAGAACGTTCTTATGATAATAGATGGCGCCACGTGTCTTTCAAATCATGATTGAATAATATCATTACAAGCAGACTACAACCCGAATTGATAGTCAAATTCTAAATTATTGCGAGCGAAGCCGCGGGCAAAAGCTGGTAATAAATAAAATAAGAACCAAGACATTTTATAACCGACATTTTTCATGAAATTAAAATCATATCAAACACTTTCAAACACAAAAGTTAAACGCAACACTACAATATTGTGAAATTACAGTCAATCTTATAAACCACTAGAAACTCGCCCCGGCTTCGCACGGGTTGTACAAAACGTTAAAAACGTCTCAATTGTATCAACAAAATCCCTTGCAAAATATTTAAAGCACAATAACATTGTTCGGGTGATAGCTACCTCATTCACATAAACTCTTTCCATATCTATGCTAGGTACATACATATCCTTAATATTATATATCCAAATGTGAGTTTGTTTGTTACGCTTTCACGCCTTAAGTACTCGACAGAACATCATAAAATTTCGCATACACATTAACAGGGATACAGAAAAGGACATAAAGTACATTCCATTAAAAAAATGCTCTTACTAACCTATCCTAACCTGCATTTATGCGAGCGAAGCCGCGGACAAAATCTAAGAAATAATAATTCGCATATTGCGCTTTAATTTTTACAAAATGGCGCTGAAAATTGTTTTTCGCATTTGTCTTTTTGGCGCCCCGTCCCATCTGGCGCCTATAGCGACCGCTTTCCTCGCTCTACCACAGGGCCGGCGTTATAATAACAGCCTTGTATTAAACTGTACCACTGCTGGGCAAGGACCACTTCTCACTGTGAGAAGCGTTAGGCCATAATCCACCACGCTGGTCAACTGCGGGTTGGCATACTTCACATGTCTTCGAGAACATTATGTAGAACTGTCAGACATGCAGGTTTCCTCACGATCACCGTTAAAGCGAGCGATAATTAACTCTTTAATAAACACAACTGTGAAAACTCCAAAGTGTCTTATGATCGATATGGAGACCGTGGCAGTTCAACAGTCTCCCATTAGGCTTTTTATTTTGATATGCTGGCGCAGTGCGGGTTGGCAAACTTCACATATCTTCGAGAACATTACGTAGAACCCTCGGACATGCAGATGTCCTCACGATGTTTTACTTCACCGTTAAAGCGAGCGATAAAGAACTATTTAATACGCACATAACTTCGAAAAGCCAGAGATGAGCCTTGAGATCGTACTCCAGACCTCTACTAGGCAGTCCATAGATCTCTCACTAGGCTATCTGCTTAAATCCGAAAAGGTTTTGTCGACAACTTACAATTAAAATCCAGGTGTCGCGATAGCAAAATAGTAAAAATGGAGTACTTACATAATATAAATATACGTTGCATTTTATATAAATAAAACTAAAGTTTAAAAGTAAAGTATAAGGTCGAACAGCTAACTTACGAATGACAAGTAAATTATTGTAAAATTCTATTGAACTAATCATTTGGACACGAATCAATCAGTGTATTTACAGCGCGTACAGTCGAATGAAAAATATCAACATGTAGGTAAATATTTTGTAGCTCAAGGGGCATTTTATAAGTATTGTGATTTTTCTATTATATTAGAAAAATCCTACGTAAATTCTATAGGCACCTATACAAATGTCAATATATACGAGTAGTAGAGCCTCGCTGACTTCAGCATGAATGGGCCGGCTCGACCGGAGAAGGACTACGGTTCTCACAGAATATCGACGTGAAATACCAGTATTCCTACTGTTGTGTTTCGTTCGGTGGGTGAGAATGCCGGAGGCCCAAGCACCCCGTTCCACCTTCCCGCTCCTTCCCCTTCCCACATCCTTTTTCTCTCCTTCCTTTCCTTAATGGTCGGCAACGCGCAAGTGATGCCTCTGGTGTTGCAGGCGTCCATAGACTACGGTGACCACTTACCATCAGATGAGCCGTATGCTTGTTTGCCACATTAGATGTATAAAAAAAATGGATACCACCCCTTTCTCTATCCTTCTATGTTTGTGTCAGACATGGTAGGTTTAGATACGTTGCAACTCAGGCGGAAATCCACACACATCACTGATACCCATAACACAAGTTAAATCTTTCCATGGGTACCAGAGTTCAACATAATACTTATTAGTAATCAAAGTGTTGATATTGTAAAACCTTTTTTGCAAATAAACATCGTCGCGCACCTCTGACTTTCGGAAGTTATATGACTTTTCGAAATTATGTGCGTATTGATTGAAAATTATCGCCTGCTCCGTGCCTCGGAGAGCACGTTAAGCCGTCGGTCCCGGCTGCCATGAACATCTTTATCAGTCGTTATTGGGAAGTCAGTGCCCCTTAATATTCTGACACTGGTCTAGCCTTAGAGTATCGTTAGCCTTCGGGTTGCGGAGGTCAGATGGCAGTCGCTCTGTGTAAAAACTGATATCCAGTCAAATCCGGTTACACTAGAAAGCCGATCCCAAGTGACTTGAGAATAATAAAGCCTGATAATAGATGGCGCCACGTGTCTTTCGAATCATGATTGAATTATATTATTACAAGCAGAGTACAACCCGAATTGATTGTCAAATTCTAAATTAACGCGAGCGAAGCCGCGGGCAAAAGCTAGTTTGTCAATAAATTTCTATTCCTTGGGAACTGTAATTTTTCTGGACAAAAGATAGCCTATGTCTTTCTTGTACCCCTGACAATGTTGATTGCAAAATATCATCATGATCGGTTGAGTAATTAATGCACGGATGAAACGTGCACCCATCTCTCCAGCATGCGGCGACACTTCCTTCCGCACCACTCATTGTACAGGCGTCGTCCGACGATTGCTACCTGTGCATCCGCGCAGCTAGCAACGACCAGCAGGCCGACGCACAGCCAAAGTACAAACGAGACCCAGATATCACCGTTGTCAATGAAGACTTAAGCCAACACAATCCTCACGATTATGTTTATTGAACATGCAACACCAGACTACAGTGACTAAATTGTTTCGTCTAAGATGACAAAATAACAATAAATACTGCAACAAGTTAAGACGCGAAAGCGTAACAAACAAACTCACATTTATTAATTTTTTTTTTTGCTCGTCAAAATGACCACACTCCACCTGATGGTAAGCAGTCGTATGGTCTAAGAGCAGTGGCCTCCACACCGCCCTCATAGCAGCCGAGGCGATGTTGAGGTCTCTACTTTGACGGCCTGAGAAGGTGCTTTTTCACGTCCCGCTTGAAGGACCCAGGATTGAAGGAAGAAGGAAACACGTGCCTTGACAGAGAATTCCATGCCTTGGTCGTTCGGCAGAGGTATGAGGACCCAAACTTGTTGGTACGCGCTCTAGTCGACTCTACTGTCTCTCTACTACATTCGCATTTATAATATTAGTTAAGATTTTAAACGGTTACCCATCCAAATCCAAATCTCGGCAATGTAGCTTAACCTCGCGTGTATCTACGTCACACGCCGCTTGCATGATGTCTGCGATTGTACCAACTATAAATGGAACAAGGAATATTTACAATGTACAATTAGTCGCGCCTGACCACTGCAATACATATATGTATGTATGTTTTAATTATCGCATCTCAAAAACTGCTGTACCTCCGGAATTGTGTTACCGACATGAAATTTCCACTTTCGATTTCATTTAATTGATTTTTTTACGTCATGGCGTATATGCGCTTTTGACGAGTGATTTGCAGCTGATTTTCAGTATGTACGCGCATATTTATGAATTAGATTTTGCCTGCGGCTTCGCTCGCGTAAATGTTATGTTAAGGTATTATTTATTTTATTTTTAGCCTGTACCGTCCCACTATAGGGCAAAGGCCTATCTATGATACACTTTTACCTTAATCTAGGGTTGCCAACCCCAAATTTAAAAAACCAGGATTTGAAGTTGGATAAACCAGGACAATTAAGTTTAAAAACAGGACGCAGTAATAGAGTTGCAATAGTTCCACTGTGAATTTATGCGGGAATAGAGGTGCGCGAATTTTAAAATTTAAAACCCCAGGACGCTGCTTAAAAACTATTCAGGACGTCCCAGGACAACACAAAAACTAGGACATGTACTGGGAAAACAGGACGGTTGGCAACTCTACCTTAAACTATAGATTGTATTATTAATATCGGGAACTTGAATAAACAGTAGTGGCCGATCGATGCATGATAAGTACCCAAAACCGAAAATTCGGCCTCGGTCTTAGTTTCGGCTGCAAACAGAACCCAAACTAATTTAGACATGTTAAAACTTCTATTGGATTCAATGATCATATCTTGAGCTGATATTTCTTATTATATTTTAATATTCTCTATAGGCTCAGTCCTTAGATATGGAATTTTACTACGGGGGCAATTCGACAGACAGATTAAAGCGTTTACATCACAAAAAAAAATCAACGGATTGCACTCCGGCAGAAGTGAAAACTTGAATATTAGGGCTATATTTCACCGGGACACCATGACGGCGCAACCAGTCGCGCCACCGTGGTGTCCGTAAGCTACCAAACTAGACACCATACAGACACCAGAGTCGCCACACCATACTGAGACAGAATCAAAATGGACCTTGAACCAGTGCACGCGTGTTGCATGCAATGAGGTAGGGCTTCACTGGCGGCCGGACTGGCGGCCGGACTGGCGGCCGGACTGGCGGCCGAGTGAGTGAGACACCATATAGCGCTATAGTAATTAGTGGTGACGGCGCGACCAGTAACACTCAGTGCATGCGTCCGAGCTGGTCGCGCCGCCTAATTGGTTGCACAACCAAGCGGACACCAGGTGAGTAGGTAACTCTTTAGAGCTGTATACATTTTGTTGGTAGCGGTGATTGGTTTCGCCGCCATAGTGTCCCGGTGAAATGTAGCCCAGCCCTTACGCTCGGCGCAGTCTTAATATTTAAGAAATCGGTGTCTTAGTCAAAAAAATTCGGATATTTTTGAAAAGGTCAACAATTAAAAAAATATTATTCTAGAGACCCCAGGAAATTACAAGTCCATATGATGTCAACCAGCCTACATAAAAAATAGCAGTTGTATGTGTACACAAATATTCAAGATATACCTAATAATAATATTTTTATAATAATATTCTATCACATACACACAACACCATCTAGCCCAAACTAAGCAGAGCTTGTACTATGTGGTACTAGACAATGGATAAACATACATATATACTTTTTTGTTTGTTAATACATACATATTATACATAGAAACACCGAGACCAAGACGAACATCCATGTTCATGCACACAAATGTTTGACTTGTGCGGGAATCGAACCCGCGACCTCAGGCGTGGCAGTCGGTTACACCAACCCCTACACCATCGATACACAACAAACACTTTTAAGAAATGGCTGACAGATAAATGTTTTAACACAGTCTTTCTTTCTTTTTCGTGTGGTTAGTGGCCAACCTGTTGTCAAGAGTTGTTCAAGCCGCCCGTAGGCCTCTGACATGGCTTAACGACTGCTGTCAATTTGACAACAACCGGGACCGACTTTTTACGTGCCCTCCGAAGCACGGAGACGCTCAGATGAAATACCATTAAGCGGTCACCCATCTATAGACTGACCGCACCCGACGTTGTTTAACCTCGCTAATCGTTTACCGATCAGTGAGTGCAACTGGCTATGAGCCGAATATATATCTTATAAAGTTTAGGAGGATATGTAAATACATAGTAATATAGTGATAATAGTAAGGTATATAATATAGAATCCTAACTTCGTAATCCTATCTTCTTCTTCTAGTCTTCTAAACTTCTTCTTCTTCTAATATTATAAAAGCGAAAATGAGTTTGTTTGTTTGTTACCTTTTCACGCCTAAACCACTGAACAGATCATCCTGAAATTTTGCATATACGTTGTCAGGTGTACAGAAACGGACATAGGCTACTTTTCATCCCGAAAAAAGTTACTGTTCCCGAAAAAACAACAATAACGCTCTTATGATAATAGATGGCGCCACGTGTCTTTCGAATCATGATTGAATTATATGATTGTAATCATAGCAGAGTACAACCCGAATTGATTGTCAAATTCTAAATTAACGCAAGCGAAGCCGCGGGCAAAAGCTAGTTAGTATATATAACTTATGTAATTTTTGTAAAAATTTGTATGGCAAAGCATGTGAAACACAAACCATGTATCGATTAACTTGAAAACCATGTTTTGTGCAAATAAAGATTTTATTATTTATTTTATTCTTATTTGTTTCTCTTTCACGGGTATATTCCTAATACGTTAGGAAAATACCCGGCCCTTTGGAAGGCTTATACGGAGACATGGGTTCAACGCGAAGAGGCCCTTCGAGAGTTTTAATCAAAGGTGGGATGGAACACCTACAGCGGCACTAGCCGCAGCAGGCGCAGGACTATTGCTACGTATGGATTCTAATATATGGGCTATGGGTATGGGTGTTTGATGGACTGGTATATTGGTAACTATGGATGATAAAACGGCGTCTGCCCTGAATACTCTAATAGCATCAATCGAATGGACAGACGGTGACTCGCCAACTCTCTAGATGGGCCCCCTGAATAGCCACTATAGGCATACAAGCCAGCAGCAGAGGGCAACACCTTATTATTATTATTACAAATTATTTAAATTTTATAAATTTGCACAGTTGTTTAGGTAGGATATGGCCTTTGGATTCTGGTTTATATTAAGAACTGGACGGTTAGCACAATCCCGTCTCGCACCAAAAAGTTCAGCAATTCCTTCTTATGCCGTATCATACAACTTCGGAATGGTCTTCCAGCACATGTGTTCCCTCCCTTCCTTCCTTCCTTTATTTAATTTAGGTTCATTTCTAGACTTTACCGTATATACTTATAATTTTATCATATATGTGATCTCGATAGAGAGAGATCCTGGAGATTTGTCACACAGGTTTCGAACCTATTACAGACTCCAGCTCTCAAAAAGGTTAATTTTGTAACTGTTACTATACTCCTTTTGTGTTTGAAACGATGTGTGCACCTTTTGAGAGAGGCTTGACGGCTTGACACTGATGACGGCTAGAAGACATCTATCTTCTCCTCGTCATCACGGTCTCTGGACTGTAATTAGGCTTTTGGTTACAATCACTTTGTCATGACATTATAAAAAAAAATAAAGTCTAATGTACAACCCATATTCATGCAAATGAATTATTATGATTGTTAAAAAATCTAGTGTAAAAGTAAATTTTCAATCTTTTGGAAACGATACTTTTTCTGGATGAACGGTACCCTATGTCCTTTTCTGTTTCCCTGACAACGTGTATGCAAAATCTCATGATAATCGGTCGAGTAGTTAAGGCGTGAAAGCGTAACAAACAAACTCACATTCGCATTTACAATATTAGTTAGGAATCCCCTTTTTTTCGCGGCTTCACGTAAAAGTAGTTGAACTAAAGTTAGGTTATGTGAGAAACAGTAAATTTTTAAACTAAAATATTGCTTATGTTTCTCGGTGATAAAAGAGCAGCGATAGCTCAGTGGGAAGACCAACAGACTGCAATGCAGAGGGTCTTGGCCGGCGAGAAAACGACTAACTATTGGCGATTTTCTCTCTCAAGAAACGCACAAATAATATACATTCCGTGTAAACGAAAGAGATGCATATATTAAAAGTTGCTCGCTGACTGTTCACACTGCCGGCGACGACTCGCTTCACTAGTTTTGTCGCTGAGCGACAAGACCCTTCAAAAATAAACTTGCTCAGCGATACTCGTTCAGCGATGCTCGCTCGCTTGATCATTTGTTTTCATGATCATTTCTAAACAGTGCGGCTTTGAAAGTAGACGTATGGATATCAACAAATCATTGTAACTCTCATTGTTATCTAGTTCAGGCGACGACGACGATGCATTTTACGATAGTGTTTGTGTAGTGGCAGCGGCAACTCTGACAAAACGGAAGAAAATGAGAGGGAAAAAAAGACGATTTTGGTTCCATATTTTGTGGTTGGGCGCGCAGGTTTGCACAGGAGTGAGCGACCGCGGGCGAGTGGCGCGAGTGGCGCGAGTAATCGCTCGTCGCACTTGCACACTCGCTTATAGCCCGGCGACAAAACTATCGAAACTACACACTCGCTTCCCGCTGATCGTCAACTCGTTTATAGTTTTACTCGTTTCTCGTTCATCGTTGGCGGTCGGACCACTGCCTTAGGAGTGTGTAGATGAATATTAATTAACGCAAATAGCTGCTAAACGATTTCAAATTGTAAGGTGATGTCTTTCACGTTTCCTGTTCCTAAGGCATTGACGTAATTCCTTGTCACGTTGTGTAAACTAAGCACTTTACTGTATCTTACATATTGTACAAGACAGTGTGCATTATTTACTTATTTATTTAATGTATCCGAAAACAGTCGAAATGTATCCGAAAAGGCACGTTTGGCTGTTCATAGAGGACTATTAGTGCCCACACTTACGTATCGAAGTGAAAGTTGGGTATGGCAAAAGAAGCATGAGAGCAGAATAAATGCTGTAGAAATGAGAGCGTTGAGAAGCATATGTGGTGTGACTCTGAAAGATAGAATAAGAAATAGTGTGATTAGAGAGAGATGCGGCATGAAAGTGGATATAGTTACAAGAATAGAAAAGGGTATGTTAAGCTGGTTTGGACATGTAGAAAGAATGGACGAGTAAAAGACTGACTAAGAAAGTTTATAAGGCTAGTGTGAATGGAACAGTCGCAAGAGGAAAACCTAGGCGAACGTTTCTCGATCAGATCGGAGGCGTTCTGGACAAAGGCCAGGTTAAGAGCTCCTTGAACCGACGGGCGTGTATGAGGAATGTGATGAAAGTGAATTAAGCCAGAGAAGTGTGTCAGGATCGTAGCAAATGGAAATCCGTAGTCTCTGCCTACCCCTCTAGGAAACAGGCGTGAATCTATGTATGTATGTATTTATTTATTTATTTGGACATGGAAAACTTACAGCTATAACACATTAGATATTACAGCAGCAAAGTCATCTGAAAGCCAATTACAAGTTCTCACTTATAGATATAGAATAAATTAATTGTAGTGAGCAACAAAGAGCAAACATCAAGTTAATGCTTTGTACGAATATAATACAATAGTCTGTTAACGCTACTTAAAGAATGGTAGACTTAGACACCTTCTTGCTGAGGACACATTACACGTAAATGGATCTATATCGTGCTGTGATTATGAAATCCTAACTAATATTATAAAAGCGAAAATGAGTTTGTTTGTTTGTTACCTTTTCACGTCTAAACCACTGAAGTGTCGGTGACGTCACATCGCACTATGAGAGTGAGGGAACAGAGGAGAGCAGCGATAGCTCAGTGGGGAGACCAACAGAGTGCAATGCAGAGGGTCTCGGGTTCGAACCCACGTCGCACACCTCTGATTTTCGGAAGTTATATGACTTTTAGAAATTATGTGCGTATTGATTGACAATTATCGCCTGCTCCGTGCCTCGGAAAGCACGTTAAGCCGTTGGTCCCGGCTGCCATGAACATCTATGGCAGTCGTTATTGGGAGAGTGTCGACACAAAAGATCCCAGTGGGTCGAAGTGTCGCCGCTCTGCACTGACTGGCCCCCACATAAGATAAGATAAAAGGAAACAGAGAGTGCACTTGTTACGCACACACTTGTGCACTTTATTATCTCTGTGATGGCCAGTCTCCGTTAAAATTGCCGCCGTGACCGAAATTCGGTCTAGAGGACATTATATAGTCTCTCTTTTACGTTAGACTTAAAATATACCTAGAGATGTTTGTAAAACTTCTCTGCCTACCCCATTTGGAGATACAGACGTCAGTAAGTCTACGTAGGTACACGTTACGTAAACCAGATGACGAGTAGAACTCTAGAGCGGAACTAAAAGTAACTGTGTAATAATTTTCACCGGCAAGCATTCGGAACAGAAATAAAAGGTTTCTTTCAACTCAAACCTGGGTAAGATGGAATGTTAAAGTGTCACCCTACAGAAATAATAAGGTTTAAGGGATCATTCTGGTCTTAAAAAAGATCATAGACAACTATTAGTGCCTACACTTAAGAATGAAAATGAAAGTTAGGCATGGCAAAAGAAGCACTAGAGCAGAATAAATGCTGTAGAAATAAGAGCGCTGAGAAACATATGTGGTGTGACTCTGAAAGATAGAATAAGGAATAGTGTGCTTAGAGAGACATGCGGCATGAAAGTGGATATAGTGACAAGAATAGAAAAGGGTATGTTAAGCTGGTTTGGGCATGTAGAAAGAATGGACGAGGAAAGACTGACTAGGAAAATTTTTAAGCTAGCCTTATAAACTGAATGTGGATTGAACAGTCGCAAGGGGAAGACCTAGGCGAACGTTTCTCGGAGACATTCTAGACAAAGATCAGGTTAAGAGCACCTTAAACCGGCGAGCGTGTATGAGGAATGTGATGAAAGTGTATGAAGCCAGAGAAGTGTGTCAGGATCGTAGCAAATGGAAATCCGTAGTCTCTGCCTACCCCTCTGGGAAACAGGCGTGAATCTGTATGTATGTTAAACATTTCAAAATTTAAGACAACTTATAAACTTAATTTGTATAGATACAACTGATGTGTAATGATAATGAGCATGCATTACTTATGTTATTGTGTTTAGGTGTTCTTTGTGTCCGTTGTTTGTATGTTTGTAAGCTCCCCCGCGACATACTTACGAATGATTCCTAGTGCAAAAGTTGTCCTTGACAAAAAAAAACAACAATATTTATAATAAAATTATATATAACTAGCTGTCCCGAGTAACTTTGTCTGCGACATAGGAGAATTTTCCCTGTTTTCGCAACATTTTCCATTGCTGCTCCGCTCCTATTGGTCGTAGCGTGATGTTATATAGCTTAAAGCTTTCCTCGATTAATGGGCTACCCAACACTAAAAGAATTTTTCAATTTGAACCAGTAGTTCCTGAGATTAGCGTGTTTAAACAAACAAACAAACTCTTCAGCTTTATAATACTAGTATAGATATACTTAAGGGGACACCGCGAAACGCGACGCCCGTACTCATTGACACTCATTGTGTATCAATCGTCAAAGAGCAGTCATAAGGTCTAAAATTGCGATGCGCCCGCAATGATCGAGAGCGCTTAGAAATTGTTTGTTAAAATCTTAAAATATTATTTAAAAATGATTGGTTTTAGTTATGGAAATAATGAGCTAGCAAATTACTAATATTGATGTTACGAATATATTTGAGTAATTCCTAAGCATAATGATAGCGTA
Organism: Catocala sponsa; assembly: GCA_963564715.1. Taxonomy (NCBI): domain Eukaryota; kingdom Metazoa; phylum Arthropoda; class Insecta; order Lepidoptera; family Erebidae; genus Catocala; species Catocala sponsa. The sequence continues at coordinate 6,549,967 of OY751356.1, read as the reverse complement.
ACTTCCTTGTAATTTCATAAATAGTAATTTTTCAGAGGTGTTTTCGAAAATAATTTTGATCGAGCCAAAATCACAATATCGTGTTTTTGAGCTAGGAAATTCTAGTTACAGACATCAATTTACCTATATCAAAATTCTAGATTAATTGATAATCCTATACTATTCGATGAAAGTTAGTGCATTTTTTCAGTGTATCCTCTTAATAACTAGATGTGCCCGCGGTTTCACCCGCGTTTATGATAACTGCGCCGCCCCCGTGGGTTGTAGCATGATGTTATATAGCCTTCCTCGATAAATAAGCTAACCAACAAAAAATAATTTTTCAAATCGAACCAGTAGTTTCTGAGATTAGCGCGTTCAAACAAACAAACTCTTTATAATATTAGTATAGATTAGTGAATGTAAGTATTTATTAAAGTGATTAACAAAAATGAAAATAAAAGGCATAGGTAGCTACATTTTATTTTTAATATTCATGGTGCTGATTATTATGCTTGAATATCGATCTAATTATGAAATCCTTTTCTATTTATAATTATTTAACTTAAACAAAAATCTTTTGTGTAAAAAGTAGGACATTTTGCAGCAATATTTATAAATCCTTAAAGATTGTGAAACATGAGTGAACAGTAGATACTGTATCTATATATTAATACGTGAACCAAAAACTTTGTACCCATAGTTACGCGCTTCGACTGCGTGTGTCAAATGCATGGTTGTGTGCGTGTAGTGTTTTTTCATTAATTTAATGTATTTCTAATGCATATTTTATATAAATATTACGCTTCGTCCCTCCTTCTCCATATAAACTTTAACTGTGCCAAATTTCATACTCATCCGTCCGTGCAATTTTCGTAAAAAGGGGTACAAAGTTTTTGCTTCACGTATTAATATATAGATGACATATATCAGCATTATCTTACAGGCAAACTTTGGTCGAATTTCGAGCACTAGGCGACCGCTATTAGGTACCAATTATTATAGGAAATCAGCATTTTTTATTATAGGTATTATTATACTAGCTGACCCGGTAAATGTTATTCTGCCACATAAATTCATTCGATAGGGGCACCCTAATTACCTAGCCGTATAAAATATACTTTACAACCAATTCTTATACCTATCAAATATACATAAAAATTTCACAATAATCGTTTAGAAGGAGTGCGACGATAAACACCGTGACACGAGATTTTTATCTATACCTACAGAGTACATAAGGCTGGCCACAACATACGTTTTCCGTATTCGATTCCCAAATTCGTTATCCATATTCGGATATCCGAATGCATGGAATCAATATTAAGAAAGAAAGAAAACTTATTTATTCAGCAAACATGTTTTGCTGGGCGGCAAAGACCCAGCGTTGGTTTTCAGCTGGCACCCTGCTACACGGACGGCGCGCGGCGGTAGGTATACGATATAGGTATAAATAACTAGATGTGCCCGCAGTTACACTAGCGTTTATGGTTACTGCGCCGCTCCCGTGGGACGTAGCGTGATGTTATATAGCCTATAGCCTTCCTCGATAAATAGGCTATCCAACACCAAATGAATTTTTCAATTCGAACCAGTAGTTCCTGAGATTAGCGCGTTCAAACAAACAAACAAACTCTTCAGCTTTATAACATTAGGATAGATATAATAGATAGAAATATAAATAAGTGGTATAATTGTTTAATAATTACCTACTACAACCATATCAACGATTATGTGTACCTATTAGTGATGTTCCGGATATCCGTATCCGCGGATATCCGCGGGAAAAAAGATCCGTATCCTTTACATTTTTGACGGATCTATTATATTCAATTCTATATGTAGGTAGGTTAGGTAGCAATAAAATACAATTTCTATATAATAATACATTACAAAAAATATTCTAATACATTTCAATCAAACTAATTTTTATTTCTAAAACTGAAATATTTGGCATCAACATTTATCGTAGTGAGTTAACATACGATACAATACGGCACGTACCTAACTTAAAGGAACTAAATCAACTATCTAATAAGTAGGTATATGTTTAAACACGTGTGTAGGAAGTTATTATAAAATAATAATTAAATTATCTTTATAATGAGATCAATTGAGTTTAAATCTTTGTAACATTTATTATAGAAAGTTATAAGATCGCTTTTATAACAAAATTTAACGCACACCGACACCGATTGAGTAAGAAAGTTAAGATCCGTATCCGTATCCTCGGATCTTGACGCCAATAATCCGTATCCGTATCTGCGGATCTACATTTTCATCCGGCACATCACTAGTACCTATACACAATAGTTGGTTGTAAAGCGATGCTAGCACGCGCGATTAGGTATAGGTTAGGTATTTTCTTACAGATTTTCCAAGTCAAGTATTTTATTTCCGTTACCTAACTATTTGATGTATTGATATCGCTATTATAATGCGTAGCCTAAATATATAGGTATAAGTCGCCAATGCCGTGTAATTTTCACTTCTACGTCGGTATGCGAAAATTCAATTCGATACGGCACAAAAATTTATTTGTCGCATGCAAAATGGAAATACGATACGCATTTTGATGCAAGGTTCTATTTTATACAAGAAATGTGTTAAACAAGTATAGTTATTACATCCTACTTGGTAAATGTAAATTTTGAAGCAGAACTTGAACCTGCGATATTGGTGCCAATTCTGTTGTAACAAAATTCTCTAAACTTAACAAAAAATCACTAAAATTTAGTTTAGTCCTGTCACTTTTAACGATTTCGGAATACGAAATGTCGTTTGACAGGACTAAACAAAATTTTAGTGATTTTTAGTTAAGTTTAGAGAATTTTGTGACAACAGAATTGGCACTATTGACTATCTTTGTCGTCTGCCAACTTAGCTATTCATGATCCTTTCATCCAGAAAAAGTAGTTTCCGAGCAGCAGGCAAAAGGCCTTGCCTTTTACTCTTTCAAGCCTTAACTACTCGACCAATCATAAAATTTCACGTTTTCAGGAGAACAAAGAAGGATATACAGTACTTACATTTCATCGAAAAAAAAGTACTGTTGAGGTATGCATCCTCTCGAGCAGCGATAGCTCAGTGGAGAGACCAACAGACTGCAATGCAGAGGGTCTAGGGTTAGAACCTACGCCGCGCACCTCTGAGTTTCGGAAGTTATATGACTTTTCGAAATTATGTGCGTATTGATTGACAATTATCGCGTGCTCCGTGCCTGGGAAAGCACGTTAAGCCGTTGGTCCCGGCTGCCATGAACACCTATGGCAGTCGTTATTGGGAGAGTGTCGACACAAAAGATCTCACTGGGTCGAAGTGTCGCCGGACTGCACTGACTGGCCCCCACGTAAGATAAGATGCATCCTCTCTCTCTACTAGTCCAGTTTATGATATAGCGTTCCTCTACACCAACCGTCAAGGTTATATTAGGTGGAGCCGCTGTACCTTCCAGTGCCCGAGAGCACCTTCCGGGACCAGTTATAGACAGGTCTTGTCCCCAAATCTCGACTCTCCATCCTAACCTCAGAGATCCGGTTCTCGTAAGCGAGCTACCTCGTGCCCAAGTGACACTACCTATTCTCCAGATAGGTACCAGAGCAATAAAGTCGCTCACCACCCGCAACTTTGGGAGTCGCTAACGAAACTGTTGAGGTATAGAAATTTATTCATAAAATCTATGTAGATAAACGAGAGCGAAGCCGCGGGCTAAATATAGTTAGTTATATTACATCACGCTACGAGCCACGAGAGCGGAGCATTAATCATAATCATGGATAAAAGCGGGGACAGCGGTAATCACTACATCTTAATATATAAAAATCTCGTGTCACGATATATGTTCGGGATAAACTCTGAAACTCCTGAACCGATTTTGATCAAGCTTCGTAACTATCTGTAATTTGGTCCAACTTAAAAGATATCTATATATGTATTTTATCTTAATTTTGTTTTTTCGTGTGTACAGGACTACGTCTGTAGGGACAGCTAGTCTATACATCTATACAAATAAATAAAATTGAAGTGTCTGTTTGTAATGTCAAAATAACAGCTTTTTATCTAATGCATATGAAAGTATATAAGGTATTAGGTACCTATACGAAAAACTGGCTTATTCCCGCGCGCTCCAAATCTATTGTTCTCCAAACTTCATACTTCCATACATTCATTACCAGGAGCTCCAAGGATTTTTATATTCAAATAATTAATAAAGCCACATTTACCAATTTCATTCCCTACAGCTCCAAAACATTATCTAGGTATTTTGAGATTTTATTCCCAGCAGCTCCAAGGAAAAGTCAATACTTCAATATAAAAATCGTTACTACGAGCTGTCGGGAACACACTAGTAAGTAGGTCTTTATTTAATGTTGTAATATAATTTGGAGCTCCTGGGAATAAATGCATGGAGATCAGAGGTTTTAAATAAATAAATTAACATAAGCTTTTGGAGCCCTTGGGAACGACTTAAAAAACAATAATAATATTTAATTTTAGTTTTGGAGCGCTTGGCAACAAAATAGCGGAGCGGGTGGCAATAAGCCGAAAACTCAATTTTTAAAATTGTTGTCTCTCTGTCTGTTTGTTCTGGGTAATGTCCGAAACGGCTGAATCGATTTTGACTTTCACTGGCAGATAGCTGATGTTATAAGGAGTAACTTATGCTACTTTGATTTTAGAAAAAGAAAATAGGGTACCGCAGAAATAAACACTTTTTAGTTAAAATCTACGCGGACGAAGTCGCAGGTAACAGCTAGTCACTACATATTATAAAACAAAGTCCTCCGCCGCGTCTGTCTGTCTGTCTGTTCGCGATAAACTCAAAAACTACTGCACCGATTTTCATGGTGTTTTCACCAATGGATAGAGTGGTTCTCGAGGAAGGTTTTAGTATATAATTTGTTAAGTTTTTGTATACATTGGCTAAAATATTACGATATTTGTTGGAGGTGTCGGAAAAAAATAAGCCATCTGGGAGCTTTCAACGAAAACGCTGCCTAAACCCTTTGAGATATAACAAAATAATGTATGGTGGAATTGTGTATCTTATATAGGTCTACAGAAAAGTCCGCGATGACATATGTCTATCGCTTAAGGATAACATACTATATCCATTTTAATACTATATAAAATGGGCAATTGTAAAGCGGTAATTGGAAAGCTATTTACACAAATACGGTATTAATCCTTATCATTTTAAAAACGTTAGTTGGTTTAAGCAAAAGATTATTTTTTCCCTTTACACCATGCAAATTAAATTAATACCTTAGGCGATATAGCAAAATCAAAATAATGCGCAATGAAATTAATTTCGAGTAATGAAGGTAAAATGTTTCTTTTAGGTGCCTCTGGAGGCACAGGTAAAACATTTTTAACAAATTTATTATTAGCAAAGGTACGATCCGACAGAAAAATTGTCTTAGCTGTGGTATCGTCCGGCATAGCAGCCACACTTGAAGAAGGTGGGTGAACCGCCCATTCCACATTCAGCTACTACTACTGCCATTAAAAATATATAGTGATGACGTCACTAGCATTTGCAATATTTCTAAACAGAGTAATACCGGAAAATTAATGAGATCACTGATCGGTAAACGATTAGCGAGGTTAAGCAACGTTGGGTGCGGCCAGTCTATAGATGGGTGACCGCTTAGTGGTATTTCATTTGAGCGTCTCCGTGCTTCGGAGGGCACGTAAAAAGTCGGTCCCGGTTGTTGTCAAATTGATAGCAGTCGTTAAGCCATGTCAGAGGCCTACGGCCGGCTTGAACAACTCTTGATAACAGGTTGACCACTAACCACACGAAAAGAAGAAGAAGAAGAATGAGAGATTGCAGTTTGATTATTTGGGATGAGGCTTCTATGTCTCACAAAGCTTCAGTTGACACATTAGACAGGACAATGCGAGTTCTGCGCAACAGTAACTGTCCAATGGGTGGTGTACTGTTTTATTCTCTGAAGATTTCCCTCAAATTTTGCCAGTTATAACTGCCAGGGAAACAAGAGCAGATGAAGTCAATGCATCGCTCAAAAGATCGCATCTTTGGCCACATATAACGAAAAGTGAACTTAAAACCAATATGAGGATTTTATCGTCTAGCGAAGATAATAGGCAATTTTCTAACGACTTGCTCCAAATAGGAAATGGTGAATTTCAAGCAGGAAATGTCTGTATAAATCTTAACAATATTTGTGTTTTGGTACAAAATGTGGAAGAAATTATTAAAAAAGTTTATCCCGATATTAGTAACATATCCACTAAGACACTAAATTGCTTTCAAGAAAGAGCTATACTATCACCCACTAATGAGCCAGTGGACAAAATAAATGAATTTATTATTTCCAAGTTCGAGGCATCATCGCAAACCTACTACTCAGTTGACACAGTTGTGGATAGAGAAGAGGCAGTACATTATGCAATAGAATTTTTTAATTCTTTGACTCCTCCTGGAATCCCGCCATACAAATTAATATTAAAAGTAGGTGCCCCTATTATATTACTAAAAAGTTTGAGTCCACCGAAACTGTGTAACGGTACAAGACTCAAAGTGGTCAATTTAAATTTTTTTTTGATCGAATGTATCATATTGACTGACAACGCAACTGGTGAAACTGTTTTTATACCAAGAATTCCCATGATACCCTCAAAATTGCCTTTCCAATTTAAACGGCTACAATTTCCCATAAAAATAGCGTTTGGAATGACAATTAATAAAGCGCAGGGTCAAACATTAAAAGTTGCGGGAGTAGACTTGAGCACAGTGCTTTTCGCACGGGCAATTGTATGTTTGCCCTATCACGTGTTACTTCTAAACAAAATTTGTTAGTTTTTACACGTGATCAGGTTATTAATGTCGTATACAAAGAAATATTTTAATTTCTTTTAATTTTTAAATAATATACTTAGAAACTAATCTAAATGTTATCTGTTTTGTTTGTCTCATAAATAATTGCCACTCAAACAATAATCTAAATTTAATATTATGTATAATGAGCAAAGATGATTGATTTTTTGTTTGTTACTATTTAACTCAAAAACTACTCTACCAATTTTACCGACAGCTACATCATCTCCTCGGAGTAACATAGGCTATTTTATAATTTCTGCTAAGAACCCGTGCGAAACCGGGGCGGGTTGCTAGTATATTATAAAACAAAGGCCTCCGCCACATCTGTTCGCGACAAACTCAAAAACTACTGAACTGAGTTTCATGCTGTTTTCACGAATAAACAGAGTGACTCATGAGGAAGGTTTAGATGTATAATTTGTTAAAGTTTTGTACTACCCGTGCGTAGCCAGGGCGGATTGCTAGTAAATATTATTTGAGTTGACGTGTCCAAGAAATGTTTAATCATTTTATGGAAATATTTTGCCTATGACATAAGCTATATAATATCACGCTACGAGCCACGTGATCATAATCAGAAATATTTATTTGTGAAGATAGGGTGTTACAATGAATGGATATGTCCGTCTATGTCTTGCATTGAAGCGTACAAATTTGATACCGTAATTAAGCTATAAACAATAATATTTTAACAAATTTTATATTAATTATAACTTCAATCCTTACTAATATTATAAATGCGAAAGTAACTCTGTCTGTCTGTTATCTTTTCACGCTCAATCCGCTGAACCGATTTAGATGACATTTGGAATGGAGATAACCTGAGACCTTGGGAAAGACATAGGCTATACAACATCACGCTACGGCTCACGGGAGCGGCGCAGTAACCATAAATACCACTGATGCGGGTGAGACCGCGGCCACAGCTAGTTAACAATAAATTAATATTTATAAACCGGGGTAAAACGTCAAGGGACAGCGGTAGTGTATAATAAAACAACGAAAATTCACCAATATTTTATACATTGTATTACATTGAGAAATTCAAAACCGTTCACAATTATAAATGACCTATCGTCATAAGAATGCTCATAATTAACTTATTCTGCTACAACATACAGTCTGAATAAATGAGTTTGGTAGAATGTCATATCCCCTATAGTACACGATCCTAGAGCTGCCAGACTTACGTCTTTTTGGGCTGGGCCACTGGCCATTAGTGTCTGGTTCCGGCCATTAACTTATTCAGCTACAACATACAGTCTGAATAAATGAGTTTGTTAGAATGTCATATCCCCTATAGTACAGGATCCTAGAGCTGCCAGACTTACGTCTTTTTGGGCTGGGCTATTGGCCATTAGTGTCTGGTTCCGGCCACAAGTCGAAGCCACTAGTGGCTGGTTGCGGTCACAACTCAATCCAGAAGTGTCTGGTAGCGGTCATCATTCGTAGCTATTACTGTCTATTTGCGGCCAATACTTGTAGCCACAGATGACTGATTGTCGCCACTATTCCCAGCTATTAGTGGCTGGTTGTGGCCACTATTCCCAGCCATTAGTAGCCGGATACGTTCACTAGTTGTAGCCACTAGTGGCTGGTTGCAGTCGCCAGTGGCCCAGTGTGCGGCGCTACATGAGTAATATATAAATAAAACAACGTATGCATACTCGATAGTTTAAAAGTGAAGCCATATTTTTCGACATGATCTTCGGATTGACGCTCAATTCTGTAAAACATCACTACCAAACTCACGTTCGAATCGGTTATAATATGATATATTCTACAGTAACCATGCCAATAAGTTGGTTTCTAGTGAGACGGCAATTAATTTCGAAATGAGTTTTTATCAATATTGACGACCTATCCGACATAGCATCATAACATAAATAATGTTCTAACGTTTCAAAATAACAGCCAAAACGCCTCTAATTTCAAATTACTAAGTATGCATGATTATTTTCGTGTACATAACTTATTAATCAATGTTATAGAGATTTTAGCTGTACCTAAAAGACGTAACTTTGACGGCCCTAAGATCCAACTCTATAGTCTAAAGGTGCACTAAAGCAAAAAACTAACATTGCCAACTCATAAATACTCACGAATGGACTAATTGTTCGAAAATTATCAATGTTTAATCATTAGATGTTCGATCAATGAATCATTTGATAATCGTTCAACGGCTATAAATGATAGACCGATAATCATTAAAAGTTGTTGAATTAATGAACTTTAAAATGTATGTATATAATAGTCGGCTGATTAATTAATAGATCTTAATTCAAATAATCAAGTAATGTTCATTTGATTATTAACCGGCTATTATCCGATAGATGTTATCTTCAGTGAACAGACAATCGTTCAACATTTATCAATGATCGGTCAGTCATTATTAGATGTTTGATCGATCAACCTACGTATAGGTGACAATTCGATCTTTATATATCGTTTAATTATTATCACATTTCGTACAATAATCGATCAAACATCGATCGGTATTCAACACACAACATTATCTAAATTGTTATTTTCACTTATGTTTTTGTAGTATAATATAATTAATAATTATTTGTAGGAAATATATTTATTTACAAATTTTATATTATGATTACATTGTATGCCCAACACAGCTGATCTATACAAATAAATAAAATTGAAGTGTCCGTTTGTAATGTCAAAATAACAGCTTTTTATCTAATGCATATGAAAGTATAAGAATACATTTATTTTTTAAATTTTTGTCTGTCTGTCTGTTTGTACCGGCTAATCTCCGAAACGGCTGAACCCATTTTGACGGGTCTTTCACTGGCAGATAACTGATGTTATAAGGAGTAACTTAGGCTACATTGATTTTAGAAAAAAATTGGGTTCCGCGGAGACAAATACTTTTTAGTTAAAATCTACGCGGACGAAGTCGCAGGTAACAGCTAGTCTTTAATATAATTGTGAAACATTCTCTGTATCTGTGTTTCACATAAAACAATTTGAATCTGACACCGTAACTATAGCTCATATAGCTTTATTTCAGTGCACCTTTAGGTATTACCCGATTCTATATTAGTCGAGTTTAACAAACTCCATTAACAGATTGGAACTTCAAGTAGATTATCAGTCAAAATCAACTACGTACGAAGATATTTCGATTGTATTTCTCGACACAGTATTGCGACTGTTTGAACACATTAAGTGAAAAATACAAATTATAAAAATATTTACACAGCGTGTAACAGAAAGGTGTGGTCATATTTTAGGACCGTCATTTATATCTGGAAAATAACCTAAGTGACCTAACACCGCAAATCATTTGTTTTAAATTAGTTTAAATTTTATGACAATTTCAAACATTCACATTTATTTAATGTAATAAATAACACTGAATTGAAGTGTAACTTAATTATTTCCAATACTTTTTAAAATATCATAAAATACGAGTATTTTCGTGAAACTACGAAATACTCGTTTTTTATTATATTTTAATAACATAAAATTATTTTTAACTTTTAAATAAGTGGTAAACATTGGCTCTTGCAACATAGTTTTTACTAGTGCAGGGGTCAGAGAATCCTAAATTATCAATTTGAGTCAATAAAGAATATAAAGAATTATTATTTTAAATTTTATTTATTTATTATTTAAACCCCGAAACAAACGCATTACATCACTATCAAAATTGCGCCTGGTCATTTTGGGATTCACGGATGTCACCGAGTCGGCTGTTAGTGTTGTTTAAGTATCGACTAGAATGTGTATTTTAATAAGCCGATAAAAAAGAAAATGCTATATCTTAATGATAATAATGTACACAGATTTATTTGTCGCGGTTTTTGATTGTACAGGGCCCATATTATGTGACGCTTAAATATGACCAATACGCAGCGATAGCCTAGCGAAAAAACGTTCGACTGTCATGCAGAGGTCTCGAGTTCGATCCCAAGGCGCGCTTAGTATTCTGTGCTCTATTTTAGCGGCAATATGTATACTGTTTAATCTATAATCATATCGACTAATATAGAATCGACTAATACGAGGATAATAGTAACATTCTTATTCTATTTCGATTAATAAAAATGAGATTTTGGGATGACTACAAATATCGTTAGTTATGGTTATATTAATTGTATTTGTATCAATACAAAAACTATTAAAGTTTGTGACGTTGAACAGTTTTTTAAGATAGTATGTTTTTGGATTGATACACATCAAATACAGCTATTGAGAAGTTAAAATGCAATAAACATACCTAATACACATGATTTCCGAATAATATTTGTATTGTATTACATTTAAGATAACACTACAAAGAATATTTAATACAATTAATATAAATTGCATTTATTTGAAATTGGTGTGTCCCTTCATATATTAAAATAATGCATTTGACACATCATTTTACTTGAATTTAAATTAAATATTAATTAATATATAGAAGGTCCATTATTGTATTTGTATCACATATAAATAACTTTTGTATTTAAGACGTGGTACAAATTTCGTTAAACATTATATTTGCATTACAAATTATACTTAGATATTAAAGAGCTATGGGTAGATTTTCTCTCGTGGAGCCTTACTATACTTAAAGCATGGGTCATTGAATGCGTAAGAGCGAGACAAAGCTATACATTCTGTAAAATGCTGTTTCATTGCGCATGTAATAAAAATGCTTTGAGAGACGATAGTGAGGCCTCTTAAACTGATTAAAACAATTACATACTTTATACCATTGAACGTAAATAAAACATGGAAGCTGTACTTTCATACTAACCACAGTTTATTATTGACACCACAGCTAGTTACTCAACTCTACCGCTCAACAATGGACGTTACTGTCAATTAGTAGTGCGCGTTTAAACGAAAAGCTTTAAACACAATCTGCTTATCAACATAAGCATAAGCGTTCGTTTATAAGTACACGCAGATTTCGTTTAAACGGAAAGCAACTTCACAAACTGTACCTAACGCTGCTCGCTGGACGCTGGCGACTGGCGCGTTGCACGACAACGAATGACAACGATTCGCGAACGTTAAGTTGGCCGCTCTGCTCACTGCTTTTTTAAAGTAATATTGAAAATGAACTCAATACGTGAGGACATAAAGACTAATATACAAACAAACATGTCTACATTAGGATTAAGCTACTAAATTACGAGTTGTTTGTTTACGTAATAATATTTATAAGTAGTAAAACAATTTTTGTTTTAGTTGCATAAACTATCGTTTAAAGTACGCAGTTTTAGCGTTTAATACAGCAATACCTAATAAAACGATTTGACAAGCGGGCAGCGGCAGCATTAATGTCCGCTTTCACAACGAATTACAAAAAGCGTTTTAAGTGAAAAGCTTTTTCAATAGCGCGCTTTTCAATATAAACACAACGTTGTAAGCGTTGTCGAAATTAAGCCGTTTATCACACCACTACAGTGTCAATGTGTCAAGATAACTATTAGTATAAGTAAATAAACTGTAAAACATAACAATGCCAAATTGCCAGACTTGTGGAAGGGTTGAAGATGTGCAACATTTGCTGATGGAGTGTGTCAGAAGCGAGGTCGAGAGGGAGTCGATGATGAGAAAGTTTAATATTCATAGGTGGGATGTAGGAATTTTACAAAGTGCTTTGAGTTATCCTACCTCGGAAATAATGTCAGCATTTTAATACCGCGGACTTAGCATCGACTTCCTCAGTAGCCTTTTTTTTAATTAGTTATGTTATTGTATATGTACAATGGGTTTGATATGTTTTTTTTAAAAGAAAACTCTAAATAAAATAAAATTAAAAAAAAAACTACTCTGGTTTACAGTTTATTTACTTGCTGTTAATGTCACGAACTCAAACTCATCAATATAATTATACGTTACTATAGCGTCCCGCTTACTTTCGTGTAGATTCCGTAGCGCCATTTTTGGCGTTGAGAATATTTCCATGTTTTATTTCAATTCACTGTGTTATGTATGCTAGTCAGAATAAGATACACTTATGGCCAGTTTCACCACTATCAAGTAAGTTACCGAAAGATAAATCGCATGCTGTCTCACTCTTGTTACGTTAGATAAGAGAGATGACGAGACTTTAATCTTAAAGATAAATGCTAATTGGAGGTGGTGGAACAGGCCCTTATTCAATTAATTCTGTATATGATATGAAACGGACATTAACGTGATCATGCTACGTATTTAGGTAACTTCTTGCATTGGCTGAAACATCAAGCATCCCAAAAAGATACCTAAGTTCTTAACATAGCGCTGTTATTGCAAACGCATAAATGAAATAGCGCGCTACAGACTATATAGCTTCGAATCGTTTTCGCATATGCAATAATAATGCACGCTATTGCAATCGATATAGCGCACTATATAATAATAATAATATTTATTATTATATAGCGCGGTATAAGCGTTTGAAACAGCGCGCTATAGCAGATAACATAACGCGGTTTAGCGTATAAAATAGCATGTTAAAATTATAGTATGCAGCGTATAACCAGATCATAATTCTTTTAAACAATATTTCATTGATATTTTCACACTAATAAATACTGACGAGCCAATAATATACGCCATTGAAACTCTACCTAAATAGACCGTATCAGCCTTCTCGCGTATATAATCACTACATAACCGTCCAATTCCTAATCCCTATCCAGCTATTAGCACTTCTGATATTATCTATACATGATACGTTGTGGGGATCAATCCCTATACAAACCCCATCAATCTCAAATCCCCAGGCCTCGTGTTAAGGATCGATATCCACTAGATTAAACGACGGTTTAAGGATAAGTTCATTTTAAAAGTAAAATACTTTTTATATTATTTACCTAGATGTTCGTTATTCAGTTACAAGTGCACTCTGCTCCCTCACTCTCATAAACCAGTGGGACGTCACTGACACGACCGGAGAGTGTGTGTGTGACACGTGTGACGTCACTTAGTGTCAAACAACCAAACACATTCTATTTTTTATAACTTTATTAGTTTTTGAAATGTGTTAAAAATAAACTCGACATTTTTATACGAAGAGATAATTTTCTAAAAGAAATATTATGTGTATTTTTATTAAAAACCTTATATTACGTTTTAGTGGATACCGAATCTTATGTTTTAAGAACACTACGTGTAGCAAAATACTATGGTCATATGCAAAGATTGTATTATAAAAGATATTGTTTTTTTTTTGTTTGTTTTGAACGCTCTAATCTCGAAAACTACCGGTCCTATAAGAAAATTATCTTTACATTAGGTAGGCTGTTTATTGTGAAATGACAACATCACCTCAACATCACACTACGAGTCATGAGAGCGTAACAATAATCTTAAACGTGGGTAAAATTGGGAACAGTTAGTCAAGAATACATTGCATTGCGTATATGTCTGCTTCTTCTTAAAAGGGCTCTACTACGAACGGGGATATCAGTGCTGTTCCAAATGGTAGTCCGTTGGACTGCCACAGCGAGATCTCGCGTCCAAAGGCACGCATCTCTGACTTTTCAGAGTAATGTGCGTATTAAATAGTTCATTATTGTTAGGTCACGTTGTTGACGCTAGCATTTAAGCATTTTGTATCGGACGCGTACGTAGCGCGGTTCTAAATAGTTCATTATTGTTAGGTCACGTTGTTGACACTAGCATTTAAGCATTTTGTATCGGACGCGTACGTAGCGCGGTTCTAAATAGTTCATTATTGTTGGGTCACGTTGTTGACACTAGCATTTAAGCATTTTGTATCGGACGCGTACGTAGCGCGGTTCTAAATAGTTCATTATTGTTAGGTCACGTTGTTGACACTAGCATTTAAGCATTTTGTATCGGACGCGTACGTAGCGCGGTTCTAAATAGTTCATTATTGTTAGGTCACGTTGTTGACACTAGCATTTAAGCATTTTGTATCGGACGCGTACGTAGCGCGGTTCTAAATAGTTCATTATTGTTGGGTCACGTTGTTGACACTAGCATTTAAGCATTTTGTATCGGACGCGTACGTAGCGCGGTTCTAAATAGTTCATTATTGTTGGGTCACGTTGTTGACACTAGCATTTAAGCATTTTGTATCGGACGCGTACGTAGCGCGGTTCTAAATAGTTCATTATTGTTGGGTCACGTTGTTGACACTAGCATTTAAGCATTTTGTATCGGACGCGTACGTAGCGCGGTTCTAAATAGTTCATTATTGTTGGGTCACGTTGTTGACACTAGCATTTAAGCATTTTGTATCGGACGCGTACGTAGCGCGGTTCTAAATAGTTCATTATTGTTGGGTCACGTTGTTGACACTAGCATTTAAGCATTTTGTATCGGACGCGTACGTAGCGCGGTTCTAAATAGTTCATTATTGTTGGGTCACGTTGTTGACACTAGCATTTAAGCATTTTGTATCGGACGCGTACGTAGCGCGGTTCTAAATAGTTCATTATTGTTGGGTCACGTTGTTGACGCTAGCATTTAAGCATTTTGTATCGGACGCGTACGTAGCGCGGTTCTAAATAGTTCATTATTGTTGGGTCACGTTGTTGACACTAGCATTTAAGCATTTTGTATCGGACGCGTACGTAGCGCGGTTCTAAATAGTTCATTATTGTTGGGTCACGTTGTTGACACTAGCATTTAAGCATTTTGTATCGGACGCGTAGGGGAACATGTGCATCAGTGGATCACGGGGAACAGTGAATCGTTTGTTATAACTTTATACCCGTTGCTCTCACACAAACACGCGTTGGCTTCGGTAACGCTCCCCCATACCCCGCGCCACCCAACTAGTCGCCGTCACTAATTCACAACGGGAGGACGCGCGTCAGCGCATCGGTCAGTAGGTAAGTACGAAAAAAATAATTTACGTAATGTTTGAAGTTGTATTGATTCAAAGTTATGTAGATACTTCAAAATCTTTGCATATTTTCCTTTAGTATGTGTGTCTAATTGTTTAAAACTTTATCAAGTTGTGTGGTAAAAGCGATTTATATCTTTTTAATAATATTATTGCTGTTATAAGTTAATGGGTAACAGTGAATCATGTGGTTATGGAGTTCGGTGGAGCGTGATCCACTGTTCCCCAAAAAGTTTCGAATTTCAAAGTATACTTGTTTACAGATCAACATGCCACGTGATAGACAAAGAAAGACACAGATTGGTCTTCATACTGAAGAACAAATGCGCAACGCCTTAAACTTGATAGTGGAGGGTCAAACCATAAGAGCCGTTTCAAAATTAACCAAGATTCCGTTCACCACACTGCAAAGGTATTACAAAAAACTATCAAACTCTTTAGCTGAGGACCCTACTAGTTCAATTGCACTGACACCGAACTATGCTGTACGCAAAATATTTACTTCCACTCAAGAGAAAGCAATTGTTGACTATGTTATTAAATGTAGTCAGATGTTCTATGGTCTAACAACAATTGATATTCGTAAACTTGCATACGAGATGGCAATGCTCAATAATATCCAGGTGCCACAAAAGTGGCATGATACTAAAATGGCAGGTATTGAGTGGCTATATGGTTTTAGAAAAAGACACAGCAATCTGAGTCTGAGAACACCGGAAGGTTGCAGTTTAAGTCGTGCAACATCCTTCAACCGCCATAATGTTAAATTATTTTTTGATAATTTAGAAAATGTTATGTCAAGAGAAATTGTGTTTGGCAACGGAACTAGGGTGTTTAATCTAGACGAAACCAATACAATGACTGTACAAAAGTCGGCCAAAGTGCTCGCCGTCAGAGGCCAGAAACAGGTTTCTAAAGTGACTAGTGCCGAAAGAGGTACACTTGTAACTACATGTTACATAGTGAGCGCACTGGGCAATACTCTGCCACCTGTTATGATTTATCCACGGGTTCATTTTAAGCAATATATGATAAATGACGCACCGTCCGGCACGTTAGGTCTGGCCACTCAATCTGGTTGGATGAATGGAGAACTGTTCGTGAAGACATTACAACACTTTATAACTCATACAAATAGCTGCAAAAATCACCCTAGCCTTCTAATACTAGACAATCATGAGTCACACATTTGTATTGAGGCTCTTAATTTAGCGAAAGAGAATGGAGTAACAATTATTACCGTCCCACCGCATTCAACGGGCAAAATGCAACCTTTAGATGTTGGCGTTTTTGGGCCGTTCAAAACGGCATATAATAAAGCTGTTGATAGCTGGATGATGCGCAACCCAGGCAAAACCTTCTCCATTTATGATGTTGCTGGGTGCGTTAAGGAAGCGCATATGAAATCAATGACGCCGAGTAATATATGTAATGCATTTCAGGCTACGGGGATTTTCCCTTTTAACAGAGATGTCTTCAATGACGTTGACTTTGCACCCAGTGAAGTTACCGACAGGCAGTACGAGCCAAATCCAAGCGAAAAACAACAAGAAATTAATTTCTGCGACGATAATGATGAGAACAGAACAAGAAGTCCATCACCATCTATATTACCACCTTTACAAATACCATCAGCAATCGACGATGACTTAACCCTCTCTGCTAACCGTCAAAATACCCCATCTAACAATACATCCTTTGAAGACCTTGTCGAATTTCCTTCAAATGATATTCAATCTTTTAATGACATCCGACTAGAGCCGTCGATATCTTCTATCGAGAAAATCCGTCTTAATCAAAATCTAACTGGACCACCTTGTACACCAGTCAAATCATCCCACGCTGTCACAGATTATCACCTTGACGTATTGTCTATAAAACCATCTTGCACTTCATGCTGTGACCAAGTGCCAATGCCTTCGACATCTACGGACCTAAATACACAAACCAAGACATTTATAAGTCCATTAGAGTTTCGTGGTTTACCAAAAGCTGCACCTAGAAAAGGTGGCAGAGCAACTAGACGAAAAGGTAAAACCATGATTGCGACAGATACTCCAGAAAAGAACGAAATTGAAAGCAGAGCTGAAGAATTAAAGCAGAAAAAAGCTAAGATACAAATTAAGGCAGTTGTGAAAAGAAAGGTCTTAAATAGTGGCAGTTCCAGTGAAGAAGACGATCGAATTAGCATCTACTCTGAAGAAGAACCTACATTTGATGAGGAAACTGAAGTTTTAAGTATAAATCCCGATAAATTTATTCCATTGAATAATCTGCCGAAAGAAGGAGAATTTGTATTAGTATTATTTGAAGTAAAGAGCAAACATATTTATTATATTGCAAAGGTAATAGGCGAAAAAGATGAAGAGACAGAGGTCAGTTTTCTTCGCAAATCTGTCAAAAATCCAAACAAATTTCATCTCCCCGTCATTCCCGATCTTGCTACGGTTCCATTGCACGATATTAAAATGATTTTACCTAGACCAGGATTTACAGGAAGCACGAAAAGAGCTCAAGGTTTATATTATTTCGATGTTGATTTTTCAAATATTGATTTACGTTAAGATTTTGATAACTAATTTACTATGTTCAAAACATAGATAGCTCATAAGACGGTTTGATTTTATAAAATTTATTTTTCATGTTTAATTTTTGCAAGATTTAATTGTTATTACTCAGATTTCTTAGAAGATTTACTTATGTCCAAGAAGGTGTGTTTTATGTTATACAACTAAACAAGTATTAGTAGGAGCCAATTATGTTTTCGCTCATAATTTTTTTGTGCTATTAATTTTAACAAGTATATTGTGATTTTGCAACTAAGACCGATTAAAACAATGACTGATAATTATATTTCTTTTAAAATAAAAGAGTTTCATGAATATAATAAGTTTTTTTTTTAAGCATTTTGTATCGGACGCGTACGTAGCGCGGTTCTAAATAGTTCATTATTGTTGGGTCACGTTGTTGACACTAGCATTTAAGCATTTTGTATCGGACGCGTACGTAGCGCGGTTCTAAATAGTTCATTATTGTTGGGTCACGTTGTTGACACTAGCATTTAAGCATTTTGTATCGGACGCGTACGTAGCGCGGTTCTAAATAGTTCATTATTGTTGGGTCACGTTGTTGACGCTATTTTTTAAGCATTTTGTATCGGACGCGTACGTAGCGCGGTTCTAAATAGTTCATTATTGTTGGGTCACGTTGTTGACACTAGCATTTAAGCATTTTGTATCGGACGCGTACGTAGCGCGGTTCTAAATAGTTCATTATTGTTGGGTCACGTTGTTGACACTAGCATTTAAGCATTTTGTATCGGACGCGTACGTAGCGCGGTTCTAAATAGTTCATTATTGTTGGGTCACGTTGTTGACACTAGCATTTAAGCATTTTGTATCGGACGCGTACGTAGCGCGGTTCTAAATAGTTCATTATTGTTGGGTCACGTTGTTGACACTAGCATTTAAGCATTTTGTATCGGACGCGTACGTAGCGCGGTTCTAAATAGTTCATTATTGTTGGGTCACGTTGTTGACACTAGCATTTAAGCATTTTGTATCGGACGCGTACGTAGCGCGGTTCTAAATAGTTCATTATTGTTGGGTCACGTTGTTGACGCTATTTTTTAAGCATTTTGTATCGGACGCGTACGTAGCGCGGTTCTAAATAGTTCATTATTGTTGGGTCACGTTGTTGACACTAGCATTTAAGCATTTTGTATCGGACGCGTACGTAGCGCGGTTCTAAATAGTTCATTATTGTTGGGTCACGTTGTTGACACTAGCATTTAAGCATTTTGTATCGGACGCGTACGTAGCGCGGTTCTAAATAGTTCATTATTGTTGGGTCACGTTGTTGACACTAGCATTTAAGCATTTTGTATCGGACGCGTACGTAGCGCGGTTCTAAATAGTTCATTATTGTTGGGTCACGTTGTTGACACTAGCATTTAAGCATTTTGTATCGGACGCGTACGTAGCGCGGTTCTAAATAGTTCATTATTGTTGGGTCACGTTGTTGACGCTAGCATTTAAGCATTTTGTATCGGACGCGTACGTAGCGCGGTTCTAAATAGTTCATTATTGTTAGGTCACGTTGTTGACGCTAGCATTTAAGCATTTTGTATCGGACGCGTACGTAGCGCGGTTCTAAATAGTTCATTATTGTTGGGTCACGTTGTTGACACTAGCATTTAAGCATTTTGTATCGGACGCGTACGTAGCGCGGTTCTAAATAGTTCATTATTGTTGGGTCACGTTGTTGACACTAGCATTTAAGCATTTTGTATCGGACGCGTACGTAGCGCGGTTGAGTTAGTCGCTCTCTCACATTTGTAACTATAACATGTAACGACTGAATAAACGTTGTAATCTGCAAACCATCTTTTACTTGAAGACTCCCACAAGTCATGACCGTGAACACGCATGCTAACAAGGATACAGCCTAGAAACCAGTAGGTATCCAACAATTATCTCTCCCTTTAACGGTGAAGGATAACATTGTGAGGTAATCTACATGTCTGAGAGTTCTCCATAATGTTCTTAAAGATATGTGAAGTCTGTCAACCCGCACTGGGTAAGCGTGGCTTAACTCTTCTTACACTGAGAAGAGGCCTGTGCCCAGTATAGAGGCCGGATATTATTATTAAGCACGTCGTAGATCGCCTATGCGCTGGACCGACCAAATTAAGGCAGCATTAGACAATGGTCCCTTGTATGAGTGCACCAGAAAGGCAAAGGTGCATGAAGAGTAGCGACGGATTGTCAAGCATGCTACACAACCTTAAAGATGACTACGACCCCTCTGTCAAGAGTGAAACGACGTAGAAGAAGAATAATTACTATTAATAATTAATAATCCTTACTAATATTATAAATTCGAAAGTAACTCTGTCTGTCTGTTACCTTTTCACGGCTATACCACTCAACCGATTTAGATGAAATTTGGCACAGATATAGTCTAAAACCTGGGGAAGGACATAGGCTACTTTTTATTGATGTAGGTACCACGCGGGCGGAGCCGCGCGCAAAAGCTAGTTTTATATATTTATTAATTGCACTGCCCTATAAGAGTATATGTTCGGGCCTTTCCGTCCCACGTCGGCTGCCTACGCCGGCGCGGCACGCGGTGGTGCGGGGCGGCCGCCCCACCTGCGAACTTCACTTCGCTACCATACTCCGTTAACGACACTCGCACATTTGTTATTGTTTTGTAACTACCAATTATTATATAGTCATTATATCAGTTTCTACAGTCCACTGGATTTTATTTACAGACCTAGGTTAAGTCTCCAACGGAATACAAACACGTTTTTATTGAAATAAAGATTTTTGATGTCGATATTTTCCATTATTTCGTTACCATTCATAATTCTTACTAATATTATAAATGCGAAAATGAGTTTGTTTGTTACACTTTCACGCCTTAACTACTCAACCGATCAATATGTAATTTTGCATACACGTTGTCAAGGGTACAGAATAGGATATAGGGTACCTCTCATCCAGAAAAAGAACTGTTGCAAACCTAACCTACATTTACGCGAGCGAAGCCGCGGGTGAAAACTAGTAATTTAATAAAAAAGTGAAATTTTCTTTTATGAACAGCATACAGTAATTTTTAATTCGTGTAATTAAATAAAACCGTTTTTACTTACATACTGCATTGATACGACGCATTACAACAATCAACGCAAAAAAATCCATTTTGATGCTTTTCAAACATATATTGACTCGTGCCTACGTTTTTATATATCTAATGTGACAAACAAGCATACGGCCCACCTGATGGTAAGTGATCACCGTAGCCTATGGACGCCTGCAACACCAGAGGCATCACTTGCCGTTGCCTTTAATTACAAGCGAGCTAAGTTAAATTTAAATACGTATTTACACAGTTGTAACAAACATGTACAGACTCAAATTGACTTAGTTATAATTGGGGGTTTAGTTGAGTTTAAAAACATATACTTCGAATATAGAACCTTCTAATCTTATCATTTAAAAAAAATCCAAATACATTAATTATTTCATATATTATTATATTGTTGACTAACTTATATCCACTGGATTGCCCCTTTTTTCGCGAAAAGTATGCCTATGTGTGAGTATGCCCGCAAAATAGCTATACAAAAAATCATAATTATCATTTCGTCTGTCCGTTGCATTACCAAAGAAAGATAAACTTCCCATACGACCATATATTTTAGCTTCACGTTATATTTGTCCCTAGAGGTCAAAACTCGGGCCATCCCGTTAAACCGATACAACGAACATTTATTACATTACCCGCAAATACAAACTATATTTGAATACTTAAATCTATTTGTATCGACGATACAAAGTACGTTAAACAGACATCTTGTGTCTAACACATTAACAAATTTTTTAGGGCGATACAAATGATATTTATTTCAAAATTCTAACATAAACACACTTGCATCAACTACATATTAAATATCATGTGCAACAAAAAATCCAGTAAGGTTTTGATACAATACAAATCATATTAAAATTATGGGTATATTAATTGTATTTGTATCGCTACTCAATCGCATGTTTCACACGCGATACAAATGTTATATACGAATACAAATTGTATTAAATAGATATAATGCAATTAATTTACTTTTATATATTAACTTAACCTAAATACATTAATTACTTTTAACTTAAAAATAATTTTATCAGAGATCTCAAAATGTCAGGCTGGCAGCCATGACAGTAAATAAATAATAATTTTGATATAATTTCATTTTCGTATTTTCTTTTCCAAAATGGCTGTATAAAATACATATAAGAAAACTTTCTCAGAAAGGTTTTTTTGAGACTCGTTCTTTTCGAACAAGCAGACATTCGATAGGAAAGATTTTTTTCCTTATAAGGGCGCTAATTCTTATCAGTACTTAGAATTCCGTTTCCTAGCCCTTGTCATATCAAAAAGAGGCTGGTGTCCAACGCTAGGACAGTTTATCAAATGGCTGATATTACTGTAGACGATTTCCTGGCTAGATGTATAAGTCTTGAATGCTTAAACACACGAAAACCAGAACCATTTAACTATATTGCTAAGCTAAACTTGGAAATAGGCAGTATGAAAAATAATTACTAACATTTCCATCCGTGTAAATCAGGGATTTTAAAAGAAATTTGCAATAATTATAATATTTTTAATTAGAACCACGTGACCGTAAACGGTTTTTGGCCACATTTATTGTGACGTCACACGTTTCGTGACTCATTGCTTGCTTGTACAATGTTTGTTTAGAAACGTGTGACGTCACTTGACGGCTCGACGCCATATTGCCGGAGCAAGCAATTTGACAGTTTCATTAATCAGTGTATACTGTTTTGAATCTTATTTTATGATATATTTAGAATAATTAGAAATCTTTGTAGGATCCAGAGACACTATTAAATAATGTGAGATCATTTCTAGAAACTAGTCTACCAGCCTGTTGAATTCTTGCATGCAAGGGTAATTCTAGCATCTAATGAATTTAGTTAGATGGAAGGATAATTCTTGCACCCAATGAATTTTATTCGATGCAAGAGTAATTCTTGCATCCAATAAATTTTACTAGTGCAAGGGTAATTCTTGCATGCAAGAATTCAACAGGCTATTAGACTAGTATCTGAAAACCATCCCACATTATTTAATGGTGTGGTGAATTTTATTGGATGCAAGAACCGATCAGTGAGTCCCAGATCAAAATAGTAATTCCTACTACGATTTAGTGGTCTAGCATTCTAGATCATTATTCTGTATTCATGTGTTTTGGTAACGGCAGTCTGTGCCTGTATAGTTTGTGAAGGTGATGTATGTATTATAGTGAACATCCTTAGATCATAATTCAACGGTTGAAAGACATTTTCTGCGATAGTCATTATTTTTCAGAATTCAATTATATACAAGGTCGTTCTTAGTAAAGTGAAAACCTCTCAGGGTGTGATAAGACTTATTATTATGAACAACTTTTGTCCTGAGACATAGCCGAAATCGCGCAAAAAAATCAGCTGTTCCATACACCTCCATCCCTAGATATAAGTATCGAAATAAAACATATTTAATTTTTTAAATTTAATTAATACAATTTGCTTAGGTCAAAGTCCAATTTTGTATGAAACAGCTGTTTTTTTTTTACGATTTCAGCATTGTCCCAGAACGAAAGGGGTTTATAATAACAAGTACAATCACCCCTTGAGAGGTTTTCACTTTACTAAGAATAACCTTGTATATACATATTTGAAAACTAGAAAATTTGCTCATTTCAAATGTAATTGTCGCGCTTATGTCAAATAGCCTTTAGACCTTCGTATTAGATATTTAGATCAATGTTTTTATAGCAACTGAAAGCACTGATAGTCTAGTGGCAATCCGTTTGACTGCCTTGCAGAGGTCAAGAGCTCGATCCGAAGGTTCTCTGACTTTGCGAAGTTTTGGACTGTTCCGTACATATAGCACCTTGAAAGTATTTCATTGTATTTCAATGGCAGCTGTGTTGACTTTAAGAGGATTTACGCCTTGTGGTCTGTTTCGAATGGCAACGTCGCAAAAAGGTGTCATATTTTGAGGGATGGACCCTTTGACCGTCACGTCAAAAAGCAAAAGCGTGCTCTCAGCGCCAAGCTACGATTTCATCTTTTAATTTGTCAGGTAGTCGTGACCGTGGCGTGCTGGACACATTTTGCTTAGTCATGTACATGACTGGTCTCCACCAGTTGGCCACACTCCGCCAGGAGGCCAAAAGGTTAAATATATTTCAGTTATTTGAGCTTTATTTTCAAAATGTTTTCAATACACTCTATAGACATAGCTTCTCGGTGAGGTATGGCATGTACTTACGTCGCCATTAGTAACAGGCTGCAAATCGTAAACAGTCTCAAATTGTCAATTAAGTCTGGCATAATTGAAATACTATTGTGTCAAGCCACCGGTGTGCCGCTGCGTCACAATAATATATTTAATTGTATTTTAGTGGCAACCAAGTTGGTTTTAATAAATCCATGTTTGAGCAATGTGTGATAGAAATAAAGAAAAATATTTGAACATATTCTTTTAAGTTTACGCGAATGATACACATTGAAATTAAACTACTTTGTATGGATTTTATTTCATTGTATTGTATCTATCTGTCAATGACGAATGACAAGATGTGGCTTTTAAAGTATCGTTTGAGAATGTTGACTTTACTATTAGATACAAAATTTATATCAAACTACTCTACACGGATTTTTTGGTGCACGGTTGACGTAGTGGTTTAAGTGGTTGCCTCGCCGGTACCACTGCACCAAGTTTGGGGATCCAAAAGCCACTTTTTTTTTATTAAAAGAACAAATCTCAAAACTTCCTTATTCCTACCAAACATGGCACAAATAAAAAAAATCTATTAAAAAGTTCAATATAGTAAGCGAAAGATAGGTAAATAGGACCCCTTAACCCCCATTACCGTATTCACTATGAATAACCTCACAATTAGGGCGTATGGCCTTAAAAACTTCGACACCCCTAGCTGTGACGTTAGTTTGAGAAAAATCTATAAATCGTATATGAGGAGCGGCTGTAGCCAAATGCTCTAAACTCCGATCAGTAATATTCCTATAGCCAGTTATCGACAATACCCGCAAGTTTGAACGGTCCGGTCGCACGCCTGGATCATTCGCATGATTACTCTGACCGATGTGGACATAATTTATGTTATCGTTGTCCGCCCGACCGAAGCGTAAAACAGCCGAATCTGAGACGAGATGATAGCCAAATTGCGGCATTGGCTGAGCCAAATTCTGGCGTTGAATGTCGACGTCAATATGCATTATAGGTTGGCCTTCGCCGGCTCTTTGTATGTATCTTCTGCGCTGGCGTTCGGGCCTATCCCACGCGATGTTGATGTGATCACCTACCCATAAATCCGCCGCTTCTGGTTCAGGAATTGGCTGCACCTGGTCCGCTACGGGCGGTCGATCATTGGCAGCTCGGTCAGGCTGTGGCTGTTGAACAATGTGCTGCAGAACGTGTTGTGGACCCAAATTGTCGTGCGGGTCATCCATATCGTCATCGATTTGTTCACCGAGCTGAATATTGTTGGCGTTTTCTGCTGAAATCGGTCTGATGTTGACCGAGACACTAGCCATAGGTTGTTCAGGGGTCAACCTGGCGAGTTCTTCTTGAACGTACCGGTTATGGATTTCGAGGGCTATGGTGTTCAAATTGTGTTCCTGTCCTTCCAGGAAACGGGGAGGTCTCGGAGGTGGTGGGATCCCCAGAACCGGGATCCTGTTAGGGTTGTTGGCACTACCCAGATCACCTACGTCTTCTGCTGCATTTTCGGGATCTCTTCTCTGCGCACCAGCGTTGGCTACTTCTCTTGCGTTCATACCAGGTCTAGCACCGCCAAGACCTATTCGCCTGATATGACCTTGCCTTAGACCACCTCTTGCACCTGGCCTGCCATGGCCATCTGGCCTAGGTAGACCAAAGCTTACCCTTCTGACGCCTGGTCGCTGGCCGCCAGGCATATGGCCTCTGCCGTTCGGTCCGAGTCTTCCATGGCCACCCCGGCCTAGAGGACCACGTCTGCAATTGGGAATTGGCCTCGGCGGACCCCCGGGAGGGTCTTTGCTGGCTCCAGGTCTACGTAGAGGCCCTTGCGGAGGTCTTGGCGGTCGAGAACCTTGTGATGCCTGACCATCTCGCTTGGCGGTCGGGTCTTTGTCCAGACGCGGTCTTTTGACCAGGTCTAACCCGTTGTCGGTGTTTGGTCTCTTTGAAGGACCAGGTTGGGGAGCTGGTTCAGGTTCGGCTGCTGGAGGGTTGGGCTCAGCTGCAGCAGGCCGGGGCTCGGCTGCAACAGGCCTTACTTCGGCCTCGACTTCGGCTTCGCCTTGTTGAGCCTCCTGGCGATTTCGGCTTTCGTTGTAGCTCTGACGGTTTGGATGTATGACGATTATTCTGTGGAAGAAAAGAGATTTATTTGAATACATACATAAACATATATATGCCGATTAGTGAACAATTGCCGACATAGCTCTCCGGAAAGCAAGTACTACAAGTGGCAGTAGGCAGGGTACGCTCGTCTTTATGGTGAAATGCAGTTGATATCGTTCCCGTACATATCCAAGCGTTCTTAGTAATACGCATACAGGCATTGCATTACGATGGTAAGACTGTTTATATGATATATTGATATACATATGTATTTACTCTATCTCAAGTGAGGCGCAACTGATATGGTTCCCGAGCATGACACCACCAAGGCGTTCATGCGCTAAAATACGTACAGTCCGCAATGCATTCTAACTATATAACTGACTTACTGTCTTTCTAGCCAGGCGCAATTGATATAGTTCCCAAGCATGACTTTGGCGGGGCATTCTTGTGCCAAACGGACTAGGATCGGCAATACATTGTAACGTTATAACTAACTTACCGTCTTTCTAGCGAGGCGCAATTGATATAGTTCCCGAGCATGACATCACCGAGGCGTTCTTCAACCACAGGCTCGCCTTCCTCCCTGGGCCCCTGTTCCTCATCTTCATCCATGCCATCCGGTGTGGGAGACTTGCATTTAAAGTATTCAGGCTCCTGTTGAAAAAATATGTCTGATTATTTATTTAAAGACAAACAACAAAGCAGGCACTAAAGCAGAGGTACCCAGACTTTTTTTCTCATAGACCACTTTCAAAATTTAGCTAGTTATTTTTTTTAGTAATTCTCTACCTAAAAATCGGTAGGTTCGAGACCACTGGTACTGAATATAGAATATGCAAGTCTTTACAAGTAACAGTCGCTGAATTTCTTAAAATATTATCTGCCTACATTGATAAGTAAAGTCAAGCCAACATTTTAGTCCTTCACTATCGAAAGCGCAAATAAATTTTCGTGGCTTACGAATTGTGAACCCCTATTTTTTTGTCACGCCAATGTAGACTCCCGTCGAGTCTCCTATCGACCCCTGGAGGTCCACCTGGACCACTTTGTGAACTAATGCACTAAAGCATCGTTTTGTATGTAATAGGAGTTTAAATATGAAGTTGCAGCTTTATATGACAAAAATTTTTGCTTGAAATCTGCACGGACGAAGTCGCAGGTAACAGCTAGTACTTAATATAATTCAGTTACTACTTTCAGTGTAAGTATATATATTTACTAACAGAAAAAAAATGAAGAAAATCGGTAACGCTGTAGTTTTCATACTAATTTTATAAAAACTTTTAAATTAATTTTTTTTAAATAATTTGCTTGTATATATCAGCCTTGTATTAAGCGGTCCTACTGCCAGGCACGGGACTCTTCTCACTGTGAGAAGGGTTAGACCATAGTCCCCCACGCTGGCCCAGTGCGGGTTGGCAGACTTCACATATCTTCGAGAACATTATGTAGAACTCTCAGATATACATGTTTCCTGACAATGTCTTCCATCGCCGTTAAAGCAAGCGATAATTAATTGTAGTCCGTTTCAATCCAATCCGTCAGAAAGGTTTGACATGCCCATAAACATTTTAGTGATGACCAATTATAATTGATAATAATAATAATATTGCTTTATTTCTTCTCACATAAACACTACAAATTTTGTTACATAATGTGTGTACATTGATAAAATTCAACAAAATATTTCGTTACATTTTGTACCAATTTATTTATGTGAGAAGCTGGTGTCTGAGATAGGCATAAATATACCTGTAATACAGACACAATAATTGTAACTCAATTAATTACCTAATCAATTCAATTCAGTGAACGAGTATGAAACAAACTACGTTTTATTTTGCTATAATAATATACTTGTAAGCCACTACCGACGTCGATTATTAAAATAAAATAACATAAAAATGATTACTTTTTCAATTATATATAACTAGCTTTTGCGCGCGCCTCCGCCCGCGTGGTACCTACATCAATAAAAAGTAGCCTATGTCCTTCCCCAGGTTTTAAACTATAGCTGTACCAAATTTCATCTAAATCGGTTGAGTGGTTTAGCCGTGAAAAGGTAACAGACAGACAGACAGACAGAGTTACTTTAGAATTTATAATATTAAGTAAGGACTCGCTGTCCCGACAGACGTTGTCCTGTAAGCACGAAAAAAAATTAAAAAAAAAACAAATCTAAACCATTTTCGAATCCACTTGAACACACACACAAAATTTCATCAAAATCGGTCCAGCCGTTTAGGCAGAGTTTAATTACAAACACACGCACGGAAGATTTATATATATAAAGATTTAACAAAATTTAATAAAAGGTCAAAATTTAAAGGACGAATTTAATATTTATTCATTTTTCATCTGACAAATAACCTCACTTTTTATTTATAAACATCAAATATTAATTGCTTTAAAATGCGTTGAGGTTATCATGTGAAAACTTTGAAAATACGGACAAGTGTGTTTCTTAATCCATTAAGTACGTCATTATGTGATAAATTTAAGAAAATTTGGGTTTCTTTATCTTTCTATCAGATTGGATTGGAACGAACTATATTTAATATGCACTCTCGGAAAGTAAGAAAATAAATAAAACTTTGTAATTATGAACTAATGTTAGAAATACTAAAAGGCTCAGCTACTTATATCGTTGATTGTACCACCATTGAAAGCAAGGCTGGGAAAAGAGACAAGGTCGATAAGATCGGACCTCTCTCTCGCACCTAAGGATCTTACCTCGCTCTCCCACGGGTCTAGCTCGTTAAAAGGTAGGAGAACATCGTCCCACTTGTGGGAATGCTCCGTCCTATTGCTAAAATCTTCAGGCGGCGCCACGTACAACTCCTCAAGGTGTGGTAGCCAGCCAAACGCTGACACTTCGGAATCAGCTACAGGAGATCCACGCACGTCCAAAATCTGGAGAATATATAATAGAAATCAGTTTTTCCCTGGTTTCGAATATGAATACTGGGTGTAAGAGACGGCGTACCGAAAACATTAGCAAGACGACTTTCTATAGGTACTTACCTCGACGCAAAATTCTATTAATCAAAAAAACACAAGATTAACATTTTATATCCCGTCAACTGTCGAGCGGACATACGCTGTCCGCAAAAATGAGACAGGAAAAAAAAAAAAAAACGACAAATGTATGTCCGCTGCACACTTGACTCGTTAATGAGTCAAGTGTGCAGCGGACATACATTTGTCCGTTTGTGTATTGTTTGCACAATGAATTTTTTATTATTTTTTACTTATTTCCACTAGACGTTCAAGAAGATATTAACATTATTACGCAATGGATTGCTACCAACAAAACGCACGGGGAATGACCTCTAAGACATTACATCTGTCACGCAAACTGCTACGTACTTCAAGGAAAAACCTGCGACATCTAGTGAGTATAATAACAGGCCACTGCTCACTCAACAAACACCTATTCAACATCAGCGTCACTGACAGACCCTTATGTAGAGGCTGCATGGAGACCGAGGAGACACCGGCTCACGTGCTGCTGCATTGCAAAAGCGTGAGCGACCAAAGGGCAAGACTACTAAACAGTCCAGAAATGATGAAGGAAGTACTGTGGAACACCGGTCCCCTATTGTCTTTCTGGGGCTGGGATGGTATGAGTAACCGATGTCTGCATATTCTAGATGTTAAGCGACTAATGTATAACGTGTGGTT
Source organism: Catocala sponsa (assembly GCA_963564715.1). Lineage (NCBI taxonomy): Eukaryota > Metazoa > Arthropoda > Insecta > Lepidoptera > Erebidae > Catocala > Catocala sponsa. The sequence continues at coordinate 6,519,707 of OY751356.1, read as the reverse complement.
ACCGCGATACAAGCCTCGAGCTTAGTGCGGAAGCCGCTGCCAATTATAAAAATGTGTAATGTAGTAAATAGATAAATTAAAAAATCTTAACTTTTCGCGTCGGTTACTTACGCACAATGGCCCCATTGTTGGGCTAAGTGCGGATAACACACGTCCAACTAACTAACTTACCCTAAGTTCTTGGAAGCCATATCTGGTAGCGAGGGAAGCATACGCGACACACTCCGTGAGTCTTCTACAGTCCCTCATGTACAGTTGTCGAAGTTTCGGCACTTTACTCAGCGGCATTAGGGACGCGGGTTCAAACCATTCGCACTCCGATATGTCTAAGTACTGTGAAAAAAAAAACAATATTATTTTAAACTAATGAAAATTACTACCGTAACTTCGTATGACTTTAGCCCTGAGGGGTGACATTGGCCCATAATTGGAAAAAGTTTGTAGTTCCCACCAAACCAATATCATACTTTTTACCGAAAAAATACACGTGGAAATCAATACATAAACCTATAAACTGTCAGTAAAACAGCTTCTTCCAATTAAACAGCTTTTTCCAATTAAGGGCCAATGTCACCCCTCAGGGCTAAAGTCATACGAAGTTACCGGTATTTGACGAGTTTCTGGAAACCATCTCACATTATTTAATGGAAAGTCTATAGATCCTACAAATAATGTTATGTTTTAATGATACAACGTACTTCACAAAAAATAAACATATTTACAAAATACACTGATTATTTAAATTGCAAAAATCCTTGCTGCGGCCATATGGCGTCGAGTCAAGTGACGTCACACGTTTGTAAATAAGCACTGTACAGCAAGCAATGACAGGAGACGTTTACAAACGTGTGACGTCAAAATTAATATAGCCAATCAGAAATAGACCGTTCATTTACTTTGTTCATAATTGGACATACTTTCTGAAAAACGTTCCAGCCCACACTCGGGTCAAAATCGAGTTATTATTAGCAAATTAGTCACGGGGTTACTATTTACTAGCTGGAACAATGTGGTAGCTCTACTATCACTCTAAATATGAAATCATGACTTAGTAGCCCAACCCACATGTATGAAGAAGCAGTACGGGATTGAACTTCAATCACGATTATCTCAAAATGTTAACTTTGTGGGTTGGAACGTTTTTCAGAAAGTACGTCCAATTATTTTTCTCATTGTACCTATATACGATTATAATCACGGTTAATTAAGTTTATCCTTACTAATATTATAAATTCGAAAGTAACTCTGTCTGTCTATCTGTCTGTTACCTTTTCACGGCTAAACCACTCAAACGATTCAGACAACATTTGGTACAGATATAGTTTAAAACCTGGGGAAGGACATAGGCTACTTATTATTGATGTAGGTCGTATTTTCAATCTAGCTTCAATATGTAAAAATTTAATATTACGCAATGTATAAAATTTTTGTTCATTGGATTATAAGTTTGTAAGGTATTTTACTATGTACGAATTGACGTAGTTATGTCGCAGTCGATGATATGATGCACGGTAAAACTAGAACGAGTTTGTTTGCATCACAAAAAAAAAAATTGTAACTTATTACTTATGATGCTAAATAAAAAAAATTAAAAAAGGTACCACGCGGGCGGAGCTGCGCGCAAAAGCTAGTATTATATAAATGTGTTTTACCTCCAAATCCGGGAGTCGATCCTGTATCTTGCCGAGGTATGAGGTGTTCAGTGGCAGATTGTAACATCTGGTACCTTTCAGAGACAGCTTCTTCAATTTAGGAGGAAAATGGCGAAGATTCGTCTGTGGCAAGAACAAACATTATAAGTAATCCTAACTAATTATAGATATCTATACTAATATTATAAAAAGAAAAATTATGATTTTTTGTTTGTAAGGATTCAACTCAAAAACTGCTCAACCGATTTTAAAATTTCTTTCACCATTTAGAAAGCTACATTATCACTGAGTAACATAGGCTATAATATGTTATTTCAAAAAAGTTCTGTTACTAACATAACTTAGCCTACTTTTATGCGAGCGAAGCCGCGGTCAAAAGCTAGTCCTAACTAATATTATAAAAGCGAAAATGAGTTTGTTTGGTTGTTTGTTACCTTCTCACGCCTAAACCACTGAACCGATCATCCTGAAATCTTGCATATACGTTGTCAGGTGTACAGAAACGGACATAGGCTACCTTTCATCCCGAAACAAATTACTGTTCCCGAGGAAAACAACAATAACGTTCTTATGATAATAGATGGCGCCACGTGTCTTTCGAATCATGATTGAATTATATTATTACAAGCACAGTACAACCCAAATTGATTGTCAAATTCTAAATTAACGCGAGCGAAGCCGCGGGCAAAAGCTAGTATATTATAAATGCGAATGTGAGTTTGCTTGTTTGTTACGCTTTCACGCCTTAACTACTCAACCGATCAACATTAAATTTTGCATACACGTTGTCAGGGGTACAGAATAGGACATAGGGTAGTACTAGTGTTTGACTTTATCGCGAACAAACAGACAGTTATCTCATTTAAGACTAGCGACGCGTCTCGGCTTCGCACGGATAGTACAAAATCTTAACAAATTATACATCTCTAAACCTTCCTCATGAATCACTCTGTCTATCTGTCTGGTGAAAACCGCATAAAAATGAGTTCAGTAGGTTTTGAGTTTATCGCCTATAGACAGACAGACATATGCGGCGGGGGACTTTGTTTTATAATATGTAGTCGTACTTACATTTTTATAATCCAAATTGCAATATTCTAACACTAGTGAAGTCAGATTCTGGCATTTAGTCCGCAAAGCCTTCAACAGACTTTGATTAAACGTAAATTGTGGTCCATGGCACCCATGACCAGCCATATCATCACCCTCCTGGTTTGGTCCGCCGTTGCTCGAACTTTGACCCGCGTTGCTCGAGTGTTGACTAGCATTGCTCGAGTTTCGACCAGAGTCGCTCGAGTTCGAACTTTTGCTTGTCGACGGGCCTGAATTGAATTTAATTCATTTATTAATCAAAAAAATTATAAATTAATATCAGCCCTGTATATAAATTGTCCCACTGCTGGGCACGGGCCTCTTCTCAGTGTGCGAAGGGTAAGTCCACCACGCTGGCCCAGTGCGGGTTGACAGACTTCACATATCTTCGAGAACATTATGTAGAACTATCAGACATGCAGGTTTCCTCACGATGTTTTCCTTCAGCGTTAAAGCGAGCGATAATTAAATATTTAATACGCACATAACTTCGAAAAGTCAGAGATGCGTGGATTGGGACCGAACTCAAGACCTCTGCGTGGCAATCCAACGGTCACCCGCTCGGCTATCGCTAATTTTACTATAAATCTGACTTTTAAAATTATAATTAATCATTCTATGATTCAACTCCGGGCTGCTATTGAGATTTCTTAACAGCAAATTCCAATATCTTTTTGTTGGCCCGACTCGAGATTCAAACCCGAGACCTCACGCACAGCAGTCGCATTCAGTACCGCTGCGCCACAGAGGCAATTCAAAAATATACAACCTAATAATTCTAATAATATAAATGTGAATGCAAGTTTGTTTGTTACGCTTTCACGCCTTAACTACTCGACCGAACATCGTGAAATTTCGCATATACGTTGTCAGGGGTACAGAAAAGGACATAGGGTACCTTTTATCCACAAAAAAATACTGTTACTAACATAAACTCATGTACATTTACGCGTGCGAAGCCGCGGACAAAATTGAGTATAAGATAAAGATAAAATCTAAATTTTTTTAAAGACTGTTTTACCTGAACTATCCTCTGCTTCAATTTGAGAAGCCAGCTTGCTGAGTGGGCTTAGTGGGCGTTTATTGAGATTGTCTAAGCGCAAGGCAATCGCTTTGCCCACAGCCTCCCGCCGGTCTGGCCAGCGTGGAGACATGGCGTAACTGTGGGGGAAAAACTATTTATATAATCTGAAAATTAAAAAATTTGGAATTAAGAGGTTACTGAGAGACTAATCAACGATGTATCAAAGGTAAATAAATACTAATCAAGTGATCGCATTGGTTGTTGCAGTCAACCAATCACAGCAGTTGAAATGCGTTTGAGTCTGTTGAGAGTGTATGCCTTGTGATCTGTTCAGAATGGCAATAATAATATTCTATCACATACACACAACACCATCTAGCCCAAACTAAGCAGAGCTTGTACTATGGGTACTAGACAATGGATAAACATACATATATACTTTTTTTTTTGTAAATGCCTACATATTATACATAGAAACACCCAGACCAAGACAAACATCCATGTTCATGCACACAAATGTTTGATTTGTGCGGGAATCGAACCCGCGACCTCAGGCGTGGCAGTCGGTTACACTAACCAATACGCCATCGAGGCCGTCAATTGCAAATCAGTCATATTTTGAGGTATTTTAATTAAATTAGTTTATTTGGACTTTATTTTTAAAATATTTTCAATACACTGTATGGACTAAGTCAAAAGTGTGTCATAGATGGAATCTATACCAATATTATAAAGCTGAAAAGATTGTTTGTTTGGTTCAACGCGCTAATCTCAGGAACTACTGGTTCGAATTGAAAAATATTTTAATGTTGGGTAGCCCATTATCGAGTAAGGCTATAGGCTATATAAGATCACGCTACGACCAATAGGAGCGGAGCATCAATGTAAAATGTCGCAAAAACGGGGCAATTGACTTATGTGAAACAGATGAAGTCGCGCGACTCATTTAGTATAATTATAATTGTAGACTTTTTACAATGTAAATATTTGGTCGGAAATTTTCTTTCAATAAAAAAATTAATAGTAATATGTGGACGTACTTTCTGAAAAACGTTCCAACCCACAAAGTTAACATGTTGAGATAATCGTGATTGAAGTTCAATCCCGTAGTGCTTCTTCATACATGTGGGTTGGGCTACTAAGTCATGATTTCATATTTAGAGTGATAGTAGAGCTACCACATTGCTCCAGCTAGTAAATAGTAGCCCCGTGACTAGTTTGCTAATAATAACTCGATTTTGACCCGAGTGTGGGCTGGAACGTTTCTCAGAAAGTACATCCAATTATAATTGTAGCCTCTTTACAATGTAAATATTTGGTCGGAAATTTTCTTTCGTCTTCTTTCAATTAAAAAAATTATTAGTAATATATTGTATAGTAAAAGTGCTTCATATATAATTATATTCCATCTATAATACACTTAAATCTTAGTCTATAGAGTGTATTTGAAAACATTTTGAAAATTAAGTCCACATAAACTTTATTGTTGTCCTTAAAAATACAACACCCGCACTAAGAATAAAACCTGTTTCTGCGAAACTTTACAAACATTCAAACAACGGACACATAGAAGACCCACACTTTGAACAACTAATTGTGGATCACACAAGTTTTGTCCCGTGTGGGTATCGAACCCACAATGCTCGGTGCAAGGGCAGTGGCCAGGCGATCACATAAACCACATACGCCATACACCATCCGTGCAGTATAACTTCATTATTAAGAAAAGCGTCAAAATTTGACACTTATTTGCGATAGTGCCATTTGAAACAGACCACAAAACGTGAACACTCTTTTTTTTTTTTGTTGATTTACCTTTCAGAAAGGAATTAGTCTGAGGGGCCATTTATAAAAAAGCTAATAGGGTTCTAAAATTTAGAGGGGTTATATCGAAAGTATATACTTTAATTTGTCAGTCTGTCTGTATGTTTGTATCGACAACACTCGAAAATTACTGAACGGATTTTGATTCCGTCTTCACTGTTACATTAAATATGAAATAGGAGAGTCTCATCAAATTCAGTTCAGCAGTTTCGTAGTAATGGTACATAGAATGACCCACGTACATGAAACCGCGAGCGAGCTGTTGTCCGCGCGGACGGCGTCGGGGGCAATACCTAGTGATATAACAAACACTTTATTTCAGACATTCAACCATAGATATAGAACGTGTATCTTAAAGGTGTGGTCATATTAGGTTGTAAAATATAGAGCCGAAAAAAATTTTTACAAAAAAAGGTCACACATTAAAAATATGGTCACAGAAAAAAAGGTTTACGTTCACCATAAAAATATGGTCACACATATATAAAAATATGGTAACACAAGAAAATAGGGATTATGGTCACCACAACAAAAATGGTCACAACAATAATAAAAATGGTCACAAAAATAATAAAAATGGCCACGCAAATAATAATATAGTCACTCAAAAGAATATAGTCACACACAAAAAAAGGGTTTGTGGTCACCAACAAATAAAATAATTTAAGAGCGTTAACGCCTTGTGGCCTGTTCCGAATGACAAAGTCGCAAATAAATATCATCACAAGAAAATAATAAGATAGAAATTGAAAATGCGTGATAATCCTCGGTTGCAGGATACTTAACAAACATACAAACAACGGTCACAAATTCAGAACAACCATATTATTTATAATGTTAGTATTATGTATAATGTTACTGAATTAATAATAATAATAATAATTATTTATTTATTTCAGAAATCTCGTTCCATAGTCAACATATAAAAATTACCACTATATTGTACTTAAATAAAAAAAATAAAAAATATGTGGATCACACAAATTTTTGTTCGTATGGGAATCGAACCCACAACACTCGGTTGCTGCTATTAATTCTAATCAGCTCATGTAAACGACTAGAAATTAGTTGAACCAACATTTTTGCAACTCCATTGCCTGGTGTTTTTGTATTTAAATAAGATTTTTTTATTCATTAATTAATCAATAACTATTATATCAATCAATCAATAAAATTTTTCTAGTAATCAATAATTTTCATTTTGATCAATAAATTAACAATGAAAAATAAATGGAAAATGCGTTTTATCAATGAATGAACAATTTTTTATCAATTAAATAAATAATCTTTTATCAATCAATAAATAATCTTTTATCAATCAATTAACATTTTTGTTATCAATCAGCAAATAATCTTTTATCAATCAATTAACATTTTTTTATTAATCAATAAATAATATTTTATCAATCAATTAACCATTTTTATCAATCAATAAATAATATTTCAGCAATCAATATATTTAATAAATTAATCATTAAGTTAATAATCAATCCATACTAAATTACTACAGCTCTTCTCTAGTCAAAGAAGCCACTTTAATACTTTACATATGACCACGCCTTATTGACACACGCAGTTCTAACATACAAAAGCTAACTACTCAAATCTATACTAATATTATAAAACCTGAAGAGTTTGTTTGTTTGAACGCGCTAATCTCAGGAACTACTCGTTCGATTTGAAAAATTATTTTAATGTTGGATAGCCTATTTATCGAGGAAGGCTATAGGCTACATAACATCACGCTACGACCCACGGGGGCGGTGCAGTAAGGATAAAAGCGGGTGAAACCGCAGGAACATCTAGTAATACTATAAAGATATTATTTACGTTCGCGTCAACGCAAGACAATAATATGCAATCAACGGATTTAACTATACCAATATACGAATCCTAAAATTTACGTTTTTGTTTGACTGCGCTATCAACTAACTTTTTCTTCTCCCTAGCCTTTATTATTCCCAAGTCACTTGGGGTCGGCTTTCTAGTCTAACCGGATTTGACTGGATATCAGTTTTTACACGGAGCGACAGCCATCTGACCTCCGCAACCCGAAGGCTAACGATACCCTAAGGCTAGAGCAGTGTCAGGATATTAGAGGGCACTGACTTCCCAATAACGACTGCCGTAGATGTTCATGGCAGCCGGGACCGACGGCTTAACGTACTCTCCGAGACACGGAACTAACTACCAGGGGAAATTCAATAATTTCTTTAAAATTATGTATGTTCCATTTAAATAAAAAATATATTTTTAGTCTACACGCTCAGTCTGTCGTCATCACCATCGTAATCTTACCATTAGTGTTAAGAACTTACCGTGGGAGGTGAGGATACCACATCCTTAGCAGAAAGTGTTCCACGTCCACACCGCGTTGACCTACTGCTCCCTGGGCTCCTGCAGACAACAAATACAATGATTGGATAACACCATTGGCAAAAAAACACCCTTAGTAGAAACCTGAATCGCGGCTGACCTTAAAAATAACACTACATATTACAATAATCTATACAAATAAATAAAATTGAAGTGTCTGTTTGTAATGTCAAAATTACAGCTTTTTATCTAATGCATATGAAAGTATAAACTATACGATAATATATATTTTTTAAATTTTTGTCTGTCTGTTTGTTCCGGCTAATCTCCGAAACGGCTGAACCGATGTTGACGGGACTTTCACTGGCAGATATCTGATGTTATAAGGAGTAATTTAGGCTACTTTGATTTTAGAAAAAAATAGGATTCCGCGGAGACAAACACTTCTTAGTTAAAATCTACGCGGACGAAGTCGCAGGTAACAGCTAGTAATATAATAATATTCTATCACATACACACAACACCATCTAGCCCAAACTAAGCAGAGCTTGTACTATGGGTACTAGACAATGGATAAACATATACAGGATGTCCCAGAAGATGTGAATCAAATTGTAACACGAGATTCCTTAGGTAAGGACCTTTCTAATGAGCTAAATAAAAAATAAAAAATTATAAACTTTGTGTAAAAATTAAAAAATCTAAGTTTTTAAAGTACGACTTTTTCAGACTTCCAACTACAGGTGGTTCGTCTTGTTTACTAATTTCGAAAGACGTCGCTGTTTTAAAATATAAGATGAACAGAGATAAACTATTTAACTTATAGATATTGTAAAAATAATGATTAGCCCGTATCTATCTATACTAATATTATAAAGCTGAAGAGTTTGTTTGTTTGAACGCGCTAATCTCAGGAACTTACTGGTTCGATTTGAAAATTATTTTAGTGTTGGATAGCCTATTTATCGAGGAAGGCTATAGGCTATATAACATCACGCTACGGCCCACGGGGGCGGCGCAGTAACGATAATCGCGGGTGAAACCGCGGGAACATGTAGTTTAAAATAAAATAGTATTCGTTTTCTGCATTCTTTCTTCATATAATCTATAACTATACTAAATCGTATACTCCTTCGTGCGCGCAACATGCTTAAAAAACTTTACGTGTATTAATTTTGTCAAAATCAAACAAATCAAGATGTATCCTAACTTCCTAACTAATATTATAAAAGCGAAAATGAGTTTGTTTGTTTGTTACCTTTTCACGCCTAAACCACTGAACCGATCATCCTGAAATTTTGCATATACGTTGTCAGGTGTACAGAAACAGACATAGGCTACCTTTCATCCCGAAAAAAATGACTGTTCCCGAGGAAAACAACAATAACGTTCTTATGATAATAGATGACGCCAAGTGTCTTTCGAATCATGATTGAATTATATTATTACAAGCAGAGTACAACCCGAATTGATTGTCAAATTCTAAATTATCGCGAGTGAAGCCGCGGGCAAAAGCTAGTAAATAATAATTATCTTTTAATTAAATCAGAGAAAGTGCATATTTGGACCGCGTAAGAACTCAAACGGGTAAAGTCACGTGCAAAAGCTACCCACTAACACAAGCGAAAACAAAAAACAACAAATAAAGCATACGAATAAAAATCAAAAAATATTCGAAGATTAAACATTTTCGAATAAATTTATTAGAATTGTACCAAATCGCGGTACGGTTATATAAAATTCTAACCTGGTTCTCCATTTAAAGGCCATGTCAGATCTTGAATACCAAGGCATCTGGAAACAAGTACATAATTGATATAAACAGTTTTTTTTTACTGGCAAGCAAAAGCAGATTCGGTGGTAAGGCGTGACTGCCACTCATGGTCACATTGAGTAAATATATTCAGAATCCATGTTTCTTACTTGCCTCATTTAGCAAAGAAATACTGGGTCTAAGGGACAGCGTACCGAAAACTTTAGCAAAACATCTTTCTATAGGTACTTATCTCGATGCAAACTTCTATCTATACTAATATTATAAAGCTGAAGAGTTTGTTTGTTTGAACGCGCTAATCTCACAAACTACTGCTTCGAATTGAAAAATTCTTTCAGTGTTGGATAGCCCATTTATCGAGGAAGGCTATCACGCTACGACCCATAGAGGATACCCCATAGAGGATACGACATTAATATTTTACTAATTAAAAAAATAACATAACAATAACTGATGTAAATAATAAGGGGCAATAAAAAGGACCGTTGTTATTATTTAATTTAATTAAAATTGCCTCCGGTGGTTAACATATGACTATCTGAAACCATTTCACGAAAAAAAAAAACGGTACATTAATTTTCCAAAAAAAAATTCATCCTAATAAAAAAAAATATGGTCAGGGTTATTCTATACCACCAGTAGAATGCGAGGTTAAAAGGAATTACACGATTTCAACTTTTATTAGGATTACGATTTAAACTTGGCGTTTAAAAAGAGTGGCCGTGAGTTTCTTACCAGTTCTTCTCATTGGTTCTACGCTCTTGCTTTGCTGAACATGAACAGATAAATGTAAATTCATAAATGTAACTTTGACGTTCATAAGTGTTACTTTGCGGACCACATGAGTAAACATATTTTTGTTTTTAATTAAAGTGGATATAAGTCCCCGTACCATTCTGGTTGTGCTCGTATCAGAAATACCATTCTCATTATTCTGGGTTGTTCTGGAAGGTCTACCTGATATCACTGTCCATGTACCATTCTGGTTGTGCTGATACCAGAGAAACTATTCGCTATATTCTGGCTAGTTCTGGAAGGTTTACCTTATATCTCTGTCCACGTAACCCGTGACTTGGAGTTCCTGGGTGGCTGGAGACAGGCAGTAGTTGAGCAGCCACCGCATTCTCTCCAGGCCTACGGGAGCTGAGCGCGCGTCCACTCGCAGCCATAGGGTGCGGTCACAAATGAGGAGACCCAAGCGACGGCAGGTGCTGGAACAATGTAGATTATGAGGCATCTGCTTGGGTATCCGCAAATCGGTAGGCAGAGATGTTTTATGTACAATTTAATTAACCATATTGTAATGACAATAACTTTATACGGATTTCATCGCGTTGTTAATTTTTCAGTTTCCCCAACGTTTCGGTTGCTTTTCAGCAGCCTCCTCATGAACATGTCTGCTGAAACCGAAACGTCAGGGAAAGTGTAAAATTAAATCTAAATCCTAACTAATATTATAACGTTATTTTTGTTTTCCTCGGGAACAGTAATTTTTTTCGGGATGAAAGGTAGCCTATGTCCGTTTCTGTACACCTGACAACGTATATGCAAATTTTAAGGATGATCAGTCCAGTGGTTTAGTCGTGAAAAGGTAACAAACAAACAAACTCATTTTCGCTTTTATAATATTAGTTAGGAAGTTAGGATTAGGATACTATACTAATATTATAAAGCTGAAGAGTTTGTTCGATTGTTTGTTTGAACGCGCTAATCTCAGGAACTACTGGTTCGATTTGAAAAATTATTTTAGTGTTAGATAGTCTTCCATCGTTCAAGGTCGTATTCTCACTTTCTTTGGACATATTACACGTCGAGAGGACACGTCTGTGGAGCGACTCGTGGTTCAGGGCAAAATTGAGGGCACGAGGGCGCGCGGTAGACCACCAATGCACTGGACCGACCAAGTCAAAACTACACTAAATGGTCCACTCCATGAATGCACGAGGCAAGCAACAGTACGAGAGGAATGGCGGCGAATTGTGAAGCTTTCCATCACCCCTGTCATGACGACCACGACCACTCTGCCAAGAGTGTGACGACAGAGAAGATAGCCTATTTACCGAGGAAGGCTATAGGCTATATAACATTACGCTACGAGCCACGTGGGCGGCGCAGTAACTATAACCGCGGGAACATTTAGTATTAGTATAGATGAGATAAGCACACGTGTTTAGCCATTTCAGTACCACGTAATAGGTGACGAGCTTATTGCCGTCTGCCAGGCACAGGACCAGATTTCATGGTGCTACTGAAAATATCTTAACAGAAAAACCTAACACAATGACCGACATGGTCATCGAACCAATGTCCTTATTCACAGCAATGGCTTCCGTACGACAGTTGCACCTATTCTGTTTATGAGTTAAAAACCTTTGGCTTTCAAATTTAGATGCATAGTGGTTTAAATGGTTGCCTCGCCACTGCTGGTAAGAATCTGTTGTAGATTTGATCTTCAGATGGAGCAAATAGTTGTGTGCTTTCAAAATTGTTGTTCTAAATCTTTCAACCCATCTTATCTTATGTGGGGGCCCGTCAGTGCAGACCGGCGACACTTCGACCCAGTGGGATCTTTTATGTGGACAATCTCCCAATAACTACTGCCATAGATGTTCATGGCAGCCGGGACCAACGGCTTAACGTGCTCTCCGAGGCACAGAGCAGGCGATAATTGTCAATCAATACGCACATAATTTCGAAGTTATATAACTTCCGAAAGTCAGAGTTGCGCGACGTGGTTTCGAACCCGAGACCCTCTGCATTGCAGTCTGTTGGTCTCCCCACTGAGCTATCGCTGCTCTTAGTGTTCAGTTTCAACACATAATGGGCTAGAGTAGGGTACTATGGGCTATCCTTCTTACACTGGAAGAGGCCCATGCCCAGTAGTAGGAAAATACGGCCACTGTTGGGCACGGGCCTCGTCTTAGTGTCAGAAGGATTGACACATAATAATGTCCTCCAGACCGAATTTCGGCCACGGCGGCCAGTCTTAACGGAGACTGACCAACTACGCAGGAGATATTATAATGCACTAGTATGTGCGCAAACACAAGTGCACTCTCTGTTCCCTAACTCTCATGATCCGATAGGACGGATAATCCGACACGACCGGAGAGAGATCAGGCGCAGGACCAACGGCTACACGTGCTTTCCGAGGCACGGGGGCGTCTAACACCGCCAACTTCCTAACTCCAGACTGCTATTGAGATTTCTTAACAGAAAAACCCAATAACTTTTTGTTGGCCCGACCCGGGATTCGAACCTGAGACCTCATGCACAGCAGTCGCATTCACTACCGCTGCGCCACGGAGGCAGCATACTATGAGACACATATTACACCATGGTAGCCCAGTACTGTTGACAGACACCAACTGATAAAATGTTTTTAAAGTCCCAAACTTACTGTCCCAATGCTTTAAGGTCTCTCGGAGTGCAGAGTCGCAGGATGCATAGCAGCACATCATCAGAGAGGTCCAGGAGATGCGCTTGACCCTTGTAGTTCTCGGACACGGATGCTGTGGAAAACCATACATTTATTAATACATATTTATATATATATATATATATCTTAAGCTTATATACTTCCCCAAAGTGAAAGCAGAGGTGTAATCTTTACTATCTATACTAATATTATAAAGCTGAAGAGTTTGTTTGTTTGTTTAAATGCACTAATCTCAGGAACTACTGTTTCGAATTGAAAAATTATTTTGTGTTGGATAGCCCATTTATCGAGGAAGGCTATAGACTATATAACATCACGCTACGACCCACGGGGGCGGCGCAGTAACAATAAACACGGGTGAAACCGCGCGAACATCTAGTTAAAAATAATATTAAATATGTCAATATGGATTGCATGACACAGAAATTATAAATAGGCAATAATTATAATAGAAAATTTATATATCATAATTATTTGCTACTTAAGCAACACAGCTCTCTGAGTTTGCTATGTACCATACATATAATGAGAAGAGGCCCGGGCTCAGCAGTGGAATAGTTTAATACAGGACTGATATGATGAGGTACTCTCCGAGTTTGCTATGTAGCATACAATTATAGTCTTGGTGATCCCTCAAAGGTGTATTGTAAGGTTGGTTTTCGGTTTCTTGTAAAAGGGGGGAATGCCTATTGCTATCTTAAAATTTTTTTTATAGGAGGTATACAGTGGATCACCTGATGATAAGTGATTACCGCCACCCATGGACACCCGCAACACTAGAGGAGTCACAAGTGCATTGCCAGTGATTGAGTCTAGCTGTTCTCGAAGATACGTGATGTCTGCCAATCCGCACTAGACCTGCATGGTGGACTATGGCCTAAACCTTCTCACACTGAGAAGAGGCCTATGCCCAGCTGTGGGATAGTTTATATAAAGGCCTGATTCTGATATTATATTATGTAATGTAAAATCATCCTATGTACCATATAAAATACTTTTAAATAAGCAAATATTGTTTTGTTTTCATAATTTATCTGTGCCCTGATCAATAAGAAAACATATCAGCTGTAATCTATGGCAGCCCTTCCAAACAAAGAGTGAGAATCAAAATACGTATTTATGAAGTATTTTTCATCATACATTTTTGTTAGACATGTACCTACCTAATTATGTCTGTTTTGGCAATGTAAATAAATAAATATAAATATAAAATGGTCATGATATAGGTATTTTCATAATATAAATGGAAGGTATGGCTAACAGAATGCTGTGTCATGGTTCCAGTGTTTTTATTTTAGGGCTAGGCTATTTGCGCATGTCCTATAAGCGCCTAACAAATTCATCAATACCGACAACGCCAGTTTCATCTTTGTTTTTTGTTTACGCCATTCTAGGGACAATGAGCCATCACATTTCATCTTAAATACACGATAAACCCCTACAAATAGAACTCAAAAGAGTACTAATTCGTAAAATAAGAATATGCAAGCCAAATATGTTGATATACACAACAACACCATTACAATAATTTTGAAGGCGAATGTTATAAATTGTAGTAAAATGTGAAACTTACAGTCTTGTACGCATCCGCTGTCGTTCAATTCCTGTTTTAAGTCTTTCTCGGGCTCCAGGGAGCCCATTTTCGCAAAATAACCGGCCTACGCGGTCCAAACAAAAATCTAAATTTCGATCACATATGAAAGGCGAATATGTATGACGGGCGTAGGAAACAAAGAAAAACAGAAATAAACAAAGGACCGATTCACAACACACGTAAACAGACACAAATTATATTTTGGATTGATTCCAAAAATAATCTTTCACAAAATCACAATCAGAAAATTGCTTTGATACGAAATCGAAAATATCTGAGGCAAAAAAACAACTAGAGTTGTACACGGCGCTATCAAACGGCTATTGACAATTTAGTTTAGTCGATTTTGTTACAGCAACTCTTAATTAACTACAATGTCGTCAATTATCGAATTATGGAGCACTGACTCTGTGGCACTCACTCACTGACCATTAAAATTCTGGAGTCCACTATAATATTTAGTACCTATTATTTGGTAACGGTATAAATGAGCCGACTTGCTCCTAGCAGTAACATCATCTTACAACTATGTGCCTTTTTATAATAATTAAATAATTATGTATATATTCGGTTAATACTTACCTACTCCAAACTATTAAATAAAGCATGTGTAGTCCAAGCCGTTTTGCTGCTATTTGTCAAACGAGGCTCGAAGGCTCCTTATATATGAAAGCAATGACCTATATACCGCCGTAGAATATTAAGTTATAACCTTACATCTTGGTCTATTACCATTCACCAACCTTACACCCGATAAGTATGGGGTGGGTGGTACATGCTCCCATCCTCCCACACTCTTTCCTTGTTTTAAAAAACTATTGTAGAGCTTTTTTATATCGAAAATAAAAAAACAATTTACGGTTCGTGTATTGAATCGTTTACAACACTAATCTATTTTGACAGCACGTTCTTTCATGTGCTCGACGTCAAAGAGCACGTCGCACAAAAATATTTTTGTTATCTAAAATAAAATGGCTAAGTCTCTAAGAAGCAGGTGGAAGCGAAAATGCAGGGCGGTAAAGCGGGAACGTTACGCCGTAAAAGAATTAGCCCGACTCAAGAAAATGTTAGGAATAAAGGGTGAAGAAACAGGTGAAAAATCTACAACGGAAGAGGTTATGGAATCTGACCAAGTAATTTTTTTGGACGCTGGCGCAATCAACAAACAGAAAAAGGCAAAGGAAATAGCTAAAGAGGAAGAGGACGTTGAAATGAGTTCCGATGACGAAAAAGTAACTGTGGAAGGTGAAGATGGCAAAAAACGTGTATACTCTACGAAAACTTTGAAGGATCAAAATGGACAGTTTCCCGTATGGCTACACAAGAGGAAAATTGCTAAAATGACGAAAACAGGCAAGAAAAACAGCAAGAAAAGGTCGAAGAAGCGAAAACGATAGTGAATAAACATGTAGTTAAGAATTTGTGTTTGATTTCATTCCTTTTGTTACTTCTGCAGTATTTATTTGAGTCATGGTGATTTTTGAAGTATTAGAATAATAACAAATACTAACACTTAATCTGTCATCAGTATAACACTACTTAATTATGTTTATTGCAAACTGTTTTCAACTGAAAGTTCACCATTTCTGATTATTCAGTGTCCATACAATTTCTTTTTTTAATTATTTCCAACAAAGAATATACACAAAGTTGCACACACATATGAACATAAGTTTTGTATAGTGTACTTCAGTTATAGGAGACACGGCATGTAGTAATGATCTTGCTCAGCTGAGAACGTACCATGCTCCTATGTGAAATTGGCTGGGAAGTAGTTACATTGTTACTATAAATATTGTTCTTGCTTGTTAAGTAAGAATTATAGAAGCATGTATCTTTGCAGTTGGAACAGTCGCAACAGGAAAACCTAGGCAAACGTTTCTCGATCAGATTGGAGGCGTTCTGGACAAAGGCCAGGTTATGAGCTCTTTGAACCGACGGGCGTGTATGAGGAATGTGATGAAAGTGAATGAAGCCAGAGAAGTGTGTCAGGATCGTAGCAAATGGAAATCCGTAGTCTCTGCCTACCCCTCTGAAAAACAGGTGTGAATCTATATATGTATCTTTGCCATTAATCAGAATAGAAGGTTGCAGATACTTATTCATAGTGCTTTTGCCGGCTTACAGGAATCTTTTCGTTGATAAAAAGTAAATGTGTTTATTTGTATTTAAATAAGTAGGTATATTATTAATTTGATGAAGTGATAGCCTAGTGGTTGACCAATTCACTGCCAGGCAGAGGTATTTTGTTTGATCCCAAGGCACGCTGTTCGAAGTTACGTGCATATGTATTGAATACTTAATTATTTCTCGCTTGAACGATTATCGATGTATTAGTGCGGAAACTTGCATGTCTGACAGTACTCCATAATGTTCTTGAAGATATGTGAAGTCTGCCAACTCGCACTGGGCCAGCATGGTGGACTATGGCCTAACCTTTCTCACACTGAGAACAGGTCCGTGTCCAGCCAGGGGTACAGCTTATATATATGGCTGTATGCTTAAAAAACGAAAAACATACTTCATCATTTCTTGTTTCTCAAAAAAAATATACTGACATTATCTAAATTGCTATTTTATAACACGGGCAAACTATTCAGTAATATTTCACAACAATAAATTTGAAAAAAATATTAATATTTGCTGGACCTTAAAGATCTTGAAATTAGGTAGTAAAATTTGAAAAATCGGAAAGAAAATGATACTTTGAAAAGGCTACGGTTTAAAAAAAAAATTATCCAAATTAGTTGTAGATTATTAGGCAAAGAATTATTGCCTTATGTTTGGACCATTATGTATGGGACATCCTGTATACTTAAGTCTATTTTTTACAAACGAGTGTGCAGGTATGGATAATGTGATGGGAATAAATTAAGAAAAATATTTGTGTCTGAATCGTCAATAGTGGCAATAACCTCTTTGCTGTGGGAAGTAGTGATTTAGTGATCCGCATAACTGCTTTGATAGAGCATGAGGGCGCCTCAGCCCTAATGGCATTATCACTAAGTTTATGGCCCTTTTATTCTATGTAATTGACACCAACTGTAATTGACAGCAGCGATAGCTCAGTGGGAAGACCAACAGACTGCAATGCAGAGGGTCTCGGGTTCGAACCCACGTCGCGCACCTCTGACTTTCAGAAGTTATATGACTTTTCGAAATTATGTGCGTATTGATTGACAATTATCGACTTCTCCGTGTCTCGGAGAGCACGTTGAGTCGTCGGTCCCGGCTGCCATGAATGTCTATGGCAGTCGTTATTGGGAGAGTGTTGACACAAAAGATCCCACTGGGTCGAAGTGTCGCCGGTCTGTACAGACTGGCCCCCACATAAGATAAGATACCATGCAGGACCGGATTAATCATTAAGCAGAGTAGGCAACTGCCTAAGGGCCACGAAAGAAAACATCTAAGTAGTCCAGAAAAACCGTAACAAGCGGCTGGAACAATTAAACAAGCGTGATAAACTATTATAATGTCCTCCAGATGGAATTCTGGCGGTCAACTTTAACGGGGATTGGCCATTTGCGCAGGAGATATTATACTGCACAACGTGTGCGCAAACACAAGTGCACTTTCTGTTCCCTCACTCTCAGATCCGATGGGACAGTAATCCGACACGACCGGAGAGAGATCAGGCGCAAGACCAACGGCTTTACGTGCTTTCCTCTGCACCCGCTAAAGTAGCCGTTTGTTGATCCTGGTCAGTCTGTTCAGAACACTCGCGAGAAATCTCTACTGGGTCCGCCATAGTTTGGCTAGCTGGCGTACTTGGAGAAGGTTGATTTTCTGTCGATTGGCGAATAAATCTGAGTTGGAAAAGGTTTTGGGTCTTCCTAAATAGTTTATCTATATAACTGCCTCCGTCGCACACCGGTAGTGAATGCGACTGCTGTGGATGTCTCAGGTTCGAATCCCAGGTCGGGCTAACAAAAAAAAAGTTATTGGGTTTTTCTGTTAAGAAATCGCATTACAAGCCCAGAGTTAGGGAATTGGCGATGTTAGACTCTCCCGTGCCTCGGAAAGCATTCATTTGTCGTTCTTTGTTTTAACGAGACATTTATAAAAAAAGGTACGGAGCATTTATTTAAGATACCAGGATATAAATTAGTCGCATCGTATTCCCCCAACTCAAAAAGAGGAGGTTCCTGTATCTTGATCAAAAATGACTTCGACTACAATACGTTAACATGTACATCTGACATTGCATATAATTTTAGTTTTGAATGAATACTGTGGCGTTGAGCTAGTAACACAAAAAATGGCTGTAATATGTGTGTACAGGACTCCCCACAAGTAATCCTTACGCATTCGTTGAAAATTTGAAAAATTACTATTAAAACTTTCATATAAAAATTATTTTTTGCAGTGATTGGAATTTGGATATGCTTAAGCCAATCAAGAGTTGTTTAGAATCCATAAACTTATTCAAAACCTTTAATATATAAATACACAAGTTACCTACTAGAAAACAGATCATGAGACAGGGCAAACGCTAACAATAAGGACCAATGTTAAACCTCAGGAACACACTTGGTACAAGAAGGTCAGAAACTTTAGTAAAGAAAATGTTGACAAATTTTCCAGTACATATCAACATTATCTTTCTCGAATGTCTATCAAAAATCTAATTTGAATGAAGCTTTCCAAGAGTTTTACAATTTGTTTTCACTGATTTTTGATCTATGCTTTCCTATGTTTCAAGTGAAAAATGTAATAAAGTTAATTAAGGTACATGGCTGACAAAAGGTTTAAGGAATTGTTGTATAAAAAAAAGAATTCTCTATTTAAAAGGTAAACAAGTGGAGGCTGACAAAAAGATAAATATTAATTCTACAAAATATTATATCCTACAAAAAATACAGCCACGTGCAAAAGTATTAGGCACCCCTATTGTTTGTCTCTATCTCAACAATGAGCGCTCGGATAAGGGTTTTATGGTCTTACTATTGCATCGGCGGCATTTTTAAACAAAAATAAAACAATAACAAATATTTATGACACCCAGGTGCAGTTTAAAACAATGTTTTTACAAATTTGCAATTTTAAAGTTTACTCTTTTAGTGTGTTATCAGTGCTTGCAGTGAACAGACACATATCGTACGCAATTGTTGCTACCATATTCCTGAAGACTAATATTTATCGAGTTAATAATGCCTAAAAAAGCAGAACTTAGTGCAGAGCAGCGCCTAAAAATTAAAATTTTACATGAACAAGGCATGTCTCAAGTGAAAATAGCCCGAGAAGTGAAGTGCTCGCGTTGTGCAGTGCAATATGCACTAAATCGCTTCAAAGAGATCGGTACTCATGAGAATAGGCCAAGAACAGGCAGAAGAAAAATAACTACAGATCGTGAAGACCGATTGTTAATTAGGCAGTCTCTACAGGACCGTAAAAAAACTGCTTTGGAGCTCGCTGCAGCTTTATCTGAAGGAAAAAGCAGATCAGTGAGCGCGTGTACTGTGAGAAGAAGGCTTATTGCAGCTGGGTTAAAAGGTTGCAAGGCAAGAAAGAAGCCGTGGCTATCGCAGCACAACAAGAAAAATCGGTTGCAGTGGGCCCTCAGACATAGAGATTGGACAGTGGAGGATTGGTCCAACGTACTGTGGTCAGACGAATCTAACTTTGAGGTATTGTTATTTAATTTATGTATTATACCAAAACACATAGCCGTCTTTGAAATCACGTCCTGCGAGGGAAATATGCAATCTTGAATTAAGTTATTTTTTTGCTTGTTCCATAGGTGTTTGGAACACCCGGTGTTACTTACGTCAGGCGAAGGGTGGGCGAAGAGTACAACCCAGATTGTGTAGTGCCCACTGTTAAACACGGTGGAGGCTCAATAATGATCTGGGGTTGCATGGCTGCCGATGGAGTGGGCGAAATGATGTTGTGTGAGGGGCGAATGAATAGCACCAAATACACAGAAGTTCTGGAAACAGCTCTAGCACCGTCTGTTACACAGATTTTTGGTGATACAAACACCGATGGCGTAAAATTCCAGCAGGACAACGCCACTTGCCACAAGTCAGCACACACTATGGCATGGATGGCTCAAAATGGAATAGATCTTTTGGACTGGCCGCCACAATCACCGGACCTCAATCCTATTGAACATATTTGGTCTATTTTGAAGAAAAATATCCGTAGACACTCGATAAGCAACAAGCAAACACTACTCGCCGCGTTAAAGCATGAGTGGCAAAAGATATCCCAAGAGGAATGTTTTAAGCTGGTAGAGTCAATGCCAAAAAGAGTGGCTGCTGTCATTAAATCCAAAGGTGGACCGACAAAATATTAATTATTTTATTAAAATAAATGTTAGTAATCATATGTTTTGTTTTCTTTACATTCCCTATGCTCAATCACCCTAAAACTGACATTACTATAGGGTGCCTAATACTTTTGCACGTGGCGGTATTTTAAATTACTTAAGCAATGCATACACAAGTCGAAACAGTTAGAAAATTATAAATATATTTATCAGAAAAAGTATAAATGCAAAGCAGTGTGGGAAATCTTAAATCAAAATATTGGAGACATACATACCAATACAGAAATAGACAAAATATTATATAATAATCAAGTACATACAACTACAGACGAGAATTATAAGCGATTTATTCAATAATTTTGTATATTAAATTGACTAATGAGAATTATTTTAATTATAACAGTAGGTAACTATGGACATGGATAATTTTAATTCGATATTTTTAAGCCCGACACACCCAAGGTATTTAAATTAATTAATAACCTCAACAATACTAACTCTGATTAATACAAAGATTATAAAAGCTTGCGTACAATTCATATGTGAACCCTTGAGCTTTATAATTAACTAGCTGTCCCGACAGATGTTGTCCTGTATAAAAGAATAAAATAAAAAAGCATATCTAAACCATCCTCGAATCCACTTGAACACACTCAAAAAGTTTCATTAAAATCGGTCCAGCCGTTTAGGAGGAGTTCACTGTCAACACACGTACAGAAGAATTATATATATAAAGATATGTTGTTTCAACGAGGCACTTTTCCCACAAGTCTTAAAAAATCTATCGTTAAGCCCTTGTATAAAAAGGGAGATGCAACAGACATGAATAATTACCGCCCAGTTACACTTATACCAGTAATCTCAAAATTTTTTGGAAAAGCCTTGTTAACCTTTTGGACGCCATTGTCACATATACGTGACAAACGAAATCTTGCCCTCAACGCCAACGTCACATATGTATGACAAAAAATACGTCGCACCTTAACATAAAAATAAACAATAAAACTAAATAAAACATTACTTTTGTGGTTAAATAAATATCAGTGTCATGAGTAGGGTTTATTAGAAAATTTAAGACGAAAATAAAAACACAGTTGATATTCGATAAAGTTTTGGAATCCCTATGCTTCTGAAGGTCATTTTACAGAAAAAGTGGCTTGGCGTCGGGGGTACGGCGATGCGTTTATACTCTGGCGTTCAAAATGTTAAAAAGACTACATGACTTCGTCCTGAATCAAAAAATTCTAAAACAAGAACAGTTCGGTTTTCGCAAAAATAATAGTACCTCACTAGCCTGCTTCAATCTGATAAAAATAATTACTGAATCTATCAATGACAGGATACCTGTAACGGCCTTATTTCTAGATATAAGTAAAGCCTTTGATTTTGTTGATCATAAGCTGCTTCTTCATAAGTTAGAAAAATATGGAATTAGAGGAATAGCGAATGACTGCATAAAGAGTTACTTAAAGACAGATATCAGTGTGTAGAACTATCTAAAATAGATAATAATGAAAAAGTTACAAGTAGATCGAATTTCAAACTAAATAGTTTTGGAGTCCCACAAGGCAGCGTACTGTGACCATTTTTATTTCTAATGTATATTAACGACCTACCTAATATTACTCACCACAAAACAATCTTATTTGCTGATGACACGACACTCATTATCAAGTGTGAAAATAAAGAAACATATGAGAATAACATAAATTTGACGCTTAATAAGACAATTGAATGGCTATGTAATAATAATTGAAAAATCAATGTAAATAAAACGCAAATGATACAGTTCCAATATTATAGAAGACAACATATTGATTTAAATGTAAAGTACATAAATAAAAAATTGAAGAAGTAAGCACTGTTAAATTTTTAGGTCTGATGCTTGGTAAGCACTGCAACTGGAAGGGGCATGTAGAATATGTATTTGTTAACTTTTACGACAGACCGTGTCAACGGAAGCGACACTTAGTGCGTACCACGGATACGTGTCATCGGTGCTCTCATATGGTCTTTTGTTGTGAAGTAATTCGGTTGAGATTAAAAAAGCATTTCTGGTGCAAAAGAAATGCGTGAAAGCGATACGTGGAGCCTGGTCTACAGACAGTTGTAAGCCACTATTTACAAAGTTCCATATCCTACCACTGGTTTGCATGTACATTAGGGAACTATGTGTCTTTGTCAAACTGCATCCACAATATTTTAGCAAATTTTCTGACAAGGTGGGTAGAAATTCTAGAAATAAATTTAAGCTTCTCCGACCTAGGTGCTGTTTGGATATATATGTAAGAAGAATGTCTATGTGAAGGCCATAGATGTATTATATAATAAGTTACCAGATAAATTCAAAGAATTACAGCTTACTATGTTTAAGATAATTTTTAAAAGATTTCTACACCTGAAAGGATTTTATAACATACTAGCTTTTGCCCGCGGTTTCGCTCGGGGTAATTTAGAATTTGACAATTAATTCGGGT
Organism: Catocala sponsa; assembly: GCA_963564715.1. NCBI lineage: Eukaryota > Metazoa > Arthropoda > Insecta > Lepidoptera > Erebidae > Catocala > Catocala sponsa. The sequence continues at coordinate 6,496,241 of OY751356.1, read as the reverse complement.
TGTACTCTGCTTGTAATAATAATATAATTCAATCATGATTCGAAAGACACGTGGCGCCATCTGTTATCATAAGAACGCTGTTGTTTTTTTCCTCGGAAACAGTAATCTTTTTCGGGATGAAAGGTAGCCTATGTCCGTTTCTGTACATCTGACAACGTATATGCAGAATATCAAGATGATCGGTTCAGTGGTTTAGGCGTGAAAGGGTAACAAACAAACAAACTCATTTTCGCTTTTATAATATTAGTTAGGAAGTTAGGATAAACAAATTAATGATGTAATTAATTAATGTTGAAATTCCTTAATATCACTGACATTGCAACACAATAATTAACTTCTAAATTTGTTTTCACTTGACATTCCCGTACAATTACTTTATTTAATACAATAATTATTCTCGGCATAAATTTTGACATTAATTAACTAAATAACTAAATACAAATCAATATAATATCAAACCAATATAATGATTAACATATTTTGTACAATATCCAAACTTTGACATATTTACGCACCATTGTTATGGTAGAATGTGATAGGACCACAATTACCTTACCACCACTACATTTCCTGTGAATAAAGGATTATTATTTTTATTATTATAACCAAAAATCTTTTTTGCATAGTCTGTCATCATTTCAAAAGTCTCTTTGTCCAGGCGGTCTGCACAATCGTTTAGATGAGTTGCAAAACGAGTCATAGTAGTTTCAATGCTAGGCCCTGCTCCAATAGTCCAGTCATTTATATCACTCCTTATTTGATTCCATTCTCTAACATTTTCAGGAGAGCTTGGCACTTTTTCATCAGCCATAATAATTAAATCTTGAAATGCCGAAGACCTTGTTATAATGCTATTAACAGAATCCGTGCCTGCTGCTGGCAATGACAGCGGTGAATTTCTTTTATCTATGTTATTTCTAGTAATGACTGTCAACGCTCTCTTCATATTGAGAGTAAGATTGGGTAATATAGAAAATTTTGATTGTATTCCCGAATCGCTGCAGCTAGTGCTATTCATATAACGCGTGAAGAAATCTGAGTTTCTACATGCATCAGTAAACGCGTCAAACGCTTGTTCAAATTGTTCGTCACTAACTTTTAACATAGCTCCTGCAACATCCAAAAATAATTGGCTGAAACCATTCACAGATTTGCACATTCCAAGTCCAACGCAAGCGCTGTCGAGTAAACCTTTTAATTCTTTGCTAATTTCTTTTCGAAAGATATCAGGCATACGGCTGTGTCGTAACAGATGTTTTTTCCCCATGTCATCCATCATTAAATTGACTAATCTGTTCACAATCCGATTAGACGTATCAATAGCATTAAAAATAACCTTCCGAATTCCTAATTCAGAATAAACATGTTGATGTTTAATAGTTCTGAGATATTCTTTGTATTTCTCTCCGTAACTTTTAGCTAAACGTTTCACTTCTCTCTGCCATTCTCGTTTTGGACTTCTTTGTTCGACTACATCAAATAGTTTTAGTGTGCTGTTGAATATATAGTTAGTAAACGCGTTGATTTGTTGATCGTAGTTTACTTTGTGGGAATTTATTCGATGTTGATGGGGATTAGAGAATCTATGGCGCTTATCTTTAGTATTTTTATGTTGTTTCCGAGCACTAAAATATACATCAGTTTTCTTTTCAGAGCTCGCTTTGGTATTATCATTAGTTAAACCATGCCATAATTGTCCTCCCCACTTTGATAAATAGTATTTAACGTTGATAGATTCAGGTAGTTGTCTTTCAGGGAGTTTCATGCCTGGTTGGTTGGAGTTGTTGACGTATGTGTAAACGTAGTCAGTGTTGACATTGGAAACTAAATTCGCGATGGCTTGTTTATTGATTTTCTTCCACGAGTTTATTTGGTCGTCGTTATTGACTCGACTCCAAAGATTTTTCACCCATGTTGTTATATCGAAAGGTTTTCTGTCCGCTGGTGCTGCGCGGACTGGATTCTTTCCCGGTTGGTTCCTTACTTCCCAGGTCTCGTTTTGAAAGAATCCGGGTGGTGATTTATCCCATTGCATCCACCAGGATGGACTGAAAACTTCATCGAATTCTTTAGCAAATTCCAATTGCGCCCATATTTTGCACAAACTAGCATAATCCCGTGGAACAGCTTCTCTCTTATACACAAGGTAATGAGTTTTGTTGTACAGAATTATTTTCTGTTCCTTTTGACCCATTTCGTTTACTGAGCTATTTACATATGTGTAGACATAGTCACCAGCTTTAGCATCTGGCTTTGGTCGTGACTGCATACCAGTCTCTTGAGAATTGTAGTTTGTGACTTTACCCCAAATATCGCCGAGCCATTTCCTGAATTCAAACGGCTTTCTAGCAACCTTCGGTGCTGATTTTAAAACTGGTTGGTTGGAAAATTTCGAGGGACCATTGCGTAGTAAGCTGACTGTTGGATTCTGCCGGTCCACCAAAAATGGAGGTCTGAAAACCTCATCAAACACCTTCGCCGATCGCGAATCTTGATGATTCCATAATTTATTCAACTTTACATAGTCACTGGGAGTTGTTTTCCCTTTATATTGCAGATAATCTGTTCTGTTATATATTATTATTTTCTGTCTCTTTTGCCCCTTTGCATTAACTGAATTATTGACATGCGTGTAGACGTTATAACCATTTCTTGCTGGTGGGTGTCCTATCGGCGATTTTAATACATAAGGATCGTTGTATGTTGTGTAATGGAATCTGCTAAAACTACTGAGAGGTTTTGGTTTGTGAAGGCGTGGTCTATGGTTTTTAAAGCTGTTCTTTTTGTGATTTTCTGTTGTTCCTCTTTCATACTTGGTTGTGAATATAGTAGATGGCATTCGTTTTATTTTCGGGCGTTGCCGAGGTCTGTAAAGAAGATTTCTATTGTTAGAAACGTATGTAGTTTGGTAAATTTTCGTAGGTTCGAAAATACTGTTACAGCCAGTGCCATCTCTCGGCACAGTGGGGAAGACTCGGCAGTTCCATCTAATAATTTATTACAGCACCATCTATTGACGTTTTACTGAACTACATACCTTGTTAGTACGTGAAGAATAGAGATAACGCTAGAACTTTCTCGTATTGTTTATACCGGGTACGGCGCTTCTAGCAGATTCCAGAAACGCTGGAACCCAAGGCGCGCATCTCTGACTTTTCGAAGTTATATGCGTATTAAATAATTAATTATTGCTCGCTCTACCGCGAAGGAAAACATCGTGAGGAATTCTGCACGTCTAAGAGTTCTACATAATGTTCTCAAAGATATGTGAAGACTGTCAAACCGCAATTGGCCAGCGAGGTGGACTATGAGAAGAGACCCATGCCTTGAAATGAAACAGTTTTTAAAGAAATTTATTAATAAATAATTTTTCTATGCCTTCTTTTGACGGCCGCGATGGCGTAGTGGCTAGTGTAACCGACTGCCACGCCTGAGTTCGCGGGTTCGATTCCCGCACAAGTCAAACATTTGTGTGCATGAACATGGATGTTTGTCTTGGTCTGGGTGTTTCTATGTATAATATGTATGTATTTACAAAAAAGAAAAATGTATATTTGTATGTTTATCCATTGTCTAGTACCCATAGTACAAGCTCTGCTTAGTTTGGGCTAGAAGGTGTTGTGTGTATGTGATAGATTATTATATTATATTATTATTATTATAAAAAAATCTCTTATAAAACTAAATTACAGTTTAAGCAAGATAGTATTACTAAATTGCTTAAGCTATAATTTTTTCAACTTAATTCTGGTATCGTTCAAGGACTCCACGAGACAGGCCTGACCTAGTGTGGAGTTCAAGAGCAATTTTTCTTTAATCTAATAATGTTTGGTAATTTTAATACTCTAAGTACATTATAAAGTCTATTGTATAATGAAACCTCTATATATATTTTTGGCAAATAAAAACCTTATTTTATCTTATCTAAATCAGCCCTGAGAAAGAACTAAAGTCATCGACATAGCTCAGAGAATTAGCAAGCTGAAGTGGCAGTGGGCTGGCCATATCGCGCGAAGAACCGACAACCGCTGGGGTAAGCGTGTTCTTGAGTGGAGACCGCGACTTGGCAAACGTAGTGTAGGACGCCCTCCGATCAGGTGGGATGACGATCTGCGAAAGTGGCAGATGCTGGATGCGGCAAGCTGAAGACAGGGCGCTATGGCGCTCTTTGGGGGAGGACTATGTCCAGCAGTGGACTATTATAGCCTGATGATGTGTGTACCGTCCAGACCGTATTCGGCCACGGCGACTTGGTACTCGTTATTGAGAGCTTCGTTGATGTGCTCTCGGGTGACTGACATACCCGATTTTTGCCGTGAACCTGCGTCCGCAATCATTGCAAGTCAGCTCCCCTCCGACATAATTGTAATGTATGGCCGCAGGTGGTCGGGCCTTGAGCTCGTCCCGTTTGGCATCGAGCCCTTCTTTCCTTCGCCTTTCAAACTCGAACACCTTAGTGCGCACAGTGCTCCTCCACAGTGGCCTGTCCGCTGCCACTGCCTCCCACTGCGTCGGGTCAAGGTCGCAGCGCTTCATGTGACGCTTGAGCACATCTTTGTAGCGCAGGAATTGGCCGCCTTGTTTTCGCTTGCCATCCTGTAGCTCTGAATAGAAGATGCGCTTAGCCACTCTGTCGTCAGACATCCGGAAGACATGACCGCTCCACCGCAGCTGCCGCTGCATTAGATATACCTCTATTCCGCCGACATTTGCTCGTCGTAGAACTTCCGTGTTTCGTACGTGGTACTTGAAACGAACTTGAAACGAAGTTTGCCAAAGGCTGCAGCGGCTGCTCCAATTCTACTGTTGACTTCGTTATCAAGGAGGCACTTTGATGTTAATGTGCTGCCCAGATATTTGAATTTGTCTACCTGCTTAAGTGAGACATCACCGAGTTTAATGGAAACTGAGGTACTATTCGGTGTATCTTGGACCATCACTTCGGTCTTTTTCACACTGATTTTAAGACCAAGTCTACGACATGACTCATCAAGACTCGTCATAAGCCTTTGTAGACCCTCTGGGGATTCCGCCACAATACATAAGTCATCTGCATACATCATCTCGGTAATGATTGCGTTAGACACTTTGGTGTGAGCTTTAAGTCTAGATAGATTAAAGACTCCACCGCCATCGGTCCGATATCGAATACGAATGCCGACAGACAAATCCTGCAAGGCCTCCCTTACTACAACTGCAAAGTACAGGGCGAAGAGAGTTGGAGCGAGCACGCAGCCTTGCTTTACGCCGCAACTCACTGAGAAAAACTCTGAGTCTTCGCCTTGCACACTGACACAGCATCGCATGTCATCATGCAGGAGTCGGATCATTCTTACAAATTTATCCGTGCATCCAAGTTTCTTCAGGACCACCCATAGGGCTTCACGAGGCACGCTGTCGAAAGCTTTTTCCAGGTCAACAAAACATAGATACAGAGGTTGAGCCTGTTCTCGACTTTTCTCTTGTAGCTGACGAATAGAGAAGATAGCCTCACAAGTACCTCGATTTGGTCGGAAGCCAAATTGGGTTTCAGGCAGTATGTCTTCAGACAAGGGAATTAAGCGGTTCAGTAGGATTCGAGCAAAGACTTTCCCTGGAGAAGTCAGAAGGGAGATACCCCTATAGGCATTGCAATCCGATCTGTCGCCTTTGTTCTTATACAGGGCACAAATACGAGAGACTCGAAAGTCATCAGGCACTCGCTCCTCATCCCACATTTTAACGAACAGCTTCCAGATGGTTTCATGCAATTCCTTGTGCCCATACTTAAGTAGTTCTCCAGGTACATTGTCAATGCCGACCGCTTTTTGGTTCTGCTGTTGCTGGACGGCAACAGTGACCTCACGCAGAGTCAGTGGGTCATCCAGCTTGTTAATTGTGGGGAGAGTTGCTATTGAGCTAATGTGGGTGATGTCCGCAGCTCGGTCCACATTGAGCAAGGTGTTAAAATGCTCTCCCCATCTGTCGAGTACATCTTTCTTGCTGGTAAGCAATTGTGTGCCGTCAAGGGATCTCAGGGGCACTCTAGTACGAGTTGGAGTACCAGTAAGTTTGCGGACTTCATCATAAAATGCACCCAGCTGTTTGGTGTCAGCAAGCCACTGTATGCGCTCGGCTTTGTCACGCAACCACTTGTCTTTTATTTCCCGTACATATTTCCGTAGCTCGGCACCACTACGCTTGACTTGCTCCGCCTGGTGATCGTCACTATGCTGACGCAAGAGAGAACGATGCTTCTGGATGGCTTTGGTCAAAACTTTATCATTGTCATCGAACCAATCCTCGTATCTACTGAGTTTGACACCCAGTGTCTGCGAGGCGGCGATGACTATATTGGACGAGAGCGTTTGCCAGTTGGCCACAGTATCACCATTCTCAACGTCTATCTTTTGGACTGCATCACTAACTGCCTGGGCGTAGGTGTTACGTATATCTAGACTTTGTAGCTTCCCTATGTCTAGACGTTTAGGCTTCAGTCCTTGTGATCTGCGAGGAGGATGCAGGCGGAGGCTCAGTTTTGTAATGACAAGCCGGTGATCCGAGGAGCAGATGGTATTGGCATCGCGCATAACGCGTGTGATCTGTACTTGGGAAATATTTGCTTGCCGGACAATTACGTAATCTATCAGGTGCCAATGTTTTGACCTTGGATGCATCCATGTGGTCTTATATTTAGCCGGGAGTCTGAACATGGTGTTGGTGATAGCTAACTCAAACTGTGCACATAAAGGACATTAGGAGTAGTCCATTACTATTCATGTTGCCCACACCATGTCTTCCCAAGACCTTAGGCCAAGCTTCGAAGTCACGTCCGACTGTAGCGTTAAAGTCACCCATCAGTAGTACTTGCTCCCAAGGACGAATCCTGGAAAGGGATTGCGTGACCTCTTCATAAAACTTGTCCTTGATATCGTCATCCTTATCCATCGTTGGTGCATATACGCTAATGATATTGACGTAATTGTCATTGTCAAGGTGTAGGCGCAACGTGGTGACGCGGTCCAAGATGTGTACAGGACACTCCTCCAATTTAGATGCTATGTGGTTTTTGATGGCGAAACCGACACCAGATCTTCTGGGCTCGGAGGACGGGGTCCCTTTCCAAAAGAAAGTATATCCACCCTTGCGCTCTACCCTCTCCCCTTGGTCAGCCAGGTGTGTCTCACTGAGAGCAGCGATATCCACACCATAACGTCGGAGCTCCCGGGAAACGAGGGCGGTTTTTCGAGGAGGACCCAGACTGGTTTCACGATCAAGGAGGGTGCGTACATTCCACGTTGCAAATGTCATATTCCTAGATTTTATTTTGTGGCTATGTCATTTATTTCTCTGCTTTCGACCACGTTTTAGATGATGCAGAGACAGCCGTGGTTACTACCTCCGAATATGATGGCTTAAGCCTTTTTTAGGACACCTTTTCTAGACCCTTCCCCGGATTGGGGGAAGCAGGGCCTCTCTGAATAGAGCTGCTTAGTCACCCAGGGAGCTGCCGAATTACACTGTTAACCCAGTGCAGTGCAAAGCGACCATCTTCCCTGAACCGCCTGCGTGCAGACATCAGACAAAGCCTAGCTGGCATCATAACTAGACCTCTCTACCTCTGTTCATCGCCACAGGTCTATAGTTGGTATCGGAGTCCGTCATCAGAGCCAAGTCAATTGCGCAGGAGATATTAAAGTGCATGAAACGTTAAAACGACAGTGTGCGCGCGAACACAGGTGCACTCTTACCCCTACCTCTCTGTATCCAATGGAGCGGGGAACCGCTACGATCGGCGAGAGATAGAAACGTCCCTAGACATCAGCAAGGCCTCTGATGCAAGCCTAAGTTTGTAGCATGTGTTAGGCCCAGTGACTGACCGGGATCGTCAGTTGATCTCAGCGGGAGGCATCCGCTAAAAGTGGTGGTGGGTAGCAGTAGGGAAGGAGATAGGATACTATTGTCACGGGAGAGAGGAATGTGACACCAGTAGCTAGAGCAGTCCGGGGTAGCATACCCGTAGTGATCCTATTAGTACAGTTATCGGACAGATAACCGACGGGACCACTCTCTGGTCGGGGATGATGATGATGATGATGAAATCAGCCCTGTATCAAACTGTCTCAATACTGGGCATGAGCTTCTTCTCACATGCTGTTCGGGTAATGTAACCGAACACCTCATACACTCCTACACACATACATGCTTGTGTGTGCATACACGCAATAAACAATCCTTATATTATAAAAGTGAAAATGAGTTCGTTTGTTTGTTTGTTACCTTTTCACGCCTAAACCACTGAACCGATCATTCTGAAATTTTGCATATACGTTGTCAGGTGTACAGAAACGGACATAAGCTGCTTTTCATACCGAAAATAATTACTGTTCCCGAGGAAAACAATAATCAACAATAACGTTCTTATGATAATAAATGGCGCCACGTGTCTTTCGAATAATGATTGAATTATATTATTACAAGCAGAGTACAACCCGAATTAATTGTCAATTTCTAAATTAACGCGAGCGATGCCGCGGGCAAAAGCTAGTATTATATGTTGACCTAGAAATTAGGCATAAGTCAGTACATCATAAATTTACATTCGCGTCAACCGGGTTCTGATTGCAACATTTTGTACTCATCAAAAATTTTTTATAACATTAACATTCTATAGTTTAGTAGTTAACATTGTCTTATTTTAAGTGAAGTGAAATAAATTCTATTTCTGCACGTTAATCGAACTTATCCTTACTTCCTTACTAATATTATAAATGCGAAAGTAACTCTGTCTATCGGTCTGTCTGTCTGTTACCTTTTCATGCTCAATCCGCTGGACCAATATAGATGAAATTTGTAATGGAGATACCCTGAGACCCTAGGAAGGACATAGTGTTAGCCTATATTTATGACTACTGGTAACTCTGAATATTTTATTATACTATTAGGTTTACATTTTTATTTCTGGCAACACCATATTATATTAAAACGTGCAACTGACGGCTACGGAACGGACAGCACGGCATTCTTGTGCGGAGCGTTGAAGTGAACGGTTGTGTAATAAACGTCGTGTGAGAATATCGTTGGATTAAAATAAAAACCTAGCAAGTAAGTACAAGCCCAATGTGAATTTGAAGTGTTTGCATAAAATTGTAGAAAAGGAAATAAACATATTGGTGAATTGTATTAAGTGTTTTGTTTGAAACTACGAACCCTCTAATTTCTGAGCTGGGATTACAATAGGATATATAAAATCACGCTATGGCTCACGGGAGCGGCGCAGTAACCACAAATACCACTGATGCGGGTGAGAACGCGGGCACAGCTAGTCATTTATAAACCCACTGTAAGCTATACACGTACATACATACATACATACATAGATTCACGCCTGTTTCCCAGAGGGGTAGGCAGAGACTACGGATTTCCATTTGCTACGATCCTGACACACTTCTCTGGCTTCATTCACTTTCACATACACGTACATGCTGTTTATATACAGGGGTGGTATTATTATAAGAACTTAATAATAATATGGATGACTCCACGGATGGTGTAGTGGTTTAAGTGGTCGCCTCGACACTGCCCCTGCGCCGAGTACTGTGGGTTCGAATCCTACACGGGACACAAATTTCTGTGTTCCACAAATGGTTGCTCCGAGTTCGGATGTTCTTTGAGTCCGTTGTTTGAATGTTTTTAAAGTCCACCGCGGTACAGGAATTATTCCTAATGCGGGTAGTTAACGTAAGAAAAATATACAGTGTCTCCGGGTACGAAATAGCGATATTCTAAATACTTATAAAACAACTATTTTAATATACAAATACACCATAAACTTGGGACCAACACACCTCCACACTAAATGATAATGAAATTTCTCTACGTGTGTACAAAAAACATCATATCTCTAAAACTTTGGTCTCACTACGATAAAAATAGGCTTATTCGACGAGTAACAATACTGTCTGTCATTTACATTAAACAATGTGCTCACTATAAGGTGTTAAGGTTATAGTAAGCACATTGTTATTAAGGTGTTTCTATGTATAATATGTACCAATGTATTTACAAAAAAAAATAGTATATACGTATGTATGTTTATCCATTGTCTAGTACCCATAGTAGGTACAAGCTATGCTTAGTTTGGGCTAGATGATGTTGTGTGTATTTGATAGAATATTAAATTATATTATTATTATATTATATTATATTATTATATCTACAAACTTATGAAAAAAGAAAGGAATTTAGAAAAAAAAGAGTAGAAAATTCGTAAATCATCAAATTATTGTAAATTACTACCAAATCACTACCCATAACCCATTTAATGTTTTTACTAGATCGATATCTTTTGAGCTAAGCTATAATACAACATTAAATTTACAACTGTACCTATGTCTATTACTTTAAGAGTTATTGTTATCTGAACCAACGTTTCTCGACCAGATCGGAGGCGTTCTGGACAAAGGCCAGGTTAAGAGCTCCTTGAACCGACGGGCGTGTATGAGGAATGTGATGAAAGTGAATGAAGCCAGAGACGTGTGTCAGGATCGTAGCAAATGGAAATCCGTAGTCTCTGCCTACCCCTCTGGGAAACAGGCGTGAATCTATGTATGTATGTTATCTGAACATTTTTTATGTAAGTTAGCAGATAGTAAACACATTGTTTAATGTAAACAGTTTGTACTAAAGCCAGAGTCCACACAACCTTCGCTCAACGTCAATTTGGCTACCTCGGAGGCTCTCTATATAGGTACCTAATAAAGTAAAGTACTGTCCATATATTCTAAGCCTAGGGGTAAATTTAAAATAAATTTATTTAACTGGCTTCAAGAACTTGATTACGATACTACCGAACAATTGCTCAACGTCTCCAGATAAGTTCTTGTCAGCACTATTCAAACACACACTTACACACACACACACAAACACACACGCACACACACACACACACACACACATACACAAACACACATACATACATATACATCACACGCGAAACACACATGCCTCCTAAAATCGCACATACATATTATATAGCTTTATTTTTATTTATATATATATATATTTTTTTGTTTTTGTTAATTTTTAGTTTTATTTTTCATCATATTTTATCTAGTTTTGCTTTGTTTTAATTAATTCATTACATAGTCTCCTAAATGTCATGTACATGACTATAACCACTATGTTATTTAATAGGCAAATACACCCACGAGTCCCGGGTGGGGCCCTGGTCATCCGTCACACAGGGGTCTCCCTAGTACGGACTCCAGTCTCTCACAAAGGATCATTATTACCACCTACTTAGTTTATCTACTGTAAGACGCACATGTAAGTGAACCTTTGTGATGAGAGAAATAGTTTATTATTATTATTATTAAATGACAGACAGTATTATTAGGTACCCGTCGAATAAGCCTATTTTTATCGCAGTGACACCAAAACTTTTAGAGCATGTCTCTAAAAGTTTTGATCTCATCTCATCTCAGGCATTGGTCTTGTGGCGTATGTATACCTATACGCACAAGCAACATGTAAGTTTATCAGGAACCTGGAATCGAACGGAGCATCATACGTCTAGCCGCGCCGAAACCAAGCGACGCGCGAAGGCGATCGAACGGAGCATCATACGTCTAGCCGCGCCGAAACCAAGCGACGCGCGAAGGCGATCGAACGGAGCATCATACGTCTAGCCGCGCCGAAACCAAGCGACGCGCGAAGGCGATCGAACAGAGCATCATACGTCTAGCCGCGCCGAAACCAAGCGACGCGCGAAGGCGATCGAACGGAGCATCATACGTCTAGCCGCGCCGAAACTAAGCGACACGCGAAGGCGATCGAACGTAACATCATACGTCTAGTCGCGCCGAAACTAAGCGACGCGCGAAGGCGATCGAACGGAGCATCATACGTCTAGCCGCGCCGAAACCAAGCGACGCGCGAAGGCGATCGAACGGAGCATCATACGTCTAGCCGCGCCGAAACCAAGCGACGCGCGAAGGCGATCGAACGGAGCATCATACGTCTAGCCGCGCCGAAACCAAGCGACGCGCGAAGGCGATCGAACGGAGCATCATACGTCTAGCCGCGCCGAAACTAAGCGACACGCGAAGGCGATCGAACGTAACATCATACGTCTAGCCGCGCCGAAACCAAGCGACGCGCGAAGGCGATCGAACGGAGCATCATACGTCTAGCCGCGCCGAAACCAAGCGACACGTGAAGGCGATCGAACGTAACATCATACGTATAGCCGCGACGAAGGTTCCCTCTGTTTTTATACGTGGCAGTATTTATACGCGCCGCACGTACACACGCTCAAGAACTCCTCGTAAAAATGTAGAATTGTATTTACTTGTCGCTGATTGGTGTAAATGATTATTGTACACATTAGTGCTAGCGTTACTTGTATGAACAATAAATGGGATATAAGAAGGCGTAAAAAGTGAAAATATATTCTCAGTTGAATCAGTCTACGTGTTTCATTATAACCCTAACGGTTACCAGCTACGGACCTGGCTTATGCCCGCCGGCTGGCATGTTGTGCTATATGTTGTGAGGTGGAAGAAATTGTGGTCACATTGATATATACTTTCTTTACTGGTACCAGAAACATATAATAGATATACAAAAATAAACTACATAATTACGCGACCTAACTGAGCGGGTGTGGGGAGACGACTGCTGCGCTGCGCACTCACAATAGTGTGCCGTGTATATAAATTTGTAGCGTCAGCAGCCGCTACACCTTAAAGTCTATTTCATTACCTTGCTGTTACTTCTTTTACGTTATCACTTGTGAATCTGTCTCTCAAGATATCTTCATATAAAGTTGTTGGTATGTCTGTAGGGATCCGAGAAAAGGAGCGTCTGCCTGCTGGCTTCTCGACTTCTTCGCTTAGACCGCTTATAGTGTATGTATAATGCCATTGCTTCCCAAAGTCAACTGTGCCGCCTATATTCAAGGTAAATGAGCTCGCTGGATGTAATAAATCTGTGGAATTAGAAAGATATATGTTATTAGATGCGTATTTTTTTTCAAAATCACAATCAAAAATAAATTTATTCAAGTTAGGTTACAAGGTAACACTTATGAATGTCAAAGTTACACAATTTTTTCTGTGAATTTACGTTTACTGCCACGTTCAGCAAAGCAAGGGTGTAAGGTCATGAGAAGAACGGGCAAGACACTCATATATCCATAGAGTTACATTTTTACCGTGGGAGAGCCACGGTTCGGCACGAATGGGCCGGCTCAACCAGAGTGATAAAGATAAAGATCAGTTTATTTGTATAAAACATGAGTACATTTACATAAAATGCCTGATGTTATAGTATGTATATTAGGGGCTCATCATGTTTTACCCTTAGGGTATACAAATATTCAAAATTATGTTACTAAAAATAATTGATACGCACATAAAATTTCAAGTGTCATTTTAAAAAAGAAAATAGAATTATTAATAATATTCATAATATAATGCAAGCAAGTAAAATTAAAAAATAAAGATCTAATATCATTAAAATTATAAAATATGCATGTCAAAAATAAAGTAAAAAAATTAAAACGATAAAATGTCAGTTAATAAAGTCAGTAGTCACATAATGGTAAAATTATCTTTATCTGAATGCATTAAAATTATCTTTATCTGTGATACCACGGCCTCACAAAAAACCGGCGTGAAATAGCGCTTACGATGTGTTTCGTCGAGTAAGTGCGGGTACCGGAGGCCCACCATCCCTGGGGAGGGGGCAAGTTTAAAGGCTGACAATGCACTTGCGACTCCTCTGGTGTTGGGTCCATGGGCGGCGGTAATCGCTTACCACCAGGCGATCCGACCGCTCGTTTGATTCCTATACCAAAAAATAACGGAGGCATAGAGCTCGGCGGGCCCTTCTTTTCGCATAATGCTTTCCCCATATAAAATAATAATAATAATATCAGCCCTGTATTAAACTGTCCAATGCTGGGCACGCGCCTCTTCTTAATGTGAGAAGAGGCGCGTGCCCAGCGTTCTCTTACATACTTTAGCATAACAGTTTAGCTTTATTTTTGCATAATTGTTTTTGGCATACAGTTTATGTGTCATATCTTATTGAGAACCCGTAATATAGGTTCAGGTTGCCAAGCGGCCAGTTGTGATATACAATTTGTAGCGACACTAGGGTTGCCAACATATTTTCGACGAAATATAGTATTTTTAAAATAAGCTATAACAAAATATAGTACATTTATAAAAATATAGTATTTTATGGAAAACATTTATTTGTTATCTACTGTTTTTTAAATAATTATGTACCTTGTTAATGTGACATCACGGACAGGTTCGAAACGGATTATGTGCGGATATATGCTTTCGCATCAGCAGTAAAGCAGCGTCGATAGTTTTTTGAATAAAGGTTTTGGTTTGTTGTTTTTCGTTGTTGAAATATAGTATTTTAGCATACTATATATTTCTTTAACAGTATATAGTACGCAGACTCGAAATATAGTAAAATACTATATATTGTAGTACAGTTGGTAACCCTAAGCGACACATGCATGTACACAGTGCCGGATTAACCAAGTAGCAAGAGTAGCAATTGCTACGGGCCCCGCGCGAAAGGGGGCCCCGCATATTTAAACCCACTCATCTCTGCCTAAGCGTAATTTTTTGAGTGAAACTTATTACTTAAGATGTGGTATATTGAATTTACTTGATGTTACAAAAACGTGAAATGTTACAACTTTTCCTACTAAGACAATCCACGTCAAACAATCGGTAACCGACTATTTCCTTGGCGGAAATAAAACACCGAATTTCATACGGTAAACGCACAAGTTCTACAAAAAGTCGCTCGTATAAATGTGTAGAATTTCAGTCGGCCCAATAATCAGCTCTACAAAAAGTCTGACGTATGCAAGCACTCTTACCTGAAAGAATTTGCTACGGGCCCCGCGCTTGCTTAATCCGGCACTGCATGTACATTGCGTTTTGCTGACGTTAGAGAATGCAATTCATAATATTGTATGCGAGCTACACCAGTCGTCTGTTTTTTTTATTGAAGTTAAAACTTCTTTAGGCGCGTTGAGCACTTCTTGGGTGAACAAAAATCATGGAACTTGCGTCATCGTCACCGAACTTTCCATTTTTAATTATTTTTGGTTTATAAAGAAGTGTTTATGATCAAGGATTAAAGTTTTCACTTCTATCGGTAGTCCCCAAAGACTGCCACAATTTTTTTTTACTAGGTGGCATTTATTGACGCATAGTTCTCCGCGGGGGCAGCGTAACCGGAGGGGTTACGTCGGACTCACCGGCGCAGAAGTCCGTAATACCGGCTAAACCTACCACGGTGTTCCTCAACATAACCGCAATGGTGGGGCCGCGCGGATCACTTTCACATGCAGTCGCGACCCCGCCGTATGAAACGGTAGGCCAATACGCGAAAAGACCTACCCTTTGGCCAACACTTTTTCAATCCCTACTGTCCTCCCCGTTGAGGGAGGAGGAGGGAGGCTACTAACCTAATCTACATTTATGCGAGCGAAGCCGCGGGCAAAATCTGGTATTAATAATAATAATAATGTAGATAAAACCAGCCACGAGCTGAGAAAAAAGAAAGAAAACAGGAAAATAATAATATTCTACCACATACACACAACGCCATCTAGCCCAAACTAAGCAGAGCTTGTACTATGGGTACTAGACAATGGATAAACCTAAATATATACTTTTTTTTTGACGTGACAACGTCTAATAAATCGATGAACGCCGGCTGCACGCACGAAAAAGGATGACTCATTGTCCCATTACGCTCATTGTCCCGTTACGCTCATTGTCCCGTTACGCTCATTGTCCCGTTACGCTCATTGTCCCGTTACGCTCATTGTCCCGTTACGCTCATTGTCCCGTTACGCTCATTGTAACGTTACGATCGGAGCGAGAGCGCTACACCAGCGAGCGAAAGGCACGTTATGAAGTTGTCACGTTAAACTATCGTCCGTAAAACGACTTTACAGACAACCAATTTTTGTAAATACATACATATTATACATAGAAACACCCAGACCAAGACACACATCCAATTTTAAGTAACACTAAAACATCCAAAATTCTGTATATAAATAGTGTCTACTTACAAAAAATATGTATCAAATGATACATCTCACATTTCGTTATCGTGTCGTCGTAGAATAAATATATATTTCATAACAAATAATATTATTTAATGTAATAGTATATATCGTAAAATATATTTATTACCTTATCTAAGTATATATTAATACGTGAAGTAAATACTTTTTACGAAAATTGCGCGGACGGAGGAGTATGGAACTTGGCACAGTTAAAGTTTATATGGAGGAGGGGCGAATCCTAATATTTATATAAAATATGCATTGGAAATACAGTAAATTAATGAAAAAGCACTACACACACACACATCCATGCATTTGACACACGCAGTCGAAGCGCTTACAATGTAATAATGTAAATATAATTATTACATTATTACATTACATTACATTATTACATTAATATTATTAATGTAATAATGTAATTATAATTATGTATATTGATATATTATGTAACTATGGTTACATAATATATCAATATACCTACATAATTATAATGACATATACCTATCAGCAATATCTTACAAACTTTGGTCGAATTTCGAGTACTAAGCGCCGCTAGTAACCGTAATTATATTGGCAAACATTCCATAAATTAGCCATTAGTAAACTTTTATTGTCTTTGATCGCCATGTCAAAAAAACAAAAGCGAGCCAAGCTATGATTTCGTCCTTCAATCTGTCATGTAGTCGTGACCGTGGCGTGCTGGACACATTTTGCTTTGTCATGTAGGTACCTACATATACGTGACTATATATATATATACTTTAGACCGCCACGGTCACGAATAAAAATGTAAATAGGTTGGATTTAAGTCTCAAGGTATTTTATCAAGACCAAAATCGGCAGAGGCTAGAAAAAAAGGCTATTTAGTACCTCTTTATTAATATTGATATACCGGATGTCCGGTAATTAATGGATAACCTCGACGCTGTCACTGCGTAAGATTCGATCGCCACACGGGTCAAAAATGTTTTTTAATTTTTTTGTACAACTAAGGTGGCCCACCGGATGGTAAGTGGTCACCGTAGCCTATGGACGCCTGCGACACCAGAGGCATCACTTGCGCGTTGCCGACCCTTTAGGAAAGGAAGTGGGAAGGAGAAGGAGCGGGATGGGAGAAAGGGGGTAATTGGGCTTCCGGCACTCTCACTCACCGAACGAAACACAACAGTAGGAATACTGTTATTTCACGTCGATATTCTGTGAGAGGGTAGTCCTTCCCCGGTCGAGCCGGCACATTCATGCTGACATCAGCGAGGCTCTACTGTGTGGTCTACGAATGGTTGTTGCGAGTCTAGGTGTTCTTTGTGTCCGATGTTTAAATGTTTGTAAAATGTCCTGCGTCACAGTAATTTAATCCCAATGAGGTGGCAATCCATACATACCTATAATAAAATTGTAACTATTAGATGTCGGTACATTCCAAATAACATTATAAATGCGAATGTGAATTTGTTTGTTACGCTTTCACGCCTAGGTACCTATACACCACAGAAAAGAACATAATATATATACTGTCGATCATAGATCAAATATACCATAGATGCACGATCGTCGCTCGAAAAACGGCCCCAACAAAACTGTGCATAAATCAGTCGTATGCGCTATATTATGCACCTGTCCCACTCACTCTTGCGTGCGCTGCCCGTAAGCGAGAGCGAATCGACACCAGTACTACGGTGGAGACCGTACCATATATGTACTTAGTACGCTTGCGTATCGCGAGTAACACACTTAGGACGCTTTACATTGACGCGTTTTAACTAAACTATTACAAAATGTTTCTCAGTGGGCGTTCAATGGTTATTCCGGTTTATTTCCTGGAGTGCATAATAAATGCAGACACTTATAAGTAAGTAGTACTGGTCAGTGCCACATATTGACGCGGTTTTTGTATGAGAATGTGCATCTATGGTATATTTGATCGAAGCTGCCGATGCCGTCATAAGGAAAAAAGACGTAGGTATCTAACACATTTTTTCGAAATTAAAATCTTTACATATTTGGAATCAGTAAAACGAGACTAATCTGTCAGTATATTTATAAATAATGTTTTTGAAGTGAAAACTTATTTAGTGTCGTTGTGCAGTTTTTTGTGATGGGTAAAAAATGTTAAACTCGCGTCAAGACACGTGACCTGATCGAAAATTCGTAAGACGGAGGGAGAATTGTCATGTTTGTGTACGATAGCGCAATAAATGAATATTGTATTTTACCACATAAATGGTAGTACTTTTATACTGATAATTAAAGCAATTCGTGCAAAATTATTCCCTAACCATTCCAAAATATCAAAAATGCACAACGTTAATATTCAGGTTTTCACTTCTGCCGGCACTCCCGGAGTGCAACCCGTTGTTATTTTTTTTTTGGCAGATACGTCTTTTTCCATAAGACGGCAGTATAGTACCTGCCTTTCATCTCTAAAAGGGTACTGCTCCCTAGGTACCTATAGAGATTGACTGAAAACATCTACAATAAAGCGAGCAAAATTTAGTTCCAAATAAAATATAATAAAAATTCTTCAGGTAAGTTTTATAGACTGTATAACTGTACACGTCACGAGCCACGGGAGCGGAGCACTAAATCTATATCCTAATTAATATTAAAAAACCGAAAATGAGTTTGTTTGTTTGTTACCTTTTCACGCTTAAACCACTGAACCGAGCATCCTGAAATTTTGCATATACATTGTCAAGTGCACAGAAACGGACATAGGATACCTTTCATCCCGAAAAAATTACTATTCCCGAGGAAAACCACAATAATAATGATATTTAATAATTTAATAATGATTTTATTTTTCTCTTCCACAAAGGTAACTTAAAATATAATTGAAATACTTAAATAAAAACAAAAGACCCTTGTGGGAGACTGGTATCTGCACTAGGCAACCCTGTCACACAGATTACCAGGCCCCCTAAAACAATGTAAGTATTATTAAAATATTATTTGCAAGGTGGAATATCATATAATTTATCAGTAACTAAATGTAGGCTGTGGAGTGTGCGTGTGTGAGCGAAAGTGTATGTTGTGTGTGTGTGTGTGTGTGTGTGTGTGTGTGCGTGTTTGTATGTCTGTGAGTGTCTGTGTGAGGGTGAGGGAGGGTGTGTGTGTGTGTGTGTTAGTGCGCATGCGTGCATGTGTAAGTGTGCGCGCGAGAGCATGTGAGTGTGTATGTGGAAGTGATGAGGTATGCCAGATTTTTACTTAGGGACGATTAAGAGGTTTTCCGTATACTCATAATTATTATGTTTTAAAAGATACGAGGTTAGGGCTTGCTTACACTTCACTTTTGTCAGAGGATAGATGTTCGCAATAGCATTCATTTTATTATATAAATAATTGATAAGGAAAGAATAGCTCCGATGCGAAAGACTAGTTTTGAACAACTTTGATGAACATACTTTACTTTTATTGCGTTTATGAGAGTATAATTTTGGGTTGTATTGTATGTGGGAATGTTTGCGCAAGATAGTGTAAATCACAAATAGTTGCCGAACTGTAAGCACCTCGTACTTTGTATAAAGTTCAGAAGTCGGATGAAAGAAAGGAAGGCAATGTGCTACCTTAAGGACCGCTCTTTGTGCACGTTCTAATTTAATCATATGGATTTTAGAGGCTCCTCCCCATGTAGTGATACAATACGTTAGTAACGACTGACATAAAGAAATGTACACAGTCCTGAGAATTGTCGTATCAGCAACTTGTCGGAGGTTTTTAAATATATAAATAAGCTTTCTTATACGTTTGGTCAGCAGATCGATGTGTATGCTAAAGGACAAGTGTTTGTCAATAATTACACCAAGATACTTAACTGAGTCATCGCTTTCAATTTTAGGGCATGTGCAAGTAATATATGAGTCATTATTGCATGAATGGGCTGTAATGTTTAGGGATGAGTCGAGTTCGAGGTGTGTATGTGACAGGGAGATTTTATTTAATGTGAGTAAGTTGTCGTTGAGCCAACTTTTCACCTGTGTGAAACCAATTTGCGCAAAGTGAAACACTTCCTCCCAAGTATCACCATAGAAAAGAAGTGCTGTATCATCCGCAAATGTGATAATGTTACCATTTGAAAGCTTTAGTTGACAGAGGTCATTAATAAAAATTAAAAAGAGGGTAGGCCCCAAAATACTCCCTTGAGGAATACCAATATTAACGTCACACTCATCACTTATCCACTCCTCGACCTTGACACATTGAACACGGTTATTTAGGTAGCTACGGAATAGTTCCAGTTGAGTACCCCGAATTCCAAGGCGTTCAAGTTTTTTCAACAAGAGTGGCGCAGAGACGGTGTCAAATGCCTTCGCCAAGTCTAGAAATATCGTAAGAACTTTTTTCTTATCGTCAAGCTTGGTGACTATAGTATCCGTGAGTTGATGAACTGCATCATTTGTGGATCTGCCATTACGAAAACCGTATTGATTATCTGACAGAAGCATTTTAGACTCTAGGAATTTAGACAATTGTTTATTAATAAGCTTTTCGATGATCTTTGATAGAGTTGGCAGGATCGATATTGGACGGTAATTATTGACACAGTCTCTACTACCACTCTTGTGAATTGGGTGAATAAGCGACTTTTTGAGTTCCGTGGGAAATATGCCCGTGGACAGGCAAGTATTACATATATGCACAATGGGTTCCACTAACAAATATGTATATCTTTTTAATATGCTACCAGGAATATCACAAATTCCTAATGCGCAATCAGTTTTGAGGGAGGATATGATAGCTGCTATCTCTTGGATGTCAGTGGGAAGTATGACAAATGAAAAGTGGCTAGACTGCAGTAAAGGCGAGTTAGAGGCGGTGGGGTTAGCACTTATGATAGACTTAACCAATGACAAACCTATGTTTACGAAAAACTGATTAATCCTATTAACAGATTTAATTGGATTATTTCTATCAATTAGATCTATGGATGGGGTTTTCTGACTGTTGGTGCTTGTTATTGATTTGATTTTGTTCCATATCTTTTTAGTGTTGCCTTCACATTTAGCGAGTTCAACCTTGTCATATTCTTGTTTAACTTTTTTTTAAATATTATTACAAAAGTTACGGTACCATGTATAGATGATTTTATTGTTGGGGGTTGGATGAAGCTTATATTTAAGATGTAGATTGTCCCGGTTGCGCATGCATCGCAGTAATCCTGGTGTAATCCACGGTTTAATTATACGCTTACGTCTTGGGATAGTAATGTTTATTACAATAACGTTCTTATGATTATTACGTCGGCCTCGTTGGCGTAGTGGTTAGTGTAACCGACTGCCACGCCTGAGGTCGCGGGTTCGATTCCCGCACAAGTCAAACATTTGTGTGCATGAACATGGATGTTTGTCTTGGTCTGGGTGTTTCTATGTATAATATGTATGTATTTACAAAAAAAAAGTATATATGTATGTTTATCCATTGTCTAGTACCCATGGTACAAGCTCTGCTTAGTTTGGGCTAGATGGTGTTGTGTGTATGTGATAGAATATTATTATTATTATTATGATAATAGATGGCGCCACGTGCCTTTCGAATCATGATTGAATTATATTATTACAAGCAGAGTACAACCCGAATTGATTGTCAAATTCTAAATTAACGCGAGCGAAGCCGCAGGCAAAAGCTAGTATATATATAAAAATCTCGTGTCACGGAGTTTGTGGTTGCTCTCTTCTGAAACGGTTCGACCGATTTTTATTTACCTATTAGCTGACCCGCGCAACTTTGTCTGTTTCACATAAGAGAATTTTGTCCGTTTTTGCAACATTTCTCATTTATGCACGGCTCCTATTGATCGTAGCGTGATGTTATATAGCCTATAGCCTTCCTCGATAAATGGGCTATCCCGAGATTAGCGCGTTCAACCAAACAAACAAACTTTTCAGCTTTATAATATAACATACATACATAGATTCACGCCTGTTTCCCAGTGGGGTAAGCAGAGACTACGGATTTCCATTTGCTACGATCCTGACACACTTCTCTAGCTTCATTCACTTTCAGAATATTAGTATAATATTCTTATTTTTTTAATAATATTAGTATACAATAATAATAATAATAAAATGGCAAATACCCCCACCAGATAGAACAAGAACATATTAACCGAACTGCATCTTGTACATGGCTATCCAAAGGCAACATTTTCGGTGAAACAGAAGGCTTCCTTATAGCAATACAAGACCAGATAGTTAAAAACACGTAATTATAGCAAATATATTCTTAAAGAAAACATAGTCACTGATAAATGCCGCTTATGCCACCAGACCACTGAAACAATAGATCACATTACAGGAGGATGTAGTACCTACACTAGCAAATAAAGAATACACTCACCGCCACGATAATGTTGCCGAACACATAAACCAATTACTAGCACTGAAACACAAACTACTAGACACACACACAGCCTGCTACAAGTACAAACCGAAAAAAAATGTTTTGGAGAACAACAACGCAAAACTTTACTGGAACCGAGACATCATCACAGACCGCACTATACTTAGCAATAGACCTGACATAACATCATCATCATCATCATCAGGCTATAACAGTCCACTGCTGGACATAGCACTCCCCCAAAGAGCGCCATAGCGCCCTGTCTTCAGCTTGCCGCATCCAGCATCTGCCTGCAGTCTTTCGCAGATCGTCATCCCATCTGGTCGGAGGGCGTCCTACACTACGTTTGCCGAGTCGCCTGATATAACACTCACACTCAAAACCTCAAAAACAACATACTTAATAGACATTGCTGTCCCAAACACACACAACGTTAAACAAAAACATACAGAAAAATACAGAAATACATACCACTAGCCGACGAAATCAAACAAATGTGGCACCAAGATACCGTTAAAATCATCCCCATCATTATTTCTTCGACTGGTGTCGTACTAAAAAATCTAAATGTAGCACTAAAACAGCTAGAACTGCATGAAAACACATTCATACCACTTCAAAAATCTATAGTAATAGACACCTGCTCCATAGTTCGCCGTTTCTTAAACCCACCACCTTGCTCCTTCAAAATAACGAACACACAGACTCTACAGCACAGGGCACATCAACACACACAGATCTTGTACACCACACAACACAGTCACACATCACACAGCATAACACTATAAACTAGTTCACAAGGACCAGGCTACTTGGTATAAACCCGTACCTGTTTCTAAAAACCGACCGTTGGTCGAGAAAGTAATAAAATTACATATAATAATGATTTATTCCTGTAAGTAGGTTTGTAGAAACACTTTTACATGTCAATCACATTTAAAAAAATAGATGAGGCCGGGCGGCGTTTCTTATCTGACTACTCTGAGAAGAAAGGCCGAAACAAACTCAAGAGGTCACAGTCTCTTTTAAAGTCCAGACATAATATTTTATATACCTATATTTGGTAGGAATGAGAATAGATCGTAAAGCAAGGGCGCATCCACCGTTGTGGGCACGATGTGCATGCCCACAACCCTAATAGACTTGTGACGTCACACTTTCACGGTCTATTGAGATTGATAGGCTGATGATAATAAACGCTATACGACTCCTGAGACAGCGTCAAGATACCTATTTACCCAGTCTAGTGTCCCTATATTGGCTTACTGGCTACTAGAAAAGAAGAAAAAATAATAATTTATTGATTGTAATTGGTTTGGCATTTAATCGAAACTGTTTGACTATTTAATTGGACGAAATCGGGTCTGACTTCCTCCAATGATTATTTTCATTTCTAAGGCCAAAGTCCTGATGCGTGGAATAAAGGAAATAATCAAATTCAAAAGTCGTTCATGAGTCATGATTGTTCATGAGCGAATTCGTACTCCGACTCGCACTTGGCAGATTTTCGGGTGGCTGTGACCACAACCTTTTTTGAGGGCTGGATCCGTGCCTGTCGTAAAGTATATTTCATACTGCTAGGTGATTAGGCTATGAGCCACGGGGGCGGAGTACTAAACATATACAAGGATGAAACCGCAGGGACAGTTAGTAAATTAATAAATAAATGTAGGTGAAACCGCATGGGACACCACCCTTCCTCTACGACTAGTCCAGTTTATGATATAGCGTTCCGCCTACACCCAACCTTTTGGTTATATTAGGCGGAGCCGCTGTACCTTCCAGCGCCCGAAAGCACCTTCCGGGACCAGTTATAGGCAGGTCTTGTCCCCAAATCTCGACTCTCCACCCTATCCTCAGAGATTCGGTTCTTGTAAGCGAGCTACCTCGTGCCCAAGTGACACTACCTATTCTCCAGATAGGTACCGGAGCAATAAAGCCGCTCACCACTCGCAACTCCTAAGAGATGCTAACGAAAACCTCGCTGAAGCCGACGGAGAAGCCGCCTCCCATATCTCCAGTATGGTACCGGAGCTGTATAAGGCACGCTCACTTCCCGACGTACGTCCGTACGCCTACCCAAATAGGCCTACAAGCCGGGTAAGGCCAGAGTCAATCTAGCTATGACTCTTACTTGCTAAGCAGGCAAGCACCCGAGATGCGTTGCAGCAGCGAAACCACGCTGCCACTTCGCTAAGACAACTCTGTGCCTCGCGCGACCGACTGGTTCGCACTAGCCGCGCCTGAGTCCAACGCTCGATCGCTACGTGCTTGCCGAGCAAACAAACGTGTCGACCTCAGCGGCTAACCACATACCCCTGCGAGTCCAACACCATGTCAGGCACCGCGCACTCTAGTCAGCGGCCGATAGAACACGCCTTTCGAGGCGCAGTGGGCTTCCTGACCCCGCAGTACCCTGGTCCTAAGGGGGAGACCCGTAGTTCTCCCCCCGAAACCCTATCTACTCGGGTCCTGTAGATAGGGACAGTGAGAGCGAAATAAAACAAGAATCTTTGGTTGATTATACTTTATTAATAAAATTACACATACATAATATTATCAAGTCTGTCCGCCACAGAAGAGGCATTTACAGACGGCTTTGTAAATATACTGCTTGCAGTAACACGCCTAATTAAAGTAGAATAGTTATTTATAAGAGATCGTTATACATCCCAATAAAGAGATTCATAAATAGCGCAAAAAATACTAATAATCTTTTACCCTTGACTCATTTATATATACTTAAGAAATATTGTTCTACCGCTTTTCATAATTCATTATTTGATTTTTGCATAGAAAGAAAGAAAGAAAAAAATATTTATAATATCTCCATACCTACATACATAATTTTAAGATATATAATAATAAATACATTTGCCCGTTCTTCTCATGAGCCCTACACCCTTGCTTTGCTGAACATGGCAGTAAATGTAAATTCACAGAAAAAAATTTGTGTAACTTTGACATTCATAAGTGTTACCTTGTAACCTAACTTAAATAAATTTATTATTGATTTTGATTTTGATTTTACAATTATACAGAAGGTATTAGACTGTCCCACTGCTGGGCACGGGCCACTCAGTGTGAGAAGGGTTAGGCCATAGTCCACCACGCCGGCCCAGTGCGGGTTGGCAGACTTCACATATCTTCAAGAACATTATGTAGAACTCTCAGACATGTATCCTCACGATGTTTTCCTTCACCGTTAAAGCGAGTGATAATTAACTATTTAATACGCACATAACTTCGAGGAGTCACAGATGCGCGCCTTGGGGTCAAACTCGAGACCTCTGCGTAGCAGTGCAACTAGGTTATCGCTGCTATACTTAATATACTATTAGAGTTCACATTGCAACTTCCAAATGTTGAGTTTAATTTGTTTTATCAAGAGAACGAATTGTTTTCCCCCTTTAAATATTAAACTTTATACTATTTTTAATAACATATTTTAATATGTTTAAAATTGAATGCCTCCTACATCAAAATCAAATATCCCGTCAACTGTCGAGCGGACATACGCTGTCCGCAAAAATGAGTCAACAAAAAAAAACGACAAATGTATGTCCGCTGCACACTTGACTCGTTAATGGGTCAAATGTCGAGCGCATATACATTTATCCGTTTGTGTATTGTTTGCACAATTAATTTTTAATTATTTTTTACGTATTTCCACTAGACGTTCAAGAAGATATACAAGGTTATTCTTAGTATAGTGAAAACCTCTCAGGGGGTGATTGTACTTCTTATTATGAACTACTTTTGTTCTGGGACATTGCCGAAATCGCGAAAAAAAATCAGCTGTTCCATACAAAATTGGACTTTGACCTCCATAAAATGTATGGAACAGCTGATTTTTCTTCACTATACTAAGAATAACCTTTTATAGAAGACAGGGTAAAAGATTATTAGTATTTTTTATTAAACCTTGTATAAATGAGAGACTTAATACTAAATTCGTACTCTAAAGCCCATTAGACCCCTAAGGGGTTGGGTGCTACACCCTCATTGCCAGCCACGCCAGGAATGTCACTATATTTATTACCTCACCATCAACCGAATATAGGTCCAGATGCCAAGGAAAATTTCGTGATAGAAAAAAACGGGTTGCACTCCGGGAGTGCCGGCAGAAGTGAAAACTTGAATATTAACGTTGTGCATTTTTGATAGTTTGGAATGGTTAGGGAATAATTTTGCACGAATTGCTTTAATTATCAGTATAAAAGTACTATCATTTATGTGGTAAAATACAATATTCATTTATTGCGCTATCGTACACAAACATGACAATTCTCCCTGTCTTACGAATTTTCGATCAGGTCACGTGTCCTGACGCGAGTTTGACAATTCTCCCTCCGTCTTACGAATTTTCGATTAGGTCACGTCTCCTGACGCGAGTTTAAAATTTTTTACTCATCACAAAAAAGTGCACAACGCTGCTAAAGAAGTTTTCACTTCAAAAACATTTGACTCTGGAATCAAACTCGGGACCACAATCTGCTACCACGGGACAAGGCATCGGTTAAAACTATTGTTATATTAATAGACATTTAGTTACTTAGCTTACTGACTAACATTGATTTTTAATTAATGCTTTTTATGGTATAAGATCCCAATGTTAGATCAGTGTCTTTTTAACACAGCTGAAATATTACAGTATCTATACTAATATTACAAAGAGGATATGATTTTTGTTTGTTTGTTTGCAAGGACTCAAAAACTAATCATCCATTTTAAAAAAATATTTCACTATGAGAAAGCTGTATTTAAATAAAAATAAATCAAATAAAATCCTTTGTTTATTGTTCACTGGTGTCCTGTGGATTCATCCACCTTAAATGACTTTATTGTACTATTTCCATTTGGGAACGCGTTACGGGGATAACAAATACCTTAACGTAAACATATTGTCATCACATTGGCAATATTTTATTTTTTTTAAATCGGGGCTGTCTTTGGGGAATGCCGATAGAAGTGAAAACTTTAATCCTTGATCATAAACCTCTTAATAAATAAAAAATTAAAAAAATGAGGGCGTGTCGGATTCCTGATACTCTCTTAAGCGGTTATTTAAGGAGATCAAAATTTCGTTATTTTCTGCGTAGGACGCACAATTTCTGAGATATTGTTAATATTCTAAAATAATTCAAAAATGGAAACCGTGGAAGCGTGACGATGACGCGAGTTCTATGATTTTTGTTCACCCAAGAAGTGCTCAACGCGCCTAAAGAAGTTTTCACTTCAAAAAAGTAGGTATTGTTACTAACATAGGTATAACATAAATTTCAAGAAAGCTAAGCCGCATTCGCGGACAAAAGCTAAATTATGTGAAGATTCTTAATAAGCGTTATTGATGTAAAAATAATTAATAGGATTTTTGTTCTTCTGTCTGTCTGCATGGTTGTATGCGCACCACGCAAAAACGACTGCACATAATTGAATGCGGTTTTCACAGTTATATTTCTAAAGGCCTATCTTAAAATCTGATATGTTACCTAGAAGTTGAGTATTATGTGTGTACACATATCACTTACAAGAAAAATAATATTAAAGAAACAGCTCCACTTTTAAACTAATTAATATACACAGAAGATATTATAGTGCACAAATGTGTGCAAATACAAGTGCACTCTGTTCTCTCACTCTCATAATCCGATGTGACGTCACCGATACGACCGGAGAGAAGAGATCAGGCGCAGAACCAACGGCTATACGCAGTGCCGAATTAAGCAAGCGCGGGGCCCGTAGCATATTCTTTCGGGTAAGAGTGCTTGCATACGTCAGACTTTTTGTACAGCTGATTATTGGGCCGACTGAAATTCTACACATTTATACGAGCGACTTTTTGTAGAACTTGTGCGTTTACCGTATGAAGTTCGGTGTTTTATTTCCGGCAAGGAAATAGTCGGTTACCGATTGTCTGACGTAGATTATCTTAGTAGGAAAGGTTGTAACATTTCACGTTTTTGTGACATCAAGTAAATTCAATATACCACATCTTAAGTAATAAGTTTCACTCAAAAAATTACGCTCAGGCAGAGATGAGTGGGTTTAAATATGCGGGGCCCCCTTTCGCGCGGGGCCCGTAGCAATTGCTACTCTTGCTACGTGGTTAATCCGGCACTGCCTATACGTGCTTTCCGAGGCACGGGAGTGTGCTACATCGCCAACTTACTCCGGGCTGCTATTAAGACTTTTTAGCAGAAAACTCAATAACTTTTTATTTGCCTTATCCAGGATTCGAATACGAGGCATACACAGCAGTCGCATTTACTACCGCTGCGCCACGGACGTTTTCTCATATTCATACGCCGATTACACATTTATAATAAAGAGAAAAGATTTCATATTGTGTTTGTTTGTTAGGATTTAACTCAAAAACTAATCAACCGATTTAAAAAAATATTTTACCATTAGAAAGCTATATTATTACAGAGTAACATAGACAATATTTTTTTTTTAAAAGCTGTACTGTTAAGATATTATTTAAAAAAAAGGTCAGTTACTAACCTTACGTAAATTTACGCGACAGAAGCCGCGGGCAAAATCTATTTTACCATAAAAACAATCAGCTGTGTTAAAACCATATAACTAACACTGGGTTATCACACCATACACCAATAACAGGGTAAGCAGTAATCTATTACATATCGTTCATAAACACAAACTTATTTCTATGAGATAATCATATGAAATTACTCAAATTACACCAATATATAATAAATACCTTCCATTTTCCTTCTAATACCAAGATGTATTAGTTTCTGTATGTTCTTAGTAATAGTCCTGTATCTACCGTGGATATAATATATTTAATAATTAAACAATTGTTTAGTTTTTTTCATTTTCTGAAAATATGTTTAATGAAGAAATAAGCCCTTTTGAAAAGTTACTCCTCATATATTAATAGTATTCAGCGTGGCAACACCCTTAGTGTTTCCAGATCTGGCGAACGCGCCGCGAATGCGCCGCTGCGTGCGTGCATTTCAAGATCGCGTGCCGTTTCTGCGCCACCTGCGCGCCATTACGCACTGTGCGTGAACGCCGCTGCGCGCGTGAGTTGTGCAAGCCTTGCGTGAGTTACGCCAAAGAGGCAAACAAAGTACAGTAATACATCGACTTACGCTACCCCAACGTACGCGAACTCAGAGTTACGCGATTTTCAAATCTAGTCGATTCGTCTTTTATTTGATCATCGCACAACTCTCAAATATCGATTTCAGACTTACTGTTCCTACACTATTGTTTAGGAATTGAGGGATTATTGCGAGAAATAATCTTTTTTAGATTTTATGAAGCCTTCTATATCACAATAACGTCGGTTGGCGATTATATTTGTAAAATCCAATACGTGTTTATACGCTAAACTCTACCCTGACTTACGCGGTTATCGCTCAGTCCCACCTATCGCGTAAGTTTGGGGTATTACTTGTACAGTAACTGCACGCGTGCCGCAAGCACGCAGCTCGCGAACGGCGCCATTCGTGACTCATTCGCCATATCTGGACGCACCCTTACAGAAAGGTATGGTCATATTTGAGTATTATATATTATAACCAATGAAAAATCGCGACAAATAAACGCGAATACATTATATGCACTAAGATTTAGAATTTATTTTTTATCGATTTATCGATATCAGCACATTTTAGTCGATACTTATACAACGCTAGCAGATGACTTGAGTGATCTCAGATGCAGTTTTGATAATGATGTAAAGCGTTTATATCGATATTTTATATATAATAAACGCTGGACGCTTTTGAAAGGTACTGGCAGAAGATATCCACCAACAGAGTAATTTGGAAGTCCAAGGGAGAGACTTTTGACCAGTTGTGGGACATATAAAAAGCTGATTTTTAAACCTTGCAACTAACATAAATGTAAATTTAGTAAATGTAATAAACTCACTAACCTCTTTGACGTTCATAAGTGTAACTTTGTGACCTAAATGAATAAATGATTTTTGACTTGACGAAAAAAAAATGAAAATATGGCCACACTTTTCTGCTTCACGCTGTATACAGAATGTCACATAAATAATGGATAATCATAAAACAATATATAGCAGAAACATGGAAGCCCAAAATTAAATACTAAAAAAAATGATTCAGAGGTACCTAAGATATGATAATAATATCAGTCCTGTATTAAACTGTCCCACTGCTGGGCACGGGCCTCTTCTCAGTGTGAGAAGAGTTTGGCCAGAATGGTAAGGGTTAGGTCTAAGATATGTATATAATTTTAGAATAAAATATCTATTATCACAATAGTTTTGAAAATCATGGCTACAAGTAAATGAAAATCATTAAAATGCGTATTTGATCTGTTAAGTTTTAGAATACCATATATAATTATTAAAAATTGTGTCTGGACACCGGTGTGCTACTGCGACTCAATACACATTTTTTATGATTTTTATTTACACACGGCTACACATCAAGTTAGACACCCTATATACGCATAACTACGCTACATACAAAGGGAATTGTCGGAAAAGGACAGTGCATAGTGGTGTCGATGTAATGGTAAGCATAGATTATCGCGTTCCGTTCAACGTGAATGAGACAAAATAACAAAAATATAACGCACACGATTCGCAGCGTTCAACTTCTAAAAGTTCAAAGTTCAAACAGTCTAGGTTGATGTGTCGCTGTGTGTATACAGGAAAGCAAAATATTGTGAAAATTGTTTTATTTTTAAATATTTTTTTTTGTATTTTATTTTAGTTTCCTACCTCTGCTAAAAGTTGTTCGAGAATTATCGATTCTTTATGAGACATCTTGTATAAAAATTTACCTATTTTTATGAATGTCAATGTACTTTTTATATAATTATAAATAAATTAATTGTGATAAAATTGCTGTTTTGAACGAAGAAAACCTGTGAAAATGTTTTTCATACAAACTATGTATTTCATAAATGTTTTTAACGGCATATCCGAATTTAATGCTTATTATGTAAATATGGCAAATTATAGTAAATAATTAGAAATGACAACAAACTTAAAATAACCTATTGCACAAAAATATAATATATATCCTAATATTATAAAGAAAAAGATTTGTATTTTTGTTTGTAATCAATAAACTCAAAAATTACTGAACCGTATTTGAAAATTCTTTCACAATTAGAAAGCTAATTTATCCAGAAGTAACATGTGCCATATAACATCACGCTACGAGACAAGGGAGCGGTGCAGTAATCATAAAAATGGGTATAATAAATACAGTCTTTTCCGAAATGCAAATGAAACATCAACATAACTAATTTATTTTGAAATTAGATGTAGACAAAATACGACAATTTCATAGGTCGACTCAGTATATTTTGATATACATTGATGCATCTAGAGTTATCTTTCGGAGGGGGATGATTTCATGACCAGCAATGGACTACATACAACTCAAAAGATCGAGTTGAAACCTTAGACAAAGAAGCAATAGACAGAACCATAATGAAACTCTTGAAACTACAGACAAAAGATGCTTTGTCACAGTTTTTGCCAAGAACTAAGGTGTTTGAGGTACCTACATCCCGCAATACTCTGCAGAAATTTGCTGAAATCAGCGAGGCTCTACTATTCTATATTCACTTGCACATTGCATGTAATGGGTACATCTAGAGGTACTTCATCCAAGGTTGCCTTCCTCACCCAGCCCTCTAACCCTTAAATACATCAATGCTGATATCAAAGATTTAAACCATAGACGGGTCCCCACTTAGATCGCAATGTGTTCACCAAGAAGAATGAGCTCACATTCCTTTTACATGATAGAAAACGATAGTTTGCAATCTTAACTAATATTATAAATGCGAATGTGAGTTTGTTTGTTACGCTTTACTTCTCGATCGATCAACATGAAATTTCGCATACACGTTGTCAGGGGTACCTACAGAAAAATACAAGAGTACCTACCTTTTATTAAAAAAAAAAGCATAGATCCAAAATTAAAATAGAATTAAAGAATGATAATAGAAAGAAAGAAATTAATTGGCGAAATTCGCGATTAAGACTGCACCCGGCAAGACGCGGTTGGACTGATGACAGAGCTCGATATTCAAATCGGCGCGCGGCCGCC
The DNA here is from genome assembly GCA_963564715.1 of Catocala sponsa. Taxonomy (NCBI): domain Eukaryota; kingdom Metazoa; phylum Arthropoda; class Insecta; order Lepidoptera; family Erebidae; genus Catocala; species Catocala sponsa. The sequence continues at coordinate 6,463,724 of OY751356.1, read as the reverse complement.
ATAGTAAAATTGTATGGAGGATTTGAAATGCTTTTTTGATAAATTTGTATCTTTATTGTCAACCAATAACTTAAATATTTGGGACGGACAAATTGTAATATAACTATTTATGTTTCGTTTAAGCTGTAAAATGGGACAGATTTCTACTGTTATAGGTAATCTAAAAATCACTTAATACGAGCTTACGTTTTTGCATTTTTCGTGCATATTTGCGTAATTTTGTAGGTGAAAATATCAATTATTTAAAGTTTTTAACACGGAGTAATTGTAAACACATTCATTATTATGGTAAATGTATATTTTATATTTGTATTAACCTTTTTACAGCTTGTGTCGTATTTTTTTGTTCTATTTTCGTCCTATTAGCTGCGTTGTACGAGGCTGATTAAAAATAAAAATATAAAAACTTATTGACTATTTTTTAATCGATAGATCGATTGCACTTCCCTAATTATTGTAGATATTATTTTATCGATTTTTAGCCGGGCGCTAAGGGCACAGCAATCGATATTTAGCTAAGCGCTTAAAAGGTTAAACAAAAAGTGTTGCTTTAACAACTTAACGGTGACCGCCTGTTTTGGCACATTTCGCTCGGCGCAGTCTTAACGCGAGCGAACGTAAATTCAAGCCCACTTATTTCAATATGAGTGAGCGTGATAACACTATATTTATAATTCATATGTCATGTTGACATTGTGTGTCGGATGACAACTTAACGTTCAGAAAGGTGACCGTATTTAAATATACTAGCGCATCTATGGCTTAAATCTTTGGTTGACATATTAGAATTAATTAACATTTAGAGTTCATTAATAAATAATGATATAAAACTACCCTACAAGAGATCCACTCACAAACAAGTTTGTGTTAATGCGGTGTGTAGGTCCACCAGACTCTTTAAGGAGACACTATTCTATAAGTCGAATAGGCCCACAATGGCCGAAGGCCTATAAATAAAGTTTCATCGGTCTGTTCGTTCCGTGAAACACATTTAATACGAAATTCATCCTGTATTTTGGTATGTAGCCTCTTGATTGTCCTAAATCTTTTTATGTAGTAATCTGAACATAGACCAGGGTCGATAATTTTTGAAACCAAAAAAAATAATAGTAGGATGAAACATATTGGAAAAGGAAGAGAATATAACAAAAATTAAAGGAAACATAATTTACGGGCGATCTGAGGTCGGGAAGTGGATGGGGGTGGGGGGGTAAGGGTAAAAAACGGTTTATCTCGATTTCCGGCAAAACTAGAAGTCCTATGGAAAAAAGTTAAATAGCAAAGTTGTAGGTAATAAAAAGATCTACAACTTTTGTATTTACACTTTTTTCACATAACCTCAAAATTTATGTGAAAATTCAAATAACCAAGTTTTTGGTTTTTTATTTTTATCTTTTGCAAAAAGATTATTTTGTACTTGAAATTTTATGAAAACTTACCTTTTTATGTCCCAAACACACTGATTTTTTTTAAATTTAAAATATTTATTTTTGCAGCTTATTTTTACTTAATATCGAAAAAGCACCCTAATTTTCAATCGAAAATTCACCCGTCAAAATATCTGCTTTTTTAAAAGTCGGGGGGCTTTTTGTTCTTTAAAATCTCTACTTTCTGATGGTGTAAAAAAATATACATTACTATGGTAAATTTTCTCAGAAAATGCAAAAAAACGAAAAAAGCTCGCTTCTGAATTTTTTTTAGCCCTCGGGAACAATTTTGAGCTATTTAGTAAAATGTATACTTTAATTACTCGAAAAACGTAAGAATGGAATCTTACGTTTACATGATAAAAAAGAAATTACAAATCCATAAAACATAAAGATTGCAAAAAATATGCGAAAATAGTTGTTCTAAATATTAAAGATAGGATTTAAAGGAGATTTTATCTAAAAATGTATGCTGCAATTTTTAACTTGTTTCCATAGTACTCCTAGTTTTGCCGGAAATCGAGATAAACCGTTTTTTACTCTTACTCCCCCACCCCCACTCACTTCCCGACCTCAGATCGCCCGTAAATTATTTTTCCTTTAATTTTTGTTATATTCTCTTCCTTTCCCAATGGGTTTCATCCTATTATTTTTCACTTTTTACCATTTTCAAAGGCTTCGGCACTGGTCTAACAATGTCATTTTGAAAGAGAAAAATCCGAAGAAACTACTTTGTAAGTTTGTTTCGTTCGGCCCGAAGTTTCGGATAGACATTTTCAAAGATTCGGGTAGATATTCGTCGCTTTGGATATCAGCATAGCTACGCAATTTTTAAGCACGAGTGTTATGGGATAACAAGATCCAATGCTTTGCTAAAGTATGCTACGCTTACTATCAGGACTGCCAGTCATCCGGACTATGTTGTAGTGATGTGAATTTATCGATTAAATACCGAATAATTTAAATAATTAAGCAAATTGATTTATTCGTCCTTCATGAAAATCGAATAAGATTAATTGTCTTATTCAAATTATCAAGAAAATTTAATTATTCCAATCACCAATTAAATAGAGTTATTCGAATCATCAATCAAATCCAATTATTCGAATCATCAATGAAATCGAATTATTCGAATCATCAATCAAATCCAATTATTCGAATCATCAATGAAATCGAATTATTCGAATCGTCAATCAAATCGAATTATTCGAATCGTCTAGCAAATCAAAATATTTGTCACATTGTTTATTATTCAAATACATTAGTTGTTGGTATTGATTGTTTATTTGAATAAATAGCTTAAATACGTATGTAGATATCGCTAAGTTTTTACGCGGTACAATGCAATAGTGGCCTATGCCACTATGGCATTGTATCGCGTAAAAACCATACTAGGGGGAAGACCTATAAAAAGGTCCTTACTTTAATGATAATACAATCAGTGACCATGCATTGATCGCCATTCGAAAGTGTGATCAAACATTCGAATAATCGAATTAGATTTTTAGTAGCTATAGGGTATTTGACTACATTTTATTAAATAATTAATTAAATAATTACGATACCTATTAAATACACTAAAAAAATAGAATCCATTCAAAGGTAGTTGAGATAATTGTCAAGTCACACAAAAGTGACACACAATACCATTTCGTGACGTAAATGCTATTTAAATGCACATGTGCGACGGAGATAGCTACACATCCCAACTACGCCACCATAATTTTTCTAACAAAATTTCAAACAATAATTACCCCATCATTTCATAACCAATTCACAAAATAAATAACTTTTTAAATACTGTTACATATAAAACAAAATATTACATCTACGAATAAATCGATCACAAACAATTTATTCGAATGTTACTCGATGATAAATGTTAGTAGACAGACAACAACAAAAAAATAGGCAACTACCCTACCGCATAATTATGCTCCTTACTCGGACGTATTCATAACCTCGCAAAAAACGACTTCGCAATTCGGCTTAGCGGCTTTAAAAGCCTCAACACCTTCCGCTGTGACATTCGTATGCGAAAAGTCCACTCGCCTAATATGGGGTGCGGCTCTAGCCAAATATTCCAGACTTCTGTCAGTGATGTCCCTGTATCCAGTAATGGAAAGTACCCTCAAATTGGTATGATGATGCCTCAACGGATCTCTCAAATTATTCGCAATTTGCAGTTGGCGGATCAAGTCATTTTTGGCTCGGCCAAAACCCAAAACAGCCATATCTGAAACCAGATAATATACGAAATGTGGCTGGAAGAAGAACTGGACTAAGGGTTGACCTTCGCCTCTGAGAAGGGCTGGTAAGTAAAGCCGGCGAAGATATCGGCCAAGATGGTGGTTGACCGGCCGAATGCGGATGTTTGGTAACCCGTTATTCACTGGTTGGTCAATATCTGGTTCACCGGGAATAGCTAACGGACCATCCGGAGGGTTGGGTCCACGGTTTTCGGGAAACGGTGGAATTTCGAACAAACCAGAGGTTATTGGTGGCTGATTCATATTTGGTGGCAGAATGTTTCGGAGTTCGAAACTTTGTGGGCTGTTAAATGAGCTTTCGCCGTCTGTTAAATCATCTGATGCTCTCTTAGCGTTTGTTGAAGACGCGGCATTTTCAGCGTTACTTGGGTGCATCGTTTTAATTTGCTCGTTGACCAGTTGTCTGTGTTCATCAAGAGTTGGAGGGTCTGATTTAGCTTGGGGTTCGTACGCATCATCTGGTATTGCAACTGGAGGCATGTCGACTTGTGCCGGCCCTGAAACCACGATGATTCGTCGTGTTGAAGGACCTGGTTGGTCATTTTCTGGTGTTTCCTCATTGCCATTGTTTTCGATGCGTCGGCGTGATCGTTTAGCTTCTTCCAGACTTTCGTCTATTATTGGTCTTTTGGAAGGCCCTGGTCGGGGACTTTGTTCTTTCTCTCGCCTTCGTTTTTCTTCTTGCCTGCGTTCTTCTTCTTGCCTGCGTTCTGCTTCTAGCCTTTGTTCTTCCTCTTGCTGGTGTAGGTTGTCGTAATAAATATGAATGTCGTTGTCACGCTGGTAGTTTACGTGGGTTCTGTGGGAGAAAATAAAATTGTATGACGACTGTTTTTGAATTAAGTGGTAAGAAAAGGTATATTATGCTATGATTTTGTAAATCATTACATAATCCTAACTAATATTACAAATGAGAATGTGTGTTTGTTTGTTTGTTACGCTTTCACGCCTAACTACGTCAGGGGTACAGAAAAGGACTCAGGGTACTTTTAATTCAGAAAAAGTGTTGATATGTAATGATATATGTATATACTAATATTATAAATAGGAACGATTAGATTTTTTGATTATATGTTTGTTTGTAAGGATTTAACTCAAAACTACTGAACCGATTTAAAAATATTCTATTCTATTAAAAAGATATATTATCACCGAGTAACTTAGGATATATTTTATTTAAAAAAAAGGTATTATAATCTACTTTTACGCGAGCGAAGCCGCGAGCAAAAGTAATTATATAAATCTAGTGATACAGGTAAACTTACAATCGTTCAGACAGAGCCCAGTTCATGAAGCTGCCTAGTGTATACTCATTGAATGTCCGTTCAGGAACAGTTTCCGTGGGTATCTCTGATTCATCGTCTTCCTCCAAAAGCTCTGGAGGAGGGGTCTTGCATTTGAAGTAATCAGGCTCCTGTGAATAAACCAGTTATCATAAAGAGAAAGAGTACTCCCTTTCCTTTCCTAAAGTGTCGGCAACACGCAAGTGATGCCTCTGGTGTGGCAGGCGTCCATAGGTTACGGTGACCACTTACCATCAGGTGGGCCGTATGGTAGTGTGCCACCTAAGTTGTATAAAAAATAATAAAAAATATATATACAGGCTGTCCGGTAATTAATAGATAACCTTGAAATGTCTTATAGCAGAACTGATAGCCGTTCAGAAAAAAAAATTACCATATTTAACTTTCTTGTATACACTACGACCGTAAATGAATGAATTCCATCGGTTTTTTGTTGTTTTATTATTAAACACAATTTATGCTAATAGATAGACAGTCAAAAGTATGACTAGCTATTACATTTTTTTAATATATACATAGTCTGGTCATAACTTCTGTCACACAATAAAAACTTTAGTATTTAAAATGCTGGCCACAAAAAAGTTTATTGAATTATAATTTAGAATTTTTCATGAATATAAAAATGTATACTTTTTAGAATTTTACTCATTTTTAAATATGGAATGGACACTTAAAGAAGACCGTGTTGTGGTTATTGCGTTGCGTCGTTTGCGGTTACGCGCCAATTCAGATTTCTGACATATTGAAAAATTTTAATATAACCATAAGATTCGTTTATCGTACCATCAAACGATACAATGAAGACTCTAGTTTAGATGACAGGCCAAGAAGTGGTCGCCCTCGCTCTGTTAGGACTCCAGCAGTGATAAAAGCTGTGAAGGCGCGAATTCAAAGAAATCTCATATGTAAGCAAAAACTTTTGGCCCTTCAGATGGATTTAAGCAGAACCAAGGTGAAAAGGGTGTTAAATGAAGACTTAGGGCTTCGGGCATATCGAAGAAAAACAGGCCATCGTTTGGACGCTCGTTTAATGGACCTGAGGTTGAAGAGATATCGTGCTTTGTTGAAGCGGTACGCGAGAAACAAGCATCGGGAAATTCTTTTTTCGGATGAAAAAATTTTTAATGTGGAAGAGAGCTACAACAAACAAAATGATAAGGTGTACACAGCAGTGGACACAGCAGTAAAGAAGCGAGCAACCGTATTCCGCGTGTCCAACGAGGCCATTTTCCATCCTCACTCATGGTTTGGTCGGGAGTCTCTTATTGGGGCTTAACTGAGGTACATATTTGTGAGAAAGGCGTAAAAACGAATGCAGTTGTGTATCAAATACAGTCCTCACGAACCTTGTGGAACCTGTTTCTCATAGCATGTTCAATAACAGGCGCTGGGTATTCCAACAAGATTCTGCGCCAGCTCATAGAGCGAAAAGCACTCAAGACTGGCTGGCGGCGCGTGAAATTGACTTCATTCGGCACGAAGACTGGCCCTCCTCCAGTCCAGATTTGAGTCCTTTAGATTACAAGATATGGCAACACTTGGAAGAAAAGGCCTGCTCAACGCGTCATCCTGATTTGGAGTCACTCAAGCCATCCTTGTTTAAGGCAGCCGCCGAAATTGACATGGACCTCGTTCGTGCTGCGATAGACGACTGGCCGCGCAGGTTGAAGGCCTGTATTCAAAATCGCGGGGGTCATTTTGAATAAACTTTATTAGCATAAGAATCTGTGTTTTATTAAGTTCATTTTGGTATATAAATGTTTACATAAATAATAAACATGTCTCAATTATTTCATATTAAACATGTGACAGAACTTATGACCTGACTATGTATATATATATTTTTCATTCTATTTTTCTGAACTACCTTCAATTCTACTATAAGATATTTCACGGTTATCCATTAATTACCGGACAACCTGTATATATATTTTTTTATACCACTAAGGTGGCAAACAAGCATAGGCCCACCTGATGGTAAGTGGTCACGGTAGCCTATCGACGCCTGCGACAACAGAGGCATCACTTGCAAGTTGCCGACCCTTTAGGAAAGGAAGTGGGAAGGAGGAGCGGGAAGGGGAAAGAGTGATTGGGCCTCCGGCACTCTCACTCACCGAACGAAACACAAAACACAACAGTTGGAAACAGTGCTATTTCACGTCGATATTCTGTGAGAGGGTAGTCCTTCCCCGGTCGAGCCGGCCATTCATGCTGAAATAAGCGAGGCTCTATTACTCTAATTTTATATTAGTTAATAATATAATGAGTAGATGCAGATGCACCTCTCTGCAAGTAATCCTGGCGGCGTCCATGCTACCATCTCTTTTAATTTCACGTTACAATATAGAAGAAGATATCATCTCTCACCTGCTTCTCCCATTCTTCTAACTCGCTGTATGGCTGCAAGACCTCTCCTGGTCTATGCGAATGGACCGCCGCTGGCATGAACACGGATTTTAGTGGAGGTGAGCAGTATAACTCCTCGAGTACTGGCAGCCAGCCAAAAGCTGATACTTCCTGATCTCCTACGGGAGATCCTCGCAGATCTACGATCTGGGACGAGAAAGAGTTATCAGCACTTTGTCAGACTAAATATTAGGGGTCATAATCATCTATACTAATATTATGAAGAGGAAAGATTAGATTGTTTGTTTGTTTGTTTGATTCTTTGTAATGATTGAACACAAAAACTACACAACCGATTTTAAAATTCTTTCGTCATTAGATAGCATTATTATCACCGAGTAACATAGGGCATATTTTATTTAAAAAAGTACTGTATCTAACATAACATAATCTAACCTACTTTTACACGAGCGAAGCTGCGGGCAAAAGCTAGTAAAAATATCTTGCTATAGGCTACATGTGTGCGTTAGACATACTAATTATTTTACCTTATTTGTGTATATGTGTGTGCGCGTCTGTGATGCGTCTGTGTGTGTGTGTATGCGCGTCTGTGTGTGCGCGCATCTGTATGTGTGGATGTGTGTATCTGTGTACGTGCGCGTGTAAATGGGTTTTTTGCTGGCAATATGGATAGCTAGCAATTTTTCAGTGTCGTCATACTTGTATGTTTGTATGTTTAACTACTCACCCGGACTCGCTTGAAGCCATTCCTGGCGGCAAGTGTAGCATACTCCACGCACTCAGTCAGACGTCTGCAGTGTTTCATGTATAACTCTCGAAGATGCGGCAACTTGCTCACAGCGACCATACACTTGGCGTCGTACCAGTCGCACTCCGATACGTCCAAGTACTAAAACATGAGAGAAATTAAATATTGAAATCATAGAAAGTCAAATAACAAAACTGTTTAGGCCTTAAAGTATGTGAAATATAAACAAAATTTTAACAAAAAAAAAACCGCCTTCAAATAAGAATATTCTAAAACTTAAAATGCACAAAAAAGTTAATAAATAAATGCATATTCTTGTGAATAATTAAATTATTGTTATTAATGGAGTCGGTGTGAGCCAAGGTAGGTTTGTAACTAATTAAACATGAGATGTCTTACTATAATCATAACATAACATTGGCATCCACAATTACACACATAGACGCAGCACGCGGCGCGGGCGGCTGACACCGACTCCAAAAATAACAATAATTTAATTATTCACAAGAATACTATAAGTACTGATGAACAGTTACCTTCCGAGATACAGTTTCAACAAGTTCAGAACCGTACTAGTTCAGTACTGAACTTTATTGTTAAAAATAAACCTAATCTAATCTAATAAAAACCATTTTTGTAAAACAATTTAATGGCATGCTATAAATCTTTTTACATTTGAGGTTAAGTATGGAAATAAATCACGGTATGATTTGATTTGATTTTAGTACCTATATATAGACTAGGCCAGGTTAAGAGCTCCTTGAACCGACGGGCGTGTATGAGGAATGTGATGAAATCGAATGAAGCCAGAGAAGTGTGTCAGGATCGTAGCAAATGGAAATCCGTAGTCTCTGCCTACCCCTCTGGGGAACAGGCGTGAATCTATGTATGTATGTATGTATATAGACTAGCTGACCCGTGCAACTTCGTCTGCTTCACATAAGAGAATTTTCCTAGTTTTTGCAATATTTTTCATTGCTGCTCCGCTCCTATTGGTCGTAGCGTGATGTTATATAGCCTATAGCCTTCCTCGATATGGGCTATCCAACATTAAAAGAATTTTTCAATTCGAACCAGAAGTTCTTGAGATTAGCGCATTTAAACAAACAAACAAACTCTTCAGCTTTGTAATATTAGTATAGACTAGCTTTTGCCCGCGGCTTCGCTCGCGTTAATTTAGAATTTGATAATCAATTCGGGTTGTACTCTGGTTGTAATAATATAATTCAATCATGATTCAAAAGACACGTGGCGCCATCTATTATCATAAGAACATTATTGTTATTTCCTCGGGAACAGTATTTTTTTTCGGGATGAAAGGTAGCCTATGTCCGTTTCTGTACACTTGACAACGTATATGCAAAATTTCAGGATGATCGGTTCAGTGGTTTAGGCGTGAAAAGGTAACAAACAAACAAACTCATATTCGCTTTTATAATATTAGTTAGGATTACAGAAGCGAAAAATGGATAATTCTATCAATTTAACTTTACAGCAACACAACCAAATATTATCTAAAATCATCCCGGATCGTCGTCGTCATAGAATTAAATCAGGATGTTGATTTCCTACATGGAAATTCAGTGAGATCATATAGCTTTGCTGCCTTCGATCAAATATACCATAGATGCACATTCTCATACAAAAACCGCGTCAATATGTGGCACTGACCAGTACTACTTACTTATAAGTGTCTGCATTTATTATGCAATCCAGGAAATAAACCGGAATAACCATTGAACGCCCACTGAGAAACATTTTGTAATAGTTTAGTTAAAACGCGTCAATGTAAAGCGTCCTAAGTGTGTTACTCGCGATACGCAAGCGTACTAAGTATATGGTACGGTCTCCACCGTAGTAGTGGTGTCGATTCGCTCTCGCTTACGGGCAGCGCATGCAAGAGTGAGTGGGACAGGTGCATAATATAGCGCATATGACTGATTTATGCACAGTTTTGTTGGGGTCGTTTTTCGAGCGACACGATCGTGCATCTATGGTATATTTGATCGATGTATGCTGCTGACTAACCTGTCTTCGGTTTTCATGTATTAATTGTTCGATAAAATCAATTTGTAAATTACACTTGAAAGACGAACTTGTTCGGGTCAGCTAGCCTATACTAATATTATAAAGCTGAAGAGTTTGTTTGTTTATTTGTTGGTTTGAACGCGCTAATGTCAGGAACTACCGGTTCGATTTGAAAAATTATTTTAGTGTTGGATAACCTATTTATCGAGGAAGGCTATAGGCTATATAACATCACGCTACGACCCACGGGGGCGGCGCAGTAACGATAAACGCGGGTGAAACCGCGGGAACATCTAGTTTAAGATAAAATAGTATTTGACGGCCTCGATGGCGTAGTGGTTAGTATAACCGACTGCCACGCCTGAGGTCGCGGGTTCGATTCCCGCACAAGTCAAACATTTGTGTGCATGAACATGGATGTTTGTCTTGGTCTGGATGTTTCAATGTATAATATGTATGTATTTACAAAAACAAAGTATATTTATCCATTGTCTAGTACCCATAGTACAAGCTCTGCTTAGTTTGGGCTAGACGGTGTTGTGTGTACGTAGTAGAACATATTAAAAAAAAAATGTTATTGTAAATTGTCTCAAGTTCAAACATACTGTGGTCTAACTGCCGTTGCGAGGGTACCTACATGTAGAATAGTAAAATATATATATGACCTAATTAAAATACCTAGGATAAGAATTTTATAAATTCTCACTTACTAACTGGCTAATACTGCCGTCATAGGAAAAAAAGACGTATCTGCGATTTTTCATATAATAATAACGTCCTCCAGACTGAATTTCGGTCACGGCGGCCAATCTTAACGGAGACTGGCCATCTGCGCAGGAGATATTATAGTGCACTCTCTGTTCTCTAACTCTCAAGATCCGATGGAACAGATAATCCGACACGACCGGAGAGAGATCAGGCGCAGGACCAACGGCGCAACGTGTTATCCGAGGCACGGGGGCGTCTAACACCGCCAACTTCCTAAATCCGGGCTGCTATTGAGATTTCTTAATAGAAAAACCCAATAACTTTTTGTTGGGATTCGAACTCAAGACCTCATGCATCGCAGTCGCATTCACTACCGCTGCGCCATGGAGGCAATATATTATAATATAAAAATACTGGCACATGCGTCTTTTTTACTGATTTCAAATTCGTAAAAAGCTCAATTTCAGTGAAAATTACGGCTGAATATATAACGGCGTTCTTAGCTTAATTATGAACCTTATACTACACTTACCTCCAGTTTAGGGAGGCTGTAATGGACCCTGTGAAGATACGAAGTATATTCTGGAACGTTGTAGCACCAGCTTCCCTTCAGAGACAACTTCTTCAGAGTAAGAGGAAAGTAGATCAGGCTTGTCTGTGGAAATCACCCGTAGGGATAGGAAAAAATGTTAGACACATATATTATATATATTATTACTTATACTTCAATCAAATATGTGTCCTCACTGTTCTTGAAGGGATGAAAAAGTGTCGATACCAAGAAAAGTGAGCTCACACATTCCATTTACATGATAAAGAATAATAGTGGACCGATTTTGAGAATTCTTTCACTATTAGATAGCGTTTCAGCGCATAATGTCCTTTCTCATATGGTCCTTTTCTCGAAATGTCCTTTTTTATATAGGCCTTTTATTTTATCTAAATGTTATCACCGGGACTATATTTCACTAACAAAGTACTTATATAAATATAACCTAACCTTTTTTTAAGTGAACTAAGCTAAAAGATAATTTTGCAAAAAAATAAAAATTGCTAGGCGCTAGTGCAAAGTCATATCGACACATACAAACAAAGTCTCAGGACTATATCAACGAAAGAGTAGGTAGAGATTTCATCCACATTTGGCCAGCTATGGTCATAGACCTATATAATAGGGAGCGACCCCATTGCCATACCGGTAGTAGAGCCTCGCTGATTTGAGCATGAATGGGCCGGCTCGACCGGGGAAGGACTACCCTCTCACAGAATATCGACGTGAAATAGCAGTATTCCTACTGTTGTGTTTCGTTCGGTGAGTGAGAGTACCGAAGGCCCAATCACCCTCTTTCTCCCTTCCCGCTCCTTCTCCTTTCCACTTCCTGTTTTTCCTTAAGGGTCGACAACGCGCAAGTGATACCTGTGGTGTCCATAGGCTACGGTGACCACTTACCATCAGATATATATTTAAAAAAAAACGTAAACCCAAGATCACTGCCTGAACCGAGAATCAAAGCTAAGTCAAGACACTACCCTCCACTTCCATTTCCAGACTATGTTCTGCTACCGAAAATTTTTCTGACAGGTACCCAATAACATTTTCCCCACCCGAGCACCAAACCCAAGACAGCGCAGCAGTCGCATTTATTACCGTTATACAGAGGCAATCTTCTCCTTTTTTTTTGTGTGGGTAGTGGTCAACCTGTTATCAAGAGTTGTTCAAGCCGCCCGTAGGCCTCTGACATGGCTTAACGACTGCTATCAATTTGACAACAACCGGGACCGACCTTCTTTTACGTGCCCTCCGAAGCACGGAGACGCTCAGATGAAATACCACTAAGCGGTCACCAATCTATAGACTGACCGCACCCAACGTTGCTTAACCTCGCTAATCGTTTACCGATCAGTGAGTGCAACCGGCTATGAACAAACCAATAGCTACCACCAAAGACAATAAAAAGACCACCTACCTCCTTATAATCCAAATTGCAATATTCCAATGCCAGAAAAGTCAGATTCTGGCATTTACTGCCTAAACTCCTCAATATTTTCGGGTTCACCGTGTACTGTTTCCCACGGCAAGCAAGCAACATGCTTTCTACTTCATCTTTATTATCGTTAGTTGTGCACGAGTTATCACTGCTCGTAAGTAGAGCGATGAGGCCTGTGTTTGATGTGCCAGCGCTCGATTCTGAGGTAGTTGTGTTTGAGTTGTCGTTGGCAGCGTTTGATGTCGAGCAGCTTGCGGCGGAGTTGACGCTCGCGTTTGAAGCGGTGGTGTCTGAGTTTAGACCAGAAGCGCATTCGTCGGTCGAGCTTGAAGTATTGCTGCCTGGGTTTAGACTAGAAGCGCTGTCGTCGCTCGAGTTTGAAGCGTCAGTGCCTGAGTCTTTACCAGAAGCGCTATTGTCACTCGAGTTTGGAGTGGCGCAGCCTGAGTTTAGACCAGAACCGCTTTTGTCGCTCGTGCCTGAATTTTGACCAGATGCACTTTCTTTATTCGAGTTTGAAACGGCGGTGGCTGTGTTTTGACCGGCAGCGCTTAAATCCATAATTCCTGACTCATTTTTGCTCGTGGATGGTTGAGAGCTGGAAGCGTCAACTACGCTCTGCAAAGCCATTTGCGATAAAAGGTTTGGATTAGAATTAGTTTCTTCTTTCTGAGCAGTCTTTGGAGCCACTTGGGTATTCGTTGCTGAGTTTCTTCTGTGAATAAAAAACATACATATGATTGCAGTGATAACCAAGTGGGAGATCGTGGGACTGTCACGCAGAGATCTTGACAGCGAACACAAGGTACCTCTGTCTTTTCGAATTTGTGTAAGTATTAAATAATTAATTATCGCTCGCTTGAACGGTGAAGGAACATCGTGAGGAAACTTTCATGTCTGAGAGTTCTACATAATATTCTCGAAGATATATGAAGTCTGCCAACCCGCACTCGGCCAGCGTGGTAAACCATGGCCTAAAATCTTTCGTACTGAGAAGAGGTCCTTGCCCAAAAGTGGGACAGTTCATATACCATAACGCTGGCCCAGGTTGGCAAACTTCACAAATCTTCGAGTACATTATGGACAACTCTCAGACATCCAGGTTTCCTCACGATGTTTTCCTTCACCGTTAAAGCGATAATTATCTATTCACGCATATAGCTTTGAAATTCAGAGGTTCGTGGTTTGGAATCAAACTTCAGACCTCTGCGAGGCAGTCCAACGATCTTCTTCTATTGCTGTTGAGTTTTAGTGATATAACTATAGAAATAATTTTATAAATATTATCATTATTTAAAGACACAACACCATATTGAAGTATTTCAGATAAATTAAAGCGTATTAGGTCTTACTTGGTGGCAATCAATTTTTCTTCTCCCTTAGCCTTTATTATTCCCAAGTCACTTGGTGTCGGCTTTCTAGTTTAACCAAATTTGACTGAATATCAGTTTTTACACGGAGCGACTGCCATCTGGCTCCGCAACCCGAAGGCTAACGATATCCTAAAGCTAGACCAGTGTCAGGCTATTAAAGGGCACTGACTTCCCAATAACTACTGCCATAGATGTTCATGGCAGCCGGGACCGACGGCTTAACACGCTCTCCGAGGCACGGAGCAGGCGATATTGACAATCAATACGCACATCATTTCGAAAAGTCATATAACTTCCGAAAATCTATACAAATAAATAAAATTGAAGTGTCTGTTTGTAATGTCAAAATAACAGCTTTTTATCTAATGCATATGAAAGTACGGTACCTATACGAAAACATCTATTTTTAAAATTTTTGTCTGTCTGTTTGTTCCGGGTAATCTCCGAAACGGCTGAACCGATTTTGACGGGACTTTCACTGGCAGATAGCTGATGTTATAAGGAGTAACATAGGCTACTATGATTTTAGAAAAAAAATAGGATTCCGCGGAGACAAACACTTTTTAGTTAAAATCTACGCGAACGAAGTACTGTTGCAATATTTTCATTTGTGTTATTTGTGCCACTAGTTCTTAATGACTAATAGCTCTTTTTTGTAAATTGTGGAAAATGTGGTTGGTTGTACTTTTTTTATAAGTTATTTTATAAGCTCTAATGCTCATCGCGCATCTCTAGTTATTATTCATCATCTCAGCCGAAAGACGTCCACTGCTGGACATAGGCCTCCCCCCAGGTCTTCCACACAGACTGGTCTTGGGCTACTCGCATCCAATAGTTATAATAATAATAATAATAACTTTATTTCGTAAAGGTATGAAAATACACATACAATAATATTTATAACTGGTCCAGAGAAACACGATTTAGTTTGTAACGATGGCACCTGTGCTAGTGAAATTCACTGTATTACAGGTGTCAGCGCCTTCCATTTCATGTGTGTACAGTTAAAGAAGTTAACAAACAAAAATAAGCATTATTGTAAATAAATGTTTTATAAATATTTTAACCAACAGCACTTGTTATAAATTTAGTATGATTCAATTCGTGTGTGTGCGTGTGTGTGTGTGTGTGTTTGAGTATGTGTGTGTGTGTGTGTATGTGTGTGAGAGAGGGTGTGTGAGTGGATGTGTGAGAGGGTGTGTGTGTGTGTGTGTGTGTGAGGGTGTGTGTGTGTGTGAGGGAAGGTATGTGTGTGTGTGTGCGTGTGTGTGTGCGTGTGTGTGTGTGCGTGTAAGTGTGTGTGTGTGCATGCGAGGGTATAATTGTTGAGAATGAAGAAATATATTATGATGGTGTATGCAAAAGGTTTTCCGTCTGTCCATAGTCCAACGTTTTTAGCCAAGTTGTTAACGCTAATTTGAATCTACTTCTTGTTAGGGGATGGATGTAAATTACTTTGTTAATACGGTTGTACAGAATAGAACTAAGAACATAAAAACTTCGTCTAGCAAGAGATGTTCTGTGAGTTGAGATAACGCAAATGCGGTCCTTTCTGCGTTTGCTATTGCTATTTAAGGGTACTTCTGCATGTTTACGGAGTGTCATCTGGAGCACAAAAAGCTGTCTCACAGTGAGTACTGAACATTCTTGATATAGTGATGTTGTTGGATATCTGAATGGTTTCCGTAGTAAAACTTTGAGGACGGCTCTTTGTGCTCTTTCCACTTTAATCATATACGTAGAACAGGCACTGCCCCATGCGGAGATGCAATAACAAAGAACTGATTGCACAAGAGCAAAGTACACAAGTTTCAATGTGTGTAAGTCAGCTGAGGACCTTAACTTTTTTACGACATATATCAACTTTCTAGTGCGAGACGATAGTGTTTCAATATGCTTATCCCAACGAAGATAAGAGTCTATATGCACGCCAAGATACTTGATACTAGACGTGTGTACCAAGGGTAAGCAGGCACAAGTATGCTCATTTAGCTGGGTACAAGTGTGTCCCTTTATTTGAAGACCACTGTGCGGTTGAGAGGAAGCGTTGCAGGAGAAGGTAATATATTTGGTTTTTTCGACGTTTAGTGTGAGAAGACTGGTAGCTAGCCAAGACATTACTGTAGAGAGAGCTTTATCTGCGTGACTGTAGGCTTACATCCAGTTTTTTCCATGGACAATTAAAATTGTATCATCAGCATATGTGATTATTTTGTAGTGTGGTATAGTCATACGACTGAGGTCATTTACATACAAAATAAAAAGTGTCGGGCCCAATACGCTCCCCTGGGGCACGCCATATGTAAGTGTCTCTTCATCACTAATATGCTGTCCAATCTTCACACACTGAGTACGACCACTCAAGTAGCTCCGGAACACTTCCAGAACAGTTCCTCTTATTCCTATGGATTCCAGCCTGTCTAAAAGCATAGGAACAGATACGCTATCGAAAGCCTTTGAGAGATCTAAGAATATGGCCACACTTTTGGTTTTCCTCTCTATCAACTTGCTAACTGAGTCCGCTAGGTCGATAACAGCATCCTCTGCAGATTTTCCTTTAACGAAACCATATTGGTTGTCAGAGATGAGATCGTAGTTATCGAGGTAGCCTATTAGTCTTTTGTTAATGCACTTCTCAAAGACTTTCGACACCGTGGTTAGAACAGAGATAGGTCTGTAATTGACAACTTGTTCTCTGTCCCCATTCTTAAAGACAGGATGGACAATTGCCTTTTTAAATACCGAAGGGAAAGTTCCTGTCGATAAAGAAATATTGAAAATATGTGTCAAGGGTGGAATTAGGTACTGACGAGTTGATTTTAAAAGGGCTGCTGAAATACTGTCCCATCCCATTGCACAATTGTCTTTTAAACTTAAGATTGTAGCTTCCAATTCAGATTCAGTAATATCCCACATGGCCATGGAATTACCAGCATTATTTTTTGGTGGCACCGTACAGAATACTAAATTAGACTGATGACGCTTATTCCTAATTTCCTAGTTATTAATATCAAAATGTAATTCTCACCTTGCGTTCTTTGCATTCAGCCTGGGACAGTACGTATGGTCCTCTGCGCGGCCTCTGGTTAACTGCCCTGGATAAAGAAACATTAACCTTAGGAATGTACTAAAACTCATACAAAAAAATTTATTGTCTGTAAAGTCGGTTTACGGACGATAGTTTAAAGTGACAACGTCATAACGTGCCTTTCGCTCGCTCGTATAGCGCTCTCGCTCCGATCGTAACGTTACAATGAGCGCAACGGGACAATGAGCGTAACGGGACAATGAGTCATCCTTATTCGGGCGTGCAGCCGGCGTTCATCGATTTATTAAACGTTGTCACGTCAAAAAATATGCTTACTTTGCGCGTCCTGACCCCTACGGAGGAGTCAAGAAAACTCGTTGTGATTGTTCGCGAAAAAAATACCAAAGATTTCTTGACTCCCCCGTAGGGATTACGGACCCGCCACGAACTCAACGTCCATGACTCCACCGTAGGAATCATGGACTTTGGAGAGGTTAAAAAAACCATAAATTAACTCAGTCGTAAAGCACGTAAAGCTGTTGGTCGATTGGCGTAGCGTGGATGTCAGCCGCCATCTTATTTAAGTAAATATTTCAATTTAAAAGACTATAGGTAAAATACGGTAATTCAATTCATGGAGGAAACATACTTACGTGTCGTGGTGTGTCGTGTCGCGCCAGAAGCATATCCGTTTCATACATTTCACAGAACGCGTCGCGACACGACACGACATGCAAATATGTCCTTAACCGTATTAAATGTATGAAACCGATATGCTCCTGGCGCGTCACGACACGCCACGACACGTAAGTATGTGTCCGCCTTTCTGAAGAACTTTTCGGTGAGAACTGTCATCATTATTATGTACAGTTCAAATACTTACAAGTTATTATTATTATTTACTAGTTATCACCCGCGGCTTCGCTCGCGTAAATGTAGGTTAGGTTAGGTGCCGTCCCCTAATGGGGAGTCCCACACGCCCCGCCGGTACCGTCCCCTAGCCGGCGGATAGTGCGTCAAGCATTTTTGCTGGGTACCAAAAAAAAAAAAAAAGGTGCCGTCCCCTAGCCGGCGGATAGTGCATCAAACATTTTTCCTGGGTACCAAAAAACAAAAAAAAAGGTTAGGTTTGCAACAGTTCTTTTTTCTGGATCAAAGGTACCTTATGTCCTATTCTGTACCCCTGACAACGTGTATGCAAAATTTCATTTTGATCGGTTGAGTAGTTAAGGTGAAAGCGTAACGAACAAACAAACTCATTTTCGCAATTATAATATTAGTAAGGATGAAATTATGTCGCCCCCTAAAAGTGCCGTCCGAGGCAGGCCGCCCCTGCCGCCCTCACTACGCTACGTCACTGTGTTGGTCCTGCACCAGATCTCTCTCCGGTCGTGTCGGACAGGGTAGTAGACTCAAATTCATTTCACATACACGTTATCAGGGGAACAGAAAAGGACATAGGGTAACTTTCATCCAGAAAAAGTTCTGTTCTCGAGGACATTTACGCGAGTGAAGCCGCGGGCAAAATCCCTAAATATTATAAAACGAAGACCCTGCCGCGTCTGTCTGTCTGTTCGCGATAAACTCAAAAACTACTGAACGGATTTTCATTCGGTTTTCACCAATAGATAGTTAATGTTTTGTACTACCCGTGCAAAGCCGGGGCAGATCGCTAGTCTAGTATATAATATTCTTACCTACAGTGCTCAAGTCCTTTACGCCAAGACACCTGTGAACAAAGATTACGATTTATACAAGATTTATATATCAACTAGACGTTCCCGCGGTTTCACCCGCGATTATCGTTACTGCGCCGCCCCCGTGGGTCGTAGCGTGATATTATATAACATATATATTATATGCCTATATATGCATATAGCCTTCCTCGATAAATAGGCTATCCAACACTAAAATAATTTTTCAAATCGAACCATTAGTTCCTGAGATTAGCGCGATCAAACAAACAAACTCTTCAGCTTTACAATATTAGTATAGATAGTAGGTATTGATCAGCCCTGTATTAAACTGCTGGTGGAGGCCTATGCTCAGCAGTGGACGTCTTTCGGCTGAGATGAAGACTGCTGGTTACGGGCCTCTTCTCAGTGTGAGAAGGGTGAGATCATAGTCCAGCACGCTGGATAAGCAACAAATGGATCGCATTGAGGAAGTAACACTAAAACGGTGCTTCAGTATAATACCAATATACCAGCCCATCAAAGACTCATACCCATAGCCCATATATTAGAGTCCATACATAGCAATAGTCCTACGCCTGGCGGCTAGTGCCGCTGTAGGTGTTCCATCCCACCTTTAATTAAAACTCTCAAAGGGCCTCTTCACGTTGAACCCATGTCTCCGTGTAAGCCTCCCAAAGTGCCAGGTATTTTTCTAATATAATAAAAAATAGCTGTGATAAGAGAAATATAAAAATAAAAAAAATATGTTTATTTCCTCACCACAATATTTCAGATATTTACAAATATTATGCTAAATATTATGCTTAATATTATGCTTTATATTATGCTGTAAGTAATATAGTTTCTCAAGACAATATTGTGGAGGACTGGTGCCTAAGCTAGGTAGAAATCTGTGTTTCCAAACCACCAGGTCTCCGCTCCGAGTTACAGTTTTGGCTAATAATTACGTACTAAAGCTAAAGCAATACAATCTATATATTAATACGTGAAGCAAAAACTTTGTACCCCTTTTTACGAAAATTGCGCGGACGGAGGAGTATGAAATTTGGCACAGTTTTAAAGTTTATATGGAGAAGGAGCGGCGAATCATAATATTTATATAAAATATGCATTAGAAATACATTAAATTAATGAAAAAAACACTACACGCACACAACCATGCATCCGACATAAGCAGTCCAATCGCGTTCGTAGTATTTCGACATTGTTCGTCTGACGTCGTACAATTCTTTGTAACTACGGTTACCTATACCTTATCTATATGTAATAGAGAAAAACAGAAAACAAAGTAGCAAGCTTAGGAATTTTGGTCGAATTATGACCACTAGGCGACCGCTAGTAATAATAATTTTGTGGTAAGTGTATTACAAAAGTTGAATAAATGCGTGTGGCTGTGTGTTTGTTTATATATGTGTGACGTGTGTTTTTGTGTATATACATATACTAGATGTTCCCGCGTTTATCGCTACTGCGCCGCCCCCGTGGGTCGTAGCGTGATGTTATATAGCCTATAGCCTCCCTCGATAAATAGGCTATCCAACACTAAAATAATATTTCAAATCCGCGTGGAATATTTACTTTGGGCTAACGCTAACTTTAACTCGCGACTTCGTTATCATTATTTTGCTGCGATGTTATTTTAAAACTGCGATATCTCCTAAGATATTCATTGAAATCGAATGATGTAAAGGGCAATTTCGTATTAAATCAAATACTTGTGATGAATAACGTATTTATTTGGATAAGGATTAATATCATGTTTATAAAAACACCTTCGCAAATAATGCATTATTTTAGAACAAATTTGGTTAGCATAAAAAAGGTTATAGTGAGCCAACCTTAAAAGATAGACATATGCTGTCGCGGACTTTTTTTTAGAACTTTTAAAGGGGAACAATTCTGTCATACATGATTTTTGCGAAACTTTAACTGTTTACGCAGCGCACGCAGCGGAAGCTCTCAAAAGGAAAAAAACCCTCCTATTTTGGAACATTCTTCATTGGCGCTCCGCTCCTATTGATCTCAGCGTGATGATATGTAGCCTATAGCCTTCCTCGATAAATGGGCTATCTAATACTGAAAGAATTTTTCAAATCGGACCAGTAGTTCCTGAGATTAGCGCGTTCAAGCAAACAAACAAACAAACTCTTCAGCTTTATAATATTAGTATAGATTAAAATCTATATCACACTGTGTATCAATAAGTCTATGAGTTAATGATAAGGACCTTTCGGTATCATTGTATGACAACTATTGTAGCCAACTTGTAAGTTTAATTTTTTATTTGTGTTTAGTCAAAATGTAGGTATCTTGAGCAGACATCAGGTAAGATGTACTTACCTAGAACATTTGTCGGCATATCCAGTGAGTTTGAGCTCCTTAGTGCCTGAGGAGATACCATGAGTCAAGTACCAACTCATTCTCTCAATCCCAGTGGGTGCTGAGCGGGCGTCCACACGTTGCCACAGCGTGTGGTCACAGATGAGAATTCCCAGACGACGGCAAGTACTGAAACAAGATGGATTCTGTTATTATAGTGTCCTCCAGGCTACATTTTGGAGACACCAGTACACGAACGGACTGACGTTTTAAAAAAACAGACATTGCTTATACATATATTAAGAACCGTGTCAGTAATATTGCCTTATGTTTACGTGAACGTTATACATTGAAATTAAACACTTTATACATAAATAAATAAATATCTTTGTCTGCATATTCTAGATGCTAAGCGACTAATGTATAACGTGTGGTTACCGCGATACAAGCCTCGAGCTTAGTGCGGAAGCCGCTGTCAATTATGAAAATGTGTAATGTAGTAAATAGAGAAATAAATAAATAAACTTAACTTTATAAATAATTGCAATATGTATATTTATATATATTTGCGGTTGGTTTTTAAGATATTTTGTGTAGTAAATTAATAAAATACTTTTATGTCGGAATACTTTATACGGATTTTGTCAATTTTTTTTTCCTTTTATACACTTTTTTACATAATTTTAAAACTCTAACACTACTATTATTGAACTGTACTACAATTAAAACTATTTAAATTAATTAAAACAATTTTTTTTATACAACTAATGTGACAAACAAGCATATGGTCCACCTGATGGTAAGTGGCCACCGTAGCCTATGGACGCCTGCAACACCAGAGGCATCACTTACGCGTTGCCAACCCTTTAGGAACGGAAGTGGGAAGGAGAAGGAGCGGGAAAGGGGAAAGAGGGTGATTGGGGCTCCGGTACTCTCACTCACCAAACGAAACACAACAGTAGGAATACTGGTATTTCATGTCGATATTCTATGAGAGGGTAGTCCTTACCCGATCGAGCCAGCCCATTCATGCTGAAATCAGCGAGGCTCTACTCTATTTATATTTAAGTTTACACTTTGCCCCGTCGTTTCGGTTGCTTTTAGAAGCCATGTTCACGGGAAGACTATGGCCGTACAAATAGTTTAATTTCAACCCTGTCAGTCTTATGTGAACTGCTGATGCTATGGCTGTAAAAACCCGCTAAGTGGGACTAGAATTCAATTTTCGGTGCAAGGCAATGGCGGGGCGATCATTGCATCGAGTGTGGTTGATCCATCGATCAAATATACCATAAATGCACGATCGTCACTCAAAAAACGGCCCCAACAAAACTGTGCATAAATCAGTCGTATGCGCTATATTATGCACCTGTCCCACTCACTCTTGCGTGCGCTGCCCGTAAGCGAGAGCGAATCGACACCACTACTACGGTGGAGACCGTACCATATACTTAGTACGCTTGCGTATCGCGAGTAACACACTTAGGACGCTTTACATTGACGCGTTTTAACTAAACTATTACAAAATGTTTCTCAGTGGGCGTTCAATGGTTATTCCGGTTTATTTGCTGGATTGCATAATAAATGCAGACGCTTATAAGTAAGTAGTACTGGTCAGTGCCACATATTGACGCGGTTTTTGTATGAGAATGTGTATGGTATATTTAATCGATGGGTTGATCCAATCCCTACATAATTGTGTGATTATAAGATTCAGAGCCTGTATGTTTTTTGTGTCCGTTGTCGTTTGTAAAGTCCGCCACGACACAGGAATTATTTAAGCCTTGAGCGGCAGTAGACTTTTTTAAAAGAGAGAATGAGAATCAATTCTCATGTTATCTCTTTTCACTCAAGTCCATAGGGCACTGAATCCGGACCAAATTATATTAAATGTTTAACTTCTTCAAGAACAATTAGTTTTATAGTCTAGAAGTTCAATTGCATAGCAACTGCATTGCGACTGTATTGCGACTGCATCTTAACTGCATAGCAACTGCATCGCAACTGTATTGCGACTGCATCTTAGCTGCATAGCAACTGCATCGCAACTGTATTGCGACTGCATCTCAACTGCATAGCAACTGCATCGCAACTGTATTGCGACTGCATCTCAACTGCATAGCAACTGCATCGCAACTGTATTGCGACTGCATCTCAACTGCATAGCAACTGCATCGCAACTGTATCGCGACAGCATAGCAACTGCATCGCAACTGTATTGCGACTGCATCTCAACTGCATAGCAACTGCATCGCAACTGTATTGCGACTGCATCTCAACTGCATAGCAACTGCATCGCAACTGTATCGCGACAGCATAGCAACGGCATAGCGACTGCATAGCAACTGCATCGCAACTGTATTGCGACTGCATAGCAACTGCATCGCAACTGTAGTGCGACTGCATCTCAACTGCATAGCAACTGCATCGCAACTGTATTGCGATTGCATCTCAACTGCATAGCAACTGCATCGCAACTGTATTGCGACTGCATCCCACCTGCATAGCAACTGCATCGCAACTGTATTGCGACTACATCTTAGCTGCATAGCAACTGCATCGCAACTGTATCGCGACAGCATAGCAACTGCGTCGCAACTGTATTGCGACTGTATCGCGACAGCATAGCAACTGCATCGTAACTGTATTGCGACTGCATCTCAACTGCATCGCAACTGTATTGCGACTGCATCTCAACTGCATAGCAACTGCATCGCAACTGCATCTCAACTGCATAGCAACTGCATCGCAACTGTATTGCGACTGCATCTCAGCTGCATAGCAACTGCATCGCGACAGCATAGCAACTGCATCGCAACTTTATTGCGACTACATCTTAGCTGCATAGCAACTGCATCGCAACTGTATTGCGACTTCATCTCAACTGCATAGCAACTGCATCGCAACTGTATCGCGACAGCATAGCAACGGCATAGCGACTGCATAGCAACTGCATCGCAACTGTATTGCGATTGCATCTCAACTGCATCGCGACTGTATCGCGACAGCGTAGCAACTGCATAGCAACTGCATAGCGACTGCATAGCAACTGTATTGCGACTACATCATAACTGTGTTTAGACTGCATGGCAACTGTTTGCGCAATTGCTATATGACTGCATTTTGAGGTTCATGCGTGTTACTTAGTGGTCTACCTAAAAGAATGATCTAAGCATCTTGAAGTTAAATAAAGGTTTATAAAAAGCACTTACTGTCCCAACGCCTTCAGAGCCTGAGGAGTGCACATCCTCAGGATACATAGCAGCACATCGTCGGAGAGATCCAGCAACTGGATGGGTCCCTTGTAGCCCCTCGGCATTAGAACTGTGGGAGAATACACAAATATTAATACACTAGCTATGGTCGCGGTTTCACCCGCGTTTATGGTTACTGCGCCGGCCCCGTGGGCAATAGCGTGATGTTATATAGCCTACAGCCTTCCTCGATATTTTTCAAATTTTTCAATTCGAGCCAGTAGTTCCTGAGATTATCGCGTTCAACCAAACAAACAACTCTTCATCTTTATAATATTAGTATAGATTAGATATAAAACCAACGTTTATGATTACTGCTCCGCTCCCGTGGGCCGTGGTGTGATATATATATATATATATATATATATATATATATATATATATATATATATATATATATATATATGTATATATATATATATATATATATATATATATATATAGCCGATAAACTGTCTCAATAATTGGACTAAAAAAGTACTGTGTCAAAAGATATAATGGGCAACTCGCTCTCGCCATCGACAGTGATTTCATTCATTCTCACACCTTACAACCTAATTGGTGTCGCGCGGAGAAAATTTTCTCCCACGGACGCTCAGGTTGTAGAATGAACTCCCTGCCCAGGTTATCCAACAAGACTACAGTATGGGGTTCTTCAAGAAGGGCGTTAAAAGGTTTTTACAAGGTCGGCAACGCGCAAGTGATGCCTCTGGTATTGCAGGCGTCCATAAGCTATGATGATCACTTACTATCAGGTAGGCCGTATGCTTGTTTGCCATTTTAGTAGTATAAAAAAAGCTCCTACACTAGTAAAAATACCTATATTGCAAGGGACTCTATGAACAAACAGAACACTTGTCTGGGTGTGCTTTTTTAGAAAAGTCAGAACAATTATTTGTGAATCACATTATTTTTTGTTTTGTGTGGGATTCAAACCCACAATACTTGGTGCAGTTAATGTCATATGCTGGAGTAATCTATACTAATATTATAAAGCTGAAAAATTGTTTGTTTGGTTGAACTCGCTAATTTCAGAAACTACTGGTTCGAATTGAAAAATTCTTATAGTGTTAGATATACCACTCATCAAGGAAGGCTATAGGCTATATAACATCACGCTATGACCAATAGGAGCGGAGCATAAATGAGAAATGTTGCAAATACGAGAACATTTTCTTATATGAAGCAGACAAACTTGCACGGGTCAGCTAGTATTATTATATACAAAAAGCAAGCAGATATGTTACTAAAAGATTCAGAAACAAAACAGTTGGCTCGATTTTCAATTGTTCTCAAAATAAAATCGTTTCAACTAAATCCCTTGGAAAAACAATTATAATAAGCCCCCGTGACCATGGCTGCTGAAAAGCAACCGAAACGTCGGGGAAAGTGTAAACATAAATATAAATAGTATAATAGTATAGTAATAGTATAAATAGTTTTAATAGTTTCAATAATTTAATTAGCTTAAAAATTAGTAAAGTTTAGTAGTGTAACAGTTTTTCAAAATTTTGTAATAAAGTGTCAAATAAACAACGCGATAAAATCCGTATATAGTAGTTTAATTTCAAAGAATAACATTCGCGTAAACAGAAGACAAGATCTGCGTTTAAATGAATATAATGAAATTTAGAAAAACTAATTTGTGTTTTATTTGGGTCTCCGATAGCTCTACTATAAGATGTTTCAGAATTTTCCACTCTTTATCGTACCTGTATACATACAGGTACCATAAAGAGCCTATATCTTATAGGGGTGAGCAGAGATGTTAGATCTTGTTTCGCAAACTATAAGGCCGGGACTCCACCAAAGCGGAGATGTGTGCGGTGTGCTGTGTGCTGTACGAGAAGAGATGTTTTTCAGCTCGGGCCGGCTCGGCTGGCGCGCGCGCTGGGCGTCGTCCGCGCACAGCTCACATCTCCGCTTCCATCGCGCCATACAAATATTACACATCTCCGCACAGCGATCTCCACTGAAGCTGAGCGGAGAGGAGATGTGTCAATAACAGAATTCTATTGGTTGTTTAAAAAACATCTCGCCGCTCGTTATTACATAATAGGAGGCCAGCCTATCTACCACGCATAGTTCCAGATGGCGTGTTAACACTAAAAATTTGTTGATAGAAAATCCTAATAAAACTTAACTTAAGCTGGAAATGGTAACTGAGACCTGTTGTCTCATTCATTAGTACTGTGCCACTAAGATATAATCTAAGTATATTATATACACAAACATTGTATTTACTACTGCTATACCAATAAGACTGATGTATTTATTGTAAACTAGCGGTCGCCTAGTGCTCGAAATTCGACCAAAGTTTGCCTGTAAGATATTGCCGATATAATAATATGTCATTATATATTGACATATGTAACCATAGTTACGCGCTTCGACAGCGTGTGTCAAATACATGGTTGTGTGCGTGTAGTGTATTTCATAATTTAAAAAAATATTAGCATTCGTCACTTCTTCTCTGTATAAACTATAAGTGTGCGAAATGTCATACTCCTCCGTCCGCCCAATTTTCGTAAAAAGGTATCCAAAGATTTCGCTTCACGTATTAATATATAGATAATTTAGAACTGCTTTGAATATTTAATCAGCAACAATTTTTACATTGTGTGATGCAGTGCATTGGCATGACATGGTAGAATATTATGATACAAAAATACTGGCTGTCTTTGGGGACTGCAGATAGAAGTGAAAACTTTAATCCTTGATCATAAACACTTATTTATAAACCAAAAATAATTCAAAAATGGAAAGCGTTCGGTGACAATGAAGCGAGTTCCATGATTTTTGTTTATCCTACAAGTGCTCAATGCACCTAAAGAAGTTATCACTTCAATAAAATAAAATACACACAAATTGCAATAAATATAATAATTAAATCAACCTTTAGTAACAAATAGCATTCATCAACATTGATAGATAACAATTATTAATGTCATATTAACTAGAAAATATGTCATTTAATACATACATACATACATAGATTCACGCCTGTTTCCCAGAGGGGTAGGCAGAGACTACGGATTTCCATTTGCTACGATCCTGACACACTTCTCTGGCTTCATTCACTTTCATCACATTCCTCATACACGCCGGTCGGTTCAAGGAGCTCTTAACCTGGCCTTTGTCCAGAACGCCTCCGATCTGGTCGAGAAACGTTCGCCTAGGTTTTCCTCTTGCGACTGTTCCATTCACACTAGCCTTATAAACTTTCTTAGTCAGTCTTTCCTCGTCCATTCTTTCTACATGTCCAAACCAGCATAACATACCCTTTTCTATTCTTGTAACTATATCCACTTTCATGCCGCATCTCTCTCTAATCACACTATTTCTTATTCTATCTTTCAGAGTCACACCACATATGCTTCTCAACGCTCTCATTTCTACAGCATTTATTCTGCTCTCATGCTTCTTTTGCCATACCCAACTTTCACTTCCATACATAAGTGTGGGCACTAATAGTCCTCTATGAACAGCCAAACGTGCCTTTTCGGATACATTTCGACTGTTCATAAAAGCGCGTAGGGCTCCATTCACTTAATAATATTAACAATAAACCTAACTAATATTATAAAAGCGAAATTGAGTTTATTTCTTACCTTTTCACGCCTAAACCACTGAAATTTTGCATATACGTTGTTAGGCGTACAGAAACGGACATAGGCTACCTTTCATCCCGAAAAAAATTACTATTCCCGAGGAAAACAACAATAACGTTCTTATGATAATAGATGGCGCCACGTGTCTTTCGAATCATGATTGAATTATATTATTACAAGCCGACTACAACCCGAATTGATTGTAAAATTCTAAATTAACGCGAACGAAGCCACGGGCAAAAGCTAGTTACTAATAAAAACCTAATATAAATCAGCTCAAATGGAAATGGGCAGGCCATATATCAGGGGAATAGACAAGTGGTCGAAAATCGTGATGAACTGGTACACGGGCAACAGAAAAAGGAAACGAGGCAGACCACTCAGGCGATGGGTCGACGAAATTAAGGCAGTGGCGGGCGGTACTTGGACGTCAATAGCCAGAGAAAGAGAACAATGGAGTCAGTTGGAGGAGTCCTTTGCTATAATAAAGCACACAGATATCGCAACCAACGAAACAACTAATGCACCTAACCATTTGTGAAATATCTGACAGGGCTTATAATAATAATAAAATATAAATCAGTGGTTGCAATTCAACTAAAATCAATATTGATTTTTTTTGTTATTAAAAGCTAAAGCTCTTCAGTAGCTCAAAATTGGTGCCCTACCAGCTGTATAGACTGGGCTAAAGCGGCATAAGCAATCAACTGCCATCACATTGCTCACGTTCACATAACGGGCCAATTATGAGGCTAAGTGTGTGTGAAAATAAATGCCATAGTAACTAATAAAGTCAAAGTCAAAGTCAAAAATCATTTATTCATTTAGGTCACAAAGTAACACTTATGAACGTCAAAGTATATAGGTTAGTGAGTTTACTAAGTTACTGAAGCTACATTTAGGTTAGTTGCTAGGTTCAGGCAAAGGGTAGAGCCTATGAGAAGAAACCTGCAAGAAACTCACGGCCACTCTTTTAAATCGTCAGTTAAATATAATTTCAGTATTTTACAACTCAGATTAACAAGGTGTTACAGCCATTATGCCATATACTACTGACTATAAAAACTAAAGATAATAAAAATAATAACTTAATAATATTATAGGGAGGAAATAATTTGAGCTAAGATATATTATTTAATATAAATCTAAAATAGACAGTAGGATGGCATGATGGCGCATACACTTACACTTTGTGACTATGCAAAGGCTTAAATTGACTTATAAGTAATACAGATCTTTGAATCCTGTATGCAACAAGCAACTAGCTCCATGAGTTTTTGTCATTTAAGTAGTCGTTGACTGAATAATAAGCCTTCCGAATAAGTTGTTTTTTAACGGCGTTTTTAAATTTAAACAATGGTAAATTAATTATATTAATAGGTAATTTATTAAAAAAACGTATACCGAGTCCCGCAAATGTATTGTGAACTTTATGTAAACGATGATATGGGCCTACTAACTTATGCTTATTTCTAGTGTTTACGTTATGGATATCACTATTATTATTATATAAGTATATGTTATGTTTAATAAACATAATGTTAGCAAATATATATTGCGACGCAACAGTAAGTATGCCTATTTCTTTAAATCGATCTTTCAGGGAAACTCGTGGTCCTAAATTATAAATGCTACGTACTGCACGCTTTTGAAGAATAAAAATTGTCTCAATATCAGCTGCCTTGCCCCACCATAATATACCGTAGGACATGACACTATGAAAGTAACTGAAATATACTAGTCTTGCAGTATCTATATCAGTAAGCTGTCTTACTTTCCGAATTGCGTATGCGGCTGAGCTAAGTTTCCCTGCAAGACACGATATTTGAGCGCCCCACTGAACTTTATGATCTAAAGTTAAACCTAAATAGACTGTAGATTGAACAAAAGTAATCATTTCATCATTTAAAATTATATTCACGTTAGGACTCTTTACATTTGGCAATGTAAACTTGATACATTTAGTTTTTGTAGAGTTGACTAGTAAATTATTCGTCGTAAACCAGTTCAGGACTTCCGCGAGTGAATCATTAACAGCACGTAAATTTGGTGCTTTTCGGTCTACTTTAAAAATAAGGGATGTGTCATCCGCGAATAAAACAATGTCACACAAATCCTGAACAAAGAACGGCAAATCATTTACGTACACTAAAAACAGAAAGGGTCCCAAAATCGAGCCCTGTGGCACGCCCATTGTGACTGGTAATCCAGAAGATTTACTTCCGTTGATATCAACGTGTTGTAGTCTATCGCTTAGGTAGGAATCAACTAAGTCAAGTGCAGTATCTCGGATGCCATAATGCCTGAGGTTTCGCAACAGCGTTTGATGGTCAACGCAGTCAAAGGCTTTAGAGAGATCACAGAATACGCCAATGACATCTTGCGAATTCTCCCAGGCACTGAATATATGTTTTAAAAGCGTAACACCCGCATCTATCGTAGAACGGCCCTTCCTAAACCCATATTGATCTGCGTGAAATAAATTGTTTACACTGAAGTGGCTCTCTAATTGCTGTAATATAATCTTCTCAAATATTTTACTAATCCTCTCCCCCTCGGACCGCCAACGCGCTTAGACGTGTCAATATAGTTTACTTTATTTTTGTTTAAAATTAAAATTTTAATTTAAAATTGGCAAGTTTATTTCTCGCCAAGTACCAGGAGCGCACCGTGTTGCAAGTGATCGAGTTCGCGGCGAGCGAGACGAGAAGAGCAAGGACACGCTACCCATCCCTGTCGACCACACGTGAGTCATTAACATCTGACCCCGCCCATCGGTTAAATTCTTAATAAAAGCGCCTGTGGAATTACGCATTGCATCGTGTGTTAAGGCAAATCAGACGCAAACGACAGGAGTTATTGAAATGATGAAGCGAACCCCACCTAAAAGTAATACTGAACTCATGTCTCACCACAGCTCTGAGCCTAACCTAACAACTCCTAAGTTGGAGCTAACTAAGGACAAAATCACTATACGACAAAAGCGCAAGCATGATCATGAACAATCAACTGAGTTAACATCTCTTCGTGAGGACATTATGTCTTCAATCGCAATCCTCAGGAAGGAACAATGTCAAAAATTTAGCATAATGGAAAGCAACCTAGATCAAATAAAAGTCCAAAACTTGGAACTACAGACTACCGTAGAATTCTTAAGCAATAAATATGATGATCTACTGAACAAGCTGGCCCACTTAGAGCACGAAAGAAAGAGTACATTAGGATACATAAAATCGTTAGAGGATAAAGTGGAGAATCTGATGAAATCCTCAAGCCTTGAAATCCGTAATGTACCTAAGGTAACTTGGGAGACTAAAGAAGACCTTATAAATATTGTAAAAACCATAGGAAACACGGTGAACACCGAAATTCAAACTCATGAAGTCAGAGATATTTACCGTATTAATAGCAACAGGACTCCTCAAACCGTTGGACACATAACAGCCGAATTTACGTCCACTGTAATCAAGGATAGACTGCTTACAAACCTTAAGAAGTATAACCGCGACCACAAGACGAACAGACTTAATAGCTCCCATCTAAAAATGGCGGGAAATATACCCATATTTATTTCAGAAAGTCTTACCACCAAAGCAAAAAAACTGTTCTACCAGGCTCGTGAGTTTACTAAACTAAACGGCTACGCTTATCATTGGACTTCGCATGGTAAAATTTACATTAAAAAGAAAGAGGGAGCGCCGCCAAGGAGAATAGACCAGGAGTCAGACTTTGAAAGTCTGAAGCAACAAGAGAAATGACTCGTTACATCTATCAGTAAAGAACATCGCATCCTGAGTAAAAACTTAATAATATACCTACCGATTGCCTGTCTGATAGCTATTTCTGTCATTATCATAGTTTTATATGTTATCATTCTACTTATTTGCTTCTTTTATTATTTAATGTGTATGTTTATACACACAAATATAATTACATGATGTCCATATATACATATTATATACAATCCACACACACCACAACAAACAACTACTCTCAATCACATTCACTATATTAGCATTAACATAATATACATTTATATAGTATCATACATAGCACTAATTACACTACAATTTCGACAGTACAAAGATTATTACACGATACATATGATTACGCCCATGCATCTTCTAGTTTGGTTGTATTGCATACGGGTTCATAGAAATAACTTTAGTAATAAAGTCACTAATTATAATTATTGTCTGTTAAGTAACAAATTGCTGCGACAACGTAACAAATGTGCTATTCATATTTTATTATTATTGGCTGTACTACTTTTATGCTACAAGATACCATTAAAGAACCTGCGGTTCTGTTGTTGGTATGCTAACAAACTAACTTTATACAAATTAAATAAAGACGATTTATTCCATGCCAACACATATGTACATACATACAAACATGGTCTCGCGCCTGTGTCCCCGAGGGGGTGTACGGACTGCACATCCGCATTTCACCAGCTGTGTTTTTACGTTCCACATAATGGTCAATGCTTATATACCAATAAAATACAAACACCTCTATTGTAAGCATAAAATATACAATCTAGTGATTATTATCTATGGTGCCACAGATGCTGCTGTTGTCGATGTCACCACAATTCATAATTAAAATTCGATCACAACGTAACAGAAGAAGTAGATTCGTCGGATCATATTGAATGTGTTTCCCTTGGTGATACCAGTCTTTGCTCAAAACTGTTTAATTGTAATCTTGAAACTCACGGTGCAATAACAATTATTAGTCTTAATATTAGAAGTATCAACTGTAATTTCGACCTTCTAGTTGCCTTTATTTCTGCTCTAAACATGCATATGGATGTAATTGTATTATCTGAGTGTTGGACAAATTTAAATAATCCACCTCCGGACGTGGATAATTATAGCAAATATTGGACTAGAAATAGCCTAAATCAAAACGATGGTGTCGTAGTGTATGTGCGTATTGAAATCGTAACATCTGCTTATGAGCCTAAAATAATTGAAGGGAATTGTCTTGTAGTCACAATTAAGCCTGACTACGTTATCATTTGCTCCTATCGTCCACCAAGTTTCAAAAATCCAAATCTTTACTTGGAATCTCTCGATGACATTTTATGTAAAACCCGACAAAGAAACATGATTTTTACCGGAGATATAAATATCGATATACTACCTGAAAATCTATCTAATGTAGCCCAGAATTATTTAAATCTGATGGCCATGCATGGACTTAGACAAGGTGTCAACAAACC
Source organism: Catocala sponsa (assembly GCA_963564715.1). Lineage (NCBI taxonomy): Eukaryota > Metazoa > Arthropoda > Insecta > Lepidoptera > Erebidae > Catocala > Catocala sponsa. The sequence continues at coordinate 6,430,375 of OY751356.1, read as the reverse complement.
TACACGCATTAAGACATGTATTGATCATTTCATGATTAAATGTTCATATCGATGGCAAACAGTAGTATTTGAGCAACCAATAACAGATCACTGCCCAATATTGCTATATATTAATAGTTCGAAAATTGCAAAAAGCAATGCTGTATATAATAAAGTAATGATAGACTACAAAACTCTTCAAAATTCACTTACAGAAGTGTCCTGGGATAATCTATATTCAGTTACCGACGTCAATATTGCATCGGAAATAATAACAACTAAACTGTTAGATATTATTACTAATAACACCAAAATTGTGAAACACTCTAATAAATATAGGCCCCTTAAACCGTGGATAACGAAAGGCATAGTGAAATGCATAAGAAGAAGGGATAAGCTACACAAAGCTACAATGAAGGCACCGAAAGATATACTCTTACTAATTAAGTATCAAAAATATAGGAATATATGTAATTTTATTACAAAACAATTAAAAAAACATTATTATCAGGAAAAATTTACCAAGAGCAAAGGTGACATTAGGGAGACATGGAAAATCATAAATGAAGTTTGTGAAATGAAGAAAAGCAACGAGCCCACAATAGATTTACTGAATATTGAGGCCACACCGACAGAGTCTCTGAATAAGGTGAATAATTATTTCACTGGAGTTGGAAGTGCATTAGCAAGTGAGTTACTGAGCAAGATGAACAAATCCGAACAGGAATTATCACGCGAAGCTGCTACGAATACCTCACCATTAAATACCATGTCATTCATGCCATGCCTACAGATCCCTATGAAGTGAAGGGTATTATTATGGGACTCAGATCGCATAGTGCACCTGGGTGGGATAAAATTACTACTGAAATATTGAAACAAAACATTATTTCAATTGTTCCACCCGTCACCTTTATGTGTAACCTGAGTTTGGTTACCGGTTCATTTCCGACTATATTTAAAAGAGCTGTTGTATGTCCTATCTTTAAATCTGGTAATAAAAATGAGCCAAACAATTACCGCCCCATCTCCCTTCTATCAACGTTATCTAAAATACTAGAAAAAATTGTTAATAAGAGACTCATGAAATACCTCGAAAATAACAATTTTTTAAGTGAATTTCAATTCGGCTTTAGAGAAAAAAAATCTACCGAGGACGCGGTCTTAACACTAACGTCAACTATAGTATCGTATCTTGATAGAGGAAACAAGTGTGTGGGGGTCTTCTTAGACCTCCAAAAAGCATTTGATACTGTGCCAGTTCCAATTTTAATAACACGCTTGGAGAACGTTGGTATAAGGGGGGTGGTTCTGGAGTGGTTCACAGACTATTTGACTGATAGGCACCAACGAGTTAGAGTAGCAGGCTATGAAAGTGCTGACTCCACCTGTATATATGGGGTTCCCCAGGGTAGCACGCTAGGACCTTCTTTATTCCTCATATATATAAATGATCTATGCAAGCTGGCTACCCTGCCATACTTAGATCTACTCATGTTCGCGGATGACACGGTTTTGATCTTTCATGGCCAAACCTGGAACAGGGTATTTGAATTGGCGGAGATTGGTTTGGCAAAGGTTACCTCCTGGCTCGAGAACAGTCTGCTATCGTTAAACACCAGTAAGACAAAATACGTTTGCTTCAGTAAAACATCTGTGGGAAAACCTGCCGCATCGCACATCCTCAAAATACATACCTTCCCGTGCAATAAGGCAGAGATTTATTCGGACTGTAGATGTGCAGCACTTTCCCGTGTCACCTGTATAAAGTACTTAGGTGTAACGCTCGATGACCAACTTACCTGGAGTACACATCTCATGTCAACGATAGCTAGAGAGTCAGAAAACTAGTTTACATGTTTAAAAACTTGCGTGAAGTTGCCAATGGTACTATACTTGTACAAACATATAAAGCACTATGCGAATGTATAATTAGATACTGCATTTGCGCATGGGGCGGTGCGCCAAAATCCCATATGATTGGAGTTGAGCGGGCACAACGTATGGTACTTAAAGTACTTTTATACTTACCGTATAGGCATCCCACACGTTCTGTGTATGAACAAGCAGGAGTGTTTTCTGTGAGAAAAATATTTGTGTACGAAATTTTGCGGAGATATCACAAAAAAGTTGTTCCCTATCTACCTACGTCACAAAAGCGCATTGAACGCTGCCCTGTGCCTCGTGTTAAATCAACATTTGCTCAAAGGCACTATAATTATTTAGCTCCTCATACGTATAATAAATGTAACAAAAATCATAAAGTAAGTAAATTGAATAATGATGAATTTAAAATGGTTTATCTAATTGACATAATAATGTCTTCTGTTTACGCGAATGTTATTCATTGAAATTAAACTACTATATACGGATTTTATCGCGTTGTTTATTTGACACTGTTACAAATTTTTTTGAAAAACTGTTACACTACTATAATCACTATTAAACTTTACAAATTTTTAAGCTAATTAAATTATTGAAACTATTAAAACTATTTATACTATTACTATACTATTATACTATTTAGATTTATTTTTACACTTTCCCCGACGTTTCGGTTGCTTTTCAGCAGCCATGGTCGACTAAATTTGTACTGTAATTATTGTATGTATTGCAAAAATTTATGTATCTCTTTTTTGAGAAATAAACTTTATTATTATTATTATTATACTGGAGAAAACTCAGACATACAGAAAGACGGACAAATGTACATGAAGAATGTAATATGAGTGACTGAAAACGGAGTGATATGAGTCATAGCTGTAGAAATGTGTAGTCTCTGCGTACCCCTGAGCTACATAGGTAAATATTCTTTTTAGCTAGGAATAAATTGTGCGTCGCAGGGGGCATAACAAACATTCAAACATCAGAGACAAAGTACATCCAGAATCAGAACAACTAATTGTGGATCACACAAATTTTGGTCCCGTGTGGGGATCCAATCCACAATACTCTCATGACAATACTACTCTGCCATCAGAGCAGTGCAGTATTCAAGTGATACATTGAACATAAGATTTTACTTGAATATGGCTGACTAGCTGTCCTTGCAATATCACCCACATTTATGATTTCTGCTCAGCTTCATTGGCTCGTAATGTGATGTTATATAGCCCATGTTACTTCTAGATAAAGTAGCTTTCCAATGGTGAAAGAATTTCGGCAATCAGTACTGTAGTTTTAGAGATTTTTTATTACAAACGAAACTATATCTATACTATTATTATAAAGCTGAAGAGTTTGTTTGTTTGAACGCGCTAATCTCAGGAACTACTGGTTCGAATTGAAAAATTATTTTAGTGTTGGATAGTCTATTTATCGAGGAAGGCTCTAGACTACATAACATCACGCTACGACCTATGAGGGCGGCGCAGTAACGATAAGCGCGGGTGAAACCGCGGGAACATCTAGTTATATATATTTCCTCTTAATAATGTTAGTATAGATGCTGTTATAGAGGTCATAGCTGCTTATGCAGGTGTTAAACATTTTTGATCTCCCGCTAAAAGCATAGCGTATAGTTCAGGATCTTAGTGCTCCTATTTAGACTGGAACAATACCAGGTTGTTTGTGTTTGATATTCGGTAGGGAGGTTCCCTCCCTTATCAGGCTATAACAGGTTTCAGAGGGGGCTTATCATTCGACATTTACATCGTTACTATACACAAATATTCCAGCGAACCGTAAACAAAAATTAGCAAACAGAAAATTTAATTTGTCGCAAATATATTTAATAATACTTTTCTTGGAAAATAATGTAAAATAGGTATATTCAACTCACCATGGTTTACGTCGCCGCTGTCGTTTATCTCCATTTCCCAACCATTTACCAGCTTTTCTGAAGCCATTGTAATCGAAATCACAGATATTTGTTATTCACAATACAAGTTCTTTTCTTAATCGCAGAAACGTAAGTTGTACAGAACACAGTAAAAAAAATTAGGTATTCCGCACAAGTCGGAAATATATGTTAATATGTGTTAGAAAAGCCATTGTAATACGTAGATTTTGATCCTAATTGTTCCGCAAGCTACGCAGATCGTAACAACAATATCACACAAAGAAAACACCGTAGAACAATAATTACAATAACAAACAAAATTCTTTTAGTGACAGAAGATGTCAGCTATTAATCTGTGGTTCCCGTGACGTAAATTGTGACAGTTCAATGTTCACATATCGATTAAAATTCTACTTTGAAAATTACAGATTTGCCCCCGCCCTCGTTGAGTTGCAAGCTTGCAATTTATTCTATCCTTGCTTGCAAGGTAACAATTTGATGAGGCTCGGCTGAAATGGTGCGCAATAGGGTGAACCGGAGCGCATTTTGCTTATCGATTAGGGAAATTATATTATCTATGGGGTAGATTTAAAGTCTATATTTTTATAGAAGTTATGAGTACATTTTAAAATTAGGTCGGTTCTTAGCATCAGTCTTCTAGAACGTAATTATACGAGTATAAAGGCAGATGCGCTCCGTATTTAATCTGGGACGGTACTTAAACACCAAAAGTCCGGTATACCTAAATAAAATTTTAATTTTTAAGGAGTAGCAGCAATAAAATAATATCTTTGGGTAGTTAGACTGGTAATGTCTGTAAATTTATATAATTATTTAATTAGCACTAGCATGCCTTTATACTTTGAGAAACTCATTAAAGAATAAAGTAGCTAATAACTTTGGAATTTTAAAATCGGTTTTATTATACCTAAATATTACAAGTCTACCATCTTTCGTCTACTTTAAAAGGCAGATTTGCCTCATTTTCTTTGTTAGCCGAAATAGTCTAGGACTCTATTTAACTAGAGTGAAGGAAGGGTTAAGTTTGCCATCACCCTAAACCACTCTAGCAACGTTCCGATATGCAAGAAGCTAACAAAAAGAAATTGGTCAAGTTCCATAGGCTTTATTTAGCTTTAATATATTCTAGGGTGAGCAACGTGTCAGTAATAGCCTTGGTGTTGCGAACGATCATAGGCTATCAGGCGGGACGTACAGTTGTTTGCCATCTTTGTAGTATTAAAAGGAGTTCGAAAACTCTTAAAATAATAACAGGAGCTTCATTATTACTTCAACTAAATTTGGTAAGTTTGTAAATTTACTTCATTGGGTAAATTCGGTTATTTTTATAGGGCTGTAAAATTAAATAAGTACTCAAATGTAGTTTAGGAGACGATGGCAATATTTGATTAGGAATATTTTTTATATTTGACGCTTTTAACATAATAAACTTATAAACAAAAAATATAATAGGTATTGTATAATTATTCAACACTTTACACAATGTACTTATAAGTAAGTAGTTACATATATTCACGCCTGCAAAACCTATACGAGAAATAAATAAATAAAAATTATAATTCAATGGTGAAACTATAATTCGAAGAGAGGTCGTATATTTCTTCCAGGTATTTATGATGTTTTGATCTTCAAGATTATTGGGGCTCAAAATGTAGGTATATATATACTTGGGTATGTCTACCCATATACCTGTGTCTTAGGGGTATGAGCGGAAGATGGGTATGTAAGTATCCACTTTTTGCCGGCTATGGTTTTGGGCCGTATGTAATAGAGAACAAACCTGTTTCCGTCTACCGGGCACATGCAAAACTCTGTGCTGCCGCTGAGAATTTCTTTGCCCAACTACTTAGGTACCTAATCGATCGGGATTGCTTGCAAGCAGTCGCATTTAATACCACTGCGCAACCAAGACAGTCTATAAATGTATACGCCAGTAGCTCTCCGACTACAATATAAAATTTATTTATTTTACCAACACGTTTCGATAAAGGAATATTTTATGTATTATTTCATAGAAATTCTGTGTAAGTAAAAACATTTTAAATTCATATAATATTTTTCTAAATGTTTAAGTATTTATATTGCTACTAGATGTTCCCGTGGTTTCACCTGCGTTTATCATCACTGCGCCGCCCCCGTGGGTCGTAGCGTGATGTTATATAGCCTACAGCCTTCCTCGATAAATAGGCTATTATGAGATTAGCGCGTTTAAACCAACAAACAAACAAACTCTTCAGCTTTATAATATTAGTATAGATAGCTGACCTGCGCAACTTCGTCTGCGTCACATAAGAGAGAGAGTGGGTCGTAGGCACCTATAATACAATTTGAAAGGACCTGAAACTTTCTTTGTTAAATCCACGAACTACCTACATAAGAACCATTCAACAACATTTTATAAATATACCTACAGTGCTAATTTAAAATCACGCAATATAAACCAGGAGAAACATCGTTTGCATGTCTGTAATGGGTAATTATTTTGCTGCGATGTTATTTTAAAACTGCTATATCTCCTGAGATATTCATTGAAATCGAATGATGTAAAGGGCAATTTTGTTTTAAATTAAATACTTATGATGAATAACGTATTTATTTGGATATGGATTAATATCATCTATACTAATATTATAAAGCTGAAGAGTTTGTTTGTTTGTTTGTTTGTTTACTTGAACGCGCTAATCTCAGGAACTACTGGTCCGATTTGAAAAATTCTTTCAGTTTTACATAGCCTATTTATCGAGGAAGGCTATAGGCTATATATCATCACGCTAAGATCAATAGGAGCGGAGCACCAATGAAGAATGTTTCAAAATCGGAGAGTATTTTTTCCTTTTGAGAGCTTCCGCTGCGTGCGCTGCGTAAACAGTTAAAGTTTCGCAAAAATCATGTATGACAGAATTGTTCCCCTTTAAAAGTTCTAAAAAAAAGTCCGCGACAGCATATGTCTATCTTTTAAGGTTGGCTCACTATAACCATTTTTATGCTAACGAAATTTGTTCTAAAATAATGCATTATTTGCGAAGGTATTTTTATAAACATGATATTAATCCTTATCCAAATAAATACGTTATTCATCACAAGTATTTAATTTAAAACAAAATTGCCCTTTACATCATTCGATTTCAATGAATATCTTAGGAGATATAGCAGTTTTAAAATAACATCGCAGCAAAATAATTACCCATTACAGACATAGTACAAACGATGTTTCTCCTGGTTTATTCTGCGTGATTACTACTGGTTCGATTTGAAAAATTCTTTTAGTGTTGGATAGCCTATTTATCGAGGAAGGCTATAGGCTATATAACATCACGCTACGACCCACGGGGGCGGCGCAGTAACGATAAACGCGGGTGAAACCGCGGGAACATCTAGTGTTTATAATAATACCTTCGCAAATAATGCATTATTTTAGAACAAATTTGGTTAGCATAAAAAAGCTTATAGTGAGCCAACCTTAAAAGATAGACATATGCTGTCGCGGACTTTTTTTTAGAACTTTTAAAGGGGAACAATTCTGTCATACATGATTTTTGCGAAACTTTAACTGTTTACGCAGCGCACGCAGCGGAAACTCTCAAAAGGAAAAAAAGCCCTCCGATTTTGAAACATTCTTCATTGGTGCTCCGCTCCTATTGATTTTCGCATGATGATATATAGCCTATAGCCTTCCTCGATAAATGGGCTATCTAACACTAAAAGAATTTTTCAAATCGGACCAGTAGTTCCTGAGATTAGCGCGTTCAAGCAAACAAACAAACATACAAACAAACAAACTCGTCAGCTTTATAATATTAGTATAGATTTAGCTGTTTGTGTTCGCATAACTCGAAAAGTTTTCTATGTATTGACCTCAAATTTTTATATAGATAAGAGTATTTTTATATACATTTTATCCAGAGGTTCCCACGGAAATGGACAAAGTGAATATCAGACTGAGCACAGCGATGCATGGCCAGGATTAATTAGTATAATAATAACCTTACTAGCTCTTGATTTGCAAATTAATAGCATTTTTGATAACCCTTCGAGCTAAGCTTGTGTTACGAGTGTGTTCACGTTGGCCCTGTGCCTGATCTCTCTCCGGTCTTGTCGGATTGCCGTTCCATCGGATTATGAGAATGAGGGAATAGGGAGTACACTTGTTTTGCGCACACACTTGTGCACTATAATATATCGATCAGATGGCTGGTCTCCGTTAAGATTTAACGCTGTGATCGAAATTGGGTCTGGAGGACTACTACTCTTTAAGATATTATATTATTAAACCATTTCGGTTTACACTTACCACGACGTTGCTTTTCAGCAGCCATAGTCACGAGGAGACTAATTAAAGAACTTCTTTAATGATTAAAGAATTATTTAACAGAAAATAAATCGATAACATACAGCCTTAGCAGTGGATACTAAGATCTCAAACACAACAGTCATATATATGCTACTCAAAACAAAATAAGGGCCACTAAGATTTTTTGCTGTACCATGAAAACAATAAAGACATTAAATTGTTTAACTTACGTAACTACAAAATAATGTTATTTGTTATAATATAGGCTAACAATTGTTTAAAATAATGATCATGAATTGTTTTTTTTAAGTTCATAATGAAATTGGCCATTTTTAATGAAAAACATGAACAAAAAAATCACCGGAAAAAGACAAAATACTGTTCTTGTCACTTTTGTTTCTTCTTTTTAGTAACGAGTATGTTCTCCTCTCTTAGCAATACACTCCTGAAGCCTCGTATGCATACTCTGGATCAAATTCCTCACGTTTTCATCTGGAATCTCCTCCCAGGCACGTTTTAAAGCGTCAATCAGCTGCTGTTGGTTGTAGACCCCTTGCTCATTCTCTCTAACCCTTCGTTTCAATTGGTCTCACAATTGCTCGATTGGATTTAAATCCGGACTGTTAGCTGGCCATGGTAATACCTCAATATGAGACCCTTCTAGGACAGTTTGGGTCGATCGAGCTGTGTGTGCACGGGCATTGTCTTGCATCAGGATGAATCCAGGCCCCACTCGCTGTGCAAATGGGATCACTTGAGGCCTGATGACGTTCTCGATGTAACGATCTGCAGTAACGGTACCCGCATTTAAAATGGTGAGCTCGGTTTTACCGTGTAAACTAATCCCACCCCAAACCATTACGTTGGGACCACCGAAACGGTCTACTTCGTGGATGCAGGACTCCGAAAACCGCTCGCCGCGTTGTCTCCAAACCCTAACACGCCGATCATCATTAAAAAAATTTACTTTGCACTCGTCTGTAAAAAGCACCATGCCCACTGATTAATCCCCTAGTTCAAATACTGACGGGAGAATCTTAAACGGTTTGCACGTTGAACCCTGGTCAGAGGAATTCGAACAACTCGTCGTCTTGACATTTGCTGGTCTTCGTGCAATCGATTACGTATAGTTTGATCACTGACACGGGTACCCGTTGTCAGCCGTAGGTGGTGTTGTAACTTACGGGCCGTTACTGTACGATCACGACGAGCACTTAGTTGGACGTACCGATCCTCGTGCGCCGTTGTTACACGAACTCTACCTGAACCGGGTCTCGTGGCAACACTGGCGGTCTCTTGGAAGCGATTCCATACATTTTGGACAGCTCTTCGAGAAAAACCCAACTGCAAACCCACGTAACGCTGAGAACGTCCTTCTTGAATCATAGTTATGGCTCTGGTTGCTGTAATTGTATCCATGTGCCTTCGTACTGGTGGCATGATTAACGCGAGATGATAAATGAATCAATTAAAATTGAAAAAGTAAAACTTTTTCCCTAAAATAACCGAAACAAGTTAAGAAGACAATCGAAGAAAATATAAGAATAACATCCAATTATTTTTTTTCTTAAAATGATGGCCAATACTTTTCAAATTAGGAACACGAACACCAGCATAAAAGAGATCAAACACCAAAGAGTTCGTAATATCAATATAATGCTACTTATCAGTTACTTTCAGTTTACTAAAGTTAAGTGCACTTAAGTAAATGTAAATAAACTAGTGGCCCTTATTTTGTTTTGAGTAGTATATATACATCCGCAGAAATACATATTCTAAAAGACCATTCTGTTCTAGATTTAATCACAGCAGTCACTTCTTTGAGGATAAGCATAGGCGGAGATGTCTACCTGGACCCAAAAGGCGAAACGCATTATAAAGTCAAAGCCGAAACAGTAGACAAAGAAGAGTCTTCTGATGAACGTCAACATGGAAGAAGCCTATCAAAAGCATTTCGGACTGGTACTTCTTCTGTAGACTCAAGTGAATTATCAAGTGATGATGGATCTAAGGAAATACCGGTTACGACTACGACTGAAAGGTATAAACAACTTATCCTGCTGCTATACACGAAAGTAATAATCCTAACTAATAATAAAAATGCGATCATCATGAAATTTCGTTTACACATTCTCAGGGGTACAGAGAAGAACATAGGGTATCTTTCGTCTACGAAATAATACGTACCCCGAGGGATAAAAGTTTATTAAAAAACTTATACTGCCTTGGAAGAGTCCGTGGGTAATCTTATAATGGTGTCGAGCTTAGAAAAAGACCCTATAGCGTGAGAGCCATAGCGTAGCCGCACATTAAAGAGCAATAGTCTTTGTAATGTACTGCTATCCAACGCCGACGCTAGCCCTTGATGAGGGTAGAGCAAGACTTTCGACGACTTTTGACTTTCTACGACTTTGGTCGACACTTTCACTTCACGTAAATTCTACTTCGGTTTTATGTTAAATAAATAATAATTTCCAAATATTTAATATAGCGGTTCGCATTTGGCTTTTTCGAACCCTTTGTCATCTATGTCATCCATTTCTCATAAATACTCTAAATCTCTTTCCGGTATCCTAACTAATATTATAAAAGCGAAAATGAGTTTGTTTGTTTGTTTGTTTGTTACCTTTTCACGCCTAAACCACTGAACCGATCATCCTGAAATTTTGCATATACCTACTTTGTCAAGTGCCAAGTGAACATAAGCTACCTTTCATCCCGAAAAAAAATACTGTTCCCGAGGAAAACAACAACAACGTTCTTATGATAATAGATGGCGCCACGTGTCTTTCGAATCATGATTGAATTATATTATTACAAGCAGAGTACAACCCGAATTGATTGTCAAATTCTAAATTAACGCGAGCAAAGCCGCGGGCAAAAGCTAGTTGTTCCATAAAGTAAAAATAATACGACAAAGTCAACGCACGCAGCGCGAACTTTACAAAGACGCCAAGCATGAGACATGAGACAGAAGATGCGATGGTTTTGAATTCGTTTTCTTACACAGTTTGTACATGTGCCTATCTCACTCGTGTTTATAACAACCCGAATTGATATCTCGTGCTTTATTAGTTTTATTACACAGTAGTAGACCCAGTTAAAAACCTAATTAGGAACGTGGGTATATTTATCGTCTCAGCCGAAAGTCGTCCACTGCTGGCCTCCCCCAAGATTTGCCACACAGACCGGTATTGGGCCACTCGCACCCAACCGCTTCCGTGGGTATATTACATTTAAATTATTCTTTACAGAACTACAACAAAGAAACGAAAGAAAAAACATAACTCAATACGTACAACATCCTTCACCACGAAATACGAGAGAGGAACCACAAGGAGATACATTGAGAGCTTAAGAGGACGCCATCATCATCGCCATAGAGATGGGAAAAAGGTTAAAACGGTTCTAGAGAACGTCCACGGATACACACTACCAACTTGGCCTACTAGACCAGATTTTGGTCTAAAATCTGAAGAGATACCAAAATTTCAACCAGACACTGCTGTAGTTGACGGCCAACACCACCACCACCATCATGTAAATTACGGGCTCGAAGAAATAAAGAATAAAATGATACAACTAACCGACAAGTTCAACCATATCCTCAATCAAAGCAACACTTGGAGCGGAGCAATAACAAATCAGACTCAGCAATTTGGTGATAATTTGAACCAATTCACGAATCAGGCGGAAAAGTGGAAAGGGGAGGCTAAGAACAAAACAGCGCCAATCGGCAGCGTGTTCAACCAGTTTGACAATCAGACTGATAAATGGAAACAAGTGGTAAGTGGGATTGGCACCGAGGCAAACAAAACCAAGGAAAGTATTGAGGATAAAATTCAAGAGTTTAACAAGCAAGTACAGAATTGGCATGAGCAAATAAAAAATAATGTTACTCAAAAACTGGCAGATATTTATAACGAATTTACCAACCCTACGAGTCCTTCGAACCACCATATGAAAAATAAAACTCACCATATAGGGGATACATTAGACAAACTTGACAATCAGACAAATGTATTTCTTGATAAAATGAATAAGTGGCATGATCACGCTATAGATAAACAAAAAGAAATTAAAGATAAATTTTACGAGTTTGGCAATCAGGTGAATAAATTACATGAAAAGAAAGAGGAATTTCTTGATGAAACGAAGGGGTTTGCCAACCAAACGTTTAATTGGCATAAACACGTATATAATAAAACTAAAGGGTTTGGAGACAAGTATAATGAAGCTGCTGAACAAGCACATAATTTACAGCAGCAATTAAATAACCATGTTAACGACAGTTATCATAAAATAAAAGACTATTTACCATTTGCTGCCTTCACAAAACACATACTCACACGAACTCTAAGATTATTCGATAAAGTCAAAAAGGAATCAGATGAATACTATTGGAGGAAAAAGTTCAAACACCTAGCTAAGAACTACGAAGATAAATTCAAAGAATTCTTGAGAACCACTGGACACCAACAAATTAAAACTATACTTGGCCCACAAAAAGTAGTATTAAACGCCATAGATATGTCTAAACACATAGTAAATAGACTTGTAAATATCATGATACATGAAATTGATAAAAAAGGACTTCGTACGAGACACACTCAAGAAATATTTGCCACAGAAATTCGTAAAGAAGTTGCCGCTCAAATGAAGCATGCATGCCTAACTCTCGGTGTATGTTTAACACACAGCGTTTTTACACAAACAGTGACAGATCTACTTGCACACATGCTGATGTTAGACGACGAGAAATTTAAACAAGCGTTCGACTCATTTACTGAAGCAGCTAAAAACACAGATTTCTCTCGCAGTCTCGGAGATAGACGGGACAGAAGATTGAAAAGGAAGATAGCCTTAGTTGAAGACAAAGATGTTAGTCTTCAGCGACCTATGGTGTTAATTATAAACAATATTGTAACTAATAGAAATAAGCCTATAGTGATGACAAAAGATATTGATCCTGAAGAATGCAATTTGAATGCTACGTTGGCGTTTTTAGAAGTAATAGATACTCTAGATAAAAATGTCCCGGACAGTGACATTAATCTCAAAAACCTTTATGACATAAGGACCGGTATGCGCGAATGGGCAGAAGGATATAACATACAAGATACTATGACAAATTTCGTGTCTCTTATTAAGTCAGTTCTAGATGAAATGAACGGTAAAGCTTATCATGCAATTCAGCACAGTGCTGATATACTTTTCGATTGATTATTTTGTTTTATTTAATTTAATTAGTAGGCTGAATCAATATCTGTCTTAGAAGCAATCTTTGCAATAAACAAGTGAGAAACAGCCATGAATTGCCGTAAATCTTAGAGTTCGAAAAAATAGTATCACGTCACCTTGAGGTCTGAGGTCAAAGGTCATACTCATTTCGGGGGTATATCGACTATGCTGAGTCGAATGGCGTTGACCGCGAGTCTCTAGCTCTTACGGTTCTTGAGTTGAAAGTTGTATAACAGACAGATGGACGGACGGACAAAGCTGTTGTATAAGAGTTTTTTCGAACTCTATAACAAACCAAACGGCCAAGAGCGAGTTGGACTCGTACACCAAGGCCGTGAGTTTCATGCAGGTTTCTTCTCATAGGGTCAACCCTTTGCCTGAACCTAGTGTCATGATTTCTTATTTTTGTTAATAATTCTGTTCGGGAGTTTCTATTTATTCAATTGGCAACACAGCCAACTATCATTTTTAAATAGTGCGGTTATTGTGGAGGGGAAAAATAACTCGTTCTCTCGGCGAAAGATCGCTTAGCAGTAAGGAACTAGCATTCAACTGAGTAAGACGTTCTCAATAGTCCGTGTAATTGCTGTGAGATTGGTAATATAGTCACATAATATTTTAGACATTTGAGTTTCATTATACTAGCAACTAACCTAAATGTAGCTTCGGTAACTTACTAGTCATTAACCTATATATTTTGACGTTCATAACTGTTACTTTGTGACCTAAATGAATAAATGATTTTTGAGTCTGACTTCAAGGGTTCCGTACAAAAGGGTAGGCAAAAAAAGACTTAGGTATATCTAACTATATATTATGTAATAAATTCATAATTTCGTTTGTCTCCTTTACTTGTGCCATAAGACAATGCTTCTTGCCAAATTCCATGATTTTAGGTCAACGGGTATTAGCCTATAGAGAGTGTCAAAATATGCGGCATAAATCTTTTGATTGCGTTGACTTAGAAGTTTATTTTTTTACAGTTGTAAGAGATTGCAAACCTATTGGATATTAATTTCAACTTGATACCTCCATGCATGTCTGAGAAAAAGGATCTTGACAGACAGGCGGACAACAAAGTGATCCTATTAGGCTTCCTTTTTCATTTTAAAGTACCTACGTAACCTTAAAAACTGATCAATTTACTGTAAAAAAGCAGCCTGTACTTAACTAAGTCCAGTCTACGTTTAACAGTGACTTTACAAACATATTACGAAAAAGTTGTCTGATGAAATTTCCGTTTGGGTACAGATTTCTAAATAGAGGTCAAGGTCAATAAAAAACCACCCAAATAATTGAAAATATCATTTATTACATTTAAAAGGGTTGACTTAACAAAATACAATTATATTAAACTAACAATTACAAACAAAATATTATTTGGAAACATTTCGCACACGAACTTGTCCGCATCCGTGGAATATTCTAGGCACTACCCGTGCGAAGCCGAGGCGGGTGCCTAGTTAGATATATTATAGTGTTTACACTGCGCTAAGCTTCTCGCTTTACATACTTCAATACGCGCGCTCTTCTTCCTTATAAATAATATCTTTCGGCCATATTCATAAAACTTACAAGAGGATTATAACATCTTTAAATCATAATATGCTAACGTCGTAGACTTACCTCTCTGTAAACCGTGTCATGATTTCTTATTTTTGTTAATAATTCTGTTCGGGAGTTTTTATTTATTCAATTGGCAACACAGCCAACTATCATTTTTAAATAGTGGGGTTATTTTATTGTGGAGGGGAAATTAAATAACTCGTTCTCTCGGCGAAAGATCGCTCAGCAGTAAGGAACTAGCATTCAACTGAGTAAGACGTTCTCAATAGTCCGTGTAATTGCTGTGAGTTTGGTAATATAGTCACATAATATTTTAGACGATTTAGTTTCATTATATTTCAGAAGTGGGATTCGTAAGTACACGCAAACATTTTCGATAATTATCTTTTTGTAATGGCGTTATTTGTTTCTTGTTTTTAAAAAATTAATTAGTAGATACTTATTTCGATTGTTTAACTGTGAACCAACTGATAAGTATAATACTTTAGTATAACCTATTGTCATTTGCCATCATAATGTGTCGACTTTTACAGTACACTTTACAATACACTACACAAATGTAATAAACTACCCACATAATTACACACAATGACACTATACGCGATTCCCATAGGAATCATCACAACTTGGTGTATTTTCGAGTGTTAAAACTAAACGGTTACCTTGAAATACACTTAGTAAATCTTTAACTGGAGTGCTGTTGGGGAATACCCTCAGTGTATTCTACATATTCAGCTAATGAGTAAGGTTTACTTTCTGGAGGCAACCATGCCGACAAACCAGAGGTCCGCCTGCCTATTGGTTGAAAACTCTACACGCACGAGTGTAAATAATTTATTTCATTGCATATTATTATGTACCTACATTATAATTCTTTAGTAAATAATTGACATATGCAGCGCTTAGATGATAAAATGATATAACCCATGATTTTTTTTTGAAACATTAACATTTACATTGGATCTGGAGAATACTTGGTCAGGGTACTCCCTGGTAGTGTTCTCTTTTAGTTCTAAGAGTGCATTGTGCTCTTGCGTGAAATACTTGGACGAGGCTACTCTTCGTCAGTGTTTTTGCTGGAGCATAGTGCCGTTGTTTGCTTAGGTATAACGCTTATGCTTACCTAGTCAGAGTGATTATACAGTTATACACTCTTCAGCAGTCTTTGGCTGGGATGCAGTGTTATTACGTAGTTGACGAGTAAAATACTTGCAATAGCTTTTGTAGTATTGAGGTAATTTCTTTGTTAAACAAGCGCTGCTGGTTTATAAAGCTACTTCACTTGAAGGCTGTTGCCACTTGACTTGCAGGCTATTGCCACTTGACTTGGAGGCTATGTGGGCTTCGTATTACTAAGAGGTTATGTGTGCCTCGTGTGCTGCTAAGAGGTTCTGTGTGCCTCGTTTGATACTAAGAGGTTATGTGTGCCTCGTTTGCTACTAAGAGGTTATGTGTGCCTCGTTTGCTACTAAGAGGTTGTGTGCCTCGTTTGCTACTAAGAGGTTGTGTGCCTCGTTTGCTACTAAGAGGTTATGTGTGCCTCGTGCTACTAGGCATGAAAGTGGATATAGTGACAAGAATAGAAAAGGGTATGTTAAGCTGGTTTGGACATGTAGAAATAATGGACGAGGAAGGACTAAGAAAGTTTATAAGGCTAGTGTGAATAGAACAGACGCAAGAGGAAAACATAGGTGAACGTTTCTCGATCAGATCGGAGGCGTTCTGGGCAAAGGCCAGATTAAGAGCTCCTTGAACTGACGGGCGTGTATGAGGAATGTGATGAAAGTGAATGAAGCCAGAGAAGTGTGTCAGGATCGTAGCAAATGGAAATCCGTAGTCTCTGCCTACCCCTCTAGGAAACAGGCGTGAATCTATGTATCTATGTGCTAATAGGAGAGGTTGTGTGTCTCATGCTGATAGGAGAGGTTATGTATGCCTCATGCTTTAGCCAAGTATGCTTTGATTAATATGCCTTTTCATATTTGTGTGCCTTTTGCTTTTTAGCAGAGGTTATGTGTGCCTCATGATCTAGCTAAATGTGCTTAGTTTAAAATGAGGTTAGGTTCTCCTCATACATATGTCATGTATGTGTGTCGACTAGCACAAATTAGTTGTCTCGTTAGTGAGCCAAGTACATTCAAGTTACATAGTGTACATCATTGAAATGATCAGTGTCATATGTGCGTAGCATAGGTAATTTTTTGAAGTTGAAATATTAGAGGATAACCATACTTTATGTAATAGGCCGTGCTACTATGGTCCATTACTGACTTTTACAATGTTTAGTCATCTAGGCATGATAATATCGATTCAGTCCTAATGATATATTTTTATTTTGAGACCATGAAATCGGACAACGCAATGACTCTAGGTCCTGATGGTGACATTTTTCTATAAATATTGTCGCGGACAGTTACTATTATTTTTGTGCACATTAGATATACCTACTTTAAAGCTTTTTAATTTTAACTGAAACATAATACTAGATAATGATATATAATATAACTATCATAGAAAAGATTTTGGACAAATATGCCTGTTGACAATAAACAAATATGGTTTAAAGAAATTATATTGCAATGGGATATATAATAATTTGCCGATTCTTAAAGATCGTACGTTTTAATTCCATTATACGTTTTTAGAGGCATATAGGCATGTTGTTTGTCTTTGAACATGTTTATGTTCTAAGATAGCATGGAAATATATACAAATTCGGTTTGTTTTTCTAATTTGGCATATATCATAATAATTTTAAAGGCATATTAATTAACTTAATATTAAAACATAAACCATTATCATTTTGAGTTATTATATAGTTCTGATTGTTTTTATAACTGTGCATTCAATTATTGTGTCGTAATAGGTGTCCGACGACGTGCAGTCATGTTATCTGACCCGTTACGCATACTATAGATGCGCGCGGTTTCACTCTTAATTTTATAGTACACATTATAATTATTATATGGTTAATAGTAGATTCAAATTGTAATCTTTCCAATAAAATATCTCCTTAAATTATAGTACGGTCAAAGAGACGAATATTTGGCAATTATTCTGACTTTTGTAGTAGTTCCTGCGTTGCAACCTATGTTTTACTAGTTATTTATATTCATTGTTATTTGGATTATAAATTTAATAATTCTATTATAATTTCATTATGAAGCCATTTTATTTTGTACTAGCTGACCCGCGCAACTTCGTCTGCTTCACATAAGAGAATTTTCCTAGTTTTTGCGGTATTTTTCATTTATGCTCCGCTCCTATTGGTCGTAGCGTGATGTTATATAGCCTATAGCCTTCCTCTATAAATGGGCTATCCAACACTGAAATATTTTTCTAATTTTTACCCGTAGTTCCTTAGATTACCGCGTTCAACCAAACAAACAAAATGTGAGTGAAGTCGGCGCGTGAGCGCCCCCGCCTTTTTATAAATGCAGCGGATGGCCGTTTCGCGCGTTAAACAACAATCAACCGTATAGCCGTACCCATACTGGCGCGGCGAGATTTGGAAGTTTTATCTCATCTATATCTTGTGTGTTTATAAACCGATTCCTATATTTTTTTTTATAATATAAATATTAAAGTGTACTTTTTGAATATGGGAGTTTGATAAAGATATATCTATGTGAAATACAATATATTTATGTATTTTAATACACTTTGAAGAAATGCCTAACGAATAAACACGTTATTGTGGCTAATTTATAAAAGAGATATATACTATTAAGGAGTTTTTTGTAGATCTTTTGAAGACCATCATCTTTGTAATACATACTTTTGGTGTATGATCAACGTATGCGAGGATAAGAGCTCGAAAGCGCATTTTCGTCCGACTTGCTTCAAATTTATCGTCGCTGCTTAGCTCCTATGTGTCTTAGCGTTATGTTATATAGCCTATAACCTGCCCAGGAGTATGGACTACAATCGTACCAAGTTTGGTTAAAATCCCTTCAGTAGTTTTTGACCCATGCGTGCACATACAGACAGACAGCCAGACAAAAAATTTACTGATTGCATTTTTGTCATCAGTATCGATCACCATTCATCCTCCAATATTAATTTTGAATATATATTCAATGTACAGAATTGACCTCTCTACAGTTTTATTATAAGTATAGATAAGAGCATTTATTAACTATATAGCTGCATAATCAAGTCTACTTTTCTTAAAAAAGTATTGTTTTAAAAATTTGACACCGTTATTAGAAATGAATGCATGAGAACGTAATGCTATCGGAGGGAGGCATCAGGCATGACATCGGTAACTTATGTAAACAATAGAGGTAATGAAATTTTACACTAAATCATGTCATTGTGATTGAATTTGTTTGGAGTTCTTAGAATTTTGACATAATTTTTTAATGATATTCATAGTCAATGATTTAAAATAAGATTGTACATTGGTTTGGTTTTGGTATAAGTTTTCGAACGATATTAAAAATCTTTTTGTTATCTTTTGAATGCATTTAGGTATCGTTCATAAAATAAGATGGATGGTTTAGGACAGATATAGAGATGTGATAATAAGAAAGAGGTATGGGTATGAGTATTTTATTATCATTGATATGAATGTTAGGAAATGTGAAATACAGATAGAAATATTTGGTTGATATGTTTTTGACAGCTATTTGACCCAATGACGATGTTGGATTCGTAAAGACCATATCGGTATTTGGATTTGTTTAAATAATGTACATGTATGTTTTGATTATTATGTATGAGGTTTCATTGTGAGGTTAGAAGTGAATTTATGTAGGTACACACAAGTGATAATAAAAGAGTTCTGTTCCTTCAATTTGATCATGGTGCAAACGAAATTTCTGTGAAAATTGTTAGAGGTCAAAGTAGCCTTAAATAAAGACCCATGATTTGGTGAAATGATTTAGTGAAATGATTTTATGATGGCTTGATGGAATGGTTTGATGGAACGGTTTGATGGAACGGTTTGATGGAACGGTTTGAGGGAACGGTTTGATGGAACGGTTTGATGGAACGGTTTGATGGAACAGTTTGATGGAACGGTTTGATGGAACGGTTTGATGGAACGGTTTGATGGAACGGTTTGATGGAACGGTTTGGTGGAACGGTTTGGTGGAACGGTTTGATGGAACGGTTTGGTGGAACGGTTTGGTGGAACGGTTTGGTGGAACGGTTTGGTGGAACGGTTTGATGGAACGGTTTGGTGGAACGGTTTGGTGGAACGGTTTGATGAAATGGTTTGATGAAATGATTTGGTGATGGAATGATTTGGTGGAATGGTTTGATGAAATAAATTTGGTGAAATGATTTGAATGGTTTGATGACATTGAGATGGTTTGATGACTTTGAAATGGTTTGATAACGTTGAAGTGATTTGATGACGTTGAAGTGATTTGATGACGTTGAAGTGATTTGATGACGTTGAAGTGATTTGATGACATTGAAATGATTTGATTGAAGTGATGTGATGACATTGACGTAGAAGTTTATTCGTATGCATATGAGACATAATTACAGAGGATGTTACAAAGGTTAAGGTTCATCATACCTCGCCTTTAGTAGGCGTACGCAGCGATAGCTCAGTGGGGAGACCAACAGACTGCAATGCAGAGGGTCTCGGGCTCGAACCTACGTCGCGCACCTCTGACTTTCGGAATTTATATGACTTTTCGAAATTATGTGCGTATTGATTGACAATTATCGCCTGCTCCGTGCCTCGGAGAGCACGTTAAGCCGTCGGTCCCGGCTGCCATGAACATCTATGACAGTCGTTATTGGGGGAGTGTTGACACAAACGATCCCACTGGGTCGAAGTGTCGCCGGTCTGCACTGACTGGCCCCCACACAAGATAAGATAAGATAGTAGGCGTACAGTCATGATTAGAACAAAAGAGTGGCCATGAGTTTCTTGCCCGTTCTTCTCATGAGCCCTACACCCTTGCCTTGCTGAACGTGGCAGTAAATGTAAATTCACAAAAAAAAATTGTGTAACTTTGACCTTCATAAGTGTTGCCCTGAACTTGAATAAATTTATTTTTGATTTCTTTTACGAATGTTATTAGATAGTACAAATAAAATAACAATAATTAATAGACATAATATTCATTATCAATAGGAACAATAATTATAAATATGCGAAGGAAATAAATAATATCGTAACTGTATAAAAAAAAAATAGTATAAACAATGACAATTTCCAGTTTAATTAATAATTACATAAGTCAAGATAAATTAAATATAAATACATGGTATAATTTTATACGGTACTTATTATTATATTGCTAATAGACATTTCGTTTTAAAGTATGTGTGAAATTACAATATTCATTTAATGTATAAAAGCAATTCTCCAATAGTCATTTTTTTTATTTTGTTTAAAATTCGATGATCGGGATGTTTCTCTGTTATGCATAGGGAAGTGGATATATACTTTTCATTCTTGCTAACACCATATCTTGATCGTGTGATAATGAAAACTGCGTGATTTTAGTTGAGGTTGTGCTCCAGGAGTAGCATGGTATCGGATGGCCGAATGTCATGATTTCTTATTTTTGTTAATAATTCTGTTCGGGAGTTTTTATTTATTCAATTGGCAACACAGCCAACTATCATTTTTAAATAGTGCGGTTATTGTGGAGGGGAAAAATAACTCGTTCTCTCGGCGAAAGATCGCTTAGCAGTAAGGAACTAACATTCAACTGAGTAAGACGTTCTCAATAGTCCGTGTAATTGCTGTGAAATTGGTAATATAGTCACATAATATTTTAGACATTTGAGTTTCATTATACTAGCAACTAACCTAAATGTAGCTTCGGTAACTTACTAGTCATTAACCTATATATTTTGACATTCATAACTGTTACTTTGTGATCTAAATGAATAAATGATTTTTGAGTCTGACTTCAAGGGTTCCGTACAAAAGGGTAGGCAAAAAAAGACTTAGGTATATCTAACTATATATTATGTAATAAATTCATAATTTCGTTTGTCTCCTTTACTTGTGCCATAAGACAATGCTTCTTGCCAAATTCCATGATTTTAGGTCAACGAGAATTAGCCTATAGAGAGTGTCAAAATATGCGCCATAAATCTTTTGATTGCGTTGACTTAGAAGTTTATTTTTTACAGTTGTAAGAGATTGCAAACCTATTGGATATTAATTTCAACTTGATACCTCCATGCATGTCTGAGAAAAAGGATCTTGACAGACAGGCGGACAACAAAGTGATCCTATTAGGCTTCCTTTTTAATTTTAAAGTACCTACGTAACCTAAAAAACTGATCAATTTACTGTAAAAAAGCAGCCTGTACTTAACTAAGTCCAGTCTACGTTTAACAGTAATTTTACAAACATATTACGAAAAAGTTGTCTGATGAAATTTCCGTTTAGGTACAGATTCCTAAATAGAGGTCAAGGTCAATAAAAAACTACCCAAATAATTGAAAATATCATTTATTACATTTAAAAGGGTTGACTTAACAAAATACAATTATATGAAACTAACAATTACAAACAAAATATTATTTGGAAACATTTCGCACACGAACTTGTCCGCATCCGTGGAATATTCTAGGCACTACCCGTGCGAAGCCGAGGCGGGTGCCTAGTTAGATATATGGTAGTGTTTACACTGCGCTAAGCTTCTCGCTTTACATACTTCAATACGCGCGCTCTTCTTCCTTATAAATAATATCTTTCGGCCATATTCATAAAACTTACAAGAGGATTATAACATCTTTAAATCATAATATGCTAATGTCGTAGACTTACCTCTCTGTAAACCGTGTCAAAATTTCTTATTTTTGTCAATAATTCTGTTCGGGAGTTTTTATTTATTCAATTGGCAACACAGCCAACTATCATTTTTAAATAGTGGGGTTATTTTATTGTGGAGGGGAAATTAAATAACTCGTTCTCTCGGCGAAAGATCGCTCAGCAGTAAGGATTCAACTGAGTAAGACTAATATGCATACGTCGTAGATTCAAACAAAAACCTGACATGCGACTATGACATGTTCAGTCGTACTACTAGATCAGTCAATAACTACGGCATGCAGACAATATTTAAAGACATAGCAACGATCATAACCAGCACGAATATCACAGATGTAACAACTGAAACTGATCAATTATTACAGACGACCGAATTGAATACTCAAAACAAGACACTGTTTTTTCTTAAATAAATACATAAATATACTTCACCAAAACATCGCTGGCCTCCTGAATAAGTCTGACGAGCTCACAGTGTGTCTAGAAGAACTCGGAGAAAAAAACAACGATATCGATGTCGTCTGCATATCTGAGCATTTCATGTCGGAAGAAAACAAACAATTTTTATCAATACCAAACTATATACTAGCAGCTAGTTTTAATAGAATTAAAAGTAAAAGGGGGGGAACATACATACTTGTAAAAAAAGGTCACAATTGTAAAGAAATCTTAGAAATTGCTAAATGTTCGATAAGTGAGGTTTTCGAATGCTGTGGTATTGAATTAACTAATTATAAAACAATTGTTATTTGTATATATAGAGTACCAAAGTCTAATAACTTAAATGTGTTCTTTGAGAAATTTGATAGAATGTTACATACCTTACTTGCATTAAAACATAAACGAAACGTCATAATTGCAGGGGACTTGAACATAGACTGTCTTAAACAGAATAGTACGTTACTTGAACTCGAGTGTTTGCTTTTGAATTGTAATCTGAAACTACAAATAAATCAACCTACCAGACTCGCCAGTGGAACTTGTATAGACAATTTTGCACACAATATTGGAAAAAAATCTAAGTCAGATGTTATTGAATTCAGTTTATCTGATCACACTGCACAATTACTAAAATTACCATTAGATAACACTTATTTAATTAATAGATGGCAAATAACGCGCAGGGACTTTAGCACAGAAAACATAGTGAAATTTAGAAATTATTTAAAAAGTCTTTCATTTTCTGAAATCTACGACACGAATGATGCAAATCAAGCTTACAAATTATTTATGGATGATTTCTTATTGTTGTACAAACTATGTTTTCCACGCGTTAGAATCAATATTCAGGTTTTGAAAAAACCAAAATGGTTATCTCGAGGAATAAAAAAATGCAGTAAGAAGAAAAGAGAACTATTATGGAATTACAGATTAAAACGTAATGAAGCAAATAAACTTAAATTCAAAAAATACAGTAAACTCTACAAAAAAATCATTAAGCTCACACAACGTGCCCAAAATTGCTACAAAATTAAAACATCTATTAATAAATCAAAAACTACTTGGGATATTATAAATAAAAATAAAACAAACATCCCAAAAGGCACTGTTGATTCCTTAAAAATTGACAATAAATACATAAATAATCCACAGGAAATAGCAAATTCATTTAACGACTACTTTGTTGATAAAATACAACCTATAAACAATTCTGCCAACAACGTGACTTTTAAAATTAACAAATGCAGTAATTCAATATTTATGGCACCAAGCACTCCACATGATGTGCTAAAAATTATAAAATCTTTAAAAAATAGTAACAGTGTAGGTTACGATGAAGTGTCAACAAAGATAGTCAAATATGTTGCTGATATTATCTGTGTTCACTTAATTTATATTATAAACATATGTATTTCAACAGGCACATACCCAGATAAGTAAAAAATTTCTATAATTAAACCTTTGTTTAAAAAAAACGACAAGGAATCAATAAGCTGTTATAGACCAATTGCCCTTATGCCTATATTTTCAAAAATTATTGAAAAATATATTTATGAACAAATTTATAATTTTCTAGAACGACAATTGGTAACATGATAAGTGACGAAGAAAACGTAACTTACGGAGTCCCGCAGGGAAGTGTGCTTGGCCCGACACTGTTCTTGATATACATTAATGAGTTACGTAATATTCGGAGCAGTGGCGGGCGGATCTTCTCCTATGCGGATGACACTGCGGTTGTTTTTACTGGGACATCATGGAATGCTTTGCAACTTGCTGCTGAACGTGGTCTGACGGAAATAGCTAGTTGGCCAAATGCAAACCTTTTAACCCTCAATATAAACAAAACTAACTTTATCTGCTTCACACCTAATCAAAGGACACAGCCAGGTGCTGACTTTGGGATCGTGATTCATGAGTGTGCCAACCCACTGCAGGACTCTAATTGTAACTGTCAAATCATCCAACAAGTACGATCCACTAGATATCTAGGTATAACAGTTGACCAAAGATTGTCCTGGCACTCTCACATTGAAATTATTATGACTAGGGTTAGAAAACTTATTTGGATTTTCAAATCGTTGCGTCACATAATGCCAGCACAGATACTCAATACAATATATGTTGCCCTGGCACAGTCAGTGATAACATATTGTATACCGATCTGGGGAGGGGCCACAAAAATCAAATTCTTAGATGTAGAAAGAGCCCAGAGGTCTCTTATTAAGGTCATGTATTTCAAACCTTACAGGTACTCCACAGATAATCTTTACAGGATTAGCGGTCTGCTGACTGTTAGAAAATTGTATCTTCTGAACATAATTTTAGACCTGCATAAGTCACTGTGTTTCAATCCAGCAAATCTTGATAGGAGACGAAAAGATATTGTGGCCCACTCCCCAAGGGTTCGTACTGTCTTTGCTAGACGACAGTACACCACACAATCAACATATATATACAATAAAATAAACCTTAAATTGAATATATATCCTATGTTGCTATATGACTGTAAAAAATCGGTAACGGATTGGCTAAAAACGCAAAGTTATGAGGAAATAGAATTAATTTTAACCCGAATCTGTTAAGCACTAAAACGCAATACGCAGAATCACTCAAACCCCCTCCACTCATGCTGATACACACACACAGACACACAGACACACACACACACACACACACACACACACACACACACACACACACACACACACACACACACACACACACACACACACACACACACACCTCCTATTCATGCACACTCACGCATGCTGCATACCATACGCACACACATACACAAACACACACACATACACAGCATACTAATGGAGCCGCCGAATTTTTCTCTCTTCTATAATAATTCTTTTCATTTTATACTGGTTTCTACTCAACATTGTAAAATTAGATAGTAAGTAAGGGAAGTTGCGAGGCGACCCCATCACAAGTATTTTTATAACTTACTGGGAACGTCTCAATTTTGTGATGCATGACAATGTTTGAGAAACAATAAAAACCATTTTTATTTATTTTTATTTATTACATAATATATTAACGCATAAGCAGAAAGGTTTTAGAAAAAATAAAACTATAAATATGGCCATTTTTGATTTTTTAAAGAATATTATGAATAAAGTTGATGCAAGAGTGCCAATATGTGCAATTTACTGTGACATGACCCAGGCCTTTGATTATGTTAGTCATGACATATTACTTAATAAAATGGAAGCCTATGGTATTAGGGGCAATGTACTCAAACTAATGGAATCGTATTTAAAAAATAAAACACAGTACACAGAAATCAGCAGAATAAATACAATCAAAAAATGTGAGGAAATTTTCAATTCCCATGAGCGTAAAGTTCTGTTCGGTGTGCCACAGGGCAGTGTATTAGGGCCGCTGCTTTTTATTATTTACATAAATGATTTACCGCTAATGACTAATTATCCAATAACACTTTTTGCCGACGATAGTTCAGTTACTGTAGATTCTAAAGGAAATGCTTCACATGAGGATGAAATTAATAATACTATCCAATCATTAATACAGTGGATGAATAATAATAACCTCAAGATTAATATAGCAAAAACAAAAATAATGTATTTCAGTCAACGCATAGCTACTCCAAATTTTAAAATAAACTATCAGGGAACACCACTAAGTACCGTTGATACGACAAAATTTCTAGGTATAACTATTGACAAAAATATAAACTGGAAGTCACACACAGAGGAACTCACAAAAAGAATAAGTTCCTCCGCATATGCTCTATACAAACTATCAGCTGTAATCAATACTGATGCCCTCATTACAGCTTACCATGGCATAGTTCATTCCATCTTAAGATTCGGAGTCATATTTAGGGGAAACTCAACCAACAAAGAAATTGTTTTTAAGTCTCAAAAGAGATGCATTAGGGTAATGTTTGGTCTTAAAATTACTGACAGCTGCAAACAATGTTTTATTAAATTCAAAATACTTACTTTACCCTCCCTGTTTATATATGAGGTAGCAGTTTTTGTAAAAACGAACCCTAAATTATTTAGTCGCATTGCAGACATAAGCAGTCGCAGTCGTAGGCATAAAGACCAACTGTGCATTGTGCCATGCAACACTGCACTAATGCACAAAAGTGTATTTTGCCTGGCACCTGTCATTTACAACAAAGTACCTAAATCAATAAAGCAGCTTCCCTTAAATAGGTTTAGATTACAATTTAAAAGATTTCTTGTTGCCAAATGTTTTTATAATATTAATGAGTACTTGAACGATACCTGATTGTATGACGTTTTCAATTTAATTTGTATAAAATATTTTGTACGCCTGTACTAGGCAAAACATGTATGGGTCTTTCTTTTATTATTTTACATCCTATGTTGCATATTTTCTATTTGTAACAATACACCCATGTTTTAACAAAATAAATTATCTTATCTTATCTTATCTTATCAATAATCCGTGTAATTGCTGTGAGTTTGGTAATATAGTCACATAATATTTTAGACGATTGAGTTTCATTATAACCGTATTGTTAATTTTTCAAAATATTATGCCTATGAATGAAACTAATCAACCTGTAGTGTATGTAGTTATACATACATTCTAATAAGACATTTGTCTCGAGCGCATACGTCACAAGTGCGGGCAGAGAGGGGTCAGTCAGTGTTCGACCGCCAGCCCGATAACACGTGGTGGTGCGTTGGCGAGCCAAATAAGTAAATCCATAAAGTTACGTATAAAGTGCAACTACTACACAACCTTCTACGCATTGCTGATTCAAATATTTTTGACATGACTGGGATCAATGAAATAGGCCTACAATTATTCAAACATGTTTTTCTCCCTTGTTAAAAGTGATTTTGTTACGGCTAGTTTAAGAGGTTCCGGAAAGCGACCAACACTAAACGAATGATTGACGAGATGTGTGAGTATTGGAGTCATCTCTTGTGCACAATATTTCAATATTTTCGTACTTATTTCGTCATAACCCTCAGAGTTGGAGTTCTTTATAGACATTATAATTGTATGAATTTCATGACAGGTAAGAGGATCCAAAAATATGCTATTGCTTATTGTAGTTTTGTAAGTGTTTTATATAGAGTTGGAAGACACAATGGTTGAATTCGTGAACAATTCATTAAATGCATTTGCAATGAGGTATGGGTCATTTAATAACTTACCATCCTTGTTGATACTGTTTATATTATCCAACACTTTCGCAGACTCCGATTCCTGTTTTATTAATCTCCAAGATGTTTTACACATATTTTTTGAATTTAATATTATGTTAAGATTCTGGTTTTTAATACCTAGATTGATCTATGCACTTTCGCAAAACTTTGGTGTATTTTTTGTATTTAATTATAGTTTCCTTACCAGTATTACCATAACATTTGTAACGTAGCGATTGTTTTGTTCTGCAACTGACTTTTAGACCCTTGGTTAGCCATCTTGGTTTACGCGCTTTGTAAGCTATTTTGATTCTAATTTTAGGAAAACATAATACATAGAAAAGAGTAAAAATTTCATAAAAGGTTCTTTTTTACTTCAATTAAATTTGGTACGCTTGTAAATTTACTTCTTTGGGTAAATTCGGTTATTTTTATAGGGCTATAAAATTAAATAAGTACTCAAATGTAGTTTAGGAGACGATGGCAATATTTGATTAGGAATATTTTTTATATTTGACGCTTTTAACACAATAACCTTATAAACAAAAACTACAATGTTGTATAATTATTCAACACTTTACACAATGTACTTATAAGTAAGTAGGTACATATACTCACGCCTGCAACACCTATACGAGAAATAAATAAATGAAAATTACAATTCCATGGTCAAACTATAATTCGAAGAGAGGCCGTATATTTCTTCCATGTATTTATGATCTTTTGATCTTCAAGATTATTGGGGCTCAAAATGTAGGTATATATATACTTGGGCATGTGTACCCCTATACCTGGGTCTTAGGGGTATGAGCGGAAGATGGGTATGTAAGTATCCACTTTTTGCCGGCTATGGTTTTGGGCCGTATGTAATAGAGAGCACACCTGTTTCCGTCTACCGGGCACATGCAAGACTCTGTGCTGCCACTGAGAATTTCTTTGCCCCACTACTGAGGTACCTGATCGATCGGGATTGCCTGCAAGCAGTCGCATTAAATACCACTGCGCAACCAAGACAGTCTATAAATGTATGAGTATTCACAAAGAATCAATAGCTCACGTAAAAACGCCAGTAGCTCTCCCACTACAATATAAAATTTATTTATTTTACCAACACGTTTCGACAAAGGAATATGTTATGTATTATTTCATAGAAATTCTGTGTAAGTAAAAACAATTTAAAATTCATATAATATTTTTATAAATGTTTAAGAATTTATATTGCTATTTAGCTGTTTGTGTTCGAAAAACTCGAAAAGATTTTAATCTATTATCCCACGGAAATGGACAAAGTGAATATCAGACTGAGCACAGCGATGCATGGCCGGTATTAATTAGTATAATAATAACCTTACTAGCTCTTGATTTGCAAATTAATAGCATTTTTGATAACCCTTCGAGCTAAGCTTGTGTTACGAGTATGTTCACGTTGGCCCTGTGCCTGATCTCTCTCCGGTCTTGTCGGATTGCCGTTCCATCGGATTATGAGAATGAGGGAATAGGGAGTACACTTGTTTTGCGCACACACTTGTGCACTATAATATATCGATCAGATGGCTGGTCTCCGTTAAGATTTAACGCGATCAAGGACGACTACTCTTTAAGATATTATATTATTATATTATATTATTAAACTATTTCGGTTTACACTTACCACGAGCCACGTTGCTTGTCAGCAGCCATAGTCACGAGGAGACTAATTAAAGAACTTCTTTAATGATTAAAGAATTTCTTAACAGACAATAAATCGATAACACATAACCTTAGCAGTGGATACTAAGATCTCAAACACAGCGGTCATACATATACATCCGCAGAAATACATATTCTAAAATACCATTCTGTTCCAGATTTAATCACAGCAGTCACTTCTTTGAAGATAAACATAGGCGGAGATGTCTACCTGAACCCAGAAGGAGAAACGCATTATAAAGTCAAAGCTGAAACAGAACACAAAGAAGAGTCTTCTGATGAACGTCAACATGGAAGAAGCCTATCAAAAGAACTTCAGGCTAGTACTACTTCTGTAGACTCAAGTGAATTATCAAGCGATGATGGATCTAAGGAAATACCGGTTACGACTACAACTGAAAGGTATAAACAACCCTGCTGCTATACACGAAAGTAATAATCCTAACTAATAATAAAAATGCGATCATCATGAAATTTCGTTTACACATTCTCAGGGGTATAGAAAAGAACATAGGGTATCTTTCGTCTACGAAATAATACGTACCCCGAGGGATAAAAGTTTATTAAAAAACTTATACTGCCTTGGAAGAGTCCGTGGGTAATCTTATAATGGTGTCGACCTTAGAAAAAGACCCTATAGCGTGAGAGCCATAGCGTGGCCGCACATGAAAGAGCAATAGTCTTTGTAATGTACTGCTATCCAACGCCGACGCTAGCCCTTGATGAGGATAGAGCAAGACTTTCGACGACTTTTGACTTTCTACGACTTTGGTCGACACTTTCACTTCACGTAAATTCTACTTCGGTTTTATGTTAAATAAATAATAATTTCCAAATTTTTAATATAGCGGTTCAGTTGTTCCAAATTTACGCTGGAATTGTTTTTCGCATTTGGTTTTTTCGAGCCCTTTGTCATCTGGCGTCTAGAGTGACCGCTCTTCTTTCTCTACCTCAGAGCTGGCATTACTGCAATCTACCATAATAGAGAGTACCATGTACCTATATTAACACATAACTAATGAAATCCATTTCTCATAAATACTGTAAATCTCTTTCCGCAACTGTTCCATAAAGTAAAAATAATAAGACAAAGTCAACGTACGCAATGCGAACTTTACAAAGACGCCAAGCATGAGACATGAGACAGAAGATGCGATGGTTTTGAATTCGTTTTCTTACACAGTTTGTACATGTGCCTATCTCACTCGTGTTTATAACAACCCGAATTAATATCTCGTGCTTTATTAGTTTTATTACACAGTAGTAGACCCAGTTAAAAACCTAATTAGGAACGTGGGTATATTTATCGTCTCAGCCGAAAGTCGTCCACTGCTGGCCTCCCCCAAGATTTTCCGCACAGACCGGTCTTTGGCCACTCGCACCGAACCGCTTCCGTGGGTATATTACATTTATATTATTCTTTACAGAACTACAATAAAGAAACAAAAGAAAAAACGTAACTCAATACGTACAACATCCTTCACCACGAAATACGAAAGAGGAACCACAAGAAGATACAAAGACAGCTTAAGAGGACGCCATCATCATCGCCATAGAGATGGGAAAAAGGTTAAAACGGTTCTAGAGAACGTCCACGGATACACACTACCAACTTGGCCTACTACACCAGATTTTGGTCTAAAATCTGAAGAGTTACCAACAATTCAATCAGACACCGCTGTAGTTGACGGCCAACATCACCACCACCATCATGTAAATGACTGGCTCGAAGAAATAAATAATAAAAATAAAGAACTAACCAACATGTTTAACGATATCACCAATCAACCCAACACTTGGAGCGAAGCAATAAAATATCAGACTCAGCAATTTGGTGATAATCTCAACCAATTCACGGATCAGACGGAAACAGCGCCAATCGACGAGGTGTTCCACCTGTTTAACGACCATCTTGATAAAATGATACATATGCTAGAAAATAAAACTCATCAAATGGCTGAGAATATCAGTGCGATTGGCACCGAGGCAAACAAAGCCAAGGAACGTATTGAGGATAAAATTCAAGAGTATAACAAGGATTTACAGAATTGGCAAGATCATTTTCATAACTTTGGAGATAAAATTAATGAGTTTGGCAATGAAGCGAATAAGTGGCATGATCACGCTATAGATAAACAAAAAGAAATTGAAGATAAATTTTACGAGTTTGGCAATCAGGTGAATAAATTACATGAAAAGAAAGAGGAATTACTTAATGAAACGAATGGGTTTGCCAACCAAACGTTAGATTGGCATATAGACGTAATTAACAAAACTAAAGGGTTTGTAGACAAGTATAACGAAGCTGCTGAACAAGCACATCATTTGCAGCAGCAATTAAATAACCATGTTAACGACAGTTATCATAAAATAAAAGACAATTTATCAATAGCTGCCTTCACAGAACACATACTCACACGAACTCTAAGATTATTCGATAAAGTCAAAAAGGAATCAGGTGAATACTATTGGAGGAAAAAGTTCAAACACCTAGCTAAGAACTACGAAGATAAATTCAAAGAATTCTTGAGAACCACTGGACACCAACAAATTAAAACTATACTTGGCCCACAAAATGTAGTATTAAACGCCATAGATATGTCTAAACACATAGTAAATAGACTTGTGAATATCATGATACATGAAACTGATAAAAAAGGACTTCGTACGAGACACACTCAAGAAATATTTGCCACAGAAATTCGTAAAGAAGTTGCCGCTCAAATGAAGCATGCATGCCTAACTCTCGGTGTATGTTTAACACACAGCGTTTTTACACAAACAGTGACAGATCTACTTACACACATGCTGATGTTAGACGACGAGAAATTTAAACAAGCGTTCGACTCATTTACTGAAGCAGCTAAAAACACAGATTTCTCTCGCAGTCTCGGAGATAGACGGGACAGAAGATTGAAAAGGAAGATAGCCTTAGTTGAAGACAAAGATGTTAGTCTTCAGCGACCTATGGTGTTAATTATAAACAATATTGTAACTAATAGAAATAAGCCTATAGTGATGACAGAAGATATTGATCCTGAAGAATGCAATTTGAATGTTACGTTGGCGTTTTTAGAAGTAATAGATACTCTAGATAAAAATGTCCCGGACAGTGACATTAATGTCAAAAACCTTAATGACATAAGGACCGGTATGCGCGAATGGGCAGAAGGATATAACATACAAGATACTATGACAAATTTCGTGTCGCTTATTAGGTCAGTTCTAGATGAAATGAACGGTAAAGCTTATCATGCAATTCGGCACAGTGCTGATATACTTTTCGATTGATTATTTTGTTTTATTTAATTTAATTAGTAGGCTGAATCAATCCCTGTCTTAGAAGCAATCTTTGCAATAAACAAGTGAGAAACAGCCATGAATTGCCGTAAATCTTAGAGTTCGAAAAAATAGTATCACGTCACCTTGAGGTCTGAGGTCAAAGGTCATACTCATTTCGGGGGTATATCGACTATGCTGAGTCGAATGGCGTTGACCGCGAGTCTCTAGCTCTTACGGTTCTTGAGTTGAAAGTTGTATAACAGACAGATGGACGGACGGACAAAGCTGTTGTATAAGAGTTTTTTCGAACTCTATAACAAACCAAACGGCCAAGAGCGAGTTGGACTCGTACACCAAGGTACTCGTGAGTTTCATGCAGGTTTCTTCTCATAGGGTCAACCCTTTGCCTGAACCTAGTGTCATGATTTCTTATTTTTGTTAATAATTCTGTTCGGGAGTTTTTATTTATTCAATTGGCAACACAGCCAACTATCATTTTTAAATAGTGCGGTTATTGTGGAGGGGCAAAATAACTCGTTCTCTCGGCGAAAGATCGCTTAGCAGTAAGGAACTAGCATTCAACTGAGTAAGACGTTCTCAATAGTCCGTGTAATTGCTGTGAGATTGGTAATATAGTCACATAATATTTTAGACATTTGAGTTTCATTATACTAGCAACTAACCTAAATGTAGCTTCGGTAACTTACTAGTCATTAACCTATATATTTTGACGTTCATAACTGTTACTTTGTGACCTAAATGAATAAATGATTTTTGAGTCTGACTTCAAGGGTTCCGTACAAAAGGGTAGGCAAAAAAGACTTAGGTATATCTAACTATATATTATGTAATAAATTCATAATTTCGTTTGTCTCCTTTACTTGTGCCATAAGACAATGCTTCTTGCCAAATTCCATGATTTTAGGTCAACGGGAATTAGCCTATAGAGAGTGTCAAAATATGCGGCATAAATCTTTTGATTGCGTTGACTTAGAAGTTTATTTTTTTTACAGTTGTAAGAGATTGCAAACCTATTGGATATTAATTTCAACTTGATACCTCCATGCATGTCTGAGAAAAAGGATCTTGACAGACAGGCGGACAACAAAGTGATCCTATTAGGCTTCCTTTTTCATTTTAAAGTACCTACGTAACCTTAAAAACTGATCAATTTACTCTAAAAAAGCAGCCTGTACTTAACTAAGTCCAGTCTATGTTTAACAGTGACTACAAACATATTACGAAAAAGTTGTCTGATGAAATTTCCGTTTGGGTACAGATTCCTAAATAGAGGTCAAGGTCAATAAAAAACCACCCAAATAATTGAAAATATCATTTATTACATTTAAAAGGGTTGACTTAACAAAATACAATTATATTAAACTAACAATTACAAACAAAATATTATTTGGAAACATTTCGCACACGAACTTGTCCGCATCCGTGGAATATTCTAGGCACTACCCGTGCGAAGCCGAGGCGGGTGCCTAGTTAGATATATGGTAGTGTTTACACTGCGCTATGCTTCTCGCTTTACATACTTCAATACGCGCGCTCTTCTTCCTTATAAATAATATCTTTCGGCCATATTCATAAAACTTACAAGAGGATTATAACATCTTTAAATCATAATATGCTAATGTCGTAGACTTACCTCTCTGTAAACCGTGTCAAAATTTCTTATTTTTGTCAATAATTCTGTTCGGGAGTTTTTATTTATTCAATTGGCAACACAGCCAACTATCATTTTTAAATAGTGGGGTTATTTTATTGTGGAGGGGAAATTAAATAACTCGTTCTCTCGGCGAAAGATCGCTCAGCAGTAAGGATTCAACTGAGTAAGACGTTCTCAATAGTCCGTGTAATTGCTGTGAGTTTGGTAATATAGCCACATAATATTTTAGACGATTTAGTTTCATTATATTTCAGAAGTGGGATTCGTAAGTACACGCAAACATTTTCGATAATTATCTTTTTGTAATGGCGTTATTTGTTTCTTGTTTTTAAAAAATTAATTAGTAGATACTTATTTCGATTGTTTAACTGTGAACCAACTGATAAGTATAATACTTTAGTATAACCTATTGTCATTTGCCATCATAATGTGTCGACTTTTACAGTACACTTTACAATACACTACACAAATGTAATAAACTACCCACATAATTACACACAATGACATTATACGCGATTCCCATAGGAATCATTACAACTTGGTGTATTTTCGAGTGTTAAAACTGAACGGTTACCTTGAAATACACTTAGTAAATCTTTAACTGGAGTGCTGTTGGGGAATACCCTTAGTGTATTCTACATATTCAGCTAATGAGTAAGGTTTACTTTCTGGAGGCAACCATGCCAACAAACCAGAGGTCCGCCTGCCTATTGGTTGAAAACTCTACACGCACGAGTGTAAATAATTTATTTCATTGCATATTATTATGTACCTACATTATAATTCTTTAGTAAATAATTGACATATGCAGCGCTTAGATGATAAAATGATATAACCCATGATTTTTTTTGAAACATTAACATTTACATTGGATCTGGAGAATACTTGGTCAGGGTACTCCCTGGTAGTGTTCTCTTTTAGTTCTAAGAGTGCATTGTGCTCTTGCGTGAAATACTTGGACGAGGCTACTCTTCGTCAGTGTTTTTGCTGGAGCATAGTGCCGTTGTTTGCTTAGGTATAACGCTTATGCTTACCTAGTCAGAGTGATTATACAGTTATACACTCTTCAGCAGTCTTTGGCTGGGATGCAGTGTTATTACGTAGTTGACGAGTAAAATACTTGCAATAGCTTTTGTAGTATTGAGGTAATTTCTTTGTTAAACAAGCGCTGCTGGTTTATAAAGCTACTTCACTTGAAGGCTGTTGCCACTTGACTTGCAGGCTATTGCCACTTGACTTGGAGGCTATGTGGGCTTCGTATTACTAAGAGGTTATGTGTGCCTCGTGTGCTGCTAAGAGGTTCTGTGTGCCTCGTTTGATACTAAGAGGTTATGTGTGCCTCGTTTGCTACTAAGAGGTTATGTGTGCCTCGTTTGCTACTAAGAGGTTATGTGTGCCTCATTTGCTACTAAGAGGTTGTGTGCCTCGTTTGCTACTAAGAGGTTGTGTGCCTCGTTTGCTACTAAGAGGTTATGTGTGCCTCGTGCTACTAGGCATGAAAGTGGATATAGTGACAAGAATAGAAAAGGGTATGTTAAGCTGGTTTGGACATGTAGAAATAATGGACGAGGAAGGACTAAGAAAGTTTATAAGGCTAGTGTGAATAGAACAGACGCAAGAGGAAAACATAGGTGAACGTTTCTCGATCAGATCGGAGGCGTTCTGGGCAAAGGCCAGATTAAGAGCTCCTTGAACTGACGGGCGTGTATGAGGAATGTGATGAAAGTGAATGAAGCCAGAGAAGTGTGTCAGGATCGTAGCAAATGGAAATCCGTAGTCTCTGCCTACCCCTCTAGGAAACAGGCGTGAATCTATGTATCTATGTGCTAATAGGAGAGGTTGTGTGTCTCATGCTGATAGGAGAGGTTATGTATGCCTCATGCTTTAGCCAAGTATGCTTTGATTAATATGCCTTTTCATATTTGTGTGCCTTTTGCTTTTTAGCAGAGGTTATGTGTGCCTCATGATCTAGCTAAATGTGCTTAATTTAAAATGAGGTTAGGTTCTCCTCATACATATGTCATGTATGTGTGTCGACTAGCACAAATTAGTTGTCTCGTTAGTGAGCCAAGTACATTCAAGTTACATAGTGTACATCATTGAAATGATCAGTGTCATATGTGCGTAGCATAGGTAATTTTTTGAAGTTGAAATATTAGAGGATAACCATACTTTATGTAATAGGCCGTGCTACTATGGTCCATTACTGACTTTTACAATGTTTAGTCATCTAGGCATGATAATATCGATTCAGTCCTAATGATATATTTTTATTTTGAGACCATGAAATCGGACAACGCAATGACTCTAGGTCCTGATGGTGACATTTTTCTATAAATATTGTCGCGGACAGTTACTATTATTTTTGTGCACATTAGATATACCTACTTTAAAGCTTTTTAATTTTAACTGAAACATAATACTAGATAATGATATATAATATAACTATCATAGAAAAGATTTTGGACAAATATGCCTGTTGACAATAAACAAATATGGTTTAAAGAAATTATATTACAATGGGATATATAATAATTTGCCGATTCTTAAAGATCGTACGTTTTAATTCCATTATACGTTTTTAGAGGCATATAGGCATGTTGTTTGTCTTTGAACATGTTTATGTTCTAAGATAGCATGGAAATATATACAAATTCGGTTTTTTTTTCTAATTTGGCATATATCATAATAATTTTAAAGGCATATTAATTAACTTAATATTAAAACATAAACCATTATCATTTTGAGTTATTATATAGTTCTGATTGTTTTTATAACTGTGCATTCAATTATTGTGTCGCAATAGGTGTCCGACGACGTGCAGTCATGTTATCTGACCCGTTACGCATACTATAGATGCGCGCGGTTTCACTCTTAATTTTATAGTACACATTATAATTATTATATGGTTAATAGTAGATTCAAATTGTAATCTTTCCAATAAAATATCTCCTTAAATTATAGTACGGTCAAAGAGACGAATATTTGGCAATTATTCTGACTTTTGTAGTAGTTCCTGCGTTGCAACCTATATGTTTTACTAGTTATTTATATTCATTGTTATTTGGATTATAAATTTAATAATTCTATTATAATTTCATTATGAAGCCATTTTATTTTGTACTAGCTGACCCGCGCAACTTCGTCTGCTTCACATAAGAGAATTTTCCTAGTTTTTGCGATATTTTTCATTTATGCTCCGCTCTTATTGGTCGTAGCGTGATGTTATATAGCCTATAGCCTTCCTCTATAAATGGGCTATCCAACACTGAAATATTTTTCTAATTTTTACCCGTAGTTCCTTAGATTACCGCGTTCAACCAAACAAACAAAATGTGAGTGAAGTCGGCGCGTGAGCGCCCCCGCCTTTTTATAAATGCAGCGGATGGCCGTTTCGCGCGTTAAACAACAATCAACCGTATAGCCGTACCCATACTGGCGCGGCGAGATTTGGAAGTTTTATCTCATCTATATCTTGTGTGTTTATAAACCGATTCCTATATTTTTTTTTATAATATAAATATTAAAGTGTACTTTTTGAATATGGGAGTTTGATAAAGATATATCTATGTGAAATACAATATATTTATGTATTTTAATACACTTTGAAGAAATGCCTAACGATTAAACACGTTATTGTGGCTAATTTATAAAAGATAGATATATACTATTAAGGACTTTTTTGTAGATCTTTTGAAGACCATCATCTTTGTAATACATACTTTTGGTGTATGATCAACGTATGCGAGGATAAGAGCTCGAAAGCGCATTTTCGTCCGACTTGCTTCAAATTTATCGTCACTGCTTAGCTCCTATGTGTCTTAGCGTTATGTTATATAGCCTATAACCTGCCCAGGAGTATGGACTACAATCGTACCAAGTTTGGTTAAAATCCCTTCAGTAGTTTTTGACCCATGCGTGCACATACAGACAGACAGACAGACAAAAAATTTACTGATTGCATTTTTGTCATCAGTATCGATCACCATTCATCCTCCAATATTAATTTTGAATATATATTCAATGTACAGAATTGACCTCTCTACAGTTTTATTATAAGTATAGATAAGAGCATTTATTAACTATATAGCTGCATAATCAAGTCTACTTTTCTTAAAAAAGTATTGTTTTAAAAATTTGACACCGTTATTAGAAATGAATGCATGAGAACGTAATGCTATCGGAGGGAGGCATCAGGCATGACATCGGTAACTTATGTAAACAATAGAGGTAATGAAATTTTACACTAAATCATGTCATTGTGATTGAATTTGTTTGGAGTTCTTAGAATTTTGACATAATTTTTGAATGATATTAATAGTCAATGATTTAAAATAAGATTGTACATTGGTTTGGTTTTGGTATAAGTTTTCGAACGATATTAAAAATCTTTTTGTTATCTTTTGAATGCATTTAGGTATCGTTCATAAAATAAGATGGATGGTTTAGGACAGATATAGAGATGTGATAATAAGAAAGAGGTATGGGTATGAGTATTTTATTATCATTGATATGAATGTTAGGAAAT
Source organism: Catocala sponsa (assembly GCA_963564715.1). NCBI lineage: Eukaryota > Metazoa > Arthropoda > Insecta > Lepidoptera > Erebidae > Catocala > Catocala sponsa. Next base: position 6,390,957 of record OY751356.1, on the reverse strand, counting down.
GTGAAATACAGATAGAAATATTTGGTTGATATGTTTTTGACAGCTATTTGACCCAATGACGATGTTGGATTCGTAAAGACCATATCGGTATTTGGATTTGTTTAAATAATGTACATGTATGTTTTGATTATTATGTATGAGGTTTTATTGTGAGGTTAGAAGTGAATTTATGTAGATACACACAAGTGATAATAAAACAGTTCTGTTCCTTCAATTTGATCATGGTGCAAACGAAATTTCTGTGAAAATTGTTAGAGGTCAAAGTAGCCTTAAATAAAGACCCATGATTTGGTGAAATGATTTAGTGAAATGATTTTATGATGGCTTGATGGAACGGTATGATGGAACGGTTTGATGGAACGGTTTGATGGAACGGTTTGATGGAACGGTTTGATGGAACGGTTTGATGGAACGGTTTGATGGAACGGTTTGATGGAACGGTTTGATGGAACGGTTTGATGGAACGGTTTGATGGAACGGTTTGATGGAACGGTTTGATGGAACGGTTTGATGGAACGGTTTGATGGAACGGTTTGATGGAACGGTTTGGTGGAACGGTTTGGTGGAACGGTTTGGTGGAACGGTTTGGTGGAACGGTTTGGTGGAACGGTTTGATGGAACGGTTTGGTGGAATGGTTTGATGGAACGGTTTGATGAAACGGTTTGGTGAGGCAGTTTGGTGAAACGGTTTGATAAAACGGTTTGATGAAATGATTTGTTGAAATAATTTGATGAAATGGTTTGATGAAATGGTCTGCTGAAATGGTTTGATGAAATGGTTTGATGAAATGGTGTGATGAAATGGTTTGATGAAATGGTTTGATGAAATGGTTTGATGAAATGATTTGGTGATGGAATGATTTGGTGGAATGGTTTGATGAAATAAATTTGGTGAAATGATTTGGTGAAAAGATTTGAATGGTTTGATGACATTGAGATGGTTTGATGACTTTGAAATGGTTTGATAACGTTGAAGTGATTTGATGACGTTGAAGTGATTTGATGACGTTGAAGTGATTTGATGACGTTGAAGTGATTTGATGACGTTGAAGTGATTTGATGACATTGAAATGATTTGATTGAAGTGATGTGATGACATTGACGTAGAAGTTTATTCGTATGCATATGAGACCTAATTACAGAGGATGTTACAAAGGTTAAGGTACATCATACCTCGCCTTTAGTAGGCGTACGCAGCGATAGCTCAGTGGGGAGACCAACAGACTGCAATGTAGAGGGTCTCGGGTTCGAACCCACGTCGCGCACCTCTGACTTTCGGAATTTATATGACTTTTCGAAATTATGTGCGTATTGATTGACAATTATCGCCTGCTCCGTGCCTCGGAGAGCACGTTAAGCCGTCGGTCCCGGCTGCCATGAACATCTATGGCAGTCGTTATTGGGGGAGTGTTGACACAAACGATCCCACTGGGTCGAAGTGTCGCCGGTCTGCACTGACTGGCCCCCACATAAGATAAGATAAGATAGTAGGCGTACAGTCATGATTAGAACAAAAGAGTGGCCATGAGTTTCTTGCCCGTTCTTCTCATGAGCCCTACACCCTTGCCTTGCTGAACGTGGCAGTAAATGTAAATTCACAAAAAAAAATTAGTGTAACTTTGACATTCATAAGTGTTGCCCTGAACTTGAATAAATTTATTTTTGATTTCTTTTACGAATGTTATTAGATAGTACAAATAAAATAACAATAATTTAATAGACATAATATTCATTATCAATAGGAACAATAATTATAAATATGCGAAGGAAATAAATAATATCGTAACTGTTAAAAAAAAAATAGTATAAACAATGTCAATTTCCAGTTTAATTAGTAATTACATAAGTCAAGATAAATTAAATATAAATACATGGTATAATTTTATACGGTACTTATTATTATATTGCTAATAGACATTTCGTTTTAAAGTATGTGTGAAATTACAATATTCATTTAATGTATAAAAGCAATTCTCCAATAGTCATTTTTTTTATTTTGTTTAAAATTCGATGATCGGGATGTTTCTCTGTTATGCATAGGGAAGTGGATATATACTTTTCATTCTTGCTAACACCATATCTTGATCGTGTGATAATGAAAACTGAGTGATTTTAGTTGAGGTTGTGCTCCAGGAGTACCATGGTATCGGATGGCCGAATGTCATGATTTCTTATTTTTGTTAATAATTCTGTACGGGAGTTTTTATTTATTCAATTGGCAACACAGCCAACTATCATTTTTAAATAGTGCGGTTATTGTGGAGGGGAAAAATAACTCGTTCTCTCGGCGAAAGATCGCTTAGCAGTAAGGAACTAACATTCAACTGAGTAAGACGTTGTCAATAGTCCGTGTAATTGCTGTGAGATTGGTAATATAGTCACATAATATTTTAGACATTTGAGTTTCATTATACTAGCAACTAACCTAAATGTAGCTTCGGTAACTTACTAGTCATTAACCTATATATTTTGACGTTCATAACTGTTACTTTGTGACCTAAATGAATAAATGATTTTTGAGTCTGACTTCAAGTGTTCCGTACAAAAGGGTAGGCAAAAAAAGACTTAGGTATATCTAACTATATATTATGTAATAAATTAATAATTTCGTTTGTCTTCTTTACTTGTGCCATAAGACAATGCTTCTTGCCAAATTCCATGATTTTAGGTTAACGGGAATTAGCCTATAGAGAGTGTCAAAATATGCGCCATAAATCTTTTGATTGCGTTGACTCTAATTATTTTATTTTTTTACAGTTGTAAGAGATTGCAAACCTATTGGATATTAATTTCAACTTGATACCTCCATGCATGTCTGAGAAAAAGGATCTTGATAGACAGGCGGACAACAAAGTGATCCTATTAGGCTTCCTTTTTAATTTTAAAGTACCTACGTAACCTTAAAAACTGATCAATTTACTGTAAAAAAGCAGCCTGTACTTAACTAAGTCCAGTCTACGTTTAACAGTGACTTTACAAACATATTACGAAAAAGTTGTCTGATGAAATTTCCGTTTGGGTACAGATTCCTAAATAGAGGTCAAGGTCAATAAAAAACCACCCAAATAATTGAAAATATCATTTATTACATTCAAAAGGGTTGACTTAACAAAATACAATTATATTAAACTAACAATTACAAACAAAATATTATTTGGAAACATTTCGCACACGAACTTGTCCGCATCCGTGGAATATTCTAGGCACTACCCATGCGAAGCCGAGGCGGGTGCCTAGTTAGATATATGATAGTGTTTACACTGCGCTAAGCTTCTCGCTTTACATACTTCAATACGCGCGCTCTTCTTCCTTATAAATAATATCTTTCGGCCATATTCATAAAACTTACAAGAGGATTATAACATCTTTAAATCATAATATGCTAACGTCGTAGACTTACCTCTCTGTAAACCGTGTCATGATTTCTTATTTTTGCTAATAATTCTGTTCGGGAGTTTTTATTTATTCAATTGGCAACACAGCCAACTATCATTTTTAAATAGTGGGGTTATTTTATTGTGGAGGGGAAATTAAATAACTCGTTCTCTCGGCGAAAGATCGCTCAGCAGTAAGGAACTAGCTTTCAACTGAGTAAGACGTTCTCAATAGTCCGTGTAATTGCTGTGAGTTTGGTAATATAGTCACATAATATTTTAGACGATTGAGTTTCATTATAACCGTATTGTTAATTTTTCAAAATATTATGCCTATGAATGAAACTAATCAACCTGTAGTGTATGTAGTTATACATACATTCTAATAAGACATTTGTCTCGAGCGCATACGTCACAAGTGCGGGCAGAGAGGGGTCAGTCAGTGTTCGACCGCCAGCCCGATAACACGTGGTGGTGCGTTGGCGAGCCAAATAAGTAAATCCATAAAGTTACGTATAAAGTGCAACTACTACACAACCTTTTACGCATTGCTGATTCAAATATTTTTGACATGACTGGGATCAATGAAATAGGCCTACAATTATTCAAACATGTTTTTCTCCCTTGTTAAAAGTGATTTTGTTACGGCTAGTTTAAGAGGTTCCGGAAAGCGACCAACACTAAACGAATGATTGACGAGATGTGTGAGTATTGGAGTAATCTCTTGTGCACAATATTTCAATATTTTCGTACTTATTTCGTCATAACCCTCACAGTTGGAGTTCTTTATAGACATTATAATTGTATGAATTTCATGACAGGTAAGAGGATCCAAAAATATGCTATTGCTTATTGTAGTTTTGTAAGTGTTTTATATAGAGTTGGAAGACACAATGGTTGAATTCGTGAACAATTCATTAAATGCATTTGCAATGAGGTATGGCTCATTTAATAACTTACCATCTTTGTTGATACTGTTTATATTATCCAACACTTTCGCAGACTCCGATTCCTGTTTTATTAATCTCCAAGATGTTTTACACATATTTTTTGAATTTAATATTATGTTAAGATTCTGGTTTTTAATACCTAGATTGATCTATGCACTTTCGCAAAACTTTGGTGTATTTTTTGTATTTAATTATAGTTTCCTTACCAGTATTACCATAACATTTGTAACGTAGCGATTGTTTTGTTCTGCAACTGACTTTTAGACCCTTGGTTAGCCATCTTGGTTTACGCGCTTTGTAAGCTATTTTGATTCTAATTTTAGGAAAACATAATACATAGAAAAGAGTAAAAATTTCATAAAAGGTTCTTTTTTACTTCAATTAAATTTGGTACGCTTGTAAATTTACTTCTTTGGGTAAATTCGGTTATTTTTATAGGGCTATAAAATTAAATAAGTACTCAAATGTAGTTTAGGAGACGATGGCAATATTTGATTAGGAATATTTTTTATATTTGACGCTTTTAACACAATAACCTTATAAACAAAAACTACAATGTTGTATAATTATTCAACACTTTACACAATGTACTTATAAGTAAGTAGGTACATATACTCACGCCTGCAACACCTATACGAGAAATAAATAAATGAAAATTACAATTCCATGGTCAAACTATAATTCGAAGAGAGGCCGTATATTTCTTCCATGTATTTATGATCTTTTGATCTTCAAGATTATTGGGGCTCAAAATGTAGGTATATATATACTTGGGCATGTGTACCCCTATACCTGGGTCTTAGGGGTATGAGCGGAAGATGGGTATGTAAGTATCCACTTTTTGCCGGCTATAGTTTTGGGCCGTATGTAATAGAGAGCACACCTGTTTCCGTCTACCGGGCACATGCAAGACTCTGTGCTGCCACTGAGAATTTCTTTGCCCCACTACTGAGGTACCTGATCGATCGGGATTGCCTGCAAGCAGTCGCATTAAATACCACTGCGCAACCAAGACAGTCTATAAATGTATGAGTATTCACAAAGAATCAATAGCTCACGTAAAAACGCCAGTAGCTCTCCCACTACAATATAAAATTTATTTATTTTACCAACACGTTTCGACAAAGGAATATGTTATGTATTATTTCATAGAAATTCTGTGTAAGTAAAAACAATTTAAAATTCATATAATATTTTTATAAATGTTTAAGAATTTATATTGCTATTTAGCTGTTTGTGTTCGAAAAACTCGAAAAGATTTTAATCTATTATCCCACGGAAATGGACAAAGTGAATATCAGACTGAGCACAGCGATGCATGGCCGGTATTAATTAGTATAATAATAACCTTACTAGCTCTTGATTTGCAAATTAATAGCATTTTTGATAACCCTTCGAGCTAAGCTTGTGTTACGAGTATGTTCACGTTGGCCCTGTGCCTGATCTCTCTCCGGTCTTGTCGGATTGCCGTTCCATCGGATTATGAGAATGAGGGAATAGGGAGTACACTTGTTTTGCGCACACACTTGTGCACTATAATATATCGATCAGATGGCTGGTCTCCGTTAAGATTTAACGCGATCAAGGACGACTACTCTTTAAGATATTATATTATTATATTATATTATTAAACTATTTCGGTTTACACTTACCACGAGCCACGTTGCTTGTCAGCAGCCATAGTCACGAGGAGACTAATTAAAGAACTTCTTTAATGATTAAAGAATTTCTTAACAGACAATAAATCGATAACACATAACCTTAGCAGTGGATACTAAGATCTCAAACACAGCGGTCATACATATACATCCGCAGAAATACATATTCTAAAATACCATTCTGTTCCAGATTTAATCACAGCAGTCACTTCTTTGAAGATAAACATAGGCGGAGATGTCTACCTGAACCCAGAAGGAGAAACGCATTATAAAGTCAAAGCTGAAACAGAACACAAAGAAGAGTCTTCTGATGAACGTCAACATGGAAGAAGCCTATCAAAAGAACTTCAGGCTAGTACTACTTCTGTAGACTCAAGTGAATTATCAAGCGATGATGGATCTAAGGAAATACCGGTTACGACTACAACTGAAAGGTATAAACAACCCTGCTGCTATACACGAAAGTAATAATCCTAACTAATAATAAAAATGCGATCATCATGAAATTTCGTTTACACATTCTCAGGGGTATAGAAAAGAACATAGGGTATCTTTCGTCTACGAAATAATACGTACCCCGAGGGATAAAAGTTTATTAAAAAACTTATACTGCCTTGGAAGAGTCCGTGGGTAATCTTATAATGGTGTCGACCTTAGAAAAAGACCCTATAGCGTGAGAGCCATAGCGTGGCCGCACATGAAAGAGCAATAGTCTTTGTAATGTACTGCTATCCAACGCCGACGCTAGCCCTTGATGAGGATAGAGCAAGACTTTCGACGACTTTTGACTTTCTACGACTTTGGTCGACACTTTCACTTCACGTAAATTCTTCTTCGGTTTTATGTTAAATAAATAATAATTTCCAAATTTTTAATATAGCGGTTCAGTTGTTCCAAATTTACGCTGGAATTGTTTTTCGCATTTGGTTTTTTCGAGCCCTTTGTCATCTGGCGTCTAGAGTGACCGCTCTTCTTTCTCTACCTCAGAGCTGGCATTACTGCAATCTACCATAATAGAGAGTACCATGTACCTATATTAACACATAACTAATGAAATCCATTTCTCATAAATACTGTAAATCTCTTTCCGCAACTGTTCCATAAAGTAAAAATAATAAGACAAAGTCAACGTACGCAATGCGAACTTTACAAAGACGCCAAGCATGAGACATGAGACAGAAGATGCGATGGTTTTGAATTCGTTTTCTTACACAGTTTGTACATGTGCCTATCTCACTCGTGTTTATAACAACCCGAATTAATATCTCGTGCTTTATTAGTTTTATTACACAGTAGTAGACCCAGTTAAAAACCTAATTAGGAACGTGGGTATATTTATCGTCTCAGCCGAAAGTCGTCCACTGCTGGCCTCCCCCAAGATTTTCCGCACAGACCGGTCTTTGGCCACTCGCACCGAACCGCTTCCGTGGGTATATTACATTTATATTATTCTTTACAGAACTACAATAAAGAAACAAAAGAAAAAACGTAACTCAATACGTACAACATCCTTCACCACGAAATACGAAAGAGGAACCACAAGAAGATACAAAGACAGCTTAAGAGGACGCCATCATCATCGCCATAGAGATGGGAAAAAGGTTAAAACGGTTCTAGAGAACGTCCACGGATACACACTACCAACTTGGCCTACTACACCAGATTTTGGTCTAAAATCTGAAGAGTTACCAACAATTCAATCAGACACCGCTGTAGTTGACGGCCAACATCACCACCACCATCATGTAAATGACTGGCTCGAAGAAATAAATAATAAAAATAAAGAACTAACCAACATGTTTAACGATATCACCAATCAACCCAACACTTGGAGCGAAGCAATAAAATATCAGACTCAGCAATTTGGTGATAATCTCAACCAATTCACGGATCAGACGGAAACAGCGCCAATCGACGAGGTGTTCCACCTGTTTAACGACCATCTTGATAAAATGATACATATGCTAGAAAATAAAACTCATCAAATGGCTGAGAATATCAGTGCGATTGGCACCGAGGCAAACAAAGCCAAGGAACGTATTGAGGATAAAATTCAAGAGTATAACAAGGATTTACAGAATTGGCAAGATCATTTTCATAACTTTGGAGATAAAATTAATGAGTTTGGCAATGAAGCGAATAAGTGGCATGATCACGCTATAGATAAACAAAAAGAAATTGAAGATAAATTTTACGAGTTTGGCAATCAGGTGAATAAATTACATGAAAAGAAAGAGGAATTACTTAATGAAACGAATGGGTTTGCCAACCAAACGTTAGATTGGCATATAGACGTAATTAACAAAACTAAAGGGTTTGTAGACAAGTATAACGAAGCTGCTGAACAAGCACATCATTTGCAGCAGCAATTAAATAACCATGTTAACGACAGTTATCATAAAATAAAAGACAATTTATCAATAGCTGCCTTCACAGAACACATACTCACACGAACTCTAAGATTATTCGATAAAGTCAAAAAGGAATCAGATGAATACTATTGGAGGAAAAAGTTCAAACACCTAGCTAAGAACTACGAAGATAAATTCAAAGAATTCTTGAGAACCACTGGACACCAACAAATTAAAACTATACTTGGCCCACAAAATGTAGTATTAAACGCCATAGATATGTCTAAACACATAGTAAATAGACTTGTGAATATCATGATACATGAAACTGATAAAAAAGGACTTCGTACGAGACACACTCAAGAAATATTTGCCACAGAAATTCGTAAAGAAGTTGCCGCTCAAATGAAGCATGCATGCCTAACTCTCGGTGTATGTTTAACACACAGCGTTTTTACACAAACAGTGACAGATCTACTTACACACATGCTGATGTTAGACGACGAGAAATTTAAACAAGCGTTCGACTCATTTACTGAAGCAGCTAAAAACACAGATTTCTCTCGCAGTCTCGGAGATAGACGGGACAGAAGATTGAAAAGGAAGATAGCCTTAGTTGAAGACAAAGATGTTAGTCTTCAGCGACCTATGGTGTTAATTATAAACAATATTGTAACTAATAGAAATAAGCCTATAGTGATGACAGAAGATATTGATCCTGAAGAATGCAATTTGAATGTTACGTTGGCGTTTTTAGAAGTAATAGATACTCTAGATAAAAATGTCCCGGACAGTGACATTAATGTCAAAAACCTTAATGACATAAGGACCGGTATGCGCGAATGGGCAGAAGGATATAACATACAAGATACTATGACAAATTTCGTGTCGCTTATTAGGTCAGTTCTAGATGAAATGAACGGTAAAGCTTATCATGCAATTCGGCACAGTGCTGATATACTTTTCGATTGATTATTTTGTTTTATTTAATTTAATTAGTAGGCTGAATCAATCCCTGTCTTAGAAGCAATCTTTGCAATAAACAAGTGAGAAACAGCCATGAATTGCCGTAAATCTTAGAGTTCGAAAAAATAGTATCACGTCACCTTGAGGTCTGAGGTCAAAGGTCATACTCATTTCGGGGGTATATCGACTATGCTGAGTCGAATGGCGTTGACCGCGAGTCTCTAGCTCTTACGGTTCTTGAGTTGAAAGTTGTATAACAGACAGATGGACGGACGGACAAAGCTGTTGTATAAGAGTTTTTTCGAACTCTATAACAAACCAAACGGCCAAGAGCGAGTTGGACTCGTACACCAAGGTACTCGTGAGTTTCATGCAGGTTTCTTCTCATAGGGTCAACCCTTTGCCTGAACCTAGTGTCATGATTTCTTATTTTTGTTAATAATTCTGTTCGGGAGTTTTTATTTATTCAATTGGCAACACAGCCAACTATCATTTTTAAATAGTGCGGTTATTGTGGAGGGGCAAAATAACTCGTTCTCTCGGCGAAAGATCGCTTAGCAGTAAGGAACTAGCATTCAACTGAGTAAGACGTTCTCAATAGTCCGTGTAATTGCTGTGAGATTGGTAATATAGTCACATAATATTTTAGACATTTGAGTTTCATTATACTAGCAACTAACCTAAATGTAGCTTCGGTAACTTACTAGTCATTAACCTATATATTTTGACGTTCATAACTGTTACTTTGTGACCTAAATGAATAAATGATTTTTGAGTCTGACTTCAAGGGTTCCGTACAAAAGGGTAGGCAAAAAAGACTTAGGTATATCTAACTATATATTATGTAATAAATTCATAATTTCGTTTGTCTCCTTTACTTGTGCCATAAGACAATGCTTCTTGCCAAATTCCATGATTTTAGGTCAACGGGAATTAGCCTATAGAGAGTGTCAAAATATGCGGCATAAATCTTTTGATTGCGTTGACTTAGAAGTTTATTTTTTTTACAGTTGTAAGAGATTGCAAACCTATTGGATATTAATTTCAACTTGATACCTCCATGCATGTCTGAGAAAAAGGATCTTGACAGACAGGCGGACAACAAAGTGATCCTATTAGGCTTCCTTTTTCATTTTAAAGTACCTACGTAACCTTAAAAACTGATCAATTTACTCTAAAAAAGCAGCCTGTACTTAACTAAGTCCAGTCTATGTTTAACAGTGACTACAAACATATTACGAAAAAGTTGTCTGATGAAATTTCCGTTTGGGTACAGATTCCTAAATAGAGGTCAAGGTCAATAAAAAACCACCCAAATAATTGAAAATATCATTTATTACATTTAAAAGGGTTGACTTAACAAAATACAATTATATTAAACTAACAATTACAAACAAAATATTATTTGGAAACATTTCGCACACGAACTTGTCCGCATCCGTGGAATATTCTAGGCACTACCCGTGCGAAGCCGAGGCGGGTGCCTAGTTAGATATATGGTAGTGTTTACACTGCGCTATGCTTCTCGCTTTACATACTTCAATACGCGCGCTCTTCTTCCTTATAAATAATATCTTTCGGCCATATTCATAAAACTTACAAGAGGATTATAACATCTTTAAATCATAATATGCTAATGTCGTAGACTTACCTCTCTGTAAACCGTGTCAAAATTTCTTATTTTTGTCAATAATTCTGTTCGGGAGTTTTTATTTATTCAATTGGCAACACAGCCAACTATCATTTTTAAATAGTGGGGTTATTTTATTGTGGAGGGGAAATTAAATAACTCGTTCTCTCGGCGAAAGATCGCTCAGCAGTAAGGATTCAACTGAGTAAGACGTTCTCAATAGTCCGTGTAATTGCTGTGAGTTTGGTAATATAGCCACATAATATTTTAGACGATTTAGTTTCATTATATTTCAGAAGTGGGATTCGTAAGTACACGCAAACATTTTCGATAATTATCTTTTTGTAATGGCGTTATTTGTTTCTTGTTTTTAAAAAATTAATTAGTAGATACTTATTTCGATTGTTTAACTGTGAACCAACTGATAAGTATAATACTTTAGTATAACCTATTGTCATTTGCCATCATAATGTGTCGACTTTTACAGTACACTTTACAATACACTACACAAATGTAATAAACTACCCACATAATTACACACAATGACATTATACGCGATTCCCATAGGAATCATCACAACTTGGTGTATTTTCGAGTGTTAAAACTGAACGGTTACCTTGAAATACACTTAGTAAATCTTTAACTGGAGTGCTGTTGGGGAATACCCTTAGTGTATTCTACATATTCAGCTAATGAGTAAGGTTTACTTTCTGGAGGCAACCATGCCAACAAACCAGAGGTCCGCCTGCCTATTGGTTGAAAACTCTACACGCACGAGTGTAAATAATTTATTTCATTGCATATTATTATGTACCTACATTATAATTCTTTAGTAAATAATTGACATATGCAGCGCTTAGATGATAAAATGATATAACCCATGATTTTTTTTGAAACATTAACATTTACATTGGATCTGGAGAATACTTGGTCAGGGTACTCCCTGGTAGTGTTCTCTTTTAGTTCTAAGAGTGCATTGTGCTCTTGCGTGAAATACTTGGACGAGGCTACTCTTCGTCAGTGTTTTTGCTGGAGCATAGTGCCGTTGTTTGCTTAGGTATAACGCTTATGCTTACCTAGTCAGAGTGATTATACAGTTATACACTCTTCAGCAGTCTTTGGCTGGGATGCAGTGTTATTACGTAGTTGACGAGTAAAATACTTGCAATAGCTTTTGTAGTATTGAGGTAATTTCTTTGTTAAACAAGCGCTGCTGGTTTATAAAGCTACTTCACTTGAAGGCTGTTGCCACTTGACTTGCAGGCTATTGCCACTTGACTTGGAGGCTATGTGGGCTTCGTATTACTAAGAGGTTATGTGTGCCTCGTGTGCTGCTAAGAGGTTCTGTGTGCCTCGTTTGATACTAAGAGGTTATGTGTGCCTCGTTTGCTACTAAGAGGTTATGTGTGCCTCGTTTGCTACTAAGAGGTTATGTGTGCCTCATTTGCTACTAAGAGGTTATGTGTGCCTCGTTTGCTACTAAGAGGTTGTGTGCCTCGTTTGCTACTAAGAGGTTGTGTGCCTCGTTTGCTACTAAGAGGTTATGTGTGCCTCGTGCTACTAGGCATGAAAGTGGATATAGTGACAAGAATAGAAAAGGGTATGTTAAGCTGGTTTGGACATGTAGAAATAATGGACGAGGAAGGACTAAGAAAGTTTATAAGGCTAGTGTGAATAGAACAGACGCAAGAGGAAAACATAGGTGAACGTTTCTCGATCAGATCGGAGGCGTTCTGGGCAAAGGCCAGATTAAGAGCTCCTTGAACTGACGGGCGTGTATGAGGAATGTGATGAAAGTGAATGAAGCCAGAGAAGTGTGTCAGGATCGTAGCAAATGGAAATCCGTAGTCTCTGCCTACCCCTCTAGGAAACAGGCGTGAATCTATGTATCTATGTGCTAATAGGAGAGGTTGTGTGTCTCATGCTGATAGGAGAGGTTATGTATGCCTCATGCTTTAGCCAAGTATGCTTTGATTAATATGCCTTTTCATATTTGTGTGCCTTTTGCTTTTTAGCAGAGGTTATGTGTGCCTCATGATCTAGCTAAATGTGCTTAATTTAAAATGAGGTTAGGTTCTCCTCATACATATGTCATGTATGTGTGTCGACTAGCACAAATTAGTTGTCTCGTTAGTGAGCCAAGTACATTCAAGTTACATAGTGTACATCATTGAAATGATCAGTGTCATATGTGCGTAGCATAGGTAATTTTTTGAAGTTGAAATATTAGAGGATAACCATACTTTATGTAATAGGCCGTGCTACTATGGTCCATTACTGACTTTTACAATGTTTAGTCATCTAGGCATGATAATATCGATTCAGTCCTAATGATATATTTTTATTTTGAGACCATGAAATCGGACAACGCAATGACTCTAGGTCCTGATGGTGACATTTTTCTATAAATATTGTCGCGGACAGTTACTATTATTTTTGTGCACATTAGATATACCTACTTTAAAGCTTTTTAATTTTAACTGAAACATAATACTAGATAATGATATATAATATAACTATCATAGAAAAGATTTTGGACAAATATGCCTGTTGACAATAAACAAATATGGTTTAAAGAAATTATATTGCAATGGGATATATAATAATTTGCCGATTCTTAAAGATCGTACGTTTTAATTCCATTATACGTTTTTAGAGGCATATAGGCATGTTGTTTGTCTTTGAACATGTTTATGTTCTAAGATAGCATGGAAATATATACAAATTCGGTTTGTTTTTCTAATTTGGCATATATCATAATAATTTTAAAGGCATATTAATTAACTTAATATTAAAACATAAACCATTATCATTTTGAGTTATTATATAGTTCTGATTGTTTTTATAACTGTGCATTCAATTATTGTGTCGTAATAGGTGTCCGACGACGTGCAGTCATGTTATCTGACCCGTTACGCATACTATAGATGCGCGCGGTTTCACTCTTAATTTTATAGTACACATTATAATTATTATATGGTTAATAGTAGATTCAAATTGTAATCTTTCCAATAAAATATCTCCTTAAATTATAGTACGGTCAAAGAGACGAATATTTGGCAATTATTCTGACTTTTGTAGTAGTTCCTGCGTTGCAACCTATATGTTTTACTAGTTATTTATATTCATTGTTATTTGGATTATAAATTTAATAATTCTATTATAATTTGCTAATCATTATGAAGCCATTTTATTTTGTACTAGCTGACCCGCGCAACTTCGTCTGCTTCACATAAGAGAATTTTCCTAGTTTTTGCGATATTTTTCATTTATGCTCCGCTCTTATTGGTCGTAGCGTGATGTTATATAGCCTATAGCCTTCCTCTATAAATGGGCTATCCAACACTGAAATATTTTTCTAATTTTTACCCGTAGTTCCTTAGATTACCGCGTTCAACCAAACAAACAAAATGTGAGTGAAGTCGGCGCGTGAGCGCCCCCGCCTTTTTATAAATGCAGCGGATGGCCGTTTCGCGCGTTAAACAACAATCAACCGTATAGCCGTACCCATACTGGCGCGGCGAGATTTGGAAGTTTTATCTCATCTATATCTTGTGTGTTTATAAACCGATTCCTATATTTTTTTTTATAATATAAATATTAAAGTGTACTTTTTGAATATGGGAGTTTGATAAAGATATATCTATGTGAAATACAATATATTTATGTATTTTAATACACTTTGAAGAAATGCCTAACGATTAAACACGTTATTGTGGCTAATTTATAAAAGATAGATATATACTATTAAGGACTTTTTTGTAGATCTTTTGAAGACCATCATCTTTGTAATACATACTTTTGGTGTATGATCAACGTATGCGAGGATAAGAGCTCGAAAGCGCATTTTCGTCCGACTTGCTTCAAATTTATCGTCACTGCTTAGCTCCTATGTGTCTTAGCGTTATGTTATATAGCCTATAACCTGCCCAGGAGTATGGACTACAATCGTACCAAGTTTGGTTAAAATCCCTTCAGTAGTTTTTGACCCATGCGTGCACATACAGACAGACAGCCAGACAAAAAATTTACTGATTGCATTTTTGTCATCAGTATCGATCACCATTCATCCTCCAATATTAATTTTGAATATATATTCAATGTACAGAATTGACCTCTCTACAGTTTTATTATAAGTATAGATAAGAGCATTTATTAACTATATAGCTGCATAATCAAGTCTACTTTTCTTAAAAAAGTATTGTTTTAAAAATTTGACACCGTTATTAGAAATGAATGCATGAGAACGTAATGCTATCGGAGGGAGGCATCAGGCATGACATCGGTAACTTATGTAAACAATAGAGGTAATGAAATTTTACACTAAATCATGTCATTGTGATTGAATTTGTTTGGAGTTCTTAGAATTTTGACATAATTTTTGAATGATATTCATAGTCAATGATTTAAAATAAGATTGTACATTGGTTTGGTTTTGGTATAAGTTTTCGAACGATATTAAAAATCTTTTTGTTATCTTTTGAATGCATTTAGGTATCGTTCATAAAATAAGATGGATGGTTTAGGACAGATATAGAGATGTGATAATAAGAAAGAGGTATGGGTATGAGTATTTTATTATCATTGATATGAATGTTAGGAAATGTGAAATACAGATAGAAATATTTGGTTGATATGTTTTTGACAGCTATTTGACCCAATGACGATGTTGGATTCGTAAAGACCATATCGGTATTTGGATTTGTTTAAATAATGTACATGTATGTTTTGATTATTATGTATGAGGTTTTATTGTGAGGTTAGAAGTGAATTTATGTAGGTACACACAAGTGATAATAAAAGAGTTCTGTTCCTTCAATTTGATCATGGTGCAAACGAAATTTCTGTGAAAATTGTTAGAGGTCAAAGTAGCCTTAAATAAAGACCCATGATTTGGTGAAATGATTTAGTGAAATGATTTTATGATGGCTTGATGGAACGGTATGATGGAACGGTTTGATGGAACGGTTTGATGGAACGGTTTGATGGAACGGTTTGATGGAACGGTTTGATGGAACGGTTTGATGGAACGGTTTGATGGAACGGTTTGATGGAACGGTTTGATGGAACGGTTTGATGGAACGGTTTGATGGAACGGTTTGATGGAACGGTTTGATGGAACGGTTTGGTGGAACGGTTTGGTGGAACGGTTTGGTGGAACGGTTTGGTGGAACGGTTTGGTGGAACGGTTTGATGGAACGGTTTGGTGGAATGGTTTGATGGAACGGTTTGATGAAACGGTTTGGTGAGGCAGTTTGGTGAAACGGTTTGATAAAACGGTTTGATGAAATGATTTGTTGAAATAATTTGATGAAATGGTTTGATGAAATGGTCTGCTGAAATGGTTTGATGAAATGGTTTGATGAAATGGTGTGATGAAATGGTTTGATGAAATGGTTTGATGAAATGGTTTGATGAAATGATTTGGTGATGGAATGATTTGGTGGAATGGTTTGATGAAATAAATTTGGTGAAATGATTTGAATGGTTTGATGACATTGAGATGGTTTGATGACTTTGAAATGGTTTGATAACGTTGAAGTGATTTGATGACGTTGAAGTGATTTGATGACGTTGAAGTGATTTGATGACATTGAAATGATTTGATTGAAGTGATGTGATGACATTGACGTAGAAGTTTATTCGTATGCATATGAGACATAATTACAGAGGATGTTACAAAGGTTAAGGTTCATCATACCTCGCCTTTAGTAGGCGTACGCAGCGATAGCTCAGTGGGGAGACCAACAGACTGCAATGCAGAGGGTCTCGGGCTCGAACCCACGTCGCGCACCTCTGACTTTCGGAATTTATATGACTTTTCGAAATTATGTGCGTATTGATTGACAATTATCGCCTGCTCCGTGCCTCGGAGAGCACGTTAAGCTGTCGGTCCCGGCTGCCATGAACATCTATGACAGTCGTTATTGGGGGAGTGTTGACACAAACGATCCCACTGGGTCGAAGTGTCGCCGGTCTGCACTGACTGGCCCCCACATAAGATAAGATAAGATAGTAGGCGTACAGTCATGATTAGAACAAAAGAGTGGCCATGAGTTTCTTGCCCGTTCTTCTCATGAGCCCTACACCCTTGCCTTGCTGAACGTGGCAGTAAATGTAAATTCACAAAAAAAAAATTGTGTAACTTTGACCTTCATAAGTGTTGCCCTGAACTTGAATAAATTTATTTTTGATTTCTTTTACGAATGTTATTCGATAGTACAAATAAAATAACAATAATTAATAGACATAATATTCATTATCAATGGGAACAATAATTATAAATATGCGAAGGAAATAAATAATATCGTAACTGTATAAAAAAAAAATAGTATAAACAATGACAATTTCCAGTTTAATTAATAATTACATAAGTCAAGATAAATTAAATATAAATACATGGTATAATTTTATACGGTACTTATTATTATATTGCTAATAGACATTTCGTTTTAAAGTATGTGTGAAATTACAATATTCATTTAATGTATAAAAGCAATTCTCCAATAGTCATTTTTTTTATTTTGTTTAAAATTCGATGATCGGGATGTTTCTCTGTTATGCATAGGGAAGTGGATATATACTTTTCATTCTTGCTAACACCATATCTTGATCGTGTGATAATGAAAACTGCGTGATTTTAGTTGAGGTTGTGCTCCAGGAGTAGCATGGTATCGGATGGCCGAATGTCATGATTTCTTATTTTTGTTAATAATTCTGTTCGGGAGTTTTTATTTATTCAATTGGCAACACAGCCAACTATCATTTTTAAATAGTGCGGTTATTGTGGAGGGGAAAAATAACTCGTTCTCTCGGCGAAAGATCGCTTAGCAGTAAGGAACTAACATTCAACTGAGTAAGACGTTCTCAATAGTCCGTGTAATTGCTGTGAGATTGGTAATATAGTCACATAATATTTTAGACATTTGAGTTTCATTATACTAGCAACTAACCTAAATGTAGCTTCGGTAACTTACTAGTCATTAACCTATATATTTTGACGTTCATAACTGTTACTTTGTGACCTAAATGAATAAATGATTTTTGAGTCTGACTTCAAGGGTTCCGTACAAAAGGGTAGGCAAAAAAAGACTTAGGTATATCTAACTATATATTATGTAATAAATTCATAATTTCGTTTGTCTCCTTTACTTGTGCCATAAGACAATGCTTCTTGCCAAATTCCATGATTTTAGGTCAACGGGTATTAGCCTATAGAGAGTGTCAAAATATGCGGCATAAATCTTTTGATTGCGTTGACTTAGAAGTTTATTTTTTTACAGTTGTAAGAGATTGCAAACCTATTGGATATTAATTTCAACTTGATACCTCCATGCATGTCTGAGAAAAAGGATCTTGACAGACAGGCGGACAACAAAGTGATCCTATTAGGCTTCCTTTTTCATTTTAAAGTACCTACGTAACCTTAAAAACTGATCAATTTACTGTAAAAAACCAGCCTGTACTTAACTAAGTCCAGTCTACGTTTAACAGTGACTTTACAAACATATTACGAAAAAGTTGTCTGATGAAATTTCCGTTTGGGTACAGATTCCTAAATAGAGGTCAAGGTCAATAAAAAACCACCCAAATAATTGAAAATATCATTTATTACATTCAAAAGGGTTGACTTAACAAAATACAATTATATTAAACTAACAATTACAAACAAAATATTATTTGGAAACATTTCGCACACGAACTTGTCCGCATCCGTGGAATATTCTAGGCACTACCCATGCGAAGCCGAGGCGGGTGCCTAGTTAGATATATGATAGTGTTTACACTGCGCTAAGCTTCTCGCTTTACATACTTCAATACGCGCGCTCTTCTTCCTTATAAATCATATCTTTCGGCCATATTCATAAAACTTACAAGAGGATTATAACATCTTTAAATCATAGTATGCTAACGTCGTAGACTTACCTCTCTGTAAACCGTGTCATGATTTCTTATTTTTGTTAATAATTCTGTTCGGGAGTTTTTATTTATTCAATTGGCAACACAGCCAACTATCATTTTTAAATAGTGGGGTTATTTTATTGTGGAGGGGAAATTAAATAACTCGTTCTCTCGGCGAAAGATCGCTCAGCAGTAAGGAACTAGCATTCAACTGAGTAAGACGTTCTCAATAGTCCGTGTAATTGCTGTGAGTTTGGTAATATAGTCACATAATATTTTAGACGATTGAGTTTCATTATAACCGTATTGTTAATTTTTCAAAATATTATGCCTATGAATGAAACTAATCAACCTGTAGTGTATGTAGTTATACATACATTCTAATAAGACATTTGTCTCGAGCGCATACGTCACAAGTGCGGGCAGAGAGGGGTCAGTCAGTGTTCGACCGCCAGCCCGATAACACGTGGTGGTGCGTTGGCGAGCCAAATAAGTAAATCCATAAAGTTACGTATAAAGTGCAACTACTACACAACCTTTTACGCATTGCTGATTCAAATATTTTTGACATGACTGGGATCAATGAAATAGGCCTACAATTATTCAAACATGTTTTTCTCCCTTGTTAAAAGTGATTTTGTTACGGCTAGTTTAAGAGGTTCCGGAAAGCGACCAACACTAAACGAATGATTGACGAGATGTGTGAGTATTGGAGTAATCTCTTGTGCACAATATTTCAATATTTTCGTACTTATTTCGTCATAACCCTCACAGTTGGAGTTCTTTATAGACATTATAATTGTATGAATTTCATGACAGGTAAGAGGATCCAAAAATATGCTATTGCTTATTGTAGTTTTGTAAGTGTTTTATATAGAGTTGGAAGACACAATGGTTGAATTCGTGAACAATTCATTAAATGCATTTGCAATGAGGTATGGCTCATTTAATAACTTACCATCCTTGTTGATACTGTTTATATTATCCAACACTTTCGCAGACTCCGATTCCTGTTTTATTAATCTCCAAGATGTTTTACACATATTTTTTGAATTTAATATTATGTTAAGATTCTGGTTTTTAATACCTAGATTGATCTATGCACTTTCGCAAAACTTTGGTGTATTTTTTGTATTTAATTATAGTTTCCTTACCAGTATTACCATAACATTTGTAACGTAGCGATTGTTTTGTTCTGCAACTGACTTTTAGACCCTTGGTTAGCCATCTTGGTTTACGCGCTTTGTAAGCTATTTTGATTCTAATTTTAGGAAAACATAATACATAGAAAAGAGTAAAAATTTCATAAAAGGTTCTTTTTTACTTCAATTAAATTTGGTACGCTTGTAAATTTACTTCTTTGGGTAAATTCGGTTATTTTTATAGGGCTATAAAATTAAATAAGTACTCAAATGTAGTTTAGGAGACGATGGCAATATTTGATTAGGAATATTTTTTATATTTGACGCTTTTAACACAATAACCTTATAAACAAAAACTACAATGTTGTATAATTATTCAACACTTTACACAATGTACTTATAAGTAAGTAGGTACATATACTCACGCCTGCAACACCTATACGAGAAATAAATAAATGAAAATTACAATTCCATGGTCAAACTATAATTCGAAGAGAGGCCGTATATTTCTTCCATGTATTTATGATCTTTTGATCTTCAAGATTATTGGGGCTCAAAATGTAGGTATATATATACTTGGGCATGTGTACCCCTATACCTGGGTCTTAGGGGTATGAGCGGAAGATGGGTATGTAAGTATCCACTTTTTGCCGGCTATGGTTTTGGGCCGTATGTAATAGAGAGCACACCTGTTTCCGTCTACCGGGCACATGCAAGACTCTGTGCTGCCACTGAGAATTTCTTTGCCCCACTACTGAGGTACCTGATCGATCGGGATTGCCTGCAAGCAGTCGCATTAAATACCACTGCGCAACCAAGACAGTCTATAAATGTATGAGTATTCACAAAGAATCAATAGCTCACGTAAAAACGCCAGTAGCTCTCCCACTACAATATAAAATTTATTTATTTTACCAACACGTTTCGACAAAGGAATATGTTATGTATTATTTCATAGAAATTCTGTGTAAGTAAAAACAATTTAAAATTCATATAATATTTTTATAAATGTTTAAGAATTTATATTGCTATTTAGCTGTTTGTGTTCGAAAAACTCGAAAAGATTTTAATCTATTATCCCACGGAAATGGACAAAGTGAATATCAGACTGAGCACAGCGATGCATGGCCGGTATTAATTAGTATAATAATAACCTTACTAGCTCTTGATTTGCAAATTAATAGCATTTTTGATAACCCTTCGAGCTAAGCTTGTGTTACGAGTATGTTCACGTTGGCCCTGTGCCTGATCTCTCTCCGGTCTTGTCGGATTGCCGTTCCATCGGATTATGAGAATGAGGGAATAGGGAGTACACTTGTTTTGCGCACACACTTGTGCACTATAATATATCGATCAGATGGCTGGTCTCCGTTAAGATTTAACGCGATCAAGGACGACTACTCTTTAAGATATTATATTATTATATTATATTATTAAACTATTTCGGTTTACACTTACCACGAGCCACGTTGCTTGTCAGCAGCCATAGTCACGAGGAGACTAATTAAAGAACTTCTTTAATGATTAAAGAATTTCTTAACAGACAATAAATCGATAACACATAACCTTAGCAGTGGATACTAAGATCTCAAACACAGCGGTCATACATATACATCCGCAGAAATACATATTCTAAAATACCATTCTGTTCCAGGTTTAATCACAGCAGTCACTTCTTTGAAGATAAACATAGGCGGAGATGTCTACCTGAACCCAGAAGGAGAAACGCATTATAAAGTCAAAGCTGAAACAGAACACAAAGAAGAGTCTTCTGATGAACGTCAACATGGAAGAAGCCTATCAAAAGAACTTCAGGCTAGTACTACTTCTGTAGACTCAAGTGAATTATCAAGCGATGATGGATCTAAGGAAATACCGGTTACGACTACAACTGAAAGGTATAAACAACCCTGCTGCTATACACGAAAGTAATAATCCTAACTAATAATAAAAATGCGATCATCATGAAATTTCGTTTACACATTCTCAGGGGTATAGAAAAGAACATAGGGTATCTTTCGTCTACGAAATAATACGTACCCCGAGGGATAAAAGTTTATTAAAAAACTTATACTGCCTTGGAAGAGTCCGTGGGTAATCTTATAATGGTGTCGACCTTAGAAAAAGACCCTATAGCGTGAGAGCCATAGCGTGGCCGCACATGAAAGAGCAATAGTCTTTGTAATGTACTGCTATCCAACGCCGACGCTAGCCCTTGATGAGGATAGAGCAAGACTTTCGACGACTTTTGACTTTCTACGACTTTGGTCGACACTTTCACTTCACGTAAATTCTACTTCGGTTTTATGTTAAATAAATAATAATTTCCAAATTTTTAATATAGCGGTTCAGTTGTTCCAAATTTACGCTGGAATTGTTTTTCGCATTTGGTTTTTTCGAGCCCTTTGTCATCTGGCGTCTAGAGTGACCGCTCTTCTTTCTCTACCTCAGAGCTGGCATTACTGCAATCTACCATAATAGAGAGTACCATGTACCTATATTAACACATAACTAATGAAATCCATTTCTCATAAATACTGTAAATCTCTTTCCGCAACTGTTCCATAAAGTAAAAATAATAAGACAAAGTCAACGTACGCAATGCGAACTTTACAAAGACGCCAAGCATGAGACATGAGACAGAAGATGCGATGGTTTTGAATTCGTTTTCTTACACAGTTTGTACATGTGCCTATCTCACTCGTGTTTATAACAACCCGAATTAATATCTCGTGCTTTATTAGTTTTATTACACAGTAGTAGACCCAGTTAAAAACCTAATTAGGAACGTGGGTATATTTATCGTCTCAGCCGAAAGTCGTCCACTGCTGGCCTCCCCCAAGATTTTCCGCACAGACCGGTCTTTGGCCACTCGCACCGAACCGCTTCCGTGGGTATATTACATTTATATTATTCTTTACAGAACTACAATAAAGAAACAAAAGAAAAAACGTAACTCAATACGTACAACATCCTTCACCACGAAATACGAAAGAGGAACCACAAGAAGATACAAAGACAGCTTAAGAGGACGCCATCATCATCGCCATAGAGATGGGAAAAAGGTTAAAACGGTTCTAGAGAACGTCCACGGATACACACTACCAACTTGGCCTACTACACCAGATTTTGGTCTAAAATCTGAAGAGTTACCAACAATTCAATCAGACACCGCTGTAGTTGACGGCCAACATCACCACCACCATCATGTAAATGACTGGCTCGAAGAAATAAATAATAAAAATAAAGAACTAACCAACATGTTTAACGATATCACCAATCAACCCAACACTTGGAGCGAAGCAATAAAATATCAGACTCAGCAATTTGGTGATAATCTCAACCAATTCACGGATCAGACGGAAACAGCGCCAATCGACGAGGTGTTCCACCTGTTTAACGACCATCTTGATAAAATGATACATATGCTAGAAAATAAAACTCATCAAATGGCTGAGAATATCAGTGCGATTGGCACCGAGGCAAACAAAGCCAAGGAACGTATTGAGGATAAAATTCAAGAGTATAACAAGGATTTACAGAATTGGCAAGATCATTTTCATAACTTTGGAGATAAAATTAATGAGTTTGGCAATGAAGCGAATAAGTGGCATGATCACGCTATAGATAAACAAAAAGAAATTGAAGATAAATTTTACGAGTTTGGCAATCAGGTGAATAAATTACATGAAAAGAAAGAGGAATTACTTAATGAAACGAATGGGTTTGCCAACCAAACGTTAGATTGGCATATAGACGTAATTAACAAAACTAAAGGGTTTGTAGACAAGTATAACGAAGCTGCTGAACAAGCACATCATTTGCAGCAGCAATTAAATAACCATGTTAACGACAGTTATCATAAAATAAAAGACAATTTATCAATAGCTGCCTTCACAGAACACATACTCACACGAACTCTAAGATTATTCGATAAAGTCAAAAAGGAATCAGATGAATACTATTGGAGGAAAAAGTTCAAACACCTAGCTAAGAACTACGAAGATAAATTCAAAGAATTCTTGAGAACCACTGGACACCAACAAATTAAAACTATACTTGGCCCACAAAATGTAGTATTAAACGCCATAGATATGTCTAAACACATAGTAAATAGACTTGTGAATATCATGATACATGAAACTGATAAAAAAGGACTTCGTACGAGACACACTCAAGAAATATTTGCCACAGAAATTCGTAAAGAAGTTGCCGCTCAAATGAAGCATGCATGCCTAACTCTCGGTGTATGTTTAACACACAGCGTTTTTACACAAACAGTGACAGATCTACTTACACACATGCTGATGTTAGACGACGAGAAATTTAAACAAGCGTTCGACTCATTTACCGAAGCAGCTAAAAACACAGATTTCTCTCGCAGTCTCGGAGATAGACGGGACAGAAGATTGAAAAGGAAGATAGCCTTAGTTGAAGACAAAGATGTTAGTCTTCAGCGACCTATGGTGTTAATTATAAACAATATTGTAACTAATAGAAATAAGCCTATAGTGATGACAGAAGATATTGATCCTGAAGAATGCAATTTGAATGCTACGTTGGCGTTTTTAGAAGTAATAGATACTCTAGATAAAAATGTCCCGGACAGTGACATTAATGTCAAAAACCTTAATGACATAAGGACCGGTATGCGCGAATGGGCAGAAGGATATAACATACAAGATACTATGACAAATTTCGTGTCTCTTATTAGGTCAGTTCTAGATGAAATGAACGGTAAAGCTTATCATGCAATTCGGCACAGTGCTGATATACTTTTCGATTGATTATTTTGTTTTATTTAATTTAATTAGTAGGCTGAATCAATCCCTGTCTTAGAAGCAATCTTTGCAATAAACAAGTGAGAAACAGCCATGAATTGCCGTAAATCTTAGAGTTCGAAAAAATAGTACACGTCACCTTGAGGTCTGAGGTCAAAGGTCATACTCATTTCGGGGGTATATCGACTATGCTGAGTCGAATGGCGTTGACCGCGAGTCTCTAGCTCTTACGGTTCTTGAGTTGAAAGTTGTATAACAGACAGATGGACGGACGGACAAAGCTGTTGTATAAGAGTTTTTTCGAACTCTATAACAAACCAAACGGCCAAGAGCGAGTTGGACTCGTACACCAAGGCCGTGAGTTTCATGCAGGTTTCTTCTCATAGGGTCAACCCTTTGCCTGAACCTAGTGTCATGATTTCTTATTTTTGTTAATAATTCTGTTCGGGAGTTTTTATTTATTCAATTGGCAACACAGCCAACTATCATTTTTAAATAGTGCGGTTATTGTGGAGGGGAAAAATAACTCGTTCTCTCGGCGAAAGATCGCTTAGCAGTAAGGAACTAGCATTCAACTGAGTAAGACGTTCTCAATAGTCCGTGTAATTGCTGTGAGATTGGTAATATAGTCACATAATATTTTAGACATTTGAGTTTCATTATACTAGCAACTAACCTAAATGTAGCTTCGGTAACTTACTAGTCATTAACCTATATATTTTGACGTTCATAACTGTTACTTTGTGACCTAAATGAATAAATGATTTTTGAGTCTGACTTCAAGGGTTCCGTACAAAAGGGTAGGCAAAAAAGACTTAGGTATATCTAACTATATATTATGTAATAAATTCATAATTTCGTTTGTCTCCTTTACTTGTGCCATAAGACAATGCTTCTTGCCAAATTCCATGATTTTAGGTCAACGGGAATTAGCCTATAGAGAGTGTCAAAATATGCGGCATAAATCTTTTGATTGCGTTGACTTAGAAGTTTATTTTTTTTACAGTTGTAAGAGATTGCAAACCTATTGGATATTAATTTCAACTTCATACCTCCATGCATGTCTGAGAAAAAGGATCTTGACAGACAGGCGGACAACAAAGTGATCCTATTAGGCTTCCTTTTTCATTTTAAAGTACCTACGTAACCTTAAAAACTGATCAATTTACTGTAAAAAAGCAGCCTGTACTTAACTAAGTCCAGTCTATGTTTAACAGTGACTACAAACATATTACGAAAAAGTTGTCTGATGAAATTTCCGTTTGGGTACAGATTCCTAAATAGAGGTCAAGGTCAATAAAAAACCACCCAAATAATTGAAAATATCATTTATTACATTTAAAAGGGTTGACTTAACAAAATACAATTATATTAAACTAACAATTACAAACAAAATATTATTTGGAAACATTTCGCACACGAACTTGTCCGCATCCGTGGAATATTCTAGGCACTACCCGTGCGAAGCCGAGGCGGGTGCCTAGTTAGATATATGATAGTGTTTACACTGCGCTAAGCTTCTCGCTTTACATACTTCAATATGCGCGCTCTTCTTCCTTATAAATAATATCTTTCGGCCATATTCATAAAACTTACAAGAGGATTATAACATCTTTAAATCATAATATGCTAATGTCGTAGACTTACCTCTCTGTAAACCGTGTCAAAATTTCTTATTTTTGTCAATAATTCTGTTCGGGAGTTTTTATTTATTCAATTGGCAACACAGCCAACTATCATTTTTAAATAGTGGGGTTATTTTATTGTGGAGGGGAAATTAAATAACTCGTTCTCTCGGCGAAAGATCGCTCAGCAGTAAGGATTCAACTGAGTAAGACGTTCTCAATAGTCCGTGTAATTGCTGTGAGTTTGGTAATATGGTCACATAATATTTTAGACGATTGAGTTTCATTATAACAGTATTGTTAATTTTTCAAAATATTATGCCTATGAATGAAACTTATCAACCTGTAGTGTATGTAGTTTATACATACATTCGAATAAGACATTTGTCTCGAGCGCATACGTCACAAGTGCGGGCAGAGAGGGGTCAGTCAGTGTTCTACCGCCAGCCCGATAACACGTGGTGGTGCGTTGGCGAGCCAAATAAGTAAATCCATAAAGTTACGTATAAAGTGCAACTACTACACAACCTTCTACGCATTGCTGATTCAAATATTTTTGACATGACTGGGATCAATGAAATAGGCCTACAATTATTCAAACATGTTTTTCTCCCTTGTTAAAAGTGATTTTGTTACGGCTAGTTTAAGAGGTTCCGGAAAGCGACCAACACTAAACGAATGATTGACGAGATGTGTGAGTATTGGAGTAATCTCTTGTGCACAATATTTCAATATTTTCGTACTTATTTCGTCATAACCCTCAGAGTTGGAGTTCTTTATAGACATTATAATTGTATGAATTTCATGACAGGTAAGAGGATCCAAAAATATGCTATTGCTTATTGTAGTTTTGTAAGTGTTTTATATAGAGTTGGAAGACACAATGGTTGAATTCGTGAACAATTCATTAAATGCATTTGCAATGAGGTATGGGTCATTTAATAACTTACCATCCTTGTTGATACTGTTTATATTATCCAACACTTTCGCAGACTCCGATTCCTGTTTTATTAATCTCCAAGATGTTTTACACATATTTTTTGAATTTAATATTATGTTAAGATTCTGGTTTTTAATACCTAGATTGATCTATGCACTTTCGCAAAACTTTGGTGTATTTTTTGTATTTAATTATAGTTTCCTTACCAGTATTACCATAACATTTGTAACGTAGCGATTGTTTTGTTCTACAACTGACTTTTAGACCCTTGGTTAGCCATCTTGGCTTACGCGCTTTGTAAGCTATTTTGATTCTAATTTTAGGAAAACATAATACATAGAAAAGAGTAAAAATTTCATAAAAGGTTCTTTTTTACTTCAATTAAATTTGGTACGCTTGTAAATTTACTTCATTGGGTAAATTCGGTTATTTTTATAGGGCTATAAAATTAAATAAGTACTCAAATGTAGTTTAGGAGACGATGGCAATATTTGATTAGGAATATTTTTTATATTTGACGCTTTTAACACAATAACCTTATAAACAAAAACTACAATGTTGTATAATTATTCAACACTTTACACAATGTACTTATAAGTAAGTAGGTACATATACTCACGCCTGCAACACCTATACGAGAAATAAATAAATGAAAATTACAATTCCATGGTCAAACTATAATTCGAAGAGAGGCCGTATATTTCTTCCATGTATTTATGATCTTTTGATCTTCAAGATTATTGGGGCTCAAAATGTAGGTATATATATACTTGGGCATGTGTACCCCTATACCTGGGTCTTAGGGGTATGAGCGGAAGATGGGTATGTAAGTATCCACTTTTTGCCGGCTATGGTTTTGGGCCGTATGTAATAGAGAGCACACCTGTTTCCGTCTACCGGGCACATGCAAGACTCTGTGCTGCCCATGAGAATTTCTTTGCCCCACTACTGAGGTACCTGATCGATCGGGATTGCCTGCAAGCAGTCGCATTAAATACCACTGCGCAACCAAGACAGTCTATAAATGTATGAGTATTCACAAAGAATCAATAGCTCACGTAAAAACGCCAGTAGCTCTCCCACTACAATATAAAATTTATTTATTTTACCAACACGTTTCGACAAAGGAATATGTTATGTATTATTTCATAGAAATTCTGTGTAAGTAAAAACAATTTTAAATTCATATAATATTTTTATAAATGTTTAAGTATTTATATTGCTATTTAGCTGTTTGTGTTCGTAAAACTCGAAAAGTTTTTAATCTATTATCCCACGGAAATGGACAAAGTGAATATCAGACTGAGCACAGCGATGCATGGCCGGGATTAATTAGTATAATAATAACCTTACTAGCTCTTGATTTGCAAATTAATAGCATTTTTGATAACCCTTCGAGCTAAGCTTGTGTTACGAGTGTGTTCACGTTGGCCCTGTGCCTGATCTCTCTCCGGTCTTGTCGGATTGCCGTTCCATCGGATTATGAGAATGAGGGAATAGGGAGTACACTTGTTTTGCGCACACACTTGTGCACTATAATATATCGATCAGATGGCTGGTCTCCGTTAAGATTTAACGCGATCAAGGACGACTACTCTTTAAGATATTATATTATTAAACTATTTCGGTTTACACTTTCCACGAGCGACGTTGCTTGTCAGCAGCCATAGTCACGACGAGACTAATTAAAGAATTTCTTAACAGACAATAAATCGATAACACATAGCCTTAGCAGTGGATACTAAGATCTCAAACACAGCGGTCATACATATACATCCGCAGAAATATATATTCTAAAATACCATTCTGTTCCAGATTTAATCACAGCAGTCACTTCTTTGAGGATAAACATAGGCGGAAATGTCTACCTGAACCCAGAGGGAGAAACGCATTATAAAGTCAAAGCCAAAACAGAACACAAAGAAGAGTCTTCTGATGAACGTCAACATGGAAGAAGCCTATCAAAAGAACTTCAGGCTAGTACTACTTCTGTAGACTCAAGTGAATTATCAAGCGATGATGGATCTAAGGAAATACCGGTTACGACTACAACTGAAAGGTATAAACAACCCTGCTGCTATACACGAAAGTAATATTCCTAACTAATAATAAAAATGCGATCATCATGAAATTTCGTTTACACATTCTCAGGGGTACAGAAAAGAACATAGGGTATCTTTCGTCTACGAAATAATACGTACCCCGAGGGATAAAAGTTTATTAAAAAAAATTATACTGCCTTGGAAGAGTCCGTGGGTAATCTTATAATGGTGTCGAGCTTAGAAAAAGACCCTATAGCGTGAGAGCCATAGCGTAGCCGCACATTAAAGAGAGCAAGACTTTCGACGACTTTTGACTTTCTACGACTTTGGGCGACACTTTCACTTCACGTAAATTCTACTTCGGTTTTATGTTAAAACAATAATAATTTCCAAATTTTTAATATAGCGGTTCAGTTGTTCCAAATTTACGCTGGAATTGTTTTTCGCATTTGGTTTTTTCGAGCCCTTTGTCATCTGGCGTCTAGAGTGACCGCTCTTCTTTCTCTACCTCAGAGCTGGCATTACTGCAATCTACCATAATAGAGAGTACCATGTACCTATATTAACACATAACTAATGAAATCCATTTCTCATAAATACTGTAAATCTCTTTCCGCAATTGTTCCATAAAATAAAAATAATAAGACAAAGTCAACGCACGCAGCGCGAACTTTACAAAGACGCCAAGCATGAGACATGAGACAGAAGATGCGATGGTTTTGAATTCGTTTTCTTACACAGTTTGTACATGTGCCTATCTCACTCATGTTTATAACAACCCGAATTAATATCTCGTGCTTTATTAGTTTTATTACACAGTAGTAGACCCAGTTAAAAACCTAATTAGGAACGTGGGTATATTTATCGTCTCTGCCGAAAGTCATCCACTGCTGGCCTCCCCCAAGATTTTCCGCACAGACCGGTCTTTGGCCACTCGCACCGAACCGCTTCCGTGGGTATATTACATTTATATTATTCTTTACAGAACTACAATAAAGAAACGAAAGAAAAAACGTAACTCAATACGTACAACATCCTTCACCACGAAATACGAAAGAGGAACCACAAGAAGATACAAAGACAGCTTAAGAGGACGCCATCATCATCGCCATAGAGATGGGAAAAAGGTTAAAACGGTTCTAGAGAACGTCCACGGATACACACTACCAAATTGGCCTACTAGACCAGATTTTGGTCTAAAATCTGAAGAGATACCAACAATTCAATCAGACACCGCTGTAGTTGACGGCCAACATCACCACCACCATCATGTAAATGACTGGCTCGAAGAAATAAATAATAAAAATAAAGAACTAACCAACATGTTTAACGATATCACCAATCAACCCAATACTTGGAGCGAAGCAATAAAATATCAGACTCAGCAATTTGGTGATAATTTCAACCAATTCACGGATCAGACGGAAACAGCGCCAATCGACGAGGTGTTCCACCTGTTTAACGACCATATTGATAAATTGATACATATGCTAGAAAATAAAACTCATCAAATGGCTGAGAATATCAGTGCGATTGGCACCGAGGCAAACAAAGCCAAGGAACGTATTGAGGATAAAATTCAAGAGTATAACAAGGATTTACAGAATTGGCAAGATCATTTTCATCACTTTGGAGATAAATTTAATGAGTTTGGCAATGAAGCGAATAAGTGGCATGATCACGCTATAGATAAACAAAAAGAAATTGAAGATAAATTTTACGAGTTTGGCAATCAGGTGAATAAATTACATGAAAAGAAAGAGGAATTACTTGATGAAACGAATGGGTTTGCCAACCAAACGTTAGATTGGCATATAGACGTAATTAACAAAACTAAAGGGTTTGTAGACAAGTATAACAAAGCTGCTGAACAAGCACATCATTTGCAGCAGCAATTAAATAACCATGTTAACGACAGTTATCATAAACTAAAAGACAATTTATCAATAGCTGCCTTCACAGAACACATACTCACACGAACTCTAAGATTATTCGATAAAGTCAAAAAGGAATTAGATGAATACTATTGGAGGAAAAAGTTCAAACACCTAGCTAAGAACTACGAAGATAAATTCAAAGAATTCTTGAGAACCACTGGACACCAACAAATTAAAACTATACTTGGCCCACAAAATGTAGTATTAAACGCCAAAGATATGTCTAAACACATAGTAAATAGACTTGTGAATATCATGATACATGAAACTGATAAAAAAGGACTTCGTACAAGACACACTCAAGAAATATTTGCCACAGAAATTCGTAAAGAAGTTGCCGCTCAAATGAAGCATGCATGCCTAACTCTCGGTGTATGTTTAACACACAGCGTTTTTACACAAACAGTGACAGATCTACTTACACACATGCTGATGTTAGACGACGAGAAATTT
Organism: Catocala sponsa; assembly: GCA_963564715.1. NCBI lineage: Eukaryota > Metazoa > Arthropoda > Insecta > Lepidoptera > Erebidae > Catocala > Catocala sponsa. The sequence continues at coordinate 6,359,206 of OY751356.1, read as the reverse complement.
AAACAAGCGTTCGACTCATTTACTGAAGCAGCTAAAAACACAGATTTCTCTCGCAGTCTCGGAGATAGACGGGACAGAAGATTGAAAAGGAAGATAGCCTTAGTTGAAGACAAAGATGTTAGTCTTCAGCGACCTATGGTGTTAATTATAAACAATATTGTAACTAATAGAAATAAGCCTATAGTGATGACAGAAGATATTGATCCTGAAGAATGCAATTTGAATGCTACGTTGGCGTTTTTAGAAGTAATAGATACTCTAGATAAAAATGTCCCGGACAGTGACATTAATGTCAAAAACCTTAATGACATAAGGACCGGTATGCGCGAATGGGCAGAAGGATATAACATACAAGATACTATGACAAATTTCGTGTCTCTTATTAGGTCAGTTCTAGATGAAATGAACGGTAAAGCTTATCATGCAATTCGGCACAGTGCTGATATACTTTTCGATTGATTATTTTGTTTTATTTAATTTAATTAGTAGGCTGAATCAATCCCTGTCTTAGAAGCAATCTTTGCAATAAACAAGTGAGAAACAGCCATGAATTGCCGTAAATCTTAGAGTTCGAAAAAATAGTACACGTCACCTTGAGGTCTGAGGTCAAAGGTCATACTCATTTCGGGGGTATATCGACTATGCTGAGTCGAATGGCGTTGACCGCGAGTCTCTAGCTCTTACGGTTCTTGAGTTGAAAGTTGTATAACAGACAGATGGACGGACGGACAAAGCTGTTGTATAAGAGTTTTTTCGAACTCTATAACAAACCAAACGGCCAAGAGCGAGTTGGACTCGTACACCAAGGCCGTGAGTTTCATGCAGGTTTCTTCTCATAGGGTCAACCCTTTGCCTGAACCTAGTGTCATGATTTCTTATTTTTGTTAATAATTCTGTTCGGGAGTTTTTATTTATTCAATTGGCAACACAGCCAACTATCATTTTTAAATAGTGCGGTTATTGTGGAGGGGAAAAATAACTCGTTCTCTCGGCGAAAGATCGCTTAGCAGTAAGGAACTAGCATTCAACTGAGTAAGACGTTCTCAATAGTCCGTGTAATTGCTGTGAGATTGGTAATATAGTCACATAATATTTTAGACATTTGAGTTTCATTATACTAGCAACTAACCTAAATGTAGCTTCGGTAACTTACTAGTCATTAACCTATATATTTTGACGTTCATAACTGTTACTTTGTGACCTAAATGAATAAATGATTTTTGAGTCTGACTTCAAGGGTTCCGTACAAAAGGGTAGGCAAAAAAGACTTAGGTATATCTAACTATATATTATGTAATAAATTCATAATTTCGTTTGTCTCCTTTACTTGTGCCATAAGACAATGCTTCTTGCCAAATTCCATGATTTTAGGTCAACGGGAATTAGCCTATAGAGAGTGTCAAAATATGCGGCATAAATCTTTTGATTGCGTTGACTTAGAAGTTTATTTTTTTTACAGTTGTAAGAGATTGCAAACCTATTGGATATTAATTTCAACTTGATACCTCCATGCATGTCTGAGAAAAAGGATCTTGACAGACAGGCGGACAACAAAGTGATCCTATTAGGCTTCCTTTTTCATTTTAAAGTACCTACGTAACCTTAAAAACTGATCAATTTACTGTAAAAAAGCAGCCTGTACTTAACTAAGTCCAGTCTATGTTTAACAGTGACTACAAACATATTACGAAAAAGTTGTCTGATGAAATTTCCGTTTGGGTACAGATTCCTAAATAGAGGTCAAGGTCAATAAAAAACCACCCAAATAATTGAAAATATCATTTATTACATTTAAAAGGGTTGACTTAACAAAATACAATTATATTAAACTAACAATTACAAACAAAATATTATTTGGAAACATTTCGCACACGAACTTGTCCGCATCCGTGGAATATTCTAGGCACTACCCGTGCGAAGCCGAGGCGGGTGCCTAGTTAGATATATGATAGTGTTTACACTGCGCTAAGCTTCTCGCTTTACATACTTCAATATGCGCGCTCTTCTTCCTTATAAATAATATCTTTCGGCCATATTCATAAAACTTACAAGAGGATTATAACATCTTTAAATCATAATATGCTAATGTCGTAGACTTACCTCTCTGTAAACCGTGTCAAAATTTCTTATTTTTGTCAATAATTCTGTTCGGGAGTTTTTATTTATTCAATTGGCAACACAGCCAACTATCATTTTTAAATAGTGGGGTTATTTTATTGTGGAGGGGAAATTAAATAACTCGTTCTCTCGGCGAAAGATCGCTCAGCAGTAAGGATTCAACTGAGTAAGACGTTCTCAATAGTCCGTGTAATTGCTGTGAGTTTGGTAATATGGTCACATAATATTTTAGACGATTGAGTTTCATTATAACAGTATTGTTAATTTTTCAAAATATTATGCCTATGAATGAAACTTATCAACCTGTAGTGTATGTAGTTTATACATACATTCGAATAAGACATTTGTCTCGAGCGCATACGTCACAAGTGCGGGCAGAGAGGGGTCAGTCAGTGTTCTACCGCCAGCCCGATAACACGTGGTGGTGCGTTGGCGAGCCAAATAAGTAAATCCATAAAGTTACGTATAAAGTGCAACTACTACACAACCTTCTACGCATTGCTGATTCAAATATTTTTGACATGACTGGGATCAATGAAATAGGCCTACAATTATTCAAACATGTTTTTCTCCCTTGTTAAAAGTGATTTTGTTACGGCTAGTTTAAGAGGTTCCGGAAAGCGACCAACACTAAACGAATGATTGACGAGATGTGTGAGTATTGGAGTAATCTCTTGTGCACAATATTTCAATATTTTCGTACTTATTTCGTCATAACCCTCAGAGTTGGAGTTCTTTATAGACATTATAATTGTATGAATTTCATGACAGGTAAGAGGATCCAAAAATATGCTATTGCTTATTGTAGTTTTGTAAGTGTTTTATATAGAGTTGGAAGACACAATGGTTGAATTCGTGAACAATTCATTAAATGCATTTGCAATGAGGTATGGGTCATTTAATAACTTACCATCCTTGTTGATACTGTTTATATTATCCAACACTTTCGCAGACTCCGATTCCTGTTTTATTAATCTCCAAGATGTTTTACACATATTTTTTGAATTTAATATTATGTTAAGATTCTGGTTTTTAATACCTAGATTGATCTATGCACTTTCGCAAAACTTTGGTGTATTTTTTGTATTTAATTATAGTTTCCTTACCAGTATTACCATAACATTTGTAACGTAGCGATTGTTTTGTTCTGCAACTGACTTTTAGACCCTTGGTTAGCCATCTTGGTTTACGCGCTTTGTAAGCTATTTTGATTCTAATTTTAGGAAAACATAATACATAGAAAAGAGTAAAAATTTCATAAAAGGTTCTTTTTTACTTCAATTAAATTTGGTACGCTTGTAAATTTACTTCATTGGGTAAATTCGGTTATTTTTATAGGGCTATAAAATTAAATAAGTACTCAAATGTAGTTTAGGAGACGATGGCAATATTTGATTAGGAATATTTTTTATATTTGACGCTTTTAACACAATAACCTTATAAACAAAAACTACAATGTTGTATAATTATTCAACACTTTACACAATGTACTTATAAGTAAGTAGGTACATATACTCACGCCTGCAACACCTATACGAGAAATAAATAAATGAAAATTACAATTCCATGGTCAAACTATAATTCGAAGAGAGGCCGTATATTTCTTCCATGTATTTATGATCTTTTGATCTTCAAGATTATTGGGGCTCAAAATGTAGGTATATATATACTTGGGCATGTGTACCCCTATACCTGGGTCTTAGGGGTATGAGCGGAAGATGGGTATGTAAGTATCCACTTTTTGCCGGCTATGGTTTTGGGCCGTATGTAATAGAGAGCACACCTGTTTCCGTCTACCGGGCACATGCAAGACTCTGTGCTGCCACTGAGAATTTCTTTGCCCCACTACTGAGGTACCTGATCGATCGGGATTGCCTGCAAGCAGTCGCATTAAATACCACTGCGCAACCAAGACAGTCTATAAATGTATGAGTATTCACAAAGAATCAATAGCTCACGTAAAAACGCCAGTAGCTCTCCCACTACAATATAAAATTTATTTATTTTACCAACACGTTTCGACAAAGGAATATGTTATGTATTATTTCATAGAAATTCTGTGTAAGTAAAAACAATTTAAAATTCATATAATATTTTTATAAATGTTTAAGAATTTATATTGCTATTTAGCTGTTTGTGTTCGAAAAACTCGAAAAGATTTTAATCTATTATCCCACGGAAATGGACAAAGTGAATATCAGACTGAGCACAGCGATGCATGGCCGGTATTAATTAGTATAATAATAACCTTACTAGCTCTTGATTTGCAAATTAATAGCATTTTTGATAACCCTTCGAGCTAAGCTTGTGTTACGAGTATGTTCACGTTGGCCCTGTGCCTGATCTCTCTCCGGTCTTGTCGGATTGCCGTTCCATCGGATTATGAGAATGAGGGAATAGGGAGTACACTTGTTTTGCGCACACACTTGTGCACTATAATATATCGATCAGATGGCTGGTCTCCGTTAAGATTTAACGCGATCAAGGACGACTACTCTTTAAGATATTATATTATTATATTATTAAACTATTTCGGTTTACACTTACCACGAGCCACGTTGCTTGTCAGCAGCCATAGTCACGAGGAGACTAATTAAAGAACTTCTTTAATGATTAAAGAATTTCTTAACAGACAATAAATCGATAACACATAGCCTTAGCAGTGGATACTAAGATCTCAAACACAGCGGTCATACATATACATCCGCAGAAATACATATTCTAAAATACCATTCTGTTCCAGATTTAATCACAGCAGTCACTTCTTTGAAGATAAACATAGGCGGAGATGTCTACCTGAACCCAGAAGGAGAAACGCATTATAAAGTCAAAGCTGAAACAGAACACAAAGAAGAGTCTTCTGATGAACGTCAACATGGAAGAAGCCTATCAAAAGAACTTCAGGCTAGTACTACTTCTGTAGACTCAAGTGAATTATCAAGCGATGATGGATCTAAGGAAATACCGGTTACGACTACAACTGAAAGGTATAAACAACCCTGCTGCTATACACGAAAGTAATAATCCTAACTAATAATAAAAATGCGATCATCATGAAATTTCGTTTACACATTCTCAGGGGTATAGAAAAGAACATAGGGTATCTTTCGTCTACGAAATAATACGTACCCCGAGGGATAAAAGTTTATTAAAAAACTTATACTGCCTTGGAAGAGTCCGTGGGTAATCTTATAATGGTGTCGACCTTAGAAAAAGACCCTATAGCGTGAGAGCCATAGCGTGGCCGCACATGAAAGAGCAATAGTCTTTGTAATGTACTGCTATCCAACGCCGACGCTAGCCCTTGATGAGGATAGAGCAAGACTTTCGACGACTTTTGACTTTCTACGACTTTGGTCGACACTTTCACTTCACGTAAATTCTACTTCGGTTTTATGTTAAATAAATAATAATTTCCAAATTTTTAATATAGCGGTTCAGTTGTTCCAAATTTACGCTGGAATTGTTTTTCGCATTTGGTTTTTTCGAGCCCTTTGTCATCTGGCGTCTAGAGTGACCGCTCTTCTTTCTCTACCTCAGAGCTGGCATTACTGCAATCTACCATAATAGAGAGTACCATGTACCTATATTAACACATAACTAATGAAATCCATTTCTCATAAATACTGTAAATCTCTTTCCGCAACTGTTCCATAAAGTAAAAATAATAAGACAAAGTCAACGTACGCAATGCGAACTTTACAAAGACGCCAAGCATGAGACATGAGACAGAAGATGCGATGGTTTTGAATTCGTTTTCTTACACAGTTTGTACATGTGCCTATCTCACTCGTGTTTATAACAACCCGAATTAATATCTCGTGCTTTATTAGTTTTATTACACAGTAGTAGACCCAGTTAAAAACCTAATTAGGAACGTGGGTATATTTATCGTCTCTGCCGAAAGTCATCCACTGCTGGCCTCCCCCAAGATTTTCCGCACAGACCGGTCTTTGGCCACTCGCACCGAACCGCTTCCGTGGGTATATTACATTTATATTATTCTTTACAGAACTACAATAAAGAAACAAAAGAAAAAACGTAACTCAATACGTACAACATCCTTCACCACGAAATACGAAAGAGGAACCACAAGAAGATACAAAGACAGCTTAAGAGGACGCCATCATCATCGCCATAGAGATGGGAAAAAGGTTAAAACGGTTCTAGAGAACGTCCACGGATACACACTACCAACTTGGCCTACTAGACCAGATTTTGGTCTAAAATCTGAAGAGTTACCAACAATTCAATCAGACACCGCTGTAGTTGACGGCCAACATCACCACCACCATCATGTAAATGACTGGCTCGAAGAAATAAATAATAAAAATAAAGAACTAACCAACATGTTTAACGATATCACCAATCAAACCAACACTTGGAGCGAAGCAATACAATATCAGACTCAGCAATTTGGTGATAATCTCAACCAATTCACGGATCAGACGGAAACAGCGCCAATCGACGAGATGTTCCACCAGTTTAACGACCATATTGATAAATTGATACATATGCTAGAAAATAAAACTCATATGCTAGAGAATATCAGTGCGATTGGCACCGAGGCAAACAAAGCCAAGGAAGGTATTGAGGATAAAATTCAAGAGTATAACAAGGATTTACAGAATTGGCAAGATCATTTTAATCACTTTGGAGATAAAATTAATGAGTTTGGCAATGAAGCGAATAAGTCGCATGATCACGCTATAGATAAACAAAAAGAAATTGAAGATAAATTTTACGAGTTTGGCAATCAGGTGAATAAATTACATGAAAAGAAAGAGGAATTTCTTGATGAAACGAATGGGTTTGCCAACCAAACGTTAGATTGGCATATAGACGTAAATGATAAAACTAAAGAGTTTGTAGACAAGTATAACGAAGCTGCTGAACAAGCACATCATTTGCAGCAGCAATTACATAACCTTGTTAACGGCAGTCATCATGAAATAAAAGACAGTTTATCAATAGCTTCCTTCACAAAACAAGTACTGAGACGAACTCTAAGATTATTCGATAAAGTCAAAAATGAATCAGATGAATACCATTGGAGGAAAAAGTTCAAACACCTAGCTAAGAACTACGAAGATAAATTCAAAGAATTCTTGAATACCACTGGACACCAACAAATTAAAACTAGACTTGGGCCACAAAAAGTTGTATTAAACGCCATAGATATGTCTAAACACATAGTAAGTAGACTTGTGAATATCATGATACATGAAATTGATAAAAAAGGACTTCGTACAAGACGCACTCCAGAAATATTTGCCACAGAAATTCGTAAAGAAGTTGCCGTTGAAATGAAGCATGCATGCCTAACTTTCGGTATATGTTTAACACACAGCGTTTTTACACAAACAGTGACAGATCTACTTACACACATGCTGATGTTAGACGACGAGAAATTTAAACATGCGTTCGACTCATTTACTCAAGCAGTTAAAAACACAGATTTCTCTCGCAGTCTCGGAGATAGACACACCAGAGGATTGAAAAAGAAGATAGCCTTAGTTGAAGACAAAGATGTTAGTCTTCAGCGAACTGTGGTGTTAATTATAAACAATATTGTAACTAATAGAAATAAGCCTATAGTGATGACAAAAGATATTGATCCTAAGGAATGCAATTTGAATGCTACGTTGGCGTTTTTAGAAGTAATAGATACTCTAGATAAAAATGTCCCGGACAGTGACATTAATGTCAAAAAACTTTATGACATAAGGACCGGTATGCGCCAATGGGTACAAGGATATAACATACAAAAAACTATGACACATTTCGTGTCTCTTATTAGGTCAGTTCTAAATGAAATGAACGGTAAAGCTTATCATGCAATTCGGCACAGTGCTGATATACTTTTCGATTGATTATTTTGTTTTATTTAATTTAATTAGTAGGCTGAATCAATATCTGTCTTAGAAGCAATCTTTGCAATAAACAAGTGAGAAACAGCCATGAATTACGGTAAATCTTAGAGTTCGAAAAAATAGTATCACGTCACCTTGAGGTCTGAGGTCAAAGGTCATACTCATTTCGGGGGTATATCGACTATGATGCTGAGTCGAATGGCGTTGACCGTCCTTGAGTTGAAAGATGGTAACACGTGCCCTTGAGGTCAGAGGTCAAAGGTCATAGTCATTTCGGGGGTATATCAACTATGCCGAGTCAAATGGCGTTAACCGCGAATCTCTAGCTCCTACGGTTCTTGAGTTGAAAGTTGTATAACAGACAGATGGACGAACAGACAAAGCTGTTGTATAAGTTTTTTCGAACTCTAAAACAAACCAAACGGCCAAGAGCGAGTTGGACTCGTACACCAAGGCCATGATTTTCATGCAAGTTTCTTCTCATAGGGTCAACCCTTTGCCTGACACTAGCAACTAACCTACATGTAGCTTCAGTAACTAAGTAAAGTCACTAACCTATATGTTTTGACGTTCATAACTGTTACTTTGTGACCTAAATGAATAAATGATTTTAAAGTCTGACTTCAAGGGTTCCGTACAAAAGGGTAAGCAAAACAAGACATATCTAATTATATATTATGTAATCCTAATCCTAACTAATATTATAAAAGCGAAAATGAGATTGTTTGTTTGTTACATTTTCACGCCTAAACCACTGAACCGATCATCCTGAAATTTTCCATAAACGTTGTCAGGTGTACAAAAACGGACATAGGCTACCTTTCATCCCGAAAAAAAATACTGCTCCCGAGGAAAACAATAATACCGTTCTTATGATAATAGATGGCGCCACGTGTCTTTCGAATCATGATTTAATTATATTATTACAAGCAGAGTACAACCCGAATTGATTGTCAAATTCTAAATTAACGCGAGCGATGCTGCGGGCAAAAGCTAGTAAATTCATAATTTCGTTTGTCTCCTTTACTTGTGCCATAAGACAATGTTTCTTGCCAAATTCCATGATTCTAGGTCAACGGGAAGTAGTAAGTAATATGCGGCATAAATCTTTTGATTGCGTTGACTTAGAAGTTTATTTTTTTCACACTTCTAAGAGATTGCAAACCTATTGGATATTAATTTGAACTTGATACCTCCATGCATGTCTGAGAAAAAGGATCTTGACAGACAGGCGGACAACAAAGTGATCCTATTAGGCTTCCTTTTTCGTTTTAAAGTACCTACGTAACCTTAAAAACTGATCAATTTACTGTAAAAAACCAGCCTGTACTTAACTAACTAAGTCCAGTCTACGTTTAACAGTGACTACAAACATATTACGAAAAAGTTGTCTGATCAAATTTCCGTTTGGGTACAGATTCCTAAATAGAGGTCAAGGTCAATAAAAAACCACCCAAATAATTGAAAATATCATTTATTACATTCAAAAGGGTTGACTTAACAAAATACAATTATATTAAACTAACAATTACAAACAAAATATTATTTGGAAACATTTCGCACACGAACTTGTCCGCATGCCAAGTGACGTCATCATCGAGTAATTATATAACAATAATATATAGACATATTTATACAGTTAATTATTTAACACTTTCACCGCCCTGCGGTCCGCCGACGTCCCGTACGTTTTCGAGTCCAGCACGCCACCTGTATGTTGCACTGAACTGTTTCTGTAACAGCAGGCCACGCACTACAAAATTAATATGAAAATGCGAGGTTACAGCGGACCGCATGGCCTGCTAGTGAAAGTAAACCGTGAGCCCGCCAGCCACCCGTATGGCTTGCTGAACTCGACGTAGTATTTTCACCTTGGCGTGCATGGTTAGGCAAAGTTGAGGACACCGGCGGACCGCATGGCCTGCTGCACTGGAAAATTCTGTATAAGGGTGGCGGTAAGAGTGTTAATTATGTCATTACTTTTATATTGACACCGTTTGCACTGGAAAGAAAGGTAACTTTCCACTAGCACATGTCGGTCGTACAAAGATTTAAAAAATATAATGTGGTGAAAACATCGTGAGGAAACCTGCATGTCTGAGAGTTCTACATAATGTTCTCGAAGATATGTGAAGTCTGCCAACCTGTACTTGGCAGTGTGGTAGACTCTACAGTCCATCACCGAAGCCACCTCACACTGAGAAGAGGCCCTTGCCAAGCAGTGGGACAGTTTAATAAAGTATATTATACGATACGTATATCAAAAATATTCTGTCTGTCTGTTCCAGCTATTCTCTGAAACGTCTAGATCGATTTTAACGGGACTTTCACTAGCATATAGCTGATGTACATAAGGCTACATTTATTTTTGAAAAAATTAGGGTCTCGTAAAGGAAAATATTTTCACGTGGACGAAGCCGCGGGTAACGGCTAGTGTATAATAGAATAGCTCTCACCGTATTTAGATCGCACAAAAGAGTGAGCTCACACATTACATGGTCATAATACAGAACGATAGTGTCCACGTCAATATGAGTGAGCGTGGTAATACTATAATTTATAATTCAGATGTCATGTTGACATTATGTGTCGGATGACAACTTAACCGTATTTAAACGTAATAGCGCATCTATGGTTTAAATCTTTGCATTGCTAATATGACACTGACAGCTAGCTGCGCTCGGCGCCATTATTTTGCAGTATGTACCTACCGATTTTCTTAAAGATTGCTGTACCGATATGAGTGATTTGAAGGTGTGTAATAGTCAAGTTAAGATATTATGATTCTTAATATATGGCTATATATTTTTGTGATATCTTTATATACATTTAATGGCTTTTCACAGAATTTCGTTTCTATGATAGCCGGTGTCGATTCATTGATTAAATTATGATCTTCTAATCGTTCAAAACGCTATATAAGATTTAATGTGGCCTCGATGGCGTAGTGGTTAGTGTAACCGACTGCTACGCCTAAGATTGCGGGTTCGATTCCCGCACAAGTCAAACATTTGTGTGCATGAACATGGATGTTTGACTTGGTCTGGGTGTTTCTATGTATAATATGTATGTATTTACAAAAAGTATATATGTATGTTTATCCATTGTCTAGTACCCATAGTACAAGCTCTGCTTAGTTTGGGCTAGATGGTGTTGTGTGTATGTGATAGAATATTATTATTATAATACAAAATACTAATAATCTTTTACCCTTGACTTATTTATAACTTACTTAACAAATTTTGTTCTATCGCTTTTCATAATCTACACAAATAAAAAAAAATCGAAGAGTATGTTTGTTATGTCAAAATAACAGGTATTTACTAAACGCATTTGAAAGTATATAGTACTTATATCAAAAAAGCATTATTTTAATCTTTGTCTGTCTGTCTGTTTGTTTGTTCCGGCTAATCTCTGAAACGGCTGGAACCATTTTGAGGGGACTTTCACTGGGAGATAGCTGATGTTATAAACAGTAACTAAGGCTATATTTATTCTAAAAAAAATATCTGCGTACTGAACAAACACTTTATTGTTCATTGAAATTAAACTACTATATACGGATTTTATCGCGTTGTTTATTTGACACTTTATTACAAAATTTTAGAAACTGTTACACTACTATTACTATTAAACTTTACTAATTTTTAAGCTAATTAAATTATTGAAACTATTTATACTATTTATATTTACACTTTCCCCGACGTTTCGGTTGCTTTTCAGCAGCCATGCTCACGGAGATTTATTATTAATCCATTCGCTGTCCCGTGATAGACACAATACAAAATCTATTGCTATTGTAGCATATGTGATTCATCGGACAGGGAACCTGTTAAATCCCATCCGACATCGCAGGTAACAATTATTTAATTATGTGAAAGATACAAATATAGGTAGCTTGTATTTAATACAAGTATGGATATAGGTTGCTCTAATCGCAGAACTAAGACTTTAAGACTATACGCAGTCGCAAAAGAAAGCAACGGCGTAAACGAACAACACACCGCTAGGTATCCCTTCTTTACGCGTAATATTTTTTCCCTAATATAGTAATACTTAGTGTGCGTCCACATTGGCAGCCTAGCGCGGTTGCGACAACGGGCGCGAAGTATCAAACATATGAAACCGCCGTTTGCGTCCATATTGTAGTGACTAAGGCGGGCCGCCTAGGCCGACAGACCCGAGCGAGATAGCGCGCGTAGTTCTCAAACGTTCCTATCCGCGCGTTATGGCCACACTACGGGCCTAGACAGCAAGCGACCTAATGTGCGGGTGCCGGGGGTATCACACTAGTTCAGTCTTGTCGCTCGGCGTATGCGCGTCTAAAATAGTTTTTTTTTTTTTTTGTAAGTTGGCGGTTAATACTAAAGTATTCATAAGTGCTATTCAATATAAACATACACGCCACAGTAATCGCACGATAACAAGAAAATTATGTAACTAAATCTTATGTTCAACACCTCCCATCTCAGGATCGGACTATCTAGTAAAAATACCAAATCCTCGTCCATGGTTTGTAACAACTGAAATACGTGTTAGCGCTACAACAGCCCGCAGGTCACTGTGGACGCACACTTAAAACATAACTGTATTTGGCACACAGTTTATGTTGACATAATTATCTTAGTGACAACCCGGAAATAGGCTCAAGGTTGCCGCCAAGCGGCCATCTGTGATAATATATAATTTAACTTTGATATTATGCTTTAAAAAAATTGCTACGCTGGTCTGGTCGAGTTACAAGAATCGACAAGAAAAAAAAATGAATATATCTATGGTACTTTTAAAGTCGCAAAGATACAGGAAAAGCTCTGCAAAACCGCTTGCGCTGGTACGGACATGTGATGAGGCGGGATGATGACCACATGATAAAAAGAGTCATGGACATACGTGACGGAGAAAGAGGCCGTGGACGACCACGAATAACCTGGAACATGGCAGCGAGCAACAACGACAGAGACAGCTTACAACCGCGAGGTGTGGCGCAGAAGTACTAGGAGGGCTGACCACAAATAAATTGGGATGATAGCCAGGAGGAAGAAGAAGAGATAATTAGGTTAAGCAAAACGCCATGTTATACTGGGTGTAAGGGACGGTGTACCGAAAACTGAAAAAGTAGATTATTCTGAGTTAAAAATCGTTGGAATTTTCTTCAACAATCACAATTGCTTTTCTGCAATTTTTCATTTTTCTGACTGTCACATTTTTCTACAATACAGCAATGTAATTAAATGGTCGTGATTTAAATAGATCAACTGTTTTTATGCGCGCGGAACGCAGAGTTCATTCGTCGAGTGCGATGTATTGGTAGCAATCCATTGCGTACCGCGTAATAATGTTAATCTACATTACATTTTAATTTTGCGTTTTTTTATTAATTGTAATTTGCGTCGTGATAAGTACTTATAGAAAGACGTCTCGCTAAAGTTTACGGTACGCCGTCCCTTACACCCAGTATATTATGTCTCAACATTTTATGCAATTGGATAGGGAATCACCGCTAGGTTGTGTAGGAGGCGGCGCGCATACAAACTTAAATGAATTATAATATATTGTCTTACGTTTACGCGAATATTATACATTGAAATTAAACTAATATATACAGATTTTGTTGTGTTTTAAAAATTAACAACGCGATAAAATCCTTGTATAGTAGATTAATTTCAACAATTAAAATATTCTTTTGAAAATATTATTGAGTTTTGTACAATCTGTTAGAACAATAGTTGTTAAGTATGATGTAAAGAAGACATTTGTAAAAGATTATTAGTATATTTCATCGAACGTCGAACCCTGTAATGAACCTTAAAAGAAACTTCGGATTTCTTTAAATATCACTTCCGCCATAAGAATAAACTCTCTTTAAACTTTTAACCGCCCCACTTCATAACAGTTGTCGTGCCCCCAGCGCCCGGCACAGTGAATCCAAAATAAATACTTACAAAAATAAATACTTATTTTCAGGACTTCTAATTATGAGACTAAAGTGTATTAAATTGTAAATGATTACTTAATTATCCATTTACACAATATAAACATTTTTTTGATAGAAAACACCGTAATTAAATAAAAAGCAGATTAAACGAGCTGTGGTATCTGGTCGGAAATATACGACGCTGGCGAAATGGACACGACAATATTTGTCGGATTAATCCGACGTAAGCGGTTAAAAGGTTAAAAAGAAAAAGAAACAATGCCTTCTTCCGATTTCTTTAAACATAATTGCTGTGAGAGACTTTACAAACATTCAAACAACGGACACGACGAACACACAGACTTAGAACAATAATGGACGTAGTTATGCAAAATGGATCCAACCCACAAAACACTTTGTTTTTAGGTATAGTCATAAATGGTTTTAAAATATATATATATATATATATATATATATATATATATACTAGCTTCTGCTCGCGGCTTCGCTCGCGTAAAAGTAGGTAACGGCACTATTTATTAAATAAAATATAGCTATGTTACTCGGTGATAATGTAGCTTACTAATGGTGAAAGAAGTTTTATAACATAGATATTTTTCAATTGTAATCGAAAACCTATGTACCAATTTTCATACTGCTAAGTCCAGAAATGAGAAAATTTCGTTACAAACTTGACCCCCCATTTTAGGGGGGGAATTTTGTCAATTTTACCTACACAGGTCATTTTCAATTATAATCAATAACTTGTATACCTATTTTTATACTCATAAGTCCAGAAATGAGCAAATTCCATATAAACTTCACCCCCCTATTTCACCCCCTTAGGGGTGGAATTTCAAAAACTCCTTTCTTAGTACACCCCTACAAATTAAAACACACATGCTCTCCAAATTTCAAGTTTCTACGACCAGCGGTTTAGGCTGTGCGTTGTCTCTAAGTCAGTCAGTCAGGACATCTTCCTTTATATATACAGATATATATTTCAATACCATTTATAACTATACCTAAAAACAAAGTGTTTTGTGGGTTGGATCCATCTACGTCCAATTATTTATGGATCACACAATTTTTTTTCCCGTGGGGGATTCGAACCCACAACACTCGGTGCAGTGGCGAGGCGAGCACTTAAACGATTATGTGTATGTTGCATTCGCGGTATTGAAAGCCGAACGACGATAAATTGTTGAACAATTGGACGTACTTTCTGAAAAACGTTCCAACCCACAAAGTTAACATTTTGAGATAATCGTGATTGAAGTTCAATCCCGTAGTGCTTCTTCATACATGTGGGTTGAGCTACTAAGTCATGATTTCATATTTAGAGTGATAGTAGAGCTACCACATTGTTCCAGCTAGTAAATAGTAACCCCGTGACTAATTTGCTAATAATAACTCGATTTTGACCCGAGTGTGGGTTGGAACGTTTTTCAGAAAGTAAATTATTTTATAAATTAAAAATCCGTCGTGTAGTGACGTTACATCGCACTATGCGAGTGAGGGAACAGAGAGTGCACTTACGCACACACTAGAAACAAATTCTTGTGTTGGACTTGGGTAAGTATATAATCACTACATATTATACAACAAAGTACCCTGCCACGTCTGTTTGTCTGTTCGTAATAAACTCAAAAACTACTAAACAGATTTTCATACGGTTTTCACAAATAGACAGAGCGATTCACGAGGAAGGTTTAGGTGTATACTTTGAATGTGGAACAGTGAGCTGCAAAAATGCATACCCATGTCAAAACTAAATTGGCATAAGCTGGTAATTGACGCCATTTAACCGAAATCGATAGAGGAACTGTTAATTAGTTTATTTATATCGTAATAGATGGCGGTGCAATGCTGTGAAATAAAAAAGTAGACTTCTTAATAACTCAATTTTGTTAAATTTACTTAAAACTATTTTTGAATCTCTATTCACAAAAGTTTATTTAAAAAAGCACACTATTCTTACATGAATGAAAACCTGAGGGTAGAACTAATGTAGTCGTAATTTATAAAACAACGCCATCATATTCATTACAATTAAGGTGTTCACAGGATTTTAGACCTTAAGGTATCCGTGGAATATTACAGGCACTACCCGTGCGAAGCCGGGGCGGGTCCCTAGTTAGATATATGATAGTGTTTACACTGCGCTAAGCTTCTCGCTTTACATACTTAAATACGCGCGCTCTTCTGTCTTATAAATAATATTTCGGCCATATTCATAAAACTTACAAGAGGGTTATAACATCTTTAAAATAAAATTATAAAAACTATTGTCTGCATTACTGCCGTCATAAAGAAAAAAAGTCGTATCAAACATTTTTTTTTATATTAATATTTTGACCTATTTGGAATCAGTACGACGCATCTGCAAGAATATATATAAGGTATTGCAAAAAAAAAATGTTTTTTTATAAATATAATTATTTTTTATTGTTTTTTAACATCGTTATAAGTCCAAATTCTAAAATAATTGTTTACAATAATAATAAAATACTTTCATAAGTATAAAAGACGTAACAATTTTTATTGTCGAAAATTAGATTTTAACTTTTTTAATTAGTAAAAAAATCTGCCAAAATATTCACAAAAAAAATTTTTAGCATTATCTTTTTTTTCCTCTTATGACTGCAGAATAATGCATGAGAATGCTAGATTCTCTAATAACGATACTGTATAAAGAAAAGTTTTAAAGAAATTTAATGAATGATTTTTTTTTACAATAAATTTGTCAGACAAACTAAGGGCCTTTTCTAGTAAGATAAAACTATCGGCATCTCTTTTCTTTAACCTAACAAGAGTAAGACAGCATGCGATTTATATTTAGGATTACTTTTACTTGACAGTTGTGAAACTGGTCATAAATATGTTAACTACCCATCGTATTAAGCCTTTAGTAAGATATTTTTTATGAATAAGACCGAAGTTTTGAACTATATTTCATTTTAAATGTACACAATTCAGTTATAAGGATACACACGGCAACTTTTTGTTGCGACACAATCGCGCGACTACACTGCGACTATTTAACGCTTTCTAGAAAAACTCTAAACCAAAATGTTATTTGAATAGGGTCTAAGAAATTTTATGTGCTCTTTTATGACGGTAAAGTGACAAAAATGGCCAGTATTAAACCAACAATAAGTTGCGCGACTGTATCGCCACAAAAAGTAGCGCAGCTATAACGTTACAAAAAGTCGCGCGTGCGTATCGCTCTAGTAGTCTATATCGATTAAATTCTAGAAAGATTCGTATGTGTTGACTTTTCCGCCATTTTTCTAGGAACAATATTTGTGGAACATCCGTTTATGTCGCGCAGATGCTTGGCGGAGTACTCGCTCGCTCTGCTAGCAGTGTGCTGATCTGAAATACGAAATACATATTTGATTATGATTGACTAGCTTTAGCGCGCAGCACCGCCTGCGTGGTACCTACATCAATAAAAAGTAGCATAATTATGTCCTTACCCAGGTTTTAAACTATCTTTGTACCAAATTTCATCCAAATCGATTGAGTGGTTTAGCCGTGAAGAGGTAACAGAGAGACAGACAGTCAGAGTTACTTTAGAATTTATAATATTAGTAAGGATTGAATAATAGATCCAGCGCTCGATCTAGCCGTTGGTCAGGGTAGAGCGAGTTTGTTTTCCGGCGCCCATTAGTCGACGGTTTCACTTCAAGTAAATTCTACTTCGGTTTTCCAGAAAACAGTACTGTTACTAATCTAACCTATCCTACATTTACGCAAGCGAAATCGCGGGCAAAATCTAGTGTTTAATAAATAATAATGTCCAAATTTTAAATTTGCCAGATATAGCGCACATTTGGAAAATTTTAAATTTATACACAATACTTTATCTTCTCTTTTTAAAAAGACATCTCTCGAAGTAGAAATGATTCCTGTGTCGTGGAGGATGTTTAAAACATTCAAACAACGGACACAAAGAACATGCAGACTAGCAACAACCATTCGTAGACCACACAGTAGAGCCTCGCTGACGTCAGCATGAATGGGCCGGCTCGACCGGGGAAGGACTACCCTCTCACAGAATATCGACGTCAAATACCAGTATTCCTACTGTTGTGTTTCGTTCGGTGAGTGAGAGTGCCGGAGGCCCAATCACCCTCTTTCTTCCTTCCAGCTCCTTCTCCTTCCCACTTCCTTTCCTAAAGGGTCGACAACGCGCAAGTGTTGCCTCTGGTGTTGCAGGCGTTCATAGGCTACGGTTTGTCACATCAGAGGTATAAGAAAAAATAAAAAATACTCAATATTTTGACCAGTGTGAGGATGATACCCTCAACACTCGGCGCGGAGGCAGTCGCGAGGCTACTTAATACACTACGTCAGCCGAGGAATCAAAAATTGGTTGCCGCATTTGGCTTTTTGGCGCCCCTTGCTATTTAGCGCTTAGTGACACATAGCACTCAGCGCGATAACGGATATTTTTGCGACTCGTAGTCTCAAGCTAAACGCTGGAAGAGGTAACACGGTATACTGGATGTAAGGGACGGCGTACCGACAACTGAAATAGTAGATTCAGACCATTATTGTAAGTTAAAAATCCTTCAGGAAAAATCACAACTTTCCAGCAATTTTTCATTGTTCTGGCTGGAATCATATCATAATGCATAAACCATCCATTTAAAAACAAAGAATACCTAATTTTACAAAAATGCTGCAATGTAATTAAATCGTCGGGATTTAAACAGATTAGCTGTTTATGCGCGCGGAAAGCAGGGGTCATTCCCCGTGCGTTGTATTGGTAGCAATCCATTGCGATGTTAATCTTAAGTTTTTATGATTAATAGAAGTTTGCGTCGAGATAAGTACGTATATGGTCCAAGATCTCATAGCGACACTTTGTGTGTGTCTGGAGGATAATTGGTTGCCTTCAATTGGTCTAGCTGCTCACAAAAAGTTTTGAAATAGTTCTTTGAGCATCATATATAAAAATCAACACTGAAAATTTAAGAAAAGTGAGTATTATTTTTAGT
Source organism: Catocala sponsa (assembly GCA_963564715.1). Lineage (NCBI taxonomy): Eukaryota > Metazoa > Arthropoda > Insecta > Lepidoptera > Erebidae > Catocala > Catocala sponsa. The sequence continues at coordinate 6,340,292 of OY751356.1, read as the reverse complement.
TGCCTTTCGCACTTGGTAACGGACAAATAGCCGCCGTGCCAGGCTAGCAGGTATGCATACATTCAAAGTACATACTCACACTACTTTATTTATATATGAGAAAATATGTAATGTCTGGGGGCCCTGAGATCTTGCTCTAATAAAAAGACGTCTTGCTAAAGTTTTCGGTAGGCCGCGCGCCGTCCGTTACACCCAGTATAGTATATGAAGTACACTCTACCTTATGGTGCGCATGTGGAGTAGTGTCGGGCGGCAGGCGTAGTGTCCGCAACAATTGCGCGGTGTGCGCCGGGGGCTCCCCTGCGGCTAAGGACAGCTGTACGAGGCGCCCACCCATCTCTGCGCGGGCCGCCATCGCACGTGCACTCCTGTAATAAAGTTACAATTCATTTAAAAAAATGTTCTATTAAAACCGTTTTGAGCAAAGCTTTTGACTTTGTTGCTCATTTAAACTTATTGAAAATTCTAAATTAGTCACTTTAGAATAAACAAAATACGATTAAAATCGATGGGCTACGCGCTAAGCATATCATTGTTGTATAAGTATACAATATTACCCTACACAAGGGATAAGGATAAAACAATAAAAGGTTTCTATGGAATGCCTCAAGGCACAGTTCTGGTGCTAATATATATTTATCACATACATTTGTTTCATACTATACTTTATAGATACACTAAGCATTGGCCCGCGACTTCACCTGCGTCCACTATAATTCATTCGCTATTAAATGTTCTTAGACCATACTTTTATGCACAATATTTGAGTTACATAGTTCGTCTATTTTTATGACGTTGAATCACTTTTGTTGGACATTGAATCTCTATATAGCATTGTTTTGTTGTCAGGAAAAACAACTAAACCAATTTTTAAAACTGATTGTAAAGCTATATCATCACAGGATATATTTTATTTATAAATAGGACTGTTACTAATATAACCTAACCTTACCTACATTTACACGAGCGAAACCGCGGGCAGAGCACTATCTTTTGCATTCGCGTATATATGCGCGTAAATGTAGGTTATATTAGTAACATAAGCTAAAGCTCACTCATACACTGATATAGCTTTAACTGGAATGATTTATAAACACGGGTGATACTCACTTGGGCTGCAGGCCTCCAAGTGCGCGGCAGGCGGCGGCGACGCGGGGGCGAAGCGCCTCCAGACGCGCGTGCATGCTCCCGCCCGTCGCAGCCTCTCCCTCCGCCTCCGCCTCCGATACTAGCCCGCGGATCTGTAAACACATGCCAACATGTCACTACTACTACTACTAGTAATATGTAGTCGAATTTTATTCGAATACAATTATAACACAATTGTAGTTATTTACTTATTAAAAATATGTTTGTTCAATTAGGACAATTTAATTTAATTGACGGCCTCGATGGCGTAGTGGTTATTGTAACCGAATGCCACGCCTGAGGTCGCGGGTTCGATTCCTGCACAAGTCAAACATTTGTTTGCACGAACATGGATGTTTGTCTTGGTCTGGGTGTTTCTATGTATAATATGTATGTATTTACAAAAAAAAAGGTATATATGTATGTTTATCCATAGTCTAGTACCCATAGTACAAGCTCTGCTTTGGCTGTTGTGTGTATGTAGTAGAATATTATTATTATTATTTGTATACAGAATTACAATATTTGTATTTCTGTATAAAAATATCAAACAAAACTTGTTAGGTAATGTAAGGTATACGTACTTTACAGGTATAAAGTTAGTATTTTCAAAAAAAAAGTCAAATAGAAACTTGTTACAGATGTTTCGAATCTGGTAGTAGGGGTAATTGTCAAATGACAGAAAAAGAATGTATGATACAAACTATGACGTAACTGCAATTTAAAAGCTGCTGTCCGAGGGAGATAGCAATATAGCCCCACGACAGACCCACATTTTTATATTAATTACTGTCTGTCTCAATTAGTAACTAATTTTTATACTATTTGTACAAAAATATATTGTTCAGTAACATAAATAGCAACTTTGCAATTATGCAGGACAGTTTAAAACAGGACTGATATTATATAACCTAGGCGAACGTTTTTCGATCAGATCGGAGGCGTTCTGGACAAAGGCCAGGTTAAGAGCACCTTGAACTGACGGGTGTGTATGCGGAATGTGATGCAAGTGAATGAAGCCAGAGAAGTGTGTCAGGATTGTAGCAAATGGAAATCCGTAGTCTCTGCCTACCCGTCTGGGAAACAGGCGTGAATCTATGTATGTATGATATTATATAATATATTAGCGAAGTCAAGAGATTAAGTCTGCAATTTTAATTGTGCCTACTGATATAATGTACAGTCGCCTCTAATATTCCTTGGATACCTTAAGGACTAAAATCCTGTGAACAATCAAATTAGAATGAAAATGAATGAAGTAGATTGCGTTATTTTATAAATTACGGCTATATTAGTTTTACCCTCTGGTTTGTAAGAAATGTGTTCTATTTTTTAAATAAACTCTTGTGAATAGAGAAATAGAATTTTTACTAAATTGTGTTATTAAGACCTATTTTTACAGTAGTGCACCGCCATCTATTACGATATAACTAAACTATTTAACAGTTCTTGGCGTTTTCATGGCGTCAATACCATTTTAGTTTTCATGAAAATGAAAATTATATGTATTTTCGCAGCTCACTGTTCATATACGGTTTTATATACAACTAGCTGTTACCTGCGACTTCGTCCGCGTAGATTTTAACTAAAAAGTGTATGTCTCCGCTGAACCCTATTTTTTTTCTAAAATCAAAGTAGCCTAAGTTACTCCTTATAACATCAGTTATCTGCCAGTAAAAGTCTCGTCAAAATCGGTTTAGCCGTTTCCGAGATTAGCCGGAACAAATAGACAGACAGACAAAAATTTTAAAAATAGATGTTTTCGTATACCGTACCTTATATACTTTCATATGCATTAGATAAAAAGCTCTTATTTTGACATTACAAACAGACACTTCAATTTTATTTATTTGTATAGGTGTGTCCGCGCATGTATATATTTACCGCCTCTAAAGTTTTATTAATACATGCGCGGACACATTGTGTAAGTTCTAAGGCTTTAGCCACATGACATAATTTAACTGCCCGTAGCTAAATAATGAATACTAATGTCCTACAGGCCGAATTTTGGTCACGGCGGCAAATCTTAACGGAGACTGGCCATCTGCGCAGGAGATATTATAGTGCACAAGTACGTGCGCAAACACAAGTGCACTCTGTTCCCTCACTCTCATGATCCGATGGGCCGTCACCGACACGACCGGAGAGAGATCATGCGCAGGACCAACGGGGCAACGTGCTTACTGAGGCACGGGGGCGTCTAACACGGTCAACCTCCTAACATTGGGCTGCTATTGAGATTTCTTGATAGAAAAATCCAATAAACTTTTGTTGGCCCGACCCGGGATTTATAACCCAAGACCTTATGCACAGCACTCGCATTCACTACCGCTGCGCCAAAGAGGCAGTTAAAATAACGTTTTTGAATATAGCAACCGAGGATATCTTATCTTATGTGGGGGCCAGTCAGTGCAGACCGGCGACACTTCGACCCAGTGGGGTCTTTTGTGTCGGAACCGAGGGTAAGTTATCAATGTTTCCTACTCACCTCATCACAGACGTGTAGATAGTGATGTAGCGCCTGACCGCCACTCTCCCACCCGCTGACCTCGTGCCGCCCCGCGGCTTCATTCATGCGGTTTAACAGCGATGCTATACTTTGTAGGTCGTCTGTCAACAAATATATTAAGTTAGATTTTTTTAAAACTTTGGTGAGGGAATATAGTTGTCACGCGCACCGGTCGTACCTCAGCGGCTGCGCTCGCGCAGGAGTGAAAGCGCCTCTTACCCCAGCGGCCGCAAATAAAAACTCGGCCACGCTTGGATCGTATGCATTTGACAGTTGACACGTGGTGAACGCCACGTAGCTATGTACACGTTGCCTGCCACGTCCGAGGCACAGATTACAATTTTAATAGTCGTTCGCGCGTGACGTGCAATCTCCATGAAGGTATAGATAAACAATGTTTATCTGTCTAAATGAATGTAAGCGAAGGATCTATAAATGGTTGCAGACACTTAATTACGACGACACAGAAAAGCTCCTAACATTGTCTGTCATCTAAACTAAAATCATATCACGCACACATCAGCAAACATATACATAAACACACACTCATACACACAAACACACCCTTACACACATACACACACACCCCCACATACACACACGCATACACACACACACGTGCAGAATATTACTACTACTTATAATCCTTATGTTTTTATTTCTTTTTTTATGATTTCTATTATTAATTTTGTATATTTTTAAAAGCATCTATTTATATTATTCAATAACACGTCTATTTTGTCGTTTTAGTATCAATTTCACAACTAGTTCATACTGAGAGAGCACTGATACCCATAACACAAGTTTATTCTTATCATGGGTATCAGTGTTCAACCTAACACTTATGTATAGTAATTTTAGTTGTATCTGATTATTTTTACCTTAGTTTTAGTGTTATTGTACAACCCCTCTTTTGTCAAATAATTTTTTTTTTTATTTTTAACCTTCAAGGCAATCTCGTAGCGTAAGCGGGTGACTAAAGTTTATTAATATGTACTGATGGCACATTTGAAACGTGGCATTTATGACGCAGGGCTATCACTTGTATTAATTAATCTTTATTAAATACTAGCTTCCGCTTCGCTCGCGTTAATTTAGAATTTGACAATCAATTCGGGTTGTACTCTGCTTGTAGTAATATAATTCAATCATGATTCGAAAGATACGTGACGCCATCTATTACCATAAGAAAGTTATTGTTGTTTTCCTCGAGTACAGTATTTTTTTTCGGGATGATAGATAGCCTATCTCCGTTTCTGTACACCTGACAAATTATATGCAAAATTTCAGGATGATCGGTTCAGTGGTTTAGGCGTGAAAATGTAACAAACAAAAAAACTCATTTTCGCCTTTATAATATTAGTTAGGATAATTTAAATTGCGTTCGACAGCAAAACACATACAGTTCGAGACTGTACATTTTAATTATAAAAGTACAACTGATTACATTATTAGCTGACTGACTGCCTGATATATTAATGCACAGCCCAAACCGCTGGGTCTAGAGACTAGAAATTTTGCACACAGCTTAGAAAACATATGCTAGTACTAACAAAAGATATTTTAAAATTCAATACCTTTAGGACAGACACTAGATACAGTAACTTCGTACGACTTTAGCCCTGAGGGGTGGCATTGGCCCTTAATGTGAAAAAGCTGTTTGATTAGAAGTTTATAGTGTTATCTATTGATTTCCACGTGTATTTTTTCGCCAAATAGTATGATAGTGGTCTGATGGGAAATTCAAACATTTCTCAATTAGGGGCCAATGTCACCTCTCAGGGCTAAAGTCATAATACCTTACGGTATCAGTTATATATATCGATCAAGGCATAGCCCAAACTGCTGAGGAAGCTTGAAATTTTCTAAAGGGTGTATTATTGTGCTATAACTGAATTCCACACAAACGAACTCACAGGCAATACTTTATCTATACTAATATAGCCGCAGGAAGAAACTAGTGTATTATATTATCATTTACCTGCTAAAACAGCTTCAGGCAATAGCTCGTCCAACAGCACTTTGTGAGCCGCGTTCCACTGACCAGCGCCGACTAAGTGTTCAGCCTCCAATGCGGGCAAATGCTGCAAATAAAAAAGATACTTAACAATAACAGAGAAAGGTGTATTTTTTTTATGTTATATGTCGCCAACGAGCAGTCGGATCACCTGATGGTAAGCGATTACCGCCGCCCATGGACACTCGCAACAGCAGAGGAGTCACAAGTGCGTTGAGTTCCTTTTAAATCTGCCCCCACCTAAAGGGGGGGGACGGTTGGGCCTCCGGTATCCTCACTCACTCAACGAAACACAACAAGCGCTATTTCACGCCAGTTTTCTGTGACGCCGTGGTATCACTCCGGTCGAGCCGGCCCATTCGTGCCGAAGCGTGGCTCTCCCACGCTTTCAGCTATTTACATTCGACTGCACGGATAGCGTAGTGGTCGTCTCGCAGTTGCCATTGCGCTAAAAATTGTAGGTTCGAATCCCACATAGAACTAAAATTTATGTTCTCCTCCCTAGCCTTTATTATTCCCAAGTCACTTGGGGTCGGCTTTCTAGTCTAACCGAATTTGACTGGATATCAGTTTTTACACGGAGCGACTGTCATCTGACCTCCGCAACTCGAAGGCTAACGATACCCTATGGCTAGACCAGTGTCAGGATATGAGAGGGCACTAACTTCCCAATAAGTTTTTGTTATACAGCGGCGATAACTCGGTGGAGAGACCAACAGACTGCAATGCAGAGGGTCTCGGGTTCGAACCCACGTCGCGCACCTCTGACTTTCGGCAGTTATATGACTTTTCGAAATTATGTGCGTATTGATTGACAATTATCGCCTGCTCCGTGCCTCGGAAAGCACGTTAAGCCGTCGGTCCCGGCTGCCATGAACATCTATGGCAGTCGTTATTGGGAGAGTGTCGACACAAAAGATCCCACTGGGTCGAAGTGTCGCCGGTCTGCACTGACTGGCCCCCGCATAAGGTAAGATAAGATAACAGTGCCTTCTGTAAAATAATAAATGATTTGATGTGATTTATATAGACAAGCCATCAAAAGTAGAGACATTAACATCGCCTCGGCTGCTATGAGGACGGTGTGGAGGCCACTGCTCTTACCACATGACTGCTTACCATCAGGCGGAGTGCGGCCATTTTCACAAGCAAAAAAAAGAATGAAACTCACCTCATATTTAGCTCTATGAGCCTGTGCGAGTAGCAACCATTTGTGAGGAACACCCAGCTTCTTGATGAGCTCCAGCTGTGCGGCCGCCTCGGGACTGCTAGCGCGGGACGGCGCGTGGCGGGACACTACCGCGCGGATTAAATGGCCGCGACTATCGAATAAAAATAAATTATACTAAATACAACATAATTATTATATTCTTTCCAACCTATTAGCTATTTTTATTTACTTTACTTTATTTTAATATTAAATTATTATTGATACGCCTGAGGTCGGGGGTTTTATTCCCGCACAAGTCAAACATTTGTGTGTATGAACATGGATGTTTGTCATGGTCTGGGTGTTTCTATGTATAATATTTATGTACTTACAAAAAAAAGTATATATGTATGTTTATCCTTTGTCTAGTACCCATAGCACAAGCTCTGCTTAGTTTGGGCTAGATGGTGTTGTGTGTATGTGATACAATCTGTATATATAAAACTCTTCCGTTACTGAGTGACTGACAGACAACGCACAGCCGAAACTACTGAACGCAAGAAGCTGAAAGGAGACCGTCCATATTCGGCTTGCACATGGACAATCGTCTTATAAACAAAGTAAAGTATTAAAAGTTTCGTTGTAATATATAATAAATATTGGTTACCATCCAGTAGTATGAAATTGACGTATTTTATTTCTATATTATATCAAAATAATACACACAGCCTGGAAGCAATAAGGCAGTATTACTGCAACTGTATAGTCGGCCGAAGGACTGTTGGTTGCTGTGCTCACATAATGTCTGTATGTATAGTACCTAAGCTGGGCAAGATATGAAAATGTCACTCCACCAGCCCAGTTTTTGGAAAATATTTAAATAACTTATGAACGTGATGGTGACACATGAAAATAAATATTTATTTTAAACAATGTGTTTTATTTTATTATTTAACGAACTTGATACTAAACTTCAAAGAATAATGTTATCTAATTAGTTTAGGCTACTGAAAATTAATATTGTTATTACAATATAAATTTGTTCACGCCCAGGCCAGGGTCCCATACAAGGTGGTCGGTCTTCTTTGGCATGTATGTTCCTTGGGTACTGTAGGGGTACACTAAGAAGGGATTTCCCGAAATTCCCACGGGGTTGGGCAGAAATGGATAAATAAAAAACATGTGCAGGCGTAGCTGCGGGCATCCTCTAGTGTATTATATTATTATTAACCTACTAGATCTGGCCGCTGTTTCACCCGCGTTTATCGTTACTGCGCCGTTCCCGTGTGTCGTAGCGTGATGTTATATATTCTTGTTATGCCTTCCTCGATAAATAGGCTATCCAACACTAAAAGAATTTTTCAAATCGAACCAGTAGTTCCTGAGATTAGCGCGTTCAAACAAACAAACAAACTCTTCAGCTTTATAATATTAGTATAGATTATACACACCGACACGGGCAGATACAATAAGTTTTCGATTAGGTCTGGCATTTCAATACTTGACAGCAGAGTTTATTTACAAGGCTGGTATTATATTAATACCCTAACTGCCTCCGTGGCGCAGCGGTAGTGAATGCGACTGCTGTGCACGAGGTGTCGGGTTCGAAGCCCGGGTCGGGCCAACAAACAGTTATTGGGTGTTTCTGTTAAGAAATCTCAGTAGCAGCCCGGAGGTGAAGTTGGCGGTGTTAGACACCCCCGTGCCTCGGAAAGCACGTAAAGCCGTTGATCCTGCGCCTGATTTAAACTTGCAAATAATATAATCATCATTCAAGCTTTTAAATAATTATATATATATATATATTTTTTTAATAATAGAGAAAAATCTAAAAAATCCTTACTAATATTATAAATTCGAAAGTAACTCTGTCTGTTACCTTTTCAACGCTAAACCACTCAACCGATATGGATGAAATTTGGTACAGAGAAACTTTAAATCCTGGGGAAAGATAGAGGCTACTTTTTATTGATGTAGGTACCACGCAGGTGGAGCTGCACGCAAAAGTTAGTAACTTATATTACCGTCAAACAATAAGTAGTCTTTCTATACAAAAATGTTTAAATCATTTTTTATCATTTATTTCTTCTCCCACACAGATAATAGTTAACAGAAATCAATTTTAACCTAGATGTACAATCCAAGATGTAATAATCTGTGTGAGAGACTGGTTTCCGTACTAGGTAGAAACCTTTGCTTATGGTTATGAACTATGCTATAGAGTCTTATACTTACGCCATTTCGTTAGGGTGGTAAGCTAAAGCTTGTACGGCGAGGTGCCAGGCACCTGCTGCTTCTAGTTGATCAGCAACACCGGTGATACTCTCCACTGAAGGGGAACCGAACCATGCACCCAGCAGGAAACTGTAAACAAATTATTATTATTATTATTATTATTATTATAAGCCTAATTGGCGTCCCACTACTGGGCAAAGGCCTCCCCTTCCGACTTCCATCTGTCTCGATCGCTTGTTCTGAGTTGCCAATCCCTTCTAAATGCATCGAGCTCGTCTCGCCATCTCCTCCTGGGCCGAAACAAATACCATACTTTTCTATACAAATAAATAAAATTGCAGTGTCTGTTTGTGATGTCAAAATAACAGCTTTTTATCTAATGCATATGAAAGTATATAAGGTACCAATACGAAAACATCTATTTTTAAAATTTTTGTCTGTCTGTCTGTTTGTTCCGGCTAATCTCCGAAACGGCTGAACCGATTTTGACGGGACTTTCACTGGCAGATAGCTGATGTTTTAAGGAGTAACATAGGCTACTTTGATTTTAGAAAAAAATAGGGTTTCGCGGAGACAAACACTTTTTAGTTAAAAACTACGCGGACGAAGTCGCAGGTAACAGCTAGTCTATACTAATATTATAAAGCTGAAGAGTTTGTTTGTTTGTTTGTTTGGTTGAACGCGCTAATCTCAAGAACTAGTGGTTCCAGTAGAAAATTATTTCAGTGTTGGATAGCCTATTTATCGAGGAAGGCTACAGGCTATATAACATCACGCTACGACCAATAGGAGCGGAGCATTAATGCAAAATGTTGCAAACCAGGGAAAAATCTCATATGTTACGCAGACGAAGTTGCGCGGGGCAGCTAGTGTATACATAAACTCACACCAGTTAGCCCTGCGAAAAGGTTTAGACCATAGTCCACCAGGCTGGCCCAGTGCGGATTGGCAGACTTCACATATCTTCGAGAACATTATGTAGAACTCTCAGACATGCAGGTTTCCTCACGATGTTTTCCTTCACCGTTAAAACGAGCGATAACTAACTATTTATTACGCATATAACTTCGGCAGCTACACTGGAGATTTCTGGGTGTGGTGTAAGTACACGGAGATTTCTGGGTGTAAGCACACTGGAGATTTCTAGGTGTAAGTACACTGCAGATTTCTAGGTGTAAGTACACTGGAGATTTCTAGGTGTAAGTACACTGGAGATTTCTGGGTGTAAGTACACTGGACATTTCTAGGTGTAAGTACACTGGAGATTTCTGGGTGTAAGTACACTGGAGATTTCCGGGTGTAAGTACGGTCTTCCACTAGTCTATTGTTGCAATACTCCTCATTATTGAAATTAAACTACTTTATTAAGATGTTATCGCGTTGTTCATTTTAAATCAGTTTTATTATATAATTGCTGAACTATGACACTACTATTTTCCAGGCAACCACCATATTAGTCTCCCCGTGACAAGAGCTTTTTTTTTATACGACTAAGATGGAAAACAAGCATACTGCCCATATGATGGTAAGTGGTCACCGTAGCCTATGGACGCCTGCGACACCAGAGGCATCACTTACGCGTTGCCGACCGTTTAGGAAAGGAAGTGGGAAGGAGAAGGAGCGGGATGGAGAAAAGGGGGTGATTGGACCTCTGGTGCTCTCATTCACCGAACGAAACAACAGTAGGAATACTGGTATTTCACGTCGACATTCTGTGAGAGGGTAGTCCTTCCCCGGTCGAGCCGACACATTCATGCTGAAATCAGCGAGGCACTACTACTACTACGGCTGCTGAAATGCAACCAAATCATTGGGGAAAGTTTAACTCAAATATCAATAAGTAGTTTTAATTCTGTTTCCTTAGTCGTGCCATAACTTAAGAACGACTGTACTGATTACAGTCATCCTTTTTTTTAAAGTTTTCGAATACTTTGTACAAGGTTCTTACGGAAAGAAAAGTTAAGAAAATTATGTAGAAAATTGATTAATTTTACGGCTGTTATAACCTCGGTAGCTTGAGAGTTTATCTAAGACAAAACAACGTCTATCCGATCAGGATGTTATGTAATAAAAGAGTTTATAAAAATAAACAACGCTATAAAATCCATTCAGTTCAATTTCAAAGTCTCGAGCCTTGGTCTGTAGACCATTATAAAGTATACTATACTAACCATAAGCTATAGTCCATGGGGTCCGGTGTGTACGCGGCGGGCGTGAGTTTGGGTCTGTCGTTGAACGCGCGCGCTCGTATTAGCGAATAGCGGAGGTCTAGCACCCGTCGCTGAGATCCATTCTGTAAACAAACATAATAATATTATTATTATTATGACTTAACACCTAGACTCGAAACAACTATATAATAATATAATATAATAATCACATACACACAACACCATCTAGCCCAAACTAAGCAGAGCTTGTACTATGGGTACTAGACAATGGATAAACATACATATATACTTCTTTTTTTTTTTGTAAATACATATATATTATACATAGAAACACCCAGATCAAGACAAACATCCATGTTCATGCACACAAATGTTTGACTTGTGCGGGAATCGAACCCGCGACCCCATGCGTGGCAGTCGGTTACACAAATCACTACGCCATCGAGGTCGTAAATAAATAAGTACTGGACATTTTATAGTAACCTTATAAGGAACTTATAACAGTCTTGTAAGTTTTATGAATATAGAAAGAAAGAAAGAAAACAGTTTATTTTGTCCTCTACACTGGCATAAAACAATTAAAAAAACAACAAAAAAAAACAAAAACTTTAGATATACAAAAATAAAAAAAATATATAATACAAGAATAAGCAATTTATATATGACATGTTCTACTAACCTGGTCTATAGTGACATCATATTCGTTTACATACGGAGGCAGGGGCAGCTTCATATCCATACCGGTGTCTGTCACTAATGACAGATCTATCTCATCAGCCTCCCTATAACCTGTCATGAAGAAACCCTCGTATTTCCTCATCACCTGTTCCAATGACGGTATGTGGGGGCACAGGTATCTGGAAAAGATGTAGACATGAATTTAGATGTGATGATATACAATCGTTTAAGAAATGACGTCAAAGATAGGGCGAAATTGAGAAAGAAAGAGATGGAGTGAGGGAGAGGAAATATGAGAGAGAGGGAGCGTGTGAGACGGAGGGAGCGTGTGAGACAGAGGGGGCGTGTGAGACGGAGGGAAGGAGTGTGTGAGAGACAAGGGGGACAATGTGTGTGAGAGAGAGAGGGAGGGTGTGTGTGAGAGAGGGATGGTGTGTGAGAGAGGGATGGTGTGTGAGAGAGGGATGGTGTGTGAGAGAGGGATGGTGTGTGAGAGAGAGATAGGGTGTGTGAGGGTGGAGGAATGTGTGTGTGAGGGTGGAGGAATGTGTGTGTAAGATTGAGGGAGGATGTGTAAGAGAGGGAAAGTGTGTGTGTGAGAGAGAGAGTGACAGAGATAGAGAAAAAGAAAATGAGGGAAAGAGAGAGATGAGAGAGACGGGGGTGCGATAGATAAAGGTGAGAGTGAGAGAGCGAGAGTAAAAGAAATGTGGGGAATGAAATAAATGATTGTTTTAATAAACCATAATAAATTCCCTAATCAGTAGTAAATGTCATTAAAATATAAACTTACCTAGCAGTAACATGCAATGCTCTAAGCCAGTCGGCGTCTACCAGTTTGTCCCGTGGAGTGCTTTGCCCAGCGATGAGCTGCAGTGTTGCCCAGCGGTGGGAAGATATTAAACCTTCGGCGCCGCACTCCCGCCAAAGGGATAGTTGACGGGATATGAGCGATCGGAATGTTGAATCACCTGTATAACAAAAAAATACATAAGTATTATCTATTTTTCTTTATTAAAAAGATATCTCTACAAGACTACACAATAATAACTCAGTACTGACTCGATATTATATGCGAATTATGTGACTGTTGTGCATGAGATCTCATGTTCGAGACCCGGGTCATACAAAGTTGAGTTGTTCTGAAAAAAATGTCTTAGTAGCAGCAAGTTTGAACTGTGCCCGGCAATAAGTCAGCACCTAGTACCTGGGACCAGTGAACGTAAATAAAACATGGAAGCAATACTTTCATACTACCCACAGTTTATAATTGACACCACAGCCACTTACTCAACTCTACTACTCACTAATAAGATAAGATAAGATAAGATTTTTATTTGCCAAAAATATATACAGAGGTTATAAAAAAAAACAAGTGAGAAACGGCAATGAATTGCCGTAAAAATTTCGAATAAATGGTTCAACTAATATGCAAAGATCACGTGATACTATGTGACCTTGAAGTCAGAGGTTGAAGGTCATAGTCATTTCGAGGTATATCGACTATGCTGAGTCGAATGGCGTTGACCGCTAGTCTCTAGCTCTTACGGTTCTTGAGTTGAAAGTTGTATTACAGACAGACAGACAGACAGACAGACAGACAGACAGACAGACAGACAGACAGACAGACAGACAGACAGACAGACAGACAGACAGACAGACAGACAGACAGACAGACAGACAGACAGACAGACAGACAGACAGACAGACAGACGGACGGACGGACGGACGGTCAGTTGTTGTATAAGATTTTTTTCGAACTCTAAAAGTACTGTTGCCGCGGATTATAAATTTATTGACATAATCTAGACTAATGAATGGAGTCAGTTTCCGTTTAGCGGAAGGTATGGTGGTGCCAGTGAGCAGAATTTAAATTAAATTAGTGTTAGTTTATTCTACTTTTATTTTTTTATTTTGTAATTTGTATACTTTTTGTTTTTTTTGCTGTATTTTTTATATTTCTTCGTGTTTTGCGTGTGCCCTTGTGTGCCAAAATAAATATTTTTCTTTCTTTCTTTCTTTCTTAATGCGGGCAAAACCGCGACCAAAATCTAGTGTTTACATAATTTCTTTCGTCTCGTTGGCCCGACTATAGCCCCGATAGTACATAGTATAAAACAGACAATGGATCATTTGCTGACGTGCCCCGCAAGCCCAGAATTGTGCACGCTTGATGAAATATACCAAGCAGTGCCTAACGCGATTCGCGTTACCGAGCACTGAGCTAAAACCATTTAAAAACTGTTGCCATCGACACGATAAGAAGAAGTTTTTCTTTTTTTGTGTGGTTAGTGGCCAATCTGTTGTCAAGAGTTGTTCAAACCAAGGCCTCTGACATGGCTTAACAACTGCTATCAATTTGGCAACAACCGGGAAACGACTTTTTACGTGCCCTCCGAAGCACGGAGACGCTCAGATGAAATACCACTAAGCGGTCACCCATCTATAGACTGACCGCACCCGACTTCCTTAACCTCGCTAATCGTTTACCGATCAGTGAGTGCAACTGGCTCTGAGCGCCTCGATAGTAAGAATTTATTTATTTATTTATTTTCAGCCTGTATTGTCCCACTGCAGGGCAAAGGCCTCCCTCTCGCTTTTCCACATATCCCTATTATGCGCTAGTTTGCACCAGTCTCTCCTGTAGTCTTGCCTTCGACGTTTTGGTCTACCACGTTACCGTGGATAGTAAGAAGAAGTATAAAATGTGTACTTACCAGCCGCTTGTGCTATCAAAGTAGCCATGTTGAGATCTCCGTGTTCCTTTGCTAGTTTACAAGCTTCGAGGATTCTTCCTCCAAGCAGCAGAGTCCATATCTGAGCGCTATGTCCGTCTGCTTCTGTTGAAAAGTTTAGGTATTAGCAATGTATTACTTATCTTTTATTTGTTTTTATAATAAAGCTTTTACTCGCAGCTTCGCTCGCGTAAAAGTAGGTTAGGTTATATTAGTGACAGTAACTTTTTAAATAATATATAGTCTATGTTACTCGGTGATAATAATCATCATCATCAGGCTATAATAGTCCACTGCTGGACGTAGCACTCCCTTACTCGGTGATAATATAGCTTTCTAGTGGTAAAATAATTTTTGAAATCGGTTTATTAGTTTTTGAGTTAAATTCTTAAAAATAAACGAACATACAAACAAATAAATGTCATCGTACGTTTGTACGTAATAGGTATAATTTGTAATATATAGTTTTTACCATCTTGTTCTTCGCCAGACTGCGGCCTGGATAATTCTTGGTCTGTGACGTCCGCTACAGCAGTCTTCAACCATTCCAGAAGTTTCTTGTGTCTGTTCACTGTTGAGAGTGGGTCTGTGCCGGGAACACCTGGGTACACAGGATATATAATTATTAATTTGAAACTTACTAGCTTTTGCGCGTGGCTCCGCCCGCGTGGTACCTACATCAATAAAAAATAGCCTATGTCCTTCCCCAGGTTTTAAACTATATCTGTACCAAATTTCATCTAAATCGGTTGAGCGGTTAACCGTGAAAAGGTAACAGACAGACAGATAGATAGACAGACAGAGTTACTTTCGAATTTATAATATTAGTCAGGATTTGTGGTGGTCGGCAACAGTATAACTTATACAGAAGTGAAATTGACAAAAATAATTATAATCTATACTAATATTTTAAAGCTGAAGAGTTTGTTTGTTTGTTTGAACGCGCTAATCTCAGGAACTAATGGTTCGAATTGAATCAGTCTTCTTTATAATATTAGTACAGATTATGTATCAACGTCATAAAATCCGTAAAAAACAGTTTAATTTCAATGTGTAACATTCGTGAAAACGTGTTACAATATTATCTTAGATTTAATCTCCATCCCGCTAAGCCCTACATCCTAATATTATTAAACTAGATTTGCCCGCAGTTTCACCCGCGTATATGATCACTGCGCCGCCCCCGTAGGTTGTAGCGTGATGTTATGAAGCCTATAGCCTTCCTCGATAAATGAGCTATCCAACACTAAAATATTTTTTTTAAATCGGACCAGTAGTTCCTGAGATTAGCGCGTTCAAACAAACAAAAAAAAAACAAATTCTTCAGCTTTATAATATTAGTATAGATAACAACATTCTCCACACTTACCTTCATTTTCTAAATCCTGTCCCCATAATGCATCGCATAGGCGCCAGACTTCGTGACAATAAGCCGCTGACACGCCAAACTGTTCATAAAAGTATTATGACATTAAAATGAAGTAATAATGTCCTCCAGACCGAATTTCGATCACGGCGGCCAATCTGAACGGAGACTGGCCATTTGCGCAGGAGATATTATAGTGCACAAGCGTGTGCGCAAACACAAGTGCACTCTCTGTTCCCTCACTCTCATGATCCGATAGGATGGTAATCCGACACGACCGGAGGGAGATCAGGCGCAGGACCAACGGCTTTACGTGCTTTTCGAGGCATTAAGTAAACAATTATTATATAGACTAGCTTTTGCCTGCGATTTCGTACTCGTGGAGTTTACAAGTAGGTGCTTATATTTTTCTTTCTTTCTTTGCATGTAATATGAAACTCATCTACACACATAATACCCAACTTTTAAGTGGCGGACTAAGATGAAACGTGCACCAGACCTTCAGCAATGCAACCGTGAAAACAGCCTTCAATTTTGTGCAGTAATTTTAGCGTAATGCGCACATAAACATATCTCTCTTCTCTGTCGTCACACTCTTGGCAGCGTGGTCGTGGTCGTCATGACAGGGGTGGTGGCAAGCTTCACAATTCGCCGCCATTTCTCTCGTACTGTTGCTTGCCTCGTGCATTCGTGGAGTGGACCAATTAGTTCAGTTTTGACTTGGTCGGTCCATCTTATTGGTGATCTACCGCGCGCCCTCGTGCCCTCAATTTCTGTCGGTGACGTCACATCGTGCTATGAGAGTGAGGGAATAGAGTGCGCTGTTGTTTGCGCACATACTTTCGCACTATAATCTCTGCGATGGCCAGTTAAGACTGGCATTATTATTATTATAACTACTAACCTTATTACTGGTATTAAACTTAGCAGACTGTTTCAAGTACTGGTGTAGTATCGCCTCCCGCTCCCTCGGCTCTCGCGACACGACGAGCTGTGGGCACCTCTCCTCCGCCACTTCAGTTAACGTCGAATGTTCTAGAAGGGTCGCTAGATGCAGTTTCAACATCTCCTGATGAAAAAAATTTGTGTAGTGTCATGAAACTTATTTATGTATAATATTAGTTCAATATACTATATATTATAGCTCAGTGGGCAGACCAACAGACTGCAATGCAGAGGGTCTCGGGTTCGAACTCACGTCGCGCACCTCTGACTTTCGGAAGTTATATGACTTTTCGAAATTATGTGCGTATTGATTGACAATTATCGCCTGCTCCGTGCCTCGGAGAGCACGTTAAGCCGTCGCGCGTCGGTTCCGGCTGCCATGAACATCTATGGCAGTCGTTATAGGGAAGTCAGTGCCTTCTAATATCCTGACACTGGTCTAGCCTTAGGGTATCGTTAGGGTTGCGGCCGTCAGATGGCAGTCGCTACGTGTAAAAACTGATATTCAGTCAAATCCGGTTAATCTAGAAAGCCGACCCCAAGTGACTTGGGAATAATAAAGGCTAGGGAGAAGATTAGTTCAATACACTTGTGTTGATAATTTGAATTTTATTTTGACATTACAAACAGACACTTAAATTTTATTTATTTGTATAGATTAAGAACCAAGGTGCACTTACTTGCATGCCATCATTTTTGTCCGCTTGTCCCAACGCCATCCTTACAACCACTGGCTCTGACCAATCGTTCGAAGATCTACCTTGGACATATTTCCCCAATTCTGATAGTTCCGCATCTGTAAATAATTACATATATAGTCATTCACGTCTATACAGGCATATATTGCCTACCCGTTTTAGTAGTACAGCCTCGCTGATTTAAACATGAATGGGCCGGCTCGACCGGGGAAGGACTACCCTCTCGCAGAATACCGACGTGAAATAGCAGTAGTCCTGCTGTTGTGTTTCGTTCGGTGAGTTAGAGTACCGGAGGCCCAATCACACCTTTCCCCATCCCGCTCCCTTTCCTTCCCACTTCCTTTCCTAAAGGGTCGGCAACGCGCAAGTGATGCCTCTGGTGTTGCAGGCGTCCATAGGCTACGGTGACCACTTACCATCAGGTGGGCCGTATGCTTGTTTGCCACCTTAGTTGTATAAAAAAAAAAAGATATGCAGAGATGTGTGCGTGTTGTCAGACTTCACATATCTTCGAGAACATTATGTAGAACTCTCAGACATGCAGGTCAGACATGCAACGAAATAAAATGACCGCACTTTGAGTCGCTCGCCGTAATTTTATTTCGTTGTACCAAATACAATCGTATTCTGAAGCAGTTTAGGTTGTATTTAAATTGTTACTGAATTAGTCTCTTCGCCGCCACTCCGTCCGTCGGCGCTGACCCTTATAGTGACATACTTACTTGGTGGTAAGTCAGTAACGGAGTCGTAAGTAGTGGGGTACACGAGTGCACTGCTGGGACCGAACCCCACGCGAGCGTGGCGCGCGCGACACACCGACATGTCCGCTATGTATGCCGCATTTAGACGACCTGGAGGCACACACATAATTTTACTATTATTTTTTGTATTATACATAGGGTATTTAAAAAAAAAAAAGGAATCTATTGCTTATATCCTACCTCATTAGGTAATTTTAATAACTAATCATCAGAGGTCGGAATTGATACACTGATTTCATACAGCGAAAGAATAAAGTGGATATGCCTCAAATACCGAGATTAATTTTTAAAGAGCAGAAAAAGCCCGTGATTTGTTAAATAAAAAAGTTATTTCTTTTCACACAATTTAAACCACTGCACGCGCGACGCTGCCAAATTTCGTCAACGACATCGGATGTCCGAAGTTGCAAATTACTATGAATGAATCGAACAAGTAAAATGATTCTGATGGGCCGTTTGAATAAGCAAAACCTCACGAATCTAGGCTAGAAGCAAAAGTATTTTCGTATTTACAAAAAAGGCGAAGTATAAGTATGAGATTCATTGAAAAATCGCGTTGTTTATTTGACGCAATAAAATCCGTATATAGTAGTTTAATTTCAATGAAAAACATTCGCGTAAACAGAAGACAATATTATATAAGTATGAGAATTTGCTTAAGACTATTAATAATTTGTATTGTGAAATAAATACTAATAAAAATTGTATGTTAATTATCTATGTTTTATTTGTCTCATCTATCTATTAGGTTTTTATTATTATTATTTATTTGTAATATTGTTGGTCACACGGGATTGTATATTAGAGATCCCGGGAAGATCCATATTAATATCAACATTTCGATGCAAGTAAATAAATAACTCTACCTAATTCCGACCTCTGATCATCATACAATAATTTTATTGGGAAGACAATAAACCCGCCACGCACCTTCGGATTGCACACCTGTGCTTTTATACCACACTCTGTTTTTATGAGTGTTTACCAAGCGAACATGACTGCACGCATGGCGTATTGGCTAAAGTGATCATCTCAGCATTGCCACTGCGCGGAGTGTTGTTCGATCCCCACACGGAACAAATAATTCTGTGATCTACAAATGAGGAGTATAGTTTCAAAACCCGCCAAAACGATATCAGAACAAAAATAATGTGCTGATTGAATATGAAGCTCCTTCGTTGCTTCTATCGCATTGCACTGATGGTTTTCAACAAAACCTACTAAAATTATATTAACCTTTTAACCGTCCCACTTCATAACAGTTGTCGTGCCCCCAGCGCCCGGCACAGTGAATCGAAAATAAATACTTACAAAAATAAATACTTATTTTAGGACTTCTAATTATGAGACTAAAGTTTTATTAAATTGTAAATGATTACTTAATTATCCATTTACACAATATAAACATTTTTTGATAGAAAACACCGTAATTAAATAAAAAGCAGATTAACCGAGCTGTGGTATCTGGTCGGAAATATACGACGCTGGCGAAATGGACACGAAAATATTTGTCGGATTAATCCGACGTAAGCGGTTAAAAGGTTGAATCAGCTCACAAAAGTAGCACTTTGTTGCATACATCGCTAAAATAGTCGATTTATATTATATCTTTAAATGATTTTTTGAGATTCACCATTATTTGGTGAAAAGTATTTTAGAGGATATTGAAACTAAACTACTCAAATGGTTGTTCCAAGTCTCGGTGTTTTTGTGTCCATTGTTTATGTTTGTAAAATCCCCCGCGAAACAGAAATTATAGCTAGCGTCAAGTGTCTTTTATAAGGAAATTAGAGAGGGGTGATTTTCTCGTCATTAGTTTTAGTAAGTGAACATAACATTTACTTACCAGCGATAGTCTGTTTGAAAGGCGGCACCTTTCTGTGGTACTTCAACACGATGGTGTGTGGTCGAATGATGAGCGGTTTCAGCGGGACCTCTGTCAACAAATTATTAGTTCAAAATAATATCAAAACATTAAATCTTTAACTGAATAGTGAGAATGTCTGGTAATAAGCGTTTTCTCCCTGTCCTGCTGTCTGTCACCCTGAACTATCAAACAGGAAGACTAACAGAAAAATCAGTTCGATGTTATCTACGAGATTGTAATATTAAGTTTTGTAAAAAGTGGTAAAACAAAAATCGTTAAGTATGATGTAAAGAAAATATGGGTGATAGGTTGTTAGTATTTTTAATTTAAAACTGTATGGAATACACCTATACTTAACTATTGTGAGATAAAATGCGAAAAGGATATTTTACGAAAGGGAATATCAAAAAAGGGTCATTCTGCATAAGAGACATTTCGCGAACTGTATACATTTTGCGAACTGTAGATATATTGCGAAGTGGATATTCTGCAACTGAGCGAACCCAAATATTAGGTGTTTAAGAGTCGTAATATGTGTATTTATTTACTTTATTGGGACACAAAATTTACATATTTACACATTAAATATAATGTAAAAATTTTATATACTAAAGAAAAGAGTTAATGTGTAATCCACACAAATGTCAACAAATTAATATTAAAAAATAGAAATAAAGTAAAATAAAGACACGCGATAATTGAGAAAGCGAAAATCTAGCAATAATTATTTTAACAATTCAATAGTTTGTTCACGAAATTTTGAATATGGGAGTGCAAATATATCTAAGTCTATAAGTTGTGTGTTATACGTTTCAACAAGGCGACGAAGAGGAGCCCATGTGTTCGTATGCGTGTGTGCGCGTGCGTGTGTGTGTGTGACGTACCTTCCTGTTCCTGCTGCGGCGTCTCCGAAGCCAATATATCCATGTTATCTTGTATCAGCGAGGCGGGGCGCGATGTCAGAGATAGTAGCGGCGCCGACACGGGCACTAGCTGGTCGCCAGTAGACACTGAAGCCGCGTCGTCCATCTCTGTGGAAAACATTAACATAATATATATTAATATCTAGTTAAGTGGAAGCAACGCTATCTCTGACTGCAATACAGTCTAGCTTTAAGACTGCGCCTGCGCGAAATGTGCCAAAACAAACGGTCACAGTCAAGTTGATAAAATCAACACCTTTTGTTTAATACAAATATAAAATATACATTTAACATAACAATGAATGTGTTTACAATTAATCCGTGTTAAAAACTTTAAATAATTAATTTAAATTTCCGCCTACAAAATTACGCAAATTTGCACGAAAAATGCAAAAACGTAAGCTCGTATTAAGTGATTTTAGATTATAACAGTAGAAATATATCCTATTTTACAGCTTAAACGAAACATAAATAGTTATATTACAATTTGTCCGTTATTAGTTGACAATAAGATACATATTTATCAAAAATGCACTTCAAATCCACCATACCATTTTACTATGGCGGCCGCGTGCCGATTTGAATATCGAGCTCTGTCATTCAGTCCAACCACGTCTTAGTCTCGGCGCAGTCTTCATTCTGTGTACACGTAACTGGAAGCTTCTATACTACCATAAACTGACTAACTTTTACAATTACTTACTAGATTTTGCTAAGGCAAAGTTTGACGATTGTTCTTCATCTTTTCATGTGGTTAGTGGTCAACCTGCTGTCAAGAGTTGTTCAAGCCGCCCGTAGGCCTCTGACATGGCTTAACGACTGCTGTCAATTTGGCAACAACCGGGATCGACTTTTTCGAGCCCTTCAAAGCACGGAGACGCTCAGATAAAATACCATGAAGCGGTCACCAATATATAGACTGACCGCACCCAACGTGCAACTGGCAGCGTGCAAAGTGCAACTGGCTATGAGCTCCTCGTTTACTCGAGTGTGACGATAAATTTCTATCATCAGTACTTTTTTCGGCATAAAAAGTAACCTATGTCCTTTTCTGCACCCCTGACAACGTATATGCGAATTCTATGATGATGGGTCGAGTAGTTGAGGCGTGAAAACGTAACAAATGAACTCACAGTCGAATTTAAAATATTAGTTAGGGTACATACCAGTATCAGCATATAATGAAGCTTTCATCAACTGGACGTTATGACTTTGTCGATGTTCCAACCGCGCCAATTCGCTAGTCGGACTCTTCACTCCATACGCTAGAACATAAACCGGTAAACAATTACGTTTGGCGAGTTTAAAACCTGTAATACATCTAAGTCACCATTGTAAAGAAAATAAATTATTAAAAATAAAAATTTAACCTATCGTGTTTATATTTTCGTAATACCTTATAATATACTAAGGATGCCTGCAGCTACGCCCGCACAAGTTTTTTTATTTATCCATATCTGCTCAACCCCGTGGGCATTTCGGGAAATCCCTTCTTAGTGTACCCAAGGAACATACATGCCAAATTTCAGCTTCTTACGTTCAGTAGTTTCGGCTGTGCGTTGTCTGTCAGTCACTCAGTAACGGAAGAGTTTTATATATATCGATTTTTTTCTCTTTTTTCCACTTGTACTGATTAGCCGCTTTGGCACTTGTATTTCTCAGTATAACTTAACTTGTGTTTCTCAGATAAATGAATATTGTATTCTTTTGAGAAATAAATATCTTAAACCATGTTATGTCCTATACCCAAAACAAATCCATTCGTAGCCCATAAACAATCAGTTTTAAGCGTTAAGGTTAGTAAAATAAGGTTTAAAGTGGCGTGTACTTTGTGGCTCGTATGTGACCCTCTGTCAAAGGGCAGGTTAAATATATGTATGTACCAATTTTGTTGCAAATTTCAAATACCCAGTATTTATTTCTTATTTTTATTGTTTCTATTGTAATTTTATCTTTTTACTAGCTTTTGCCCGCGGCTCCGCTCGCGTTAATTTAGAATTTAACAATCAATTCGGGTTGTACTCTGCTTGTCATAATATAATTCAATCATGATTAGAAAGACACGTGGCGCCATCTATTATCATAAGAACGTTTTTGTTGTTTTCCTCGGGAACAGTAATTTTTTATCTCTTATGTAAAACACATAGAACTTGTCGGCCTCGACGGCGTAGTGGTTAGTGTAACCGACTGCAACGCCTGAGGTCGCGGATTCGATTCCCGCGCAAGTCAAACATTTGTATGCATGAACGTGGATGTTTGTCTTGGTCTGGGTGTTTCTATGTATAATATGTATGTATTTACAAACAAAAAGTGTATATGCATGTTTATCCATTGTCTAGTAGCCATAGTACAAGCTCTGCTTAGTTTGGGCTAGATGGTGTTGTGTGTATGTGGTAGAATATTATATTATATTGGGTAGTGGCGAGAAGACTACTGATATTCCTATCCAGTCCGGTATATGTTCCCGATCTAAGGTGTAAAGCAGTTCGACATTTAATTTAGCATTGCTTAAATTTAAAAACGCTGTTAAAAAACAACTTATTCGGAAGGGTTATTATTCAGTCAACGACTACTTAAATGACAAAAACTAATGGAGCTAGTTGCTTGTTGCATACAGGATTCAAAGATCTGTATTACTTATAAGTCAATTTAAGCCTTTGCATAGTCACAAAGTGTAAGTGTATGCGCCATCATGCTATCCTACTGTCTATTTTAGATTTATATTAAATAATATATCTTAGCTCAAATTATTTCCTCCCTATAATATTATTAAGTTATTATTGTTATTATCTTTAGTTTTTATAGTCAGTAGTATATGGCATAATGGCTGTACCACCTTGTTAATCTGAGTTGTAAAATACTGAAATTATATTTAACTGACGATTTAAAAGAGTGGCCGTGAGTTTCTTGCAGGTTTCTTCTCATAGGCTCTACCCTTTGCCTGAACCTAGCAACTAACCTAAATGTAGCTTCAGTAACTTAGTAAACTCACTAACCTGTATACTTTGACGTTCATAAGTGTTACTTTGTGACCTAAATGAATAAATGATTTTTGACTTGACTTGACTTGACTCGACACATTGATCAAATTATATGTTTTCAAGCTGGAGACAATTCAAAGATGCAACATGGTGTATTGAATGGCAACAATATGTAATTAAATCGCTGTTTGACTGCATGTATGTTTCCCACCTCACATAAATAAGTAACAATAGCATTGCGCCATATTTCGATTAACCTTTTAACCGCCCCACTTCATAACAGTTGTCGTGCCCCCAGCGCCCGGCACAGTGAATCAAAAATAATACTTACAAAAATAAATACTTATTTTTAGGACTTCTAATTATGAGACTAAAGTGTATTAAATTGTAAATGATTACTTAATTATCCATTTACACAATATAAACATTTTTTTGATAGAAAACACCGTAATTAAATAAAAAAGCAGATTAAACGAGCTGTGGTATCTGGGCGGAAATATACGACGCTGGCGAAATAGACACGAAAATATTTGTCGGATTAATTCGACGTAAGCGGTTAAAGGGTTAATAACAGACTCTGCTTACCTCTGTTATCCATATACAGGCTCTGGGCTTCATTATTATTATCTTCAGTGGTATCCATCTCGAACGCTGTCAACAAAATTATGATTTCAATAGATTTTGCCCGCGACTTCGCTTGCGTTATCTAGATTTTCTCAACAAATTCGTATCTTTTAGAAACACAACCTTTCTTTTTCTAAAACAAAATTATGATTTCAATAGATTTTGCCCGCGACTTCGCTTGCGTTATCTAGATTTTCTCAACAAATTCGTATCTTTTAGAAACACAACCTTTCTTTTTCTAAAACAAAATTATGATTTCAATAGATTTTGCCCGCGACTTCGCTTGCGTTATCTAGATTTTCTCAACAAATTCGTATCTTAGAAACACAACCTTTCTTTTTCTAAAACAAAATTATGATTTCAATAGATTTTGCCCGCGACGTCGCTTACGTTATCTAGATTTTCTCAACAAATTCGTATCTTTTAGAAACATAACTTTTCTTTTTCTAAAACAAAATTATGATTTCAATAGATTTTGTCCGCGACTTCGCTTGCGTTAGTCTAGATTTTCTCAACAAATTCGTATCTTTTAGAAACACAACTTTTCTTTCAACTTTTTCCGGGATGAAAGGTATTAAGGGTTTCATCCCGGAAAAAGTTAAAAGAAAGGTTGTGTTTCTAAATGTAAGTTTTTGAACCCCTTTTCTATATGTCCTTTTGAACCCCTGACAACGTGTATGCGCAATTTTATGATGTTCTGTCGAGTACTTTAGGCGTGAAAGCGTAACAAACAAACTCACATTCGCATTTATAATATTAGTTAGTCGACTCGATGGCGTAGTGGTTAGTGTAACCGACTGCCACGCCTGAGGTCGCGGGTTCGATTCCCGCACAAGTCAAACATTTGTGTGCATGAACATGGGTGTTTGTCTTGGTCTGGGTGTTTCTATGTATAATATGTATGTATTTACAAAAAAATAAGTATATATGTATGTTTATCCATTGTCTAGTACCCTTAGTACAAGCTCTGCTTAGTTTGGGCTAGATGGTGTTGTGTGTATGTGGTAGAATATTATATTATATTATTATATTATTTACTAATGTAAGACAAACTTTCGGTTTTAGCGTCTCGTCAGTCTCTTTAACGTTTCACCGATGACTGAAACGCGTAGGCACCTGTTCGGCGCACAAGCGACATTTCGCACCAATCAGTACAGAGCTATCGTCGCACAGTGCTTTTTTGCCCTAAAAAAGTGACATCCGCCTTTTATTGAATTTTCCTAATTAATGGTTCATTATAAATGCAAGAGTAGAACTCCCAAGTGACCAATTCGTTTGCTTGATTTTTAAAAAAATCTTAAAGTTTTCGTGGCCTATAAGGTTTAAACACACAAAATAATTCGTACAAAAATACCTATATGTAATTGAGTTTTGTTTGCATTGAGGATTTATGAAACATTTCTAGGAGCATATTATCCCGTTATTATTTAATCAAAAATGATCATAGAGTCCACAAAAAATAATGTTTTACTGAAATCAGTATTTATTTTTTATTATTTTTTCTAGGTCGAAGTAGAACCTCAATCTGGTACGAATAGATTCCTTATAATAAGGTTTATCACCCACAAAAATATGGTTTTCTAATTAGGCGTAGGTTTTGAGAAAATGATTTTACGTAGGTTTTGAGAAAATGATTTTAATGTACTGAGGTCAAAGGACATGGCCAATTTTTGTATGGGCGTCTGCATACTTATAGCATTCAATTTACACCAATGATTTTTGGTATTTTATATTTGTGAACACTAGCACATTAAATTGCAATAAATAAAACACTCAAAGAACTTGTCATTACTACATACTAGACTTTAATAGTTTTACTCAACCTTTAATCAGATCGATGGCAATAAGTGTACCTACAGAATAAGACTTGCTATTAAAAAAACTTAGGCGCTTTAAAATATTAAACAATATTATAAAAGTTATATGGTTTTTAAATTATTTGGCATTTAAACAAAGTAATGACCATCTGTATAAGTTTTTTTACATCGTATTGTTAACCATTTATTAAACTGGGTAATAGTCTCAAAAATGAGACGATACTAATAAAGTACATTTAAAACTAGCTAATGTTTTTCTTCAACTAAAACTCGTAAAGAGCTCGGAGCGGGCCGATAACTTCGAACGCCAAACGTGTCGAGTCTCGACTAATGTTTTTACAACTTGTACTAAGGCCTCAGGTCACCTTTATATATTTTTTATAGTTTAATAATTAACAGTTTAATAAGTAACAATTTCGCAAAACCACAGTAGGTAGGTACGCAACGAAGCATCACTGCAATAGTGCAATGACATTACATTGACTTTTGACATAGATTATAACACAAACGCAAACCAGTAAACGTGTTCCGTTATAAGTATTATTGTTTGTTTTTATTTTTTGTTTGAAATTATATAAAAAGATATATTAAGCATCAACATAATATTTTATTAAATGCAAGAAATATCAATAAAGACGGTTTCGTATGAATATAATGTTCCTATTAAGAGCATTCGACGTTTACATCACATGTCTACAATTATATTATGCATGGTTCGTAACGTATTTATGATTTATCTGTGGTTCATTATGGCAGAAGTTGACAAATGTTACTTTGAATTCATCTTGCATTACTTATTATTTTGAAATAAAAACTGACAAGTTCAGAGAGGCTACAAACTACGTAATTATTCATTTTTCTATTTCTATTTTACCGTGTATTTACTAAGTACGTGTAAATGGAATACAATTTTTGTCCATCTCCTTTTCAAAATTAGGGTTATCACAAGAAGGTCAATCAACTAATGTATAATTATGTAGCTGCATAAAATCAATACGACGGTATGATTGACGCACTGGTTGAGTGATTGGCTGCTGCACTGCGTGTCGCGGGTTAGATTCCCGCAAGGCAAAAATATTTGTTTGGCGTATAGGTATTAGATCCGGTAGATTGTGTATGTGAGTTTATATGTTCGTAAACACTCCTACAATACATGAAAAATTGGTGCGAAAAATAAGGAGAGAGAGTCATTGATGGTTAAGTATACAGCAAATAAATTTGATATAGCACCATATTTAATCATTTTGGCTCAACTTACTACGGAAATAGCTAAAAGTTACTTATTAAAATGTTTAGCTATCAATGTAGTCCATTGAAATGTTACAATTTAAGGACCTAATATTGAATTTTTAGAGCACGCAATTTTATTTTTAGGACATGTGTCAATAGAAGCTTAACCCCAAGTTTGTGGGGTTGCCGCCCTTGTCCCCCGGCCGCCATCTTGGAAAAAGGGGTGCAAATACCTTTTTCGCGATATCTCGGAAACTATGCGTCCTACAAGAAATTCGTAAAGACATAATTTGTAGCAAATCGCTTTGCCTACAAATATGTTCATATAACTTTTTGCCCTAAATTTAAAATTAAATAAGTTATAAGCAAAAAGTGAGAAAATTTCTATAAAATTTTCTTTTTTGCTCTATAACTTTTTTTTTTCTATATTTTACAAAAAAATTACCTCAGACCAATCTTGTAGATGGTCTTTTGAGGAAAATTTTCTCTATAATTTTTTTTTATTTTATACATTTAATACGCTGTTACAGCGCTCCAAAGTTGACCGGGTTCGTCAATGCTCATGAGAATCCGGTCAAAACGAAATGTTTAACTTAGTTTTGATCTTTTTTTTATTGTAAATACATTCTTAAATTTTTTGGTATAGCACATTGGGAATGACAGGCGTTAAAATTGGAGTCATAGTTGGAAGTTCATCTTCATTCCCCAAACCTTCACATTCAACGTTGAATTACATTCTGAGCCACAGCCTGGACCATCGAAGAAAAGTAGAATAGAATAGCTAGCTAATAACTGATTGAAAATATACGCACTACGTCATAGGTGGCGGGGAAAAGAGTTAGCAATGAATAAGTAAAGTTGTACGGATTAAACAAAAATTTTTTAAGAGTGTATTTACAATAAAAAGAAAGATCAAAACTAAATTAAACATTACGTTTTGACCGGATTCTCATGAGCATTGACGAACCCGGTCATTCTTGATATTCGTTAATCTATATTTGTTATATTTTGTTCTTTATGCATCCGTCTTATAAGTTCACTAGATGTTCCCGCAGTTTCACCCGCGTTTATCGTTACAGCACCGCCCCCGTGGGTCGTAACGTGATGTTAAATAGCCTATAGCCTTCCTCCATAAATAGGCTAACCAACACTAAAGTAATTTTTCAAATCGTACTAGTAGTTCCTGAGATTAGCGCAATCAAACAAACAAACAAACAAAACTCTTCAGCTTTTTAATCTTTATATAATTATATATAATTCTTCTGTACATGTGTTGACAGTGAACTCGTCCTAAACGGCTGTACCGATTTGAATGAAACTTTTTGTGTGTGTTCAAGTGGATTCGAGGATGGTTTAGATGTTTTTTTTTTTCTCTTTTTTACAGGACAACGTCTGTCGGGACAGCTAGTATTAGTATAGATATGTATATTTGTGCGTTTTAATACTTTTAATTATCCACACCTATTACATTTTTCTTAAAATATTGTGCAATAATAAAATAACAGATTTGTAAAAACTTATAATATTATATGGTTTAGATGTAAGTACTAAGTAATATTAATTATAATTGTTAGTAGAAAATAATTTTTAAATATTCGTTTATTATAATAATATTGCAATGCTTGTAAAAGGCACAAGTTCTAAGCACTATAATTTTACTAAACACCTTATGTATCTACACTTAGATCGCAATAAACACTTTGACTTTGACTCTCGCACTTGATATAATGCCTGTTTCGTGATCCATTACAAAATTGCATATAACGATCACGAAGAAACACTCAAACAAAAAGAAAGTGTGATCCACAAATAGGTTCGAGTCTGCGTGTTCCGTTTTTTAATGTTTGTTTGTTTGAATGTTTGTTAAGAGCCCCGCGACACGCGAATCATTCCTAGTGCGGGCGATATCTTACTATAAAAAACACTTCTAATACGAACCTTTAGAACCATTCATCAGATTCAAATTGACAGTACTCTGTTGCATAGCGAACATGTTCTCATCGGGTATTAGACCTCCTAGGCCACCCAGTCCAGCGGCCAGTCCAGTACTGAGTCCAGCACCCAGTCCGCCTAGACCACCGAGGCCTGGAGCGGCGGATACCGGTGGTTTGGACACTGTAAATAAAAATATATGTTATAATAATATTTTGCAGACCGACGGTCACAATGGCCAATCTTAAGGGAGACTGGTCATCCATATTTTATTTATTTTAATAATCGAACGTTGCACTACCACGCAGAGGTCTCGAGTTCGATCCCAAGGCACGCATCTCTGAATTTTCGAAGTTATGTGCGTATTAAATAGTTAATTATCGCTCGTTTTAACTGTGAAGAAAACATCGTGAGGGGAACCCTGCATGTCTGAGAGTTCTACACAATGTTCTCGAAGGTATGTTAAGTCTGCCAACTAGCGCTAGGCCAGCGTGGTGGACTATGTCCTAACCCTTCTCACACTGAGAAGAGGCCCGTGCCCAGCAGTGGGACAGTTTAATACAGAGCTGATATTATTATTATATAACAATAGATTTTGTTGATGTAATTGTTTTAATTTTGTTTTACATTTTAGTGAAACTATAAGCTACTTAAACATGTAAATAACATTGAAATTAAACTACTATATACGGATTTTATCGCGTTGTTTATTAGACACTTTATTAAAAAAATTTGAAAAACTGTTACACTACTATTACTATTAAACTTTACAAATTTTTAAGCTAATTGAATTATTGAAACTATTAAAACTATTTATACTATTACTATACTATTATACTATTTATATTTATGTTCACACTTTCCCCGACGTTTCGGTTGCTTTTCAGCAGCCATGGTCACGGGGAGACTAAGATGGTAGTTGTCTCAATGTTCCAGTGTGGTTATTTCAAAGTACCCGAACATAATTTAATCATGAGTGTTTCTATTTACACAGAATGAGCTCAAAGTATCATGAAGTCTAGCTGTGGTTTGCTTCTTCTTGGGTTTGACTATTTGAATTACTGGATCCCAAGCTGGTGGTACACTCCAACCATCTTCTCTATTGAAATTAGGATGTTTCTTGATTTTAATAGCCTCGCGAAGCATCCTTGGTAGGAATCGGTGTTCTTTAGCGAGCATCTGTGGTTATTTATTAAATAGTATAATAGTATAGTAATAGTATAAATAGTTTTAATAGTTTCAATAATTCAATTAGCTTAAAAATTTGTAAAGTTTACTAGTAATTATAGTAGTGTAACAGTATTTCAAATTTTTGTAATAAAGTGTCAAATAAACAACGCGATAAAATCCGTATATAGTAGTTTAATTTCAATGAATAACATTCGCAAACAAAACACAATATTATGTAAATAACAATCAAAGAGGACCAAGAAAGCCATTAAGTCTTCACTATTAGAAATAAAATACAATGCAATGCAGGGAATAGTATAGTGCACAAGTTTGTCACCTAAACCTGGTACTGGTATGGCCCATGGCCCCAGTTCCTACAGCCCCAAGACATACCTGGGACCTTTCCTTCAATGCCTAATTGTGCAGCTGCCTCCATAGACAACTGCTCCTGTTTCAAGAGTAACCCCCGGCGCTGGCGAATTTTCCACAACCCAAACTCTTAAAGCTAACAACAACACAACTACTCTTATGCTATGGCATAAGTTACTCTGGGTGGTAGTATGGGCCCAACCCCAATCTTTACAGCACACGCCCAAAACAAACCTGGTCTGTTCCTTCAAAGCTTAGCTGTGTAGCAGTGTCCATAAACAACGGCTCCTGTTTTCAGAGCTATTCCTGACGCTGGCACATGGTCCGCAGCCAGACCCTTGAAGCAGTCTCCCCGGAGTACATACCTGGCCCTGGACCTTACCTAACACCTGTCCCAGCAGTGCCTGCCTGTATATCTGCCTCTGCAGATAACTGCTCCTATTCCAAGAGTAAACCCTAGTGCTGGTGGACTCCAGTCTACAACCCAAACCCTTAAAGTAGTCTTCTCGGAGTACATACCTGGTTTCTCCACCTGCAGC
This sequence comes from Catocala sponsa, assembly GCA_963564715.1. NCBI lineage: Eukaryota > Metazoa > Arthropoda > Insecta > Lepidoptera > Erebidae > Catocala > Catocala sponsa. The sequence continues at coordinate 6,308,447 of OY751356.1, read as the reverse complement.
GCCTGCCTCTGTAACTACCTGGCACCTGTTCCGAAGTTGCTTCCGCAGACAGCTACTCTTACGCCTTAACAAACTCTTTGTGATAGTATGGTCCCCAGCCCTGGTCCCTACAGCACAACTCGTGGTACATACCTGGCGCTTCCCCCTGCAGCGCCTGCCTTTGCAGCTGTCTCTTGACCACGTCGGGCACGTGCTCCTCCTCATCAGAGTCGCTGAGTCCGTACTTGCTGAAGTGTTCCACACGGAAAACCCAGCTGCCAGTCGCTGGGCGGTACTCGATGAACTTGGTGTCGTGTTTGTCACAGACGCGACGGAGTTTGCCTTCGTAGTCCATTTTTAGGAGTCTGTAGGAGATCAGGTAGTCAGTCAGTATTGTTTGTGATATACGTTCGGAACGGAACCTATAATATGTGACCCATTTTTTAAAATACCTGCCCCCTCCCTCCCCTCGGTGACCAGCCATCGTATATACCAAGACGGGGGATCTTGGTTCTAGTTGTTGCGTAGTAATTCATATATGATCATAAATTTATCCTCCTCTTAATCTTAATTGGCCGTACTTTCTGAAAAACGTTCCAACCCACAAAGTTAACATGTTGAGATAATCGTGATTGAAGTTCAATCCCGTATTGCTTCTTCATACAAGTGGGTTGGGCTACTAAGTCATGATTTCATATTTACAGTGATAGTAGAGCTACCACATTGTTCCAGCTAGTAAATAGTAACCCCGTGACTAATTTGCTAATAATAACTCGATTTTGACCCGAGTGTGGGCTGGAACGTTTTTCAGAAAGTACGTCCAATTTATATTCCTCTCTTTCCAATAATTGTATTACAATGGACTTCTGCCGCATAAGCCTACTTTGATTTAACATATCGTGATTTTTCCACAGACCAGGATGTTTATTTATTTTAAGGAAACTCGACAGATCTTAAAAAATTTAGATGTACAGTATCAATTACTAGATTTCACCCGCGGCTTCGCTCGCGTAAATGTAGGTTAGTATAAAAAAAAAAGAAAAAAAAAAAAAATGGTCTGCAACAGTTATTTTTTCTGGATGAAAGGTACCCTATGTCCTATTCTGTACCCCTGACAACGTGTATGCAAAATTTCATGTTGATCACTTGAGTAGTTAAGGCGTGAAAGCGTAACAAACAAACAAACTCATTCGCATTTATAATATTAGTTAGGATAATGTTTTATGTCCCCTTTAAACATTCGAATGTATTTTTTTTTAAGATTACTAGCAATTTGGGTTTCAAATTACTAGTAATCATGTTAACCCCTGCAGCTAAGATAGAATACTTGTATTAGGAGTGAGTTCGCGTCAGTAGAGCAATGGGTGGGCTTCGACCCGCGACCTCTCGATTGCAAGTCCAATGCTTTATCCATTGGGCTACCGCCGCTTAAAATAAATGTTGCATTCGCAGTATTGAATGCCGTACGACGTATGGTCTGGTATGGATTTTTCAAACAGTTGTTGCAATAGCGATAGTCTATCGATAGTATCGTCATACTATCGAAGCCTTAAAAATCAGTCATACTATCGACAGTCATATCGAAACTATCGACAGTCATATCGAAACTATCGACCTTTGACGATACTTTCGATAGTATCGATTGATAAAAATAAGTAATACTATTGCTAAAGATAGTAGATAGTCTTCCGAACAATTTACGATAGTATAGCTCGTTCATATTATTGCTCGATTTATTCTCGGTTTACAGTATCGAAAATACTTCGATAGTTACTAAAACAAAACTATCAATACGTGTCGATAGACCCTATGATCTATCAACGCGTATTGATAGTTTTGTTTCGCGTCAAAATAGTATTGATAGTATCGTAAGTCGATAGTATCGATAAAGTTTTATAATATCACCTTATTTTTACAATCGATACTATTGATAGTATTGCAGCATTTCGTTATTTCGACAGGACTATTCGCGCTATCGACTTTTTTTCAAGGTCAACTATCGATAGTGAAACTATCGCTATTGCAACAACACAATTTTCAAATACCCCTAGTATGTAAAGAGTACTCACCTATCAGGTTCCATAATAGGTCTCTTCTCGGTCTTGTCCCTTGGCCAGACACGGTCTAACGTGACTATAGCGCGGCGGTTGAGGCCACTGCCTAGGGGAGGCTTCTCCGAGTCTTCAGGGTATACTATCACCTCTTTGTTTAAGAAGTGTACTGGAAGATGAACGGGTATGATAAGATTTGTATATACTAGTAGTTTAGAGGAGAGAGTACGGAGCGATAGCTTAGTAGGAAACCGTTGCACTGCCACGCAGAGGTCTCGAGTTCGATCCCAAGGCGTATTAAACAGTTAATTATCGCTCGAGCTAGCTCATTTGTAGCGTTATACAGGCTATTCGATATTTTGGCAAATAATTAATTATTTATTTTACCTAAATCTTTTTGTAAAGACAGTATAATAAACGGTTGCATAATAAGGTAGTAATTAATATTTTCGATTTGGATATAAGTAAGAGTGGGACTGTAGTGGTGGCATTACGCTATCTCCCTCGGACAGTTGCATATAAATAGCGGTTACGTCACAGTTTGTACCGAGCATCCTTTTTCTGTTATTTGACAATTTCTACCAGATTTCAAACACTTTTATCTTATTTATTTTTGAATATATTTTAAATAGTCTTTGTATTTCAGCTTCTTGATAATGTAACTATTTGACTTAAATTATACTCCTACTGTACGAGCCGCTATTAGTACTCGCATTAGGATGTCAGAAATGTCAGAAACTATAGTATTATGTCACGGGAAGAGCTATGTAAAAGATTTTTTTAAATACGTCGATACGGAATGAATGGCTTTATTGCACAGCTAATTACATCCTAATCCTAATCCTATCCTATCCTAACTAATATTACATATAAAAGCTAGAATGAGTTTGTTTGTTTGTTACCTTTTCACGCCTAAACCACTGAATCGATCATCCTGAAACTTTGCATATACGTTAACAGGTGTACAGAAACGAACATAGGCTACCTTTCATCCCGAAAAAAATTACTGTTCCCGAGAAAAACAACAAAAACGTTCTTATGATAATAGATGGCGCGACGTTTCTTTCGATTTATGATTGAATTATATTATTACAGGCAGAGTACAACCCGAATTGATTGTCAAATTCTAAATTAACGCGAGCGAAGCCGCGGGCAAAAGCTTGTATTACCATAAAACGTACTACCTACATTCAAAATATACCGATTGTGCAAAATGACGCCGCATCGATATGATATTGAAAATGGTTTGTACATAATGCCAACAACAACAAAAGAATATTATACAAAAAAGAAAAAAGAAAATGCAAAAGTTTTCAATAAACTTAATATACATTGGTTCACTAAGGTATGGGCAAATTGTCGAACTTAATTGTATTGTGTTTTCATAATTGGGGAGTGGGGTCGTAGTCCTGTCTACACTTCATCTTGAAACACTCACTTCGCGATTTGTACACAGAGTGGTGTATCTATGCTCTATTTCATGTTAGGCTTTTATTATTGTAACTTGTTTTGCGAGTCAAAACTAAACTGGTCAAATAGTCTATTAAAAAGGCTTTTCTCGATACAGTGGCTGCTATATAAATATAATACTTACCTAACTTATCGAGGTCCATCCCAGTGACGTCGATCTCGCAATCGTAGTAAACGTTTCCATAGTTCTTCCTGCCGATAGTCAGGTGTGGGACTACGCAGGAACCGTCTGGACGAATATAACCTGAGGAATAATACATATATCCTTACTAATATTATAAATTCAAAAGTAACTCTGTCTGTCTGTTACCTTTTCACGGCTAAACCACTCAACCGATTTAGATGAAATTTGGTACAGATATAGTTTAAAACCTGGGAAAGGACATAGGCTACTTTTTATTGATGTAGGTACCACGCAGGCGGAGCCGCACGCAAAAGCTAGTCTATATATAAATAGGTAAAGATTAAACAGTTCAGAACCTATTTATTTATTAACCTCCGAGTCTTCTTCAGAGATTAATGAAATCACTATGTGGGTCTGTGTGTCTGTCAGTGACAGGCATAACTACGGAACCACTGGACCGATTAACTTGTAACTTTGTGTGCAGACACACAGTTTGAATATGGGCCCTGTGGGTCAAAAGACCCCCGAGATATAGGGGTCTCAAGGTCACAAAGAAAAAAACGCATTAGGAAAATACCCGTAAACGATAAACATATTAATAATCTTTATTTGTTAAAGTATGATTCAGGTATAAAGGTGGTCATTTTTTATATTGTACAGCATGTTCTGCCACAAGCTACTTAGTAAATATAAAAGTGGTACTCACCGATCATCTCGTCCAAGCTGGGTATGGTGTAGTACCCGGGTCGTGTCAGCTTCACCCCCGTGGGGTGTGGAGCCGCCTCTCGTGGCGAGACGTTCTCTTCCTCGGATACTGTGCACATACATACATACACATTGTATTATATATATATATAAACAAGATATTATATAATACATATGCTACAATATACTATTTGTCTCTCGCAGTTTCACTCAAATCTATACTAATATTATAAAGCTGAAGAGTTTGTTTGGTTGAACGCGCTAATCTCAGGAACTACTGGTTCGATTTGAAAAATTATTTTAGTGTTGGATAGCCTATTTATCGAGGAAGACTATAGGTTATATAACATCACGCTACGACTCAGGGCGGCGCAGTAATCATAAACGCGAGTGAAACCGCGGGCACAGCTAGTATAATAATATGGGGCTTCAAACGCAAGACCTTGTACACAGCAGTTGCACTCATTACCGTTACGCCATCGAGACAATATTTAGCATACAAGTTCTACACAGTGGCGTAGCTAGGCGTGGGCGAAGTGGGCCCTCGCCCACGGCCTCGCACTTAAAGAGGCCTCGCCAGGCCTCTTTAAATGCGATGCCACCAGACTTAAAATAAAACCCTTACTAGAAGACTTCTGTAAAGCAAAAAGCCGAAGAACATTACTTTTGTAAAAAATTTAATCACTTAAGTTATAAAATAAAACCTTTTTTTCAAATCTATATGCTTTTCAATATTCTCCCATCGCGCATTTATATTTTTCACTATCGTAAGTAGGTATGTCGTGTCAAAGCATGTTTAGTAAGATAGATTTATTGGGTAGATCTTGGGAACGAAAGAAAAGGGGCCTCGCTGATGCGACTTTGCCCACGTCTATATTAGTCCACGCTACGCCACTGGTTCTACATATATTAACATTATATAAGTTAACCATATAGTCCACCGATCTGATGAGCGATTTTCTCACAACGGGAACAGTTCACTTGATCGCCCCAACGGTGTCGACAGAATTGTAGTCGCTCTAAAGAACACAAGGAAAGGAAATAGAGAGGAGATGGAAAGGAAATGGAGATCATGAAAGGATTTTAGTCGCCACATCAAAAACGCAAAAGCGTCCTCTCGGCGCCAAGTTACGATTTCATCCTTCAATTTGTCATGTAGTCCATATAAACCACTTGGTGCTATGTCAGCAGCGTTAGCTCAGTGGGGAGACCAACAGACTGCAATGCAGAGGTCTTGAGTTCCCAAGGCACGCGCCTCTGACTTCTCGACCTTATATGCGTACTAGATGTGCCCGCGGTTTCACCCGCGTTTATAGTTGTGGCACCGCCCCAGGATCGTAGCGTGATGTTATATAGTCACTTGGGGTCGGATTTGATTGGATATCAGTTTTTACACGGAGCGACTGCCATCTGACCTCCGTAACCCGAATTCTAACGATACCCTAAGGCTAGACCAGTGTCAGAATATTAGAGGGCACTGATTTCCCAATAACGACTGCCATAGATGTTCATGGCAGCCGGGACCGACGGCTTAACGTGCTTTCCGAGGCACGGAGCAGGCGATAATTGTCAATCAATACGCACATCATTTCGAAAAGTCATATAACTTCCGAAAGTCAGAGGTGCGCGTCGTGGGTTCGAACCCGAGACCCTCTGCATTGCAGTCTGTTGGTCTCCCCACTGAGCTATCGCTGCTAGTGGGACAGTTTTATACAGGGCTGATATTATTATAAGTACTTACCGGACAGTATGTCTACATTTTCTTTGTCGTGTGATCGATCAGCTCTCACACCAAGTTCCCTGACTGAGTTTTCTGCTGAATCTGGATTGCTGACGAGCGGTTTTCGCAGCGGTTTTGTTGTTAACCTGCAAAGGACAAACTTTTTACTTTGACTTTGTACAGTCGGACAAAAAATGTGGTTCATTTGAACCATCGATCAAATATACCATAGATGCACGATCGTCGCTCGAAAAACGGCCCCAGCAAAACTGTGCATGAATCAGTCGTATGCGCTATATTATGCACCTGTCCCACTCACTCATGCGTGCGCTGCCCGTAAGCGAGAGCGAATCGACACCACTACTACGGTGGAGACCGTACCATATACTTAGTACGCTTGCGTATCGCGAGTAACACACTTCGGACGCTTCACATTGACGCGTTTTAACTAAACCATTACAAAATGTTTCTCAGTGGGCGTTCAATGGTTATTCCGGTTTATTTCCTGGAGTGCATAATAAATGCAGACATAAATAAGTAGTACTGGTCAGTGCCACATAGTGACGCGGTTTTTGTATGAGAATGTGCATCTATGGTATATTTGATCGTGGATTTGAACGTCATGAAACAACAAGGTCGATTTCCCTTTGCAATAATATTATAACAGTCACCATTGCTCTCCTCATATGTTTACGTCATGCCATGTGTCAAATTTGAAAAGTCAACTTCAGCGATAATTATATCTCACAGAAACTTGTCAAAACTGGTAGACCACTTTCTTGGTCGACTGCACGTCATTTAATATGTCATCCTAACTAATATTATAAATGCGAAAATGAATTTGTTTGTTTGTTACGCTTTCACGCCTTAACTACTCAACCGATCAACATGAAATTTTGCATACACGTTGTCAGGGGTACAGAATAGGACATAGGGTACCTTTCATCCAGAAAAAATAACTGTTGCAAACCTAACCTAACCTACATTTACGCGAGCGAAACCGCGGATGAAAACTAGTAACTAATATTATAAATGCGAATGTGAGTTTGTTATACTTTCACGCCTTAACTACTCGACCGATCATCATGAAATTTTACATACACGTTGTCAGGGGTACAGAAAAGGACATAGTGTACTTCTTTTCTTTAGTTTCTTCTAGAAAAGAAGTACTGTTCAATTAATAGAAAATTTACAAAGCCTACATTTTCGCGAGAGAAGCCGCGGCCAAAATCTAGTAGTATATATATGAAATCTTACCAGCTGGCTCGCCTCTCTGACACTTGCTGTTGGATATCCTTATCTGAAAATAAAAAAAACAAGTTTAACATGATTATCTATACTAATATTATAAAGCTGAAGAGTTTGTTTGTTTGAACGCGCTAATCTCAGGACTACTGGTTCGATTTGAAAAATTATTTTAGTGTTGGATAGCCTATTTATCGAGAAAGGCTATAGGCTATGCTATACATCGTGCTACTCCTAGGAGCGAGGCGGATGAAACCGCAGGGTAAACGTAGCTTCTTTATATTTAGAAAGGCAACTCCAGCACTAGAAACAAATCGGGGGGTGCCTAATACCATCAACTTCCTAAAGGAAGGAAAACATTTTGAGGAAACCTGCATGTCTAAGAGTTCTACATAATGTTCTCGAAGATATGTAAATTCTTTCATTGGCAATGAGCCAGCGTGGTGGACTATAGCCTAAGCCTCCAAAGTGAGAAAAGAAAAAGATAAGAAAAGGACGGGCAGGGGTGCAAATTCGGGAGAGTGCGGGGTGCGGTAGCTGGTGGCGGGGGCGGCGGTTTTCTTTATCTTTGGTATATGCGCAAGTGTCCGCACATTAAGTTTTTATTGGATAACTAGGTCAAATTTTAAGTACTTATTGTTTTTAGATGGGTGTTATTTAAATGGTTAGCATAGTATTGGTATTTTTGTGAGCAAAAAATATAATCTGTGAGCAGAAATAGCTAATTGATCAGCAACTCATGGCCAGCAAACTTTAAAGAGATCAAACTAAGTCCCGGCTCCTATTTTTGGGTGGGTTTAAGAAAAGGAACCTAACATAAGCTAACACTTCCGAGACGGAATGCAATGATTTGAGGCGTATAGATGCTCGTTATGCTGTGCAATATTTGCTGACCAATTAGTATTTTTGATGATCATTATATTTAATCCCGTTTTAGATATTCGGGTCCAGAGTCGAGTACTGAATACCCTCCTGCAATGTGTCCAGTCTTTTACCAATCAGTCTGTATTATGTTTTACAGGCACCGGTCTATTCGGGGCTACAACGACGCAGGCGGGGGCTACATCGTTTGGCACGACCACTCCGGCGTTTGGGTTCGGTGCCACTACACAACAACAGGTCATTTTATTACTATTATTTAATCCCAATATTTATTATTATTATTGTCTTTATTTGTACATTTTCCAATAATTATTACATTTTTAAATATATAAAAAAAACACATTTAAAAATATAAAAACTGAAGACCCACCGGCATCGGCAACTGGGTCCAAGCTACCGGTGGTTAGGGCTCCAGCGAGAGAAACCTCCTCACGATGCGTGCCGTATCGAGGAGGACTGCCTTTTGCATCTGACCCTTGACCCAAGCACCTAACGCGAGCCTCTTAAGATGTTGGTCGAGGCTCTTGGCCATTCTAATAGTCTGAACTGTAACGACTATCGGTACAACGATTGCCGAGTCCACATCCCACATGTCGACAACCTCGTTAATTTGTTTATCTTTTTCAGCTTTCGCGAGATTGCCGTCATGTGGAATGGTGACATCGATAATCATTTCGCGACGCTCTGATCGATCTATCACCACAATGTCAGGCTTGTTGGCAACAACAGTCCTGTGCGTGATAATAGATCGATCCCAGTACAGTGTGATATGGCGCTTTTCGAGAACTGCTTCAGCTACATACCTACAGTAAGGCACCTCGACCTCTACAAGTTTGTATTTTAGAGCAAGTTGCTGATGGATAATTCTGGCTACTTGGTTATGTCTGTGCAAGTACTCGCCGTTAGCAAGACGAGAACAACCGGAGACTATATGCCTGAGGGATTCACCGGGTTGGTGGCACGCCCCACATATGTCAATCGTACCATCCCTCAGGATATATCTCCGGTAGTTATTCGTCTTGATAACTTCGTCCATAATTGCACAGACAAACCCTTCGGTTTCCCCAAAGAGGTCACCGAAGCGTAGCCAGTTCACGGAAGCGAGAAGGTCTACATCGGCTCCATATAGGGCCTGGTAGAACGTACCGTGAAGCTCCTTGCTCTGCCATACACTCTTGCGGTCGTCAATGCTCAGTACTATAGGCACGCGCCAGTTCTCTTTAGCCAGATTAAGCGGGGTGAGTCTGTTATCCACTGTGACAACATCAGGATGCATACCCACGTTCACCTGAAGAAAATACTCTCTAAGGTTGCACACCTCACGGTTATGGAGGGTTTTGGCATTTAGAAAACCTCGACCCCCACATTTCCGTGGGATGTACAACCTCATCACAGATGAACGAGGATGATGCATTCGGTATGCCGTCAACAGTGTACAGACTTTCCTGTCCAGGGCATCTAACTCCGTCTGAGTCCACTTGAGTATGCCAAAGGAGTATAAAAGAAGCGGCATGACCCAACCGTTAAAAGCGCGCACCTTGTTGCCGCCAGATAAAAGACTGTTAATTACTTTTTTCAGGCGACCAAAGAAGCGCTCTTTCAACGATTGTTCCATTATTATTATTATTATTATTATTTACAAACATTCAAACCACGGACATAAAATCCCCAAGCTCAGAATAACTATTTGTAAATTACACAAATTGTTTTCCCGCGTTCGAACCCACAACACTCGCTGCAGTAATAATAATAATATTGTATCACATACACACACATTCATCTAGCCCAAACTAAGCAGAGCTTGTACTATGGGTACTAGACAATGGATAAACATACATATATACTTTTGTGTTTGTAAATACAAACATATTATATATAGAAACACCCAGACCAAGACAAACATCCATGTTTATGCACAAAAATGTTTGACTTGTGCGGGAATCGAACCCGGGACCTCATGCGTGGCAGTCGGTTACACTAACCACTACGCCATTGTGGCCGACGAGTGGGGAGTGGCGAGTCGACAACTTCTTCTTCTTCTTTTCGTGTGGTTAGTGGCCAACCTGTTGTCAAGAGTTATTCAAGCCGCCCGTAGGCCACTGACATGGCTTAACGACTGCTGTCAATTTGGCAACAACTGGGACCGACTTTTTACGTGCCCTCCGAAGCACGGAGACGCTCAGATGAAATACCACTAAGCGGTCACCCATCTATAGACTGACCGCACCCAACGTTGCTTTACCTCGCTAATCTTTTACCGATCAGTGAGTGCAACTGGCTATGAGCGCCGAACCATTTAAACCACTAAGCTATTTGTGCATTAAACGTTACTTATAAAGACAAAAGACTTACCAATATTAGGATACAGTCTTGGAGTTGGTTCGATATCAATCGGCTTCTCCTTTTCCGTCCACGATGCTTTTGAGGCGCTCAGCCTGCAAATAAGACATTAAAAATATTGTATTATCATTATTGTACCCTAGGAGACTATGGTTATGGTCCATAATGACCTTATTTGTATTATATGATATCTTTGTATAACACTGGCTTTTGTCCGCGGCTTCGCTCGCGTAAAATTAGGTTATGTTAGAAACAATACTTTAAAAACTATATATATAGCCTAAGTTACTCGGCGATAAATGTGATAATATAGCTTGCTAATAGTGAAATAATTTTTTAAATCGGTTCAGTAATTTTTGGGTTAAATCCTTACATACAGAAATATTTTTACCCTTTATAATATTAGTATAGATCAGAGGTTCCCAGACTTTTTTATCATAGACCACTTTTAAAATTTAGCTGGTTCCGGTGCACCGCCTGCAGCTATATTTCTACCATAAAATTTGATCAAATCTATACGGGCTGAACTTTTTTATTTCTTTTTTTAATAATTATCTACCGAAAAATCGATAGGTTCGAGACCACTGATATTTAGTTCTTCACTATCGAAAGCAAATTAATTTTCGTGGACCGCTTACGAATAGTGAACCCACATTTTTTTGTCACGCCAAATTAGATCCCGTCGAGTCTCCGGTGGACCCCTGGGGGTCCACCTGATCCACTTTGGAAACTACTGGTATAGATTATGAAATGTAATAAAATATTGATTATTGAAAAGTGTGCGCAAAAAGCGTCTATAGCCCAAAGGATAAGGTACTTGCGATAGAAATAGCGTGGATTCGAACCCCACTCATTGCACTGCCGATGTGATCCCACTCCTAACATTAGCATTCAGCTTGTGTATTCGTATCCTACCATTGAACTAGGTAAAGCTATTCAAAGCAAACTTTCTAGCTTAGCTTAACAAGAATTACAAATTAATAGCAAATTATATTTTTATTTGTTATATTCAATCTTTATACAGAATGATTTTGAAATCGTGTGATTTCTTTTAACCACGTATTCTACTGCTGATATAGAATAAACCTGATTATATTTTTTTCTTAGAATTATATTTATGGAGAAATTAATGTACCGATTTTTTTCGTGAAATGGTTTTAGATAGTTAACCACGCGACACAATCTTAATATATTACTAATTTAAAAAAAATAACATATCAATAATTAATGTCGTAAATAATAACGGGCGGTTTTTTTTAATAATAATAATATTCTACCACATACACACAACACCATCTAGCCCAAACTAAGCAGAGCTTGTACTATGGGTACTAGACAATGGATAAACATACACATATACTTTTTTTTGTAAATACATACATATTATACAAAGAAACACCCAGACCAAGACAAACACCCATGTTCATGCACACAAATGTTTGACTTGTGCGGGAATCGTACCCGCGACCTCAGGCGTGGCAGTCGGTTACACTAACCACTACGTCGTCGTTTTTTATTGCCACTTATTATTTACGACATCAGTTATTGTTGTTATTTCTTTTTTTTAAATAGTAAAATATTTAGATTGTGTACACGATTTCAAAATCATTCTGTATATATAAATCTTCTATGCGTGTGTTTGTAAATTAATTCCTCCTAAACGACTTTGATGAAATTTTTTGTGTGTGTTCAAGTGGATTCGAGAATGGTTTAGATTTGTTTCTTTTTTTTTCGTGAGTACAGGAGAACGTCTGTCGGGACAGCTAGTAGATTATATTATTAAAATTAAACTACTACCTATATACGGATTTTATCGCGTTGTTTATTTGACACTTTATAATTATTTAAAGTTTAATAGTAATAGTAGTGTAACAGTTTCTTAATTATGAAATAACGTGTCAAATAAACAACGCATAAAAATCCGTATATAGTAGTTTAATTTCAGTGAATAACATTCGCGTAAACAGCAGACAACATTATATATTATAATAAGAGTAGAATAAATTAAAAACTGAACTAAAGTTTTATCTGTGATCTGTTTAAAAACTTACCAACTACCGTGTCTGTCTGAGCTCACATCAGCATCTGAAAAAAAAAATAAGATTAAAATATTTTTACTAACTGACCAGCGCAACTTCGTCTGCTTCACACAAGAGAATTTGCCCAGTTTCTGCAACATTTTTCATTTCTGCTCCTCTCCTATTGGTCGTAGCGTGATGTTATATGTATGTTTGAACGCGCTAATCTCAGGAACTACTGATTCTATTTGAAAAAATCTTTTAGTGTTGGATAGCCTATTTATCGAGGGAGGCTATAGGCTATATAACATCACGCTGCGACCCACGGGGGCGGCGCAGTAACGATAAACGTGGGTGAAACCGCAAGAACATCTAGTAACAGTATAAAAATTATTAAAGAAGACCGACCACCTTGTATGGGACCCTGGCCTGGGTGTGAACAATTTTTATATTGTAATAACAATATTAATTTTAAGTAGCCTAAACTAAGTAGAAAACATTATTCTATGAAGTTTAGTATCAAGTTCGTTAAATAATAAAATAAAACACAAAATAGCAAACACAAAATCACGTCCACAAAATATCCACTAAACGAGCGAACAAACGCAAAGCAAATGATGGAAACAGAATTGACACATAAAATCAAGTGTTGCTAGAATATGAAAATAAAATTATCCAACACACTACAATTTTAACATTTTATTATTTTTATATAAAAATATAACATTTTATCAAATATCATATCATTTTTACATTAATTATTATTGTCGAATTCAAAATCTGAATATAGTAAATAATTAAAAAAATATCAAAGTATTTTCAGATATCGTTAATATTTCTAAATGTGATTTTTTTTAACACTGTTCCGATTTTTCTCACTATTTTTTTACTAGGCAACACAAACAAGCCATTATGATTGTCCATTTCAGTTATACGTTGTAAATCAAATATAAATATTTTAAAAATCATTTTTATTATATATCAATTTCATACGACTGGATACCTAGTAACCAAAATTTATTATATACTAGCTTTTCCGCGCGGCTCCGCCCGCGTGGTACCTACATTAGTAAAAAGTAGCCTATGTCCTTCCCCAGGTTTTAAACTATATCTGTACCAAATTTCATCTAAATCGGTTGAGCGGTTTAGCCGTGAAAAGGTTACAGACGGACAGACAGAGTTACTTTCGAATTTATAATATTAGTATTTTTATTTTATTTTTATTATATGTCAATTTCATACGACTGGATACCTAGTAACTAAAATGTATTATAATTATATTCAAACAAAAGTTTTAATATTTTACTTTGTTTATAAGACGATTGTCCACGTTCAAGCCGAATATGGAAGGAATCCTTAACAACAATCCGAGAGAGATATTTTATGAGTTCGTGTGGGACACGGGGCAATAAAACTTACTATTATCATTGAAGTTGACTTGTCGTCTCGCTCTATCCACCTCATCAGTATTGGCTACCTCAACCGGAGCCTCCTTCTCCCTCACTCGTTCGCTGTGCAAGTAAGACGGACCGTTTGACTGCGGTGGTTCTTCTATAGATCTGTAAATAAACATATATGAGCAGTAGAGCCTCGCTGATTTCAGCATGAATGTGCCGGCTCGACCGGGGAAGGACTACCCTCTCACAGAATATCGACGTAAAATACCAGTATTCCTACTGTTGTGTTTTGTTCGGTGAGTGAGAGTGCCGGAGGCCCAATCACCCTCTTTTCCTCTTCCCGCTCCTTCTTCCCACTTCCTTTCCTAAAGGGTCGGCATCGCGCAAGTGATGCCTCTGGTGTTGCAGGCGTCTATAGGCTACGGTGACCACTTACCATCAGGTGGGCCGTATGCTTGTTTGCCATATAAGCCGTATAAAAAAATATATATATTTAAATGTATGTAAATAAGACTAGATTATGTATTAAAGCCCGTAGACGCGCAATAGGCTCTTATCATAATTCTAACTAATACAATAAATGCGAAAGTGAGTTTGTTTGTTTATTTGTTACGCTTTCACGCCTCAACCACTCGACCGATCAACATGAAATTTCGCATAATATTGTAATATTGTATCACATACACACAACACCATCTAGCCCCAACTAAGCAAAGCTTGTACTATGGGTACTAGACAATGGATAAACATACATATATACTTTTTTTTTTGTAAATACATACATATTATACATAGAAACACCCAGACCAAAACAAACATCCATGTTCATGCATACAAATGTTTGACTTGTGCGGGAATCGAACCCGCGACCTCAGGCGTGGCAGTCGGTTACACTAACCACTACGCCATCGAGGCCGTATTACACCGGCCGCATACACGTTGTCAGGGGAACAGAATTGGACATAGAGTGGATGATCCTCAATTTAGCTCGACTTTTAAATATAATCTTTTAGAAGTTGTCGTGCCGAATTATGAATAATTCCTGTGTCGCGGGGACTTACAAACATACATACAACGGACACAAAGAACATCAAGACTCGCGACAACCATTTGTAGACCACACTCATTTTTGTCCCGCGTGAGAATCGAACCCACAAAACTCGACGCGACGCCATCCGAGCAATAAAATTATTCCTGTGTCGCTGGAATCTTTACAAACAAATTACCTCTCTGCCTCATTGGTGTGTTCAATCGAGTCGTGATGATCATTCCTCTGGTTGGGGCGCAGGATCAACCGCTTGCGGCTCGGCTTCAAACATAATTTGTCTTCTAAACTCGCGTCAGATTCTTCTAAGCCGTCGAATAGAGATTTCTGTGAATGAAATATCGTGGTGTAAAAATTTACTACGTAAGTATAAGAGTACGGCCTAGGCCGCACTACGGCTAAACCGCCTCAGTTTTTACATACATACATAGATTCACGCCTGTTTCCCAGAGGGGTAGGCAGAGACTACGGATTTCCATTTGCTACGATCCTGACACACTTCTCTGGCTTCATTCACTTTCATCACATGCCTCATACACGCCCGTCGGTTCAAGGAGCTCTTAACCTGGCCTTAGTCCAGAACGCCTCCGATCTGGTCGAGAAACGTTCGCCTAGGTTTTCCTCTTGCGACTGTTCCATTCACACTAGCCTTATCACACCGCGGTTCTTAACCACGTAATCTTGTGAGTCAAGGGAACTAATGCAAGCGGCCGCACCGGCGGTTTTTTCCCGCGACTGATTTTGTGTGCGTTTCTTGCGGTTTTGCGGTTTACCGCTTGCGGGAAAAAACCGTAGTGCGGCCTAAGCCTCAGTGAACGAACTTTCATACTTAAAACAGTTAATAGGATGCTTGACTCACATTTCTTTTATTAAGTACAGTATTAAAATACAAAAAATGTTTTGAAATCTATACTAATATTTTAGAGAGGAAAGATTAGATTTTTAGTTTGTTTGTAAGGATTTCACTCAAAAACTACTCAAGGTATTTTAAATTCTTCCACTCTTAGAAAGCTATATTATCACCGAGTAACAGACAAAATTTTATTTAAATAAGTCTGTCTCTAAAATAACCTAACCTACTTTTACGCGAACAAAGCCGCGGGCAAAAGCTAGTCTACCAATAAAAAAATAAGATTCAAGCGTTTCAATTCAAGGAGTTGAGAAATGACATACGCTTTCACGCATTAACTACTCGACCGACCATCATGAAATTTCGTATACATGTTGTCAGAGACCACACGACTGCTTACCATCAGGTGGAGTGTGGTCATTTTGACGAGCAAAATAAAAAAAATAAAAAAATAAAATAGGCACAGAAAAGGACATAGGGTTCCCTTTCATCAAGAAAAAGTACTGTTCCCAAGGGATAAAAAATTATTGTCTATATTACACATTAACGCGAGTGAAGCCGCGGGCAAAATTTAATAAGTTACTACAAGTGTGATAATAGTTTACTGTTGGTTGCGCAATGCGACGTAAACAAGTAACGTCACGAATCATCCGATCGAGCGAGCTATAAAAGCGCGCTCGGCGCGCAATGACTCACTTTGACATCGAGCGGCGGACAGAACGGACGTGCTGTGTGATCGCTGTTGGATGATATCAATTATTATCTCTTACCTTATTCGTTAATTCATTTCTTGAATAAGCCAATGATTATTTAAAGTTTCTTATCTTATGTGGGGGCCAGTCAGTGCAGACCGGCGACACTTCAGCCCAGTGGGATCTTTTGTGTCGATACTCTCCCAATAACGACTGCCATAGATGTTCATGGCAGCCGGGACCAACGGCTTAACGTGCTCTCCGAGGCACGGAGCAGGCGATAATTGTCAATCAATACGCACATAATTTCGAAAAGTCATATAACTTTCGAGAGTCAGAGGTGCGCGACGTGGGTTCATACCCGAGACCCTCTGCATTGCAGTCTCTTGGTCTCCCCACTGAGCTATCGCTGCTCTCTAAATTTCTCTCTCTATTTAAAGTTTAAAGTGCGTCTGTTATTTTTTTAAGCTGTTTTACATGTGATTCCTATCATTACCTTATCTTGTGTGAGGGTAGGTTTGGGTTGTAGCTTGAGCGCGAGCGCGGAGGGTGACGTCACACGGTAGGCACTTATACTGCTGCTGTCTAGCACCGCCTGCACCGCTACAGGATTGGTAGGCTTCAGCACGTCTTCGGCTGTCATGGCTGTGGGCAAAAATACATGTTTACAATAAATATACTTATTTACTAATAGATATAAATTAATAATATTACTTATTATTATTAGAGTTTCTCGATCAGATCGGAGGCGTTCTGGACAAAGGACAGGTTAAGAGCACGATGAACCGACGGGCGTGTATGAGGCATGTGATGAAAGTGAATGAAGCCAGAGAAGTGTGTCAGGATCGTAGCAAATGGAAATCCGTAGTCTCTGCCTACCCCTCTGGGAAACAGGCGTGAATCTATGTATGTATGTATTAGGCTTTTTTAATGCTTTTATATAATACTAGCTTTTGCGCGGGGCTCCGCCCGCGTGGTACCTACATCAATAAAAAGTAGCATATGTCCTTCCCCAGGTTTTAAACTATATCTGTACCAAATTTCATGTAAATCGGTTGAGTGGTTTAGCCGTGAAAAGGTAACAGACACAGACAGAGTTACTTTCGAATTTTTGATATTAGTAAGGACTAGCGACCCGCCCCGGCTTCGCACGGGTAGTACAAAACCTTAACAAATGATACATCTAAACCTTCCTCATGAATCACTCTGTGTATTGGTGAAACCCGCATGAAAATTCGTTCAGTAGTTTTTGAGTTTATCGCGAACAGACGCCGCGGGGAGCTTTGTTTTAAAATATATAGTGATAGTTAATTTGCAAACAGATATTTATTGATAAAATTACTTATTAATCCTTTATCGTCGTTATCCGTCGGCCTCGATGGCGTAGTGGTTAGTATAACCGACTGCCACGCCTGAGGTCGCGGGTTCGATTCCCGCACAAGTCAAACATTTGTGTGCATGAACATGGATGTTTGTCTTGGTCTGGGTGTTTCTATGTATAATATGTATAAATTTACAAAAAAAAAATATATGTGTATATTTATCCATCGTCTAGTACCCATAGTACAAGCTCTGCTTAGTTTGGGCTAGATGGTGTTGTGTATGTGGTAGAATATTATTATTATTATTATTATTATTAATTGATAATATATATATATATATATATAACAAACGTTTTATATAATACTAGCTGTCCCAACAGACGTTGTCCTGCACACATGAAAAAAAAATCTAAACCATTCTCGAATCCTTTTCTTGAACACAAAAAATTACATCAAAATCGGTCCAGCCGTTTAGGAGTCTAATTACAAACACACGCAAACAAGATTTATATATATAAAGCTTACTAAAAAATAGGGTTGGTTTGGTCAAAACTTGCTACACTAAGAAGATATAATTATGATTATTATTGATCATATATCAGAGTAACTATGGCGAGTTCATTAACGCGATCGACATGTTGATGACGTTCGGCTCTCCGATCACCAATCAGCACAGCCGTAGAGAGATGGTCAAATTTTTTAATTGCATGAACTTGTTTAGCTGCAGGGGGATCCACCGAATCCAGCTAAATTTCGAAAGTAGTCGATGTGAAAATAGCCTAGGAACCTCTGGTTTTCATGATAGACTTAAGCTAATAAGCCTTATAAAAAAAATAGTTTTTCTTATTTGTGTTTTTAATTATGTAGGACTCATGGCAATTTATATTATACTAGCTTTTGCCCGCGGCTTCGCTCGCGTTAATTTAGAATTTGACAATCTGCAACCAACTGCTTGTATAATAATATAATTCAATCATGATTCGAAAGACACGTGGCGCCATCTATTATCATAAGAACGTTATTGTTGTTTACCTCGGGAACAGTCATTTATTTTTCGGGATGAAAGGTAGCCTACGTCCGTTTCTGTACACCTGACAACGTATATGCAAAATTTCAGGATGATCCGTTCAGTGGTTTAGGCGTGAAAATGTAACAAACAAACAAACTCATTTTCGCTTTTATCTATATATTAATACGTGAAGCGAAAACTTTGGATCCCTTTTTACGAAAATTGGGCATACGGAGGAGTATGAAATTTCGCACACTTATAGTTTAGACAGAGAAGTGACGAATGCTAATATTTTTTCAAAATATGCATTAGAAACACATTAAATTAATGAAAAAACACTACACGCACACAACCATGCATTTGACACACGCAGTCGAAGCGCGTAACTATGGTTACATATATCAATATATAATGACATATCAGCAATATCTTACAGGCAAACTTTGGTCGAATTTCGAGCACTAGGCGACCGCTAGTTACATTAGTTAGGATTAGGATGAACTGTTTACTATTTATTTTATCCATATTAGCATGAGATCACAAAAACGATGAAATCGTAGCTTGACGCCGAGAGCACGCTTTTGCCGTTTTGACGTGGTGGTCAGTGTTACTACATACATACATAGATTCACGCCTGTTTCCTGTACATTATATCAGTAGGCACAATTAAAATTGCAAACTTAATCTCTTGACTTCGCTAATATATTATATAATATCATACATACATAGATTCACGCCTGTTTCCCAGAGGGGTAGGCAGAGACTACGAATTTCCATTTGCTACGATTCTGACACACTTCTCTGGCTTCATTCACTTTCATCACATTCCTCATACACGCCCGTCGGTTTAAGGAGCTTTTAACCTGTCCTTTGTCCAGAACGCCTCCGATCTGATCGAGAAACGTTCGCCTAGGTTTTCCTCTTGCGACTGTCCAATTCACACTGGCCTTATAAACTTTCTTAGTCAGTCTTTCCTCGTCCATTCTTTCTACATGTCGAAAGGGTTACTATTAGTTAGAATATTTACTTCGTGTGTACTTACATGAGTCAGGCAACAGATCTTTGAACAGTGGCGAGTCTCCGTAAGGTCTAGCCGCTAGAGTTAGAATCTGTTCGTGAACATTACCCGCTGCCGAAGCGCCAGACAAACTGTTACTGCAAACAAACAAACAAACAATTTAAAACAAGGTCCTCCAGAACTAATTTCGGTCACGAGGGCCAGTCTTAACGAAGACTGGTCATCGTAGAGATATTTTTATTTTAGAACTAGCTTCTGCTCGGGTATACGCTCGCGTAAAAGTTAGTAACAATACATTTTTTAAATAATATATTACTCGGTGATAGAATAGCTTTCTAAAGGTGAAAGATTTTTTTAAATCGGTTAAATAGTTTTTGAAGTGAAAACTTCTTTAGCGGCGTTGTGCACTTTTTTTGTGATGGGTAAAAAATGTTAAACTCGCGTCAGGACACGTGACCTGATCGAAAATTCATAAGACGGAGGGAGAATTGTCATGTTTGTGTACGATAGCGCAATAAATGAATATTGTATTTTACCACATAAAGGATAGTACTTTCATACTGATAATTAAAGCAATTCGTGCAAAATTATTCCCTAACCATTTCAAAATATCAAAAATGCACAACGTTAATATTCAAGTTTTCGCTTCTGCCGGCACTCCCAGAGTGCAAACCCGTTGATTTGTTTTGTGTCAAATCCTTACAAACATAAAATCAAAACTGTCCTCTATATAAAAAAAGCTTTTCTTTTCTTTTCATTTCATTTGTAAAAATGTATGGATCAGTCTGGTCTGAAATAAAGATAAATTATTATTATTATATTATTATTATATAATATTTATATATAAGTAAAACAAACAGTATTAACAATTAATAGTGAGAACTACTTATGATGCTACTAGATTCTTTCCGCGGCTTCGGTCGCGTCAAATTAATGTAGATTTTGTCATTAAATTTTTATCTCTCGGTAACAGTACTTTTGTTCTGGATGACCAATGGGTAGCAGCAAAGGTTTCGAGTTAGATTCGATTACAAGTCTGTGGAGGAACAGGGTGTGATGTCCCTCCAACACAAAGGGAGGATCCTCCGACCAGGCTGGTTGTTTGTGCCTGGCGGGCCGCGGCCCGACGGCTGATGTCGGGAGCTTGTATATATACTCAGTCGCTGTGTAAACTCCACTTGTGCGATGCAGAATAGTATGACGTCATTTGAGCGCTTGTTGTATGTAGCGCCATCTGTTAGATGTAGGCGGAACTTCTTCATCTGTGCGGAGTCGCCACAAGGCATTTACCACCCCTGCATTTAGATATATACAGACGCGAGATTCATATTATATATAAACATCCGTAATCCTATTGAGTCGCAGCAGCACACCGGCGGCCATACACAATCGATTTTCAAATATGTCTGGTATTCAAAGATTTGACACATTAAGATATGATACACTTACTTGGCCAAAAGATTATTGTTAGCGTTGAGTGCGCCCATACCGAGAGCCGAACCCCCGAGTCCGGAAGTATTGCCGAACATACCACCACCGAGCCCACTGTCTAATCCTGAAACAAACAACACAAATTTAATTACCTTTACTATGTAACATAAGCTCTGTATCCATTTGTACCAATTTGTACCAATTTAAGTTAAATAAATGATTACTATTAAAAAAAAAACATATTCACATTATTTTTTGTCATAAAAATACAACGTCTGCACTAGGAATAATTCCTATATCGCGGGGGACTTTAAGATCATTCAAACAACAGACAGAAAAAATATCCAGACTCGAAACAACAATTTATGGATACTAATATTTGTCCCGTGTGGGGATCGAACCCACAACACCCGGCGCGGCAGCAGTGCCGAGGCGACCACTGAAACCGCTACGTACAAACAATATCAAAATTGTTTGTAAATTCTAACTAATATTATAAAAGTGAAAATGAGTTTGTTTGTTTGTTACCTTTTCACGCCTAAACCACTGAACCGATCATTCTGAAATTTTGCATATACATTGACAGGTGTACAGGAACGGACATAGGCTACCTTTCATCCCGAAAAAAAATTACTGTTCCCGAGGAAAACAACAATAACGTTCTTATGATAATAGATGGCGCCACGTGTCTTTCGAATTATGATTGAATTATATTATTACAAGCAGAGTACAACCCGAATTGATTGTCAAATTCTAAATTAACGCGGGCGGAGCCGCGGACAAAAGCTAGTAAGGTATAATTTTATAGGTTTTAAATTTATATATAGGAAAATGTGGGGGTGTACTCGGGATATCTACCTATCTCATCGCACAACTGCATTTAAATAGCGTTTACATCACAGTCTGTATCGTGCATCTTTATTCTGGCACGACGAGATCACCGATACAAAGAAATTAGGCGCTGGACCAACGGCTTTCCGAGCGACGGAGACGTAAAACATCGCTAACTTCTTAACTACGGCTATTCTGAGAATTTTTAGCAGAATACCTCATTTAACCGACGGACGTGTATGAGGAATGTGATGAAAGTGAATGAAGCCAGAGAAGTGTGTCAGGATCGTAGCAAATGGAAATCCGTAGTCTCTGCCTACACCTCTGGGAAACAGGCATGAATGTATGTACCTCATTTACTTGATTTTTATTGGCCTGTCTCGGTTTTTCAAATCCGAAACCTTTTACAACTGTTATTGTTGCAGTTTTGCGAGTGGTGAGCGGCTTTATTGTTCCGGCACCAATCTGGACAATAGGTAATGCCACTTAGGCACTAGGTAGCTCGCTATAACGGGAACCGGATCTCTGACTTGGGGACCTGTCTATAACTGATCCCGGAAGGTGCTCTCGGGCACTGGAAGGTACAGCGGCTCTCACTATATACCGAAAGGTGGGTAAGTGGGAACGCAGAGCACCGATAGCTCAGTGGGGAGACCAACAGACTGCAATGCAGAGGGTCTCGGGTTCGAACCCACGTCGCGCACCTCTGACTTTCGGCAGTTATGACTTTTCGAAATTATGTGCGTATTGATTGACAATCATCGCCTGCTCCGTGCCTCGGCGAGCACGTTAAGCCGTCGGTCCCGGCTGCCATGAACATCTATGGCAGTCGTTATTGGGAGAGTGTCGACACAAAAGATCCCACTGGTTCGAAGTGTTGCCGGTCTGCACTGACTGGCCCCCAGATAAGTGGGAACGCTATATCATAAACTTGAGTAGTCGTAGAGGAGTGGGTCTGTAGTTGTTGCATTCATTACAGCTACCATCAAAACAGATTAGTTAGTTAGTTGGACATGCGTTATCCGCACTTAACCCCACAATTGGGCCATTGTGCGTAAGTAACCAACGCAAAATATTGTTCGGTTACTCATACCACGTCAGCTCCGTCCATAAAGACAATAAGGGACCGGTGTTGCGCAGCACCTCCTGCATCGTCTCTGGACTGTTCAGAAGTTTCATCCGTTGGTTGCTCACGCTTTTGCATCAAAGCAGATAAACAAACAAATTATATATAGCTT
This sequence comes from Catocala sponsa, assembly GCA_963564715.1. NCBI lineage: Eukaryota > Metazoa > Arthropoda > Insecta > Lepidoptera > Erebidae > Catocala > Catocala sponsa. The sequence goes on along the minus strand of OY751356.1, from coordinate 6,285,080 downwards.
AATATTACCAGTTTTAAAGTTGGTAGTCGGAGCAGTCTGTTGTTGTCCGAACATGTTGGTAGTTCCTAGAGCTCCAAAGGTCGGCGCAGCTGGCTTCGGCTGGAAACTATTGGCTGCCAGACCTGTATTTAAACCCGTACCTAGAGATATAGGATATAAAACAATTGTATTAGAACTGTACTGGTTAACGAAGATTAGAACCTTTTTTTTTTTAATTCTTCAATCTTTTTTTTTAATTCTTAAGGTATTTCAGTACACCGAAGTGATTACGCCGATCCCATCGTTCATGTACAAAATATCTTACTGCTAAATATTATATCAACTAAGTGATTATTATATATAATATTAATAATATAATATAATATTCTATCACATACACACAACATCATCTAGCCCAAACTAAGCAGAGCTTGTACTATGGATACTAGACAATGGATAAACATACATATATAATTTTTTTTGTAAATATATATACATATTATACGTAGAAACATCCAGACCAAGACAAACATCCATGTTCATGCACACAAATGTTTGACTTGTGCGGGAATCGAACCCGCGACCTCAGGCGTTACAGTCGGTTACACTAACCACTACGCCATCGAGGCCGACTATTATATTAACCTAATAAAAAAGAATATAAAACTTTAGCATCATCACATGCAGGATTGGCTAAAATGCCATGAAATAGACCTACACTGTATACAGATATTTAGAACCAGTTAAAAAGTAAAGAAAATACTTTCTCGTTAAGAATGAATACTCCTAAAACAACTTATAGTAGAGATATTATGGCCCAAAATATTAATAAGGTCTTTAGTAATACGTAATTGTACCTATGTACGTGCAGATGTACATGTCTTTAATTAGTTTATTTTATTTATTATTTATTACTAACAATAGGCTAAGGTGATATTAACACTATATGAATCATCATTGGTCTAAAATAAAAATATTATTATTACATATAATACTTTCGATAATTTGATACAAGTTAATTTGAAATATATTTATTACTAACAATAGGCTAAGGTGATATTAACACTATATGGATCATCATTGGTCTGAAATAAAAATATTATTATTACATATAATACTTTCGATAATTTGATACAAGTTAATTTGAAATATTTTCCGAACCCTTAAGAAATACTCGATAAATTGAATAAAATCAATATTAATTGGTCCCTTCGGTAATTTGAAGTTCAAGCAATAGTATCATTAGTATCTTGTCCGCCAACATGCAATGATTTGAAGTCCGGTCTTCTCTACTACTACTCTCTCTCTTGCCGGCCTCGGTGGCGTAGTGGTTAGTGTAACCGACTGCCACGCCTGAGGTCGCGGGTTCGATTCCCGCACAAGTCAAACATTTGTGTGCATGAACATGGGTGTTTGTCTTGGTCTGGGTGTTTCTATGTATAATATGTATGTATTTACAAAAAAAAAAGTATATATGTATGTTTATCCATTGTCTAGTACCCATAGTACAAGCTCTACTTTGTTTGAGCTAGATGGTGTTGTGTGTATGTGATAGAATATTATTATTATTATTATTCCAATCGACAAGTCACACCACTTCACCACAACAGACCTGTCGATTGGACAATAGAAGATTGAAGACGCTCACTTAACAGAAAATTACAGTCTTCTCTTCAAAGTTAACTCTTTTCTTCTTCTCCCTAGCCTTTATTATTTCCAAGTCACTTGGGGTCGGCTTTCTAGTCTAACCGGATTTGACTGGATATCAGTTTTTACACGGAGCGCCTGTCATCTGACCTCCATAACCCGAAGGCTAACGATACCCTAAGGCTAGACCAGTGTCAGGATATTAGAGGGCACTGACTTCCCAATAACGACTGCCATAGATGTTCATGGCAGCCGTTCTCTTCAAAATTAACATTCAATAAATATTACGTAATTACTACAGGAGAGCGGGCGGTCCTTATGACATCAGGGATGAGGAGGGTTTGATGGTGATTACGTCAGTAGTAATTACATTTTTACTTTTTGGGATGTTCTATAAAATTTATTTAAGCACCAAGTAAGAGGTTTGCTTACTTTTGCTGACGGGGGACATGGAGCGGTTAATAATTGTAATAAATATGCTTACTTAATACTTGAACGGCCCCAAATGCTTATAATAATAAATCACGAATTGTGATCAAAGTCTTATTTACTCGATTTTATCTCCCTCTTGTTTATTTAACTTCTTGAACGGCTAGTGGAAATACGTAAAAAATAATTGAAAATTCATTGTGCAAGCAATACACATACGGACAAATGTATGTGCGCTCGACACTCGTCAAGTGTGCAGCGGAAATACATTTGTCGTTTCTTTTTTTTTTGATGACTCATTTTTGCGGACAGCGTATGTCCGCTCGACAGTTGACGGGTTAATCTCCTGTTATTTTGAACGCCTAATTTGCAATTTGAAATTATCGAGAGTCTACCATATCTACGAATGTAAGTATAAATCGTAGCCACGGTTTTCGTAAGATTTTTCTAGACATGGTATCTAATTGTTAAACATATTACACTTTATAAAAAACTTACCAAGAGTAGGTTGCGTATTGAAACCGAAAGTTGGTTGTGTAGTTGCTGGTTTGCCGAAGGTATTATTGGCACCGAATAGACCACCAGATGTTGAGGTAGTAGTGCCGAAACTACCGCCACCTAGCGTGCCGAATGCTGAGGAAAGAAAACGTTAATACATACATAGTCTCGCGCCTGTATCCCCTAAAGCTTAGGTAAAGTTATCTTATCCTAACTAATATTATAAATGCGAATGTGAGTATGTTTGTAGTAGTAGAGCCTCGCTGATTTCAGCATGAATGGGCCGGCTCGACCGGGGAAGGACTACCCTCTCGCAGAATATCGACGTGAAATAGCAGTATTCCTACTGTTGTGTTTCGTTCGGTGAGTGAGAGTGCCGGAGGCCCAATCACCCTCTTTCCCCTTCCCGCTCCTTCTCCTTCCCACTTCCTTTCCTAAAGGGTCGGCAACGCGCGAGTGATGCCTCTGGTGTTGCAGGCGTCCATAGGCTACGGTGACCATTTACCATCAGGTGGGCCGTATGCTTGTTTGCCACCTTAGTTGTATAAATAAAAAAATAAAACTACGCTTTAACTACTCGACTGATCATTATAAAATTTCGCATGCACGTTCAGGGGTACAGTATATGACATAGGGTACCTTTCATCCAGAAAAAAGTGTTGTTACTAACCTATAATATATTAAGCCGTCGGTCCCGGCTGTCATGAACATCTATGGCAGTCGTTATTGGGAAATCAGTGCCCTCTAATATCCTGACACTGGTCTAGCCTTAGGGTATCGTTAGCCTTCGGGTTGCGGAGGTCAGATGGCAGTTGCTCCGTGTAAAAACTGATATCCAGTCAAATCCAATAACGACTGCCACAGATGTTCATGGCAGCCGGGACCGACGGCGTAACGTGCTCTCCGAGGCACGGGGCAGGCGATAATTGTCAATCAATACGCACATAATTTCGAAGTCATATAACTTTCGAAAGTCAGAGGTGCGCGACGTGGGTTCGACCCCGAGACCCTCTGCATTGCAGTCTGTTGGTCTCCCCACTGAGCTATCGCTACTGTAACTATTTATCTTAAATAATAAAAATAAATGTGTGTCAACTGATGTTAGTATGAAAGTACTGCTTCTATGTTTTATTTACGTTCACTTACTTTGCAATTAAAATATTAGTTGGAATTTTAATATAATTGTACACTTTCCCCAACGTTCCGGTTGCTTTTCAGCAGCCATATTCATTGGGAGACTAAGATCCATAGCCTATAAATTATGGGATCGAACCTGGTGCTGCAGTTCCGAAGGTGGGTGCTGCACTCTTAGCTCCAAACAGTCCACCACCAGTTCCAGTGCCGAAGCCACCGAACCCCATACTAGCGGGGGTCGTGCCGAATCCAGTAGTAGCTGGTTTAGCGCCGAAAAGACCGCCCGTCTGCTGTGATAGAAGAAAAGTTACTTTAAAATAACATTAAAATTATTGAATGCCGAAAAGAATGAAAAACACAGACAACATTTTAATTGTCTTTAAAGTATTTTGTTTGTCTGTATTTGTTGTACCTACATTTTAATAATTGATGATGGTGTCGTGATAGAGCAAAAATTAAATTGGGGCAGTCTTTGGGGACTGCCGATAGAAGTGAAAACTTTAATCCTTGATCATAAACACTTCTTAATAAACCAAAAAACATTAACAAAAAAGGGGCGGGTCGGATGCTAGTTCCCGATACTCTCTTGGCGGTTGCCAGTATCAGGAAATAACGGAATTTTGACCCCCTTAATAAATAATAAATTATGGGGGTCAAAATTTCGTTATTTTTTGCGTAGGACGCACCATTTCTGAGATAATGTTAATATTCTAGAAAAATAATAAAGCGTGGAAGCGTGACGATGACGCGAGTTCCATGATTTTTGTTCACCTTAGAAGTGCTCAACGCGCCTAAAGAATTTTTCACTTCAAAAACTATTTCACTTAATTTTTCGAGTAATTCCTGTGTCGCGGGTGACCTTACAAATATTCAAACAACTGGATCACACACATTTTTGTCTGGTATGGGGATTGAACAAACAACACGGCGCAGCGAGGCGACCACTTAGTCCAGTACGCCATGCGTGCATTCCAAATGAGATTCCTATGTCGGACTTAATATTATTGAGTCGTTCTGTCAAGAGTCTCATTGACGAAATATCCCTTCCGGCGTTCCCCAGGGGTCTTTGCTGGGACCTCTTTTTTACTGCGCATATTTATACGATATTCAGTCATGTTTCAAATACGCGAAACACCTCTTGTACGCGGATGATATGAAAATATATATGTGTGTTAGATCAAGACTTGACTGTGAACTTATTCAACGTGACCTACATGCATTATATCGGTACTACTTGCAAAATAACATCACTGTCAATGTTTCGAAGTGTCAGTGTATCAGCTTTAGTCGATCTAAAACCCCAATTAAATATCCATACAGATTTGACAATAATATAATTGAAAGAGTCAACGTAGTCAGAGATCTCGGTATAATGCTTGATTCGAAATTACTGTTCTCTCAACACATTGATAGCATCATCAATAAAGCCTCATGTAATCTTGGTTTTATAATGCGTACTTGCAAACCATTTAGAAATTGTCATACCTTAAAGATAATATATTATGTTTATGTGCGTAGCATTTTGGAGTACTGTAGTCCAATTTGGTCACCTCAATACAGTGTCTACATTGCAAGAATTGAGAGTTTACAGAAGAGATTTGTAAGATTTCTGAACTTCAAATTTAAAAAACGTCACTCCTCGTATTCCGTAGACTGTAGACACTATCACCTACTTCCTCTTGATGATAGGCGTATATTGCTGGATATGCTTCTACTCTTTGATATTTTGCATGGTGGGCTTGATAGTAGCGATCTCCTATCGTGTGTACAATTCTGTACTCAAAAGTATCGCACCAGACACACCCATTTATTTACTGTACCTTATCATCGCACCAATTATGGCAAAAATGCTGTTATGACACGACTATCTCGCATTTATTCTGAACGCTTTGAAAGTGTTGATATATTTCAATTACATAAGGCGTCATATAGAAAACAAGTCGCGAATGTGCTCACCAGTGGATAAATGAGATGTTTTTATTTCTTTTTTTATTTTTGTTATTTCTATTTTATCATTTAATTTCATGTTGTAATTTGTAATGTATATGTATACTTAACTCTGTTTTTCTAGTTTTATACGAATGTCGTGAAACTCTGTAATTGGCTTAAGATTTTAATGTCATTACTATAATTCCATGTACACTGTACTGTTCTCATCTTTGGGATGGCTCCGCGCAGTACTTGCTGGACGCTCTCGACCGGTTACAGCGGCGGGCTGTCCGTATCATCGGAGATCCAGAGGTCACGAGTTCACTGGAACCTCTGCAACTCCGTAGGGACATTGCCTCATTGGCATGTTTCTACAGAATATACCACGGGGAGTGCTCTGAAGAGTTATTCCACCTTATCCCGCCCTCCCCTTTCCTATCCAGAACAACGCGTGCTGGGCTCAGATGCCATCCTTACACGGTAGAGTCGATTAGAGCGCGTACCAAAAAGTTTGGGTCCTCATACCTCTGCCGAACGATCAAGGCATGGAATTCTCTGCCAAGGCACGTGTTTCCTTCTTCCTTCAATCCTGGGTTCTTTAAGCGGGGAGTGAAAAAGCATCTTCTCAGGCCGTCAAAGTAGAGACCTCAACATCGCGTCGGCTACTGTGGGGGCGGTGTGGAGGCCACTGCTCTTAGACCACACGACTGCTTACCATCAGGTGGAGTGTGGTCATTTTGACGAGCAACATAAAAAAATAAGCTGTTGAGTTTCCTATTAATAAATTAATAAATAGACGGCAGTATGGTTCTGTGACCGGGACGAAAACTTATGATATGGGTCAAGGACCATAGCAGCCAGTGGCGAAGCGACCACTTAAACCACGACGCCATCTGTGCACTCAACTTAAGTCGCATACACACTTGCAACACAGTATTCTTTTTATTTATTTATTTATTCAAAATTACACATATCTTATCTTATGTGGAGGCCAGTCAGTGCAGACCGGCAACACTTCGACCCAGTGGGATCTTTTGTGTCGACACTCTCCCAATAACGACTGCCATAGATGTTCATGGCAGCCGGGACCGACGGCTTAACGTGCTTTCGTCACGAAAAGTCATGTAACTTCCGAGAGTCAGAGGTGCGCGACGTGGGTTCGAACACGAGACCCTCTGCATTGCAGTCTGTTGGTCTCCAGACTGAGCAATCAATGCTCAAAAAAATTTTAAAAAAGAATAGAAAATTACACATATGGTCATAACAAATTTATAATAATAGTAATAAAATGACCTGTTGTTGTGTAGTGGCACCGAACCCAAACGCCGGAGTGGTCGTGCCAAACGATGTAGCCCCCGCCTGCGTCGTTGTAGCCCCGAATAGACCGGTGCCTGTAAAACATAATACAGACTGATTGGTAAAAGACTGGACACATTGCAGGAGGGTATTCAGTACTCGACTCTGGACCCGAATATCTAAAACGGGATTAAATATAATGATCATCAAAAATACTAATTGGTCAGCAAATATTGCACAGCATAACGAGCATCTATACGCCTCAAATCACTGCATTCCGTCTCGAAACTGTTAGGTTATGTTAGGTTCCTTTTCTTAAACCCACCCAAAAATAGGAGCCCCGCCGTCGACTTAGTTTGATCTCTTTAAAGTTTGCTGGCTATGAGCTGCTGATCAATTAGCTATTTCTGCTCACAGATTATATTTTTTTGCTCACAAAAATACCAATACTATGCTAACCATTTAAATAACACCCATCTAAAAACAATAAGTACTTAAAATTTGACCTAGTTATCCAATAAAAACTTAATGTGCGGACACTTGCGCATATACCAAAGATAAAGAAAACCGCCGCCCCCGCCACCAGCTACCGCACCCCGCACTCTCCCGAATTTGCACCCCTGCCCGTCCTTTTCTTATCTTTTTCTTTTCTCACTTTGGAGGCTTAGGCTATAGTCCACCACGCTGGCTCAGTGCCAATGAAAGAATTTACATATCTTCGAGAACATTATGTAGAACTCTTAGACATGCAGGTTTCCTCAAAATGTTTTCCTTCCTTTAGGAAGTTGATGGTATTAGGCACCCCCATGTCTCAGAAAGCGCGTAAAGCAGTTGTTATTGCGCCTGATTTTGATTTTCTTTGCTTTTTTTTTATTCGCAACATAAATAATAAGCTCGGCGTTTCGCTGAAGGATAGGATTCGTAACGAATATATCCGACAGAGAACCAAAGTCATCGACATAGCTCAGAGAATTAGCAAGCTGAAGTGGCAGTGGGCTGGCCATATCGCGCGAAGAACCGACAACCGCTGGGGTAAGCGTGTTCTTGAGTGGAGACCGCGACTTGGCAAACGTAGTGTAGGACGCCCTCCGATCAGGTGGGATGACGATCTGCGAAGGACTGCAGGCAGATGCTGGATGCGGCAAGCTGAGGAAAGGGCGCTATGGCGCTCTTTGGGGGAGGGCTATGTCCAGCAGTGGACTATTATAGCCTGATGATGATGATGATGAAATAATAAAAGTTACAATTAAATTTTTTTTGTGATGCAAACACAAACTCGTTCGAGTTTTACCGTGCATCATATCGTCGACTGCGACATAACTACGTCAATTCATGCATAGTAAAATACCTTACAAACTTATAATCCAATGAACAAAAATTTTATACATTGCGTAATATTAAATTTTTACATATTTCCCTCCATTTATGACGGTGACGTCACATCGCACTATGACAGTTAGGGAACAGAGAGTGCACTTGTGTTTGCACACACTTGTGCACTATAATATCTCCTGCGCAGATGGCCAGTCTCCGTTAATGAGTCAAGTGTCGAGCGGACATACGTTTGTCCGTTTGTGTATTGTTTGCACAATTTATTTTTAATTTTTTCCTCTCCACGCTCAAGAAGTTAAGATTGACCGAAATTCGCTCTGAGGACATTATTATTATATTCCTCAACTTACCAGTAGTTGGCGTGGCACCGAATGCAGGTTTGGCAGCTCCGAACAGCCCGCCCGCAGTACTGGTATTATTCTGTGTATTACTGCCGAAGTTGAAGGAGCCGCTCTGACCGAAGCCCGTGGAAGTTAGGCCTCCGCCCCCGAACACACTGGAGGCACTGGTCGTGGCGGGCTGAGCGAACGCTAGAACAAAACATACATACATACATTAACACACATGATTGGTTTAGACACTTTAGACGGTTGCCTCGCCATGGCCACGGCGCCGAGTCTTGTGGGTTCCTCATGTCAACCGAAAGACTGACATGATGAACCAACAACCACGGAGCCCACAAGGCCTCCTAAGCCTAGGGCTATCCCAAAGTCTTCCACACAGATCGGTGCACAACTTAAGATGGTATACTACGCTTTAGTAGAATATTATGGTGAGGATAGATGAAAGTGAATGAAGCCAGAGAAGTGTGTCAGGATCGTAGCAAATGGAAATCCGTAGTCTCTGCCTACCCCTCTGGGAAACAGGCGTGAATCTATGTATGTAGTAGAATCCAAGCTTAAGTATAGTATCCAGTTTTGGGGCAATAGCTACAAGTATAACATAACCGAATCATTTATTTGACAAAAACGGGTTATCAGAACGATGCTACGATTAGAACAAGATGGATGTAAAAACCCAGGATTCAACCTCTTCGTCTTAAATGTACATCATGTGACCTTATGGCCCCTATATCTCGGGGGTCTTTGGATCCACAGGGCCCATGTTCAAACTCGACCGAGGTATGACCCCAAGGTGTCTGCACACCAAGTTACAAGGTCTTAAATGTAAAAGCATTTAAAATACATGTGACCTTGTGACCCCTATATCTCAGGGGTATTTGGACCCTCAGGGCCCATATTCAAACTCGACCGGGGTATGACCCCAAGGTGTCTGCACACCAAGTAACAAGTCAATCGGTGCAGTGGTTCCGGCGTTATGCCTGTCACTATCTTATCTTATCTTATGTGGAGGCCAGTCAGTGCAGACCGGCGACACTTCGACCCAGTGGGATCTTTTGTGTCGACACTCTCCCAATAACGACTGCCATAGATGTTCATGGCAGCCGGGACCGACGGCTTAACGTGCTCTCCGAGGCACGGAGCAGGCGATAATTGTCAATCAATACGCACACAATTTCGAAAAATCATATAGCTTCCGAAAGTCAGAGGTGCGCGACGTGGGTTCATACCCGAGACCCTCTGCATTGCAGTCTATTGGTCTCCCCACTGAGCTATCGCTGCTCTTCTGCCTGTCACTAACAGACAGACACACAGACCCACATAGTGTTTTTATTAACCTCTTCGAAGAAGACTTGGAGGTTAACAAACCGAGTCATATAACCCACTTTTTGGAATTGGCAATATTAACTGCACCAAACCCCTATATTTTAGTATTATTGGGGAACTTTATCAAACACCTTCATAGTTTTAAAACAGCAAAACGATTAACAACTCCAGATGATGTTATTCCAGTTAGTTCAGTCTATATGAGGGTAAATTAATTTCTTAAATAACGATTCTCTAGTGCATTCGTCTTAAACACATAGGGTAAGCCACCTATGGTTTCGACGTAGTGCTTACTGATTTCAAAAAGGGCTTACTATGATAAAATTGTCTGTTTACACAAAGAAACATTTGTAAATTATGGTGAGGATTTATGAAATCAATAGTTACTGTATATGTAATAGTTGCTGTTATTGTAATTTTATTAATTAAGTACCTAATGTCAAAAATATAAACTTTAAACTTTAGAAAAGCCCTTCCTACAATAATACAAACTAAACTAAATATAGTTCATCATAGCACTCGTTATCAAGCTGTGTTGTTGTTCAACAAATTACCAACAGAACTAAATGATATACTAAATTAAATTCTATTTAAAAATAAATTATAAAGATATTTACTAAGAAAATCCTATTATAGTATAGATGAATTTTTAAATGATAAAGATCATAATATTGTCTTCTGTTTACGCGAATGTTATTCATTGAAATTAAACTACTATATACGTGTCGACGAGTCAAGATTCGTTTCCGGACGCAAGCGTGACGTCACTACCGAGTCGTGCTTGGACGCGACCGTTGGAGCGGGCGGGCATTCTATACTCGGAGCTCGCACCGAGCGGACGTGTTTGTTCGGACGCGTTTGTGAATTGTTTGTGTATTGTGAATTTATTTAAATAAACGTTATTAAATCGTTTTTTCGTGATTGTTATTGCTCGAGGCTACCCGTCATGTCGGCATCCGACGAAAGTACGCGCCCACTGAGTCCTGTGGCCGAGCTGTCTGCGACATACGGATTGTATCGCCTTGTTTATTTGACATTTTATTACAAAATTTTGAAAAACTGTTACACTACTATTACTATTAAACATTACTAATTTTTAAGCTAATTAAATTATTGAAACTATTAAAACTATTTATACTATCTATATTTGTGTTTACACTTTCCCCGACGTTTCGGTTGCTTTTCAGCAGCCATGGTCATGGGGAGACTAAGATGGCAGTTTAATATATAAATTAAGATCATAATTATATTCAGATCAGCCCAGTCACTCCCATCCAACAGCTCTCTGAATAGCCAAGAGAGCTGTCGGTTTGGGACTGACTTGCCTATTAATTATTATCAGACTGAGCAGCAAGGAACCGTGGCCGGGTTTGGCCAGTATGAATATAAAACTTACATGTTGTACCACCAAACAGAGGTTTAGCTTCCGTTTGTTGCTGGAAGCCACCGAAGACTCCACTGGTGTTACCCTTTCTGCCTCCAACATAGTCTTCTAAACGGAGTTCCTCTAGTGACTTGTTCTCATATTCCTATAAAAGAAGATTGGTACTATCAAAATAACAGCCTTTTACTAAATGCATACGAAAGCATATACGGTTCGGTATGGAACATACAAAAAATTAAGCATTTAAAATTTTTGTCTGTCTGTTTGTTCCCGCTAATCACGGAAACGGCTTTAATAGGCCTTTCACTGGCAGATAGCTGATGTTATAAGGAGTACCTTAGGCTACTTTTATTTTAGAAAAAAATTATGAAAAAAACGTGAAAAAAAATCCCCACACGGACTAAGATAACTATTTATTTATTAATTTATTTATAACAAAAAATTGTGTTGAACATAATTATTTGTTTAAATTAATAGTTTTTAACATCAATTGCAATTAAGTACTAAATTTATATAAATTTGTGGATTGTCAATCTATTACTTATGTTTTTGTTTACTTGATTATTCATAGTGTGGCCTTCTTTTGTTTTGCATTGATGTTTTAATATTTTAATGTTTGGTATATTGTTTGTTTTTTTAATTTTATTTTTTTTGTTATTTTAACTTTTAACGCTATAATATGGTGCATGGTGTGACACCTTAAAATGTTGTGCATTTATTCTTATTACTGTAAATTTTTTAATGTTTAAGCACTAATGTAACAACTATTGGTTGTCCAAATAAATAAATAAATATTAAGTATTATATTATTTAAAAAAAATTAACTAGTGCAATACTAGATTACTTAAGTGGTAAAACATTCTATTTTAAAAGAGAAAGTTCTGCACTAGCAATTCATTAGTTGCAGGAGGCTTAGCAAAAAATTCAAACAACTCCAAGTATACCCAGACTGATGCATTAATAAAACTCAATACTCAATACATTTATTGCACTCCACAAGTTAAATAGATGTTACAATGGTATAATATAAGAAACGTGTGGGCCTTGTCGGCACGGCAACATGTAGGAGACAGGAGGAAGTTTTACATATTTTATTATTTACATATTTTACTTACGACTGATATTTATTGACTAATATAATATATAGGTAATTTTATTAAGGTGCGCTTACTATAGTTAGATAGATATATTACTATAATTATTTTTATTATATGGTATTCTATTATATAATTATTATTATATTATTTTATTTATATGATTTAATATTTTTATTAATTATATATTATTGTAAACCACGCGGACGAAGTTGCGAGTAATAGCTAGTTTTAAAATAATAACAGAATGATTGGTCTAATACTTAGTGCATAAAAGTTGCTAATAGACTTTACCCCCGTTTGTTTTTTACGTCATACTTAATAACTTTTGTTCTACCAGTTTTTATATTAGGCGATAGCCTAGTGCCTAGTGAGTCGAGTAGTTAAGGCGTAAAAGCGTAACAAACAAACTCACATTCGCATTTATAATATTAGTTAGGATAAACCTGCACGCCATTCTTTATGTTTAATGTACACTTTCGTGCGATCTGAGTATGGTGATGGCACATCTAAAGTGTGAGCTCACTCTTCTTCGTGTAAACACTTTCTTGCGATCTAAGTACCGCAAGGCCACATGTCCTAACTTTACAAATGCGAATGAATGTAAGTTTGATACGCTTCCACCCTTAAACTCGACTGAAATCATACTCATCATGAAATTTATGTACACGTTGACAGCAGTACAGAAAGGGACAGAGGGTTTTCCCTTGACGAACTAGACCTTTCATCTAGAAAAACATTCTGTTCTCGAGGGATATAAATTATTTGTCAAGTGTTATCTATATTCTATACCCATATTATAAAGCTGAAGAGTTTGTTTGTTTGGTGGAACGCAATAATCTCAGAAACTACTGGTTCAAATTGAAAAATTATTTTAGCGCTGGATAGTCCATTTATCGAGGAAGACTAAAGACTATATAACATCACGCTACTACCAATAGGAGCGGATCATCACCACGAAAACATGCGACACGTACCTTCATACAAGTGATGCAGTGATGTTTAATGTTGACATTCTGCGAGGTGCCGGACTTGACGATCACGTCCGTCCCCACCACGGGATTGTACTTCACGTGGGCTGTCCCACTGGCTGTCTGCTGCGGCTGGCCGAAGGCACCTGTGTCAAAAAGATAATAATATTAATCTCTCGAGTTCATGATTACTGCTGTGGCCCACAGCGTGATGTTAAATAAGCCTAGAACTATCGTTAAAAATTGAGCAAATTAAAGCAAAATAATATATTTCATATCCAATAGACAGTTCCAGAGACTAAGGGCTTGTCCCACTACCTCCGAATAGAATCTTAATCCTAACTAATATTATAAAAGCGAAAATAAGTTTGTTTGTTTGTTACCTTTTCACGCCTAAACCACTGAACCGATCATCCTGAAATTTTGCATATACGTTGTCAGGTGTACAGAAACCGACATAGGCTACCTTTCATCCCGAAAAAAATACTGTTCTCGAGGAAAACAACAATAACGTTCTTATGATAATAGATGGCGCCACGTGTCTTTCGAATCATGACTGAATTATATTATTATATATTATTACAAGCAGAGTACAACCCGAATTGATTGACAAATTCTAAATTAACGCGAGCGAAGCCGCGGGTAAAAGCTAGTTTATCTATAAGATAAAAGTCTCGTCATCTCTCTTCTTTAACCTAACACGAGTGAGACAGCATGCGATTTATCTTTCGGATAACTTTTACTTGTTACTTGTGGGACTGGCTGTAACATGTTCAAATAAAATAACATAATAAACTCTTCAGCTTCCGATTTGTATTTTTGTTTGTAATGTATAAACTCCACAACTACTGATCCGATTTTGATAACTATATCTTCATTACAAAGCTACTGTATCCCGAAGTAACATACGCTGTACGACATCACGCTACGAGCCACGAGAGCGGAGTAATTATTATTAGAAACGTGGGTGAAACCGCGGTACACAGCAATAGTTAAAGGACAGTATAAAGATTGACAATTTAAAAGAATGGCCGTGTTTGAATTATTTTTCTTTTTATTATTTTACTAGCTTTTGCCCGCGGCTTCGCTCGCGTTAATTTAGAATTTGACAATCAATTCCGGTTGTACCTACTCTGCTTGTAATAATATAATTCAATTATAATTCGAAAGAAACGTGGCGCCGTCTATTTATCATAAGAACGTTATTGTTGTTTTCCTCGGGAACAGTAATTTTTTTCGGGATAAAAAGTAGCCTATGTCCGTTTCTGTACACGTGACAACGTATATGCAAAATTTCAGGATGATCGGTTCAGTGGTTTAGGCGTGAAAAGGTAACAAACAAACTGCGAGAGGGCCTTGGAGACCTGTAATTACAGGTTTTTTAAAAACCTACTTCAGGCACCAGTCTTTCACAAAGTTACCTCATCTATTATGGCATTTCTGTAAACTAGCATAAGAAACCTTTATGAAAGAGAATAATTGGATTTATTATTTTTTTTCTTTATATGCCTTGCTTTGTGACCTAAATATATCATAATAAAATCATAAGTGTTACTTTGTGACAAAAGGAATAAATTATTTTTATTATACCTTTAATCGTAGATGTACTTTCGACTGTAAATATTTGTATTAATTATGCGCTAGTGTAAAATAAAATTGTTAAGTGATGTCCTGAAACACAGGTTTATCCTAGTTCAGGCAGGCTTAAACATAATCTTTTGAACTTCATTTATTTTGTATACACTATAAATTAACATAGTTTAAGAATTAATTTTAATTTAAGCTTAAATTATTTAAAAATGATGTAATATGTACGATATAGAGTAAGGATGTATTTTATTTTTTCTGTCAATAAATAAATATTATTATAATATAATAGTAATATAATATTCATAAGTGTAACTTTGTGACCTATATAAATTAATTATTTTTGACTTTATCACTTACTAGTATTGTTGGAAAAGAGTCCGCCTCCTCCTAATGTGTTGGTCTGCTGTCCAAAGAGCCCAGTGCCCGTTGTCTGCGGGGCACCGAACAGACTGCCCGCCGGCGCGCCGGTCGTACTTGCGGCGCCGAACCCAAAGCCTATTACAGAAAAAATAATAACATAAGATAGTACATTGAAATTAAACTACTATATACGGATTTTATCGCGTTGTTTATTTGACACTGTTACAAAATTTTTTGAAAAACTGTTACACTACTATAATCACTATTAAACTTTACAAATTTTTAAGCTAATTGAATTATTGAAACTGTTAAAACTATTTATACTATTACTATACTATTATACTATTTAATAAATAACCACAGATGCTCGCTAAAAAACACCGATTCCTACCAAGGATGCTTCGCGAGGCTATTGAAATCAAGAAACATCCTAATTTCAATAGAGAAGATAGTTGGAATGTACCACCAGCTTGGGATCCAGTAATTCAAATAGTCAAACCCAAGAAGAAGCAAACCACAGCTAGACTTCATGATACTTTGAGCTCATTCTGCGTAAATAGAAACACTCATAATTCAATTATGTTCGGGTACTTTGAAATAACCACACTGGAACATTGAGACAACTACCATCTTAGTCTCCCCGTGACCATGGCTGCTGAAAAGCAACCGAAACGTCGGGGAAAGTGTAAAAATAAATCTAAATAGTATAATAGTGTATAGTAATAGTATAAATAGTTTTAATAGTTTCAATAATTTAATTAGCTTAAAAATTTGTAAAGTTTAATAGTGATTATAGTAGTGTAACAGTTTTTCAAAAAATTTTGTAACAGTGTCAAATAAACAACGCGATAAAATCCGTATATAGTAGTTTAATTTCAATGAATAACATTCGCGTAAACAGAAGACAATATTATATAAGATAGTACATTTTGGCGGCCTCGATGGCGAAGTGGTTAGTGTAACTAACTGCCACGCCTAAAGTCGCGGGTTCGATTCCCGCACAAGTCAAACATTTGTATGCATGGACACGGATGTTTGTCTTAATCTGGGTGTTTCTATATACAATACGTATGTATATACAAAAAAAAAGTATATATCGCACTTATAATACAACAGAAACAACTTATCTGAGTATTATGGATTAAACAAATTTAAACTCTGTTGCAATTCCTTAATACAAATATAATAGTACAATTTATAGTCACATAGAGTTAAAATTGCCTTACTTCCAAATTTTGAGTTAAGTCGCTGTTTTATTAAGAGTGCGATATGTACGTTTATCCATTGTCCAGTACCCATAGTACAAGCTCTGCTTAGTTTGGGCTAGATGGTGTTGTGTACATGTATGTGATAGAATATTATTATTATATTATTTTTTGGGCCTCCGGAACCCTCACTCACTCGACGAAACACAACGCAAGTGCGGCTATTCAGCTATTTAAATTATAAAAAATATTTAGATTTAATTTTACACTTTCCTTAAGTTTTCAGTTGCTTTGCAGGTATGACTTCCCGTGAACATAAATGTAAGAATTATAGTATTTTAAAAATAAAACTGTCTTCTCCCTAGCCTTTATTATTTCCAAGTCACTTGGGGTCGGCTTTCTAGACTAACCGGATTTGACTGGATATCAGTTTTTACACGGAGCGACTGCCATCTGACCTCCGCAACCCGAAGGCTAACGATACCCTAAGGCTAGACCAGTGTCAGGATATTAGAGGGCACTGACTTCCCAATAACGACTGCCATAGATGTTCATGGCAGCCGGGACCGACGACTTAACGTGCTCTCCGAGGCACGGAGCAGGCGATAATTGTCAATCAATACGCACATCATTTCGAAAAGTCATATAACTGCCGAAAGTCAGAGGTGCGCGACGTGGGTTCGAACCCGAGACCCTCTGCATTGCAGTCTGTTGGTCTCCCCACTGAGCTATCGCTGCTGTTTTGTAGTATTTTATTTAAAAATAAACAACGCTATAAAATCCGTATAAAGTAGTTTATTCCAAATTATTTCTGGCTTTGACTGCATGGAATGGCTATTGGCTGTGCCATGGTCTTTGACTTTGAAATTTGACTATGTTCTTGGAAACTTCCTCGATCATGTTATGGTCTTCTTACCTGATGGTTTGGCACCAAACGCCGATTGATTCTGTGTGTTCCCGAAGAGCCCCGTTGAAGTGTTGCCTCCGAACAGACCACCGGCCGACGTACTGGCTCCGAAACCGAACCCTGGATAAGACAGACTCTTTAATAATGTGTCAAATATACTATTTAACCTAATAATTATAGTGGTTTAAATATAAAGTTGCCGCCTTGTATGAAGAAAATCGGTAACGGTGTGGTTTTCATACTATCTATACATCTATACAAATAAATAAAATTGAAGTGTCTGTTTGTAATGTCAAAATAACAGCTTTTTATCTAATGCATATGAAAGTATAAGGTACCTATATGAAAACATCTATTTTTAAATTTTTTATCTGTCTGTCTGTCTGTTTGTTCCGGCTAATCTCCGAAACGGCTGAACCGATTTTGACGGGACTTTCACTGGCAGATAGCTGATGTTATAAGGAGTAACATAGGCTACATAGATTTTAGAAAAAAATAGGGTTCCGCGGAGACTAACACTTTTTCGTTAAAATCTACGCGGACGAAGTCGCAGGTAACAGCTAGTTTCATCTATATTTTTTAAATTGCCGATTCGATTTCAATGTTTTTTTTTTAATGTGTAGTTGTGTAGTTGTTTGTATTAAGGCCACTATGGTTTGTTTTAAACTAAAAGAAACATCAACCATCATGTAATTATGGCGAATTGAAACAACGAATACGGTCTGCCCGTATTCGCCATAATTATTAACGGGATTAAATATAATGATCAGCAAAAATACTAATTGGTCAGCAAATATTGCACAGCATAACGAGCATCTATACGCCTCAAATCACTGCATTCCGTCTCGGAACTGTTAGGTTATGTTAGGTTCCTTTTTTTAAACCCACCCTTAAATAGGAGCCCCTCTTTGCGGGGCTCCGTCGACTTAGTTTGATCTCTTTAAAGTCTGCTGGCCATGAGTTGCTGATCAATTAGCTTTTTTTGCTGCGCAATTAGTATTTTTTTGCTGTGCAGTTAAATACTACCCATTATTAACTAAGTGATATAATTTTAAATGGGATTAAATATAATGACCACCAAAACAAGTAATTGCACACCAAAATATGCTTACTAAAATATATCATAACGAGCACCTATACGCCTCAAATCACTGCATTCCGTCTCGTAAGGGTTAGGTTATGTTAGGTTCCTTCTTGAACCCACCCAAAAATAGTAGCCCCGCGAAGCAGGGCTACGTCGACTATTTTGATCTCTTTGCTGTGCAATTAATATTTTTGGTATTAAAATGCGGTTTTAATTTTGGGTGATAAGTTAAACATAAGCCATTTTAAATACAAATTAATACTAGGCATGTATAAAGGTTATTAATAATACAATATGTTATCTATACTAATATTACAAAGAGGAAAGCTTTAATTTTTTGTTTGTTTGTTTGTAATGATTAACTCAAAAACTACTCAACTGACTTTAAAATTCTTTCACCATTAGGAAGCTGTATTATCACCGAGTAACATGGATTATATTTTATTTTAAAAAGAGTAACATAATCTACTTTAACGCGAGCGAAGCCGCGGGCAAAGGCTAGTATTTAATGTTTTAGTAGGCGAATTACCTGATGTACTGGCTCCAAAACCACTTGTAGAAGTAGATGCAGCGGTGTTGCCGAAAAGGCCTCCAGTAGTATTCGTAGCTCCGAAAAGACCTGCAACAAAAGACTAGTTTTAACCACATAGTCTCATGCCTGTCCCCGATTGGGTAGGAAGAAGTGTATTGGTGTATATTATGTTGTTTGTAGTGATTACATATTGAAAAATCAGCGAAAATCAATTACAGGCACTGTAATTCATTTGTATTTTGATTAGTTTGGTATTGAAATTTGAAATCAAGATAAAGTGTGGGTACAGGTCAGTGCAGTGCAGTCTCCAAGATAATTCTGATACTATACATTTACCCCCAAAATCAACTTACTCAACGACTCATTCTCCAATCTCATACATTGAACCTCTCTTACAGACACACGCACACACACACACACAAACACGCACGCACACGCACACATACACACATACACACATACAGACTCACACTCTGGGATACTTAGTTAAATCATTTATTTTTATTTATTTTACAGTTTTGCATTTTTTTGTTATGGTTTTCTCTTGTTCATATTCTTGCATAAAGGGACAATCTACAGATCCACTGAATTTTGTAAAACTGTTTTGTAATAAAATATGTCATAAAATTAACGGTGGGGCGCCTGGTGACCTGTAATACAGGTTTTTCTTAAACCTACTTCAGGCACCAGTCTCTCACAAGTTAGTTTCCAATGTGCTATTTACACTGCTGTCTGTACTTGAGTCTTGAAACTATTGTGAACAGAGAATAAATGATTTTATTATTATTTAATTCGAGAAAATCACTCGAGAGATTGATATTTTTGTAAAAAGTGCATTTATTTTTATCTCATGAACTAGAGCCGATACAGAAAAAATCAGTAGCACTTTTGATATTACCGTATAAGATATACTTAAAATCAAGTCTAAAACCCAGGCACCAAAATGAGTGTAGGCCAGTGTAATGTATGTATGGAGATTTAAATAAAACTCTTTCTTTTTGTCAGGTCATTGTTACCTCCACCAGTAGCAGGCTGGGGTGTCGCCGCAGCACCAAAGGCAGGCGGCGCACCAAACGCGCTGGTACCAGTGTTCGGCTTAAAACTACCGAATGGAGACGCCGCTGTGGTGCCAGAATTAAAAGAGCCTGGGGAATAGTAGAAATCATGGTTAGAACAAATACATTAAATTAACGGCCTCAATGGCGTAGTGGTTAGTGTAACAGACTGCCACGTCTGAGGTCGCGGGTTCGATTCCCGCACAAGTCAAACATTTGTGTGCATGAACATGGATGTTTGTCTTGGTCTGGGTGTTTCTATGTATATATAATATGTAAGTATTTACAAAAAAAAAGAAGTATATATGTATGTTTATCCATAGTCTAGTACCCATAGTACAAGCTCTGCTTTGGGCTAGATGGTGTTGTGTATATAGTAGAATATTATTATTATTATTATTTGTATACAGAATTACAATATTTGTATTTCTGTATAAAAATATCAAACAAAACTTGTTAGGTAAAGTAAGGTATACATACTTTACAGGTATAAAGTTAGTATTTTCTTAAAAAAAAGTCAAATAGAAACATTGCTTTGCTTAGTTTGGGCTAGATGGTGTTGTGTATGTGATACAATATTATAATATTAAGTTATCACTACATAATATAAAACAAAGTCTGTTTGTCTGTCTGTTTGCGATAAACTTTCTTTTATATTCTTAAAAAAGACATCTCTCGCCCTAGGAATATTTCCTGTATCGAGACAGACTTTACAAACATTCAAACAACGGACACAATGGACACAAAGAACACCCAAACTCGAAACAACCATTTGTGGGTCACACACATTTTTGTCCCGCGTGGGATTTGAACCCACAACATCCGGCACACTGGCAGTGGCGAAGCGATCACTTAAACCACTACGCCATCCGTACAGTCAACAACTCAAAAACTACTAAACGGATTTACATGCGGTTTTCACTAATACTCAGAGTCATTCATGAGGAAGGTTTAGGTGTATAATTTGTTAAGGTTTTGTACTACCCGTGCGAAGCCGGCGAGGGTCGCTGGTTAGATATAAGGGACACTGATATTATCTTATCTTATGGGTGGGGGCCAGTCAGTGCAGACCGGCGACACTTCGACCCAGTGGGATCTTTTGTGTCGGCCCCAAGATTTATCCCTTAGTTATCTCCTTATGAATGTACTGCATCAGCCGCAGTGGTACACTTCAGAGGGAGAAGCCTGGAGTCTTCAGGGTTTGGATATGGCAATCCCATCAGACCCATCCTCAGTCCAGCCAACGCGTCGCATTCATGCAGTAAGTGCGATATGGACTCGTCCTGTTCACCACAGGCTATGCAGATTGAAATTGAATTGTGTGCCAATCTCAATCTGCACAGGAAGTCGTTGGTGCCAAAATGGCCAGTGAACGCTCCTGTGAGCAGGCGTATTTGGCTCTTGTTATACCCGCAGAACTTCCGGGTGAAGATTGTGACTCTGTTTGCAATTAATTTCTTGGAGTATTCCAGACCCCTAAGGACCATCCACTTTAGCCTGTGTTTATCATTGCCATGTGCATTCAAGACTGCCTTGACGGTGCTGGAGAAGGAGACTGATAGAAGAGTATTAGATATAAGACAGACTTACCAAAATTGGCTGTAGTTGATCCAAACGCTGGTTTCTGGAACATGTTGTGGGTATTGGTACTGGTTGCACTTATTAAATTCACTGTTCACTTAGATGTCCAAACTTCTTATCAATTAATATGTTTCATGTTGATCTTCTGTAACAAAATAATAATGATATCAGCCCTGTATATAAACTGTCCCACTGCTGGGCCTAGGCCTTTATAGGCCAGTCTGTTTCAAAGAAAATACACAACATTTCTACCTAGAGGAGGTTTTTACCATCGGTCTTCGCCAGGCGGCAATTTGCTCACTGCCTACTCACGTAAGTAAAAATTGTCATATTTTTTTGCACATTGAAATGTAGACTATATTTTGTGGTGCATTTATTGTTAACAACACAAAAAACTAATTTCAGGATTTAAAAGTATCACGTGATTAAAATCTATACTAATATTATAAAGCTGAAGAGTATGTTTGTTTGTTTGAACACGCTAATCTCAGGAACTACTGGTTCGATTTGAAAATTCTTTTAGTGTTGGATGGCCTATTTATCGAAGACGGCTATAGGCTATAATATCACGCTGCGACCCACGGGGTAGGCGCAGTAACGATAAAAGCGGGTGAATCCGCGGGAACATCTTGTAAATAATAAGATGGAAGATCATAATTAGTGTCTTGGTTAGAGGAAATGTCAGATTTAGAAGATCCTAGTTCACAGTTTGTAGACAAGAATGTATCTTGAAAGTGATCTATCTTTTCCACACAGTGAGCATAACACGGGCACAGAACAGTCAGCAGACAATGATGATTCTGATAAGAAAGAAACTTCTTCAATTTATTTGCCCTGCTAAATACCATCTACTTGAAACCAATAACATCTACTTCAGAGAGAAGCCGTAGCCGTTCACCATCTAACACAATATGTCATCAGCGCTGATCTCGTCATTGCAAACGTACAATACAACCAGGTGTTTAATCTCCAACACGTAGGCAGTAATGATGATGAAACGTTACCACAATAAGTTCACCGTAGGGACAGTATTTAAAAGAGATTGCAATGGTTCTAGTTAAGCCATATATGAGCCACAAGGTCTTCTATTGAGAAATTAAATGTTCCTTTGAGAAACCAAATTGCTGGCCTATAGAACAAGCATCATCTTCAAATAAGGAGGGCAAATTTATACTAATATTATAAAGCGGAAGAGTTTGTTTGTTTGTATGCACTAATCTCAGGAACTACAGGTTCGATTTGAAAAATTCTTTTACTGTTGGATAGCCTATTTATCGAGGAAGGCTACAGGCTATATAACATCACGCTACAACCCACGGGAGCGGCGCAGTAACGATAAACGCGTGTGAAATCGCGGGAATCCATTGTCTAGTACCCATAGTAAAAGCTCTGCTTAGTTTGGGCTAGATGGTGTTGTGTGTATGTGATAGAATATTATTATTATAGTTAAAGCAATTAGGGTTATAGGTACATAATATTGTCTTAGATTTACACAAATATTATATGCATTGAAATTACACTACATAGATTTTATTTATATGACTGTTCCATTAAGTTCCTAATATTCTACCAAGTTACTGTTCTGGGGTTGGCTTTAGAAACGGGCCGATCGAAACGGGGGTTGGTGCTGGTTGAAATATGTTGGGGGTGGGTTTTCCAACCCCCAGGAACCATCCCCACCCCGCGCACTCGTGTAGTTTTTTTTTAGGCACCTTTATAAACACGTGAATTGAAACGGCTTTTTGATGACACCAACATAATTTGTTTCGTCTTTCTTTAATAAAATGTGATACAAAAACCTATTTTTAATTATTTAAATATGTAACAAAACATTTATTGTCAAATGATCATTTTATTTCACCAAATTTTGTAAAAGATATTAGTTTTACGTGAAATGAAACGTAACTTTTTTCGCGCTAGAATCAGCAACTCAATTACTCATACATGACATGACAGCCATTTCATAAAATTTTAGACAATATCGAATTAGCCTACCCCGACTCTCCCTAGTACTTTATGCCCTACCCCTAGAGTGGTTATAAAAAGCCGGAGGCGCGAAGGGAGGGCAGCCTCCGCCAGCTGTAACAAAGCGCAAGCGCCGTACGAGCCGTAGCGGCTGAGGCTCGAAGCTGCGTAGGTGAGTGCGGATGCTTGCGCTTTGTTACGCAATGGCGTAGAGGCTGCACTTCCCGCAGCGCCGGAGACGTCCCAGTTGTAAGTTGCTTCCAAAACACCAGATTTTATGCAAGACAATATACAAAATGTCACAATTTTGAGGTTAAGTTTGCAAATTTTAAATTCGCTTTTCTCTGGAACTAGACATTTGCGCGCGATGGGGATAATTGGGGGGGTTCAACACTCCTTCCCCCTTCCGCCTCAAACACCCCCAACCCTTAATTAAATCGGCCCGTTTCTAAAGCAATCCCCTGTTCTGCAATATCTAGTCTATAATCATAAGTTGAAGTAAGACAGAGTTCTTGTGTTAACTGAGATGTGGTGCAAACGCCACAGTTGAGCGGAACATAAATATTATTCTGAGTTGCAGTTCTTGGGGTAAAACATAGTACAATGATATAACATAGTTAAACTTCAATAATTTCTAAGTAGACCTTTTAATCGTGTTCTTGAGGACAATCTTAAATAACAAAGTTAAGAATGTTGTTAACCAGAAAGTAGGTTATGTTTGCTCAACCATGTAGCCTGCAGGTAGATTCAGTGTTATTTATGTGAGTATTACTATGCAATATGCAATATAGTTCTACTGAACATTGCACAGCGACAGCCAGACACAATCGGTTTTTATTTATGTGTGGCATTCCAAGAGTAGACAGGTTACATTTTAAATTGAACCTTAACTTACATCTTTTTAAAAGTTTTATGCACAAGCATGTGTGCAAACACAAGTGCACACTATATTTCTACACTCTCATTATCCCAAGTCGATGGTAATCCAACATGAATAAACAGAGAATAGGAGTGAGGACAGGCCAACAGCTTTTAATGCATTTTGAGTCACAAGAAAGACATAAACCTGGCTCAGACAAAGTGAGTTAGTGTGTGTGCTCTAATGCATGTTGCAAAGAAACTAGTTAAAGAGACTTCTCTGGTACATAGTATATACAGTATATAAATAACTCAATAGTTTAAAAAGAAAAATTATTGTTTTCTACAAACTAGTCTAGAAAAATGCACTTGAGCTTTCGTCTACATAACTTTTTTACATATTTCTCTAGTTCGATCCTCAAATTGAGGCGTAAATATTTAACGAATGCTCATTTTGTTTATATAACAAAAAGGTTTGATGACAAAAGTAATTGTAAATGACTCATTGCAAAAGTATGCATCGAAAACGTATTTCAAAACAAGGTTGTAACTCTTGCACAATATTTACAAACATACGCGCATGTTTTTGTGTATTGATAAGTAATCTGTTTAATCAATTATAAAATATAAACAATGTTATATACATTACAGAAAACACGAGAAATTTTTACAAAAAAAGTAATAATAAATGCACCATGGATTCTAACCTCACAATTTTGTATTTACTTTTAAATGTTGATGTAAATTGTACGTTAATTCGGAAATAAACTAGAATAAATGGTTTAGGTTATATTATTTTCAGTTTTTTGAAATCAAACAACGCAATAATTTATCAATCGAAAAGTGATATGAATCAGCCAAGTAAAACGGGGGAGGTCGTCTGAAAAATTAGTAAAAGTATTTAAGGACGCATATTCAGGGTACCTACTTTTGACAAATTTAGTAATTAAGGTTATTTATTATCTTAATGTCGTAAAGTGAACAGTGTAACAATATTTTGTCCTCATATTTAAGAAACGTAAAGATAATAAAAATCATGAGAAGAATTGGATAATATTGAAAAGCGGTTACACCGTTCAAATCAGCAGGGTAATACAAATACACGTAAAATGATGTAAATAGTATACTTACATAAAATAGAATGCAGAATCCAGTGAAATCGGCCAATGCCGACACACTTTTTTGGTTAAAATCAAAGAAGCACACTTATTTAACACTTTTTACATGAATTCAGCGAATAAACAACATGTAAAACCTCTCGCGCAATGAGTTGAGTGACCAACGCTCCGACAGGAGTAGGAGTAATAATAATGTTCCACAGATTAAGTAGAGAATCTATGGACACAGAGTCCACAGACCGCACAGACTGTTGTCGTTTATTGTTGAGATTGAGCAAACTTGCCAATTATATAAATTTACTCGTTAGTCGATGCACTCGACTATTCAACTAATAAATAAATTGATATTTATTACAATCATTTAATATTTATACGATTTTATCATTTCTATGATTATTTATAGGTTGAATAGTATAATAGTATAGTAATAGTATTAATAGTTTCAATAATTTAATTAGCTTAAAAATTATTAAAGTTTAATAGTAATAGTAGAGAAACAATTTTCAAAATTTTGTAATAAAGTGTCAAATAAACAACGCGATAAAATCCATATATAGTTGTTTAATTTCATTGAATATTAAAATTATTTAAATATTTATTATATTTCTGGTTATTTTAAACTTTGATAATTTTACCTTATATATAAATACATATTTTTTTCATTTAGCATAATAATAACTAACTCACACAGAATAAGATCTAAAACATTCATATCTACACATAATTATAAATTATTTATTATTACCGTAGACAGAGTTCTATCTACGATTATTACATAATGCTGAAACTGTGTTGTAACTATTTCTGAGAATTTTAATTCTCGGAAAGAATTGCATCACAATTTCTAATATTGTGTAATGAGTAAGAAATACAAGGATTCCTTGTTTATTACGAAATAAACTTATATATTTTATAAAAGCAGCGATAGCCTAATGAGACCGTTGGACTGCCATGCCATGCAGAAGTTTCGAGTTCGATGACGAAAGACGAAGATGGGACACTTACCGAGATACTAGTCGCGGCAAGTGTAGCAAGGTATTGCTACATATTAATATGGAACCTAATAAAACTGGGCTATAGGGATGGGTGTTTGATGGGCTGGTATAACGAAAGTTATAGATAAAAAACAGCGTCTGCCTGATATACTGTTTTAGTGCAAAGTCCGAATGGCAGATGGTGACTCGCCGAATCTCTAGATGGGCCCCCTGCATACCCACCATAGGCATACAAGCCAGCAGCAGGCAACACCGGTGTAAGCGGTTAGGGATGTCGAGCGGTACGGCGCCGGTTTCACTATCACAGACCTCGTGACAACCAAGACCTGGAGCGGGTTTCTCCGTAGTTATGCCCTTGAAAATGACATTTCCACCCACGAGCATATAGCTCTAGTGGCCTCCCTCTGATCAGCCGACCAAGACAAGCCAGAGTTGAGAGTCCTGCGGGCGCAATTGAAGTTCCATCCCAGCCAGCCAATAAAGGCAAGTGAGGGACGAGGGCCTAACCGATTCTCCGAGGCATTTAGGTCCGCAGTGTTGCCACTTACATTCAGCTCACCACATTTTTAATATACAAAGTGATTGGTTATACAGAGTGGATATATTATTAAATTGCAAGCATGATAGAAAATATATAATAATAAAAAAATTCTCTTGGTCAATATGGCCAACGCCTTTAATGCGCAACAGAGAACTGAAACAGTTCAAGCTGATAAAAAGTTTTATTCTCATTCTGCTTATAATGATGAGGAGTAAAAGCTATCATTGTGAAGAAATAAAGAGTAAATGAGAGTTATAGTTAGTGAAATTGCACTTTATAACGTTAGTGTATTCTGTATACATACCTACTATGTAAATTCTTATCCTTCTTATCCTTATTCTCCTTCGTCGTGCCTGAGAATTATGACCACCAAAAGTATCATTGCTGGTCATGGCTCTCTAGGTTTTGTCATTTGCAGTTTATTGACTATGTAAATAGAGTGGAACCAATTGCATATATGACCACGCGCCTTACGAATACGCACAGGCTTTAAATAGAAAAGTATCATTCGGATATAAGCCGTGGACGCGTTTCATAAAAAAAATATTGTTACCATATGTCTAAGATTTCTGCTTTGTTAGTCACGTGGCATAAGTTTACGGTTCACCATATTGGTGCTAGTTTCAAGTCACAAATTGGCCAAAGTAGTATTGGGATTTCCATTGGGAACATTAAACTCCGGCAATGTAAACGATAGGAAACTAGTTCTTAAAACATAGGTAAAATATGACTGAAATAAAAGCTCTCTCAGGGATTTAGGGCTGTATGGATTTAAGCCATTTTCTAAAGAATAACTAAATCAGAATTCTAACATTGTTTTAATTAAGCTTGAAGTTGAACTCTCTCTTAGGTATACGACATATAGATCTGTAAATATTTGTTTTGAAATACTGATGTAGCGTCATCAACTCATCACAAAACAATGTAAAGTAATATGACGTCATTCTTGCACTTAATGTAATGCGTAGGAGAAAATTTTCCTTATAGAGGAAAACAATATATGCAATTGCCAAAAGTCGACTAATAGCATTTTCAAACTGTCCACCTCTAACTTTGTATATGGTATCACCAAAGGAAACATGTATCACTGATAATGGCGGAAAAGCGGCAATCGTTGTCGTTGTCAGTGTTTTACTAAAATATATGGAGAACTATCCAATATGGATCGAATGCTGAATTCTAAAAGGGAGAAGGAGTCGATATATGAAATATACCGAGCATGTCGGCTTTGTGGCGGTGGTGCTGGCTACAAAATGCCGATTATTCAAAACATAGTTGATTTGGACGAGGCCGATGTGGAACTTAAACAAAAAATACGCGATTGCGTGCAAATAGAGGTAATTATAACGAAAAATACATTGAACTTATAAAATATATTAAGCGCAATTACTAACCTAATTTAAGATATTTCAAACATATTATTGGGTAATTATTTGTGTTTTAATAATATATTTGTTGTCAAACAAATCGGAGAAAGTAAAAAATATATTGTGTTTTATTGTTCTAAAACCATTCAAAGATGTATATATAATATATAGAAAGCAATCCCGCAAACTTAGGTTTAATTCAACTTTCACAAATACTATGTTTAGAATAATAAATATTTTTAAAAATGAGGTTACATCTTGCAGCTACGATTATTGTAGTAGTAATTATTATTGCTTATACTGTAATATTAGATAACTAATATATCTTTAAGAGTGCCACTGATTATAGAGAAAGACAACAATAATCTTTTATATACCTTTTACAATAACTAAGTCAAAAGTCAAAGTCAAAGTGTTTATTGCGAACTAAGTGTAGATACATAAGGTGTTTAGTAAAATTATAGTGCTTAGAACTTAGTGCCTTTTACAAGCATTGCAATATTATTATAATAAACGAATATTTAAAAATTATTTTCTACTAACAATTATAATTAATATTACTTAGTACTTACATCTAAACCATATAATATTATAAGTTTTTACAAATCTGTTATTTTATTATTGCACAATATAATTACATACATACGCTTACAAATCAAATAAATTTCTAACATCACAATTATGTTTTTTCTTTATTAAATGTTTATTTATTATATTTAGCTTATTTATTACATTGTTTTTATAGGGTCTTAGTCGAGGTTGCGGATCGTCATGGCATTTATTTAGGCGTTTATGTTCAGTGTTTTATTAATTTTTATTTATTTTCTAAGAATTCTGTAATTGAATAATAGCAGGCATTCATTAAATAGGTTCTGATTTGCTTGTTGAATGAAGGTAGGGTAATGGCATCTTTTATAGTTTTAGGCAACTTATTGTATATTTTTACTGCCATGTAGTAAGGACTTTCATTTAACATCTTTATTCGGGATGGTGGTAAGTGTAGTCTATCTTTATTGCGAGTGTTTATATCGTGGACATCATGTTTTGTAGAGAAGGTATGGATGTTTTTATACACAAAGGTACAAATATCAAGTATATATATTGAGGCGAGTGTTAGTATATTTAGTTTTACAAAATATGGTTTGCAACTCTGTGTATTATCTATTTCTGCAAGAATTCGAATACATTTCTTTTGAATAATGAATAATTCCTCCACGTTTACACTATTGCCCCACAGCATGATGCCGTATCGTAACCATGAGTATGCGTATGCGTAGTACGCGGATAAAGCTGTTTCTAAGTTAGTGCTGTGTTTGATTTGGAAGAGAGCATATGTAAAACTTGACAATTTAGATGTTATCTGTTCAATGTGGGCCTTCCAGTTGATATGAGTGTCTATGTTTATTCCTAATAATCTAAACGAATTAACTTCTTCTGAAACTGTATTTGCATGAATAATGTTTATATCGAGGGGAGGTTTCTTGTGTGATCTGAACTGCATGAGTTTTGTTTTATTTGAGTTTATTTCCAGGTTATGATCGGCAAGCCACTGTGTAATAGTTTGGAGTGTTTCTTGGATTAGATGATTGTAATTTTGTATGTTGTCACATTTTATTAAAACAGAGACGTCATCTGCAAATAGTACGGGAAGCGAGATTGTTGGGTCTAATATTTTTGGCAAGTAGTTAATATATATTAGAAACAATACGCACCCTAGTACACTTCCTTGAGGGATGGAATGAGTTAGCTGTCTCACTTGTGACCGCACGGATTTAATTTCTTTTTTATTACTGTCAAAATGTTCAATTTGGGTTATTTGCGTTCTATTATTTAAATACGATCTAAACCATTCGTACGCCGTTCCACGTATACCGCAACCGTAGATCTTCGTTAAAAGTATGTCATAAAGAACTTTGTCATAGGCCTTCGTCATATCCAATAGAATACCTACGACGTGTTTTTTGTCGTTAATATGTTGCAGTGACGTTTGTACGTATTTGTATACTGCTAGTGTAGTTGATTTTGATTTCCTAAACCCATTCTGGCTATCATCCAGTATGTTGTACTTCTCTAGAAATGTGTACAGGCGGTTACACATGGCTTTTTCAAACACTTTAGCGAAAGTCGGTAGTAAAGCTATGGGTCTATAATTATTTGGAGTTAAAACATCCCCTTTTTTGTGTATAGGTTTTACTAGGGAGATTTTAAGTAAATGTGGGAATTGTCCGTCGCGAAAGCTTTGGTTGATTAACAGTTTTAATGGGATAGATAGCTCAGTTGCACATTGCTTTAATAATATAGGTGGGATACTATCTATTCCGCAGCTATGTTTATTTTTAATTATTTGAATTATTTTGACTATTTCTATTTGATCTACTGGCCGTAAGTATAGAGAGCATAAGGGGGGGTTTACAACTGGCTGTCCGGTCGGCTTGGTGGAGTTGGGTTTATTTTGGTCTTGTCCTATAGTCGCAAAGTAATCATTAAACAAATTGCATATTTTTGTTGGACATTTAATTAGAGTATTATCAATTTTTAATGTTAGATTTTCCCTTTTATTCATTGTCATTTTACCAGTTTTTGTGTTGATAATTTTCCACATTGTTTTTACTTTGTTGTCGGAATTTTCCATTAGTCTAGAATATTCTAGCTTTTTTGAAGTTTTTATTGTTGATTTTAAGGTTTTTGAATATTTTTTGTAGTACGTTTTTACAATATTATTATTGTCTGTTTCGTTTAATATAGTTCTAAGGGATCGTTTATGTTGACATGATTTTTTTATACCGTTTGTAAGCCAACCTTTCTTCGGCGTTGATTTTATTGTTATTCTTTGTTCAGGTATATATTTATTTAAGTGTTGTGTTATTATGGTTATAAAATTGCTATAATTTGTGTTAATATTAATGTATTCCTTTATAATATCCTCCCAATTTATTTCACCTAGCGATTTCTTGAAGCACTGTATTTTTTCTTTTGTAAATATTCTTTTTTTCATGTAATATAATTGGTTTTTGCTGAATGTTTTGTCTAGATTAAATTTAATTGTGATAGCTTTATGGTCAGAGAGGCCATAATCCTTTACAGATGACTCGCTTATGAGGGGTTTGTAGTTCGTGAATAGTAAGTCAATACAAGTAGATGTTGTTTTAGTTACTCGTGTAGGCTCGCGGATCAGTTGTTTTAAGTTATGTGTTTGCATAAAATTGATTAAGTTTTGAGTATATTTATTTGTATGGTTTATATTAACATTAAAATCGCCTCCTATTATTATGTACTTATGACTATTTTTTATATCTAACTTTCGTAAAACTTTCTCTATTTGCTCGTTAAAAATGTCGGTATGGCGATCTGCTCTATAAATGCCTATCAATAATATACAGTTAAGTTTAGGAACCTCGATTGCACTTATTTCTATAATATATTCTTTAGACAGATTAACAATATCTATTCTTTCTACATATTCTATTTGTTCTTTTATAAATATACATACTCCTCCACCTTCACGGGTTTTACGGCAGAAAATAGACCCTATTTTATAACCCGAAGGCAAAATAGAACGACAGTACTGTTCGTTTTTCCACAGTTCAGATAAAAATAACATATCAGTATTATAATCCAATAGTAAATGTTCTAATAAATCAATCTTATTACCTATGCTTTGGATGTTTTGAAATATAATCGTAGGGTTGCTAACGAAATGTCTTTTTGATGGTATCTTGTTGAGGGATTCGGCGTGTTTCGGTTTCTGACTGCTCTATGCTTTCGTTGCTAATTCGTGTCATGTTTCCTGTATATATGGCCGGTTCTGTGTTTGTTGGTGTTATTTTTTCCGTCCGGATTTTTGTAGGGTTATGTTCTTGGCCATTTATAAATAATTTGTTGTCCTTAATTACAGCATGGTCACCGTTATTTCTGGCCATTCGGAGGTAATACTCAAGTTGGTGTCGTTGTTTCAGTGTCTTTTTATCCATAAAAGGTTTTACAGATAAACCTGTGTTCTTAAATTCTCTGTAATTTTCAGTTATATATTTTGTCACACGTTTGCTCATTAGTTCAATTTCTAGTGGTCTTGAGCTGCCGCGTCTGCCTATTCGTTGTATGTCTTCAATGTATGGATCAATATTAATATTTAAAATGTCTTGAAACGCGTGTGAAACACGGTTGTAAATGTCATATTCCGTTTCTTGGTAGTTTTCATTAAGACCATATAAGACGATTTTATTAGAATTCTTCAGTTTTTCCAGTTCTTGTTCAATATTTTCTATGTTTTGATCAATTTTTCCAATTTTTGCGGTGGTTTCTTTTTGATGGCTGTGATGGCCTAGTAAATTAGACTTGTCAGTGGTAAAATCTTTTAGCTATTGAATAGTATTATTTGAGACTAGATGTTCCCGCGGTGTCATCCGCGTTTATCGTTACTGCGTTGCCCCCGTGGGTCGTAGCGTGATGTTATATAGCCTATAGCCTTCGTCAATAAACAGGTTATCCAACACTAAAAGAATTTTTCAATTGAAACCAGTAGTTCTTGAGATTAGCGCATTCAAACAAACTAACAAACTCTTTAGCTTTACAATATTAGTATAATTATATTTTGTAATAAACACATAATGAAAGTGTTCTCCCTTCAACCTGTTAAGTTTCGTAAAGATACAAATAATTAAAAACCTATTGTATCTGTCCGCTTGTGTGCCGTTGCATCTCAATAGTTAAATTATAGCTATGGTCAGTGTAATGGTGGATTACTTAAATTTATTTAACACTAGCTTATGCCCTTGGCATTGCTTGCGTAAAAGGAAGTTAGGTTATATTAGTAACAGTAATTCTTTTTTTAAATATTGTCTATGTTACTCAGTGAAAATACAGCTTTCTGAAGGTGAAGGAAGTTTTAAAATCAATTCTGTTTTATTAAATGTTGAATCATTACAAATAAACAAAACAAAAAATCATATCTTTCCTCTTTATAATATTAGTATAGATATAGATAGATTAAATTTTCATTACTTATTAATCTGTAGTGTTAACTGTAAAAAGTCCTTATTGAAACATATATATATAACCCTAAAAATTTAAATAGTATAATATCTAAAGCAGTTCAGCAATTTATGGAAATATGACAGTTACTGTCTCTTTTATATTGTAATTATGTTTTGCCTGGCGTTGGTCCCATGGTTCTTAGGCTGGATCTAATAGGACCCATGTATATTTTTTTTAAATACAGTAGGCGCTCGGTAATCCAGTACCTGTTTTTTCCTCTATGCTGGATTATCGGATTTGTATGGAAAGTAAAGACTTTATACATACAATGTAAAATAAACTCTACATGTCATAGATAGTCAAGGTTAGACTGAGACTGCCTAGCGATAGCTAAATTACACAAACAATTCAACAGCTTTGGAATCCGGCATTCGGTTGTGTAAAATGCTGGATTACTGAGCGTGCCGGATTGGTGAGCGCCAGATTACTAAGCGCCTACTGTATGAATGAAGCCAGAGAAGTGTGTCAGGATCGTAGCAAATGGAAATCCGTAGTCTCTGCCTACCTCTCTGGGAAACAGGCGTGAATCTATGTATGTATGTATGTACTGTATCTCTTTAGCCCACAAACTATCTCTATATGGCTGAAGTTATATATGACTAGCTGTTAAATGTGACTTCGTCCGCGTAGATTTTAACTAAGAAGTGTTTGTCCCTGCAGAACCCTATTTTTTTTCTAAAATCAAAGTAGTTACTCCTTATAACATCAGCTATCTGCCAGTGAAAGTCTCGTCAAAATGGGTTCAGCCGTTTCGGAGATTACCCGGAACAAACAGGCAGACAAAAATTTCAAAAATAGATGTTTTCGTATAGGAAGGTACCTTATATACTTTCATATGCATTAGATAAAAAGCTGTTATTTTGACATTACAAACACACACTTCAATTTTATTTATTTGTATAGATTAGGTATTTCTTACTTTTTGTTTCATAGTTTATTTAATGGTATGTAATTAATAACATAATGACATAAACTCACAATTAGTTTACATTTACCTATTTTCTCAATTGTTATTAATAATTTTTACACATGTTTATGAGAATTGGAACAGTGCTATATTTTATATCTGATAATGTTTGTTAATTGAAAAAAAAATTTTTATGAAACTATAATTAACCTCTAGTGTGCCAGGGGCTCGCATGCGAGCCAGCAAAAAGCTCTTGTTTATATTTTACTACGTAGCTGACATCATAACAAATTCTGTAGTACCATTTTTTTGATTCTACGAGCTATGAGTGGGCCGGTAATTAACAATAACAAAATCTCAAGTGGCACGCGGCGATAACGGGCGATAATGTAAACATCCAGCTGTCTCACAAGAGGTTAATATTGATTTACATATTTTGTAATCAGTAAATTCTAAATTAAAACTATGTTATATATTTGGCAACCCTATTTGTCTATGCTTAAAAACAAAGGATTTCAGGGGCTTCCCCAAAACCTATACCAATGCTTACTAAGCATTGAGGCCATTGAGGTGGAGAGAGGAGTGGGTGAGGTTACTTTTCGTGATAAGGTTGAGGAGAGGGTTATGTATGATTAAAAATATACAATAGTAAAAAGATGTAATGGTATTTTCGTATTTTCCTAGCAAATGGAAATCCGTAGTCTCTGCCTGCCCCTCTGGGAAACAGGCGTGAATCTAAGTATGTATGTACTACACTCTCTGTATCTTAGTGGTACCTATAACATATTGATATTGCAAAGGTACTCGCGTACAAGAGAAACTTATGACAGAACATTTTGACTCGTTAAAATACAGTTTGTTAATATTGCCCATTCTACCACTCTTTGTAGATCTGCTTGTAATCGTTTACAATATTTTTGGAGAGTGAACCATTATCTTAGTTATTCAGTAATGATGGCTGCTGAAAAACAAACAAAACGACAGGGAAATCGTAAATCCAAATCCTAACTTATATAATAAATGCGAATGTGAGTTTGTTTGTCACGCTTTCAACGCCTTAACTACTCGACCGATCATCATGAGATTTCGCAGACACGTTGTCGGGGGAAACGTGGATAAAACTGCAAACAACTACTATAAATACGTTATATGGGTTCCAGGTCCATCAGGATGACAAGATGCCTCCACTTATATGTGAGTTATGCGTCGATAAGGTGAATGATTTCTACGAGTTCCTCGAGATGTGCCGTCAGACTAACAAACGCACACGGCTGAGGCTTGGACTGCCTCCGCAGTCACTGCCGAGAGGAGCTGTAAGTAATAATAATATCAGCTTTATATTAAACTGTCGAACTGGTTTACACGGGCCTCTTCTCAGTGTGATGTGACCATAGTCCACCATGTTGGTCCAGTGCGGGTTGGCAGACTTCACATATATTCGAGAACATTATGGAGAATTCTCAGACATGAGTAGTATAGCCTCGCTGATTTTAGTATGAATGGGTCGGCTCGACCGGGGAAGGAGTACCCTCTCACAGAATATCGACGTGAAATAGCAGCGTTCTTACTGTTGTGTTTCGTTTGATGAGTGCGAGTGCCGGAGGCCCAAGCACCCTCTTTACCCCTTCCCGCTTCTTCTCCTTCCCACTTCCTTTTTTTCCTAAAGGGTCGGCAACGCGCAAGTGATGCTTTTGGTGTCGCAGGCGTCCATAGGCTACGGTGACCACTTACCACCAGGTGGGCCGTATGCTTGTTTGCCAACTCGTATATAAAAAATAAAAAAACATTCGGGTTACCTCACGATGTTTACCTAAACGATAATTAAATATTTAATTTGTACATAGCTTAGTTGGGCTACTAAGAAGATGGATCAGAAACGATTGCATGTAGCAGAGATGAGAATGTTACGATGGATGTGTGGAGTGACCAGAATGGACAGAATTAGGCATGAACACGTAAGAGGTAGTCTGAAAGTGGTGCCTATAGACGAGGTGAAAGGAAATCGGGATTCAAAGTTGGGGTGGGCAGTCCGAGGGTGTGTGGCAGGTTCCTTCCTCTCTTCCCAATAATTTAATTAGAATCTTAGTTAGTTTAACAGATCTTTGACCCCACGAATGGCGTAGTGGATTAGGTGGTTGCCTGACCACTTGCCGCGAGCCTGGATTAGATCTACAGCTTAGTCAAAAAATTGTGTGATTCTCAAAATTTGATATATATTTCAGCCCGACGCCGGTGACTGTATCCTTGGTTTGACTGAACCGGTGTTCGTGAACGAAGATTCTGATGGGGAGCCGCTGTCTAAACACAAGAAACTCAATAGAACCAAGGTTAAAAAGGAGCCTGTTGTCAGAATTAAGGTGAATTGTTATTCTATTACTGTGGTGTTTCTTGAAGTGGGTGTTAAGGCCCCCTTGTGGGCATTAGAGGTCTATAATGGGTGGTATATCTATATATACTAGCGGTCGCCTAGTGTTCGAAATTATAATGAATATATGTCATTATATATGGATATAAGTAACCATAGTTACGCGCTTCGACTGCGTGAGGCAATGCATGGTTGTGTGCGTGTAGTGTTTTCCATTAATTTAATGTATTTCTAATGCATGTTTTATATAAATATTAGGATTCGCCCCTCCTCCAAATAAACTTTAACTGTGCCAAATTTCATACTCCTCCATCCGCGCAAGTTTCCTAAAAAGGGGTACAAAGTTTTTGCTTCACGTATTAATATATAGATATTACTAGGGTTTGTCCGCGTCTTCGCTCGCGTAAAGTAGGTAATAGAAGCTATAGAAGGCGAAACAATTAATTTTGGTCTGTCTGTATGTTTGTACGCGCATTACGCACAAACTACTGCATGAAGGTAATTTTCAGTAATAGGTGCTTAATATAGGTTCGAGTTTAGGGACTTAAGGCGGTATATTATGACACCGAGATAAATATATTTCAATTAAATTAATTCTTTATTGTTTCCTTTTGGACCAACGAGCTAATCTATATTAATACGTGAAGCAAAAACTTTGTACCCATTTTTACGAAAATTGCGTGGACGGAGGAGTATGAAATTTGGCAATGAACGAAATTGAATGCATCATATACTCCGAGTACATTGATCGAAATTTTGTACACTAATACTACTAGTACAGAACGTGTATACTAAAATTTGTACAATTTCTACTTGTAAAATAGAATGTGTTACTGCTTATAAAATTATATTACTTATCTCATTTATTTTTACAGGTCGAGAACTTACAAGACGAACGTCTAAGCCGGTACAAGACTAAGAGACCACCAACGCCCCCCCGCGTCACTCGGCACAGCAGAAGCAAAGATGTTGATGACGTCACACTTAGTCTGCAGGTACAAATATTTATCATTAACTAGATGTGCCCGCGGTTTCACCCGCGTTTATGATTACTGCGCCGCCCCCGTGGGTCGTAGCAAGATGTTATATAGCCTATAGCCTTTCTCGATAAATGAGCTATCCAACACTAAAAGAATTTTTAAATTCGGACTAGTAGTTCCTGAGACTAGCTCGTTCAAACAAAAAACTCTTCAGCTTTATAATATTAGTACTAGCTTTTGCGCGCGGCTCCGCCCGCGTGGTACCTACATCAATAAAAAGTAGCCTATGTTCTTCTCCAGGTTTTAACCTATACCTGTGCCAAATTTCATCTAAATCGGTTGATTGGTTTAGCCGTGAAAGGGTAACAGACAGACAGACAGAGTTACTTTCGAATTTATAATATTAGTAAGGATAGATAATAATATTCACCCCATGGTCGAAATTAGACCATAATTATTATAATGCTAAATGGACGTACTTTCTGAGAAACGTGCCAGCCCACACTCGGGTCAGAATCGAGTTATTATTAGCAAATTAGTCACGGGGTTACTATTTACTAGCTGGAACAATGTGGTAGCTCTACTATCACTCTAAATATGAAATCATGACTTAGTAGCACAACCCACTTGTATGAAGAAGCAATACGGGATTGAACTTCAATCACGATTATCTCAACATGTTAACTTCGTGGGTTGGAACGTTTTTCAGAAAGTACGTCCAATTATTATAATGCTAAATAATATTATAAACTAATGTTGACCGCGGCTTCATTCGCTAAAATGTAGGTTAAGTTGATGAACAGTACTTTTTTCTGGAGGGTAGGTACCTACTCTTATGTCCTTTCTATAACCTTCGACAACGTGAATTTCGCGTTTGCATCCTAACTTTACTATACTGGGTGTAAGGGACGGCGTACCGAAAACTTTAGCAAGACGTCTTTCTATAAGTCTTCAATTAATAAAAAACGCAAAATTAATATGTTATGTAGATTATGTTATATTATTACGCGGTACGCAATGGATTGCTACCGATACATCGCACTCGACGCATGAACTCTGTTTTCAGCGCGCATAAAAACAGCTGATCTATTTAAATCACGGCCATTTAATTGCATTGCTGTATTGTAGAAAAATGTGACAGTCAGAAAAATGAAAAATTGCAGATAAGCAATTGTGATTGTTGAAAAAAATTCCAACGATTTTTAACTCAGAATAATGGTCTGCATCTAATATTTCAGTTTTCGGTACACCGTCCCTTACACCCAGTATGTTATAAAACAAAGTCCCCCGCCGCGTCTGTCTGCCTGTTCGTGATAAACTCAAAACCATGAACGGATTTTCATGTGGTTTTCACCAATAGACAGAGTGATTCATGATATGTTAAGATTTTGTTCTACCCGTACGAAGCCGGGGCGGGTCGCTAGTCTATACTATTGTTACGTGCTGGGTTCGACGGATAAGAATGTAAACAATATTATCGACTAAAACACGTTTTATTCTAGCACACAATTAATTAAAAACACAATAAACGCTATACTACACTTTTCCACTGTAACCGCTTCAAACTCTAGTATATTCGCTTCGATGAATACTTGACCGCTTACGATTGTAAACTGATTCGGCGAGCGCTTGCCTTGCCCCTTTTATACGCGGTTAAAGCGTTTCTGGAGTTTTCTAGAAACGCCATACCCGACATGTAAACAGTACGAAGATTCGAGAATGTTCCAGTGTTATCTCTAATATTCGCGTACTTACTAAGTAGTTCCGTAAGACGTCAATAGATGGCGCTGTAATAAATTATTAGACTGAACTGCCGAGTCTTCCCCAGAATACCGAGAGATGGCACTGGGTGTAACACTATTAATATAGAGGAGGATTTGATTTTTTATTTGTAAGGAGTTTTACACCATTAAAAAGCTATCCGAGTAACATAGAACATATTTTATCCTTTGGAATGACCCATGACTTATTACAACAAAAAAAAACGCTACCGTTGTGCGTCCGTGACCCCCCTACAGGGGTGTCAAGAAAACTCGTTGTGATAGGTCACGAAAAAAATACCAAAGATCCTTGACTCCCCCGTAGGGGTCACGGACGCGCAACGACGTCAACGTCCATGACTCCACCGTAGGAGTCATGGACGTTTCAGAAGTTATTTAAAAAACGCGAGCAAAGGCTAGTATATTATAAATGCGAATGTGAGTTTGTTTGTTTGTTACGCTTTCACGCCTTAACTACTCAACCGGTCATCATGAAATTTCGCATACACGTCAGGGGAACAGAAGAGCACATAGGGTAGGTCCCTCCAGGAAAAGTATTTAGAATTTAGGAAATATATATAGGGCTGATATTATTCTATAATAATGCTAGACTAATTTGATAAGACTGATGTTATATTTTCTGTTTTAGGATAAACCCAAACCATCAAAGATGGCGCCCAAATCTATATTAAAAAAGGAAAATAATGTTAAGATATTTTCTAAATATAAATCTTCTAAATACTATTGATTAGTTTAGTTTATAAAAAGACAACTGACGCACTAGAAATAATTCTTGTGTCTCAGGGGACTTACAAATATTCCAACAAAAAAAAAGTATATATATATATATTAGTATCTTATCTTATCTTATGTGTGGGGGCCAGTCAGTGCAGACCGGCGACACTTCGACCCAGTGGGATCTTTTGTGTCGGCCCCAAGAATTAACCCTTAGCTATCTCCTTATGAATGTACTGCATCAGCCGCAGTGTACAATTCAGAGGGAGAAGCCTGAAGTCTTCAGGGCTTGGATATGTATTAGTAAGAAGTTGATTATTACACAAATTGTTATATATATATATATATATATATATATATATATATATATATATATATATATATATATATATATATATATATATATATACATCATAAGTATCTAAACATGAAAACAATAAATCGACACAGTCTTCCTACACTCGACTATTTTTGCAAATTAGATTGTCTCCTAAGATACACGCCTTTTTTCCTAGTTTAGGAGACAAGGTTTAACAATTATACTGCCAAAACATTTTTTTGTCATTGTACTTACCTTTTATGTATCTGCTAATGTACAAAACTGTAAAATTATTTTTTGTGTTTTGTAATATTTGTGTAATTAAATATTTTTTTTATTATTTTTTTTATTATTATTATATAACAACGGACACAAAGAATATCCAGTCTCGGTACAA
The DNA here is from genome assembly GCA_963564715.1 of Catocala sponsa. Taxonomy (NCBI): domain Eukaryota; kingdom Metazoa; phylum Arthropoda; class Insecta; order Lepidoptera; family Erebidae; genus Catocala; species Catocala sponsa. The sequence continues at coordinate 6,244,065 of OY751356.1, read as the reverse complement.
CCATAAATGGATCGCACAATTTTTTGTCTCGTTTGGGATTCGAACCCACAACACTAGCCGCGGTGGCGACCATTTAAACCACTACGTCATCCGTTTAGTCAACCATTAGGCCTACGCTACACTTGACGGAAATTCCGTCGCCGAACTTCTGTTACGGTAAATCCGTTATTAAACTTTGCAGCCACATTGAATATTCCGTAGCAGATTATCAGTCGACTACCAACGCTTACACAGTGTGGTCACTCGTAATGGGTCCGATAGAAGTGATAGCTATTTATGAAGCTTTAGTACAAGAAAGAAGAAGAAAGCGTAAATATTGGGTTCATCACATAAATACTCTTCGATTAACAATTGGGTAATTTCACACCTTGAGCCGCGAGTCTGCCGCCGAATGTGGCGCGATGCATATAAACACCTACAATGCGACGTTGCTGATCTTCCGCCGATGGAAGATCGGTGCGCGGAGGACGGGACATACGCCGAGAGCAAGCGGCCCCCGACGGAGCGACCGATCATCCGCGCAGTGTGCCTGTTATTGGTCATTTATATGCAATAACTTGTATAGGCGTTCCGCCGCAGCAGATCCGTGACGGAATTTCCGTCAAGTGTAGCGTAGGCCTTATTGCATTTAATGTATATTAGGTCCTTAACTATGAAATTGCCGTTTAAGTCCTAAATCTAATTCGATGGTTTCTGTACAAAATGTAATGGTTATTGTATAAATTTATATATATTTCGAGAATAGACTATATACATTTTGAATAACATACATACATAGATTCACGCCTGTTTCCCAGAGACAGGCAGAGACTACGGCTTTCCATTTTTTTATTTTATTTTATTTATTAGGGACAAAAAACAATTACATGTTAAAGTATTACAATATAGTGTTTTACATTAAATTATCAAACATATAATCAACACCATTGTCCACGGATTAACAATGGAAAATGAAAGTGATAGTGAATACAATTGAATGAATTTGACAATTAATAACAAACAAAATCTAAAATGAAACGTTGTACTTAACCTAAAGTGATTTAAACAATTCCATTTGCTACGATCCTGACACATTCTCTGGCCTCATTCACTTTCATCACATTCCTCATACACGCCCGTCGGTTCAAGGAGCTCTTAACCTGGCCTTTGTCCAGAACGCCTCCGATCTGATCGAGAAACGTTCGCCTAGGTTTTCCTCTTGCGACTGTTCCATTCACACTAGCCTTATAAACTTTCTCAGTCAGTCTTACATAATAAAACAAACATGAATAACATGTATTATTGATAACAAATATCAATAACCTTATATATAATTTGTAATTGTAATCGGACTCCCTTTTCCGCATTTGAACTCCAAGTTGGTCTATTATGCGTGAGAGTCGGCCGGTTATGGAGATAGCCAGCCCAACTCCGCCTAGAAGCACAGAAGATTCCTGGGGTATTCGCAGGCCTCGCGGACTGGCCTCGGGATGTTGAGGATTTCCTTGCGTTGTGCTGTTACTCCCACACATTTCAGGACTTCATGGGCAGCAGATTCTTCTTCGGTCAGACATCCCCTACAGAGTGGGCTGTCTGTTGTTCCGATGTTGTACAAATGTTGATTCAAATTCAAAATCAAAATCATTTATTTTGCGATATATGGGTATTACAATAATAGTTGTTACAATTTAAGCAGTGAGTACCACCATATTTCAACCAGGCTGGCATGCAAAATGTTACATAAAATAAGAAAATTAAATAATTCAATTTCAATAGGTATCAGAATAAGAAATAATATTTACCAACATTATATTATACATTTATGTCAATTTATAAATCTTACAAAATTATGATGTCAATATTATCAATAAATATTTAATAAGACAAACACATTATTAATAACCAAATAAAAATAAAATTAGGTATGGTGTATAAGTATGTCAATTAACTGGAAATGTCAAATTAGAATATCTATTTTGTTTGCTATGTATTCACAACATTTTGTCCTCCAAATATTCATGGACCGAGTAGTCATTTTCGTAATAATATTGATTTTATTCTATTCCTAAAGATATTAAATTCAGTAATCTGTAATATTGATTTGGGTAGTATATTGTAAATTCGTGATGCCATACACAGAATACTTTTATTTAATAAAGCTGTCTTATTTGATGGCATACATATAGCCAATTTGTGCCTTTTACTATATCGTTTTGTGAATAGTTGGATGTTTTTTCTTACGAATAGCAGTACTTCTATTATATATAAACATGGTAGTGTTAATAAGTTCAGCTGTACAAAATAAGGTTTACAGCTTTCTGTAGGTTTTATATGACATATAGACCTTACACATCTTTTTTGCGCAACAAAAGAAAATTCTTTATTAGTTGAGTTGCCCCAAAACATGATGACATATCTTAGAAGAGGCACAACATATCCATGATATGCAGTTAGGACGGTTGTTTGACTGGCTGATTTTCTTAATATGTACAACGCATATGAAAATTCAGGGGACAGTGTCCTGTTAGGATCCCCGCGATGGTCCGAAGGTCCGAAGGTCCGATCTTTGTAGGTTGAGCAGGCGGTGTGTCAGACGTGGTGAGATGGCCGGTAGGGCTGCTCTCGACTGTCTGCAGTCCGTTGTCCGTGCCCAGCGTTTATTATGTTGGCTCTGAGTGCGAAGCTGCATCCATGTTCTTAGATGTGAGAATGGTAGAGGGAGGAATGGAGGTGGACCTTCCGTGGTGGTTTCCGATCCTCTTCTAACCAGTTGGTTAGAAGAGGATCGGAAACCACCACGGAAATGATGCTGTAGATGAGTTCATCTACAGCATCATTACCCAGTGATTAGCCTTATATATAATTTGTATTTAAATTTATTTATTTATTATTCCAATTGCATATACAGGTACATGGGTTGTTAAGTACTTAATAGTTAGGCAACACTGTATTTTGCCTTGCGGCATGCAATTACACATAATACTTAAAATTAATTTATCTAATAATAACGAACAGACTGTAGGTACTTTATTAAATAGCCTATTGTAAATTATAATTATAGTTTATCACATAAATATTCACCTACGTTGTAATAACATTTTTCTAGTAATAGCTTTTTTAACTTATTTTTAAATATTTTAACATTGTGTTCATTTAGTATTAGTTTTGGTAAATGGTTATATATTCTGGGTGCCATACAAAGCACACTTTTATTAAAATACGTTGTTGTACTGGATGGCACACCAATATTTAAATTGTTTCTTCTACTTTTCAAGTTCTCAAACATATGTAAATTCTTTTTTACAAATAAAGCAGTTTCCATAATATATGTACACGGTAGACACAGAATATTTAAAGTGATAAAGAAGGGTCTACAACTATCTGTTGTTTTTAATTTACATATAGCCCTTAGACATTTCTTTTGGGCCTTAAATACATCATCTACGCCTGTGGGATTGCCCCAGAAAATGACACCATATTTTATAGTAGGAGCTACATATCCATGATAGTTAGTAAAGTTATATCGGTTAGTGTCTGCCCATATTCGTTGTTTCAATTCGCCAGAATTACATGGTGGTTGATGTTTTTGTTATAGTCTGTTTCAAATACGAAGTCCCATTTGACAGAACATCGCTAGGCAGCAATAGTAATAACTTATAACATTTAGCAAATTAATGTATAAATAAAAATAAATATTCTGTTTACTAAGTTTGACATATCGAAAGAAAAATTACATCAATGTTATTCATACCGTGTTTAATTGTAAATCTATGAGATATTTAAACTATAAGTCTAATATCGCTTCAAATCCATTTATTGATAATGAAAATATATTAAGAGGTTGCTGAATGGGATTTAAGACACGCTGCAACCTAAAAAAAATTAATACTAAATACAGTTTTACAAAAGTATTTCTCGGATAATTGTTTTTAGCTCGAGTTAGATCGATTTTATCCAATTCATATTGTCGCGTCGTCGCTATGAATGAAAGTAAAATTATTATATCCGTATATAGTAGTTTAATTTCAATGAATAACATTCGCGTAAACAGAAGACAATATTATAATATTATTATTATAAAAACAAAAAACACGACTGCTTAAAGTAATGAACTGGAAAGAGAAAAACAAGTATGACAATATCTATATAAAATTCGACTGACTAATGCATTGTTTTGTAAGCTTACTTTATCAAATCATGAAATAACTACATATGTATATTCAAATTAGTTAAATTAAATACTTTATGGTGCCGCATGCGGTAACAAACGTAGTTTTGGTAGATTTTTCTTTGCCCGGAGGTAACAAAGTATAGTTTGTCCCCGCCAGCAGCACCATAAAGCTAAATACTTTATGGTGCTGCTGGCTTTAACTAATTTGAATATACATATATTATGTAGTTATTTCCATTATTTGATAAAGTAAGCTTACAAAACAATGCATTAGTCAGTCGAATTTTACAAAGCTTCATATTTAAACACTTATGTGTGTTTAACCATAATAAATTATTGAAAATTTTATGAAAGCATTTATAAACTTATATTTTCGGTTGAGAAAACAGAGAGAGAGAGAAATTTACTGAACTGTTTGTTGGGTATGGCGGAATGTTGGTTCGAATTCTATACGGTACAAATATTTGTTTGATCATTTATTTATTTTATTAAGGTTATATAATTATATAATATAATATTTTATTATATTATATAATACAGATAGAAACATACAAGTATTTGTGTCTTAAATCTAACTGCACAACTAATTATAGGTAAACACCACATGCAACATGTTTACTGTATCAACATCTATTACTTATATAATTTAATATACTTATATATTATGTGTACTTAAATTCTAGATATGATATTACATACATACATACATAGATTCACGCCTGTTTCCCAGAGGGGTAGGCAGACTACGGATTTCCATTTGCTACGATCCTGACACACTTCTCTGGCTTCATTCACTTTCATCACATTCCTCATACACGCCCGTCGGTTCAAGGAGCTCTTAACCTGGCCTTTGTCCAGAACGCCTCCGATCTGATCGAGAAACGTCCGCCTAGGTTTTTCTCTTGCGACTGTTCCATTCACACTAGCCTTATAAACTTTCTTAGTCAGTCTTTCCTCGTCCATTCTTTCTACATGCCCAAACCAGCTTAACATACCCTTTTCTACTCTTGTAACTATATCCACTTTCATGCCGCATCTCTCTCTAATCACACTATTTCTTATTCTATCTTTCAGAGTCACACCACATATGTTTCTCAGCGCTCTCATTTCTACAGCATTTATTCTGCTCTCATGCTTCTTTTGCCATGATATGATATTATATACTTAATTTCTATTTATCACATTTTTAATCATCAAATGGTTGTTTCGTGCCTGTGTGTTCTTTGTGGCCGTTGTTTGAATGTTTGTAAAGTCCCGCGCGACACAAGAAAGGCCTCATGTAAAAGTCGATTTTTAATGAAAATAATAGAAATTGGACTGCCTCGGTGTCTCAGCCGTAATGATCGCTGTACATGAAAGGTGTCGGGTTCGATACCAGCCAAAATGTAATTAGGTTTTACGAAATGATTTTTATTTTTTTTCTTTTTCCTTATACATATTGTGACCGCCTGTTAGCTGTATAGCAATTAAGATTTCTTTTGTTTCTTTCGTCTTTCTTTCTTCTTTTTTTTCTTTCTTATTTCTTACTTATTTCTGTTTTTCTTCTTTTATTCGTCTTTCTTTTTATTCTTATTTCTTTCTTTCTTTCTTCCTTCCTTCCTTCCTTCCTTCCTTCCTTCCTTCCTTCCTTCTTTCTTCTTACTTGCTTTCTATTACGCCATCCTGCAGTCAAAATATGTATCTGAAGCTAATTTCCTTATTGTATTTTACAGAATGATTCGTCATCTAACCTATCGCCCCGTTTGAAACGTTCTCGTGACAAAGAACCTGTGAAATTGGATACACCTACTAAGAAAGTGAAGTAAGTTACCTTTTATACGTCCGCCTAATGCCCTAACCCTTTGACCGCCACGTCAAAAATACAAAAGCGTGCTCTCGGCGCTAAGCTATGATGTCATCGTTTAATACCTACATCGTTTTTGTGATGTTATGCTAATATGGAAGAAATATATAGTAAGCAGTTCACATAATATCAATTGGGATGAGTCCAGCTATATAATTAACAACACAAATAAGAAAAACAATATTTTGTTATAAGATTTGGCGGCCGCGATGGCGTAGTGGTTAGTGTAACCGACTGCCACGCCTGAGGTCGCGGGTTCGATTCCCGCACAAGTCAAACATTTGTGTGCATGAACATGAGTGTTTGTCTTGGTCTGGGTGTTCCTATGTATAATATGTACATATTTACAAGAAAAAAAGTATATATGTATGTTTATCCATTGTCTAGTACCCATAGTACAAGCTCTGCTTAGTTTGGGCTAGATGGTGTTGTGTGTATGTAGTAGAATATTATTATTAATATTAAGATTAGCGTTTAAATGTCTGTCAAGTAGTCGTGACGGTGGCGTGCTGGACACATTTTGATTTGTTATGGTCAAAAGGGGTCCTCTAGACTGAATTTCGGTCACAAAGGCCAATCTTAACGGATACTGGCTACGCAGAAATATAATAGTGCACAAGTGTGCGTAACAAGTGCACTCTCTATTCCTGAACTCTCATAGTGCGATGTGACGTCACCGACATGACCGGAGAAAGATCAGACGCACAAACAAAAAATCAAATCTTGCCTCTTTATAATATTAGTATAGATGACAATCACGCGTCTAGTATCGAGCGAGCGTATTGCGTGCTTCGTGCAAAGCACGATTTACAGTTGAAAAATAGCGTAGTTCAATCACATTTTTTATTAGTGGAATGTGTTACAAAAATTATTTAAACTTTAGGCAATAACCTAAAGTTTAAATAATTTTTGAACTCGATTCAAATATAAATAAGATACAGTACAGTCGAGATAAAATGTGGTCTACCACCCTACGGTTGACTTTCGTTTGAACGTCATGAAACAACAAGGTCGATTGCCCGTTGCAATAATTTTATGACAGTTACCATAGCACGAAGGATATGGCGAGATATCCCGACTTTTCTTATATATAAATTTCAAATATCAACTAGGTACTCTCTTATTTTGCAAACAATTTAGATGTTCGCTCAAAGATTTTTTTTTATTCCTTTTTGCTCGTGTGTAAAATAATGTTATATTTTAATTTTAAAAATTTATATGACATTGAATTTTGTAAGTGCTGTGCACACCTGTAAGTGACAAATTCACTCAGTATAATTATGTTTAATATTAAAGTATGTCGAGTGTATTAGTGAATAAGTCGTTGAAGTGCCATAATTAAATAAATAATGTTCAAAATTAATCATAGACAACTACCCTATCGTAGGATAAGAATATTATAAATGTGAAAGTTTGTGACGTGACCTTGTGTGATGGATGGATGGATGGTTGGTTGGTTGGTTGGATAGATGAACAGTTGGATGGATGGATGGACAGATGTAAGAATGTATGGATGGATGGATGGATGGATGGATGGATTGATGAATGGATGGATAGATGGATGGACGGATGGATGGATTGATGGATGTATGTATGTATGGGTGGATAGATGGATGGATGGATTGATGGATGTATGTATGTATGGATGGATGAAAGTTTGTTACTCTTTCATGCAAAAGCTACTGAACCGATTGCGATGAAAATTGGTATGTAGATAGCTGGAGACCTGGATTAACACATATGTTTTAGCCCGATATTCCCGCGGGACTTGTGCGAGTGAGACCGCGGGCTAGAGCTATTTATATATAAAACAATTTTCTATCACCAGAATCACAATCAAGCCGCCACCACCACCACCGTCAAGACCGAAACTATCACCCAAGGTATCACCGAAGTCTTCACCCCGTCTGAACCCTAAGACTAACCCACTCCGGTCGACAAGGTCCCCCCCTGCAGTGGTACCACCGAAGAGACCGCCGTCGCCACCGAGAGAGACCTTCAGTTGTACTATCTGTGGACAGCAAAACAAGACCTCGCAAGCTCGAGGGAACCATATGAGGAGTCATACTGTTAGCTTCACCAGTGTCAAGTAAGTTACTTCCTAGTCTTACTATTAGGGGTAATCCTTGTGTCGCGGCGATTATAACTGTCGTTGTAGGGATAATCCCTGTGTCGCGTAGGTACTAGCTCGCCACTATAGGCGTGTTGCTTGTATCTGGGAGGTTCGGTCTGCCGTTGTAGAGATAATCCCCGTGTCGCGGTGGTTCTAGTATTCGTTGTAGGGATAATCCCTGTGTCGCTGTGATTCTAGCTCTCGTTGTAGGGATAACCCCTGTGTCGAGGAGGTATCAACTGCTGTTGTAGGGTGAATCCCTATGTAGCCAGTCTAATTCCAGTACTAGGGATCTTTTCATTGCGGTAGTTTCTAATTTGAGATAATCCCTATGTCGCGGGTGTTTCTTTGTTACTCCAAGACTGTCACCGAAATGTTCACCTCGTCTGCACCCCAAGACTAGCCCACTCCGCTCGATGAGGCCTACCCGCCGCGGTGGTAGCACCGAAGAGACCTCCGTCGCCACCGAGAGAGACCTTCACTTGACCTCGCAGGTTCGGGGGAACCATATGAGGAATCATAGTGTTAGATTGACTAGTGTCAAGTAAATTACTTTCTATTTGGAGTTATCCCTTTGTCGCGGTGATTCTAACTGTCATTGTAGGGATAATCCCTGCGTGGCGGTGATTCTAGCTCTCGTTGCAGCGACAGTCCCTATGTTGCGGTGATTCTTGCTCGCGCTATAGGGATAATCTCTGTGTTCCGGTGATTCTAGCTCTCGTTGTACGGATAATCCCTGTGTCGCGGTGATTATAGCTCTCGATGTAGGGATAATCCCTGTGTCCCGGTGATTCTAGCTCTCGTTGTAGGGCTAATCCCTGTGTAGCGATGATTCTAGCTCTCATTGTATCGATAATCTCTGTGTCGCTGAGGTATTTACTGCTGACATAGGGTGAATCCCTGTGTTCAAAATCAAAAATAAATTTATTCAAGTTAGGTTACAAGGTAACACTTATGAATGTCAAAGTTACACAATTTTTTTTCTGTGGATTCACATTTACTGCCACGTTCAGCAAAGTAAGGGTGTAGGGCTCATGAGAAGAACGGGCAAGAAACTCATGGCCACTCTTTTTAATGGCCAAGTTTACAATAAAATTTTGTTTACAAATCATAACTGTAAGGTGCTGCAACCATTTCTCCATGAATTACTACTGAACATACTCAAGCATTTCGTAAAATTTGATGGTAGCCTCTAAACCAGCAGTATGGTAAACAGGAGCATCCACTTACATGTACATAAATAATCAAGACAAGGCATGATTGTAGTCCGTAGTTTAATCTGTTGTGTGGCATCAATATGAATAATAGAACCAATGTTCTAATTTAGTAAGAAGTCGAAGGTTATTAGTATTTTATGTTAACTTAATATACTAATATTCCTTCCTCCTTTTGACTGCCACTGCCATAGCGCTGAATGTTGTGGGTTCAAATCCCACACGGGCCAAAAATTTGTGTGATCCACAAATGCTTGTTCCAGGTCTAAGTGTTCTGTGAATCTGTTGTTTAAGTGTTTGTAAAGTCCTTGCGACAGAAGAATTATTCCTAGTGCTTCCTGTTGTCTTTTTTAATAAATAAAAAGATATGTCGGCCTCTATGGCGTAGTGGTTAGTGTAACCGACTGCCACGCCTGAGCTCGCGGGTTCGATTCCCGCACAAGTCAAAACATTTGTGTGCATGAACATGGATGTTTGTCTTGGTCTGGATGTTTCTATGTACAATATGTACGTATTTACAAAAAAAAAGTATGTATGTATGTTTATCCATTGTCTAGTACCCATAGTACAAGCTGTGCTTAGTTTGGGCTAGATGGTGTGTGTATGTGATAGAATATTATTATTAAATATAATCCTTCTGACTGTTATCAATATGATCCCCTAAATAATTATAGCTGCCTTCTAAACTAAAATATTCATTCCAGGCTAGCGTGCAACCCTTGCGGAGAATGGTTCCCCACATGGGATGAGGCAGTCTCTCACCAGAAGAGTCACAGAAATAAAAACATACCATACAGCTGTAGGAGCTGTCAGGCAGACTTCAAACGGATGGTGGAATTTGACGAGTAAGTATACTTCTGAGATACTGATGGTCAATGGTTAATAATACTCCCGCCCTCCCCTTTCCCATCCAGGACAACGCGTGCTGGGCTCAGATGCCATCCTTACACGGTAGAATCGATTGAAGCGCGCACCAACAAGTTTGGGTCCTCATACCTCTGCCGAACGATCAAGGCATGGAATTCTCTGCTAAGGCACGTGTTTCCTTCTACCTTCAATCCTGGGTTCTTTAAGCGGGGCGTGCAAAATCACCTCAGGCCGTCAAAGTAGAGACCTCAACATCACCTCAGCTACTATGAGGATACTGTTCCATACTATGAGGATATTGGTAGTCGTGGCATTGCTCACTTGGGAACAGTACTTTTTTCTGGATGAAATGTACCCTATGTCCTTTTCTGTTCAACTGACAACGTGTATGCCAAATTTTATGACGATCGGTCATCACCGCTGACTTTTCGAAGTTGTGTGCGTAAATAGTATAATAGTATAGTAATAGTATAAATAGTTTTAATAGTTTCAATAATTCAATTAGCTTAAAAATTTGTAAAGTTTAATAGTGATTATAGTAGTGTAACAGTTTTTCAAAAAATTTTGTAACAGTGTCAAATAAACAACGCGATAAAATCCGTATATAGTAGTTTAATTTCAATGAATAACATTCGCGTAAACAGAAGACAATATTGTGTGCGTATTCAATAATTAATTATCGCTCGCTTTAACGGTGAAGGAAAGCATCGTGAGAAAACCTGCATGTCTGATAGTTCTACATAATGTTCTCGAAGATTTGTAAAGTCAGCCAACCCGCACTGGGCCAGCGTGGTGGACTATGGCCTAACCCTTCTCACACTGAGAAGAGGCCCGAGCCCAGCAGTGGGATATTCCCTCTCTCTACGACTAGTCCAGTTTATGCTATAGCGTTCCCCTACACCAACCATTAGGCTATAATAGTGGGAGTCGCTGTACCTTCCAGTGCCCGAGAGCACCTTCCGGGACCAGTTATAGACAGGTCTTGTCCCTAAATCTCTACTCTCCACCCTAACCTCAGAGATCCGGTTCTCGCAAGCGAGCTACCTCGTGCCTAAGTGACACTACCTATTCTCCAGATACGTACCGGATCAATAACTAAAAATATGGGATAGTTTATATACAGGGCTGATATCTGTATATTATTGTATTTGAAAGATATTATATCCAGAAATATAATAGGCTATATAACATATCACGCTACAAGCCATGCATGCGAAGTATATAATTAACAATTTTTGTGTACACGTATGTCATTGAACTCCTCGTAAAAGGCTGGACCGACGTTGATGAAATTTTTTGAGTGTGTTTGAGTTGAGTATTGGACCTATCGGGTCCAATTGTGAATCAAAGCCGTCCTCAGTGGTGCTGCGATCGGTTCTTTCAGACAAGGTTTAACTGTTTCATAAGTTACATGTATATCTTTGCGTATGTTTCAGACATTTAGAAAAGGACGAATGTTTACCGTCCACTGAAGTCCCTGATGTGAAGTGTGAAGTTTGTTGGCATTTCTTCCCCACAAACAATCTTCTGGACCAACACAAGTGTCTGGGAGAACACTGTAGGCCTGGTGGTAAGTACTTTTTGATATAACTCAGTTACAAATAAAACTTTCGAAATGTGGGTGTAATTCACCTGTGGAGGAGCATGGTGTGATATTCCTCCGACATAAAGCGAATATCCTCCGACCAGGCTGGGTGATCTAGGAAGACCGCGGCCCGACAGTTGATTTCGAGCACTTGTATATATAGTAGCTTGTAGTGTAAACTTTACTTGCGTGATTCAGGATTAGATGAGGTGTTTAACTGTGTACAGCGCCATCTCTTGGCGTGTCATTGCAACTTCTTGTCATGTGTGATGTCGTTACGCACCCTTACCTTTGAGGATATAGACGTCAGTCTATATAAGCATAAATATCTCCGTAATTTTTTAATAATGCATACAAGCTATTATGAGGATTTCTCAACGAGGTCGTTTTATAAAAAAGAAATGATAAATAAGTAAATAAACTATTTATTGGTACAAAGAGAGGAGTGGACGCTTTTTTAACTTAGGGAAATGCTCCTGATTCATGCTCCCTCGCCACAAAGGGAGGCGAGAGGGTTATGTCGGGCTTTCCCAAGACTTCGACTTACCGACTAAAACCACCACGGTGCTTTGTATGGTAGGTGGGTCGCTGGAACTGAAGACTGAAACTACATCAGCGACCCACCTAGCAGTGCCCAATGCAGACATGTGAGGAGAGGACCTTTAGGCAACCGATGTTCGCGACAGTTGATTGGCTGTAGGACAGACTAGCTGTCCCTTCAATAGTCAAATTGCTGACCTAGCAGAAATGTCGAGATGTATGACTAAGAGCCATGTCATCAAGTTAAGGTTATAACCAGTGATCGGATAATCGATAATATACCTAAACTTCACCTTTATTCCCACGAAAGAATAATACGGACATGCGTTTAGCAGTCGGGGGACAGTTTTTTTAGTTAGAAAAAGTTTGCATATTAGTATAGATATACATTAGTAAAGATTAAAACCACTTACACATCGATCAAATATACCATAGATGCACGATCGTCGCTCGAAAAACGGCCCCAACAAAACTGTGCATAAATCAGTCGTATGCGCTATATTATGCAACATTAGTAAAGATTAAAACCACTTACACATCGATCAAATATACCATAGATGCACGATCGTCGCTCGAAAAACGGCCCCAACAAAACTGTGCATAAATCAGTCGTATGCGCTATATTATGCAACATTAGTAAAGATTAAAACCACTTACACATCGATCAAATATACCATAGATGCACGATCGTCGCTCGAAAAACGGCCCCAACAAAACTGTGCATAAATCAGTCGGATGCGCTATATTATGCACCTGTCCCACTCACTCTTGCATGCGCTGCCCGTAAGCGAGAGCGAATCGACACCACTACTACGGTGGAGACCGTACCATATACTTAGTACGCTTGCGTATCGCGAGTAACACACTTAGGACGCTTTACATTGACGCGTTTTAACTAAACTATTACAAAATGTTTCTCAGGGGCGTTCAATGGTTATTCCAGTTTATTTGCTGGATTGCATAATAAATGCAGACACTTATAAGTAAGTAGTACTGGTCAGTGCCACATAGTGACGCGGTTTTTGTATGAGAATGTGCATCTATGGTATATTTGATCGAAGATTAGTAAAGATGAAAACCACTTACATATAAACGAAAACAATCTATAGACCAGACACATTATTATTATTTAAACTTAATAGGAAGTACATCTTTAGATGCCGATTCCAAAGTAGGTTCCAATCGCACAATATCTTGTTCAATTTAAAGATGCTGGTATTAAAACTATTTATATTAAAACTAGAGGCCGCAGCTTCGCCGCACATGTTTTTTATTTACCCATTTCTGCCCAATCCCGTGGGAATTTCGGGAAATCCCTTCTTAGTGCACCCCTACAGTACCCAAGGAACATACATGTCAAATTTCAGCTTCCTGCGCCCAATAGTTTCGGCTGTGCGTTGTCTGTCAGTCACTCAGTAACGGAAGAGTTTTATATATATGTCGGAATATCCTCCATAATTAAAAGAAGTCGGTACTTTTACATTCACTTTTATTGATAATTAAATTACTTAATTAACCACGACAAGTAGTTGATTAATTTAATTAAATTAACGGATAAAAACAGTGATCCGTGCACCGAGCGAGCTCAACAAGAACTGTGTCTCGGCGCCGGGCGGACCGGCTTATATAGAGTAGTGGTGGGGCGCGTTCGGTGAGTCACGCGCAGCTCGGCCGCTCGACGCACGTTCCACTGACGCTTAGCACGTGGTTTTTCTCCGTGTACCCCCTTGTAGCTAGGCACGATGTCGACGCCGACATATATATAGATTGATAAGAAATAGTGTGATTAGAGAGAGATGCGGCATGAAAGTGGATATAGTTACAAGAGTAGATAAGGGTATGTTAAGCTGGTTTGGACATGTAGAAAGAATGGACGAGGAAAGACTGACTAAGAAAGTTTATAAGGCTAGTGTGAATGGAACAGTCGCAAGAGGAAAACCTAGGCGAACGTTTCTCGACCAGATCGGAGGCGTTCTGGACAAAGGCCAGGTTAAGAGCTCCTTGAACCGACGGGCGTGTATGAGGAATGTGATGAAAGTGAATGAAGCCAGAGAAGTGTGTCAGGATCGTAGCAAATGGAAATCCGTAGTTTCTGCCTACCCCTCTGGGAAACAGGCGTGAATCTATGTATGTACATATGTATGTATATATAGATTGATTCTTCACCCGACGTTTCAGTTGCTTTTCAGCAACAAATTTCAATTAATAACATTCGCGTAAACTTAAGACAATATTAGGTATACAAATGGGATAATTAGTATGCAAATATGTTCACAGGTAAATGCAGCAAATGTCATCGAACTTATACCATACTGAAGAATTTAAAGAAGCATGAAACTGTATGTGCTGCTAAGAAAAAAGGTAAATATCATTTAGTAGAAGTCCCCTGCAATAGGAATGATTTCTATGTCGCGGGGGACTTTAAAAATATTCATATAACGAATAAATAGTGGCGCATATAATGTACATAGAACCATTTACACGTCGTTTGTACTGCAAAAAAACGTATACCGTTTATACGACTAAACGAATACTCAACGGACTTGTCAAGCAAATCGAATGAACTTTAACGTATTCGGCTTGCAGTGGCGCGTAGTATAGCTCTGTCTCGTTCACACGGCACGATGATCATACGTTTAAAGACTGACTGTTTAAAGACGTGTAAAGACTGTGGCTATACGTTTTTTACACGAATGAAAATCTACCGTATGAACAACCGAGTGATTGTACGTTATAAAAACGAATACAAAAAAACGTGCAGTAGAATGCCGTGTGAACCGGGCCTAACTTGATGTGTAGCTGTGTGGTACTTATTGATTTTGGGGTAGATTTCAAAAATGATATTCCTAACTAAACACTTAGTTAGGTAATGTAACTATTTGTATTAAATAATAAAAAAATGTTAGGTAACTACCCTAAAAGAGCAGCGATAGCTCAGTGGGGAGACCAACAGACTGCAATGCAGAGGGTCTCGGGTTCGAACCCACGTCGCGCACCTCTGACTTTTGGAAGTTAAATGACTTTTCGAAATGATGTGCGTATTGATTGACAATTATCGCCTGCTCCGTGCCTCGGAGAGCACGTTAAGCCGTTGGTCCCGGCTGCCATGAACATCTATAGCAGTCGTTATTGGGAGAGTGTCGACACAAAAGATCCCACTGGGTCGAAGTGTCGCCGGTCTGCACTGACTGGCCGCCACATAAGATAAGATAAGATAACTACCCTAATGTTGGAGCGCCTGAAATAAATGAAAGCCTATTGTATCTGGCCGCCAGTGTGCTGTTACGACTCAATAGGTTAATGTGTACAATATATATTTTATTTACGTTGCAGGTGACTTTATAATCAACAAGGAACTGCTCAGTAAAGTGAGGCCCATCCAAATCCGGGTGGCTCGCTGCGATCCTTTACTTAGCAACGTGAAACAGGAACATTACGACGTTTCCACTGTATCTGCCGTAAGTATATGTATACAAGCTTTTGCGCGCGGCTCCGCCCTACGCTTAGTACTTACATCAATAAAAAGTAGCCTTTGTCTTTCCCCAGGTTTTAAAGTATCTCTGTACCTAATTTCATCCATATCCGTTGATTACTTTAGCCGTGATGAGGTAACAGACAGACAGAGTTACTTTCGAATTTATAATATTAGTCAGAAAGTAAGGATAACTTGTTTTCTTTATTTCCTTTCTCAAAAAAGTCTCTATTGATATCATAATTTCGTAATAGACCCAAAAACATTTTCACCAACCCAAGCACCGAACCCCATAACTAAACCTATACCATAGAACTTATATTAACACACACACATTAACACAAGCACAAGTCAAACATTTATGTGTATGAACATGGATGTTTGTCTTGGTCTGGGTGTTTCTATGTATAATATGTATGTATTTACAACAACAAAAAATATATATGTATGTTTATCCATTGTCTAGTTTACCCATAGTACAAGTTCTGCTTAGTTTGGGCTAGATGGTGATGTGTGTATGTGGTAGAATATTATTATTATTATTATAATATCAGCCCTGTATTAACTATCCCACTGCCTGGCACAGGTCTCTTCTCAGACTGAGAAAGGTTAGTACGTAGTCCACCACGCTGGTCCAGTGCTTGTTGGCAGACAACAAATATCCTCGAGAACATTCACGGACATGCAGGTTTCCTCGCGATGTTTGCCTTCACAGTTAAAGCGAGCGATAATTAACTATTTAATACGCACATAACTTTGAAAAGTCAGAGATATGTGTGTCTTAAGATCGAACTCGAGATTTTTGCGTGGCATTTCAAAAGGCTCCCATTAGACTCGTAATCTATACAAATAAATAAAGTTTAAGTGACTGTTTGTAATGTCAAACTAACAGCTTTTTACTAAATGCATATGAAAGTATATACGGTACTTATATAAAAAATTAAATTGTAAATTTTTTGTCTGTCTGTCTTTTTATTTCGGCTAATCTCTGAAACGGCTAGACTGATTTTGACGGGACTTTCACTGGCAAATAGCTAATGTTATAAGGAGTAACTTATGCTACTTTTATTTTAGAAAATAAATAAGCTTCCACGAAGAAAATAATTCCATTCGAATGAAGTCGCGGGTAACAGGTAGTTAGCATTAAAAATATATTTTTATTCTTTCAGGACTATGGCTTAGATACCAACTGTCACTATCCCTATATAGAGGGTCTCAAGATCAAATCCGAATTTCCAGGAATGGTAGACATTCAGGACGAAATCAAGCACGAATTCTGCTCCGAAGACTACGTCCATTGGGACTCTGAAGATTCTGACAATGACGAAGACATCTCCTGCAACGCTATCCTCAATCCTACAACCAGAAAGAGAACAGTAGAGTCGCTAGCCGCTCTTACTTTAAAGACAATCTTCTCTCAAAGATTATTAGGTAAAGTGCCGAAGAAGAAAAGGAAATTAAAAGCGGAAAAGGTATTTGATTCAATGTTATGTGATGATGATGAACATGTGGATATCAGTGGTATAATTGATAATTTAGGCGATGATTGTGAAAAAATTGATGATAATTCACTTAATTTAAGTAAATATGAGTCTAATGTAAGTAGTGATAAAGCTAGCGATTCGGCTGTTGATGGCGTTAACGATAATGTTAAGGCCAATGATTCGGTGACTGTTGACGTCAACGAATCAACTAATGATGGAGTCAACGATTCAAAAGTTGATAATGTTAAGGCAAATGATTCGGTAGTTGATGTCAACGATTCGAATAGTGATGTGTTAAATGATAGCGTTTGTGATTCGAGTAGTCAACTAAGCAATAATTCGGATGCTAAGGCCGATGTTGTCAGTTCAAATGATAGTAGCACGCTAGATTTGAATAAAATCGTTGATAATTTACCAGATACTACAAATTCAATAGACGCAATAAAAAATAATGATAATAGTATGGATTTATCATCAAATAATGATCAAGTAATAAGTAATAAAGAATTTGATGAGAATGTTCTAGAAAATGATAGCCAAGATTCAAATTCGCAATCGTTACTGGATATTGACTTTTTGAAAAGCAACGATTCAGTGTTTACTAACATCAGTGGTAAAAATGATTTGGGAAACAGTGACCAATCTAACGATGTTAATTTAACTAAGAATGATAATTTAACTACAGATAAAGAAACAGCAGAAAGTGTATCAAAAAATATAGATTCATATAATATCGAATCTAAAAATCTAGATTTAGAAACAAACAATGCAAATTTTAGTAACGATAATTTAGAATTTAGAATAAATAAAAATGTTCAAAGCAACGATTCGGTGTACAGTAACGATTCGAGATATCCTAACGATTCAATAAATCGAAGTATATTGGATGAGATTGATGCGCAAATTAACGATTCAAATATTAATAATAAGATTATTAGCGATAGTGATTCGAATAACGATAAGATTGTTTTGGAAGATTTGCTTTCGAAATCTACGGATAGCAAAATAGGTTTAGGGAGTATAGAGGATTATAGTTTTGATAGCTAGGACTGGTATTAAGATTTTTGGTATAATATCGTTATTTAGGATATGGTATAATACTTCGTGTGGCTAGAAGCTGTGGTCATGTTTGAAAATAGTAAAATCTGTATTAAAATTATAGTAATAATGTCCACCAGACCGAATTTCCGTTAAGGCAGCTAATCTTAACGGACACTGACAATCGCATATATAGAATATCATAGGGCACAAGGTGTGTAAACACAAGTGCACTCTCTGTTCCCTCACTCTCATAGTCCGATGGGACGGCAATCCGTCATAATTATTATGACCGCATCTTCTTGCCACACATAGTATTATACAAGTTGTGGCGTAAATAATGGATAACCCTGAAACTGTCGACTGGCTAGATTATCATCTATCATTTACCTCACTTATATCACCATATGCCCATGGATGACCAAATTATTGATATTTTTTATATTTTAAATAAAAATCGTACTTACTCATACAAATTCAACTGTCATTTCTACAATTGGCGACATTTTCTCGTTCTGTTTTTTTTTATGTCACTCCTGAATACTTGTATCATCAGACCAGTATCAAGTTTTTATGTTAGAATCTAAGACAACTTCGCAATAAATACTTATTCTCAAATTTTAACATGTTTTCTAAGGAATGATGCATGTTTGGGCACCTATATCGAAAAAAATACTTAAATGGGCATATGGTGATATAAGTGGGGTAAATGATAGATGATAATCTGGCCAGTCGACAGTTTCAGGGTTATCCATTATTTACGCCACATCCTATATATTGTATAAGAAAGGTCTTGTATCCGTCAGCCGAAATTAATTATCAATCTATACGAAATTCCCTGCATATCTGAGAGTTCTACAGTACGTAAAGTCGAAAAATAATTATTCATATAGATCACAAAATAACACTTAGCACGTCCAATTTTATTGGTTCTAAGTAAAAAATAATTATTAATTTAAGTCACAAAGTAACACTTATGAACGTCAAAGTTTGTAGGTCCAGGCTATATGTAACACAGGTGATTTAAATTAAAAGACTAGGGGCTGACTCCTAAACGAGCATGTGCTCATGGAAAATTGAGAAATGGTCAAGCAATTAGGAGAATTACATATATCATCAATTATTTCTAACAGAATTGGTTTACAAAAGACACATTCCCGGAACAGTCGCAAGAGGAAAACCTAGGCGAACGTTTCTCGATCAGATCAGAGGCGTTCTGGACAAAGGCCAGGTTAAGAGCTCCTTGAACCGACGGGCGTGTATGAGGAATGTGATGAAAGTGAATGAAGCCAGAGAAGTGTGTCAGGATCGTAGCAAATGGAAATCCGTAGTCTCTGCCTACCGCTCTGGGAAACAGGCGTGAATCTATGTGTGTATGTATGTACATTCCCGGGGCTTGTGACTTCCTGACGATACGTAGATTCCAGGCAGGAAAATATTTTGTTGACGCTTAACTTAGACGGCGGCCAAGGGTTGTGAGAAAAACATCCACCGCGCGCCTTCCTTGTATATGTTCGGAGCGAGCTAGCCCGTGCAGAGTGGGGCTAAGTGGGGACGTCTCGGCACACGCCTATAGCAAGGCAAGGCAAAGACTTGAGCCTATGAAAAGATCTGCCAGAAACTCACGGCCGCTCTTTTAAATTGCCGATGGATAGATTTCTAGATTGATAATTAATATTCGGTGCATCGCATATTGTACAATGATATAGTTTTAGAATGAGTACACAGCTTAGAGACGTATATACCGATATTCGGTGCCTGGATAAGACATTATACTGGCGGCTAAGAAACAAAAATCTTCTATGCTTTGAATCCAAAAAAATATATACGTTATAAATCGGGGAAAAATACAACCAACTGGTTGCATTTTTACCTTGTTTATAATTTTTAATTTGCAAAATGTTTCAAGATGTAGAAATATATTTGAGCGTTTTTTGGACAGTGGTAAATCCCCAATCCTACTTCATTTGGTTTGTCTTTTTCCTCGTTAATAATATACTTTATACCCTAGCATGGGAAATGATTAATAATAACAATAATAATATTCTACCATGGATTGTCTTTTTCCTTTTTATAATTTGTATTCCTATGATAGCATGAGAATTTTTTTGAATAATTACGGCGACATTCGATAAAATGCTAAAAAATTTATTGTCTGTAAAGTCGGTTTACGGACGATAGTTTAACGTGACAACGTCATAACGTGCCTTTCGCTCGCTCGTATAGCGCTCTCGCTCCGATCGTAACGTTACAATGAGCGTAACGGGACAATGAGTCATCCTTTTTCGTGCGTGCAGCCGGCGTTCATCGATTTATTAGACGTTGTCACGTCAAAAATATGCAGATTTGGAATCTAGTGATTATAACGAACAAATTTTATTTTGCACGCTACATGTGGCAGAATATGCAGTACAAATTTAAAAAATGACCACCTGATACCTGAACCATATTCTAGCAAATAAAGATTATTATTATTATTATTAAAACTGTGTATGAATATTTCTATCGTTACTTTTCTGAATCGGTATTGATTAGATAATATTTTCTAGAAAAAGTACCGAAATTATTTACAGATCTCGGAATATTGCGAGCCGTTTCTACTAGAGATGAGAGTATTTATACTATAATTCTGTTTATTTAAAAGTGACAATACGCGCACTAGGAATAAATCGTGTATCGCGGGAGACTTTACAAACATTCATACAACGGACACAAAACACACCCAAATTCGGAACAACCATTTGCTGATCACACATTTTGACGTGACAACGTCTAATAAATCGACAAACGCCGGCTGCACGCACGAGAAAAGATGACTCATTGTCCCGTTACGCTCATTGTCCCGAAACGCTCATTGTCCCGTTATCATTGTCCCGTTACGCTCATTGTAACGTGACGATCGGAGCGAGAGCGTTACACGAGCGAGCGAAAGGCACGTTATGACGTTGTCACGTTAAACTATCGTCCGTAAACCGACTTTACAGACAACCAATTTTGACGTGACAACGTCTAATAAATCGATGAACGCCGGCTGCACGCACGAAAAAGGATGACTCATTGTCCCGTTACGCACATTGTAACGTTACGGGAAAGAAATGTTGTTATGACGTTGTCACGTTAAACTATCGTCCGTAAACCGACTTTACAGATAGCCAATTTTTTTATCCCTGGGGTTTCGATCCATCAAAGCTTGGCATTGGCAGTTGCGAGGATACCACAACCCGCACTGCTCCAGCGTTGTGTACTATGGGCTAACCCTTCTCACACTGGCCTGTGTCCAGCAGTGGGACAGCTTACAAACTAATATTATAATTGCCATGCCTGCCGTTTATACAGAGCAATATTAAATGGTGCCTTTTATATACGCTACTAGCTGAACTTAAGGTAGCTATTTACTAAATTTATATTGGGATCGTCTATGCTATATTAATACGTTATTAGACCGCACTTGGACCTCATGGCTTTAGCATTTCGACCCCAAATGGCTCAAATAAAATATCTTAATTAATTTAGGTCACAAAGTAACACTTATGAATGTCAAGGTTACGAAACTATAATATGAGTTTACATTTGAATGAGATTTTGATTTTATTTTGCGCCCTTTGAGCGTCTCCGCTGATACATTCATTCCGTAATCATTGTTTTAGTAAATTTAATATGGCGTCAGATCCATGCCCAATATAAAAAATACACAGCATATAGAAATAGTGAAGTTATTTTATGTAGTTCAATGAAAGTAGGTGCGCTTTATAACTATTGTATATTTATATTGTTGCTGTTTGAAACTGGTTGCTAAAATCGTTGTTTCCGAAGAACAAAGTTGCATATAATCAACTCTACATATAAGTATTTTGACTGCACGAATGCAGCTTTGGACTGCCACGTAGAAGTCTCTATTCGATCCCAAAGCATGCATCTCTGACCTTTCGAAATTATGTGCGTATTAACCCTTTAACCGCTTACGTCGGATTAATCCGACAAATATTTTCGTGTCCATTTCGCCAGCGTAGTATATTTCCGACCAGATAATCCGTATATAGTAGTTTAATTTCAAAGTATTTTTGCTTTTAACCGACTTTAACCTTTTCAAAAGACACTTTATGACAAAATTCAAAATTCATTTTTAATTACAGCGAGTCGTATTTTCAACACGGCTTGCCGGAGTGTTGATATAGACTTGTTTACTTCTAGTAATAGCCAGCTCAAAAAATATTTATGTCTAGAAACCAGATGTTATGGTATCTATTTTTTGCTATTATCTTGTTATTTAAATGTCTTTGTCTATTATTTACATTTATTTAATCTGCTATCTGTGGAAACTTTTAATTGGCCTTATTTGTTCCTATCAAATCTATCTCTGATACTAATTAAGCAGCAAGTCATCCTAAAATTGTAAAATAAAATAAAAATTAAGGTAGTCAAAAAGTTAAAGCTTTGTCATGTACATGATAAAGAAAAATGTGTCCAGCACGCCACGTTCATAGGTACTATCGACTCCAGCGACGGATGACCACTCCTAAGGTTAAAATCGCATAGCACTCCAACACTTGGTACCCGTACCCGTGACACGCCCCTTTCTTTGTTTGAGTTTTTTTACACTTTACATTTGTTTACTGATTCTAAGGCGATATAAACTCAACTGGTCAACATGTGCAGCGAAAATTTTTCTGAAATGGTCATCCGTCGCTGGAGCCGATAGTACATGACAGATATAAAGGATGACATCGTAGCTTGGCTCCGAGAGCACACTTCAGTTTTTTGACGTGAAGGTCAAAGAAAATATGAAGGTTCTCCATTCATAACTGTGACAAATTTATTTGTTACAATTCTCGGTCACGAGATATCACTATATTTGCTGAAACAGTATAATAATAATAATATTCTATCAATTACACAACACCATCTAGCCCAAACTAAGCAGAGCTTGTACTATGGGTACAAGACAATGGACAACATATACTTTTTTTTGTAAATACATACATATTATACGTCGAAACATCCAGACCAAGACAAACATCCAAGTTTATGCACACAAATGTTTGACTTGTGCGGTAATCGAATCCGCGACCTCAGGCGTGGCAGTCGGTTACACCGACCACTACGCCATCAGTCAGTATAAGATGTATTAATTATTAAACATGCATTAAGCAATTTTAAACAAAGTTGTCTTGGAGTTTGTTAGAAATAAGTTTTTACTTAGTCTCGCAAGAAATGACAATTTGGTAAAAAGTATGTTTAAATGCACTTAACACTTTGTTCTTCGGAAAATGACGATATATAATTATGTAAGTAGTAATCTTAAATAGGCTACGGTAAACATTTACCATCAGTCGCTAACTGCTTACTGTTGTATAAAAATGTCAGTTATATGCTTACTAGTGACCCATCCCGGCATTGCCGGGATAGTACAAAATCTTAACAAGTTAATACCTAAACCTTCCTCATATCGCTCTGTCTACTGGTGAAAACCGCACGAAAATCCTTTCATTAGTTTTTGAGTTTATCGCGAACAGACAGATAAATGAGGTAGGGAACTTTGTTTTATTATATGTAGTGTATACTTCATTTGCACACAAACCGCTGTAATTAGAATATGTGTCTTTTGTGAATCCATCTTTAAATATATTTAGAGTACATTTGCGTACATATCTATAGCTCCAGAGATAAATAATAATAAGGCCTACTATCAATTGTTGGAATACCAGACAAAATTCACAACCTATTGTTCCTGTCCGCCGGTGGTCCGATGCAACTTAATAGGTAAACCACTATCTAGGCTCCACATTTAGAAACCCAAATACCGAAAACTAATTTAAAAAATAGTGATTATATAATTGTATATCTCTCAACTATAGATATTAAACCGAAAATGCCATTAAATTAGTTACCGTCGTTACGTGCAAAACTTATTTATTTATATAAATTCGCCTCTCGTCAACGGCAAAATTAATTGTCATAATTTGCAAAATGTCTATACAACGTCATATTTAAGCGATAAATTAATTCGTTTATGTACATTATTTCAGTAAGATATAGCATTTCTATTTATCGACTTATCAATATCAGCACATTTTAGTCGATACTTAAACATCACTAACAGCTGACTCTATGAACTCCGTGAATCCGAAAATCACGAGGCGCCATTTTGATAGTGATGTAATGAGTTTGTTTCGATGTTCAAATAAATTAAACGTATGGAATTGTCATACATTTTAAATAATTAGTTTTGTTTCGACGTTAGAGCACATGTGTTATTATTACCCAACTACTGCGAACCCAAAAGGAAGGGTAATGATTTTGGCAGTCTGGGTATGTATGTTTGTATGTTCCACCGTAGCGCCTAAACTACTGAACTGATTTTAATGAGGTGTCAATATATTCGTAATAATAGCCCGGGTGACATACATAGATACACGCCTGTTTCCCATAGGGGTGACATAGGCTATATAAAAGTTTAAATTCGTCCTTTTTGGTCCCATTTTTTACGTAGTCGGGTTATAGTTTTTAAACTTTTATTCATATAAATATTACGGTCCTAAAATATGACCACACTTTTCTATTACATGCAAAATTTTATTGCAATCAATAAGTATTATTTTTAACAGACTTAAAAAAGGGACGAGTTTCTCAATTCGACTGTACCAATAAAATTGTGGTCTTTGTTTTCGATTTGGACGTACTTTCTGAAAAACGTTCCAACCCACAAAGTTAACATTTTGTGATAATCGTGATTGAAGTTCAATCCCGTATTGCTTCTTCATACAAGTGGGTTGGGCTACTAAGTCATGATTTCATATTTAGAGTGATAGTAGAGCTACCACATTGTTTCAGCTAGTAAATAGTAACCCCGTGACTAATTTGCTAATAATAACTCGATTTTGACCCAAGTGTGGGCTGGAACGTTTTTCAAAAAGTACGTCCATTTGGTTTTGACTATGTATTTATTTAAGATAAATATTCAATAAATTACCTATAGATTTGCTTAAGAAATTCCTTCCCTTTATTTGATTTTTTTATATTAATTATAAATTTCCCGAATAATTATAAATGTTTATATTTAAATATTGTGTTTAAGTGATTTTGTTTAAAATTTATAATAGAATAAACTTGTTGTATTTTTTTTATTATGGCGTGTTTGATTGTCTTTGCGTAGATACGGCATATAGCGCTCCGCGTTTATATTTGAGACGAAAAATATTCATAATATTTGATTTTAATTACGAGTGAATTCGAGACGTACATTGTGTATTGCATATAGTATTTTC
This sequence comes from Catocala sponsa, assembly GCA_963564715.1. NCBI lineage: Eukaryota > Metazoa > Arthropoda > Insecta > Lepidoptera > Erebidae > Catocala > Catocala sponsa. The sequence goes on along the minus strand of OY751356.1, from coordinate 6,218,494 downwards.
AGGCAACAAAAAATATAAAATGTATGTTCACTAAGAAGTTGGGCTGTAGAACCTGAACATTTAGGCTTTAGACAGACGGACTGCATTTCAACTGCACTGAGAGCAGCTGCACGAACGACGTTCAGTTCTAATGCAGTTGGCTGCAGTTAGCTTACAGTCAGCGTGCCATCGTTGGAACACCGACTGCAATCGGGCTGCACGGTTGGTTTGCAGTAACTGCATTCAAACTACAAATTTGCAGTCGGAATGCAGTTGAAATGCAGTCCGCAGTCTACCTGGAGCCTAAATAATAAAAATAAAATCTACGGCGAAAAAAATATTTTCACCAAATTGCCAAATGAATGGACAGTGATTTAAAACGGAATTATTCGGTGGAAGAAAACTTATTAATATTATTTACAAATCAAATCAAATCAGTTTATTTGCAACGCAATATTGTCATAAGTGTACGCAAATTTTACACATTAAAATGAAATTGCTCTATTTTTAATTAATTGATAGACAAGCCCAATCATTTGGCGTGATCCGAGAATTGAACCAGAGACCTTTATTTTTCATTTATTTTAAAAAGACACCGTCTTTTGTGGTAATAACATCTATGGTCTTGCAGTGACCATAATCCAACCCTCATTTTTTACCTGGGAGAATACATTGACGCATACCTGTCCGCGGGGCGACTGAGAGGTTATGTCGGACTCACCGGGCGAAAGATATCCCGGTAATGCCGACTAAACCTACCACGGTATTTCTCGACATAACCAGAGATGGCGGGGCCGTGCGAATCACTTTCATATGAAATCGCGATCCCGCGGAACCATAATAATAACCCTGGCAACACTTACCAGTTAGAAAAGCTTTTTATTTTTATTTTTTATTGACTTGTGTATCTTCAATACCAGTTGTAAAAATATAGTGTTTATTTTTTCATATTTGTTTTTGACTTTTTGTGTATATTTACGATAGCTTAGTAATATAGGACCAATAGTTTTGTTGTATCAATGGCCATTTTTCTGGAAAATTGATGTGTACTCGTAGAATTATATAAAGGAGAATGCCCATTGAAGTATGGAGCATGGTTTCACATTTCCTATTCATGAAACGTACCTTGATATGTTGGGTTCTAAATGTATATTCTATTACAAAAAAAGAATATCCCTAGTTCGAAGGGTTATTACACAAAAGGCTTATGAAGCTTGTTAAATTAGGTTATTTTTCACATGCAAACAGAACATGTTTTTCGTTTTAACGTGTTTTTTCACTTATAGCTTTCCAAACCTTTTTTATATGTTACTGTGAATATCCGAGGTGTAGTGTATCTAAGATAAACTGACATTCACGCGTGTGTAAATTTTGAAAATAATTTGATTGTTGGGAAAACGAAACCTTGAATGGGCATACTCCTTTTAGGTATAATGTTAGATGTTTATATAATTTAAGTTTTACATTGTGTCTAAGTGATTCTGTTTCTATAATAAAAGAGATACCCTACGTTTTTAATATGTGTTTCCTTTTTCATATAACAGACTACCCTCATTAGAAAAAAATCTGTATCGCGGAGACTTTACAAAGGATCCTTAGAGGTACACTCAGACTGAATAAATATTAGTGGCCCATCTGATGATATTTATTATAAATGATATTTAATATAAGTGTCATAAGTTATTTATTTCTTAACAATATAGATTGTGTTGAAAATATTTGATACAAGAAATAATAATAAAATTAATAATGATTATAAACTACACAAAATTCAATAATAAACCACAATTTCAATAATAATTTAAATTTCGATAACAATTCGCAATATACATTTTAATATAATTAATTAGTTTAATGGAAGATGCCAACAGGTTATTAAATAATGTTATTATGTCTACTGTTTGTCATTAATAACTCGTCAACACTATAATAGCCATTGCCCAATAAATATGTTTTAAGTTTTTTTTTAGACTTCTTGATCAGTACAATAGTATACAAAGTCGCGACACCGAAATTGACATCTTCAACGATTCCTACAATAATTATAAGACTAAATTGTTAAAACTATTCTCCCTAGATTAATTCTCCACACATTTCGAATTTATTTGTTGTTATTTGAATGACTAGTAGATATAAGTTAGAAAATAAGTAACTACCTTATTATAGCCAATGTTATGCATACCGTAACTGTCATATGTATCAGATGCAATACTATGTAATGTTTCCTATAAATGTATAAATACATATGATGTGGTTGTGCTAAATAAATAAATAAATAAGAATGTAATAGGAATAATAATTCCTGTGTCACTGTTTCCTGGGTCTTTACAAATATTCAAACAGACACAAAGGACATCGAGACTGGGAATAACTATTAGTAGCTATCCTGATGGTATTTATTCTTGTATTGTAAAAGACAATTCCCGCAATAGGTATAAATCCTGTGTTGCGCCGGACCAATCAAACAACGGATACAAATAACACCTAGATTCGAAACAACTAATTGAGGGTCACACAAATAATTCTCCATGTGAGATTCGAACCCACAACACTGCGTAATGGCAGCGGCGAGGTGACCACATAAACCACTACGTCATCCGTGTCTTCTTAAATCATACTTAACAGGCGAGTCAGAGCAGCGATAGCTCAGTGGGGAGACCAACAGACTGCAATGCAGAGGGTCTCGGGTTCGAACCCACGTCGCGCACCTCTGATTTTCGGAAGTTATATGACTTTTCGAAATTATGTGCGTATTGATTGACAATTATCGCCTGCTCCGTGCCTCGGAAAGCACGTTAAGCCGTTGGTCCCGGCTGCCATGAACATCTATGGCAGCCGTTATTGGGAGAGTGTCGACACAAAAGATCCCACTGGGTCGAAGTGTCGCCGGTCTGCACTGACTGGCCCCCACATGAGATAAGATAAGATAACAGGCGGGTCCACACAGAGCGAGCAACCGGGAAACGGACCCCGAACGAGCGCGGCAGCCTCGGTAACAACGCGTAGCTGCTGCGCGCGGCAAGCCCGAGCCATTTGTTCGTTCGTTTAGTTGAGAGTTAAGACATCATGGCACCACACGTACGAGTTGCGGTGGCAGCTAATTATTATGCTCGAGCGAGGCACGAAACAGAATACGCGTGCGTCCAGAGTGCGCGCGGCAAGCGACTGAGGCGCCTTTGAGCAAAGCAAAAAGCCGAGAATCGGTGGCTCGGCCGCTCGCCCGCGGCGGTACACGCGCTTTCCTCGGTCGAGGCACGTCTATATAAACCGAGGCTGCTCGCTCTGTGTGGACCCACCTAATAACTATTGGCCTCAATGGCATAGTGGTTAGTGTAACCGACTGCCACGCCTGAGGTCGCGGGTTCGATTCCCGCGCAAATCAAACATTTGTGTGCATGAATATGGATGTTTGTCTTGGTCTGGGTGTTTCTATGTATAATATGTATATATTTACAAAAAAAAGTATATATGTATGTTTATCCATTGTCTAATGGACGAGGAAAGACTGACTAAGAAAGTTTATAAGGCTAGTGTGAATGGAACAGTCGCAAGAGGAAAACCTAGGCGAACGTTTCTCGACCAGATCGGAGGCGTTCTGGACAAAGGCCAGGTTAAGAGCTCCTTGAACCGACGGGCGTGTATGAGGAATGTGATGAAAGTGAATGAAGCCAGAGAAGTGTGTCAGGATCGTAGCAAATGGAAATCCGTAGTCTCTGCCTACCCCTCTGTGAAACAGGCGTGAATCTATGTATGTATGTATGTATGTATCCATTGTCTAGTACACATAGTACAAGCTCTGCTTAGTTTGGGCTAGATGGTGTTGTGTGTATGTGGTAGAATATAATGTTATTGTTATCCCACATTTTTAAAATTCGCGCCTGCATTCCAAAGAGTTGAATTAACCCTCATTTTATGATCTATGGTTTGAAATACCATGTGGTAGGTAGCATTTCCCTCTACCGGCCAGTTCTAGACTTGATACTGAAAATTTATTTGATAGATAGCTCATAGCCAGTTGCACTCACTGATCGGTGAACGATTAGCGAGGTTAAGCAATGTTGGGTGCAGTCAGTCTATAGATGGGTGACCGCTTAGTGGTATTTCATCTCAGCGTCTCCGTGCTTCGGAGGGCATGTAAAAAGTCGGTCCCGGTTGTTGTCAAATTGAAAGCTATCGTTAAGCCATGTCAGAGGCTTACGGGCGGCTCTTACAACAGGTTGGCCACTGACCACACGAAAAAGAAAAAAAGAAGTATTTGATAGAAAAGCCCAACAATTCTGCTTGACCTGAGAGTTGAACCAGAAACCTTATGCACGGTAGTTGCATTTACTACCACCAAGCCAGCGATGCCAGTAAGCTCGCATCATAATATGTGGGACCGATAAATCCATCTAAGCCCGCCGACAAACTGTTATGCAATTTGGTGGGTTTAAAATAATTATAACAATATGTTTTTATTTCAATAAAATTCTTAAAAAGATAATCGTAGCTGCCGATATACCTACAGGTGTCAAAAACCAGTGCCTATTTGGGGATTACGGCATGGGGGTAAATATTTATATTTATTTACTAATAATGTCCCCCAGACCGAATTTCGGTCACGATGGCCATCTGCGCAGGAGATATTAGGTATAGTGCACAAGTGTGTGGGTAACAAGTGCACTCTGTTCCCTCACTCTCATGATCCGATGGGCACAGACACGACCGAAGAGAGATCAGGCGCAGACCAACGGCTCAAGGCAGTCTTGAGCCGTTGGTCTGCGCCTGATCTCTCTCACAAAATATCGACGTAAAATACCAGTATTCCTACTGTTGTGTCTCGTTCGGTGAGTGAGTGTCGGAGGCCCAATCATCCCATTTCCCCCACCCCGCTCGTTCTCCTTCCCACTGCCTTTTCTAAAGGGTCGGCAACGCGCAAGTGATGCCTCTGGTGTTGCAGGTGTCCATAGGCTACGGTGACCACTTACCATCAGGTGGGCCGTATGCTTGTTTGCCACCTTAGATGAATAAAAAAACAAAAGCAAAAATAAGAGAAATAAAAATATTTTATTTGAATCTCCATACATACATAATTTAAAAAAACAATAATAATTACAATAATTAAGCAGAAAACGGTACATGGAGATCACAAATCTGTATCGAGGCGACTTTATAAAGGTACCTTAGAGGTACAGTCAGACTCGGAATAAATATTAGTGACCCATCTGATGATATTTAGAAATAAGGTTTTGAAATAAACAAGGCAATAAAAACCGCTTAAAGTAGTTTAATTTCAATGTATAATATTCTCGTAAACGTAACACAATATTATGGAGATGCATATACATTCATAATTTCGTAATTTAGATATTTGTCAAGCTTGCTCAATGCTAAAAATGTAACAATATCGCTAAACCTTTTACAAATCTTCAGTCATAACAATACAATAATAGTTGATCTGGCTTCATGATAAACGTATTTTCAATTCTCTGCCAAGGCACGTGTATCCTTCTTCCTTCAATCCTTTAAGCGGGGCGTGAAAAAGCACCTTCTCAGGCCGTCAAAGTAGAGACCTCAACATCGCCTCGGCTGCTATGAGGGCGGTGTGGAGGCCACTGCTCTTAGACCACACGACTGCTTACCATCGGGTGGAGTGTGGTAATTATGACGAGCAAAATAAAAAAATTGCATCATAATTAGTAATTACAACCAATAATAATATACAAGACCAAATAATAGAAACAAAAAATTATAGGAAACATATAATAAAGAATCTATCCATTGACACTTGTCGAAAATGCAATAGCACTTCAGAGACTATACCAACACATAACAGGCGCTTGCAAATCAATTGCTCAGAGTGACTATAAACACAGACACGACCAAGTAGCCAATATCATACATATGAAACTTGCACATCAATACAACTTTATAGAATCGTTTACAGTATACTATAAATATAACCCTGAAATTATACTAGAGAATTCCAAAGCTAAATTGTATCCCTAGATTCCAAACAAAGGGAAAAAGAAGACAAACATTACGGGTTCACTATGGCACAGAACAACTCAAAAGAGAATAGACTCGAAAGAGCTGGATGAGGCCTTGTGTCGCAAAGACACGCCGACGCCCTACAACTGATTCATACAAGATCAACTACTTAGATCGTTAAATAATTAATTATTGTATAGTACAAACATATATTGTAAAAATTATCTATATTGTAATATTATTTATTGAAAATTATGTTTGCAATAAAGAATATTAATAATAACTAATGACGCATTTAACAATAAAAATATAAACTAAGATGTGTTTTTTGTTTCACTCATTCTCATGTACTCCGTATTACTAAATTTGAATAAGAGAGATGTTACACAGTTTTTACGACACGATTATCTGTCTTTAGCTATTAATCTGAGGTAGCGGTGGCCATCAACCGCTTGCTACAAATAAAACATGATACTAATTTCTTAGAAATGCCTTTTAAAGTTCCACTTGTGGTAAATAATGTTATTAATCGTCGCCTGAATTTATTTGTGGTACATTTTTCGCGTTCCGCTTTTTAGGAAAGGATGGCTTATCCAACAAAGTCAGTGCCTTAGCCAACATCACTTGCAAATTCTTATTTCTTGGTTTATAATATTTACTTTTCACGGACTGCAGCACTTTATCCTTTTCTTTACCTAATAAATGGGCTAATGGGTTAGTTGTAACCAGTTTTGTGCCATCCGCAAGCCTGAATGAAGTGGCTGCATTGAAGTCATTTTTTTCTTCTTGATTTTGGTCTAAAACATCTTTGACTTTAACAATCTTGTAGTACGGTGCCTGTGGTAGCAAATGGGCTATTCGTATATCAGTTAGTTCTGTTGGCAGCTTAGGTATAACAATTTTATGTGCGAAGTCACTTTGATTAAATTTAGGTATTTCCTCAGTACCTTCTAATAAAACTTCCTCAGCTACCTCCGGTATGGATTCATGTCGGTCCATATCATTAGATTCATCGTAATGATCCGAGTAATACTTGTGAGTATCTTCTACTACAGCAGGTTGTTCAACCAATTTGATGGTTAACCTTGTCTTTTGTGGATTGTTATCAACAAATTTTACAGGCATTGATAGTTTATGAGATGTAGTTATGGGGCTGGGCCTAAATTTAGTCATTTTTATAATAGGTTTCCTTGGGTTATAGCCTTTCACTAGCCTGATAGTCGCAGGCGTGTCTATAATATTGTCTGCTTTATTCTCTTCTGGAACAAAATTCTCAAAGAATTTCTGAACGGACAACTTGTGGTCTACCTCGGTAATCGTTGCACTGGTAGTAGTAACTTCCATCTTGACTTTCTTGATTGTACGTCTAAATTTGATTGACGACGGCAAGTCTGTTGCTAACGAACCACCTGTCTTACGTTTTTCCAACAACGTCTTTAACGTCTCAGTCAGTTTTGAAGAAGAATGATCATTAGCAATGTGTTCGTTCAATTTTGATTTACTTCTAAATATTTTAGAGCATTTAATACATTTCTTTACTTCATGTTTTGAATGCAAGCTTATGTGATGGTTGTAATTTTGAAATGTGTAGCAATATTTGTTACAAATATTACAAGTTAAGAGTTGTGCTCTGTTTTGCCCTCGTTTCTTCCTACCTGAACCCTTTTTCTTTTGTAACCGCACCCGTTTTCTTACAAGTAGCAATGGTTCGTCATCATCTGAAGAATCAATATTGATAGATTTTGAATTATCTTCTTTGTTTACATTAGAAGTTCTTTTACGTTTTAGTTTAGGTTTTGCTTTGATCTCGGTTTCAGTTTGATTGCCTTCAGTCTCTGTCGCATTCATGAAATCAGAATTCAGTTCAAGGTTGTCAGATTCTCTCATGTTAACTTCTGGCATCTCTTCCACATAAATACTTTTTGGAATAAACGGATCTTCAGATTTTTTATCAGTAAAAAATACATGATAATTCTTATCGAATTCAACATAGCCAATGCTTTTATGTGTCAATTTTATATGAATGGTAAACTTTTTTCTGTAACGGAATGTTTTATCACAAATTCGGCAGGTATATGGGAAAATATCCTTATGTTTCGTAACAAAATGTCCAAACAATTTCTGCGGATGCTTAAACACACTATTGCAATATATGCATAGATACTTATACATGTGAAACTCAGGCTTGTGAATTTTTTCTATGTGTTTCTTCATAGCAACACTGCCAACACAGCGTTTCCAACAAAACTTGCATGTTTCAACTTCAACTGAGATCTCTGAATGCTCGGTTGATTGATGCTCTGACCAATCATTCATTGAAGCAAATGTTGTATCACAAGTATAACATTTTATTGGTTTACAAGTAACTTTATGCTTCCTAAACTTCCGCACATCAATATATGTGAAACAATCATTACAATATTGAGATCTCCTTTCTCTAATACCAAACATATTACATGTTGTAATAACATGCCTGGATAAATTTCTCTTCATTTTAAACACACTACTGCATTTATGACATACATATATTTTACATTCATTCGACCGCACATGTCTGAGATAGGTGTCCATATCAACAGTTGATAAGTCGCAACCAACACAAGTAAGCACCGCATCTGTGTCTAAAGCTTCTAGAAAATTCATGGACTTCATTTTTAAGACTGCGGAGAGATATGGCAATACTTCATGCAATATGATGCCTTCTTGATTTGTTTTATGTTCAAATTCGTGTTCTTTTAACAGAGTGAGATCCGCATATCTCTGTTTGCATTGAGAACAGCTGAATATATAATCAAACGTAGTAACATGCTTTCTGCAGTGGCTCCTATGAGCATCAAAATCATCGAAAACGCGCCAACATTTTGAACAAGATTTTAACATGGATATATGACAATCTCTCAAATGTTCGGCGTAATTCATCAAATCCGAGTACTCTTCTACACAAAAGTGACATTTTTTTAATATAGCACTGGCTATTTTATGCACTTGATCTAAATGAATTTTTAGATCATCAGGATCAAGGAACTCCGCGGAGCAAATAGTGCAAATCGTATCCGCATCGTGCATATGATTAATAATATCTTCCGTTTCGTCGTCCATTACTATAGTCTCAGCTTCATCGTTCGAAGCCATTTTTGTGGTAAATGTATAATTTTGAGATATTTTTCGGCATAACAATAATTAGACAAACACTGTTTGACGTTTGATATCGAGTAACAACCGATAAAAAATGGGGTTGTGAAATGACAACGCTAAAACGGACTAATCTACTAATAAATCCTATCCTTCTCTGGACCAGTTATAAATATTATTGTATGTGTATTTTCATACCTTTACGAAATAAAGTTATTATTATTATTATTAAATATGAGATGTTTTAGTAATCTTATTATTATTATCACTATCACTTCATATTATAAAATAAAGACCCCCGCCGCGTCTGTCTGTCTGTTCGAGATAAACTCAAAAAGTACTGAACGGATTTTAATGCGGTTTTTACCAATAGACATATTGTTTCATGAAAGAAGGTTTCGGTGTATAATTTGTTAGTTTTGTGCAATTTGGTTGATACCCGTGCGATGCCGGGGCAGGTCGCTAGTTAAATATATTTTATGAGTAATGTATAGTAATAATCTCTTGAGCCTCAACCAAAGAGTATAGTAATACATAGGGAAAAGAGAGCCCTCTTATGGTCAATTTCAGCCAACCCTATTTGAAACAGCGACATCTGAACTTTTGGCCCCGAACTAATCCTTCTATACATAGCTATAGCTATTCCGTATTCTGTGCCTATAGCTATTTATATTATGTATTACTAATCCAGAATTCGTATTTAAATTGTTTTGTATCAATCGTATTTTTGTAACATAAAAAATATGCAAATAAAAATTGCAAATAGAACAAGTAGAATGTTACAAAAATAGATCCAAACTAAACAATGTAAATACAATAAGTATAGGATGCATATCGTAGTATATGAATAAAACAACAACAAATAACATTTTATTATGTTTATGTTTATTAAAATTTATAACTGTGCAGCGGACTCTAGGTTCACAGTGAAATGCGCAGCGTCTCGGCATTTTTGTAGTTGGAAAAACCGCACAACACTAAACACTTAAAGCGTCACTATCGCACACTGATAACAACAGTTTTCGATGGGAAGATTAATTGACACAAGGTGGAGGAACACAGAGCTCTACTCAACGCACTTACATAAGACCTTCACAGGCAAGAAATATACATTATAGGACGAAAAACTACAAACGTGCGGACGGGCAAGATGCAGTCGCCATATTGTGACCGACTTACAAATCCAATGTTTGAATCATAGTCTTTAACCGACATATTTACTAATTTGTATTTTAAGACATTTTTATGATAAAACAATTAAAATGAGAATAAAATATGATTCTAGATAAATTAAAAATATAAAAGTATAGATAGGTAAGAACTGACACTATATAATAAATTAAAATTTGTTTAAGCGCCATCTTGTGCGATTGATTTACAACACAAGTACGGGGCCATAAACACAGATGTCAGTCCTATCTTTGAATATAGGAAAGGTATTGGGCAGTGTCCCCCCCCCCTGGCCTCAACTCTGAGCCTTGACTGCACTAGTATAGTATTATATTACCTGTGGTGAGGGTAACTGGATGTAGAGATGTGACTCGAATAGGATTTTGTGACTCGATCCATTCGAGTAATTTTACTACGTCACTCGATTTGTACTCGAGTTTTCTGGACGCACCTTAACATAGTCTATTGATAAAATTTGATAAAATACAATAAGTAATAACTATTATTTAAATATGTTACAAGGTCAACCATTACTGTGACTGGACATATTTATTTTTATCTTTAGAAATATAAAATATTAATTATTATCTTTATAATTTTATAGACCTATTAAATAATTGTGATGTTAAATTACAGATAACAATTATTATCTAGACTTTATATATTTTTTTGGTTTATTTTTATTGTTGTATCACAAATTGAGTAAGGTAGCATTAATAGTAATTTTTCAGATCGAATATAGGTCACAACGACAATAGATTCTTTTTTAAAAGGCATCTCGCTGACTAAGAATAATTCCTGTATCGCGGGGGACTTTACAAACATTCAAACAACGGACACAAAGAACATACAGACACGGAAAACCCATTTATGGATAACACAAATTTTTGTCCCTTCTGTGATTCGAACTCACAACACTTGTCGTAGTGGCAGTGGCCGCCATCCGTGCAGCCAATTCTTAACGGAGATTAACAAGAGATACTATAGTGCACAAGTGTGTGCGTAACAAGTGCACTCTCTATTCCTTCCCTCTCATAGTCCGGTGGGTCGTCGAGAATAGAACAGGTGCAGGAACGGAGCCTTCTGCACTCACCCGTAGTCCGCGTAAAGTTGTCAAGGCCATGTGAGGCCAACAGTTAAAAAACAAAAAAAAATTTGTGATAGTTCTTTTTGCGACACGGCGATGTAGCACTACAAACTTTCTAACTGGGGAATGCCACTGAGAAAATGAAAATGATTTTAGGATTTTTTATCAAGAACCATTTAAAACATCGTATAGAAACAATTAATAACGATTTACCACTGTGGATCCTGAATCAAGACCATACATCCCAAAACAAAAATCCTCACGTAAATTTGCTCAAATTGTTCACTGTTTAAATAAGGATATTCTCCCAAAGCACTTGAACCATGACTTAGATTTCACGACACTGCAGGCCATAATATACTCTGCTGCCTTTACAGCTGCCACTTGCAATGGCACGAGATTTAACCTCGGTGAAAATATATCAACAAATAGGCGAAATAAAAAGCCGTCTTGGCAAAGAAGGATTGAAAGTAGGATACAAAAATATAGATTGGAAATAGCCAGATTAACACAATACCTTTTAGGAAATAGAAACCAAAGTATACTTAAGACCGTAGAAGAAATAAAAAATAAATACAAAAGCCATTCGCAACACGAAGAACCCAATATAGAACTTCAACATTTCCTTGATACACTGAAACAAAAATTAAACGCAATTTCCTTGATACACTGAAACAAAAATTAAACGCAATTTCCTTGATACACTGAAACAAAAATTAAACGTAATTTCCTTGATACACTGAAACAAAAATTAAACGTAATTTCCTTGATACACTGAAACAAAAATTAAACGCAATTTCAAATAGACTTAAAAGATATTTAACATGTACTAAACGCAAACAACAAAATGCAACCTTTACAAATAATGAAAGACAGTTTTACAGATCTCTTAGCCACAATAATCCAATTCATACTTCACAGCCGGAATATCCATCGCCCCAACAATTACATCAATTTTGGGCGGGCATCTGGGAAACCCCAGTACAACATAACTGTAACGCTGATTGGTTACCAAATATAGGTGACACAGTAAACATTAATCAAATGGAGTTTGAAAACATCCCTGTAGATACTTTCATTCAAATCATCAAACGCACTCATAACTGGAAGACACCGGGTACAGATAACATACATAATTATTGGTATAAGAAGTTCAGCAGTACACATCCATTCATCCACAACCACATTTGCAAATTCATTGAATGACCACACACTTTGCCAACATTCATTACACATGGAGTCACTTATATGTTATCGAAAGGCTCAGACACAAAAAATGCCGCAAATTACAGACCTATTACATGTCTTCAAACTATAACTACTATTTATCCCATCATAGTTATTTCATATTCAAGGTCACAATTAATTTAGCACTACCAATTAAATAGACAAATCTGTTAGCTTTATTCATTTTCTATTTCTACATACACATATATAGACGCCTTTACATATACCCTCAAACTCATACTTGCACACATACTACCTTCACATACTCACACACACACACACACACACACACACACACATATAACACACACACACACACACACACAACACACACACACAACACACACACACACACACACACACACACGCACACACACACACACACACGCACACACACACACACACACACAAACACAACACAAATAATGATATACTTCCTCATCTCACAAATTAAAATAATATCACAACATAATTATTGAATACAAACTACATTAACAACTACATGTTTAGAGGTAGGAGAGGCTGGTCATCTGTCATACAGGTTTCCCACCTAGTACGGATACCAGTCTCTCACACAGATCTCACCTTTTAAATGTTATTAATATCAATCATCGTAGTTACACTTACTCGATCATGTACAACCTAATTTAAGACCTGATTTTGTAATCATTCTGTGTGAGAGAGAAACAAATAAAAATTATTATTATTATTATTATATTATATACAAGATTATCACAGGATGCATTAGCGAAATTATTTACAATCATTTAGAACAGTACAACATTTTAGCAGAACAACAAAGAGGTTGTAAGAAATATAGCCAGGGCTGTAAAGAGCAGTTAACTATAGATGCAACAGTAATGAAACAAGCACAGACTAGAAATAGGAATATACATACAATGTACATAGATTACAAAAAGGCATTCGATTCTGTTCCCCATAGTTGGTTAATTTTTGTATTAGAACATTATAAAATTCATCCCAGTCTCATTTCATATTTAGGTGCAGTCATGCTCAATTGGAAAACAAAATTAAGATTAATTGAAAACCCTTTATTGACTACTGGACTGATAAAAATTCAACGAGGCATATTTCAAGGAGATGCACTTAGCCCCCTATTGTTTTGTATAGCACTCAACCCATTGTCCGAACTACTTAATAATTACAATATAGGATTTAAAATTAAATGTAGTAATTCGTTTCACCTTCTTTCACACTTACTCTACATGGATGACATCAAAATTTATGCAGCAAACGACACCGAATTTACAAAACTAGCCGACACCACACAAACATTCTTGACGGATATCCGAATGCAATTTGGAGTTGATAAGTGCACAATACACTCTATAACTCGAGGGAAAACTGAACACAATATATATACTCTTAATACAGGTGAACAAATAGAACCCATGAACGAACACAGCACTTACAAATATTTAGGTTTTCATCAATCCAAGCAAATTCAGCAAAAACAAACAAAATTAGAGCTAACTAAACAATTCAAAGTAAGACTAAACCAAATTTTAAGAACCCAGTTAAATTCTCGCAATATCATAAAGGCAATAAATACCTATGCAATACCTGTTCTCATCTATTCCTTCGGGATTATAAATTGGTTTCAAAGTGATTTAATTAAATGACAGCGCACAGTCAACACACACATGACAGCCAACAGAAAACATCATCCCAGATCATGCGTACAGCGTCTCACACTGCCACGCCAAAGTGGAGGAAGAGGCCTCATCGACATACAAAACTTACACAATAACCTAATAGACAAATTACGCAAATACTTTTACTCCAAAGCTGAACAATCTCAACTTCACAAATACTTAACGAATGCAGATAAAAAACTATCTCCCCTTAACCTATTGAATAGAAATGTACAGCCAAAATTATTGAGCAAAGAGCAGAAAATAGTTTTGTGGTCCCAAAAGTCTCTGCATGGGAGACATCTCGTTGATCTCGGCCAAGAACACGTCGACAAAAAAGCGTCGAACGAATGGCTACGGCGCGGAGAGCTCTTTCCGGAGACGGAGGCTTTTGTGATCGCCATTCAGGATCAAGTAATAGACACCCGAAATTACCAGAAACACATAACCCGTATACCTAACCTTCTCACTGACTTATGTAGACGTTGCCATAGTAGTTCTGAAACTATTCAACACATAACTGGTTCATGTAAATCCATAGTACAAACTGATTATAAGCATAGACACGATCAAATGGCAGCAATAGTCCATCAGAACCTAGCCCACAAATATTCCTTTATTGAAAAAAAAACTGCCTATTACAAATATAAGCCCAGTACTGTTTTAGAGAATAATTCCTTTAAAATGTACTGGGATAGGACCATTATTACCGACAAAACCATACACTACAATAGACCAGACATAACTATACTAGACAAAACAAAAAAAACTGTTTTCATAATAGACATCGCAGTATGTAACACACATAATCTCCTCACTACGCATGCGGAAAAAATGTCGAAGTATGTTGATTTAGCAACCGAAATAAAAAGGCAATGGCAGGTAGACACTGTAAATTATCCCTATTGTCATATCTACAACCGGCGTAGTCCCTAAGACACTTCGACATAGCCTGAGCATACTTGACATGCCGAAATCTACAGTCAAAATGTTAGTGGATTGGTATAGTTCATAGGTAGGGAAGATGAAAGGGCGGAATGTGGCTACCTTTAAGATGGCTCTTTGCGCACGTTCTAATGGCAATAATATTGTTTTCGATGCTCCACCCCACGATGTTATACAATAGGTTATGATTGATTGGCATAATGCTAAATACACCTGTTTTAGTCATTTAAATATTGCAACGCTACGAAGATGGCAATGTGTTAACTCTACTCGGGTTTCGAACTTATGACTGTAGCTGAATACTAGACAATAGACTCAAATGGCAGTAAAGTTATCGGCTAGCTGAGTGAGGTGACCGTTGGACAGTCACTCAAAGATACTATCGACTCCAGCGACGGATGACCACTCCTAAGGTTAAAATCGCATAGCAGGCCAACACTTGGTACCCGTACCCGTGACACGCCCCTTTCTTTGTTTGAGTTTTTTTACACTTTACATTTGTTTACTGATTCTAAGGCGATACAAACTCAACTGGTCAACATGTGCAAGCGAAAATTTTTCTGAAATGGTCATCCGTCGCTGGAGCCGATAGTACATCGCGACTTTGTACGTTCATGCGCTTAATTTTATAAAATTGTTAATTTCATATAATTTAATATTTAGTTCAATACCGGACACCAACCACGCCTCGTACTTATTATTAATCATATATCATAACAGTCTAGTCAGTAAACTAGTTCTGAATCTCTAAGCCTCTTTCAATTGTATACTTACTTACATACATAGATTCACGCCTGTTTGCTTACCCCTCTGGGGAGAGGGGTAGGCAGAGACTACGGATTTCCATTTGCTACGATCCTGACACACTTCTCTGGCTTCATTCACAAGAAATATATTCATTTTTTTTAATTCTATCAATCTATCAAACAAAGAATCCGTACACACACAATAATATCCCTACAATACCTCTCAATATATAATATATCCATAAATAACCATTCTTAATGTTCCTTTATTTTTATTTTACAGGCAACGCCTCCCAATCTGACAGCCTTTCAGACTCGGATCGTACATATATGTGTATAAGCTTATATGTGTCGCAACAATTTGTTTCTAAGTAGGTACTGGTTGTTAATGTTGCTAGGCACATTTACACAGGGTTTGTATTTAATTTTATTTTTAATTGAGTTAAATGTATGTATGTTACTGCCTACATGCACCGAAACCATGCAGGCTCTGCGAGAATACCAGCGTTGTGGATATTCTACAACATACTACTGACTGCAAACCTCTCTTAAATAGATTCAAAATTAATATTCCGACTCGTATTCCAAGACCTAATACATACAAGCTTTTCCATATTCCTCGCTCAAGAACAAATCTTGGACACTACGCAGCTGTAACCAGACTGTAGGCAATACGATGCACTTTCTGTTAACACCGACCTAGACATAAGTAACAATTTAATACAATTTAAAAAGTGTCTTCGTAACTAAAAAACTTAGTTTTATATACCTACACTTATTTTTTTTTCTTTGTAAATTTTTTATATAACTCTATATCTAATAAGCTATTATTGTTTTACTCCAAAGTTTACCCTAGAGGCAGAATGTTATGTTTAAAAATTTTATGTTTTCTGTTTGTTTCTTTAATTATGTTGTTAGTTTAGTTGTAATTATAATTTGCAAGCTGTGGTTTCCTATAATTGAGGGACTATACACGCTAAGAACTTTATTACTGCTATATAATGTATGTTATTGTATATTCCTTTGTTGGAAATCCTTAAATAAATAAATAAACATTGCTGACGCAGGACCTTATTTGTTCCTAAACATGGTTGTGTTTCCTGTTACCTTTTTAAGCGTGGAACAAATAATATTTTTTTTTTTCTTTCTTTCAAATGAAAATACTAATAATCTTTTACAAATGTCTTCTTTACATCATACTAAACAACTTTTATTCTACAATTTTTTACAAAATGCAATGCTTATTCCATTTCGATAACTTAGTGGGACACGGAGCGGTCTCATGTTCGATTTCAAAGCGGGCAGCTCTGACTTTCCGAAGTTATATGCGTATGAAATAGTTAAATAACTGTCGCTGTATACGCTGCTGAATGGGTCGCATACAACTTTGTTGTTTGAAATGAAATATCACTGATAGTTAAAATGAGATGCGATTTATTGATCGCTTATCTACCACTCTTATGATAATAATGAATGATACGATAATCTATATATTAATACGTGAAGCAAAAACTTTGTACCCATTTTTACGAAAATTGCGCGGACTGAGGAGTATGAAATTTGGCACAGTTAAAGTTTATATGGAGAAGGAGCGGCGAATCCTAATATTTATATAAAATATGCATTAGAAATACATTGAATTAATGAAAAAACACTACACGCACACAACCATGCATTTGACACACGCAGTCGAAGCCCGTAACTATGGTTACATACATACATACATAGATTCACGCCTGTTTCCCAGATGGGTAGGCAGAGACTACGGATTTCCATTTGCTACAATCCTGACACATCCTGACACACTTCTCTGGCTTCATTCACTTTCATCACATTCCTCATACACGCCCGTCGGTTCAAGGAGCTCTTAACCTGGCCTTTGTCCAGAACGCCTCCGATCTGATCGAGAAACGTTCGCCTAGGCTATCAATATTATAATGACATAATTCAGCAATATCTTACAGGCAAACTTTGATCGAATTCCAAGCACTAGGCGATCGCTAGTTACTATAAATGAGTACCGCTGATTATGAAGTATGATCGCGCACTGGTGTTGATTTACACAATTTATATGAGGCGACGTAGAAGTGCTGATGTGAAGAAGTCGCGCGTGCCATGTAGGTACGATTTAAGACTCGTACACTTGCTTTAACGGTGAAGGAAAACATCGTGAGGAAACCTGCATGTCTGAGAGTTCTCCATAATGTTCTCGAAGATATGTGAAGTCTGCCAACCCGCACTGGTCCAGCGTGGTGGACTATGGTCTGACCCTACTCAAACTTGGAAGAGGATCTTGTCCAGTAGTGCGACAGTTTACCTATATAAAAGGCTGTTATTATTATTTTACGTCTTCTTCGCAGCGAATAATCGGCGCAAAAAGCCGACCGCGCCTAACCCTTTTATTTTTATTAAATAATCCGCTGTGGATCCTTATCAAACAAATTAAATTATTTATCAAAGGAAACAAATGATAACTGTATATTAGATCATAATATCTGTATCTATACCATAGATAATTATAATACATACTTGATACTATACTAACTAGTTGCTTTACTAATAAGTACTATAAAGAGGAAAGATTACCATTTTGGTTTGCAATGAATAGGTAAACTTAAATACCATTGGGTCGATTTCAAATTATTGCATCATTAGAAAGCTACTTTATCCAGAAATAACATAGGCTAGGCTGTCCTACTAATATTATAAATGTGCAAGTTTGTTAGGAAAGATCTTATCTTATCTTATCTTGTGTGTGGGGCCAGTCAGTACAGATCAGCGACACTTCGACCCAGTGAGATCTTTTGTGTCAGCCCCAAGATTTATCCCTTAGCTATCTCCTTATGAATGTACTGCATTAGCCGCAGTGTACAATTCAGAGGGAGAAGCCTAAAGTCTTCAGGGTTTGGATATGCCAATCCCATCAGACCCATCCTAAGTCCAGCCAACGCGTCGCATTCACACAGTAGATGCGATATGAACTCGTCCTGTTCACCACAGGCTCTGCAGATCGAATCGTGTGTCAAACTCAATCCGCACAGGAAGTCGTTGGTGCCAAAATGGCCAGTGAACGCTCCTGTGAGCAGGCGCATTTGGCTCTTGTTATACCCGCAGAACTTCCGGGTGAAGCCTGTGGCTCCGTTTGCAATTAATTTCTTGGAGTGTTCCAGACCCCTAAGGGCCATCCACTCTAGCCTGTGTTTTTCAATGCCATGTGCATTCAAAGCTGCCTTTACGGTGCTCTCAGAGAGTCCCAAGAATGGCTCGGGGCCCACAAACAGTTGCTCCTAGCCCTTTCTGGCTAATTCATCAGCCTCCTTATTGCCCTGCACCCATGCATGCCCCGGAACCCACACCAGTCTGACTGTGTTCTTCCTGCCTAGTTTGTTAAGGATCTTAACACAGTTCAGGACCAGTCTGGAGTCAACCCTACACGAGTCCAGAGCCTTGAGAGCAGCTTGACTGTCACTGAGAATATACACAGTCCTATCAGTGAGACCACTGTTGATATTCTCCTGAGCACAGGCAATTATAGCATAGGTTTCCGCTTGGAAGACCGTTGCATATTTGCCCATGCTTTGGCTCACCTTACAGTCGTTGGCATAGATTTCAGCGCCCGATCCTGTTTCCATTTTGGAACCATCAGTGAACCAGTTGAGACAAACCTTGTCAGGGGATTGTAGACCTTGTCTCCATGCGTCCCTCGTGGTGACCTTTATCTTAAAATTCTTTTTGAATATGTGCAATGGTTGCATTTTATCGCATCCCATGCTCATAATTCTTTTGAGGTCCTTTGAAATGTCCAATTTTGTGTGTCGAGTTAAAGATATTGACGCTCCACAGCCCATGCACAGATAGTTTATGCAGCGCCTTTATCGCCTCTGACTCGACAACAATGTGTAGCGGCGTTAGATCCAGCAGGACCAAACGCTGTCATTGGCGTGGTCGGAAACGCCCCTGTTATAGCCATGCAGGCCAATCGCTGCACCTTCGACAGCGCGTTCGTTCGTAGGATGGATGGATGGATGGATGGCTGTATGGCTGTTTTTTACTATTTGACGCAAAAACTACTGAGTGCCGAGTGCGAATTTATTTTACGTTAACGCGTTTGACACGCTTATGACTCCTGATAGACACAATAGAAAATCTATTGTTATGTATCATATGTGATTCATCGGACAGGGAACCTGTTAACATAAATCTAAGCGGAGCAGAGATTAAAAACGTAGGTGAACTGCGCGGGAATCTGCGGGATAGCCGGTGTAGTATTGTGTGTGTCTGTGTGTGTGTTTGTGTATACCTATAAATACAGTAGTCAGCATGAAATATTAAACTCTTTCTTCTACTAGAGATGAAAGTAGGTATCGATAATATTGGTGACGCGGCTTCGCGTAAAGTGGGTTAGGTTAAATTGTTAGTCACAGTATTTTCTGTGTCGAGTCCGTCTCCCCTCTAGTGGGGCGACAGTAGGGTTTTATTGAGAAATGACCAAAGGTCTTATCGTGCCGTGGCCTGCCGTTTCATACGGCGCGCGGGCCGAATCTTCGGCGGGGTCGTGATTTGCGCGGCCCCATCGATTGCGGTTTATTCGAGGAACACCGTGGTAGGTTTAGTCGGTTCCGGGAGGTCTAATATCATCACTTCAACATCTTTCTTTACCCCGGTGAGTCCCACATAACCCTCCGCCCGCCCCCGCGGAGGGGTATGGTTCAATGCATTCATCCATGTAAAAAAAATCACAGTAGGTATTTAAAAAAAAATTTACTCGGTGTTATTACAGCTTCCTAAAGGTGAAATAATTTTTTAAATCAGTTGAGTAGTTTTTGAATTAAATTGTTACAAATAAATAAACAAATAATTAAATCTTTAAAATATTAGTATAAGCAACTGCCGCACTATGAATTGTTATTCCTGTGTCGCGGGGGATATTACAAACATTCAAATGACGGACACAAAGAACTCACAGACATGAGACAACTATATTTGATCACATGATTAAAAATTTTTATCCCGTGTGGGATTCGAACCCAAAACACTCGGCGCCGTAACAGTGGTGAGATGACCAGTTAAACCACTACGTCATCTATGCATATACAAACACAGAGAGATAACTGAGACGAACAAAAGCGTCGACTTTATAAAAATGTCGCGTTTATGTAGATATCTACTAGATGTGCCCGCGGTTTCACCCGCGTTTATCGTTACTGCGCCGCCCCCGTGTGTCATAGCGTGATGTTATATAGCTTATAGCCTTCCTCGATAAATAGGCTATCCAACACAGAAAGAATTTTTCAATTCGAACCAGTAGTTTCTGAGATTAGCGCGTTAAACGAAACAAACTCTTCAGCTTTTTACTTAATACTAAATGTTACCGCGATTTCACCCGCGTTTATCGTTACTGCGCCGTCCCCGTGAGTTGTAGCGTAATGTTATATAGCCTATAGCCTTCGTCGATAAATAGGTCATACAGCTTACATAACATAAGCTTTACTTTGTGACCTATAAATAAAAGTTATTTTTGACTTTAGCTTCGATACCTTAGTCGGTCTGGTCGAAAAACGCAAACACCTTCTGAATTTATTAAGTTGAATATATAAATGCAAAGGAAAGCTAGTCTGGTGTGCCATCGTATATAAATACAAATCTGTGCCTCCTGTGATGAGTGATATAAGTTGAGTTGTACCCCTTTTGTGATTTTTACATAGAAATGATCAGAAAAAAATTAGGATTTTTTTGATCTAACTCACGTTCTTCTATCTACCATAGTTTCGGAGATAATTTTGTGCAAAGTGATATAACTGGCTGGGTTTTTGCAAAAATATCGTGAATATAGATACATTTCCAGTTGTAACCTTTATAAGTAAATGCTCCACACATTATTTTTTTGTGTTTCATGATATAAGTGTGATATACATTTAATTTTTCATCGTACACAAAGACAACTTATAAGTGCAATATAATTTAACTGTAGTTGTATCATTTATCACATTATAGAGGAGGGTGTATTAGAAATAAAAAAGGTACAAGTTATAGGTTTTTAAACAATTACTTACTTTAAATCTATAATATTGACCACAAAAATGTAAATGAATAGTGAAAGTGAATGTTTTTATCTACAAAAATAAGTACTAAAGTTAATCCTAGCCCACTTAAAACACGAACTAGATTTTTTAAATCTTGTTTTTGTTTTCCTGTAAAGTGTTGATTTTTGACTTGTATCACTTGTCACAGGAGGCACAGAAATATATACGAAAATCTATATACTTATATAAAAATCTCGTGTGACCGTGCACGGTGTTTGTGATCGCACTTTCTCCGAAACGGCTCGAGCGATTTATATGAAATTTTTATGTATATTTGGTAGGTATAAGAATACCTAGGTCGTAAAGTATATTTCATACCGGTAGGAGATTAGGGTTTCAACATAAACTACATTTTCGCGAGCGAAACCGCGGACAAAAGCTAGTAACTTATAGAACAAAGTATGAATTAGGCACCTTTCGATTTCTATTTCAGACTTTTTTAATAAATAACAGTGTAGTTGCAATTGAATTGAGCTAGATGGCGTTACGCGTTTACAATTATAAATTATTTATAATTATAAATACATAATATTATATTTGTTTTAAATCATGTCTCATAAAATCATAAAATCGAATAAAACGACGAGCGGCAACGATGAGCTAATTGTAATTTTTATCATAATCTTAGCTAAACAATGATATTTTCATTAAATAAGATTATCGTTGTCAAGCCGGTTTTAACTTTGAACAAAATAAGATAATAAAACTTATTGATTTCATTAGGTACAGAAAATAAAAACGTGGCATTTGAATGATTCATTGTTTAATAAAACGTTTCTGTTCAACAAGGTCATCTATTATAAATACCATGGTAATTATGACGCTTTTACACGGCTTTGTGATTTTCTTAATGTTTACATTGAAATGTACACGTAGGATGATATGACGTATATCATTTTTCTTTTTATGCTGCAGGGAGATTCAAGGTTAAGGCTGGTATTAGAAGGATCGATTTTAATGTTGCTATATAAAAATATTGTTATTTCTTTTGTTAAAGATAAATAATTATATTTATAAAAAAAAATATTATTTTATGTAAATATGCAAAAAAAAAGTAATTAGAGAAAAGAAAAATGTAAGTATAATATTATTCGAAGGAAACAGGATGACATGGACTCCTTTGAAAAGGATCTAGCAGAAGATCGCTAGCAATATGAGCTAAATAGTATACATACCCAGAGCACCGAGCGTCATTTTATTTTGCTATAATGAAGGAAAATCATAATACCTGTCGCATTTTAAAATCATTTTACTATAAGTTTAGAACATTGTGTCTAAGGTGCTGATAGACTTGAGCACTCACCTGTAACGAGCATTCTAGCGAATTTTTGCATTATAGAAAAATAAACGGGACTTTTTTTAGCGAGCATTCTAGCGAAGGGATATTACTTTCGGCTTTGCGTGAACAAATTGCTCAGTAAAAATCTATTTACAAATAATTATAATTCATTAATTAAAAAATATTAAATAGGTATTATTTAATATTTTTTGCGTTGCAGGAAATATTTCGGTAAAAAATAACGCATAAATAAATATTTAAACTGATAACAATCATAGGCACCGCCATTTTTCTTCTTTTGCGCTCCATTCTGGGTTAGCATATAAATAAACGTGCATTTTTAATAAGATACTTGTTTTTCTTAACATGTTCTTCTTTATTACATAAATAAGGTATCGTATTTATAATAAATATACATACTATTCAATCAATGAAATGCTCATTTTCAGTCAATTATAAGTGATAATATTGCAATATTATGTATATCAAGAAAAGGCATATTTTAACAACTTGCTGCAGCTTTATTATTATATTTAGCTTGTTTTGGGTATAAGATATTAAAAAAGCAATGCATTTATTACTATAATTAATGTCCACGTCAAGCCGAAGTACCCTAACAAACTGAGAAAATCCCGTTGCTTCGAAATGTCATCGTTCGCAAGAATGATCGTGAAAATGACCGTAGCGATGTAAGACTTTATGCTTGGCTCTGTTCGTTGTTCAGTTCATCAATTTAATAACCGCGATGGCACGATATTTTGTTACAAGTGAATGCTTAAGTCCATCGGCACATTATGTTTAAAGATCTTTATTAACTCAAAAGAACATACAGTCCACTTAATGAGCATAATAATTACATTATAAATACAAAGTATTAACAAATATGACAGTAGTGCGATCTGTTTGAAAAGTAATGGCTCCAAAGAAAGAGTATAATAAATAATTTTGCAGGCGTTTTGTGAGACTTTGCTGCAATGACATTTAGATATGAATAGAAATAATTATAGATTTTGTAGCTATATTAGAGTTTTATAATGTTTCCAATTGCGGTACGCAATCCTATTTGGTAAGCGCGTAGTTAGTAGTAACTTTATGATTATGGGGCTTTGGGAGTTCAAAAAAGAAAAATTATAATTTATTTTATAATAGTAAAAGACGTAGAGACTTTATCAGTTGCGTGATATTGTGACCTAGTTTTGAACTTGGAAATAAATGGAGATAAGTTTCTAACCTTTTTTATTTCTTTTTTAAGAGACAAGCTTCGCACTAGGTTTAATTCCTGTGTCGAGGCGCACTTTACAAACATTCAAACAACGGACACAAAAAGAAACATCTAAATTATTATTATTTTATTAATACATATGTAGGTATTTGTAAGTTGGACAAATTTTTGTCCCGTTCGGGGATCCAACCTACAGCACTCGGCACAGTGGCAGCGATGAGGCCATCATTGAAATACTACGCCAACCATGCTATGTAATTAGATCAAAATTAACAGTGTGACATAATATCTAACTCATCGAAGTATATTAATTCATTTAATAATATCGAAGTCATATTCAGCTGAATGGATTTTTCAAATATATTTCTTTGTCATTTGGCAAAACAAATTATTAATCTATACTTATATAATAAAATACTAGATGTTCCCGCGGTTTCACCCGCGTTTATCATTACTGCGCCGCCACTGTGGGTTGTAGCGTGATCTTACATAGCCTATAGCCTTCCTCGATAAATAGGCTATCCAACACTAAAATAATTTTTCAAATCGAACCAGTAGTTCCTGAGATTAGCGCGTTCAAACAAACAAACAAACAAACTCTTCAGCTTTATAATATTAGTATAGATAGTATAGATTATAAAGAGGAAAGATTTATTTTTATGTTTGTTTGTAAGGATTTACTCAAACCACTCAATCGATATATTTTAACATTAGAAAACTATATTATGACCGAGTAAGATAGGCTATATTTAATTTAAAAAAGTATTGTTGTTTTTTTTATCGTGGGGGAATGCCTTGACGCATACCTCTCCGCTGAAAAGGGGAGCGGACAGGTTATGTCGGGCTCAACCAGGAAAAGATGGAATGTCCCGGGTACACCTACCACGGTGTGCCAAGTCGCTGCCTTGAATGGTGGGTATGTCCCTGGAACTGAAACTACATCAGTGACCCACCCAGCAATGTCCAACACAGGCAAGAAATGCCTGCGGATCACGACTCCTGGGTGACACCCCGGCACAACAGAGGGCGTCACCCCGACTTAATGGCTGGCGGACAGGAGATCTCCGTTTTCCCACCCACGGCCTTCGCTATGGCGGCATTAGGCGTGCATAGGCGCGCCTGCGCCACCCGGTTCGCCGGCGGCGGCTCGAATCCGCAAGGAGACTCTCCTCATGGATCCGCTCCACCGTCTCCTTCCGCAAGATAACTTGCTCGCAGAAGGATGCGACCGCTATCCAGTTCCCCTCGCTGTCGACCACGGCTTTGATCACGGTCGGCAGCGAGAGGTTGACACCCACCATGCCTATGAAATCACGGCGCTGCACCGCCCAGGCAGGACATGCCTCGAGTGTATGCTGCGCCGTGTCCTCAACACACCCGCAGTGGTGGCAGATGGTACTCGGTTCCCTCCTAGCAACCGTGTACAGGTACTTGCCAAAGTAATCGTGCCCTGACAACACCTGCACCAGTCGGAAGGAAAGAGTCCCATGCTGCCGCCCTGCCCATCGCTTTAACACCGGCTGGAGGGCCTCAACGGTTCTGAATCCCGCTAAAGGCAACTTCAGCCGCGCCTTCCATTTTAACGCTGGGCCCGCCCAAGTTTGGCAAGCGCTGCCCAAGAGCGGACGCAGCGCCCCCTCCTGCTGTCGCACGCACTTGTAAGCGGTGCCTCTGTTTAGTAAACAGAGGCCCGCCGCATTAGCCCACTCCGGGACCGCCTCTCCTCAGACATCTGTGCGGGGGGACCTCCACGCAGTCGACTTCGCGTTAAAGTACCCCATCACAAGGATGCGGCTAAATGACACCCGCCGTATCGAGGCCTCCAAGTTGTTAAGGAAGGGTTACTAACATAACCTAAACTAACCTCCATCTACGCGAGCGAAGCCACGGGCAAAAGCTAGTAAACTATAAAAAAGCAATTCAATATGAAGTCTCTAAAAATATACAGGATATCCGGTAATTAATGGATAACCTTAACATTTCGTATAGTAAAACAGATGGCCGTTCAGAAAAAAAATTAAAAATAATCTATCCTAATTACTATGTACCTAAGATATGATTTTTTTTTTAATTACCATATTTAACTTCCTTGTACACTACGACCATAAATGAATGAATTCCATCGGTTTTTTGTTGTTTTATTATTAAACACTAATTATGCTAATAGATAGACAGTCATAAGCATGACTAGCTATTGTACTTTATAAATATTTTTTTAGATTTTCTTTTTGTACGGCCATCAGTTCTACTATAAGACATTTCAAGGTTGTCCATTAATTACTGGACACCTGTATATTATAGCCTGCCTTGCTATTTTCAAATTTTCCTCCTCTACAGGGTAAACGTGATCACTTGTCGGCTGTCCACACCATTCCTTCCGCAGGGATCACGTTCAAAACGTCAAAAAATTCTTGTCTGCTGTCATGTCACCACAGGCTGTCAGTTTAAGCCCGTACTAAATAAAAAATAATTAGGCTGCTTTAAGCTGCCATGCACAAAATCAAGACGTACAGGTAAATAACAACACATATTATTAAAAACTCCATGTTTCTTACTATATACACACATTTTTGGTATAATGCTACATCACTCTAACCTACAAAATTTACGTATTTTTTTTCATCATGTTTTAGTATTTTAAGTTGCATTCGAAAGGTTAATATAACGGTATTTTATTTATAATACTATATAAACATGTTTATCATGAGTTTGAGAGTTAAAACGGGGTATATATTTTATGTAAATGTGGGTGTATTCAAATTATAAGTTTATGTATGTACATGTTTCATGTTTTATCTGTATGTGTAAATATACGATCAGTGTGTCTATTATCTATAGCTTAGTGACAGGAAAGAGGTATTATATTTTTTAATTTTATTTATTGCACACAGTTTTTAGTGCAATCTTCTTTGTTTTTTGTGTGTATATGTAGGTAGGTATATGTTGCTTAGGTCAATAATCTTTAGTCTATTTTTGTCTATTTGTTATCTGTCGATAATAAACGCGGTGTGGGCAGTGTTTAGGTGTAAATGTTGATTTTAACTTATCTCTATGATTTATCTATTATTTAAAATTAGCCCTGTATACAAATTACCCCACTGCTGGGCAAAAATCCTCTCTATCCAAATAATTTTAGGTCATAGGTCACTATACCAGCTAAAATTTGAAAATTAATTAAATATACCTAATAGAGTTATGTATCATGGTGTCTTAGTTATGTGCATTATTATAATTTTATTATTTAAACATAATATTTGTTATATTATAGGAATCAATATTAAATAAGGATAATGTCTTTATTATAGACAAATGTAGAAATAGTTTCTATAAGTATATAATATAGGTATCTATGGCTTATTATTTGTTGGAACACAAATTGTTGACCTACATAACGTTGCCTTAGTGGTTCAGTAGCCGTGAATATAATATAATATTCTATCACATACATGCAACATCATCTAGTCTAAACTAAGCAGAGCTTGTACTATGGGTATTTTTTTTTGTAAATACATACATATTGCATTAGTCTCTGGTTTGATTTCCAGTTTGAGTCAAGTGTTACTGGTTTTACTTTTATGAAATGCTCAGTAGTTGCATGGAGTCTAAAACTGTATTAGATTGCAATAGACACACACCATATTATGAGAGATCTATAACCATAAATCAGTTTAATTTATTTTATTAACCACACTATATATACAATTACAAATGCTTCTTAAATATATAAAATGAGTATTATAACATTAATCATATAAATGACAGGCATGCATGACGAGACTGGACGAAGCCGCCACGATTCAGTGGCGGCCAAGATCTGCCGGGGCTGCAGGATGAATGCGCGAGCGATCCCTGCGCCCCGGCCATAGACCATGTAAAGGAACACCGTGGTAGGTTTAGTCGGTAGGACTCGGGACTTTCTATCTTGCCTCGGGTCAGCCTGACATAACCCCTCCGCCCGTGATTGGGCCACAACATTCCCCACGTAAAAAAAAAATAAAAATAAAGGCCTCCTCCAACACTTTCCAACCTCCTCTCTCGCGCCAGTCTAGTCCAGGTTTTTCCAGCTGGTTTAACCACATTATCTTCCCATCTTCTGAATGGTTTCCCCTTTTTTCTCTTTCCCTACCACAATGATACTACTTTGTTCCATTTCTCTTCTCCTCTAATGACATGGCCAGCATATTTCCACTTTAGTGTTCTTAATTTCAACACCACATCTTGGGTCTTTGTAGCTGTCCTAATTTTGCTGTGGTTGATGTTAATCTATTTTTCTTTTCGCCATCACGCTTCGTTCCATGCTTCGCTGGTAAGTTTGAAGTTTGGCTTGTTGAGATTTAGTAAGTGCCCAAGTCTGGCATCCATATGTTAGGATGGGAGTATGCAAGTGTTAAATAATTTTCCTTTAACCGAGATGTGTATTGTGTTGTCTTTTATTATTTCTCTGTGTGCCTAGTATTTCCTCCATGCATGTCCTATGTGTGTCTCAATCTCTTTGCTTGACATATTGTTTATCTTGATTATTTGACCCAAATATGTATACTCATCCACATGGGACTATATGTATACTCATCCACGTGGATGACAAGAAACTTAGTCTAATTAATTACCAGTAAGATAATATTTAACAGGTTCCCTGTCCGATGAATCACCTATGATACATAACAATAGATTTTCTATTGTGTCTATCACGGGACAGCGAATGGGTTAATAGGCACTATGTTGTATATATAAATGTAGTGTTACATAGATACACAATTACATGGTGCAGATAAGTGACGCAAGTCAGTAGTTATTTATGACACAGGTGTAATATAAACATAAAAAAACATATAAAAGAGTTAAAAATCATAAAATCCACCATAAACAGCAGTATTAAAACTTAAAAGAAATACTTACTAAGATCTTAAAACACAGTTTGTGAAATGTGAGTCTAATTCACCACTTTTTACTCTTTTAAAGACAGGCTTGAAATTATGTGTGTATATATTATTGCTCTAAATACTTCAATGATCTTGTAACATATTTGTGCTTATAATTTTATAGTTCTTACTTTAATTTTTCAATTTCAATTTCAAACTTTATTCATAAACAATTTTCACATTGTGTTTGAATGCATAGTTATAAAAATATTTATACAATTACATATTATTATAATTATTTCAATTCCATGACAATAAACATTACACATACACCATTAAACATATATATCAAGAGAATAGTCCGTGGTAGTAATTAAAATAATATAATCCAAAAAAAGCACTTTGTAAAATAACAATGTCAATAAAAATAAAAATAGTAAAAATTTTTATTAATTGTAATGAATTATTTTCTGAAAATAACAATTATTGTAATAATTATAATTATTATTGTTGTTCATTTTTGCATGTCATCCAGAGAATATAAACACCCTTCCAGCAGAAACGTCTTGAGCTTGATTTTAAAACTACTTTCATATAGCAAGCTCTTTAAACCAACGGGTAACTATTTAATAAAAAAAATATAAAATATAAAAAAAATATATATATAAAAATATAAAAAAATATAAAACAATAAAAATATAAAAAAAATATAAAATATAAAAAAAATTACAAAATTCTCTCGCCAACTTTTGAGGGCGAGTTAAGCTCATTTTTTTAAACCTTACACTGTCATAGATACAAACTGTTTAATTTTACTAACTAAACTAAGTAAGTAATAGGTATTACAAAATACATATTATCTATACTGATATTATAAAGCTGAAGAGTTTGTTTGTTTGAACGCGCTAATCTCAGGAACTGCTGCTTCGATTTGAAAAATTATTTTAGTCTTGGATAGCCTATTTATCGAGGAAGGCTATAGGCTATATAACATCACGCTACGACTCACGGAGTCGGCGCAGTAACCATAAACGCGGATGAAACCGCGGGAATAGAATAGAATAGAATAGAATATCTTTATTTGCTGTAAACAAGGTACATTACATTGATGTCATACTATAATAAATTAGCACAAGCCTGTTTAGCCGTTACAAATAGCATACAAATATAGGTACTTACATGTTATATGGAGTTAACAAAGTATGTCTCTTCAAACAATCATAACTAATTTTAAATTAACAATGTCATAATTCCTATTTGATTAGTAGGTCAATTTGGTACTCATCACGCCGTATGTTCCATAAATTCTTTAACAGAGTAAAAGTTTTTCTGCATGAGCCAACCACGTAGAACTGTTATAAATTTATTTATAGAGAGAATTTTCATAAAATTTGGTAATTTATTATATATTTTAATACACATGGCGTACGAATTGTTTTGGAGCCGGCTACTTCTGGCTAACATGTTTAGAACAAGCCTGTCCGGATTTCTTATATTATCACGCCGAGTGACATCTTTTGCCTGACTAAACAAGTCTGGATGACGTTTAATAAATTTTCCCATTTCTAATATATGTATAGAGACAAGTCAACGGGAGTATTTTCAATGATTTGAAAATAATCACATGGACATCTAGTAGTTCATAAAAAAGAAAACACAAGAGAAACAAGGTATTTCGTAGCACTTATTTCTTAATGACAAAAAGACATTGCTTGTCACTAAGGAGCAAGTCCTTCAGTTTTGATTCATAATAAGTTTCTCCGCAAAAATGAGTCACTAAAAAAAAAAAACCGCCTAACGTATGTCCGCTCGATACTTGACTCGTTAATGAGTCAAGTGCCGAGCGGACATACGTTTGTCCGTTTGTGTATTGTTTGCACAATGAATTTTTTTTCCATATTAGGCTTTGACGCTCGAGAAGTTAATATAGCCGAGTGTTGTGGGTTCAGATCTCGAGTGGGACTTGAACCCACGATACTCGGCGTAATAGTAGTGGCGAGGCGACCACTTAAACCACTACGCCATCCGTGCAGTCATAATTCTTGGAAGCTCCACGGAATTATTTTGACCAATAGATGGCGTCAGACCTCCAGACCGAATTTCGGTGACGACGGCCAATCTTAACGGAGACTGGCCATCTGCGCAGGAGATATTATAGTGCACAAGTGTGTGCGCAAACACAAGTGCACTCTCTGTTCCCTAACTCTCATGATCCGATGGGACGGTAATCCGACACGACCGGAGAGAGATCAGGCGCAGGACCAACGGCTTTACGTGCTTTCCGAGGTACGGGGGTTTCTAACACAGCCAACTATTTAACTCCGGGCTGCTATTGAAACTCCTTAAGAGACAATCTCAATAATTTTTTGCTGGCCCGACCTGGGATTCGAACCCGAGACCACAAGCACAGCAGTTGCATTCACTACCGCTGTGTTTTTTTTTCGCAGTCATTGCATTTGCGCACACCCGCCCCTGTCGATGCGGATTGGAAAGCCGCACTGGCAGCAGCGGGTAGTGTCGGACTCGCCGGAGCCCTTGCAATAGTGAGCCACGGAATACAGACTAAACCTAATAATTGCGTCGCTCTTCCCGTCAATCATGGAGCGCCGGAGGATCTCCGTTCCGAACTCTCTCCGGCGCTCAGACGTTAGCCTGGGAGGGCTAAGACCTATCTTATCTTATGCGTGGGGGCCAGTCAGTGCAGACCGGCGACACTTCGACCCAGTGGGATCTTTTGTGTCGGCCCCAAGATTTAACCCTTAGCTATCTCCTTATGAATTACTGCATAAGCCGCAGTGTACAATTCAGAGGGAGAAGCCTGAAGTCTTCAGGGCTTGGATATGCCACCCCCATCAGACCCGTCCTCAGTCCAGCCAACGCGTCGCATTCACACAATAGGTGCGATATGGACTCGTCCTGTTCACCACAGGCTCTGCAGATCAAATTGTGTGCCAATCTCAATCTGCACAGGAAGTCGTTGGTGCCAAAATGGCCAGTGATCGCTCCTGTGAGCAGGCGCATTTGGCTCTTGCTATATCCACAGAACTTCCGGGTGAAGCCTGCGGCTCCGTTTGCAATGAACTTCTTGGAGTGTTCCAGACCCCTAAGGGCCATCCACTCCAACCTGTGTTTGGGGCTACGACCTAAAACACAACCATCTAAGGTTGGGGTAGGAGGTGAGCGTAGCGGCGTCGTCTCCTTCCTGGGCTTGCTCGGCGGAGCGGGTCCGCACTGGCGTCGGCCTTCCGTTCCCGCTCCGCAGCCTGCTTCAGGAGCATTACTGCCTCACTGAGTTCAGCAACAGCTTGCCAGCACCTGTCGCTGGCCAACATGGTGCTCACTGTTCATCCCAGCGACAGGTCCCCGCGACCTATTACATAATACCTAAAGACAGCGTACCAACAAGTTTGGGTCCTCATACCTCTGCCGAACGACCAAGGCATAGAATTCTCTGCCAAGGCACGTGTTTCCTTCCTGGGTCCTTCAAGCGGGGCGTGAAAAAGCAGCTTCTCAGGCCGTCAAAGTAGAGACCTCAACATCGCCTCGGCTGCTATGAGGGCGGTGTGGAGGCTACTGCTCTTAGACCACACGACTGTTTACCATCAGGTGGAGTGTGGTCATTTTGACGAGCAAAATGAAAAAGTAAAAAAATGGGGGTGTAATATCTGCCTACCCCTACGGGGATTTAAAGTTAAATAAATGTCAACTAGCGACGCGCCGCGGCTTCCCACGGATAGTACAAAACCTTAACAAATTATACACCTGAACCTTCCTCATGAATCACTCTGTCTATGGGTGAAAACCGCATGAAAGTCCGTTGAGTAGTTTTTGAGTTTATCGCGAACAGACAGAGAGACGCGGCGGAAGACTTTGTTTTATAATAGTACTAGTTATGCATGTGGTTTTACCCGCGTTTATCGTTACTGCGCCGGCCCCGTAGGTCATAGCGGGATGTTATATAGCATATAGCCTTCCTCGATAAATAGGCTACCCAAAGCTAAAAGATTTTTTTCAAATCGAACCAGTAGTTCCGGAGATTAGCGCGTTCAACCAAACAAATAAACAGACTCTTCATCTTTATAATATTAGTATAGATATATTCTATCACATATACACAACACCATCTAGCCCAAACTAAGCAGAGCTTGTGCTATAGGTACTAGACAATGGATAAACATACATATACACAATTTTTTTGTAAATACATACTAATTATACATAGAAACACCCAGACCAAGACAAACATCCATGTTCATGCACACAAATGTTTGACTTGTGCGGGAATCGAACCCGCGACCTTATGCGTGGCAGTCGGTTACACCAACCACTATGCCATTGAGGTCGCCGCATCTATACTAACTAGATGTTCCCGCGGTTTCACCCGCGTTTATCGTTACTGCGCCTCCCCCGTGGGTCGTAGCGTGATGTTATATAGTCTTCCTCGATAAATAGGCTATCCAACAATAAAAGAATTTTTTAAATCGCACCAGTAGTTCCCGGGATTAGCGCGTTCAAACAAACAAACAAACTCTTCAGCTTTATAATATTAGTATAGATATTATAAAGCTGAAGAGTTTGTTTGTTTGTTTGAACGCGCTAATCTCAGGAACTACTGGTTCAAATTGAAAAATTCTTTCCTTGTTGGATAGCCTATTTACCGAGGAAGGCTATAGGCTATATAACATCACGCTACGACCAATAGGAGCGAGCGGAGCATCAATAAAAAATGTTGCAAAAACAGAGAAAATTATCTTTTGTGAAATAGACGAAGTTGCGCGGGTCAGCTATTTTTCTAAGGGATTAAATATAATGATCATCAAAAATACTAATTGGTCAGCAAATATTGCACAGCATAACGAGCATCTATACGCCTCAAATCACTGCATTCCGTCTCGGAAGTGTTAGGTTATGTTAGGTTCCTTTTTTTAAACCCACCCAAAAATAGGAGCCCCGCCGTCGACGTAGTTTGATCTCTTTAAAGTTTGCTGGCCGTGAGTTGCTGATCAATTAGCTATTTCGCTCACAGATTATATTTTTCTGCTCACAAAAATACCAATACTATGCTAACCATTTAAATAACACCCGTATTATAATATGTAGTAATGTAGATTCTTTCTAGTATTATCTGTGTTATAATATATCACATTTACCATGTATATAAATAATTAATGACGTTATCTGACTGTTTGTTTATAATAAATATGAATATGGTAATATTCCATGGCGGGACATACTGAATTCAATATGGCCATCACACACCATGACTTATTTTAAACCATCAGACTGATTTATTCAAGAAATCCCCACTTTTTACAAACTGTTATATTACTAGTGAGAATTATTGGAAACTAGCTACTGCGCGCGTCTGCGCCTGCGTGGTACCTACATAAATAAAAAGTAGCCTATGTCCTTTCCCAGGTTTTAAATTATATCTATACCAAATTTCATCTAAATTGGTTGATTAGTTTAGCCGTGAAAAGGTAACAGACAGATAGACAGAGTTACTTCGGCGGCCTCGATGGCGTAGTGGTTAGTGTAACTGTCTGCCATGCCTAAAGTCGCGGGTTCGATTCCCGCACAAGTCAAACATATGTGTGCATGAACATGGATGTTTGTCATGGTCTGGGTGTTTCTATGTATAATATGTACGTATTTACAAAAAATAAACTATATATGTATGTTTATCCATTGTCTAGTACGCATAGTACAAGCTCTGCTTAGTTTGGGCTAGATGGTGTTGTGTGTATGTGATAGAGTATTATTATTATATTATATCTATACTAATATTATAAAGCTGAAGAGTTTGTTTGTTTGAACGCGCTAATCTCAGGAACTACTGGTTCGATTTGAAAAATTATTTTAATGTTGGGTAGCCTATTTATCGAGGAAGGCTATAGGCTATATAACATCACGCTACGACCCACGGGGGCGGCGCAGTAACGATAAACGCGGTTGAAACCACGGGAACATCTAGTTACTTTCGAATTTATAATATTAATAAGGATTACTAGCAAAGTGAAATTTTAGTAGGTACACTTTTTCATAGTTTCCTAGATTTTGTCTCAGCCCCGCTAAATGTAGGTAATGTAAATTTTCTATCACTCAAGAACAGTACGTACTTTTTCTAGATGAAAGGTACCCTATGTCCTTTTCTGTACCCGTGACAACGTGAAAGAGAAATTTCATGATGATCGGTCGAGTAGTTTAAGCGTAACAAACAAACAAACAAACTCTCTTTCGCATTTATAATATCAGTTGTCAAATATTGTCTTCTGTTTACGCGAATGTTATTCATTAAAATTAAACTACTATATACGGATTTTATAGCGTTGTTTATTTGGAAAGTGGAAACACAAATATAAATTGTATAATAGTATAGTAATAGTATAGTTTTAATAGTTTCAATAATTTAATTAGCTTAAAAATGAGTAAAGTTTGATAGTAATAGTAGTGTAACAGTTTTCAAAATCTTGTAATAAAGTGTCAAATAAACAACTCGATAAAATCCGTATATAGTAGTTTAATTTCAATCAGTTGTAAATTTTTTATCCCCGGGGAATAGTATCTTTTTATGGATTAAAGTTACTCTATGTCTTTTTCTGGACCTCTGACAAGGTGTATGCGAAATTTCATGATGAATTCACTCATATTCGCATATATAAAATAAAACACAAGCTTATTTAAAAAAAATATATAGTGATAGCATTGTGTGTCGGATGACAGTTTAACGTCCAGAAAGGTAACCGTATTTAAACGTAGTATATCTATGACTAGCTGTTACCTACGACTTCGTCCGCGTAGATTTTAACTAAAAAGTGTTTGTCGCCGCGGAACCCAACTATATTTCTCTGCCCAAGTTACTTAAATGGCGTAGTTTTTATAGTGTAAAGCTAGATAATAGCATGGCTTACTCAAAAACAACATTTAAATATGCGTCGTTAGATTACACGCTGTCACAGAATGCGTAAGAAAAGTAAAGATTCACATTTCCTCCGCTGTAGGTGATAGCGTGATAATATGTAGCCTATATGTTGACCCGACCTGTTAGTAATATTCATGCAAAATTTGAAGTAAATCCATGCAGTACTTTTTGAGTTTAGCCCGGACATACATCCAGACAAACAGACAAAAATTCAAAACTATATTTTTGGCTTCGATATCGATTGTAGATCACGCCCCAAGTATTCTTTGAAAAAAATATTCAGTGTACAGTTTTGACTTTCCTACGATTTTATTATATGTATAGACTTAAATCTTTCTGTTTATTCATATAGGAAATTGTGTAATTGCTCTGAGCCAAGACCTTTATGATGTTCATATCTATACAAGTAAATAAAATTGAAGTGTCTGTTTGTAATGTCAAAATAATAGCTTTTTATCTAATGCATATGAAAGTATACAGTGTGACCCGCGTTAAAGTGCAACCCCGAAAATGGGTGAAATTAGATCGAAAACTATCGACGAAAATGGGTCTAAAAAACTTCTAAAAAAAAAACTAATTTTTTTATACGCCACTGAACATTTGTTTCCCGAATTTTGACCTCTATGTACAAATAAATTTATTCCTCCCAAACTAGCTGGCCGATTTTGATGAAATAAACGACAAATCAATGCCAAGTATTTAGCGATGAGAATAAAACAAAAAAAAACAACAAAAAATGGCTTTAAATACTTCATTTTTTTAAATACTTGTGAAAAAAGTCACTATTTTTCACTGTTTTTTTCAATCAACTCAAATTTCTATGAAATAAACCCCTACATCTTGATTTGTTTTATAATTTATTATTATTCTTGACTGTATTAGCTTTCAAAAAAAAAATAATCAAACATTGTGTCTCTAAAAATACAGGAGTTACGAATTTTTAAAGTTCACTACTCAGAATGGGCAAATCCAGGTAGAGACCCTTTTTTTATTCCTTTGTTATACCGGTGGCCAGCTGCTATTGTATTTAATGCTTGGGGTGTATAACAAAACGAAATAAGCTTCCAATGAGCTTATTCCGTTTTAGTTGACAGTTGAAATAAAACAAAAATTAATCAAAAACAATGATTTATTATTAATTATTGTTGACTTAGATTATAATGTATTAGGTTTTCGAAATGTGCTCCGCGTTGTTGCAAACACATTGCCACGCGTAATGATATGTGTTGTGTGGCCCTCCGTATAAGTTGCGGTTCATTTTTCAATTCTTCAGCGCACCTCATGATGCGGTCATGAAGCTCAGCCTCTGAATTCACAGGTGCACTGTACACCTTTTGCTTCATGTGGCCCCATAGAAAGTAGTCGAGCGGCGTCAGATCAGGAGAGCGGGCTGGCCAGCCCACTGGGCCTTCGCGCCCAATCCAGCGATTGGCATAATTATTATTTAAAAATTCACGGACATTGCGCCCGTAGTGAGCAGGGCAGCCGTCCATTTGCAAGTACATGCCCTGTCTCGATGCCAGCGGCACATCCTCTAACAGACGGGGAAGCTCATCCCTTAATAAAGTTAGGAATCGTTCCGAATTTAATGTCGCTGGTAAAATTACTGGTCCTATCAACATGTCGTCGAGTAGACCTGCCCAAACATTTATTGAAAATTGCACCTGGAATGACGAGGCCCTCTTCAGATGTGGATTATCATGTGTCCACTCGTGCAAATTCCTAGCGTTCGTGATGCCATTCCTGGTGAACTTCGACTCATCCATCCATAAAATCTTTTTTAAAAATTGTGGATTGCGACGAATTTGTCGTTGTAGCCAGATCGACATAACGCACCTTGATTGGAAATCCATATCCCCGTGCAAATCGTGGACTCTTTGATAATGATATGGATGTAGACCTTCTTTCTTCAAGATTCTCCACGCTGAGGCTTGTGATATGCCGTGGAGTAAAGCTAAACGCCTCGTACTAATAGTAGGAGTGGCAAAAATGGTACTTAAAACCGCTTCTTCTATCGCTGTGTCGATTACAATGGATTCTTGTTCACGTCTTGTGTGTTGTAATCCAAGTCCGATGTCGGAGAGCTTCCGATGAACTTCCTGGAAGTTCCTTGCCGACGGTGCAAGTCTGTTCGGAAATGCATTTACGTATGCCGATCGAGCGACTGTTGTGCGTCCACCATACATTCCATAATAATAATGGATGTCAGCGATTTCTCGCGGGGAGAATGCATTTAATCGCGGCATCTCAACCCAGCACAACCACGAAAACAGTCGAGTAACGTAACAAACAGTCAATAACAAAAACGTAACAAGTAGTCAATAACGAAAACTCAACGAAAAACTGTAACTTTAATGCGAGAACAACAGCTGACGTACAGCAGCAGCGATGTGATCGGAGCGGACTAGCGCGGGCGACTGCCGGACTGTACCAATACCCCTTCCCTTTTCCCCAAGCATTGAACA
The DNA here is from genome assembly GCA_963564715.1 of Catocala sponsa. Taxonomy (NCBI): domain Eukaryota; kingdom Metazoa; phylum Arthropoda; class Insecta; order Lepidoptera; family Erebidae; genus Catocala; species Catocala sponsa. The sequence continues at coordinate 6,179,753 of OY751356.1, read as the reverse complement.
CAATAGCAGCCGACCACTGGTATAACAAAGGAATAAAAAAAGGGTCTCTACCTGGATTTGCCCATTCTGAGTAGTGAACTTTAAAAATTCGTAACTCCTGTATTTTTAGAGATACAATGTTTGATTTTTTTTTTTTTTGAAATCTAATACAGTCAAGAATAATAATAAATTATAAAACAAATCAAGATGTAGGGGTTTATTTCATAGAAATTTGAGTTGATTGAAAAAAACAGTGAAAAATAGTGACTTTTTTCACAAGTATTTAAAAAAATGAAGTATTTAAAGCCATTTTTTGTTGTTTTTTTTTGTTTTATTCTCATCGCTAAATACTTGGCATTGATTTGTCGTTTATTTCATCAAAATCGGCCAGCTAGTTTGGGAGGAATAAATTTATTTGTACATAGAGGTCAAAATTCGGGAAACAAATGTTCAGTGGCGTATAAAAAAATTAGTTTTTTTTTTTAGAAGTTTTTTAGACCCATTTTCATCGATAGTTTTCGATCTAATTTCACCCATTTTCGGGGTTGCACTTTAACGCGGGTCACACTTTATAAGGTACCTATACGAAAACATCTATTTTTAAAATTTTAGTCTTTCTGTCTGTTCCGGCTAATCTCCGAAACGGCTGAACCGATTTTGACGGGACTTTCACTGGCAGATAGCTGATGTTATAAGGAGTAACTTAGGTTATTTTGATTTTAGAAAAAAATAGGGTTCTGCGGAGACAAACACTTTTTAGTTAGAATCTACGCGGACGAAGTCGCAGGTAACAGCTAGTTTATAATATAAAAGCCAAGCTTATTTAAAAAAATATATAGTGTTGGCATTGTGTCTCGGATGACAGCTTAACGTCCAGAAAGGTAACCGTATTTAAACGTAGTATATCTATGATTTAAATCTTTCTGTTTAGTCATATAGGTAATTGTGTAATTGCTCTGAGCTAAGACCTTTATGATGTTCATATAAATAATATATTTATAAATTATAATATATATATTTTCCTTAATAAATGAATTATATATGTCTAATACTAATACTCGCCCAGTGGTCAAAATAAGGTAGCTGACGCACGTTCTTATAATTTAATTTAGTGGCATTACCCAAACTCTAAAATACAGAGAATTTTTTGAAATCTACTTAAACATAAATATGATACAAGCGTTTCAAATCTGGTAGTAGGGGTTGTCAAATGACAGAAAAAGGATGCACGATACAAACTGTGACGTCACCGCTATTGAAACGCATATATCTGAGGGAGATAACGAGACGTCCGCACTACACTCCAACTTTATCTGAAATCTATGTTATAAATATTAATAGCTCTCTTATTTTAAAACCGATATTGATACTGTTTTCACAAGAAGACTTTTTTGATTGTTATTTGCTCGTGTGTAATATAATGTACATAATCGGACATAAGTAATTGTCTTATATTTCCACAGTAATTATTGGAAATTTGCGGCAGGCATATGTATAATATGTATTTACATTTTCTATCGTTTTTCTATAATTTTGCAACCAACTCAAACATAATTTTTTTTAAATTAAAATCTTTGTAGCCGTTTTGGAATTTAATGATATACTTACACAATTATAAATATACAATGTGACTGGTTAAACATTGTACATACTTAAGGACATGATAATATATAGTCAGACGTAACGTATAAAAAAGAAATAAAAATAAAATCTGTATAACCTGCAAAGAAAACCTTTATGAAAATTTGTATGAAATATCCATAAAATGTGGACACTGCGCATACAGCTGTCGAGGCTAATGACCTTTGGTAAGAAAAGGACGGACGGGCGGGGGTGCAAATTCGGGAGAGTGCGGGGTGCGGTAGCTGGGGGCGGGGGCGGAGGTTTTGTTTAGCTTTGGTATATGCGCAAGAGTGCCCGCACATTAAGTTTTTATTGGATAACTAGGTCAAGTTTTAAGTGCCGGTAAAGTCGTATGACTTTAACACAAAATATGTCAACATTTTTATTTTCGTTTCACATTTCAGAAGATATTTATTTATATATCCTTATGTAAATAAATTTGGTACATTATTAGGGATATAATGAAGCTGTATATATAAAAAAAAGTATGCTACATAAAAGTTTTCATATGTATATTTTTTGCCAAATTTAGGGCAAAAGTTTTACTTAAATGGTTCACACTGGCCCGCTCTTTTTTTGGGGAGTCCGTTTCTACATAGGAAAGCAGTGGTCAGGAGTAGGGCTGTGCTAAACCTACACCCACTTGAGTCGCAATAAGCTTACTGCTGGCCCGCTCTTTTCTTTGAATAGAAATCGTAAGTTACTTTAACATTTGGTCAAAATCATCGGGTATAAATATTTTTATAGGTAAAGAAACAATTTTACATTAAATAAATCAACTTTTCTATAATAACCAATGAGAACAAAGCTTGGCAGCGCTAAGCAGCTGTTTTACTGACAGTTTATAATGCTATCTATTGATTTTCACGTGTATTTTTTCGGCAAAAAGTATGATAGTTTTTTCAATTAAGGGCCAATGTCACCCCTCAGGGCTAAAGTCATACGACCTTACGGTATCTATTTTTTTTTTGATATTCGGGTCCAGAATCGAGTACTGAATACCCTTCAATATGTCCAGTCTTTTACCAATCAGTCTGTAAAGATAAGTTGTTTGCAACCCATCGTCTGTCATTTTATAGACACAATAAAAAACCTATTGTTATGTATCTCCTGGAGATTCAGTAACGGTTAAGCTAAATATCGAGACTTCAAAGCCACACGTTGCCGGGTTGAATCGCTAGTATATAATATAGTATTACTAGCTGTCACGCGCAACTTCGTCTGCGTTTAATAAAAAAATAGCTGTCCTATCTTTTAAGTTGGATCAAATTACAGATGGTTACGAAGTTTGATCAAAATCGGTTCAATAGTTTAGGAGTCCATAGCGGACAAACAACGTGACATGTAATTTATATATATTAAGATTAAACAAATAACTTAAGTCAACAATAACACAGCGTATGAGGAAACACAATAGTTATAAACTGCACCAATACAGAATATTGTTGTAGTAAATATAAATGCTATATACTTATTTAATTATCCTTATATACTGATTACATCGCTGATGTATATAATAGGTACTAGCTGTGCCTGCGGTCTCACCCACCTTTACGATTACTGCGCTGACCCCATGGGTCATAGCGTGATGACATATAGTCTATAATCTTCCTCGATAAATGGCCTATCCAATACTAAAATAATTTTCAGTTCGGACCAGTAGTTCCTGAGATTGGCGCGCTCAACCAAACAAACAAACTCTTCTTTATCTATACATATAATAGAATCGTAGGAAGGTCAAAACTGTACACTGAATATTTTTTTAAAAGAATACTTGGGGCGTGATCTACAATCGATATCGAAGCCAAAAATATAGTTTTTAGAATTTTTGTCTGTTTGTATGTATGTATGTCCGGGCTAAACTCAAAAAGTACTGCATGGATTTACTTCAAATTTTGCATGAATATTACTAACAGGTCGGGTCAACATATAGGCTACATATTATCACGCTATCACCTACGGGGGAGGAACTGTGAATCTTTATTTTTCTTACGCATTCTGTGACAGCGTGTAATCTAACGACGCATATTTAAATGTTGTTTTTGAGTAAGCCACGCTATTATCTAGCTTTACACTATAAAAACTACGCCATTTAAGTAACTTCGACAGAGAAATATAGTTGGGTTCCGCGGCGACAAACACTTTTTAGTTAAAATCTACGCGGACGAAGTCGCAGGTAACAGCTAGTATAATATAATTCTACTCTACGTGTGTATGTCACTGAATTCCTCCTAAACGGCTGGACCGATTTTGATCAAACTTTTTGTGTGTGTGTTCAAGTGGATTCGAGAATGGTTTAGATGTTTTTTTTTTCTCTTTTGTACAGGACAACGTCTGTCAGGACAGCTAGTATTACTATAGATATGCAGAGAGGTATTATATTTTATTTGCAAAGCACATTAATTTTTGTCGGCCTCTATGGCGTAGTGGTTAGTGTAACCGACTGCCACGCCTGAGGTCGAACATTTGTGTGCATGAACATGAATGTTTGTCTTGGTCTGGGTGTTTCTATGTATAATATGTATGCATTTACAAAAAAAAAAGTATATATGTAGGTATGTTTATCCATTGTCTAGTACCCATAGTGCAAGCTCTGCTTAGTTTGGGTTAGATGGTGTTGTGTGTACCTATGTGGTAGAATATTATTATTATTATTGCACGCTTGGCGAAGTGGATTAAATGGTCGCCTGACCACAATAACAACGCCAAGTGTTGTAGGTTTTAATCCCACGGGACAATAATTTATTTGTTGCACAAATGGTTATTTCAAGTCTGTGTGTACTTTGTGTCCGTTGTTTGAATGTTTGTAAAGTCCCCCGCGACACAGGAATGATTCCTAGTGCGGAGCCTTTTTAAAAATATACCTAGTAAATGAATATAATAAACTTTTTAATACGCATTTTTTGATAATTTTTATTTATTTGTATACATAAAAGCAAAGTATTCTGTAAAATAAAATTTTTTTTTGATGACATATCTTAGGTACTATAAAAAAGGAAAACATTTTATTTCATTATGTGTCTGTTATAACTTATAACTCTACTATAAAATGTTTCAGGGTTATCTATTCTTTACGGGACCCCTGTATATCTGTATTTTATCACAAAGTATTTTATTTCACTATCCACAAAAGACTTCAATAGGTAAGCTACATGTATAACTGATATATTTTTTTTCTCTCTTTTCAGATCTTGAAATGCAGTGATCTTCAAAAATTCTACCCAAAAACCAAACGCTTTATTTTCAAAATCTAAAACAAACACAATTTCGGTGTATTAAATTCACAAACATTTTGGCAAAGTACGGGCTGAACTCAGCAAACCTTCCAAAGAAACTGTTCAAACGCTCTCATTGGGCTGACCCAAAGTCTTGGCATCAAGACATAGGTCCTGCAGTATGACAGACACATCCAGCATCACAATGGATCAACTATCCGTTCTCTCCTTCCGCAAACTTGAGGAAGTGAAACGCCTCGCGTTGCACTTTCAAAACATCATCAACCATCCACTGACCCAAAAGAAAAAAGTCTTATACGAGTATTTAAGGAACCTAGACTTAACGCACAAGAAAATTTTCCTCCAGCCTCGCGAGAATGTTGAAGTTGAGTATATCTTTACGACTGAAAAGAAGAGCAATCTTCAGCGTCAGAGATTCAATAGCTTGCCTGTGAGTGAAGTGCCTGAATTACTTAAAGCTGAACTGTTTACTACTGATAATGCTAAGCCTGTTCACATTTGCACGGATTGCAATATAGAGATTGAACTTAACGATGAAGAGCCATTGATGGAATCGCTACAAAAGCATTTCGACTCTGACGCCCACTTGCCTAAGTTGAAACGCGAAAGCATTGACGTGAGCGAGCCAATTCTCTTACCCAACATGTCTAGAAGACTATCTGCTATGAGCGAGGTAAACGACAACCCGTTAGCGAAAATCAAAGAGATCACTATATCTTCAAAGCCTGCTGAAAGACTCGAGAGGAATTTCTCTTCTAAACTCAATACTATGCTAGCTAAACACTTGCCTGATGCCTCAGAAGCGACTATAGATGCTGCTATGAAGTTTTACCAAGAGACGTATGATAAACTTTGCTGTGATGTCTCCACTATAGATTTTTCCACGCAAACTAGCTCCGTAGCGCCGATTATCATGAGTATTAAAGACAATGTCTACCAAAACTTCGCAGCAGATGCTAATAAGAATATAGACAACGACGAGAATGAGCAAGCGGCAGAAAAGCCGAAGAATCAGGTCAAGAAATACCGTTATTACGGGCCTATTGAGAACCAAATAGTTAAGTTACTCGCCAATCATAAACTGCTTTCTCTGATCGATGATAGAACTGGGAAGCTGGCTTTCTTTTGTATTGCCTGCGAGTACTATACTTTACGGTTTCACTACGATAGTGTCCTTAACCATGTGTTTAGCGAGACACATATACATAATCTCTCGGCGATCCTCCAATCGGATGAGAGCATTCCATTCGCCATGACGGACAACTCAATGCAGAAGATCAAAGAAATGAACGAAAAGTTTCTTCTGAGCCACAATATTGTGATATCTTCATTAAAGGATACATTAGTACTATCCTGCCGTTTATGCAACGTGTCGATAGAATCCACTGAAGCTTCCATCCTCCACATCTTAGATGAGAAGCATCTGGCGAGACTATCGGATGAGTTGTATCTCCGCATGAAGGAGAAAAGTTCTGATCCCATCCCTGAAGAATGGGGGCCTAAGGATCTTAACTGGACGAAGTATTTGGCTAGCGTTGGCAAGCCGCACAATACTCGGGATCACGTAATTATCGAGAATTTTATCAAGCCTTCTGGAAAGATCGGGAATTACTGCACTTGTTGTGACATGACTCTTAAGGGTCCAAGGCAGGTTCTCTTCAACCACATTCGTCAGAAGAAGCACTTGAGGAACGCAGCACCTCGTAAGCTATCCATGCTTTACAAAAATTACTGCCGGCCTTCTGAATATTTCGCCAGCTTCGGCAATTTCTACGTGTGTTCAATCTGCCCTGATTACGTAGCTGTGCCTTCTATATCTGCGATGGTGGAACATTTTGAGGGGGCTGGGCATTTAGAGACTATTTGCAAGCTAGTCCGTTGTGGTTTATTTAGCGAAAACGATGGGGAACTACTGCTTGCTAACAAAATTGAAGATTTGAAGTGTCTGGTTTGCGATATAACATTTGCTGATTATAATGATGCGATTAAACATCTTTTGTCCAGCGTTCAACATCAGACGGTAGTGGCCGAGTCCAAAATCAATGCTAACAAGGGTGATATTATCAGTATATATATGAAAGGCAATCATATCTTACATAGTGAAGGGGCTACCTTCACTTGTATTGATTGCAAAGGGGTTTTCAACTCCATCAGATCATTGTTAACCCATCTGGTCTACGCTGAACATTTCAAGGTCAAACCAGCGATTGAGAGCATTTTCCGTTTTTATTTGGAATTGAAACATAACATTACAATGCTAGCGAGGAATAAATATGTGTACTATAGCTTTGGGTATCTGAAATGTGGAGTTTGTGATGCTGATGTGGAAGAGGGGGAGACAGCGAAGAAACACGTGGTATCTACACGCCATAGAGAAAATATGGGAGCCAGTTATGTGAGTCTTGAGACGACTGCTGTTGAATAAAGGTTAGTGGTTTGGATACTTGTTTTTTGAGCGAGTTATTTGTCTTTTTAGAGTTATGTGTCTAAGGGGTTGCCACATAGCAAAAGACAAGATTTTATTGCTTTTCATTTTATTATTATAATTTATATAATATGTATTATTATTGATATACAGGGTTAATAATTTGACCAGTGACTTATTTATACCTTACTTTCAACTTCTGTTCTAGAACGTCTTATAAAACTCAATACTTCGTTCAAAAATATTATTTTTTATTTATTAAGGATCTCCGGAAATTTGTTTATGAAAAATCAAATTATTACGATAAATGATTTAACAAAAGTTGTTAAGTAAGGTAATGTTGATAAGTAAGGTATAAGTAAGGCAGGGGTAAAAACCCCCTCCCTTACTTATACCTTACTTATCAACTAGTTAGTATGTTATTAGTATATTTAACACTTTATATTAATAATCAAATATAAATTACTATAATAAAATTAAAGGCAATAATAATCTTGCCTTGAAATGCTTTTTCAAGAAAAGAAGAAACTAGGTCCCTCTTGTTTGCAATGTGAGTCTACGGAACTCTTAATCAAGCGAAACGCAGCAAGATACGTGTTGCAGCCGAAAGTTTCTTGTCTAAATACTTAACTTCACTGCCCGACCCGGGTGTCGAACCTGAGATATTTAGCACAACAGTCGTATTCACTATAGTTGCACCTCCGAGCCAGTCTTGGAATAATTTTTATATAAATATAATTTCAAATTGTTTATTTGCTAAAATGTGGTTTTTTAAACCGATGGTTGTGATACAAGATTACAGCAACACATTTGCCATCAAAGTCACATAACATGCAAATATGTTACTGTATATTCCTTTGTTGGAAATCCTTAAATAAATAAAATTAAATATACAGCTCGCGCAATCTACGATGGCCGGACTGAACATAGCGTCTCCGAATTGTTGCGCATGTACAGTCGCTAAGACGCGTCCCGCCCCCGCCCCCTGTCTCCAAAGAGACCTAAAACTTGTAACTGCGACGCCACTCGCGCAATGTTCAGACCGGTTATCATACAGTGCGCGATCTGTAGTTCACCATTTTGTACATGACATTTTTAAATTATTAAAATTAAAAGTTTTACAATTTAAGTACTCGTTCACAGAATAAAAAACATTCATAAATGAGGCATTTGAGCAAATGAGCCATGAACTTATAATTAGGTAATTCATGTTTTTATTTCTGAGAATCTTTTATGTTTACATCTGTAATTATTATACTAAGTTAAGTATTTTAAGCAAAGCAGTGATAGCGTAGTGGGAGACCGGTCGACTGCCACGCAGAGGTCTCGAGTTCGATCTCAAGACACACATCTCTGAATTTTCAAAGTTATGTGCGTATTAAATAGTTTCTCGCTTAGTTCGATCTCAAGAATCTCTGAATTTTCAAAGTTATGTGCGTATTAAATAGTTAATTATCTCTCGCTTTAACTCATTCAATGCGGCAACAAATTTTGCTTTCACTAGCCAGAATCGGCTCATATTTAACGTAAACGCCGATCGGCGTCAGCCGCACTTGATGAAATAAAAAAAACAAAATATCTAAGAACTACTCATATCAGGCATTTCATTAGTAAATTCCAAACACATTTGTTGTTTTATTAATATAATATCTAATATTGTCTTCTGTTTACGCGAATGTTATTCATTGAAATTAAACTACTACACTCGCGTGCAAGTAAATCGACTCAAGCCTCAAGTGCGCATAAAAAGTGATATAACTTAAAAATGCCTTATTTTACCTCTATATAATGTTTTACATAATTAAAGCCTAGTAATTGAGCTTTAAAATTATGTAAGTTGCATGAAAATCGATTCAGTAGGTTAGTAAAAAAGGTGAATGTCAAAGATATTGTAAAAAATGTTGAAAATTCATACAATTTCACAGTATGGGGGTTATTGGGTATAAATGAAACAAAATGTGCATAAGATAAAAAATTTATTCGTGTCAATATTTGGTGTTCCCTCCTCTAGCCCTGATCACTGCTCTCAAGCGATTCTTCATCGACCTTATTAACTTTTTAATTGATGATTGTGGTATTCGGCCCCACTCTTCTACCAACGCAGTCTTGAGCTCATTGATGTTTGTCGGAGCTGGATTCCTCGCCCTAACTTTACTTTTGAGCTCGTCCCATATGTGCTCAATGGGATTTAAATCGGGGCTGAGCGCTGGCCAATCCATAGTGTGAATTCCAACTTCACTCAGGAACTCACGTGTGGCCCGAGCAGTGTGACATCGGGCATTGTCATGCATCAAGATGAAATTATCCCCAATAAAGCCTTGATAAGGGACAACTTGATCCAGTAGAACATTTTCAATGTAACGATCACTGGTCAGACCTCGTCTCCGGCCTCCCCCAGGAACGAAAACAAGGTCTGTTTTTGCTTCTAAGGAAATTCCAGCCCACATCATGCAAGAACCGCCACCATATGCAACGGTTTCAACAAAGCAGCACTGTGAAAACCGTTTACCAGGACGCCGGTACACCCGACCTCTCCTGTCGCTGCCATGGAGACACATCCTCGTCTCATCTGTGAACAGGACTGCCATTGCTCTATGCTCCAATCCAAGTGCTCTCGAGCAAAGTGAAGGCGTGCTTGACGGTGGGCTGTGGTCAACTTCGGGCCTGTAGCGGGTCTTTTCGGAGTAAGGTTAGCTTCCTTCAACCTTCTTCTAACTGTCCACTGACTGACAGTTACTCCGCGAACTTGACGTAGCTCCTGCTGCACATCCACGCCGGTAAGGTGTCGATTTCGGAGAGAGGTCGAGACCAAAAACCGGTCGTCACGCTCCGAGGTGCACCGGCGTCGGCTGGTATTAGGCCGCCGAGTGAAGGCACCACTCTCTTGAAACCTCCTGTACACTCTCGAGACAGCAGACTGACTCATATTCAACCGACGAGCGACTTCTCGCTGGTTCAACCCTTCTTGCAACAGGGCAACGACTTGAGCGGCTTCTTCAGGTGTTGTATCCATAATTTTCTTCAAATGACGGCTTCAATTTGCAGAGATGTGTTCAGGTCAACGTCTAGTGAGCGACTGATAAGAAAAAACGATTACAGGGGGTTTTTATAGCGGGTTGTGTCGCGCAAGTTTTGTATAGAGCGCAGAGCAGTTTATGGGAGGTTGCGTTCAGTTGCATTCTAAGGACATGTGTTTATTTAAATTACAACGCGATAAAATCCGTATATACGGATTTTATCGCGTTGTTTATTTGACACTGTTACAATTTTTTTTGAAAAACTGTTACACTACTATAATCACTATTAAAGTTTACAAATTTTTAAGCTAATTAAATTATTGAAACTATTAAAACTATTTATACTATTATACTATTTAGATTTATTTTTACACTTTCCCCGACGTTTCGGTTGCTTTTCAGCAGCCATGGTCACGGGGAGACTAAGATGGTAGTTGTCTCAATGTTCCAGTGTAGTTATTTCAAAGTACCCGAACATAATTTAATCATGGGTGTTTCTATTTACGCAGAATGAGCTCAAAGTATCATGAAGTCTAGCTGTGGTTTGCTTCTTCTTGGGTTTGACTATTTGAATTACTGGATCCCAAGCTGGTGGTACACTCCAACCATCTTCTCTATTGAAATTAGGATGTTTCTTGATTTCAATAGCCTCGCGAAGCATCCTTGGTAGGAATCGGTGTTCTTTAGCGAGCATCTGTGGTTTGTCAAATCTCAGGTAGTGGTTGGTCCCCTGTTGCACATGTTCACACACAGCAGACTTCAACGAGCGTTGGTGTTTTACATCAGCTATGTGTTCTTTTATGCGGGTGCCTATGCTTCTCTTGGTTTGACCAATGTATGAGAGTCCGCAGTCACAATCTATTTTATAGACCCCTGCATCTTGTAAAGGTAGTTGGCACTTGACAGATGGTAAAAATTGACTTATCTTCGTTGGCGGCTTGAAGTATGTATTGATTGAAGCTCGCTTCAAGATGTAGCCAATCTTGTCAGTGACACCCTTCACATAAGGTAGTATAGCAGGCTGGCGCTCGACTGTGGCTGGCTTTTCTCGGGATCTGTGACAGCGGCGCGGCTGTTGGAGCTTGTTGTCTTGCAGTACTTGCTTGACATGTTGAAGCTCGGCGTCCAGGTGTTTCTTGTCACAGATCCCGTGGGCTCTCTGAAACAAAGACATTCCCACGGTAGCTAACTGTTTAGGATGGTGGTGAGATTCACCGTTTAAGTACCTATTTGTATTATGGGTCTTTTTCCTATATACAGTGTGGCTCAAAGTATGATCAGAATTCCTGATGACAAGGACATCTAAGAAAGCTAATGAATTATTTGCCTCTAATTCCATAGTAAATTGTATGTTGTTATTAAGGGAATTAAGATGTTCTAGGAATACACTTACACTATCTGTTGGTAATATTGTAAAAGTATCATCTACAAACCTCTTATAAATCCTGGGTGTAATAAAATAATATCTTTAAATTTGGGCAAAATATAAAACAACTATACATGACGTCGATCGGCGTCCTCCGAATCTGAGTATGAAAAAATAAGACGCCGAAACTATTAATGGTATAAAAAATTTACATTTGTTATAATATGTGCGTAACGGCATGCCAGAGTGTTGATATAAACTTGTATACATTATAGTAATAGCCAAGTCAAAAAAATGTTGTGTTACTCTTTCTTTGTTTAAAAACCAGATGTGATGGTGTCTATTTTTTGCTATTATCTTGTTGTTTAAATGTCTTCTTCTATTTATTTACACTTTATTCTATTATCTGTGAAAACTTTTAATTGACCTTTTTTCGTATCAAATCTGTCTATGATACTAATTTAGCTGTAAGTTTTCCTAAAATTGTAAAATAAAATAAATCATAAGGCTATCAAAATTTTGTGAGTGTATGCTATGATCTTCGCGGTGTAAGAAGGGTAAGGCCATAGTAGGCTATGATCTTCCCCTTCTCACAATGAGAAGAGGTCCTGCCACGAAGTGGGACAGTTTAATACAGGACTGATATTATAAGTACGTACTAACTGTCCCGGCAGAGCAGGGATAGTTTTAGAGCAGCGATAGTTCAGTGGGGAGACCAACAGACTGCAATGCAGAGGGTCTCGAGTTCGAACCCACGTCGCGCACCTCTGACTCTTGGAAGTTATATATGACTTTTCGAAATTATGTGCGTATTGATTGACAATTATCTCCTGCTCCGTGCCTCGGAAAGCACGTTAAGCCGTCGGTCCCGACTGCCATGAACATCTATGGCAGTCGTTATTGGGAGAGTGTCGACACAAAAGATCCCACTGGGTCGAAGTGTCGCCGGTCTGCACTGACTGACCACATAAGATAAGATAACTGACTCGTCAAACGTTGATCTACCATAAATTATTTCTTAGCGGTATGGAATATATTTACGACCTATTTTCATACCTACCAAATATACATAAAAAATTCATAAAAATTGGTCGATCCGTTTCGGAGGTGTGCGACCACAAACACGAGATTTTTATATCTATACAGGCTGTTGTATTTCGATTATACGAGATTACATAAAATAAAAATTCATAAGTAAATATCTGTAGTAACAGGAGTGAAACGACCGCCAATGGGTGTTTTTTGATTTTTAAAAGGCCTGATTTTTAAAATATCCATCTTACGATATTTTTATATTTTTCTGATAGCTACTATAACTTAACCTCTTTACCTGATTCCGGCTTGTCGTCACCTTCTGGGACAACCTGTATATATAAAAATCTCTTGTCACGGTGTTTGTTAGCTAGTATTATTATATATATATTAATGTTTGTTTGTCTGTCCGCAGGTACGGGAGTGAATGGCGTAACATATAGTAAGCGTACTGACAAATGGTATAATGAATCATGATAAGGATAACTTCCGCAAGGATACATTTTACAATGAAATTTTATTAAATGAATTAATTTTATAATTATACTGAGTTTTATTTCTTGCAGGAAGTTTGTTTGTGACTCTTTTACGCAAAAATTACTGAACGGATGTTGATGTAACTGTGAATGACTGTGAATGTGAAAAGAAATTGTCAGTGGTGTAGCGTGGACTAATATAGACGTGGGCAAAGTCGCATCAGTGAGGGCCCTTTTCTTTCGTTCCCAAGATCTACCCAATAAATCTATCTTACTAAACATGCTTTGACACGACATACCTACTTATGATAGTGAAAAATATAAATGCGCGATGGAAGAATATTGAAAAGCATATAGATTTGAAAAAAGGTTTTATTTTGTAATCATTAAGTGATTACATTTTTTACAAAAGTAATGTTCTTCGGATTTTTGCTTTACAGAAGTCCTCTAGTAAGGGTTTTATTTTAAGTCTGGTTGCATCGCATTTAAAGAGGCCTCGCGAGGACCCTTTAAGTGCGAGGCCGTGGGCGAGGGCCCACTGCGCCCACGCCTAGCTACGCCACTGCAAATTGTGGTCACCCTATTAACTAAATCGGAGAATAAAACTAAACTCGGATTTTCTTATACAATAAAGGGTCTTTTAATTTCTTTCTGGTATCGTATTTGTTGCACAATTTTTTTCACAAATTGAGATATTTTTGTGTTTGTCTTACCTTTCATACGTTATCTATACTTATAATAAAACTGTAGAGAGGTCAATTCTGTACATTGAATATATATTCAAAATTAATATTGGAGGATGAATGGTGATCGATACTGATGACAAAAATGCAATCATTAAATTTTTTGTCTGTCTGTCTGTCTGTCTGTATGTGCACGCATGGGTCAAAAACTACTGAAGGGATTTTAACCAAACTTGGTACGATTGTAGTCCATACTCCTGGGCAGGTTATAGGCTATATAACATAACGCTAAGACACATAGGAGCTGAGCAGTGACGATAAATTTGAAGCAAGTCGGACGAAAATGCGCTTTCGAGCTGTTATCCTCGCATACGTTGATCATACACCAAAAGTATGTATTACAAAGATGATGGTCTTCAAAAGATCTACAAAAAAGCCCTTAATAGTATATATCTATCTTTTATAAATTAGCCACAATAACGTGTTTAATCGTTAGGCATTTCTTCAAAGTGTATTAAAATACATAAATATATTGTATTTCACATAGATATATCTTTATCAAACTCCCATATTTAAAAAGTACACTTTAATATTTATATTATAAAGAAAAATATAGGAATCGGTTTATAAACACACAAGATATAGATGAAATAAAACTTCCAAATCTCGCTGCGCCAGTATGGGTACGGCTATACGGTTGATTGTTGTTTAACGCGCGAAACGGCCATCCGCTGCATTTATAAAAAGGCGGGGGCGCTCACGCGCCGACTTCACTCACATTTTGTTTGTTTGGTTGAACGCGGTAATCTAAGGAACTACGGGTAAAAATTAGAAAAATATTTCAGTGTTGGATAGCCCATTTATAGAGGAAGGCTATAGGCTATATAACATCACGCTACGACCAATAGGAGCGGAGCATAAATGAAAAATATTGCAAAAACTAGGAAAATTCTCTTATGTGAAGCAGACGAAGTTGCGCGGGTCAGCTAGTGCGTAATAAAACGAAAACAAAAGAAAATGGAGGACTGAGGGGGCCCGAAGTTTATCATGGTCATACTTAACAGAAGAACTGGTGATCTGTTCTTGCTTTCACAAATTTTCACAATTTATTTAGTTGCATATAGGATTTCAAACAGCAGCTTCAAGTTACAAGTTTCATTTTATTTGCGTAATAAACTTTTACGTGTATGAAAATTGGCGGCCATTTTGAACGAAGATATACAAAGTCGTACAGTGTTTTGCGATAATATCTTGTTTTCACAAATTTTGTTAGGCATTAGCTTAGATTTTGGCATAAAGATTTTTTCTGTAGTGTCAATAGTTTATCCAGTAGGTATAGGTGGGCCCTCAATCCTCTATGTGAGAACTGAGGGCATATAATATAATTCCATAACTCGCTTATTTGACTTTCACAAAATCTGATGCCAACTTTCACAATTCTTTGGGAATGTTCACTAAATGTTAAGCACATTTTCAAAGAGTTCTTAAAAAGTGGCCCTCACACCACACGCACATTATTTCCTTCTGCATAAATAAAATAGATAATAATAATAATGTGTTTATTTATTAACCTACACATCGTATAGGTACCTACCCTACTTGTTTTTTCGTTGAGTAGACAGAGTGCACTGTTATGTTATAGACAGAAGAAATGGACATGATATGACGATTTATTTATTTATTTATTTGGACAACCAACAAGAACATACACCTTAAAAGCTAAGTTTCAAAGTTAGTGGTTTACAAGTATTGGTGCTGCCTTAATTACAGGTTGCCACGGAAAGCAAATTACAAACGATAGTTGGGAGCATAAGGCTACCCAGAACTTAGAAAAAAAAACTTATATAAACAATTTCTTACATAGTTAGCATATACTAAAAGAACAAAACTTTATGCTACTATATATTTGAGCACCTGAATTAAAAAAAAGTAGGAAAAATATGATTGTCCACTAGAATAGAATAGAATAGAAATCTTTATTTGCTTGAGACATGGTATACAAAAAAAGGTGTTACAAGTTTTTAGGGTTCAAACCCATCTCGCCCTCAGTGGACATGCGAAAATTTTAAATTTATATAATAATTTTACTAATTTACATAATTATTTATTATACTTATTTCTATACATTACAAAACCTAAGATATCAATAACATCTATATATTTTTTCATTTATCCTTACTTCCTTACTAATATCATAAATTCGAAAGTAACTCTGTTTGTCTGTCTGTTACCTTTTCACGGCTACACTAGTCAACCGATTTAGATGAAATTTGGTACAGATACAGTTTAAAACCTTGGGAAGGACATAGGCTACTTTTTATTGATGTACCTACATCAATAAAAAGTAGCCTATGTCACCACGCGGGCGGAGTCGCGCGCAAAAGCTAGTAGCTAATAAATTCTTTAATATTATAGAAACTATTTTCTAGGAGGCATGATTTAAGTCTACTTTTAAATTTATGTATAGGGAGTTCTCTTATCTCTCTAGGTATATGGTTGTAAATTGTGATAATCATTATTCGGCTATTATTTTTATGAAGTGTGCTTCTACATCTTTACATTCTTAATTTAGTAAAATCTATCTGCATATATGCCTCGTATATGAACGAAAGTAAGAAGACAATTATTATAATGTAGTTGACCAATTGAAGCAACAAACGATATAGTACCTACATTTCAATTATTATAATCGATTGTTTTATATTTTCCCTTACATTTTTATTTTTTTATTGCTTTGACCACGCTATAACCGTGTGCTATCATTGAACTATTTACGTAGTAATTACAACTCACTGTTTGCTATAGCCAATTTGCCAAGCGCTTAATCCTGACTATAATATTATAAAAGCGAAAATGAGTTTGTTTGTTTGTTACCTTTTCACGCCTAAACCACTGAACCGATCATTCTGAAATTTTGCATATACGTTGACAGGTGTACAGAAACGGACTTGTGCTACCTTTCATCCCGAAAAAAAATACTGCTCCCGAGGAAAATAACAAAAACGTTCTTATGATAATAGATGGCGCCACGTTTCTTTCGAATCATGATTGAATTATATTATTACAAGAAGAGTATAACCCGAATTGATTGTCAACTTCTTTATTTATATAACTATATTAACGCGAGCGAAGCCGCGGGCAAAAGCTAGTAATTTCATAATTTCTTAATTTTATTTTCATATTTTTTTATTCTTTACGTATGTATTCCTTAGATTTAATATTTGTTTGGAGTATTGTAAGATAGTATACAGGTAGATTTATTTATATGGAAGTGAATCCATACTTAAACATAATATTGTCTTCTGTTTACGCGTATGTTATTCATTGAAATTAAACTACTATATACGGATGTTATCGCGTTGTTTATTTGATACTTTATTACAACATTTTGAAAAACTGTTACACTACTATAATACTATTAAACTTTACTAATTTTTAAGCTAGTTAAGTTATTGAAACTATTTACACTATTACTATTGCCAACAAAATTATGTAATAAAGTGTTAGTAGGGTATAATTGTTTCAACTATTTTTCAATTATTTTTATCGACCATTACTGCTACCTACAATTTAGATATGATCCGATAGAGTTCGCAATATTGATTGAATATGTCATAATGATTCCAAACTCCCTAATTATTTTTATCGAGCACTAATATCATCGAGGAATGATCTGATACAATTTGAAATATTGATTGTCTCTTTCATATTTTTTGTTTATGAGCATTATAATTATAGATATTAACTGCCAACTGCTTATAGTTGAACATAAATTAGGAGCTTATTTATTTAAAAATAAAAAAACAGGAACGTTAGTTAAAAAGTTTATTCTCTACACACCATTTATTTAAACATAATACATTTTTTAAAGAACATATTGAATCATGATAAATACAATTATACACTTCATTAGAATTTTTATATTTTTCATACAATAATGGTAAACTAGGGCAGTATTTATCTTCTAAATTATATACATTACTGTTATTTAAAATATCTTTTAACCATTTTACTTTTTCTAAGCCTTTAGTGTAAGCACATTTGTCTCTTAATACATCGACAATCAAATTCTGATAATTTGAATAAGATACAAATCCTTCCTCCCAGTATATCTTCCTGTTACGTTCAATCCAACAAACTTGCTGCCTTTCTGGCTTTGTTAAATCGTAATATGGAAATGGTGGCTTAATTAAAAACACTTGTAGTTTTCTGTTACACAATATAGCTATTTCTTTTATTATAAATTCATTTGCTTCTGTTTAAAACCTTGAACGTCTACAATGGCAGTCATGATACCTGCGTACTATGTTGCTCAAAGGTTTGTATTTCACAAGTCGATCGTTAATAATTAAACAATAGGCTGCCGTATTATCTGGTATTGGTGCTAAACTTTCAAATTCCAATCGAACATCAACTGGACCTGTTTTCAGACTGTCATTTTGCCTTGAACAATCTAAGATAAAGAGTGGAGAGCCTTTGATTTAAAATCCTTCAAATCTAGTAAGAGGTCTATTGGATAGTTGTAATAAGACTGGCGAAACTTCATGTACATTTCGTATAATATAGGTACTGTAATAATCCTTAGAAAACTTTAAGCCTAATGGTTCATATGGATAATATTGCGAATTCAAAAAGAGTGTTACATTTGTCACTTCACAATGATCGAAAAGTGAACTGTCTTTTGATCTATTACATTTTCTGTTAGTTTGCAAGCCAAAAATGACATATCTAGGCTTTTCTAATTGTGATGCAGTTTTAACCGACCAAGAATGCTTTGTAGTTTGAGGCACTAGAGGGTATTCATACAAATCCCAATTTCAAAATGCCATTTGGATAGGTTTATCTCTTTCCAAATGTTTCAAAAGTTGTAATCGTTCCCTATCTGATACTTTGATGTGTGGTACTCTCCATTGCACTCTTTCTATATCAATTTGAAAATGTATAATATCATCAGTAAGTATAACGCTGTTTAAGTTTGTATTGCTTCTATTTAATATAAGTTCATGTTTACAGTTTAACACAATTTTATTATAATCCTCTGCAAACCCTAAAATCTTATTTAACGGTATTACAACACTAAAATTGCCGTTGCTTTTAACTCCATCTAAGTTCCAGCCCCATAAGGCAGCAACTTTATTTTCGGATTCATTTAATGCAACGTATGACTTAATAATTGACGGTATTCCAAAATTTTTTATACGATCAATCTCAATGCCATTTATTTCATATCTAATATCTTGAAATAAATACATAACAAAGTTATTAGTAAACGTAACGTCTTTCTTGATTGGATTTCCAGATTTATCAAATAATTTTGCATTGCCTTCGAGGTAAATTGAACTGGCTGATGGTAGCACATATACATATGTCTTGTTGGTGTATGGGAATTCTGATCTCATCGTTTTCCCTAAAGCTGTTATTGTAAGGATTGTACGAATGCACTTCGTAACTTTCGATCGAAGTGTCAAAGTGTGGTAATTCAGTAATATGTAGTATATTCATACTTTAAAACCTAGGGCTTTGAGAAAATCTTTAT
The DNA here is from genome assembly GCA_963564715.1 of Catocala sponsa. Classification (NCBI taxonomy): domain Eukaryota; kingdom Metazoa; phylum Arthropoda; class Insecta; order Lepidoptera; family Erebidae; genus Catocala; species Catocala sponsa. The sequence continues at coordinate 6,160,380 of OY751356.1, read as the reverse complement.
TCGTTTTAGTCAATTTCGTTATGATTTTCTTACTCTTACGTCTTTGCACCTTAGTAGTTGTTGAGGAAATAGAACGTTTTGTATTGAGTGACGCGTTTTTATAATGTAATATCATTATGTTTTCCTCAAATGAAGACGTAGTTGAATATATTCTTTGCCGAAATTAATGCAGTAACCAGATTCATCAACAATCTTAATAGATATAGATGAAATTGTATTTTTATTCACTGGAAAGTAAATAATGTTTTGTGGTGTTTCAATATATCTTTGGCTAGGCTCAGTATTAGGAACAAACTCATGTATAATATGAGTTGGTAATGCGTTTGAGTAAGAACCATACACTAGATCACATTCAATTCTAATTACATGTGGATTATTATTAGTATACCCATTAGGTATTGAATTTAATACTGAAAAGTATATTAAACCGCACTCATATTGACCTGATAAATTTAGAGGTGGTTGAAAGTATGAATCTAATACTGATTTATGTCCTGAGATGGTAACTGTTATAGACATGCTTGAATACTGAATATTTTCATAAGGTACTCTTTATTTTATTTCTTGGCTATACCAAAAATTCTCTAAGAATTTCAAACACAGATATCCACAGATTAAAGGGTGATCACGTTGTATGTTTTCATAATGATAGTGGATATTGAAACCTAAGTATTTTATTAATTCTTTTGGGGGTTTAAGATTACCGTAACTATCAAAATATTCAATATGATCATTGTACTTTGCATAGGCTACCCAATGAGAACCAGGATTTTTAGAACTATCTAAATTAATAACACCGCATTCTTTTTTCAAAGGTCGCTTTGGGAGCTGATCTCTCATAAAAACACCTCGAAAATAGGGAATATGATTTCCATACTTCAAAATATCAATATTAGTTAAAGCTCGAAGCCGGCACTTTAGTTTTTTGATTTTGATAAAAATATACTAAGTCCATTTTTATGTGGCTTAAGATGTAAACCCTTCCCAATACAAAGAGCTTCCATTTTTTCATTGTGCCTCTTCAATTCGTCGAAACGTTTTTTACCCATCTTGATGTCATTAATAGTTTTAGCTATACCAGCTGCACCGCCTGCTAAGGCTACTGCGCCTGATAATCCTGCAAAAATAGGGATCAAAGGTAATACTCCGCCAGTTTTTGGTACTGGAATAACGCGAGGAAGTTTTATAGATGAATCATTAACAAAATCTCTAGCTGCAGCCATCGCTAACTCTATTGCCATTTTTTTGCATTTGGGTTTCATTGATTGCATGCGTTTTTTTGTTTTATTAATAATATTTTTGAGCTTATTCTTAATACCATTTCCAACTGCTTTTTTTGCTTTCTTTTTGTTATGATTTTTTAAACCAAAGCCAGTTTTAATTTTTGCTGACATGGCTTTCTTTACTAGATGCGCAGCAAATTTTTCAAATGCATTTGCATCAGAAGCAACTGTACGTTTTTTTGCCATTTGTAATAAAACTAAATCTGCCTTGTGCCGATCCGCCAAATTTGATGACATATGATAAGCAATGTCCTGTTCTTTACAATATTCGTCTAATTTATTTACACTTTGGTCTCCACGTCTAAGTCTCTTGATTAATTTTGTACCCGGACCACAATAACTGTATCCAGGTAAGTGTAATTCAAATGGTAAATTATTTATAAGCCAATTGAGAAGACTACTCTCGCCGATACACATAATTAGAATGATCAGTTACAGATTGAACACTTAATAAATATACTTAGGATTATTAATGTATGACTTTCAAGAGTTTGTTTTATTATAATATTATATTTGACTTATCAATCCAGCTGTTTTCAGCAGAGGGCAAACCTAACCATTTTACTAAAACCTTATTTCCTTTCTTCCTAAGAACTTTCTCAACTAAATATACATTAGGATGTTTTGTCTTTTGAAGTTCTTGTGTATAAAATGCTCCTAAGATAGGTTGACCTCTGATCGTATCTTCAATTATATAAGTGATAGGAGTAGTCTTTTGTATTTTTCGAATTTTATATATTTCTGTTGACCAGTTGGGAGTATATCCTCTTTCAAATGTTCCTTTGTACTTACTAATACGTACATAATCACCCTCTTTGAACCTGATGTTAACATTTACTTTTTGTTTAAAATTTAAATATCTTTCCAATATGCGTTTTTTATTAAAACTATTCACATTTGCAGGGGCCTCATCAATGGTGCGATGATAAGTTTGGTTGTATTTACATATAACACGATCAAGGGTATTATCAACCCAATTATAATTACCTTTCAAACTAAACTTTTTATACAATTTAGATTTCAATGTTCTAATAAAACGTTCAACTATAGAAGCCTTTTTTGTTGAGAAAGTTGAATAATGATTAATATGATAAGATTTCATAAGTTTTCCAAAATCGTGATTATAAAATTATATTATACCTACTCGATCTTTATCTAACAGAGTTTTAAAACTTCTAGATACATTGTCTTTGTTTTTATTTATCAAAGGAAAGGCCCAAGCATATTTTGAAAACGTATCAATAATGACTAAAATAAATTTAAAGTTCTCATTTTCTTTAGACATTGATTGCATGTCAATTAAATCGGCCTGCCATAGGTCATCTATATCTTTCATAATAACATTTCTGCGAGGAAAATTCAGCCTTACATTTTTATGTATTTCATTTACTATATCGGCTTTACTCATGATATTATTTCTATATTATGCTAGGATCATATTATTAATAGTCAAGTAACTTTTAAATATGGAATAATCTGGCATGTGATTAAGTCCATGTGCCTTATAAATAATATTTTGTCAATACAATAATAACAATAATTTACAAATGATCACTATGAATTATTCTGTAATACTAAAGCAAACTCTTTATAGTGTACGTATTTATTCCCGAATTATATTGGCTTCTTTTAGTTCTTCAATTATTGATAAAATTTCATTATCATTACCAGCGTCTCTTGAAGCTATCAACAATTTTAACCTTTCAACTAATTCATTAGGATCATCCCAATATACTAAGTCAGCGTAGGTTTTATATTTCTTGAGTTTTGGTAAGTTACCTCCAAGTTTTGCCTGAGTTTTATTATTTGAAGTATTAGAAAATAAAGGTTTGATTATATCTCGATATTTGATTCCTTTATCACCTCTTATTTGACCTTCAGGATTAAAATCTCTCTTGTGTGCATTTGTTTGAATTAATATATTTTTATATACAAGTTTATCTTCGCTTGTTATTGACTTTAGATCAGGTTTCCTTCGGAGTAAAAGTTCTTTTAACCCTGGAGTTAAATTGTAGGTTTTATCCTCAATTTTAATCAAAATTTTGCTATCTAAACCATTAATTTTGGAAAATGACACTACTGAGTTGCCTATCATTAAATTTTTTTTATCAGTCCTCATCCCAAATGGTACATTCAGGCCGTCGTAAATACCATAGACATCTTCTCCTTCTAACGAAATTTCTAAATTATTCTCTCTTTCTTTCTTTTTAGGAGTGCTTGCAATATTTAAATCAGCATCATAAAAATCATCACATCTAGAAGAATATAATATTGTATTAGTTTCATCTGATTCGGTTACTTCTGAATTGTTGATCACATTTTCGGGTCCAGTATTCAGAGGGGCTTTTTTAATTTCACTAGCGTTTGAAGAGGTTCCGAAACAGGCTTTAGTATTTTATCAAGCGATAGATTAATTTCATGGTCCTGGTCTTTCATCTGCTTTAATTTATGTTTTAAAGAGTCAACGGATTTCATTAATTCCCTTTTAATATTGTGCTCCATGTTATTATGTATTACCGTATTCGACAAAGAAAAGAATGATACTAAATTATTACTTGCAGGAAATGGGTTTATAACTTCATTCGAAATGAAAAAATATATCGAAATTTTTTCTATACCTTCCATTGTTTAAAGACGAGTCTTGGTTGGTCCAAACTTTGTTACAAATATTTTTAAATTGAATCCATGACAAATCAGAACTGACATGTTCTTCATAAATGTGTTTTAAGTTTACATCATCTTGTTTGAATATTACAAGAAAATTAGCATTATCACGTAACAACTGTTTGGGAATCTTCGAATATGTTTGAGATAAATAAAAGCAATCAATTTGCTTATGTCTACCCATAGAGAAATAATTACGAATGTTTGTTTGATTTTCACAAGCAACATCATCAAAAATAAATACAGAGTTCGATAAAGCCTCATTAGGAGCTATGACATCTTTGTCATCGTTAAACTCGTAAAAATTTATGCTAGTTACTCTTTTTAAGACTTCTCGTAAAAAACAATATTTTGGCTGAAAGTTAGTCTTAGAGTACAAATAAAGATTATGAAATTTGAGTCCATTTTCATGTAGTAATAAAGAAACCACAACATTTGTTTTACCACAATTTGAGGGACCGCATATATTTATACAACGAATTGTATTAGGCAATAAAACACTATGCTAAATCTGGTGAACAGAATTATCAAGATTTAAATTGTTAACGTTTAGTGACGTGGACTGCTTAACCAGCTTCATGATTCTTTAAAATTCTATATTGTCAAGTTTCAGAGATATGGGTTGCTTGGTCAACTTCATATTGTAAAATACTTAAACAAATGAGTTACTTATATTTTTATATACATTTAGGTATTCCCCTAATTACATTGTGTCAGATTTACTTCTTCAGATCAATGTTACAAACAGTTGTCTAGCTATATCATATAATAGTAATTCATTTCAGTATAAAAATATTCACTATTAACGCCATATATTCATGTTACTACATGTTTAAACTTGTATCACCAAATTAGTATTCGCATTGTCAACCTATCTAGGTACATTGTTCACTTCTATCTGTTTGCTTTTATAAGCAGGACCTGTGCACTTAAATCTAATAATATTTTCAAGGTAAGTACCTATTATAATAATATTTTCAAGGTAAGTACATTGTTTTATTGTAGTCTAATACATCTAAGATAATCTGCGAAAAATATTTGATGCTTATTAATTTTTTTTTACAGAACTATGTCGTGCTCTCCATCTTACAGTCCTTTGGTAAGTACTTATCTCATTTATTTTTAATGTGTCTTGTTTCTATATAGATTAATGGAATCTAACTATTATATATTTCTTGAAGGAATCTTATAGTCAAGATTATGCCTGTGCAAATCCATTGCTATTCGCCCAAGATAATGAAACATATTATGCTGAAGTGGCTGAACAGTCACGACGGGAATATTTAGAGAAAAAAAATGAAGAAGTCAATTTCATGAAATCAGATGAACCTAAAAAAAAGAAATCTGTACTCAAGAAGGTTACGAAAAGATCGCTGGGACATTCTTCATCATATGTCATTCGGAAGGAAACAGGAAAACCTCGTAAGCTAATTAAAATACATATTTATGATCTTAATAAATGTGATATAAACAATATTTGTGAATGTGATAGTAGTGACAATGCCAACATAAGCATCTAATATTTTGTTAAAGATGAGTGTGATAATATATTGGATGAAACTGAATATGTTATCGGTAAAATAGTGGAAAAAATTGGTAATGAATAATGTTAGGTTATACACTCGCGTGCAAGTAAATCGACTCAAGGCTCAAGTGCGCATAAAAAGTGATATAACTTAAAAATGCCTTATTTTACCTCTATATAATGTTTTACATAATTATAGCCTAGTAATTAGGCTTTAAAATGGTAGCATAATTTCAGTAATTTAAATAAACACATGTCCTTAGAATGCAACTGAACGCAACCTCCCATAAACTGCTCTGCGCTCTATACACAACTTGCGCGACACAACCCGCTATAAAAACCCCCTGTAATCGTTTTTTCTTATCAGAGTTCGCTGCCGCGCGCGATCGCGAGAAGACGTGTCGTTCTAACGTTATCGACCGCAGCCGACCGGACCGCAACAACAACATCGCTCGGTGCAAGCGCTCAGCCTTGAGCGCAGGCCGCTATACGCGCGGCGCCCGCGCCCCGCGCAGACCACCACGCGCCCCGGGCACTCCTTGCGCGCCGCTGCGTGTCCTTGATCGGAGCGCGGCGGCACGTGTATCGCTTTGTGGAAAGTTCCACAAGCGGTTTTCGGCTGATCGCGCGCCCAGACAACGCTGTTTGTTTACATAAAATAACGCGCACCTTCTGGTCCTCCCGGATAACGCGGGGTACACTGCTGTCCTCGGCCCCCGGTCTGCCACCAGCGGCAAGCCCCGGCGGGCCGGTTCAGTGGGTGCTTTGTGCCGGAGGGTACCGGTTTAGTGCCCGGATACCGCCGACGCTGTGATGCCACGCACTTTTGACGGGGACGCCTGACGCATAATGCCGCGTCCGTCCTCGCCTCACCATCCGCCCGCACGCCGGGCCACTCGCCCGCTGCCGCCGATATCGACCGGTGTGGCCAAGCGGGTGTTCGTACGCTCCCGCGGCGCCGCGCTATCAGCATTGGACCGTGTGGTGGCCGCAGACCAAGCTGCCCGCACCCGAAACCTCCCACAGCCGCCACTGCCGACACAGCCAACACCAACGTCGTCGGCCGCCTCAACGCCGACACCGGGGGCTGGAGAGGAGTATTTCAGCCTCCCCTCGCTCTCGCGGCCGGCCTCGCCACCAACGCCCGGATCGCCCCTAAACGTTCCCGCCCTAGTTTGGCCCGCGACAGCGCGGCCAACTGCCACTTCGCTGCTTGCTACGCGACAAGCGCCGCCCCCCGCTGTGCCCTCTCGGGCGGCGCTCCCGCTGCTACAGAGGGTGAAGACGTCGGCGCCCCCACCGCGCTTCCCCGCCCCACCAACTACGGTTGCACCGGACCGGTTCCCGTCGCCACCACAACAGGAAAAACGACGTGCGTTATTTACGACGCCGCCGTTTAGCCTGCCAGTGTCTACGAGTGCGTCACCAATGGAGATCGCGGGACCCTCGTACGCTGACGCTGCCGGCATGCGCTCTGCCACTGCCGCTACCACTACTGCCACCGTAACCGCAGCCGTTGGCTCACCCGCCACCACCACTGCTGCCACAGCTACCACCACCTCTGCTGCCACGGCCACCACCGATGCTGCTCCTGGCAAAAAGCCACCCACACCCCGCTACCCGCCACTAGTAGTGGAAGTTCTCCCGAACTGGCCACAGCACTTCAGAGAGCTCAAAAAAGCTCTTGGGCACGCGCCGAACGGCCGCCCGTTCGGGAAGGGAGTTCGCTTCATCCCAAAGTTGGACCAGGAGTACCGCACCATCCAGCGGTACCTCTACTCCCTGGAGACGAAGGAGAAGATCTCCTGGTTCTCCTACTCCCTCCACGCCGAGCGCAGCCTCAAGGTGGCCATCCGTGGCCTCCCGAACAACACGCCGCCAGAGGAGATCGAGCGGGAGCTCATCGAGCTCGGCTACAAGCCTGAGCACGTGCGCCCCATCCGAGCTCGTCAAGGTCGCCCCGGCTGCCTGTACTTCGTGCAGCTAGCGCGCACCGCCAACCTTACACCGGGCATCTACGAAGTGACGGAGCTTCTATGTATGCCCGGTGTAATCATCGAAGCATGGCGCGGTAAAAAGGGGCCCGCACAATGCCATCGATGCCAGCAGTTCCGCCATTCATCGCACAACTGCCACAGACCGCTCGCTTGTGTGCGATGTGGAGAAGCCCACGTCGCGAAGGACTGTCCGCGCCCCCTACAAGAGCCGCCCACCTGTGCCAACTGTGGTGGTGCGCACATCGCCAACAACGCCACCTGCCCAGTATTTAAGCGGGAAATCCGGAACAGGAAGGCCGGTACAGTCGCGCGCACCATCACAGCCGTACGCCCTAAGTCTGCCGCAGTCGAAGATGGGAACGCCCCTGGCTCGCTCATGGCAGCTGCAAACGCGGCCCAGGAGCCTGCGCGACGCAAAAGGCGACGCAACAGAAAGCGCAAAGCGAAGCCCCAGACGCAGCAGGCCGAGCAGGCGGCCGCTGACAGGAAAGAAAAGTCCAGCAAGGCCACCGTGGTCGCTGCCCCTTTCGAGGGGACGAAGGCGAAACGGTCGGTCCGACCGACACCGGCAGCCCAGCCGGCTGCGGTCAATCTGGACCCCAGACTTACCAGCGTCATTGGCACTCTGCAGCAAGTGCTGGTGGCACTACAGGAGAAGAGGGATCCCATCCCTCTGATCCTTAAATGCATGGCAGAACTATGCAGTCCTGGATCTGCGTAGTCTGCGCGTGCTCTTTTGGAATGCCGACGGGATGTCACCAGAGAAGACCAGGCTACTGAAACTACTGCTAGCTCAGCGGCAAGTGGATGTAGCCCTGCTCAGCGAGACACACCTTAGACCAGTAGACAAATGGAAGATGGGCGGATACCATGTCTACCGGGAGGACCAACGCTCGCCGACAGGGACTGCTTACAGGGGCCTAGCAGTCCTGGTAAAGAGGAGAGTCGTCCACCAAGCGCTGCCAGTACCAGCTCTACAGTCTGCGTACGCCCTCGGCGTTGAGATCTGCATCGGATGCCAGCCCACCCGTGTGTACGCGTTCTACAAGCCGCCGCGACAGCGACTTGTAGTGGCTGATGTCCACACCTTGATGGACTCGCCACTACCCACGATCATCGCCGGCGTCTTCAACGCAAAGCACACGGCGTGGAACTCCAATAACATCTGCCCAGATGGCCGCCGCCTCCTGGATGATGCAGACCGACTCGGGTATGAGGTATTAGGACCAGAGGTCCCGACACACTACCCGTACTGTGCAGCCCACACACCGGATGTCATAGATATAGCCGTCACCCGCGGCATTGACGCGGCTGTATATCTAGACGTCCTGGACGACCACCTCATCTCAGACCACCAACCGGTGTATCTGACTCTGGATGACATCCCGCAGGCGATCCAACTACCCCCTCGATCACGCCAAGATTGGCGGGTCTTCGCCGACTACATGGCTGAGCACTCGCCCTCCTTCCCTGTGGAGACACTCGCCGACGTCGAAAGGCTTGCGACGGATCTCAGCGCGGCCCTACAATCCGCGCTTCGAGAGTCGAAGCTCGACGCCGCGACCGCAAGGAGGCCTTTCCAGCTCCCCGCCCTCATCCTGGCGATGATCGAGAGGAAGAGGAAACTGCGCCGGCAATGGCAGCGCTCCCGATGTCCGACCATGAAGTCCCAGCTGAACGCTCTGGCTGCGAGGATCTCTACTGCGTTGGCAACAAACGCGGCGGAGTCCTGGCAACGCACCATCGAGCAAGCTAGTGAAGACTGGTCGGGCATACACCGCTTGTGCCGCCAACTCTCCGGGAAGCCATCTCCGATTAGGCCCCTACTGGCCGGTGACGGAACCCCACGTTACCGTGCCGAGGACCGAGCGGAGATATTCGCCGACTCCCTGGAAGCGCAGTTCCAGCCCAACCCTGCCCTCAACATGCAGCATGTAGCAAAGGTCGAGAGGAAGCTGAAGTCTTACTTCGAACAGCCGATAGCCCCGACAGAGGATCCCATCGTCGTCTCCCCAGGCCAAGTCCAGCGGATGATTCGCCGAACGCCCCTCCGGAAAGCCCCCGGACCTGACCGGGTAGCCAACGAAGCCCTACGTCACCTACCTCCGCGAGCAATCGCGACGCTGACGCGCTTCTTCAATGGCATCCTCCGTACCGGACACTTTCCCTCCGCATGGCGACTAGGCCGAGTCATCATGCTCCCAAAGCCGGGGAAGAACATCCTGCTGCCGGGTAGCTATCGACCCATCACGCTCCTCTCGACGACATCGAAGCTGTTCGAGAAGCTGCTACTGCTGCACATGAAGCCACACCTTCAGCCACGCGACGAACAGTTTGGCTTCCGCGCCGAACACTCCACGACCCACCAGCTCGCGAGGGTACTGCACGACATTGCGGTTGCTCGCAACAAACGCGAGCGCACTGTCGCTGTATTCCTCGATATGGAGAAGGCGTTCGATCGCGTATGGCACACCGGCTTGCTGTACAAGCTGTCCACATCCACTACTCCCCGTCGAGTAGTTAGGATCGTGGCCACCTTCCTGCAAGACAGACGCTTCCAAGTGGCGGTTGAAAGCGCCCTGTCTACAGAGCGGCCCATCCGCGCCGGTGTGCCCCAGGGAAGTTGCCTCTCTCCCGTGTGCTACTCTTGGTACACGGACGACATCCCCGTCACCGACGGCGTTAAGCTCGCGCTGTACGCCGACGACGCCGCCTACATCTCGACATCGATGAACGGTCTCCACGCGGTGACCAAGATGCAGCGCACCCTAGACGTACTTCCCAGCTGGCTGAAGGACTGGAGACTGACGGTCAACGTGGCGAAGACTCAGGCGATCTCCATGGGCAGCATAGCCCTGCCACAATTGAAGCTCATGGGAGAGAACATCGAGTGGTCCGCGACGGTGAAATACCTTGGCGTGACCATCGACCGCGCCCTCTCCATGAAGCCCCACGTCAACAACGTAGTCGTCCAAACGCGCACCGCGCGCGCCCTCCTGCGCCCCGTGCTATCGTCCCGACTGCCGCTCCGTGCAAAGCTAGGCGTGTACAAGGCGTACATCCGCAGCCGACTCACCTACGCTGCCCCGGCCTGGTTCGCGCTCACCTCTGAGACGAACCGCCGCCGGTTACGTGCACAGCAGTCGCTCGCGCTTCGCACCATCGCCGACGCCCCTCGCTTCGTGCGGAACAGGATGATCTCCAGGGACCTGTGCATGGAGAGCTTGGACGACTTCGTGAGACGCCTGAGCACCAACCTGTTCGTGCGCGCCGACGGATCGCACGCCCGCCATTTGCGGGAGCTTGCGCCCTACCATCGGCGACCACCGGACAGGATGGCCCTGCCGCGAGACCTCGTCTCCGTGGCAACCCCCACCGGACCAACATCAACGCTTCCCCTGACGCTGGCTGACGGGCGCTCCCCGGGAAACTCTTCCCGAGGAGCTCGACCTCGCCAAGCGCAGGAGGAACCCATCGACCATGTCCCAAGCGCTGCTGGCACGCTGGTCGCCCGCGGGGAATCACCCGTGCGGGCTGGATCTCGCTAGCTGCGCTACCCACCGGCTCTGACGATCCGGACTGACCAACGGGCCCGCACGGGCCCACCCCAGTGACCCGCCTGTATTAGCAGGCGGCGACGACCACCACCAAGACAGGCCCACGGCCTGGTCTGGTTACCCCGAGACCCCGTAGGGGTCTACGAGAAGAACCCCTGATTGATTTTCTTATCAGTCGCTCACTAGACGTTGACCTGAACACATCTCTGCAAATTGAAGCCGTCATTTGAAGAAAATTATGGATACAACACCTGAAGAAGCCGCTCAAGTCGTTGCCCTGTTGCAAGAAGGGTTGAACCAGCGAGAAGTCGCTCGTCGGTTGAATATGAGTCAGTCTGCTGTCTCGAGAGTGTACAGGAGGTTTCAAGAGAGTGGTGCCTTCACTCGGCGGCCTAATACCAGCCGACGCCGGTGCACCTCGGAGCGTGACGACCGGTTTTTGGTCTCGACCACTCTCCGAAATCGACACCTTACCGGCGTGGATGTGCAGCAGGAGCTACGTCAAGTTCGCGGAGTAACTGTCAGTCAGTGGACAGTTAGAAGAAGGTTGAAGGAAGCTAACCTTACTCCGAAAAGACCCGCTACAGGCCCGAAGTTGACCACAGCCCACCGTCAAGCACGCCTTCACTTTGCTCGAGAGCACTTGGATTGGAGCATAGAGCAATGGCAGTCGGTCCTGTTCACAGATGAGACGAGGATGTGTCTCCATGGCAGCGACAGGAGAGGTCGGGTGTACCGGCGTCCTGGTGAACGGTTTTCACAGTGCTGCTTTGTTGAAACCGTTGCATATGGTGGCGGTTTTTGCATGATGTGGGCTGGAATTTCCTTAGAAGCAAAAACGGACCTTGTTTTCGTTCCTGGGAGAGGCCGGAGAGGAGGTCTGACCAGTGATCGTTACATTGAAAATGTTCTACTGGATCAAGTTGTCCCTTATCAAGGCTTTATTGGGGATAATTTCATCTTGATGCATGACAATGCCCGATGTCACACTGCTCGGGCCACACGTGAGTTCCTGAGTGAAGTTGGAATTCACACTATGGATTGGCCAGCGCTCAGCCCCGATTTAAATCCCATTGAGCACATATGGGACGAGCTCAAAAGTAAAGTTAGGGCGAGGAATCCAGCTCCGACAAACATCAATGAGCTCAAGACTGCGTTGGTAGAAGAGTGGGGCCGAATACCACAATCATCAATTAAAAAGTTGATAAGGTCGATGAAGAATCGCTTGAGAGCAGTGATCAGGGCTAGAGGAGGGAACACCAAATATTGACACGAATAAATTTTTTATCTTATGCACATTTTGTTTCATTTATACCCAATAACCCCCATACTGTGAAATTGTATGAATTTTCAAAGTTTTTTACAATATCTTTGACATTCACCTTTTTTACTAACCTACTGAATCGTTTTTCATGCAACTTACATAATTTTAAAGCTCAATTACTAGGCTTTAATTATGTAAAACATTATATAGAGGTAAAATAAGGCATTTTTAAGTTATATCACTTTTTATGCGCACTTGAGGCTTGAGTCGATTTACTTGCACGCGAGTGTAGATAAAGAATAAGAAAATGTTTTTGTTTATTTACTCATTAATAATACTTTTATAATGTACGTTTTAATTCGTAAATAAAATAAAATAATAGCCCTAAGTTTAATATAGTAGTTCCTTATTTAGTAGTATAGCAATAGTTTATTTTGTTATAGTAATAGTTAATTGTATAGTAGTTTATGTTATGTTTGGTATGCTTGCATATGTATTGTGAAAATTAAAATAAATTATTTCAATGATAAACTTTGTTTCCTTACTCAGTTGGATTGAGGTAAATAAGTAGGTACCTATTAATAAAAATTAAAACAAATTATTTGAATACATATTATTTATTTCATTCCAAAAAATAAAAAAGCATAATGTTTATTAATAACAATTAAAACAAATTAGTAGAATACAGATATTTATTTAATTTCAAAAAAAAAAACATACTGTCTTTTATTTTATAATAAAAATAATAATATAATTTCCATGTTAAAGAAAATACCAAATCCTTGCTTCAGATTAAAATATAGAACTATAATGACCCCATGGTAAAGTAGAAGCATTATTTTTTTTTATTTGACGCCTGTCATCATTGCTTTCAAGCACCACTTTATTGATTCTTTGTGTGTAGAGTTTATGATTTTTAGACCTTATAACAAACATAGGGTATCGAAAATTGATATTACAATTTAATACAATTTTATATTTGTTTATGGTAATTTTTTTTGTAACCGATTTTTTTACGAGTAGAATACGGAATCTCGACGCACAAAATATCGATAAATGCTAATACGATGCTACAAGATTGCGATGCACGTTACTGCGAAAGACCGTCTCTGCGAAGCCACTACACTTCGATGCACGTTACCGCGATGGATCTTCACTGCGATACTACTTAACTTCGATGCACGTTACCGCGATAGATCTTTATTGCGATACTACTTGACTTCGATGCAAGTTAAATATCATTATCGCGAAATATCATTTCTACGGAGCTACTTGACTTCGATAATATAATCTATAGCGAAAGATCGTTACTGAGAAAGTATTAGACTTCGACTGTCGACATACCAAGTCGTCTTTCGTTAAATGCTTAAGATATCAGTACCTAATTATCTACATTTATTTTCTTTTTTTTTTTTTTATATTATCACTTATCAGAACGAAAATATGTTTTGAATGGGCTTAATAAATGATAAACCATAATAAACAAAATGTGTATTCCATAATGGTTTGTATAGTCCATAATAAACAATCATAATATAAGTATAACTAATCAACTTGACAAAAATAGAGACTTAGATATAACAAAAATGCTAACAAAACATATCATTTTTAAACAAAATTAAAACAGAGTTTTAATATGCTTATTAATTGGTACAAAAATATAAATGAATCAAAGAATTCGTAGGGGAAAATTGGTTTTATTTCTTTATGTAGCATACATATGCAAGACCATCTAAATATGTTAACATATCCATATCACCTTTCTTATTAATATGCTCTTGGACTTTATTATAGTACTGCGTTTTTGTTCTTCCTTTTTTTCCACCAGACCAGCTAATCTCTCTATTTCATACTCTGTATTTTTCTGCTCTTTTAAAAGTTCTCTCATTGTTTTGCATATATTTTATTTCGTTCTGTTAAGTAGACTATTCCAACGGTTATTCCAGCTTTCAACTGCATTTTGCGTGATGGGTATACCCGTAACAAAGCAATCTCAAACAGACCATAAGCTAGATGGGAAAAGGGGTGGTTTCTTCCTTAAATTAAATATTGGTTTATTTGGAGAAGACGATGAAATCTTACTAATATATGTTCCATTTGCGTAGTACTTACCTACTAAACCAATCTACCACTGTTTTCGACTCATTCGGTAGCACTTCAAATATGCCAATGCTAAAATATGTCGCATTTTGTGAGCGAATTCGCTGTCATTGGTGTATTTTTTACTTAAGCCAGCTTTCTGTATGTGCTTCCATATACTTTGTGATAAATTGAAAAAGCAACATGCAACAAACAACATTATGACTGCTGTACGGAAATACCCTCAGACTGACATTTACAATGGCAAGTTCAAAATCAGACATTATTATTTCGGGATTGAGATCTATGTTTCTTTTTGCAGTAATTTTTATTAATTAAAAAAATACAAAATACGCGTTTTCTGATTTGTTTGACAGCAACTCATACGCGAGTGGTACAATTTTTTGTGCACCATACTTAGATCCAACCATCCCGTGCAGTGTACAAATTTGGCAGAACAGGTTAGGGCAGCATTTGAAAGTGCCATCAACAATCCAAAATGTTGAATTTTTTAGTAAACGTAAATTACGTCCAGTGCTAAAAACAAGAATCGATTCATTTTCTTTATCATTGTCTATATAATGACTAATTAAAAATTGTTCAGGACCAACAACAGTATTGATGAGGAACGGTAAATGAGTTTAACGATCTTGGTAATGCTGGCTCAGTTCTAACTCTTTCGCGGTGTATTGTCATTCGCATCGCCTTTTTCGTGTGCATATAAGTGGCAACAGTTTTAGGTACTTCTTGGATTACATTTTGAATAATTTGTCCCGGAGAATCGAAGCTGTTGGCTGCTTTTTTCTTTAATGATGTTCTTAATACAGAAGATCATGCTGTGTCATGGTCGGGTTCGTGCCTATGCTCTATGCAATTTTTATGTTGAACATAGTGATGCTCACCAATCTTAAGCTTAACGAAAGACGAGTTGGTATGTCGACAGTCGAAGTCAAATACTTTCTCAGTAACGGTCTTTCGCTATAGATTATATTATTGAAGTCAAGTAGCTCCGTAGAAATGAAATTTCGCGATAATGATATTTAACTTGCATCGAAGTCAAGTAGTATCGCAGTAAAGATCTATCGCGGTAACGTGCATCGAAGTTAAGTAGTATCGCAGTGAAGATCCATCGCGGTAACGTGCATCGAAGTGTAGTGGCTTCGCAGAGACGGTCTTTCGCAGTAACGTGCATCGCAATCTTGTAGCATCGTATTAGCATTTATCGATATTTTGTGCGTCGAGATTCCGTATTTTACTCTTTTTTTACACCTTTAGCTTTCTTTATTATACTACTTAGCGTATTAATACAGTACAGCTTAGCTCTCAAACCAATAAACTCTGATATGACATGTCCACCCATTTCATCGTTAAAGAAACCAGGTATTTGCTTATTGCAATGTGGTATTCCATAAATATTGTTAATCTTAAAATTACTTGTATCGAAGTATCGAATATTATTTTTCATGTCTTCATAGAAATCTTTGGTACGTATTAAATATAAGAGACTATCGGTACCGGTATAACACAGCTGAATGTTATTTTGGTATATTCTTTTCATTATGGAATAATGAAAATTATATAGGTGACTCTTTGCTAGTTCCAATATCGTAAAGCCCATATATATTGGTCGATCTAAAACTACTTTTGCTGGTTGTAATTGAATAGCAACAAGATTTTCAGAAATTATAGCATGGTTTTTGAAATTAGGTGCCCCTATATACTTTTCAGCACCATTAACTTTGTTAGTTTTATTGAACTCATCTTTCCATACATTAACTAACTTAACATCAACTTGTTTTCTTTTATTTTCAATAATTTTCCAAAATATTGAATTATTTTGCTTTTCAAAAAAATCTCTTTCAAAATCTGAAGTAGCTTTCTGTCTAAGTAGTGTATTTAAAGATATATATGGTTCTAAAATCTTTTTTTGTGTAAACGACAGTATTCTATGAATTTTTAACACTACAATACCGTTTTTTATGCACTCTTGCAAATGGATATAATGTATAACATGTTTATATTTGTCATAAAGATTAGCTATTAATTTACTAGTTTTACTGGAGCACGTCATAGGCGGAATTATTTTTTCTGCTGCAAATGGTAGATCAGAATGCTTATCATGTATTGCAGAGGGATAATGAATATCTACTTCAAGTATATAACCTTCATTACTGTCAGATGAAATAGAGTTAATATTGAATTTGACAATTTCGCTATCCGTAAGGAACCTAAAATTTCCGACCGGTAATCTTTGCATCATAGCATAACCATATAAATTAACGCAATCTAAGTAAGCTAAGAAAGTATTAGGTTCTTGTGCATTATAATTTGGCAGGTATTTGTTATTAGCTTTTGCATATCTTAATGAGCACTGAGCTAACCCTCCTCTGATGCCCTTTTCAAGCATTTCATACATTTCTATATCAGATAATAAATCCAATTCAACTTCAGTAACTAATAACATAGCATCCCAACTTAATGGTGGTGATGAAACATAGTGACAGGGATCTAACCCATAGTGTTTGAAGCTCATGGACCTAATTTTTTCAAAAATATCACATAATAAAAGCACATCACATTTAAGGTATAAATCAGTGTATTCTCCTATATTATTGATGCGAAATTTATTCCATACAGTTAATGCATGATTATAATCTTCCTCTGATACAGTTTCAGATGTGAGTCTACTATAGAATTTATTTCGATCTGGTAATTGTGTTTCTTCATATTTTTTCCAAGAGTCTATATATTCATAGCAATATACACCTTTTTTTAGACACAATTTCAGTAAATCTTCATCAATGAATAATGATTTCAAATGCCTAAAGTCTACAACATTTAGTGTTTTCGCTAAATTATCCAGACTAGAACTTAAAAAATTAAAAGAGTCAATAAATTTTAGTTGGACTGTGTTTTTAGAATCCAGCGGTACAAATTTACTGAAAGAAATATATGTTTCTTTGTTTTTTGGAATCAAATTTATATAACCACATACTGAAGAAATTTCATTGATAAATAAATGGCTGTCATATCCAGAAAGGTTATGAAATATAACTGGAATAAAATTACATGTTTGAGTATTTAGGTTACATTTATTATGAGGTGGCCCTCGATATTTACCAGTGAAATGATCATGATCATGAACAATATGATCATCGGATGTAAATTGTTTTCTACAAATATGACATTTCACGGCAGTTTGAAAGGAATGATATTCTTCAGAAGTCAATGGTAACATATTTCTATGCATTGACAAAATCCGATATAATCTTTGCGAATCGTTGATAATTGACTCAACAAATTTTTTTGAACAATTTGGACCGCGATATGATATTAAATTATTTAATTCAGGGTTAGACTCGCAGCATATGTAATAAGCAAAACAAGTGCCTTCATGAATTTGAATGTTTTCAGTATATTGACTTTTACTTTTATCTGAATATTCACGTAATAAGCTTTCAAAATCTCCGTAAATGACAATTGGAACTCTTTGAGTCTTTTGATAATTTGAAAATCTAGGTTTACTATTTTCTTCAGGAAGAACGGTTTGCAATCTACCACAATTATGATTATTTAGTTTTTCCGATGTATTAAAATATAAAAAAACATTCCTCACATAGATGAATCTTAGATTTATGTTTTGTCAGTTGGCTGCGAACAATTTTTCCAAGGTTTTTAATTAAGCAGAAAAGATTCTTACCATACTTGCTAATAAATAATAAGCTTCCATGAATTAACTTTCGCAGTTTAGTCTTGTACAATGGTCCAGTTATAGTATTGTTTTTTTCCAAACCATAAAGTTTTTCAAACAATTTTATATCTTCAAATGTTGGAGGAAAAGACATTCCGTTAGTATTTAATATCTTAGAATAATGCGGATAAGATGAAACTCTATTAGGATTATTTTTAGCTGGATACATATGAGCAATGATACACCAAAGAAAGCAATAACTATCCATATTCTGAATATTAAGACATGCCTTTATTTTATTAATTCTCGGGGGTAAAGCAATGTAACTTCCTGCTTTTAAAGGATTATAATTCGCAATATTCATTTCCAAATGACTTATATTCTCTATCGTCCAACCAGATTCTGATAATTCAAACTCTAAGCATTTACATATTAATCGTTCTATGCAATCTTTGTATAAAATTATGACATCTGTACTCTGATTCACTATGGAATATTTAGTATTAAAAGACTTCACTGATACTTCTTCATTTTAAGGAAGAACATAAAGCACAAAAAGTTCAAAGTTTATCTTTAGTGATTTATGTTTTTGTAATAATGGTTGTAATAAATTAAAAACGGTGTTGAATACATTCGATAAAAATAATTCAGGTGTTATTATTTCAGTAGTTGGTGGATTTATTTTGTAACTAGCTATTCTGTCTTTGAAAGCACTGGCTATCAGCTGAACATTATCGAATTCTGTACGAAGTAAACAATTTGTTTTGTGTTTGTTACTTTTCTTATGTGATGTATACTTTGACTTTGAAACATGTAACTGACAATCATGACAGAATTTCATTTTGGTTAAAAATAGAGCAAGATATCAGTACTTGTCCTACAACTTTAATATATTACTTAAGGTTTTCAGTTTTTAATTTATATAATAAAATAAATTTGATCTGCACATGAATTTAGATTCAAGTAAGAACTTTTACAACAAATATTAAAAATTTTAGTTTTTAATTTCAGAGTTCCGTGTTTCAAGTAATTTTGGAATAAATGAAATTAAAAATAAATCATTAACTGAAAACTATTACGAAAAATATTCGATATTTTATTCTTGATATTTGAATTTCATAGTTTCAAGATTTCTGAGTAATAGGATTGGAAAATCAGAGTTTGGAAATGGTTTGGTTTTAACCAGGAAAACAACGTAGAAGTAAATTATTACGACAAATATTCAATATTCTAGATTTCTAGATATTTATTTCAGAGTTTTAAGATTTCTGAGCAATATTGAAATATCATATATTCAGAGTTTTATAAACTTTTGGTTTAGACCTGTAAAGAAGGAAAACTGCATTATATTGTAATATCATACAGTAAAAAAAATAGTTCATACTCAATTCAAATCTGAAGCATATAAGGTATTACCTACAAAGACGAGTAAATAAAAGTAAAATAAAAAGAAAAACGTTTGATCATTTATATTAACATACACGATTAAGTAAGTAATAAAGTATATTTATAAACATGAGTAAAACCAAATTAAAATCATAGTATCAAAAGTAAAATAGTTATTATAGTTTAGAAAACATTTGATGGATATAATATAGGTTTTATGTTTGCATACTCTTGCATAGCAGCACTAACTAAGCTAGTTAGAGCTTTCCATACTGGGCCGCGGTCATCGTGTGATGAGCGAAGTGTGGAAAGCGCTCGCTTCCAGCGGTTAGCACCAAGTGTCTCTGCTTCCTGGCTGTTGTAGACCCGCAGCTCTATGTAACACTGACCGCTTCGCGTCGGATCACGCTGCAGTGTGTACCCGGAACCCACGCGCCGTGCCAGATAACTTCTTAGAGCAGCAGCTCTAACAGGCTCCGCTCCGTCGCCCTGGAAAATTTAAAAAAATATCACTTTAGCGAAATTTTGCATTAGGTATATATATTTTTCTTTTTATTAAAAGTTAGCATTGAGGTTACTAGACCCGCTTTATAAATATAATATACTATTCTCACTGATTCTAAAGACAGGCTCAGTTGTTATATGTATGCATTTAAGTATAGATACATTCAATTTCCAGAAGACTACAACATCAATTTAACATACTGTTAGCCTGAAAACTAATCTAACTGTATGAAGTCAGTACAAATGAGCTAGATATAAAGAATAGGTGCTTCGAATAAGATATTATAATAATATTCTACAACATTCACACAGCACCATCAATTACACTCAGACCAAAACAAACATTCATGTTCATGCACACAAATATTTGGCTTGTGCGGGAATCGAACCCGCGACTCCCTACAGTCGGTTACACTAACCACTACACCACAGAGGTCTTATTTAATTTAAACACATTTTATTTATATTATGGTCACAGAGTCTTTCAATATCAGGTAAAATACTCAGCGATTATTATTAGAACACACTATTTAACAAGGACATTTTGAAACTAAAAAAGTATTAGATGTTTATGCTTTACCTCAGAATCTGAAAATATTGAGTGGTATTTTCGAGCAGTAACCGACACTGGTTCGGTTTCGGAGTCTTCAGATAAATCACGTGGAGGCGCAGTTTTCTTTTTTTTTAGGTTTGATGCTCCTAGATTTCCTTTCCTTAGGTATTTGTCCCTTTTCACCACTCGTACTTGCTTGCAAAGTAATCTCCGCGTCAGAGTCAAAAGGATTGCGAGATGACCTAAAAATATATATAAGTAATGATCAATTAAAAGATAGGTAACAAAAATAATCTCTGTAAAATGCTTTACTAATCAAGACGTGACCAAAATATTCTTAATAATATATAAACTTTAGTTACAGTAGGATAACTTATTAGTTATTGAAATTTAGACAATATTATAACTGATTATATTAGTTACTAATAATTTTTCGTTGTAAATACTATGTATTACCTATGGAAAATTCTCTAAAATTCAAGAATAGAAATCATACTTTATCGTTGTATAAAATAGAATATACATTATATTGTTATTACTGTATTTGCAAATAATTTACCAGCTTTAAGTTTTAGGGGATATGAACCCATTATTCTGAATATATATATATAATATATTCCTTTAAATATTAAAATTATTGGTATATTACTAACTAATAAAAATAAAACATAAAAATGAAATACATACATACTTATTGTCGTTGATCTTGTCACTCAACATAAACAATTCACGTTGCACTTTATTCCAGTCGGTACCACAATATTTCTGAATACAAACTTCAGTGATCACTTTTTATATCACTATGAATTAATATTGCAATTTCAATCCTATGTACTACTCAAATACAGTCGATAATTAATTAATCACGTACGCTCACTATGCGCACAGCCTTTGATTACTTATTTTGGTAGTGGCGACACGATGTCGCAGATACCTGAGACGAAATTCTAAAAAGGAAGTCGTATGTACTCTACTGTTCTACTGCTAATGTTTATGAGTATCACATTTAAATAGTTAACACAATTTTTAAAGCAAACACCAATATAATTTGAACTTTGTTTTTTACATAAAGCCTAAACTTAAAAAGAAAAATTATTCCATATGATTGCGATTTATTGATATAAGTTATAACTGAATTACAAACATTTTGCTACAGTTTATTATAGAGAAATTATAGTAAGTATGCTAGGTACAATGAAAAATAAAACACAGTATTAGTCTATATAATATGAAAGATATTTGAATTAGTTATTTTATTTTTATAATTAAAAACATTATTTTCTACACACCACTTATTTAAACAGAATACATTTTTTAAAGCACATATGTTGTCATGATTTATACAACTTAACATATCAGGTGAAGTTGAATATGTTTTATACAAAGTTAATAAACTTGGACAGTTTTTACTTTCTAAATTATATACATTGTTATTACCTAAGATATATTTCAACCAGTCCACTTTTTCATCACCATTTGTAAATATATACACTTATCTTTTAAAAATTCTACAAAGTTTATTTTATAGTTGAAATATGGTACTGAGCCTTCACTCCAGCGTATTCCTCTATTTTATTCTATCCAGATTACTTGCAAACGTTCTTTTCTTGATAATTCATAAAACGGACATGGTGGCTTTATTAGCAATACTTGTATACGTCCTTTACACATTACTGCTATTTCTTTTGGAATAAACTCATTATCTTCACTTTTAAACCCTTGTACATCTACAATAACATTCATGATATTTTTTTTAGAATATTGCTTAATACAATCAACACCCAGGTTGTAATTCGACTGACGGAAAATAGCATACATCTCGTATAATATACTGTATATTTTACTCTCATTAAAATGTAGGTTAAGCGATTGCCTAGTGGGAGACCGTTGGACTGCCACGCAGAGGTCTCGAGTTCGAACCCAAGGCGCGCATCTCTGACTTTTCGAAGTTATATGCGTATTAAATAGTTAATTATCGCTTGCTTTAACGGTGAAGGAAAACATCGTGAGGAAACCTGCATGTCTGAGAGTTCTCCATAATGTTCTCGAAGATATGTGAAGTCTGCCAACCCGCACTAGGCCAGCGTGGTGGACTATGGCCTAACCCTTCTCACATTGAGTAGAGGCCCACGGGCCTCTTCTCACTGTGAGAAGGGTTAGGCCAAACTGTCCCACTGCTGGGCACGCCCAGCAGTGGGACAGTTTAATACAGGGCTGATATTATTATAAGTGAGCGGTTTTTGTAGTTGAAGTGTCACCATTAAAGTGGGATTGACTGTACTATAGCTACATATTCTACTAATCTACTATAGGTTCAATGAAATAATTATTCAACATGTAAAATAATAATATTAACCTATCCGTAATAAAGTTAAATTATCAGGATTCGCTGGGATATGCATTTTATTTATTTATTTATTTATTTAAGGATTGCTTACAGTTATTACATTATTACTTAATCTAATGACATACATAAGGATTATAAGCTAATGCACAACCACGTTGAAGCAAACACAACTTTCACAAATTATATTTGTTCTACAGTACATAAAAACTAAACTAAATTAATATTTATTTAAACTAAGTTTAAGTTTCTTTACGATATCTCAATTAGCCGGATCGAAACGAACCTAATAAGTTATTCAAAACATGCAACAGTCGGTCAGTCGCATCGATAGTCATCTTAACTTTATCGTCTCATCATAACTTTATAACATGCAACTATTATTTTATAAGTAATGAAACAAGTTGCGCCGAGCGCAGTGGCCGACCTTGAGTATGTTGTTTATACAATAGCGTTATCATCGCAACGTAGAAACGATAGTTGTGCTCTACTGTGACTGTGGTATCTGTATAACTTGAGTATGTTGTTTATACAATAGCGTTATCATCGCAACGTAGAAACGATAGTTGTGCTCTACTGTGACTGTGGTATCTGTATAACTTGAGTATGTTGTTTATACAATAGCGTTATCATCGCAACGTAGAAACGATAGTTGTGCTCTACTGTGACTGTGGTATCTGTATAACTTGAGTATGTTGTTTATACAATAGCGTTATCATCGCAACGTAGAAACGATAGTTGTGCTCTACTGTGACTGTGGTATCTGTATAACTTAAGTATGTTGTTTATACAATAGCGTTATCATCGCAACGTAGAAACGATAGTTGTGCTCTACTGTGACTGTGGTATCTGTATAACTTGAGTATGTTGTTTATTGACGGCCTCGATGGCGTAGTCGTTAGTGTAACCAACTGCCACGCATGAGGTCGCGGGTTCGATTCCCGCACAAGTCAAACATTTGTGTGCATGAACATGGATGTTTGTCTTGGTCTGGGTGTTTCTATGTATAATATGTATGAATTTACAAAAAAAAGTATGTAATATGTATCTTTATTCATTGTCTAGAACCCATAGTACAAGCTCTGCTTAGTTTGGGCTAGATAGTGTTGTGTGTATGTGATAGAATATTATTATATTATATTATTATACAATAGCGTTATCATCGCAACGTAGAAACGATAGTTGTGCTCTACTGTGACTGTGGTATCTGTATAACGACGCATCGGTAAATGAAATACAATATTATTATTTTTTCTTGTGAATCAGACGGGTTACAGATCATAACAGTAGTAGGGTATTATTGGTGCGCTCTGCATCGCGAAACGAGCGAAGCGAGTTGAATGCATACGACTCACTAAGGGGTATTTCAGGTAAAAAACAGGACATAAGTGAAAATCGCAAAGTTAGTCTAATGGGACCTGAAAGGCATTCTTGGTTATATACGATAACCGGTTTATTGAAAGGCAGCTACCTGCCCCTTCCTTGTCTTGACGCCGGACTTCAACGGCAGTCGGAACCCAGCCGTTGTGCTAATAACGTGTCATTGTTCTCGGCGATCCCATTTGTGTTACTGAGTTTTTAAATCAAAATGTCTTTTGGTGGCAAACAACAGCAAGAATACGATTTGGACATGGAAGTGGAAGGTTAGTACTTTAAATTAAACACATTTCACGTAGTTTATTCTTTATTTTAAACTTTTATGGTCATTATTAAAATATCCTTTTTACGACCCGACTTTTCACTACAATTTGATATATAATATTAGTGTTTTTGTTCATATGTCGCGTCTTGTCGCCTCAAATTTTTAACGCCAACATAAAATGTAAAGTGTATGCAAGTAGAAATAATAAAAAAATCTCCCCCCAATGTACCCCATAATTTTTTCTCGCATTTCAAACAAAACGAGACAAAATTATCAAAATGGGTAAAGTATAATTATTTGTTTTCTTTCGTAACAGATCCCTCGGAGAGAGTGAAGAAAATCAGCAGAATGGAGTTATATACTATTTTTAAAGAATTTAAAGGTAGAAAAATAGAAGAAAAAATTTCAATGTTAGAAGAAAAACTTATGCATTTGACTTCATGTTCACCTGGAGAAAGGAGTGTACTTACTCGTTCGTTGAAGTATTTCAAGTCTAGTTTCAAAGAAAAGTGGATGTCCGCGCGTAACACTGATGAAAGATTTCTACAAAATAACAAAGAATGGCTTAAAGTATCAATTGAACTACCTGCATGGATCCATAAAGCAGGGCGCCCAGTAAAACAATTTGGAGAATTATGTAATCGAAGCAAGCGGCGTAGAACAAAAGATTTACGAGCCCAAGTACCTGTTGACGAATTAACATATGCTGCAAGCGTAAGTCAAGGTACTTCTGGGAATATTGACGCGTCTAAGATTATGAAAGAAATGACGTCCACGCCTACTAGAGCTAAAAAGTTTCGAAGAGTAATATCGTCAGCTAAAAAAGAATCTATGGTAAAAAAATACACACCACAAGAGGCATTAGCATTGTTTGTAGATGGGGACTTTACAAGACGGCAATGGGATTTAATACAAGGCGAACGAAAAGAAATTTATCCTTGTTATTCGCTATTACAAAAAGCGGAAAAGGAATGCTACCCAGCCAAGGAAAGTATAAGTGTTACCGAAACGAGCTTCGAAATTAGACTTCAAGCTTTGCTGGATCATACGGCTTTACGACTAATTATGTATTTAAAAGAAGTAATTGAAACGTTATCTAAGTTTGAAAAGCAACATCTTACCTTAATATCCAAGTGGGGCTGTGATGGGTCACATCAAACGCAGTTTAAACAAAAATTTACGAATACCGATGACGATGACGCTAACATCTTTTTAAGTTCCCTCGTGCCTGTGAGATTGATTGTTAATACTAATGGAGAGACAAGAAAAACAATATGGCAAAATCGAATTCCCTCTTCAGTAAGATTCTGCCGACCGATTCGGGCTCGATTCGTTCATGAAACAAAGGACATTACGAAGGAAGAAATCGCATATATTGAAGAACAAGTAAAAAATCTCAAAGAAACCGAAGTTATCGAAAAATCAAGTAAAATAAGTCACATGATTTTACTCACAATGGTCGATGGAAAGGTGTGTAATGCGGCAACAGATACAGCATCGACTATGAGATGCTATATATGTGGCCAAACGTCAAAAGATTTTAATACATTAAAGAAAGCTGATGTTTCTAAAGAAGCACTGAAATTTGGACTATCCATTCTACACGCGCGAATTCGTTTCTTTGAGTTATTATTGCACTTAGCATACAAAGCACCTTTAAAGAAGTGGCAAGCCCGAACGGCTGAAGACAAAAACACTATTAAAAACTCTAAAGCAAAAATTCAAAAAAGTTTTAGAGAAGAGATGGGTCTCCTTGTCGACATACCTAAAGCTGGCTACGAAAAAAGTAACGACGGGAATACATCGGGAGATTCTTCGAGAATCCGGAGTGTTCTTCTCGAATAACCGGTATAAACATAGAACTGATAAAGAGGTATCGAGTTATTCTTGAAGTTATATCAAGCGGACATGATATCGATCCAGATAAATTCAACAACTATGCTCAAACAACTGCCCAGCTGTATGTTGAACTGTATGGTTGGCATCCCATGTCACCTACAGTTCAAAAGATTCTAATGCATGGCGCTGAAGTAATATCAGAAGCTATACTTCCTATCGGACAGCTATCAGAGGAGGCAGCTGAAGCTCGCAATAAGCATTTTCGCAAATATCGCGTAGACTTTGCGAGAAAATTTAGTAGAATAGACTGCAACACAGATATTTTAAACAGGTTATTGTTAACATCTGATCCTTTTATCAGCTGTAATAGGATGAAATTAAAGAAAAAAGAAAGACATTTTCCAAGGAAGCTTTACATATTTTAGTGGCAACAACACCGAACAATGAGTGCACCGATGACGAAGACGAGGAGAATAATACCAGCACGGAACAAGAAAGTGATGATTCCAATTGACACTACATCTGATAACTACTATCGATGTCATGCCAGTAGTAATTAGTTTACTACGTATATCCTATTATACGTAGATCTTTAAATGTTTTTTTTTCATAATATATACCTAATTTATATGAGTTATTGTCTTTGATTTCATAAGAAAGTAAAATAATACAATAAATAATTTTGTCCTGTTTTTTACCTGAAATACCCCTATGTGCGACTGTCTCACTAAGGTCTCGGGTTCGAGTGCATTCGTAGTCATAGTCACCGCGATTAGATTGCGCTGGTGCAAAGGCTAGGTACACGGAGCACAGTCCGCTCGCTCGGTGTCGTGTTGATTGGATATAGTGAGCTTAGGTTACATACATTACCGATTGTAAGATTCGAGATGTAAAATGTTAAAACATGTTCACGCATCCGATTCGATGCAATCAGGTTACTATACGCATTGTATTAATTGTTCGTGTACAATTCAGATCATAGCAGTAATGCTCGATAAAATTAATTGGGGATTCTGGAATCATGCAGTTCGAGCGAAGCGAGAACAAATGATTCCAGAATCCCCAATTATACCCTACTAGTGTCAAATAAACAACGCGATAAAATCCGTATATAGTAGTTTAATTTCAATCCATACTTAAACAACAGAAATATGCCCGCGGACCTGACGTCAGGTTGGCGGTTCACTTTCTTTTTGTGTTATCTCTGAACTCAAAGAGGTAGAATTGCTTTCTTTATAAGTAGATTTAAGCTGGATTTGATACATTCTTATTCCATGCTGATTCGTAACATTACACCCGCCATTCTGATTCACACGATTCGCCGACGGTTATTGTAGGGAACTTGTATATATACTTAGTCGCTGTGTAAACTCCACTTCTGCAATTCAGTATTGTATGCGAAACGTTTTTTTAAGCCCTTATTGCATATAGCGCCATCTGTTGGATGTAGACGGAACTTCTTCGTCTGTGCGGAATCGCCACAAAACTTTACAGTATTATTATTAATTACTAGATGTGCCCGCGGTTTCACCCGCGTTTATCATTACTGCACCGCCCCCGTGGGTCGTAGCGTGATGTTATATAGCCTATAGCCTTCCTCGATAAATAGGCTATCCAACACCAAAAAAATTTTCAAATCGAACCAGTTGTTCCCGAGATTAGCGCGTTCAAGCAAACAAATAAATAAACAAAAATCTTCAGCTTTATAATATTAGTAGGTATAGATACCTGTGTACATCACCGCCGACTTTCTAACTTCGCGCTCATACTGAGTAGTTCATCTCAGAAAAATCCAATAACATTTTTTGAATTGACTTAGGATTTGAACCCGAGACACCTAACTCTGGGACTCTCAACCCAGGCTGTGGTTCAGTCTGTGGTCCGGAGTAAGAGATCGTGGAGCGTCGTCGCTTCTGTGAGGCAGTTATTTCCATCAAGGAGGCGGCGGAGTGGGTGAAGGTGCGCTAAAACCCTCTCCTCAACCGCAGAACCGGGAACCGTTGGGCGCGGGACGACCTACAGCCACCATGAGGTTTTCGCTGGGGGTGGTGGGCTTTGTGGGCCTGCCCGCCACCCGATCAGCTCCAGGTACGAGAGGCGTCGTGCGTGTTCCTACGCGCGTCTCTCAGTAGTGGGTTATTCGTCTACAGTACCTAATGTAGACAAGTACCTAGGTATAAAACATAATATATATAACATAATATATCATTGGGTAGGTAGATTTGTGTAAGGAATCTAGGGAGGTTGCTGCCCAACGTGGGTGGCCCGAGCGCCACTTGTCGCCGACTGTACTCCGGAGTGATCCGGAGTATGGCCCTTTACGGGGCGCCGGTCTGGGCGGACGCCCTCAGTCGCGACAATAAGACCCTGCTGCGACGTCCGCAGCAAGTCGTCGCGACGAGGGCCATACGCGGTTACCGGACCGTGTCCTGGACGTCGGCGTGCGTGCTGGCCAGTGACCCCTCCTGGGAGCTACAAGCGGAGGTCCTCGCCGAAGTTTACCACTTCGTGGCGGCGAGGAGTTCCCGCGGGGAGCCCCCGGGGTGGGAGGAGGTCGCACGCATGCGGCGACAGGCGCGGGCCGCCCTGTTGAGGCGGTGGACGGAAGACCTGGCTCCACCGGTCCCGGGTCAGTGGACGGTGGAGCTGGTCGCTGACCTTCCGACTGGTGCGGGTGCTTTCCGGGCATGGATGCTTTGGAAAGTATTTGCACCAGATTGCGAGACAGGCGGCGACCCCGGCCTGCGACGAGTGTGGGGCGTCGGAAGACACAGCGCTCCACACGCTGGAGGCGTATGCCGCGTGGGGGCCGCAGCGGCACACGCTTTCGGCCATAATAGGCGGGGATCTCTCCCTGCCGAGCGTGATCATCGCCATGCTCGGCGGCGAGAGGTCGTTGCAGGCGGTGGTCTCCTTCTGCGAGGCTGTTATGGCGCAGAAGGAGACCGCGGAGAGGGTCAGGGAGAACAATCCCCTCGCTGACCCTATCCGGCTCAGACGGACGGGCGCGAGGAGGAGGCGATTTGCCCGCCTTCTCGCCCCTGTATAGTGGGGTCACTGGTACAGAGTCGGGGGACTCTCTACCGGCTTGCACGGCCCCACACGTCTGAGGGGTGGCCTTGGTGAGCAAGGCCACCCCTCCACAGGTGCTGAGGTCCGGTTACCATCAGCCGGGCCATCCGCCGGGGCGAGATGGTGATTGCTAACGCGACCCCATCCCGCCCCACCCGGTCGGCGGAGAGACAGCTCACCCCAGGATTTTAGTGTGTATACCGACCCCCTTCAGGGTCGGAGAGTCTCACATTAGCACCCTTCCCTCCCCGGAGGAGGGGGTATCCATAAAGGAATTCCCTAGGTCAAAAAAAAAAAGGTATATTTGTGTAGTAGGTGGCCTTATACAGAGCAGTCACCCAGGCATCGACACGGGCCGGACAAAGTGATGTTGGCTTTACTGTCAAAAGTTCTCCGTAAAAGTATGAACTATACCAAATAGATATATACTTCTAATAGGGCGTTAAAAGGTTTTTACGAGGTCAGCAACGCGTAAGTGATGCCTCTGGTGTTGCAGGCGTCCATAGGCTACGGTGACCACTTACCATCAGGTGAGCCGTATGCTTGTTTGCCACTTTAATAGTATAAAAAAAATATACCTCACCTCCATCTACATCGTATGTGGGACATAAAACAATGGGTCCGGCCGTTAGGGTTCCATTCCGGTACGCCCCCGGCCGGCACGCACCCACATTGAAAAATTTGTTATTCCGCTACGCCCCCGGCCGAGACGGTCCCATTGTAAAACAACCGGAGAAGACACTTGAGCAAATACTGTGATAATAAAAAAGTGTGTGTTCACTTTTGTTTTGTTTTGGACCGTCTCGGCCGGGGGCGTAGCGGAATAACAAATTTTTCAATGTGGGTGCGTGCCGGCCGGGGGCGTACCGGAATGGGACCCTAACGGCCGGACCCAAAACAATGTTGGTGAAACTTGGGCGTAATACCTTTTACCTTTACCTTTGTGAATAAAATGTGAAATTTTAAAAATAAAATTATTCCAAAATATATACAAAAGTTTATTGTAGATACGATAACAGGGACATACATAAAGTCTTTTCTATTAATCGACTAAGATTCGTCGTCTTTTGGCAGTTCATCGAGCGGTATAATCTGTGGCGCGCTGTCTGGGTCACAAGTGCAGAAACAGTTCTTGCCTTTCGGTCCGTTCGGTATCAGAAGGAACTTCAATTTCATTTCCGATTCAAGCGCGTTTATGATTTCTGAAAGATAAAAAAATATACAGGAAGAAGTTGGCGGCAATTTTGACAGTTGGTTATGACATTATAAAATAAAATATATTTATTTTGTTATAAATGTTGATTATATGAATATAATCAATATATAAAACAAACGGAAAACGGCGCAAATATAGTAATTTAGTCGGAAATTACAGTTTTGAGCCGTTTGGGGTGGAAACCCTAGGCTCATGGGGTCCGAGCGCTCGTATTTTGTACAGGGAGATCGCAAAACGCCTGATTGACGTTTCGCGTGATCAGGAGGCTGGTCTGTTTTTGGCCCAAAGAATCAGCATTGCCATTCAACGTGGCAATGCTGCCAGTCTTCTGGGCACGTTACCAGTTGACAGCGATGCTGAAGAATTCTACGATGCCTAAACCTTTTCTGTAAATATTTAGTAGTATAAATATTAGTGTTTTTGTAATTATGTTACCTTTTTTAATACGTTTGTAAATATATATTAGGTTAATTCGTTTTAAAATCAATAATAATAATAATAATATTCTACCACATACACACAACACCATCTAGCCCACACTAAGCAGAGCTTGTACTATGGGTACTAGACAATTGACAAACATACATATATACTTTTTTTTTGTAAATACATACATATTATACATAGAAATACCCAGACCAAGACAAACATCCATGTTCATGCACACAAATGTTTGACTTGTGCGGGAGTCGAACCCGCGACCTTAGGCGTGGCAGTCGGTTACACTAACCACTACGCCATCGAGGCCGACAAATAATGTAAATATTTGAAGCACCGAAATAAAAAAAAAATATATACATATATTTTGACGCCCGTGGCATTAGATTGCGGTGTTTGCGTGCGATTTTAAGGTCTCGAGTTCGAATCCCGGGCAAAGTGTTATTGGGTTATTATGTCAAAAATTATCTGCAGCATTATATTATCTGTGCCCTGGGTGAGACCGGCTTATCCCAACAAATGTACTCTGTGGCTTATCCCTCCGCCCGCGCCGGTAGGCGTCAATGCATTCCCACACGTAAAAAATATATAGTGAGGGTAAATCTATGATTTAAATATTTAGTCTATAGGTATGAAAGTACTATTTACCTTTCTTTCCATGGTTAATGCCCAATTTGCCTCCAACATTTGTTGTATCAATTTCAGTGCCAGGTTGTGCAGTGTCTGAATAATTACCCGGCGGTTTTGGTTGATTAGTTGTTAGCGCTGTTGATAGCGATGTTGTTTCTGGTTGCGCAGTTGTATTTAGTACCGCTATAGTGTCTGGTTGCGCTATTGTTGTATTTTGTAGTGCTGTTTCTGGCTGTGAAATTTCTGGAGTTGGCGTTGTTATATTTAGTGTCACAGTCGTTTCTGGTTGCGCAGATGCTGGTTTTTCTGACGAATAGTCTGATGTAATTGCTTCTTTATTTACTGTTTGTATTGCTTCAGTTATACCGTAAGATGATTGAGTGACGGTCAGAGTGGAAACTGTTTGTTGTTCAGAAATGTCTGTTGATTTCTTTTCGGTAGTTGTTGACAATTGTTCAGTGATTTCTTGCTGTTTTTCTGTTGATAGATGTTCTGATGATTGATCAATCAGTGACGACTGTTGTTCAACTATATCTTGGCCAGACAACGCAATATGTTCAGTATATAATTGAACTGTCTCTGTAGTTGTTGTCTGTTGTTCAGTTATTGTTTGATTAAGTTGTTCAATATGCTCGGATGAAACCGTTATTGATTGGTCTGTTGTTATTTTCTGTTGTTCTGTAGGCGATGTCTGTTGTTCTGTAGTTTTAGTTGCATCTTCATCTATTGCAGTTGATTGTTCTGTTGTTACATCCATCGTCGTCGATATTGTTGTTGCTTCTTCCGGAGTTGTCGTGATTGGTATTGCAGCGGTTGGAAGTTGTACTGTATGCGCGGTTGTTTCTTGTGCTGTTGTTGTATCTTCTGGTATCGTTGTTGTGGCTGGTTGCGGCGTTGTTGTGGTAAATACGCTTGTTGTCGCTTCTGTAGTTGTGATTGTTGTCGGTACATTACTGGTAGTAATAATCGTGACACTGGTTTCTGCTGAGGTACTTGAGGAAGTTTCTTCGGTATTTGTTGAAGTGGGTATTTCGCTTGTAGTTGAGGTGACTTCTGGAGTCGTTGATTTTGTTTCTTCGGTTGTTGTCGAACTGGGTAGTTCGCTTGTAGTTGAGGTCGGTTCTGTAGTTGTTGTCGAACTGGGTAGTTCGCTTGTAGTTGAGATGGTTTCTGTAGTTGTTGTTGTAGTTTTTTCGGTAGTTGTCGAAGTGGGTAGTTCACTTGTAGTTGAGGTCGGTTCTGTAGTTTTTGTTTCTTGGGTTGTTGTCGAAGTGGATAGTTCGGTTGTAATTTCTTCGGTAGTTGTTGAACTGGTCGGTATTGCTGATTGTTCAGCGGTTGTTGCCTCCTCTGCCGCAATTGTTTCGGTTGGTATGTCAGTTGTAATTGTGGTTGTAGTTGTTGACGGTTGTTCAGTTGTAATGTTTTCTTCACTTGTTTGTATAGAGGGTTCACTAGAAGTTGTTGTGGTAGTGGATTCTTCTGAAGTTTTCTCTGAGTTTTCTTCTGGAGTTGTGGATAGAAAGGTTTCTTCTGTTGTTCTCGAAATTGTTTCTGTGGTTGTTGTTGTGGTTTCTTCTTTAATTGTTGTTGAAGTTGTTGAAGGTATATCTGTTGTTGTTGTTGATGTGATTGTGGGTTCTTCTTTAGTTGTTGTGGTTGTTGCTTGTTCTGTAATTGTTGTGGTTGTAGTTTCTTCTGATGTTGTTTTTGTTGGAAAGGGTTCTTCTGTTGTTGATGTTACAGTGGTTGTTGGTTCTTCTATTGTTATTGTTGAAATGGTTGTTGGTTCTTCTGTTGTTGTTGAAGTTATTGTCGGTTCTTCTATAGGTGTTGTTGTCAGAGTGGTTGCTAGTTCCTTTGTTGTTGTTGTTGGAGTGGTTGTTGGCTCCTCTGTTGTTGTTGTCAGAGTAGTTGTTGATTCTTCTGTTGTTGTTGAGGTGGTTGTTGGTTCCTCTGTTGTTGTTGTTGAAGTGGTAGTTGGTTCTTCTGTTGTTGTTGAAGTGTTTGTAGGTTCTTCTGTTATTGTTGGTTCTTCTATTGTAGTTGAAGTAGTTGTTGGTTCTTCTGTTGTTGTTGAAGTGATTGTTGGTTCTTCTGTTGGTGTTGTTATCGGAGTGGTTGCTGGTTCCTCTGTTGTTGTTGTTGTTATTGGAGTGGTTGTTGGTTCTTCTGTTGTTGTTGAAGTGGTTGTGAGTTCCTCTGTTGTTGTTGAAGTGGTTGTGAGTTCCTCTGTTGTTGTTGAAGTGGTTGTTGGTTCGTCTGTTGTTGTTGAAGTGGTTGTTGGTTCTTCTGTTGTTGTTGAAGTGGTCGTGAGTTCCTCTGTTGTTGTTGAAGTGGTTGTTGGTTCGTCTGTTGTTGTTGAAGTGGTTGTTGGTTCTTCTGTTGTTGTTGAAGTGGTCGTGAGTTCCTCTGTTGTTGTTGGTTCGTCTGTTGTTGTTGAAGTGGTTATTGGTTCTTCTGTTGTAGTTGAAGTGGTTGATGGTTCTTCTGTTGTTGTTGAAGTGGTTGTTAGTTCTTCTGTTGTTGTTGAAGTGATTATTGGTTCTTCTGTTGTTGTTGAAGTTGTTGTGGGTTCTTCTGTAGTTGTTGGTTCTTCTGTTATTGTTAAAGTGGGTTCTTTTGTATTTGTTGTGAGTTCTTGTGTAGTCATAGTAATTGTCGTTGTTGTAGGTTCTTCCGTAGTTGTTGTGGTTGACGACTCTTCTGTTGTTGTTGAAGTGGATTCTTCTGTAGTTGTTGTGGTTGGGATTTCTTGTGTAATCGTAGTAATTGTTGTTTTAGTGGGTTCTGCTGTAGTGGTTGTTGGTTCTTCAAATACTGTTGTTGAAGTGGTCGTTGGTTCTTCTATTGTTGAAGTGGTTGTCAGATCTTCAGTTATTGTTGATGCTTTCGTGGTTGTTGAAATAGTTATTGGTTCTTCAGATGATGTTAAAGTGGTTGTCTGTTCTTCAGTTATTGTAGTTCTTAATGTTGTTGTAGTTGGTTCTTCTGGCGTTGTTACAGTAACAGTAGACGGTTCTTCAGTACTGGTTGTAATTTCTGTAGTTGTTGTTGGTTCCAGCGTTGTTATAGTTGCCGGTTGTTTATCAACATCGTCATCATAGTAATAGTAGTTATCGTCTTCAGATAGATCTGGTGTTGTCTCATACATACTTTGTTCAGTTTGTTGTTTAATTTCTGGCTGATGTCCGTCTTCTGTCTTATCATATTCGAAATCAGCTGGTTGTTCTGTTTCTGACACCGGTGTTTCTGTTCCTTCTTCGGTCTTCGTTAGGCTATGAGACACTTGTCCGAAGTTCGAAGTAATATCTAAAGTTGTTTCTTCAGGTGTTGTTGGTTGTTCTGTGGTTGTTGTGGTTCCTTCTGTAGTCGTTGTCGGTGTTGTTGTGGTGAATTCTTCTGTAGTTGTTGTTATTGTTGTTGACGGTTCTTCTGTAGTTCTTGTTGGTGTTGTTGTAGTGAATTTTTCTGTAGTTGTTGTTGGTGTTGTTGTAGTAAATACTTCTGTAGTTGTTGTTGGTGTTGTCGTAGTCAGTTCTTCTGTAGTTGTTGTTAGTGTAGTTGTTGTGGGTTCTTTTGTACTTGTTGTAAATTCTTCTGTAGTTGTAAGTGTTGTTGTTGGTTCTTCTGTAGTAGTTGACGGTGTTGTTGTAGTGATCTCGTCTATAGTTGTAGTAAGTGTTGTTAATGGTTCTTCTGTAGTCGTTGTTAGTATAGTGGTGGTGAGTTCTTCTGTAGTTGTGAATTCTTCTGTAGTTGTTGTTGGTGTTGTTGTAGTTGTTGTTAGTATAGTTGTACTGAAGTCTTCTGTAGTAGTTGATGGTTCTTCTGTAGTAGTTGAAAGTGTTGTTGATGGTTCTTCTGTAGTTGTTTTTGGTGTTAGTGTAGCAATCTCTTCTGTAGTTGTTATTGGTGTTGTTGTAGTGATCTCTTCTGTAGTTGTTGTTAGTTGTTCAGTAGTTGTTGATGGCTCTTCTGTTGTTATTGGTTGTTCAGTACCCGGGTAAACGTCACCGGAGTACAGATAATCATCCGAATCTGAATATTCTGTTGTGTAATCAGTGACCGGAAACTGTGTAGTTTCATCAGTAACTGAGTTTGGTTTCATTTCAGGTTTTTTATGAGTAGCCACATAGATAGTTTCCTCATTAGATGGATACACATAATCTTCTGATTCTTCATCATTTTCCGGGTATTCTGATAAATCTGTTTCACTATCAGTATTCTCTGGATAGGCTGAATCAGCTGGTTTGCTTGTTGTTGGTTGTTTAGTAGTTGTGGGTTGCTCTTCTTCCTTGAATTCAATTTCATCGGGTAAACCGTAATATATAGTTTGTGGTTCATTTGTTGGTACCCACTCTGTGGTTGTTGGTGCTTGTTCAGTCGTGGAAGTTGTTGTTGGTTGCTCTGTAGTCGTTGTTTCTTCCTCATATTCATCTTCTTCGGGTAAATCATAATATATTGTTGGCTGCGAAGTTGTTGTAACTTGATCTGTGGTTGTTGACGGTTGTTCAGTTGAAATACTTGTTGTTGGTTGTTCTGTAGTCGTTGTTTCTTCTTCATATTCATCTTCTTCGGGCAAATCGTAATATAAAGTTGGCTGTACAGTTGTTGTAACTTGCTCTGTGGTTGTTGTTGGTTGTTTAGAAGTAATAGTTGTTAATTGTGCAGCCGTAGTGGTTGATGGTTGCTCTGTAGTAGATGTTTCTTCCACATATTCATCTTCATCGGATAAATTGTAATATGAAGTTGGCTGCAAAGTTGATGTAACTTGTTCTGTGGTTGTTGTTGGTTGTTCAGACGTAATAGTTGTTGGTTGCTCTGTAGCCGTTGTTTCTTCTTCATATTCATCTTCTTCAGGGATATCGTAATATGAAGTTGCCGGTACAGTTGTTGTAACTTGCTCTGTGTTTGCTGTTGATTGTGCAGTCGTAGTTGTTGATGGTTGTTCTGTAGTGGTTGTTTCTTCCTCATATTTATCTTCTTCGTATAAATCATAATATGAAGTTGGCTGCAAAGTTGTTGTAACCTGCTCTGTAGTTGTTGTTGGTTGTTCATTCGAAGTTGTTGGTTGTTCAGTCGAGGTTGTTGGTTGTTCAGTCGAAGTAATTGTTGTTGGTTCTTCAGTTGTTGAAGTTGTTGATTGTTCAGTCGTAGTAGTTGTCGGTTTTTCTGTAGTTGTTGTTTCTTCCTCAAATTCATCAGGTAAACACATTTCATCTTCAAATTCTGTTGGCTGGTCGGTAGTTGTTGATATAATAGTCGAAGTACTTAGCATTTCTGTCGTTGGTTCAGCTGTTGTTAGTTCTGTTGTTGTTGATATAACTGTTGTCAGTTGTAATGTTACTGGTTTGGTTGTTGTTGTTGGTACCTCTGTTGTTGGTGCTGTCGTTATTTCCACTGACGTTGGTTCTCTCTTTGTTGGTTCTATTGTTGTAGGCTCTGACGTTGTTGGTTCGGATGTTGTTGGTTTCGAAGTTGTTGGTACAGCTGTAGTTATTTTGACTGTTGTCGTTTCATCATCATCTGGCACAAATTTTAAGTCTTCAGCTGAATTGTAATCAGTAGTTGTTGGTTCTTCTGTAGTTGGGATTGATGTTGTTGTTTCTGGTTCATCAGCATATTCTTCTGAATGCTCATGTTCCTCTGGTGGGCATGTTACCGTTGTACCTGGTTCCTCTGTAATGATTTCGTAATCGTAATAATATTCTGGCAAGCTTGTTGTTGTATATTCTTCAGTTGTTGATATTTCTTCAGCTGTTGTCGACATTTCTTCAGCTGTTGTCGACATTTCTTTAGCTGTTGTCGACATTTCTTCAGTAGTTGTTAGTATTATTTCAGTAGTTGTTAACGGTTGTGTCGTTATTGATTCAGCAGTTGTAAGCGATTGTATCATTGTAGTGGTTGTTTGTTCGTCAGCCACTGTTGTTGTTGGTTGTTCAGTCGTGAATTCTTCTGTGTAGTCGTAAGTTTTAGTAGTAGATGGTTCGATACAATCTTCTTTTGAACCAGATGCGTCTGGTGAGCATGTAGTATCTTCATCATAATATTCGTATAATGACTCAGTCGTTATTGGTAATTGTGTAGTTGTTTGTTGTTCTGTTGTAGATGGTTCCACTGTTGTTGATGGTTGCTCTGTCGTTGTCGATTGTTCTGTCGTTGTTGATTGTTCTGTTGTTAATTGCTCTGTAGTTGATGGTTGCTCTGTTGTGGATTGCTCTGTCGTTGTTGATTGTACTGTTGTTAATTGCTCTGTAGTTGATGCTTGCTCTGTCGTTGATGATTGCTCTGTCGTCATTTGCTCTGTAGTTGTTGATTGTTCTGTTGTTAATTGCTCTGTAGTTGATGGTTGTTCGGATGTCGTTTCTTCTGTAGTTGTTGGTTGCTCGGTTGTTGATGTCTGTTCTGTAGTAGATGGCTGTTCTGTTGTTGTCAATGGTTCTGTCGTTCCTAAACAATCGGATCCATCTGGTGAGCATATAGTATCTTCATCATAATATTCTTCATACAGTGGTTCAGTCGTTGGTTCTTCGGTTGTTGTCGATTGCTCGGTCATTGATGGTTGCTCTGTAGTTGATAGTTGCTCTGTTGTTGTCGATTGTTCTGTTATGGATGGTTGCTCTGTCGTTGTTGATTGTTCCATTGTTAATTGCTCTGTAGTTGATGGTCGTTCGTTGGTCGCTTTCTCTGTAGTTGTTGGTG
Organism: Catocala sponsa; assembly: GCA_963564715.1. Lineage (NCBI taxonomy): Eukaryota > Metazoa > Arthropoda > Insecta > Lepidoptera > Erebidae > Catocala > Catocala sponsa. Next base: position 6,121,991 of record OY751356.1, on the reverse strand, counting down.
TCTCGGTTGTTGATGTCTGCTCTATAGATAATGGCTGTTCTGTTGTTGTCAATGGTTCTGTCGTTCCAGAACAATATTCTTTGGAACCGGATCCATCTGGTGAGCATGTAGTATCTTCATCATAATATTCTTCATACAGTGGTTCAGTCGTTGGTTGTTCGGTTGTTGTCGATTGCGCAGTCGTTGATGGTTGCTCTGTTGTCGATTGCTCTGTAGTTGTTGATTGCTCTGTTGTCGATTGTTCTGTTGTGGATGGTTGCTCTGTAGTTGATAGCTCTGTCGTTGATAGTTGTTCAGTTGTTGTAGATTGCTCTGTAGTTGTTGATTGCTGGGTCGTTGATGTCTGTTCAGTTGTTGATGATTGTTCTGTAGTTGTCGTTCCAGAACAATATTTGGAACCTGATCCATCTGGTGAGCATGTAGTATCTTCATCATAATATTCTTCATATAGTGGTTCAGTCGTCATTGGTTCTTCTGTTGTTGTCGTCGATTGCTCTGTAGTTGATGGTGTTTCTGTTGTTGTCGATTGTTCTGTAGTTGATGGTGGCTCTGTTGTTGTTGTTGGTGGTTGCTCTGTTGTTGTTGTTGATGGTTGCTCTGTAGTTGTAGATTGCTCTGTTGTTGATAGTTGCTCTGTAGTTGTTGATTGCTCTGTTGTTGATGGTTGCTCTGTAGTTGTAGATTGCTCTGTTGTTGATGGTTGCTCTGTGGTTGACGATTGCTCTGTAGTTAATGGTTGCCCTGTTGTTGTTGTTGGTTGCTCTGTAGTTGATGATTGCTCAGTGGTTGTCGATTGCTCTGTAGTTAATGGTTGCTCTGTTATCGTTGATTGCTCTGTTGCCGATTGTTCTGTTATTGTTGTCGATTGCTCTGTTGTTGATGGTTGCTCTATTGTTGTCGTCGATTGCTCTGTAGTTGTTGATTGCGATGACGTTTCTGGTGTCTCAGACGAGGATTGTTCGGTAGTTGATGATTGTTCTATCGTTGTACCTAATTCTTCAGTCGTAGGTTGTATTTCAGTAGTTGTTGTTTGTTTTTCTGTAGTATCAGAATGCATCGCGCTGGCACTTTGTGCGTACGCTTGTCCAATAGAATGTGATACATATATTTCCTCTGTAGTTTCATCTTGTTTGAATTCTGTTGTTGTTGTTGATGGTTCCGTTGTAATCGTTGTTGGTTCAGCTGTTGTCGTTATTGGTTCAACAGTTGTCGTTATTGGATCAACTGTTGTTGATGTTGGTTCAGCTGTTGTCGTTGTTGGTTCAGTGGTTGTCGTTGTTAGTTCAGTGGTTGTCGTTGTTAGTTCAGTGGTTGTCATTGTTGGTCCATCTGTAGTAGTTGTTAGTTTGGTTGTTGTCGTTGTTGGTTCAACTGTGGTCGTTGTTGGTTCAGCTGTTGTCGTTGTTGGTTTAGCTGTTGTTGTTGGTTCAGCTGTAGTAGTTGTTGGTTCGGTTGTTGTCGTTATTGGTTCAGCTGTTGTCGTTGTTGGTTCAGCTGTTGTCGTTGTTGGTTTAGCTGTTGTTGTTGGTTCTGCTGTAGTAGTTGTTGGTTCAGCTGTTGTCGTTGTTGGTTCAACTGTAGTAGTTATTGGTTCAGTTGTTGTTGGTTCAGCTGTAGTAGTTGTTGGATCAGTTGTTGTTTGTTCAGCCGTTGACGTTGTTGGTTCAGCTGTTGTCGTTAACGGTTCAGCTGTTATAGTTGTTGGTTCAGCTGTAGTAGTTGTTGCTTCAATTGTTGTTGGTTCAGCTGTGATTGCTGTTGGATCAGTTGTCGTTGGTTCAGCTGTAGTAAATGTTGAATCAGTTGTTGTTGGTTCGGTTGTTGTCGTTGTTGGTTCAGCTGTGGTCGTTGTTGGTTCAGTTGTTGTCGTTATTGGTTCAGCTGTTGTCATTGACGGTTCAGCTGTTGTCGTTGTTGGCTCTGCTGTAGTAGTTGTTGGTTTAGCTGTTGTCATTGTTGGTTCAGCTGTAGTAGTTGTTGGTTCGGTTGTTGTCGTTATTGGTTCAGCTGTTATCGTTGTTGGTTCTGCTGTTGTCGTTGTTGGTTCAGCTGTTGTTGTTGGTTCAGCTGTAGTAGTTGTTGGTTCGGCTGTAGTAGTTGTTAGTTTAGCTGTTGTCGTTGTCGGTTCAGCTGTAGTAGTTGCTGGTTCAGTTGTTGTTAGTTCATTTGTAGTAGTTGTTGGATCAGTTGTTGTTGGTTCGGTTGTTATCGTTGTTGGTTCAGCTGTTGTCGTTGTTGGTTCAGCTGTAGTAGTTGTTAGTTTAGCTGTTGTCGTTGTCGGTTCGGCTGTTGTCGTTGTTGGTTCAGCTGTAGTAGTTGCTGGTTCAGTTGTTGTTGGTTCATTTGTAGTAGATGTTGGATCAGTTGTTGTTGGTTCGGTTGTTATCGTTGTTGGTTCGGTTGTTATCGTTGTTGGTTCAGCGGTTGTCTTTGTTGGTTCAGTTGTTGTCATTGTTAGTTCGGTTGTGGTAGTTGTTTGTTCAGTTGTTGTTGTTGGTTCAACTGTAGTAGTTGTTGGTAATGGAGTAGTTGTTAAAACCATCATACTACTAATAGTTGTTAGCTTAGTAGTACTAGAAGTAATGTTTTTAAGTGTCTCTTCGAAATCATCGTCTTCTTCGCTGGAATAGTAATCTTCTGTTGTTGTTGTTGGGCGGCGAGTTGTCGAAGTTGTTGTTGTTGTTGTTGTTGGTTTTGGTATGCGCGGTTTGTTCTGTTTTATGTATTCGAAGGCTGATAGTGTGTCTGTGAAAGGAAGGTATTGTGGTGAAATTTAGGTAATATTGTATTTTATTAGTTTAAGTTTTATTAATTATTATTGTTATTATTTTGTTCGTAATATCGTAACTAATATTATAAATGCGAATGTGAGTTTGTTTGTTGCGCTATTACGCCTTAACTACTCAACAGATCATCATGAAATTGCGCTTACGCGTTCTCAGGTATACAGAAAAGGACATAGTGTACCTTTCATCTAGAAAAAATACAGTTGCTACCATAACCACATACAATTATGTGAGCGAAGCCGCGGACTAAATTTAGTATAATATAATGGTTTCAACATCTTATCGATATGATATCGCACTCTTAATAAAGCAGCGACTTAACTCGAAATTTGGAAGTAGGGCAATGTTAGCTCTATTTACGTGACTATAAATTGTATTGTTATACTCATGTCAAGTAATTGCAATAGAGTTTAAATTTGCATAATCGAAAAAACTCAGATAAGCTGTTACTGTCTGATAACCTGTTTTATTAAGAGTGCGATATGTAAAATGCTGAAATTATACAATAGGTACTACTCAAGCAGTAAGCTGATACTTCAGTAGAAGTTTGGATCTTTAAGCGGCGTGGTGTGTTATTCTTAAGTATTTACCTACCCCCTTGGGGAAAAGGTTTAAATATAGTAAATAATAATAATATCAGTCCTGTATTAAACTGTCCCACTGCTGGGCACGGGCCTCTTCTCAGTTTGAGAAGGGTTAGGCCATAGTCCACCACGCTGGCTCAGTGCGGGTTGGCAGACCTCACATATGTTTGAGAACATTATTGGGAACTCTTAGACATGCAGGTTTCCTCACGATGTTTTCATTCGCCGTTCAAGCGAGCAATAATTAACTATTTAATACGCACATAACTTCGTAAAGTCAGAGATGCGCGCGGTTGAACGCGCTAATCTCAGGAACCACTAGTTTTAAATGAAAACTTATTTTTGTGTTGTATAGCCCATTTATCGAGGATGGCTATAGGCTATAAATCATCACGCTACGACCAATAGGAGCGGAGCATCAATGAAAAATGTTGCGAAAACGGATAACTATTCTCTTAAGTAAAGCAGACCAAGTTGCGCGGGTCAGCTAGCTTTATTATTCCCAAGTCACTTGGGGTCGGCCTTCTAGCGATTGCCATCTGACCTCCGCAACCTAAAGGCTAACGATACCCTAAGGCTAGACCAGTGTCAGGATATTAGAGCGCACTGACTTAACAATAACGACTGCCAATGATGTTCATGGCAGCCGGGACCGACGGCTTAACGTGCTCTCCGAGGCACGGAGCAAGCGATAATTGTCAATCAATACGCACATAATTACGAAAAGTCATATAACTTCCGAAAGTCAAAGGTGCGCGACGTGGGTTCGTACCCGAGACCCTCTGCATTGCAGTCTGTTGGTCTCCCCACTGAGCTATCGCTGCTTCTAGTAAAGTAGTAATTGATATAGGTATACCTATATAATATGGTATAAATATACTTCTTACCTTTTTGTCCTGTAGCCCTTGGCAGATTTCTTAAAGCATCGATGAGGTCTGAAAACACACGTATACAATATAATATTAGCTTATTATCCCACTGCTGGGCACGAGCTTCCCAGTACTAGGCCATAGAACACCACGCTGGCCAAGTACAGGTTGGCAGACTTCACATATCTTCGAGAACATTATGTAGAACTCTCAGACATGCAGGTTTCCTCACGATGTTTTCTTTCACCGTTAAAGCGAGCGATAAATAATTCGGTTTAAAGATCTTTATTTCTCAATAAAACCCATACATGTCGCTTACATGAGAACATAATAGATTTTAAAGTTAATTTACATTACTAAAAAGCCCAATGTAGGTATTTAGAAATAAATAGTCCGGGCGTGTGGTTGCGAGTTCGCTACAAATAATAATATAATATTCTACCACATACACACAACACCATCTAGCCCAAACTAAGCAGAGCTTGTACTATGGGTACTAGACAATGGATAAACATACATATATACTTTTTTTTTGTAAATACATACATATTATACATAGAAACACCCAGACCAAGACAAACATCCATGTTCGTGCACACAAATGTTTAACTTGTGCGGGAATCGAACCCGCGACCTCGGGCGTGGCAGTCGGTTACACTAACCACTACGCCATCGAGGCCGACAATAAAAGTGAGATTGCCAATCGAGTGGTCCAAGTTACAAATTATAATAATTTTTATATTTAACTTAATATATGATCGCGGAGCTTTTTAATAATTAACTATTTAATACGCACATAACTTCGAAAAGTCAGAGATGCGCGACCTGGGATGGAACTCAAGACCTCTGCGTGGCAGTCCAACGGTTACCCACTAGGCTATCGCTGCTCAAGTATCACTTAGTTAGTAGGTATATAATCCTAACTTCCTAACTAATATTATAAAAGCGAAAATGAGTTTGTTTATTTGTTTGTTTGTATGTTACCTTTTCACGCCTAAACCACTGAACCGATCATCCTGAGAATTTGCATATACGTTGACAGATATACCGAAACGGACATAGGCTGTCTTTTATCCCAAAAAACATTACTGTTCCCGAAGAAAACAATAGTAACGTTCTTATGATAATAGATGGCGCCACGTGTCTTTCGAATCATGATTGAATTATATTATTACAAGCAGAGTACAACCCTAATTGATTGTCAAATTCTAAATTAACGCGAGCGAAGCCGCGGGCAAAAGCTAGTAATCTATATATACAAAAATCTTGTGTCACGGCGTTTGTGGTCGCACTGCTCCAAAACGGCTCGACCGATTTTTATGTTTTTTTATGTAAGTATTTCATACCGCTTGGTGATTAGGGTGTCAACCTAACCGACATTTACGCGAGCGAAGCCGCGGGTAAAAGCTAATATTAGTATATAATATTATCTACACAGAGTGGTTTAGCATCGATAAAGGTGTTAGACAAGGATGTGTAGCGTCACCTTGGCTGTTTAACCTATACATGGACAATTGTTTGAAAGATTTAAAAGATTGTGAATGGGGATTAAGAATGAATGAGTTACTTGTCAAATGTCTTCTTTATGCCGATGACCAAGTAATACTTGCGTCATCGGCGGAAGAGTTGCAGGCGATGGTAACTATTATGCATGGTGCTTTTGAGAGTAAAGGAATGAAAATAAATGTAAGCAAGACGAAAGTAATGGTATTTGAAAAGGAAGAGTGCGTGACGATGTGTAATGTTATGATTGATGGAGAAAAAGTGGAGCAAGTGAAAGAGTTTGTATATTTGGGTACTTTGTTTACAAGGGATGGTAAACATGACGGAGATATTGAAAGGAGAACGATTGCTGGCAACAAAGTGAATGGAGCCCTACGCGCTTTTATGAACAGTCGAAATGTATCCGAAAAGGCACGTTTGGCTGTTCATAGAGGACTATTAGTGCCCACACTTATGTATGGAAGTGAAAGTTGGGTATGGCAAAAGAAGCATGAGAGCAGAATAAATGCTGTAGAAATGAGAGCGTTGAGAAGCATATGTGGTGTGACTCTGAAAGATAGAATAAGAAATAGTGTGATTAGAGAGAGATGCGGCATGAAAGTGGATATAGTTACAAGAATAGAAAAGGGTATGTTAAGCTGGTTTGGACATGTAGAAAGAATGGACGAGGAACGACTGACTAAGAAAGTTTATAAGGCTAGTGTGAATGGAACAGTCGCAAGAGGAAAACCTAGGCGAACGTTTCTCGACCAGATCGGAGGCGTTCTGGACAAAGGCCAGGTTAAGAGCTCCTTAAACCGACGGGCGTGTATGAGGAATGTGATGAAAGTGAATGAAGCCAGAGAAGTGTGTCAGGATCGTAGCAAATGGAAATCCGTAGTCTCTGCCTACCCCTCTGGGAAACAGGCGTGAATCTATGTATGTATGTATGTAATATTATCTACTTACTTTCAGTTTCAGTGTAATCTTCCAATATCATGACAGCTTCTTGTAGATCTGTAGAAACAAAAAGATACGATAAGATTGTATAAGATTAGTTCTATGCCTCGTTGCTATACTGCCGTCATAAGGATAAAGACGTGACTGCAAAACTTTTTTATGCTGGCATATGCGTCTTTTTACCGATTCCAAATAAGTAAAAATCTTAATTTGGAAAAAATATTGTTTTTATACCTACGTCTTTTTTCCTTATGATGGCAGTATAGTGGCATAAGTTAACGTTTTATTTGTGTGCGACTGTGGGACGAAGGGTTTGATACCCGGGCAGTGTTATTAAAGTCAAATCAAGAAATTCTTTAGACTGTTTTTTTTTTTGTTTGTTTTTATATAAAGACAACTCTCGCGCTAGATATGATTCCTGTGTCGCGGGGCACTTTACAAACATTCAAACAACGGACTCAAAGAACACACAGACTCGAAGCAACCATTTGTGGATCACACAATTTTTTGTCCCGTATGGGATTCGAACCCACAACACTCGGCGCAGTGGCAGTGTCGAGGCGACCATTTAAACCACTACGCCATCGACGATTGCATGTGAAAATGACGCAGATAATTTTGAGGAACACCCTGGTAGGTTTAGTCGGTATGACCGTTGTCATATTTCCCAGGTCAGTACGACGTAACCTCTCCGCCGCGGAGAGGTATGCGTCAATGCATTCTCCCAAAAAAAAAAGAAAATCGTAGTGTCTTGAACTGTGCCCAGTAGATGGCAGTAGCGTCGTCTTTTTTGTAAGACCTTAACATTAGCTGTAGATTTAGGTGGTATCTCGTGCTATAGGGATAAATACAGGTATAGAATAATAATATTCCTCCACATACACACAACACCATCTAGCCCAAACTAAGCAGAGCTTGTACTGTGGGTACTAGACAATGGATAAACATACATATATACTTTTTTTTTGTAAATACATACATATTATACATAGAAACACTCAGACCAAGACAAACATCCATGTTCATGCGCACAAATGTTTGACTTGTGCGGGAATCGAACCCGCGACCTCAGGCGTGGCAGTCGGTTACACCAACCACTACGCACGACAATAATACATACAAAATTTTTTGAAAAAACTGTTACACTACTATAATCACTATTAAAATTTACAAAAAAAAAAATGTGTAAAGTTTAATAGTGATTATAGTAGTGTAACAGTTTTTTCAAAAAATTTTGTAATAAAGTGTCAAATAAACAACGCGATAAAATCCGTATATAGTAGTTTAATTTCAATGAATAACATTCGCGTAAACAGAAGACAATATTACATACAATATAATTATGTAAACAAAAATGTTTTTTTAGATTAGGTTAGGTTACTTACAGAATGCTTTACTCAAAGTTACAATGTTCTCGAAGAATCTTACGGTGTCTGAAAAATAATGAAAATAGTTCAATTATATAAATAATATATTAATTACCTACTTACTCATACGTTCGTTATAGAATAGAATAAATTTTACTTCCATTGATTGTAGGTACATGAAATTATATACTTACTATAAAGTATATTGTAAAAAGAAATATATTCTAACAAATAAATGTTATAAAATATTTAAAATCTCATCTTTAATTAATGCTGGTGAGCACTGGTGAGCCTATCACGGGTTAATAAATATTATTGTAATGTTTCTTTTATCACAGGTATTTTCTTCCATTGCATAAGAACCTTCTACAAAGTATAAGAAAATTAAAAAGAAAAATGAATGTAATCGGTAAAGTCATTCTTAAACTATGACGTGACAAAGGGAAACAGGGATTCTTTTTTGTAGTGAAAACTTCTTTAGGCGCGTTGAGCACTTCTTGGGTGAACAAAAATCATAGAACTCACGTCATCGTCACGCTTCAACGCTCAGATATTAACAATATCTCAGAAATGGTGCGACCTACGCAAAAAATAACGAAATTTTGACCCTCTTATCTTATCTTATCTTATGTGGGGTCAGTCAGTGCAGACCGGCGACACTTCGACCCAGTGGGATCTTTTGTGTCGACACTCTCTCAATAACGACTGCCATAGATGTTCATGGCAGCCGGGACCGACGGCTTAACGTGCTTTCCGAGGCACGGAGCAGGCGATAATTGTCAATCAACACGCACATAATTTCGAAAAGTCATATAATTTCCGAAAGTCAGAGGTGCGCGACGTGGGTTCGAACCCGAGACCCTCTGCATTGCAGTCTGTTGGTCTCTCCACTGAGCTATCGCTACTCTTTACCCCCTTAATAACCCCGTAAAAGAGTATCAGGAACTAGCATCCGAACCGGAACTTTCTTTTTTTGGTTTATAAAGAACTGTTTATGATCAAGGATTAAAGTTTTCACTTCTATGGGCAGTCCCCAAAGACATCCCCAATTTTTTTTAATTTAAGTATGTTTATTATTAATACTCACCCAACTTAGTTATATCGTGTATCGTCTGGATCACATCGAAGAAATCTGAAACCAAATTTAAAAATAACATTTTATTTTAATTCTCCTACTAATATTATAATGCCCGCTTTCCACTGCGAGCGGAAAGGACTCCGTACGGAGTCCGTTTAACTCGCAATGGCAAACTGCATAGATTATTCAGTGGAAGCACTTCTATGCAGTTTGCCATTCTACCACATTCACACAACACCATCTAGCCCAAACTAAGCAGAGCTTGTACTATGAATACTAGAGAATGGATAAACATACATATAACACCATCTAGCCCAAACTAAGCAGAGCTTGTACTATGAATACTAGAGAATGGATAAACATACATATAACACCATCTAGCCCAAACTAAGCAGAGCTTGTACTATGAATACTAGAGAATGGATAAACATACATATAACACCATCTAGCCCAAACTAAGCAGAGCTTGTACTATGAATACTAGAGAATGGAAAAAACATACACACAACACCATCTAGCCCAAACTAAGCAGAGCTTGTACTATGAATACTAGAGAATGGATAAACATACACACAACACCATCTAGCCCAAACTAAGCAGAGCTTGTACTATGAATACTAGAGAATGGATAAACATACACACAACACCATCTAGCCCAAACTAAGCAGAGCTTGTACTATGAATACTAGAGAATGGATAAACATACATATAACACCATCTAGCCCAAACTAAGCAGAGCTTGTACTATGAATACTAGAGAATGGATAAACATACATATAACACCATCTAGCCCAAACTAAGCAGAGCTTGTACTATGAATACTAGAGAATGGATAAACATACACACAACACCATCTAGCCCAAACTAAGCAGAGCTTGTACTATGAATACTAGAGAATGGATAAACATACACACAACACCATCTAGCCCAAACTAAGCAGAGCTTGTACTATGAATACTAGAGAATGGATAAACATACATATAACACCATCTAGCCCAAACTAAGCAGAGCTTGTACTATGAATACTAGAGAATGGATAAACATACATATAACACCATCTAGCCCAAACTAAGCAGAGCTTGTACTATGAATACTAGAGAATGGATAAACATACATATAACACCATCTAGCCCAAACTAAGCAGAGCTTGTACTATGAATACTAGAGAATGGATAAACATACACACAACACCATCTAGCCCAAACTAAGCAGAGCTTGTACTATGAATACTAGAGAATGGATAAACATACATATAACACCATCTAGCCCAAACTAAGCAGAGCTTGTACTATGAATACTAGAGAATGGATAAACATACACACAACACCATCTAGCCCAAACTAAGCAGAGCTTGTACTATGAATACTAGAGAATGGATAAACATACATATAACACCATCTAGCCCAAACTAAGCAGAGCTTGTACTATGAATACTAGAGAATGGATAAACATACATATAACACCATCTAGCCCAAACTAAGCAGAGCTTGTACTATGAATACTAGAGAATGGATAAACATACACACAACACCATCTAGCCCAAACTAAGCAGAGCTTGTACTATGAATACTAGAGAATGGATAAACATACATATAACACCATCTAGCCCAAACTAAGCAGAGCTTGTACTATGAATACTAGAGAATGGATAAACATACATATAACACCATCTAGCCCAAACTAAGCAGAGCTTGTACTATGAATACTAGAGAATGGATAAACATACATATAACACCATCTAGCCCAAACTAAGCAGAGCTTGTACTATGAATACTAGAGAATGGATAAACATACACACAACACCATCTAGCCCAAACTAAGCAGAGCTTGTACTATGAATACTAGAGAATGGATAAACATACATATAACACCATCTAGCCCAAACTAAGCAGAGCTTGTACTATGAATACTAGAGAATGGATAAACATACATATAACACCATCTAGCCCAAACTAAGCAGAGCTTGTACTATGAATACTAGAGAATGGATAAACATACACACAACACCATCTAGCCCAAACTAAGCAGAGCTTGTACTATGAATACTAGAGAATGGATAAACATACATATAACACCATCTAGCCCAAACTAAGCAGAGCTTGTACTATGAATACTAGAGAATGGATAAACATACACACAACACCATCTAGCCCAAACTAAGCAGAGCTTGTACTATGAATACTAGAGAATGGATAAACATACACACAACACCATCTAGCCCAAACTAAGCAGAGCTTGTACTATGAATACTAGAGAATGGATAAACATACATATAACACCATCTAGCCCAAACTAAGCAGAGCTTGTACTATGAATACTAGAGAATGGATAAACATACATATAACACCATCTAGCCCAAACTAAGCAGAGCTTGTACTATGAATACTAGAGAATGGATAAACATACACACAACACCATCTAGCCCAAACTAAGCAGAGCTTGTACTATGAATACTAGAGAATGGATAAACATACACACAACACCATCTAGCCCAAACTAAGCAGAGCTTGTACTATAAATACTAGAGAATGGATAAACATACATATAACACCATCTAGCCCAAACTAAGCAGAGCTTGTACTATAAATACTAGAGAATGGATAAACATACACACAACACCATCTAGCCCAAACTAAGCAGAGCTTGTACTATAAATACTAGAGAATGGATAAACATACACACAACACCATCTAGCCCAAACTAAGCAGAGCTTGTACTATGAATACTAGAGAATGGATAAACATACATATAACACCATCTAGCCCAAACTAAGCAGAGCTTGTACTGTGGGTACTAGACAATGGATAAACATACATATAACACCATCTAGCCCAAACTAAGCAGAGCTTGTACTGTGGGTACTAGACAATGGATAAACATACATATAACACCATCTAGCCCAAACTAAGCAGAGCTTGTACTGTGGGTACTAGACAATGGATAAACATACATATAACACCATCTAGCCCAAACTAAGCAGAGCTTGTACTGTGGGTACTAGACAATGGATAAACATACATATAACACCATCTAGCCCCAACTAAGCAGAGCTTGTACTGTGGGTACTAGACAATGGATAAACATACATATAACACCATCTAGCCCAAACTAAGCAGAGCTTGTACTGTGGGTACTAGACAATGGATAAACATACATATAACACCATCTAGCCCAAACTAAGCAGAGCTTGTACTGTGGGTACTAGACAATGGATAAACATAGGTACTATCGACTCCAGCGACGGATGACCACTCCTAAGGTTAAAATCGCATAGCACGCCAACACTTGGTACCCGTACCCGTGACACGCCCCTTTCTTTGTTTGAGTTTTTTTACACTTTACATTTGTTTACTGATTCTAAAGTGATAATATTAAAGTGATTAAGGTTCAATATAGATTGCCGGGCTTCTTAGAAAAACACACACGTCTTCACTGTCAGATGAATTTATTTGCACTGAAGTTAGGTGAGCATTATATTTAATTTTATAGTATACGAAAGGATCGAACATACCGCCCACCAAAAGGGATTTTAAATACCTTTTACAGGACTACATTTTGAACAAAGATCGTAAACACTTATAGCAATTTTGAAACAATTGAAACATGCAATTCAAGCTTAGGTAGGAATTTAGCTAATCATATTAGCTTATACTCGCTGGTAACAATCAATATAATAATATGCACTTTTTTTTAAACCAACTACAACATTAGTTTTATTAACAAAAAACAGATTGAGAGTTTGGTTGTAAAAATATAAAATCTAATTTATATCAACGAATATTTTAACATTATTACCAATTGGGTACTTCACAACTAGTTAAATCAAACATACAATACTTATGGTTTTTGTATGATACATTGTCTAGTAACGTCACAGATTTCTTGCTGTTAAGTACAGTACTAAGTTTATTAAATGACATAAAAATATGAAATAATTCTAAAAGTTAATTGATGAATGAAAGTAACATTATTTTCGGACGTTTTATCAACTAACACGACTAAAATAATTTATCTAATTTGCAGAAAAGTACCCATCTAATTATAGTTATCACTATGGAACTATGTATTATCAATTGGCAGAAAGCAAAGCTTTGAGATACACCTTTTAACTATGTTAGGGCCACACTTCACACTATAAACCCTAGTGATGCCATCGGGTCCAGGATGTTTGTCTACAATGCGTCCTAAAGGCCACTTTCCTGGTGGTAAGGTTTCGGTTTTGATGAGAACAATCTGGCCAATATCAAATTCTTCCTGTCTCTTTAACCATTTGGGTCTTTGTTGAAGTCTGGAAAGGTACTCAGTTTGCCAGCGATGCCAAAAGTTGGTAAGTAATTTTTGACTGTATTGCCACCGTGATAAACTTGACAGAGAGGTATCACTCAAGGTTGGGGATGGTATAGTAACTGGAGCCTCTCCAATAAGAAAATGTCCAGGCGTTAGTACATTGATATTCTCTAAGTCTGCATCATCCAATGGGTAAAGAGGGCGTGAATTGAGGCATGCTTCAACTTGACAGAGTACTGTGGTCATTTCTTCGAATGTCAAGTTCGTATGCATGATCCGTTTGAGATGATATTTCATAGATTTCACCCCTGCTTCCCATAGGCCTCCAAAATTAGGGCTATATGCAGGAATGAAATGCCATTGCGTGCCGTCAGATGCAAGTAATTCGCATACATGGTCTTCGAATTCAAATTTTGCTTCTTTGAAAGCTTCTGCGAGCGCTTTGTTGGCTCCGACAAAGTTTCGTCCCTGGTCGCTCCACAAATGACTACATCGCCCACGACGAGCAACAAAGCGACGGAAGGCTCCTATAAAGGCTTCGGAAGTCATGTCTCCCACCAGCTCAAGATGAATAGCCTTTGTCGACATACATATGAAAATGGCGATGTAAGATTTATTTGTCTTCGCACCTCTGCCTTTGGACATCAAGACGTCGTATGGACCAGCAAAATCTACGCCACTGTGAAGGAATGGCCTGGCTGGCGTTACTCGCACCTTGGGTAGTTCTCCCATCAATTGCGTGCGAGATCTGGCATTCAACTTCGCACAAACAAAACATTTATGGATATATGCCTTTACTACGCATTTGGCTTTCAGAATCCAGTACCTTGACCTCAAGTAGTTCAACATAAGTTGTACTCCTCCGTGCAGAGTTTGTTTATGAGCTTCGGCGACTATTAATGAGGTAAGTGAGTTCTTGTTGTCTAATACTATAGGGTGCATGTTCTCATGATCAAGATATGCGTTCTTCAATCTGCCGCCCACCCTGAGTATCCTTTTAGCGTCCAAGTAGGGATTTAGGGTCTTCAAACGACTTTTATTTTTTATTTTATTTCTTTCCAGTAAATCTCTAATTTCTTCGTGGAATACAACATTTTGTGTGATTCTTATACAAATCTGTAAGGAATCTTCAAGCTCATCTGTGGTGATTGGTGCATTAATTTCAAGCTCATATCTTTTCTTTAATCTTAAAAATCTCTTTGCGTATGTGATAGTTCTTAATAATTCAGGTAAGTTGTAAAAATTTTCAACTTTTTTATATAATGAATCTATTTTATCCGTTTCAATTGTCAGGTAAGTATGCATGGTTTTTCTTTTTTCCAGGTCTATATTTTCATTTATTGATATCATATGTATTTCTTTCTGTTGCAGGTGTTCAGGACCGTGCCACCAAAGTAAGTATTTTCTCAATTCAGGGGCCAACATTCCTCTCGAGGCGACATCTGCTGGATTGTGCTGCGACTCAATGTGATACCATTTATTTCCAATATTGTCAAGTATAGTAATCACCCGATTTCTGACAAATGTTTGCCACCTGTTCGGATCTCCGTTTAGCCATGACAACACTATCGTAGAATCAGTCCAACAGAATATTTGACTCTTGGGTATGCGCGTTGCTTCACTTACATGTTTTAACAATTTCGACAGGAGAACGGCACCACATAGTTCCAGTCGAGGAAGGGATAATGCTCTAATGGGAGCCACCTTTGTCCTGGCAGCGATAATGCCAGTCTGATAATCTCCTTTGGCATCTCGAACTCTCAGGTAAGCTACTGCTGCATAGGCTTTTGTTGAAGCATCACAATAACCATGAATAGACACAGTGCTTCGATTTTCCTGAGCAGTATGAAGCCACCTGCTTAATTTTATATATTTTATATCTTCAAAACTGTTTCTTATGTTCAACCATTCATTTTTTATTTCAGGTGAAATTTCTTGATCCCACTGCGTTTTTTGAATCCATAATCTTTGGATCATGATTTTTGCCGGTAGCAATGCAGGAGCGAGCCAACCAAGAGGATCGAAGAGTCGTTGAACTTCTGCTAATATTTTTCTCTTTGTAATGGTTTCAGATGAGGGTGGCAGTTTAAGGTTATATTTCAATACATCTTCTCCCATGTTCCAGGATAAGCCCAATGTCTTTATCAAGCCATCCAACTTGATATCAATATTAACATGAGCGCTGAGCTCAGTTGAATGAAATTGCTGAAGAAAATCTGAGTTATTGGATGCCCATTTCTGCAGAATAAATCCTCCTTTACCAAGAATTTCCTTTACTTCTTTAGCTACACTAATTGCCTCTTGAACAGTGTCCTGGCCTGACATCAAGTCGTCCATGTAAAAATCTTCTGTAATAGTCTTTGTCGCTACAGGATAATTTTCACCTTCATCCTTTGCTACCTGCTGCAATGTCTTGACTGCGAGGTATGGTGCACATGCCGTGCCGAAAGTGACACGAAGAAGCCGATACTCTTTGATAGGGTCATTAGGATTATTACGCCAGACAATTCTCTGGTAGTCAGTGTCTTCCTTTGAAACGAGTATTTGTCTATACATCTTTTGAATGTCGGCTATAAAACCAATCCTCTTCAGGCGCCAACGCATGACCAGTGACCTCATGTCGTCTTGAAGTTGTGGCCCAACCAGTAGCTCTTCATTGAGTGATATATTGTTGGTACCCTTGTGAGATGCATCAAATACTGGTCTAACCTTTGTAGTCTCACTTTCTTCTTTAACTACTGCATGGTGGGGTAGGTAGACTGCTGGTTTTTCCACTTCATCTCTTGTGACCTCCTCCATATGTTTCATTTCACAGTATTCATCAATTGCTTTTGTATATTCTTTTTTCAGATTTTCATTCTTCGTAAAACGTCTTTCTAAGTGTAGTAATCTTCTTATAGCTCCTTCCTTTGTATTACCATGCGGAGACTGCGGTTCTTCAATTTTAAATGGTAGTTTGACTATATATCGACCGTCCTCATTTCGTATATGTGTGTCTATGTATATTTTCTCACATTTTTCTTCTTCCTTGGTGAGTTTTCCCTTTGTGTCTATTTCGACTTCCCACATAGATTTTAAGATATCATCCAGATCTAACGTATGATGCATTACTAGTATTTGTTTCTCTGAAGCTTGTGCTTGTATCTTTCCAAATAAGATCCAACCCAAGCTTGTATTTTGGGCACATGGGGAGCCAGGTGGACCTTTGATTATTTCAGCCTTTAAAATTTGAGCACAAACTTCTACTCCTAACAGCATATCTACTCGCCCCGGTGAATGAAAACTTGGATCTGCCAAAGCGAGTGTTTGTAAGTGTGGCCAGGAGTGCACTGTACCAGTAATTGTTTTGGATGGTAAGTACGAGGTTAATCGTGTTGGCATTACGTAAGCAGTAATCGCAAGCTTGAAGTCATCGTCACATCTTGAATGAAGCTTCATATGTACCATGTGACTAACTGTGGTCTGTGTGGTTCCAACGCCAGTAATCGTTCCCTTGACAGCAATTCTTTTGACCATTAATAATTGTGCAGCACGTTCACTCAAAAAATTTGCTTGCGAACCTTGGTCAACTAGAGCGCGCAGTATCGTGCTGTGTCCCTGTTCATCAGAAACTCTAACCAATGCTGTGGCGAGCAAAGCTGTAGACTTTTCAGACACAAAGTGCGTAGATATTGCTATGTCAGGTTTATCAGCGTGTTCTGAATTTTGTTGTTGCTGTTGTTCTTCTATTTGAGTGTGGTGAGTTTTCAAATTGTCTGATTGACCACCGCTGGACTGGTGCAGCAACGTGTGATGGCGGCGGTTGCATCTCCTGCAGGACATTCGATTGCGACATTTCATGACAGAGTGTCCTGACATCAAACAATTGAAGCATAAATTGTTCTTCTTAATAAAGTCACTGCGTTCACTTGGTTGTAAATTGCAAAATTCCTTGCAGTGACACAAGGTGTGCCCAGCGTTACACATACTACACGACTTAATTGGCGATGAAACATTCTTCTCTTCTGTGGATGTGGCATGGAATGTCTTCGTCTTCATAACCGTCTGCTCCCTTTTAACTGCAGGTTGAACCATCTCAAGTGTCCGGTACTTCGTCTCAAGAAAAGTCTTCAATTCATCCCAGGTGGGTAACTCAGCAGCCTTTTCCTTGTAAGATTCTTCTTCCCAGGCCGTGTGTGTGTCTACGTCGAGCTTCTGTACCACTAAGTAAATAATCAGCTGATCCCAGGATTCGGTAGGTAATTCTTGATTTTTCAGACTATTTAAACACTGAGAGGTTGTATCCAACAAGTTCTTAATTTGGGTAGCCGATGGAGAGCTAATTCTCTTCTGGGTAAATAATTTCTGCAGTACGGAGTTGACTATCATCCTTTTATTTCCATAACGTTGCGCAAGTATATTCCAAGCCTGATCATAATTATTATCAGTAACGTTAACATGTTTCAACAATGCTTTAGGTTCACCGGCAAGGCTCAACTTCAGGTAGTGTAACTTCTGAACATTACATAATGACGTGTTGTTGTGTACCAGCGAGGTAAACATATCTCGAAACATAGGCCAGTCATCGTAACACCCAATAAAGGTTGGTAGTTCAACACGTGGTAATTTAACACTTTGCTGCATCGGTACTTCATGGGTTTGAATGTTTATCGTTTTCGTAGATATTGATTCCAACATATCTTTCAAATCGCCTTGTAAACATGAATATAAATCTTCAACAAGAAAATAATCTTCATTTGCGAAATAAGAAACATCATTTCGTTTACATTTAGGCGTGCACTTCACCAATGCTTGATGTGTTGTATTGAAAGTTCGCCAATATCCTTCGAGACACTGCAACTTTGTTTCAATATAACCTCTTGTCAACCTTTGTTTTGGACACTTCTTTAAATTACTTTGTGTTTTTTGAAGTAATAAAAATGTATCTTCTAACGAGTTAACTAACTGTTGTTGTTCACTAGTTAACGTAACACTCATTGTTCACGTGATATGTACTCGGAATAATCTTGCAAATGTTTTCGTAAGTTGAGGTTAAGTAGGCTCGTTGTTAGTTATTATTAACGTAGTAATGATATCTTCGATAATTTGTTATAAAATGTTCACACTAATGACACCTCGATCGCTCAGGAATGCGGCCTATTGTTCTCGGCTTGCCGGCCGGTTCGCCCAGATGTCGATTTTTATGCGGCTCGTTTGGACCACGCCCCTTTCTTTGTTTGAGTTTTTTTACACTTTACATTTGTTTACTGATTCTACGGCGATACAAACTAAACTGGTCAACATGTGCAAGCGAACATTTTTCTGAAATGGTCAACCGTCGCTGAAGCCGATAATACCTACATATATACTTTTTTTTATAAATACATACATATTATGCATAGAAACACCCAGACCAAGACAAACATCCATGTTCATGCACACAAATGTTTAACTTGTGCGGGAATCGAACCCGCGACCTCAGGCGTGGCAGTCGGTTACACTAACCACTACGCCATCGAGGCTGTACGTTACAGTATTATTGTATATATGTAAGTATACATAAGAATAAGTATA
This sequence comes from Catocala sponsa, assembly GCA_963564715.1. Classification (NCBI taxonomy): domain Eukaryota; kingdom Metazoa; phylum Arthropoda; class Insecta; order Lepidoptera; family Erebidae; genus Catocala; species Catocala sponsa. The sequence continues at coordinate 6,103,025 of OY751356.1, read as the reverse complement.
ATAATATGTACATAGGCTACTAAACTAGGCACGGGTCTCTTTTTAGTGTGAGAAGGGTTAGACTATGGTCCATCACGCTGACCCAGCAGATTGGATTGCATTGGCAGACTTCACATATATTTATTATTAAATAATAATAATAATAACTTTATTTACACAAAAATGTTTGTAGGGTTTTAACAATACATAGTAGGCTACATCTATAGTATAATTTTACAATACATACTAGGCTACATCGATAGTATAATTTTACAATACATAGTAGGCTACATCGATAGTATAATTTGGATCTACAATTTCGTGGGAGGAGTACTGTTCTCCTAGATAGGCTACAGGATAGCCTGTGTTTAGGAGACACGGTCTCGATCCTATAGTGATAGATATTATATTGAAATATAACGTATATATATATATTTATGCTAAGTGCGTTAGTTTGTGTAAATAGGTACAAATCAGAACATACAATAAAATTTGAAAGAAAATAAACATTTATGAGTATGTTGTATGTGTACTGTATTCGTTCGTGCGGGTGTGTGGACCTGTTTGTGTGAAGGTGTGTGCGTGTGTGTCTATGTGCGCGTATGTGGCCTATAAATATGTAGTATGAGTAATTTATTAGTACGTAGATGGTGTGCGGTGTTCACCATTAGCCTTACTCGTTGATGGTATATACCACAGTAAAGAAGACTTACCATCCATATCGCACATCTTGCTCAGCATTGCAGCTGCCACCCTGATATTAGTCGAATTCGTGACGCGAAGAATCGTCTCCAGAAACACTAGTACTTCGACCCTCGTATATTTGTATATCTTGTCGAAGAATGTGAATATATCTGAAAGGAAAATAAAATACTTGTAACTTATAAAGTCTTAGGTAGTTATTCCATCGCCAGCGAAGAAGCGACTAACTATCGGCACTTCGCTGGCTCACTATTACAAGGTTCTATGTTATTTTTTAACTTTTTTTTTATTTATTTTTTTATTTTGCTCGTCAAAATGACCACACTCCACCTGATGGTAAGCAGTCGTGTGGTCTAAGAGCAGTGACCTCCACATCGCCCCCACAGTAGCCGAGGCGATGTTGAGGTCTCTACTTTGACGGCCTGAGAAGATGCTTTTTCACGCCCCGCTTAAAGAACCCAGGATTGAAGGAAGAAGGAAACACGTGCCTTGGCAGAGAATTCCATGCCTTGGTCGTTCGGCAGAGGTATGAGGACCCAAACTTTTTGGTACGCGCTCTAATCGACTCTACCGTGTAAGGATGGCATCTGAGCCCAGCACGCGTTGTTCTGGATAGGAAAGGGGAGGGCGGGATAAGGTGGAATAACTCTTCAGAGCACTCCCCGTGGTATATTCTGTAGAAACATGCCAATGAGGCAATGTCCCTACGGAGTTGCAGAGGTTCCAGTGAACTCGTGACCTCTGGATCTCCGATGATACGGACAGCCCGCCGCTGTAACCGGTCGAGAGCGTCCAGCAAGTACTGCGCGGAGCTTTTTAAATTTGGGGAACTGAGGTTTAAAATTTGCATATCAGTAAAAATAACGTAAAAAGTAACTTAAAACTATTTGCGATTTAATATTGTGAGGTGGCAAGTGCTTCCATCTATTACTATATTAGTCTAAACAAAAAGGAATGACATAAACAAAACTTTTTTTTTCAAAAATGTAACATTGAACCTTGTAATTAGGGTTGCAACCTTTATTTTGAACGAATAGAGTATATTTACTATTTTAGGTCATAAAAGTAAAGTACAAGATCTGAAAATAAAACATTCATTTGAAAATGGCAGCATGAACAACAAGAACGTCATAATTTTTTTGTTTGCGAACATTATTCACCGTTTTTAATATTCACAGTAGTTACTTACTGCCAAAGTATTCTTTCTTTATTAATTTTTATATTTATTACAATTTATAATATGTATTAATAAAAAACACGAAGATTTCAAAATCCCCGCATTTTCCCCGCCTAATACCAATACCCAATAAATCCCCAACCAACTTGAGATTCCCCGCAGTTCGGGGAAGTAATCGCCCGTCGCACTCGCACACTCGCTTCCCGCTGCTCGCCAACTCGTTTCTAGTTTCTAGCTCTACTCGCTTCTCGTTCATCGCCAGCGGTGGGATAAGTGCTTTATGATCTTGGCATCTCTTCACGTGAGGACGTGGTGTGGAGGGCTCTGTTCGTGGACTACAGGACTGCTTACCATCAGGCGGAGTATAGTCGTAATGATATAATAATATCAGCCCTGTATTAAACTGTCTCACTGCTGGGCACGGGCCTCTTCTCAGTGTGAGAAAGGTTAGGCCACAGCCCACCACGTTGGTCCAGTGCGGGGTATCTTCGATAACATTATATAGTTGTTCTTTAGAGTTACTGTTATTTAGTGTTTTAAATTGAAATACTTAAATAAGAGCGCGACAAAATTTTCTGTCGCCGCGGGCACCCGGGCGGTTAACACGCACGCTACGCCACTCTAGATGGAATATAGAAGATAGGTCTTTCATAGCTCGAAAAGATTGCGATGACCTGGTATTTTACGCGTTCCTTAGAAAAAGGTTGTGACAAACGGACGGACAGCTAAGTGATCCTTTGAAGGTTCTTTTTTGAGGTATGGAACCCTGTCTTATCTTATCTTTTGTGTGGGGGCCAGTCAGTGCGACACTTTGACCCAGTGGGATCTTTTATGTCAGCCCCAAGATTTAACCCTTAGCTATCTCCTTATGAATGTAATGCATTAGCTGCAGTGTACAATTCAGAGGGAGAAGCCTGAAGTCTTCAGGGTTTGGATATGCCAATCCCATCAGACCCAACCTCAGTCCAGCCAACGCGTCGCATTCACACAGTAGGTGCGATATAGACTCGTCCTGTTCACCACAGGCTCTGCAGAACGAATTGTGTGTCAATCTCAATCTGCACAGGAAGTATTTGGTGCCAAAATGGCCAGTGAACGCTCCTGTGAGCAGGCGCATCAGAACTTCCGGGTGAAGCCTGTGGCTCCGTTTGCAATGAACTTCTTGGAGTGTTTCAGACCCCTAAGGGCCATCCACTCTAACCTGTATTTATCATTGCCATGTGCATTCAAAGCTGCCTTGACGGTGCTCTTAGAGAGTCCCACGAATGGCTCGGGGCCCACAATGGAACCCTAAAAACAGAATATATAGATCCCATATCCTTGGCTGATATATCTAATGCTTACCTCTTATAGTTGTAACGTTGATCAGAGCTTGCCATGCTTCCTGGATAGCTGTAAAGAAGAAATCGTTTTAAGTTATTTCGATTTTACTGTATACCTACTGCTCAATAGATTTCTGGTTATAATAAGTGTATTACTGTGCTGCCTTATTGATTTTTACAGTCTTACTCTTCTTCTCCCTAGCCTTTATTATTCCCGAGTCACTTGGGGTCGGCTTTGTAGTCTAACCGGATTTGACTGGATATCAGTTTTTACACAGAGCGACTGCCATCTGACCTCCGCAACCCCAAGGCTAGCGATAACTTAAGGCTAGACCAGGGTCAGGATATTAGAGGGCACTGACTTCCCAATAACGACTGCCATAGATGTTCATGGCAGCCGGGACCGACGGCTTAAAAGGTCAAAAAATTGTTCTTCCGTTAGAAAATTACTGAAAGGTATATTTGGTATTTCATTAAAATGCAAATACCAGATATATTCTAAACCTGAGGAAAGTATTTCAAGAATAAAAAAAGGCTTATGTTTAACTTATCACTAGATATAGTGAAATATAACAGTCAAAAATAGTAAATGATCACCAAATTGCACAGCAAAATATATTTAAAGAGATCAAAGTAAGTCGACGGAGCCTCGCTTCGCGGGGCTCCTATTTTTGGGTGGGTTTAAGAAGGAACCTAACATAACCTAACCCTTCCGAGACGGAATGCAGTGATTAGAGGTGTATAGGTGCTCGTTATGATATATTTTAGTAAGCATATTTTGCGGCGCGTATTTTTGGTGGTCATTATATTTAATCCCATTAAAAAATGGCCTTAAATAACTTAGTAAATTTCTTTTTAAATCTGAGTATACTTTAAAACATTCACTATGTATTATTTTCAAAGAAAAGGGTACGTTAATAAACACTTACACTTGGTCCCAGTGATAGACATCAGCTTCTTGAAGAAATCTATGATGTTCTCGTGACCAGATTTGATGCGCATCTTCTCCAATATGTCCAACAGAGGCACTGAAATTATTCGAAAGTAAAATTAATTATTATTAACTTAATAATTAATTATAATTATTAGTTAATCCAGTAAGATTTTTCCAAAAGGAAACTAGAAATTTCCACACATGTCTTATTTGTAACTTTTATCATTAATACAGGGATTTAAATTATAAACAGGAATTGAATTTTTTATGAAGTGAGTTCACACATCTGGCTCTTTAAACTGAGGTACATGTCCAGTAGGAGCACGTGAGCTGGGGTCTTCTCAGTCTCCATGCAGCCTCTGCATAAGGCTGATGGAGTTTTGGGTTATAAAACATTTAATTTAATATTTGTAACACTATTTATACTCAAATTGGTATGTAATAATCTTCTTCTTTTCGTGTTTCCGCCGCCCGTAGGCCTCTGACATGGCTTAACGACTGCTGTCAATTTGACAACAACCGGGACCGACTTTTTACGTGCCCTCCGAAGCACGGAGACGCTCAGATGAAATACTACTAAGCGGTCACCCATCTATAGACTGACCGCACCCAACGTTGCTTAACCTCGCTAATCGTTTACCGATCAGTGAGTGCAATAATAATAATATAATTTAATTGTTAATTTTAATTGGCTAAACATTTTAAATATGATCATGTTAATTATTGTCAACATATTATACATATGATATATTTATTTACGTCGAATCAATAATGTTTAATGGTAAATGTACGGTTTCGTATGATAAATGAAAGATAAAGGATTTGATAGAATGAAAATAATTATATTGAATGAAAGGAATTACACAGATTTACAATGGATTTGATAGTGATCTCGATACGTGGCGAAAGAGTAAATTGTGCGATAGATCGCCTGAAAAGCTGTTTGCAACTACTACTGATATATTGTTGATGAACTAATTTATATGTAACTAGCTGTTACCTGCGACTTCGTCCGCGTAGATTTTAACTAAAAAGTGTTTGTCGCCGCGGAACCCAACTATATTTCTCTGCCCAAGTTACTTAAATGGCATAGTTTTTATAGTGTAAAGCTAGATAATAGCATGGCTTACGCAAAAACAACATTTAAATATGCGTCGTTAGATTACACGCTGTCACAGAATGCGTAAGAAAAATAAAGATTCACAGCTCCTCCCCCGTAGGTGATAGCGTGATAATATGTAGCCTATATGTTGACCCGACCTGTTAGTAATATTCATGCAAAATTTGAAGTAAATCCATGCAGTACTTTTTGAGTTTAGCCCGGACATACATACAGACAAACAGACAAAAATTCTAAAAACTATATTTTTGACTTCGATATCGATTGTAGATCACGTCGCAAGTATTCTTTTAAAAAAATATTCAATGTACAGTTTTGACTTTCCTACGATTTTATTATATGTATAGATATTATGTTTCGCTGCGCGTCGATGTCAGCATAAAACTGAAACTATTAATATGTACGGGTTTGCTCGTACAGTAAATGTGAATATAAAGGCTACCTACAGGACAGGCCTAGTGTAGGAAGTCTTTGGCAAAACAATACATTATATTCCTTAGTTAGGTATATCATTGATTTACATCTGTTAATGTGTAATTCTTTATTTGTTGAATAAATATTTTATTATTTATTTATTTACTTAATTAAACGGCCGCAGGCAACTTGTACTAATTAAGGACGCAACTATCATACTAACTCTTCACAATATTCCTTACACACTGACAGTATCTTCTTCGATTCATCCGCAAACATATCACATTGAGTATTGTCCACAAGGAGAGCGTTGAGTGTGGCGAGAGACCGAGGTATAGGTGAATTAGCACGGGCTACTGTGCGACAAGCTTGTTAGGCAAACAGTTTGTGCTTTCTGCTGCCGCGGAATTATTATGTCCCCTTGGGATACTTACATGGAGACATGGGTCCATCGTGAAGAGATCCTTCCAGAGTTTTAATCTAAAGTGGGATGGAACTCCTACAGCGGCACTAGCCGCAGCAGGCGTAGGACTATTGCTACTTATGTACCTACTCTAATACTTCCTGGCTATGGGGATGAGTGTTTGATGGACTGGATGGATAGATGAAAAACGTCGTCTGCCCTGAATACTCTAATAGCATCAATCGGATGGGCAGACTATTTATTATTTATTATAACCAATGGATACTTACTATGGTGCACAGTTAGGGTCTGGATGATATTGGCAGCGTTCTTCAAGTCGCTGGTAAGAGTCACATCCAACAACGAATTAAGGAAGTATAGGGCATCTTGTCGTTTGGTTATTTTGTGGATTTTGTGGAACACGTTCACGATATCTGGGGAAAAACAATCGTTAGTAACTATATACTCTAAACTTGGCAATATGTTGATATTATTCGTAAATGCAGCAGCTACGATGCTGAGCGCTGTTTTTTTGTGTTTATCCTGCATTTATGATATAATAATGTAATAACAATGTCCTCCAGACCGAATTTCGGCCACGGCGGCCAGTCATATTATAGTGCATAAGTACGTGCGCAAACACAAGTGCACTCTCTGTTCCCTAACTCTCATGATCCGATGGGACGGTAATCCGACACGACCGGAGAAAGATCGGGCGCAGGACCAACGGCTTTACGTGCTTTCCGAGGCACGAGGGTGTCTAACACCGCCAACTTCCTAACTCCGGGCTGCTATTGAGATTTTTTAACAGAAAAACCCAATAAGTTTTTGTTGGCCCGACCCAGGATTCGAACCCGAGACCTCATGCACAGCAGTCGCATTCACTACCGCTGCGCCACGAAGCACCTAAGTATAGTAGAATAAATAATATCGTTTTAAAAGATTTTGTTATCGAATATTTAGTTATACCTAAGCTCTGTTTAAAATAAGTGTTAAGTTTTTTCTTGTAAGTGAATGCTTATTATATTCTTTTTGGAAAATAAACATCTTAAACCGTTATATTGTCTTCTGTTTACGCGAATCTTATTCATTGAAATTAAACTACTATATACGGATTTTATCGCGTTGTTTATTTGACACTTTATTACAAAATTTTTGAAAACTGTTACACTACTATTACTATCAAACTTTACTAATTTTTAAGCTAATTTTCAATAATTTAATTAGCTTAAAATTTAGTAAAGTTTGATAGTAATAGTAGTGTAACAGTTTTCAAAATTTTGTAATAAAGTGTAAAACAAACAACGTGATAAAATCCGTATATAGTAGTTTAATTTCAATCATAAACCGTTATTAAAAATAGTGGCCGTGAGTTCTTTGCCGGTTCTTGTTATTGGTCCTACGCTCTTACTTTGCTAAATATGCTATTTTTCTTTGTTTTAACACGACAGCTCCCGCACTAGGAATAACTCCTGTGTCGCGGGAGACTTACAAACATACAAACAACGGACACGAAGAACACATAGACTCGGTACAACCATTTATGGCTCACACAAGTTTTTGTCCCGTGTGGGGATCGAACCCACAACACTCGCCGCAGTGGCAGAGGCCAGGGGACCACAACCATTACGCCAACCGTGTAGTTTACCGCCAGCCACCGTGACTAAAATTCGCTCTGTAGATCATTATTACTTACTGTCCATTCCGAAGACATCTATGAACATCGCCTGGACCTTCAAGAGGTTATCTTCGCCAGTTATCTTGTATAAGTTCTCCACGATCAGCCGAAGACCTGGAGACAGATAGAAAAGCCGTTGAGGAGACCAATCGTTATCATAGTTTGGTGTCCTCGTTATTATTTTTAACATTTGGTGTAAGAGAGAGAAATAGAAATAACGAGACAGAAATACAGATAGAGAGAGACAGAAAGACAAAGAGCGCGCGAGTAAGAGAAGGGAAAATAATTAGGGAGCGAAAGAGATAGAGAGAGAAAAGACAAAAAGATAAGGAGAGAGAGAAAACAGTTAAAGAAAACGCGAGACTAAAGAGAGAGTACGATAGAGAGTGAGAAGAAGAGCAAGGGCGAGAGAGAGAAAGAATGAGGGCGAGAAAGAGAGAGAGAAGGTGGAATAGGAGATAAAGAGACAGGGAGATAACGAGAATAAATAGGGAAAAGAAGGATAGAGAGAATAAACGTGATAGACGAGACAGAGCAAGAGATTGGGTTTGTATCGAGTGTGAGTGTAGATAGATAACCCATTGAGCTCTCTCTTAGCAATAACAGATAAAATAAAGAAAAATAGAAAACTAAAGAAAGCCAAGAAAATTAAGAAAAGAAAATAAAGAAAGCAGGGAAAATTAATACTGGAGAGAAAAAGAAATAGCAGTAGAAAAGAAAAGAAAGAAAATTTTAAAATTAATACTGAAGAGAAAATCAAGAATAATAGCAAAAGAGAAATAAAAGTTAAAATTACTTATTTTGGAACAATTACATTAAAATGTACAAACAAACAAAATCAAATTCGACTAAAAGGGAGAGATTAAGGGACTTAGTCGATGTTTGTACTTAGCACATTTAGAACCACCTTCCATACAAATGACTCCACCTTTGAAGGGTCAAAGAACAATAACTCAAGTAACAAAAATTTTGAATACATTTGGACACAGGGCAATCTTGATAATCTTTAGGAGGAAAATGTTATAGATGTTTGTTATATAATTGAGGTAACAATCATGATGATAAGCTATTAAAAGATACAAGTTTTCAAGGTTAAATGAAAAATATCCATGTCTTCTTCAGTGGCGTAGCTAGGCGTGGGCGAAGTGGGCTCTCGCCCAATGCCTCGCACTTAAAGGGGCCTCGCGAGGCCTCTTTTTTTGGTCGAGCCGTTTCAGAGGAGTGCGACCACAAACACCGTGACACGAGATTTTTTATATATATAGATTACTAGCTTTTGCGCGCGGCTCTGCCCGCGTGGTACTTACATCAATAAAAAGTAGCCTATGTCCTTCCCCAGGTTTTAAACTATATCGGTAGCAAATTTCATCTAGGTAAATCGGTTGAGTGGTTAAGCCGTGAAAAGGTAACAGACAGACAGACAGACAGATAGACAGACAGAGTTACTTTCGAATTTATAATATTAGAAAGGTAGTAAGGATAAAGAGGAAAGATTTGATTTTTGATATGTTTGTTTACAAGGATTTAACTCAAAAACTAATCAACCGATTCTAAAAATTCTTTCTCTATTAGAAAGTTGTATTATCACCGAGTAACATAGGCAAATTTATTGTTAAAGTATTTTTACTAACATAACCTAACCTACTTTTACTCAAGCGAAGCCGAGGGCAAAAACTAGTATGTTACTACAGCGACACGGCTTATTTTTAAGCCACGCCTACTTTGTGTAGATTCCGTGCCATTTTTGTGGTGAGAATACTTCCATATTTTATTTTGTTCACTTCAATATACTTTCTGAAAAGAAAGTTGGGGCAGAAAGATTCTGGAGTGGCGGCCACGCACCGGAAGACGCAGCAGGGTTAGACACTACAAGGTGGACCGACTGGTAAGGGTCGCGGGAAGCGGTTGGATGCGGGTGGCTCAAGATCGTTCTGTATCCTTGGGGGAGGCCTATGTCCGACGTCTTTCAGCTAAGAAGATGATGATGATATACTTTCTATGAGGAAATTCTCAGCAGCGTGGAGTCAGAATGAAGGGGTAATGAAATAATATGTACTTACTACCTCTATTTAAAGCTTGAGTTAATTCTTCAATGGCGTATTTAAGTTCTGGAAAAGAAAAAAGATATTAGTAAATATAATTAAAAGATTAGCACCAAAGATTAGTGATGCTGACAATTCCAGCACTAGGAATAAATTGTGTCGTATGACTTTACAAGCAACGGACACATATAACATCCAGACTCAAACAACCATTTGTGGATCGCACAAATTTTTGTTCCGTGTGGGATTAGAACCCTCAACACTCGACGCAGTGTCAGCGGCGAGGCGACCACATAAACCCCTACCCCATCTGTGCAGTCAGAATCCAAATGCCAAAAAGTTTATAAATAAAGAAACCTACTTCTGTATTTTTGAGCTGATCTCTCAAATATAACAACTGTAAAAAACCAGCATTGATTACAATTTTGTAACCCGCGCGAAAGGGGGCCCCGCATATTTAAGCGCACTCATCTCTGCTTGAGCGTAATTTATTGAATGAAACTTATTACTTAAGATGTCGTATATTGAATTTACTTGATGTCACAAAAACGTGAAATGTTACAACTTTTCCTACTAAGACAATCCACGTCAGACAATCGGTAACCGAGTAGTTTCTTGCCGGAAATAAAACACCGAATTTCATACGGTAAACGCACAAGTTCTACAAAAAGTCGCTCGTGTAAATGTGTAGAATTTCAGTCGGCCCAATAATCAGCTCTACAAAAAGTCTGACGTATGCAAGCACTCTTACCCGAAAGAATTTGCTACGGGCCCCGCGCTTGCTTAATCCGGTACTGACTAAAGGTAAACAATCTTGATGTGTCTTTTTACACTAACACGTCATATAAACAAATAAACTACTGCCTAAACTAACGGTTCAATTGATTTAGTCATCGTAATTGTTGTATTTTTAAGAGCAGCGATAGCTCAGTGGGGAGTCCAACAGACTACAATGCAGAGGGTCTCGGCTTCGAACCCACGTCGCGCACCTCTGACTTTCGGAAGTTATATGACTTTTTGAAATTATGTGCGTATTGATTGACAATTATCGACTGCTCCGTGCCTCGGAAAGAACGTTAAGCCGTCGGTCCCGGCTGCCATGAACATCTATGGCAGTCGTTATTGGGAGAGTGTCGACACAAAAGATCCCACTGGTTCGAAGTGTCGCCGGTTTGCACTGACTGGCCCCCACATAAGATAAGATAAGATTGTTGTATTTACTTTGATCTTTAGCACCATTTTATTTTTAAACTGAGTTTTTAGATAAAAAGACACATCAAGATTCAGACTCAAGACCTTTAGTTAAATACCTAACTAAATGGAGTATAGTGTGTTTCGCCTTATGTCGCTGACTGTACCAAAGGTTAGGTATGCGCGATCTGATCTGTATGCCTACGACGAAACGTAAATGCCGAAATTTCGGACTAACTGTTCGTACCGTGAAACACATTTACTTCAAAATTCTATGCACAGTCCTAAATTTCGATGCAGTCTCTTGAGTATCCTAAGCCCTTTTATGGAGCAGACGGAATAAAGGAGTAATATCATTTTGTAAGAAAGAAATCCAAAGAAACTTTATTTTAAGTTTTCTTGTCCGGCCCAAAATTTCAGATAGACATTTTCATGGTAGACCTACTGATTTTAAAAGGAATATGTTCACTTTACTCTCGCGCAGTGAGTAAATCCTGTATCGCAGAGAACTTTACAATCCTGTATTGTTTGAATTATTCAAACAAAGGACACAAAGATTCGAACCCACAACTCTCGGCGCAGTGCCATTGGCGAGGCGTCCACTTACACCACTGAGCCTATTGTTATTTATACTAATATTATAAAGCTGAAGAGTTTGTTTGTTTGTTTGAACACGCTAATCTCAGGAAATACTGGTTCGATTTGGAAAATTCATTTAGTGTTGGTTAGCCTACTTATCGAGGAAGGCTATAAGCTATTAACATCACGTTACGACCCAACGATAAACGCGGGTGAAGCCGCGGGAACATCTAGTTAATCTTATAATTTAAATTACACATGAATTATATTTTTTTATTTTTTATTTTTTATATTTTAACTATCTGCGATCGGCCCGAAAGCCATAATCAGATTTGTTGTAATTTATGTTATTGATTTTGAGATATGCACATCCAGTGACATGTCTTCTCATATTTAGGTTACTAGACTAGCTTGAGGCTAATCGTGGTCTTTTCAGCCGGAAAATACAGTCGCTGGTGCTCAGAAGTGATGAGGCAACATCTTTTCTGTGTATTCCAAGTCTTTGTTTATACGCCTTGGAGTACCTTTCTATTTCTTCTTTTATTGTGCACATTTGAAGATATTCATGCACTTCCGTGTTCCGTATAAACCATGGGGCATTGCTCACAGTCTTCAATGCTTTGTTCTGGAAGCACTGGAGGATTTCTACATTTGAGTGGCTTGCTGATCCCCATAGCTGTATGCCGTATGTCCATACCGGTTTTATGATGCATTTGTATATAAGGAGTTTGTTTTCCAGACTTAGTGATGATTGTCTGCCCAGTAGCCAGTACAAGTCCATGAACTTTTTATTTGACTGTTCCCTTTTCATCTTTATGTGATCTCGCCATGTTAGCCGTCTGTCCAGATGCATACCCAGATATTTAACTGTCGTGTGTTCTGGCAAGACAGCGCCCTCAAGTGTCACAGGTGGGCAGTCTCCTCTTTTTAGTGTAAACGTTATATGCACCGATTTTGCAGGACTAGCTCTTATTCTCCACGCCTTCAGCCATGATCCAATTTTGTTCAGGTGGTTTTGCAGTTTAATTGATGCTATATTAGGATCTTTATTACAGGAGAGGACTGCAGTGTCATCTGCATAAGTTGCAGTTACCAGTTCTTCTGAGACGGGTAGATCAGCGGTATAAATTGTATATAGCACAGGTCCCAGTACAGAACCCTGAGGTACTCCTGCTTTTATTTGACATATGGACGAAAGACAGTCTCCGCACTTGACCTGAAACATTCTGTGTTGTAAGTAGGACTTCAGGAGCATATACGCAGTGTTTGGCAGGTGAAGTTTTAGCTTATACAGCAGACCCTTATGCCACACACGGTCAAACGCCTGCTGTATATCAAGGAAAACAGCAGAGCAGTACTCTTTCCTCTCTAGTGTCTGCCGTATTGTGTGACCTACTCGATGTATTTGCTCCATCGTTTCATGATGTGCACGAAACCCAAATTGGTGATCTGGTACTACTTTTTGTTCTTGGAGGACTGGGGTTAGGCACCTAAGTATCAGTTTCTCATGAACTTTTGACATTAATGGCAGGAGACATATGGGTCTATATGATGTGACTTCTGTGAGAGGCTTTCCTTGTTTGGCAACCATGTTTATAGTGGACACTTTCCACAGTTGTGGGAAATAATTTAGTCTGAGTATAGCATTAAACAGGATTGTCAAAAGTACTATTCCTTTTTTTGGTAATTGTTTAAGGACTTCTGATGTTATAAGATCAAAGCCAGGTGCCTTTTTTTGCTTCAAGTGTACTATGGTCAAGTGTACTATGGTTCTTCTGACCTCTGATGGTGTAACTAATCTTAATGGTAAAGACATTTGCTGGTCCATGTGTGGAACTTCATTGATCTCTTTTTCTGTGTCCATTGGATCTGCTTCATTGGGTTTGAAAACAACTTTTAGGAATCCAGCAAACAATTCTGCCTTTTCTGCAGGTTTCCGTGACCAGTTACCATCGGGTCGTCTTAGTGGAGGAATATGTTCTTTCGGCCTTTTTAGTGTTTTGGTCATTTTCCAAAGCGAATAATCCTCTGCTTTGTATGGTGATAAAGTCTTTAACTTGTCCTGCAGGGTGCTATTTTCGTTTTCTCTAAGTGTTTTTCCAGATCTTTCTGGACTTTGTTGAGTGCTCTTTTATCTTGCCGATTCCTGCTAGTATGCCACTGGCGTCTAAGCCTTCTTTTCAGAGTTATCATCTCCTGTATTTCTAGGGTAGTGTCATGATTCTGTGATTTCGATTCTACATAGGGAGTTGATAGCCAGGCTGCTTTTTGTATTAGGTTCGTCGTATACCACGTAGCATCCTCTATATTATCTTCCGTTTTAAGGGATATGCACAGTTCAGTATTTTCTTCGATGTAGTCTTGGAAAGCTTGCCAGTCAGTTTTATGATTGTATAAGGTCTCACGTGGTTCTATCAAGATGATTTCAGTGCTTACTGTACATATCACGGGTGTGTGGTCGGAGGAACCATCCAGGCATGATTCCACTTTTGTGTAGAGTCCAGAAACTCCCTTAGTGACAAAAAAGTCAATTAAATCTGGGGTTTTGTTAGGGTCGGTTGGCCAATAAATAGGTTGGTTCTCCTGTTGAGAGTACATTGAGAGTATTACTTTCTATAGTCTTCTTTAGTTCTTGACCTCTTGTCGTCGTTAGTCGGTAAACCCAGAAGGTGTTTTTGGAGTTCCAATCACCACCTGATATATATCTGTTACCAAGAGCGTGGAAAAAGTCAGTGAACATTTGTTCGCTTATTCGATGGCGTGGAGGACAGTATACTGCAGCCATATTCAATGCTCCCAACCAGTCGTCGATTGATATTACAGCGGCCTGTATATGTGGTTGTTTAAAATGAGATAAGACATGGTGTCTCATGTTTGCCCTGATTAATATGGCAGCTCCAGCATGTGATGTCCCATCAGGATGGTTGGCATAGTATATATTATATCCTTTGATTTTAACGACTCTTTGGTCGGTCATGTGTGTTTCAGAGATTAAAAGAACATCTATTTTGTTGTGATTAATGAATAGTTCGACTTCTTGCTTATTCGGAGATAGGCCATTTATATTCCATGTAGCAATTCGTAGAAATTTCATTTCTTCTGCTGGGACACTAGTGTCGTTAGGAGGCCCATTAGGGTGCCTATTTATTGAATGAGGATATCTATCTTCTCCGATTGTTTTATAATAATTAGCTCCAATGAGTTTGTTGGCTGAGATTGTGCGTTCTCTATATCTCTACTCCAGCATCCATTATTCGCTGTGTTGGATTTGTTTTCGAGTGGTCCCAGGATATTTCTTTCCTTTTTGTTTGTGGAGTGCTGTCTATCGTATTTGCTGGGTTGTAGAACAGGGAAATCGTCTTGAGAGAAGGAGGGAGGCGTAATTGTTTTTGTAAACTGCTTTGTATTTAAGGGCTGATCTTTCCTGTGTATTGTACGAGTAATTTTTCGTGCTCTAATCTCTTTATATACTTGACAGCCCTTGTAATTGGCTGGGTGGTCTCCCTGACAGAGAGCGCAGGTGGCTGGTGTGTTCTTATCCTTTTTTGGGCAGTCTGTTGTTTTATGCCCTTTGGCACATTTGACACACCTGTAGGGGCGCATGCAGTTATTTTTGGTGTGTCCATATTGTTGGCATCTGGTACACTGAGGAATCTCTGTTGATTTCCTTGGATCCTCGATCTTGACTCTCGTGTGGTATATATATTCTATGCTCTTTACTTTTGGGTTATTGGGGCTTGGCTCGTTATTGCACAGATAATCTCACCTCTAACTCTATTCTTTGTTTTCTCAATTTCCTCTATGATTGCCGTTTTTGGAGTGGTATGATGCAGATTTTTTATTACAATTCTATAGCATTTCTTTTCCTTTGGTGTGAAAGTATGTCCAATAAGTCCGCTGGCTCGCATGAGTTCTATTATATTTTTGTATGTTTCAGGGCTCTGTGTCACTATTCTTAGCTGATCTCTATTTATGATTTTATACGAGAAGCTACCACTAGTCACAGTGTTATTCAATAGTTCTGTTAATTTCGATAGATCCTCTATGCCATATAGAATGATTGATGGTGGTTTATTGGTTTTTTTTAAATGTGTGGGCAAGTCTTCCGCTGCTTCTTCGGTTTCGTCTACTGGTAGTCCACCGAATCTGTTACAAGTATTCACTCCAATCTGTGGTGTTCGAACTGATTTTTGTACTTTTGATGGGCTTTCAGATAGTCTCTTCCTTTTAGGGCGATCTGTAGGTACTCTTTGCCACGTGGGAGGGCAAATATTAGTGGCATCCGTTGTGACATTTGTCACTGGAGGTGTTCTAGGGAGATACTTCGAATCAGTTATAGTCCCTAATGAAGACAATCTCGGTCTTGTGTGGAACAGGCTTGGATGAAAGGCCTGCTGGATAAATTTTTTGCTTGTGCTGCTGCTGCTGCTGCCAGTAGTATTCACCGTCACGGGGGCCTGGTCGCCCACTCCCGCGCAGTCTTCGGTAACCAATTTCTCACTCGCAGGCCCAGGTACCTGCGAGCGCCGGGCGTTAGCCGGATCGCATGACAAATCAACATTCGTATCACTCATATTTCCATATTTAAGAGGTGGAATATACGCGTGTCGCTTTCCCAAGGCAACATGGCCACGCTTTTAGAAGGGATTTAGGCCTACTTGGCTTGTGGTTAGCCAGATGACAGGTTAATTAACCGCCGCCTGTTGCTCGGCGTTGTTGCTCTTTTAGCACCACCCGGGGGGGACGTGTAGGGTGGGCCTAGAAGAAGGTGGTAAGTCCTACGGACGCGAGCAACTGAACCCCCCGGGTGGTGCTTGATTAATTATATTTACATAAAAATAACAAGTTGATTTGTTTTTCATGTAGTAGGTATAAAAAATGTTCACCTGTAATAATTGTACTTTGAAATGTTTGTAAGTATACCAATAGTTGAAGTATGGGGTAACTTAAATATATGTAACATTTTAAGTATGGGTATTTGCAAATAAATACTTTGATTTGATTAATTTGACTAATTTCATTGATCATTGATCGGTTTGATTAATTTGATTGATATAATTGATATGATTGATTTAATTGATCAGTAACTTACGTGATTGCTTGGTGACCGTCTTTAGATGTGAGATGCTTTCCGCAAACGATGAAGTCTTCAACAATTTGTTTAGAGCTTTTATAGCGTCGCCGATATCTGGAAATACACATTACAGTAACGAGACATTATAAATAAGAGAGTCTAAACTGGAGCTGGCTACTTTAGGCAGTGGTCCGACCACCGACGATGAACGAGAAACGAGTAGAACTAGAAACTATAAACGAGTTGACGATCAGCGGGAAGCGAGTGTGTAGTTTCGATAGTTTTGTCGCCGGGCGAGTGTGCAAGTGCGACGAGCGATTACTCGCGCCTTTCAGAGTTGCCGCTGCCACTACACAAACACTATCGTAAAATACATCGTCGTCGTCGTCTAAACTAGATAACAATGAGAGTTGCAATGATTTGTTGATATCCATACGTATACTTTCAAAGCCGCGCTGTTTAGAAATGATCATGAAAAGAAATGATCAAGCGAGCGAGCATCGCTAAACGTGTATCGCTGAGCGAGTTTTTTTTTAAAGCTCTTGTCGCTCAGCGACAAAACTAGTAAAGCGAGTCGTCGCCGGCAGTGTGAACAGTCAGCGAGCAACTTTTAATATTTATGCATCTCTTTCGTTTACACGGAATGTATATTATTTGTGCGTTTCTTGAGAGAGAAAATCGCCGATAGTTAGTCGTTTTCTCGCCGGCGGTTGGACCACTGCATTAAGCCACTACTACTGTAATTTAATATTTATTTATTTATTGTTAAGGCACTTCAACGACTTATTCACTAAACATTCAGCAAGGATGACATACATAAGTTATAACCACAGTGAATTTGTCACTTACAGAATAGCACGGCACTTGTAGAAAAGGTAACATAGTTAACATATTAAATACGTTATGCGTCTCTAAAGTAAAATTACAGACTATTTGACATATTAGTAATTAGTAATATAAACCAACAATAATGCGTCTTGGAATTAGGTACAACAGAAGATACAATAATATCAATATGTACCTAGGTAGGTTATTAAAATTAGGGAATAGAGTGGACTGAGAAAACGGTAATGGATGCGTGTATTTATTCATTGCCTGATTCCAGTTAGGCCAAAACTTGTGAATGGAGTTCTTTAAATGAATCTGAGAAGATGTCGATGCTATTGGGTCTTGTAGCTATATCATTATAATTCCTTATCAAACGGTTCATTAAACGAAATGAAATTGTAAAACCATTAAATGAAATCTAATATGAATGTGTGATTTTAATGTTTTCCTATTTAGGGTTCCGACAAAGACCTTTTGTGCTTCTGCAAAAATAGGGCTTTTCATTTTTGTACTAGATCGAGAGATGTTGAGCTAAGCTACATTACAACATTAAATTTACAACTGTGTGTCTATTACTTTAAAAGTGATTGTTGTTTGAACATAGCTTATGCGCACGTTTGCTCAATAAACATTTGATTTAATAAAACTTGACATTGTAAAATTATGCTAAATGATAATTGGACCAAGTGAATAAAATGCGAAATGAAAATTTGCTAAATATTCATCTGGTAAATAAAACTAGGGCGATAAGTTTATTGGTAAGTCAAATGTGACCAAAAATATTTTGCCCAAAGTACATCTGTGTATTCATATAAGTACATTTATAAAATATGTCATCGCTATCACAAAATCTCTTACCAACTGTTCTGGTGCCCAATATAATAAGGTTGAAAGCCCCCTTCATATCTGTAAATAGAAATGTGGTATTAAAAATGGCGACAATTTCAGAATTAACGTTTTTAGACTATCGGGATTTATACACATAATTAATATAATGCTAGTTAAGACTGCGCCTGCGCGAAATGTGCCAAAACAGGCGGTCACACTTAAGTTGATAAAATCAACACATTTTGTTTAATACAAATATAAAATATACATTTACCATTACAATGAATGTGTTTACAATTACTCCGTATAAAAAACTTAAAATAATTAATATTTTCGTCTACAAAATCACGTAAATTTGCATGAAAATGCAAAAACATAAACTCGTGTTACGTGATTTTTAGATTATAACAATAGAAATCTATCCTATTTTACAGTTTAAACGAAACATAGATAGGTATATTATAATTTGTCTGTGCCAAATATTTAAGTTATTGGTTGACAATAAAGATACCTACATATTTATGAAAAAAGCACTTCAGATCCTCCATACAATTTTACTATGGCGGCCGCGCGCCGATTTGAATATGCGCCGCACGAGCTCTGTCATTATCTGTCATATGCTCGGCGCAGTCTTAACGGGTCTTATTCGCGATAAAGTAACTAAAAGGTAATAAATACCTAGGTATTGATTACCCGACGTTTCGACCGACTTGCATCGAGCGTGGTCACAGGTTGTCTGATACCCTTTTAAAAACTTTATCGCGAGTAAGACCCGTTACCTAGCCTGCCACAATTTCAGAATGTCTCTAGTCTCTATTCTGGTTAGAGAACCACTTAACAATTACCGCGAACAATTATTTGTGGATCACACAAATTTTGTCTCGTGTGGGATTCGAACCCACTACACTCGGCGCAGTGTCAGCGGCGAGGCGACCATTTAAACCACTACGCCATCCGTAGTCAACGATAACAAATATACTGGGTGTAAGGGACGGCGTACCGAAAAGTTTACCAAGACGTCTTTCTATAAGTACTTATCACGACGTAAACTTCAATTAATAAAAAAACGCAAGATTTAAATGTTATGTAGATTAACATTATTACGCGGTACGCAATGGATTGCTACCAATACATCCCACTCGACGAATGAACTCTGCGTTCCGCGCGCATAAAAACAGCTGATCTAATTAAATCACGACCATTTAATTACATTGCTGTATTGTAGAAAAATGTGACAGTCAGAAAAATGAAAAATTGCAAAAAAGCAATTGTAATTGTTGAAAAAAATTCCAACGATTTTTAACTCAGAATAATGGTCTGAATCTACTATTTCAGTTTTCGGTACACCGTCCCTTATACCCAGTATAAGATATCTGAAATGTCCAAAAAGTTCTTAGAAATGTTTATTGGAAGAAATTTATTTTTACTTTGTGAATGAAGTCAGAGAAGTGTGTCAGGATCGTAGCAAATGGAAATCCGTAGTCGCTGCCTATCCCTCTGGGACACAGGCGTGAATCTATGTATGAATGTATAAAATAATTTATATAATGCTTATTATGTCTTACCAATCTCCGGCAGCAGTACTTTCAGCAGTTTAGGAAACTCCGATGGATGTCCACTGGTCAGTTTCAGAACCTCCACCTTGAAACCCTCCACACCTAAAAAAGGTATTTTTATTAGCTATTTGCAATGTCCCACTGCTGGGCAAAAATTTTGCTTTTCTTTTTAAAAATACAACTCTCGCACTATGGTTAATTCCTGTGTCCCGGGCGACTTTACAAACATTCAAACAACGGACACAAAGAACACGCAGACTGGGACAAATATTTGTGGATCACACAAATTTTTGTCCCGTGCGGGTATCGAACCCACCACACCCGGCGCAGTAAGCGGCGAGGCGACCACTTAAACCACTGCGCTATACGTGCAGATTGCCAAAATGACAAAATTTTGCGGCAGAAAAATATCTGAAATGTCAAAGTACTTTGTTAGATTTTATGAAGCCTTCTTACATCAAAATAACTTCAGTTGGCGATTTTATATATGGATACAATTGAAGATTCTTTGAAAATATTGACTGAATCATTATTTTCTTTGGCTTCTGGCCTCGATTAAAATACTTTATATTAGGTATACTAGCTGTCCCGACAGACGTACTGTACACACGAAAAAAGAAATAAAAAAAACCATATGTAAACTATTCTCGAATCCAATTGAACACACACAAAAAATTTCATCAAGATCGGTCCAGCCGTTTAGGAGGAGTTTAATTACAAATACACGCACAGAAG
This sequence comes from Catocala sponsa, assembly GCA_963564715.1. NCBI lineage: Eukaryota > Metazoa > Arthropoda > Insecta > Lepidoptera > Erebidae > Catocala > Catocala sponsa. The sequence continues at coordinate 6,082,463 of OY751356.1, read as the reverse complement.
ATTTATATATATAGAGATGTACCTATTTATATGCGAAATTATACCGCGACTTACGCGAATTCGACTTACGCGGTTATCGCTCAGTCCCACGTATCGCGTAAGTTCGGGATATTACTGTCAAATTCAAATTCAAAACATTTATTTGCTCGAAACATGGTACATTTTAGTTGTAACTCATTAGAAAAAGATCACATGTTCTGCTCATTAGAGCTTGCAAATCCTAACTAATATTATAAAAGCGAAAATGAGTTTGTTTGTTTGTTACCTTTTCACGCCTAAACCACTGAAACGATCATTCTGAAATTTTGCATATACGTTGTCAGGTGTACAGAAACGGACATAGGCTACATTTCATCCCGAAAAAAATTACTGTTACCGAGGAAAACAACAATAACTTTCTTATGATAATAGATGGCGCCACGTGTCTTTCGAATCATGATTGAATTATATTATTACAAGCAGAGTACAACCCGAATTTATTGTCAAATTCTAAATTAACGCGAGCGAAGCCGCGGGCAAAAGCTAGTCTTAATATATATAAATTACGTGTCACGTTGTTTGTCCGATATGTTTTTTTTTAAACTGACAAAAATTGTCTATTATGGAGCAGACGAAGTTGCGCGGGACAGCTAGTAGTTTGTACATTAAAATGTTATGATATACATAAGTTTTACTTAAATATACATAGCTTTTAATTCTTTTTTTTTATGGTTAGGGGGCAAACGAGCAGACAGATTGCCCGATGGTAAGCGATTACCGCCACCCATGGACACCTGCAACACCAGAGGAGTTACAAGTTACTTGTCTTCTAGGTATTTTTTTGTCCTGAAATAACATTTTTGTTAGGTGATTATCACACGACACCACGCACTGCCGCGAAGGGCGGTGGCGGTAAAACGGATTTCGTAGCGGTGCTCCGCGCGTTAAGGCGTTTAACGCGCCTGTCCGCGCAGAAGGATTTAAAGCGGCTTTGACCAGTTTGATCATTTTTAAATTGCAACACGTCCTCCACCAACGACGATCCGCACGGTTATGCGGTGTCCCGTGTGTGAGGCGCCGCCCCTTCGCGCGGACGGCAGCGCGGAGGGGCGGTGGCGGTGAGAGCACCACTCGACCGCGCGGTCGAGCGGTATACGTGTGCTAGGCATCAACGGATTTAGTAGAGGCCAATGCGACATGAGATCCGCTTCACCGCCTACCGCAGCGGTGCGCGGTGCCGCGTATTAATCGCATTAAATTAAACAATCTATTTTTAAATTGATGTAATGGCAACTGTTTAATGGTTTGGGGAACCTTATTAAATATCCTAATGGCCATATAATACGTATTTCTTTTAAATATTTTAAATGTATTTGGGGTAAATTTTATTTATTTGGTCTCTAGACATGTTATTGAAGCTTTCCATAAACTGTCGATACTTTTTCACAAATGTACAAATTTCGTGTACCTATATATAGACAGGGCAAGGGAAGTATTAAATCTATACTAATATTATAAAGCTGAAGAATTTGTTTGTTTGTTTGAACGCACTAATCTCAGGACTGTTGTACAGGTTGTTCTGCTTCGATATGAAAAAATATTTTAGTGTTGGATAGCCTATTTATCGAGGAAGGCAGGCTATACAAAATCACGCTACGACCCACGGGGGCGGCGCAATAACGATAAACGCGGATGAAACCACGGGAACATTTAGTGTTTAATAAATAGTGGCCTGTATAAAATAAGATAAGTTCTGCTTACCATTAGTATGTGCAATATGCTTGAAGTAGTCTGCTACGCTATGAGGATCTGTAATGGAAAATATTAAATAAAGTAAAGGAAGGCAATTTTTATTAAAAGCACAGCATCTCTAAATGAGCCAGAGACAGGTCTATGATTGCCCCCTATCACGTGCGACCTAAAATATATCAAAACACCCTGTCTATGGCACCATTGATGTTGAGGTTGTTTGAGTATGTGTACAGAGATAAATAAATATAGAATATTGTCTTATGTTTACGAATTGTAATTGCGAATGTTATACATTGAAATTAAACAAACTTTATACAGATTTTATCGCGTTGTTTATTATTTATAAAACACTATTATTACATAATTTTGAAACTTTAAACTTAGCGCATCAGCGCAGGTCTGAATAGGCGGCGTTCGTGTTCCGCGCTCGCCTTTCGATGTTGGAAGGTGGAATAGGTCCCTTGCTTTATCGTCAGGGACTAGGTGTATTGTGTGTGTAAATTTTTATAATTTTCGTCTTGTGAATTTGTCCTGTATGTGTGATGGTTGTGTGGGACCCGCCACGTCCATCGGCGGGTCGAACCTTTGGCGGGGAGCGATTGAAATGTGAGAGCGATCCGCGCGGCCCCGCCATAAAGGTGTGAGGAACACCGCGGTGGTTTTAGTCGGTTCAGTCCAAGTTCCGTCTTAGGGGCTGGATCCGGACATATCCCCATCGCCGGTTTTGGGGCAATGTGATTTGAAAATTTCCAAGGGCAAAAAAGAAGTTTCTCCCCGTAACTGCGATGTGGATGGTAGGTACCATTATTATAAAAATCTTTAACAATAAAATTGCCGTTTATGTCCTACATCTAATTTCGCGGTTTCTGTACAAAATACAATGGTTATTTTAAAATTTATATTATTAATAATAAATACCAATAACCTTTTATACAATTTATATTTAAAGTTATACAGGTTAGTGTCTGCCTGTATTCGTTGTCAATTCGCCAGAATTACTTGATGGTTGGATGATTGGTGACTTTATTAACTTACAACTATACATGAAAAAAAAATTGGGGCAGTCTTTGGGGACTGCCGATAGAAATGTAAACTTTAATCCATGATCATAAACACTACTTTATAAACTAAAAAGAAAAATAAAAAAGGGGCGAGTCGGATGTTAGTTCCTTATACTCTCTTAAGTGTTATCAAGGGGGTCAAAATTTCGTTACTTTTGCGTTGGACGCACCATCTCTGAGATATTGTTAATATTCTAAAATAATTCAAAAATGGAAAGCGTGGAAGCGTGACTATGACGCGAGTTCTATGATATTTGTTAATAAGTGGTCAACGCGCCTAAAGAAGTTTACACTTCAAAAAAAACTAGAATTCGAATTGATGAAGTAGTATGAAAACCACAACGTTACAGGTTTTCTTCATACAAAGCGGCAACTTCATATTTAATTCTCTATTACATACCTTTTTCTCCGGCAACTTTTTGTAAACTCTCGTAGACGCCATCGAAATCATCGTGTCCAATCAAAGGCTTCAATACTTTGTAAGCTTCAAGTACATCTGCAACATCAAATTAATTATTGTTAAAATAATCTTGTAATATTCCATCACTCTCATGATCCATCGGATGTGAGTGATGGAACAGAGAGTGTACTTGTGTTTGTGCACAAGTTGTTTGCGCGTGCTTGTGCACTTCTTATAATATCTCCTGCGCAGATGGCCAGCCTCCATTAAGATTGGCCGCCGTGACCGAAACTTGGATTAGAGGACATTACTATTAGGTTGTAGCGACACTACACAGATGAAAAGGTTTCGACGACAGACAACAGATGGCGCTGTACTCAATAGGCGCTTATAATCTCGCTCGCCATACAATCCTGAATCGCACAAGTGAAGTTTACACAGCGTCTAGGTCAGCTGTCGGCAACCCGCGGCTCTCGAGCCACATGCGCCTCTTTGACACCTCGGCTGCGGCTCTTCCACGAAATGTTTAGTGCGACACGGAATATTACTTATTATCTTGTCTTATAAGTATGATACCAAATTTTATTTTATTTACTGTTAGTTAATCTAAGATGTATTTGACAAAGGCAAGCTCGAGAGTGTACATTTAAACCTATTTTATACGTAATAATGTCGCCTGCTAAAGCAAAGCTTAAGGCTCTTTGAATATATTTCTCTTGTGAATTGTCTAAATTTGGCTCTTTTGAACGACTAGGTTGCCAACCACTGGTCTAGATAAATATACAAGATTCCGACATTAACAGTCGGGCCGCGGTCCAGGCACAATCATTTAGCCTGGTTGGAGGATCCTACCTTTGTGTAGGAAGGACATCAGACCACGTTACTCCACAAGATTTTCAAGAGACTTTTATATAGGGTTCTTAAATAAAGGCGTTCTTACCATTTTCATTAGTGATTTGCCTCAGTAACTCCACAACTATGCTGATATCTGAAAAATAATATATTTCGGATTAGGTTTCTACAAAAATCATTTATTCATTTAGGTCACAAAGTAACACCTATGAACGTCAAAAAATATATATGTAGGTTATTGAATTTACTAAGTTACTAAAACTATATTTAGGTTAGTTTATTTATTTGTTGAGGTAATTACAACGGCTTATGTTTAACTTATCACCAGATATAGAAAAATATAGCAGTCAAAAATAGTAAATAATCACCAAAAATCGTAAATGATCACCAAAATTAAAACCGCATTTTAGAACCAAAATAGTCCGGTCAATATAGACATTTAAAATAACAAAAATTCCCGGAGAGCCAAATATTGGAGGAGAGCTAGGGTTTACCATTACAAATAAAGTTTTAAAAATCCCCATCGATCCTATGTGTGCTACTAAAGTTATTCGGGGTCAAAGGTCAAACTTTGAGGTTTTTTGGATTTTTCTCGAAAACGGTACATTTTATAAAAAAAAAACCTCAAATCAAAGTTGTAGATCTTAAAATTTTCTACAAAAATGGTCTTTATGATTTTTTCCTAAGAGTTACCATTCCTGAGATATCGCGATTCTAAGAGTCATATGCACATATTTCCACGCCACCTGTGAGGTAGTGTACTCGGCGCGTTTTTTTTACCGTGGTTTCCCCTGTAGTACTCCACTAACTGCTATGACAATTTTAGGATAATATAAGGGAACAATACCCGTCAAGTTCTAGATATTACCTTATTATTGATATTGATTATTGATATTGCTATTGATTATTGGGTTAACTATTGTTTTGATTTCTTTAGATATTTTAGTCAGATTCATACTCTTGAAAGTCTACTTTAACAGTCATGTCTTCTTCGATTTCTTCTTCTTCCTCTTCCTTTTGCTGGATGTTCATAAATTGTTCAAATATGGCTGAGTCATTGGTCTCTTCATTAAAATCAAAGGAATCTTCCTTTATTGTACTCAACTAGACATTTGAGCAAGACTGACCTTGGCAATTGGTACACGCTGGAGAATACAGCAACTTGACTTTTTTACAGCCACATTTGGCACTACAACCTTTTTTGCAATTGCAAAAAATAGTGTTGAGGAGTTTTTCTGGAGCAGGTGGGAGTAAAGTTTGAATCGGTTCCAGAGTATTATCTATCAATTTGCAACCCAGACTTCTGGGTTCAGTTGATTGCCTAGCCAAGTTTGAACTTGATAGTATACTCGATACAAGTGTTGAATAGCAGATGCCGATGTTGGAGGAAGACATGATAGTTGTACTTGTTTCTTGTTTCGCGTATTTTCACAGCAAATACTCAGTAACCTCATCACCTCTCGCGACACTAGCCTCGATTAAAGTTGGGATTCCACGATCAACCACAACTGTTTCATCTTCAGTTTAAAGTTTATTGCAAATAAAGCAAAACTGAGACATTTTTTCGAGCTATAAAATAGCACAAATAACCTAAATGGTAGACGCTTGTAATAAGTACGAATATTCACTTGAACTGAACCTTTAGCACTAAAAGAAACAGGTATATGAACGAGACCTACGGACAATAGAATAGTCAGATGGTTTTCAAGGCCACGTGAGATTTAGTTAGGGACTGACTATCTTTTGAATAAATGTTTTCAGAATAGTATAATATATATAAAACAGACACAAATAGTTATTTATACTTGTCTTACGTGCCTGATTATGTATATACGTGGCCTATATGTGCATATCATGTATAATGTGACCCTTAGAATGGCGATATCTCAGGAATGGTAACTCTTAGGAAAAAATCATAAAGACCATTTTTGTAGAGAATTTTAAGATCTACATCTTTGGTTTGAGGTTTTTTTGATAAAACGTACAGTTTTCGAGAAAAATCCAAAAAACCTCAAATTTTGACCTTTGACCCCCAATAACTTTTGTAGCACACATAGGATTGATGGGGATTTTTAAAACTTTATTTGTAATGGTAAACCCCAGCTCTCCACCAATATTTGGCTCTCCGGGAATTTTTGTTATTTGACCACTATTTTTATGTCTAAATTGACCGGACTAAAAATATTAATTGCACAGCAAAGAGGTCAAAATAAGTTGATGGAGCCACACGGCTCCTATCTATTTTTGCGTGGGCTTAAGAAGGAACCTAACATAACCTAACTCTTCCGAGACGGAATGCAGTGATTTGAGGCGTATAGGGGCTCGTTATGATATATTTTAGTAAGCATATTTTGGTGTACAATTACTATTTTTGGTGGTCAATACATTTAATCCCAATTACAACAGGTACCTAACAATCAATAAATACATTAAGTTTTGTACAGATCGAAACCCTAACGTAATTACACAGCATGACAATTAAATATGTTTTCAAGTTATAAGTTATCCAAATACGTGCAATGACGACTGAAAAGATAGATGTCTGAAAGGCTGTTGTCTCGTTGCTGTCTATATATATATACTACCATAAAAATTTACGTTACGTATTAAAATAAAGTAAAGAAAAAAGTGTGAGTCGATTCGTGATATTCGTATCAAGAGCTTAAAAGAAATTCAGGCTACAGAGCTATTTGGTGATTGCTCCACCGACTACGCTCTCAAACTAAACATGAAGAAATTTTGCATATGAGACGATAATACATAAATAGTCATGATTTCACAAGGTATATGTATATAGATTATTATATAAAAAAAATCAACGGGTTGCACTCCGGGAGTGCCGGCAGAAGTGAAAACTTAAATATTAACGTTGTGCGTTTTTGATATTTTGGAATGGTTAGGGAATAATTTTGCACGAATTGCTTTAATTATCAGTATAAAAGTACTATCATTTATGTGGTAAAGTACAATATTCATTTATTGCGCTATCGTACACAAACATGACAATTCTCCCTGCGTCTTACGAATTTTCGATCAGGTCACGTGTCTTGACTCGAGTTTAACATTTTTTACCCATCACAAAAAAGTGCACAACGCCGCTAAAGAAGTTTTCACTTCAATAAAACGCTTATTTAGCGAAAAAGTAGCGTTACTTACGTGGTGATTCCTCATCCATAAGGTATAAGAATTCGCCGACAAATTTCCATGATCTAGAGCCGCGGGATTTTCGCAGGAAGTCGAATACTTGGGTTTCGGCTGAAATTAGAGATATATAGTTTATTGTTTGCCAATAAATAATAATTTTACTATGCTAAATCTCACATTCTTCCGTGCGGGTAATATAAAAAATATTTCTTTTCACGTATTAATACATAAATAATTATACTCACTTGTCAATCCAGTAATGCCTTCTATGTATTTCACCGCTGATGGTTCATCTGAAACAAAAAAATAGTTTAGTTAAGTTAGAAAAAAACCTCGGAGGGGGAGGGACATAAGCAACACAAAATACAAAGGAAAACGTAAGCAAAACATTGATTATTCTTCTCCCTAGCCTTTATTATTCCCAAGTCACTTGGGGTTGGCTTTCTAGTCTAACCGGATTTGACTGGATATCAGTTTTTACACGGAGCGACTGCCATCTGACCACCGCAACCAGAAGGCTAACGATACCCTAAGGCTAGACCAGTATCAGGATATTAGAGGGCACTGACTTCCCAATAACGACTGCCCTAGATGTTCATGGCAGCCGCGACCGACGGTTTAACGTGCTCTTCGAGGCACGGAGCAGGCGATAATTGTCAATCAATACGCACATAATTTCAAAAAGTCATATAACTTCCGAAAGTCAGAGGTGCGCGACGTGGGTTCGAACCCGAGACCCTCTGCATTGCAGTCTGTTGGTCTCCCCACTGAGCTATCGCTATACAGCTATCTCCGGGCAGCTATTAAGAATTTATTAGTAGAAAATTGAATAACTTTTATAATAGGTATTGCATAACGGGTCTTACTCGCGATGAAGTATTTAAAAGGTATTAAATACCTATTGACTGACCTACGTTTCGACCGACTTGCAGCTATCATGGACCGTGGTCATAGGTTGACATAACTTTTAGTTTGCCCGACTTAGCATTCGAACCTTAGACTTCATGCACAACAGTCGCTTTTACACACTTACAATGTTATAAGGCTTTTCTTACAAGAAATTCTTAATGGCATTATGAATTCTGGAACTGTGAACAGTAAACAATAATACGATTACCGTGGGTCGTAGCACATATGTCAACTCGTAAAGGGCTCGTCACCGTATCGCCTTTCGCCTCGCCGTCAAACAGGCGTCAATCTAACGTAACCAAAGCGGATCAGCAGCTCCGGTACGTTGACCCGGCCACGACTTGGCCACGACACGCTCACGTGTATTTAAAGTCAATTAAGGCTGCCTGTCCATTGAAGCGGAGCGAGGCTGCGGAGCGAAGAAACGAAGAAATATTAACGAATAGGATTGCATAAAATCACCGCTCCGCTCCAGTATGCAATCCTATTGGTTAATATTTCTCTCTGCAGCCTCGCTGCGCTTCAATGATAGGAAGCATAAATCATATAGATATGTATATTTTCTCACTTCTACAATGAATTTATCCCTTTTCATCGTAATTTTTTGTTTGACCTACCAATTTAATAAAGTACGAGTGCTTCACAACTGGAAGTTACCTTATAATGACAACACGTTCGGTAAGCGCGGGGACTGCAAGTTGACCGCGCACCGCACCGCGGTTCGTGAGCTTGACCCGACTCCCGAGGCGAGGCGATTACGTTACGATTCAGTTGCAGTAGGGAGTTAAGAATGCGATGTGGAGGCCACTGCTCTTAGACCACACGACTGCTTACCATCAGGTGGAGTGTGGTCATTTTAACGAGCAAAATAAAAAAAAATAAAAAAATAAAAAAAAAAGAATCAGGGATGTTATGGAGCTCCGTAACCGTAACAGAAACTATCGGATATCCGAAATAAAAATACATCCGTAATCGTAACCGTTTCACAAGTTTCGGATAGTTTCGTATAAGAGCGGAGTCTAAATAATTATTTTAATAGATAAAACTTAAAATTGAGTAGGTATACAAGAATTACTTACCTATATGACTGATTATAATACCAAATGATAACCTAGACTAGATAAAACCTATAAATAAAACCAAATTATTACATACTACTTGTGTTTATAATTTATATTTTATAATTTTACTTCAATCTAAGATCCGTAACCGAAACTATCCGAAACTAACGGATAATCCGAAATAATTACATATCCGTAACCGTATCCGAAACCGATATAATTTTATTCCTATATCCGTATCCGTATCCAGATCCGAAATATCATATCCATAACATCTCTCCAAAGAACACAGCACGGCTCGAGTTGATACGATGACTATCCCTTTCCAAGTCGATATGTGTGCTATGATCTAAACCATCGCTTGCGAAAACGATGTGTAATACACCTATGCCTAGCCTTTCCGGGATATATGCCTCAAACTATATAATTCGCACTCTTAATAAAACAGCGACTTAACTCCAAATTTGGAAGTTAGGCAATTTGAACTCTATTTGTGACTAAAAATTCTAATATTATATTTGCGTTAAGTAATTGCAAGAGAGTTCAATTTAGTTTAATCTAAAATACTCCGATAGGTCTTTGTTTTGTTAAGAGTGCGTGTAACACTATCATCACTACATATTATAAAATAAAGTCTCCGGCCGCATCTGTCTGTCTGTTCGCGATGAACTCAAAAACTACTAAACGGATTTTCATGCGGTTTTCTCCAATAGACAGAGTGATTCATGAGGAAGGTTTAAGCTGGCCGCATATATACGTTTTCCGTATTCGATTTCCTAACACGTAATCTCGATTCGGCATTCCGTAAGACTAGCGCACACGTTAGTTTTTTTTCATTCGGAATGTATACTGTCAGTACGGATAGTGATAGCGTAGTGAACGCACGTCGATGGAGGACGATGATTTATTAGCAATTGCATTTCAATAGTAAACAATTAAAAACAATATTTAACAGTTATCAACAATAATAAAACAACACTAAATAAAACAAACATATTTAAACGAAATTATGTGAATAGTATGAACTATACCTCTTTAAATACCTGCTCCCAGGCCAAATCTATACTAATATAATAAAGCTGAAGAGTTTGTTTGTTTGTTTGAACGCGCTAATCTCAGGAACTACTGGTCCGAATTGAAAAAGAGGAATCGAGGAAGGCTATAGGCTATATAACATCACACTACGACCCAAGGGGGCGGCGCAGTAACGATAAACGCGGCTGAAACCGCGGGAACATCTAGTCTTTTATATCTTTGTTGTGGTAGTCCTTGTCATGTATATTCCACAAGCAAGGGTATTTCTCAATAGATAATATTAATGTTTCTGCCTCACACATTATAACTATCGTTTCCGTACGTACGATGCGCGCGGGCAGGGCGCGGTTCCGAATGAGAATTTCCGAACGTGTGCGCCGACACAAACAAAATGTATGCAGGGGCTGCATTCCGCATGACGTCATTAGGTTTTTTCCGAATGGTTTCTCCGAACGCCCGGGTTTGCATTCGAATCGTACATACAGATTTTTTTCCGTTCGGAGAGAAAGCGGACGTGTGCGGCAGTTAGTGTATTTTATATTGATTCCATGCATTCGGAGCTCCGAATATGGAAAACGAATTCGGAAATCGAATACGGAAAACGTATGTATGCGGCCAGCTATATATGTATAAGTAGCTGTTACCTGCGACTTCGTCCGCGTAGATTTTAACAAAAAGTGTTATTCGCCGCGGTACCCTATTTTTTTCTAAAATCAACGTAGCCTAAGTTACTCATTATAACATCAGCTATCTGCCAGTGAAAGTCCCATCAAAATCGGTTCAGCTGTTTTGGAGATTAGCCGGAACAAACAGACAGACAAACAGACAGACGGACAAAAATGTAAAAAATAGATGCTTTCGGATAGGTGCCTTATATACTTTCATATGCATTAGATAGTAAGCTGTTATTTTTACATTACAAACAGACACTTCAATTTTATTTATTTGTATAGATTTGTTAAGGTTATCCGTGCCTAGCCGGGGCAGATCGCTGGTTAAAATAATAAAAAAATAATGTCATGTCTATGGCTGGTAGCGTCGCCATTGCCGCTGCCCCAAATGTTGTGTATTCAAATCCTACAAAGGAAAAGATTTGTGTGATCCACAAAGAGCTGTTCGGAGTCCTGGAGCTCTATGTGTCCGTTGTTTGAATGTTTGTAAAGTCCCCCGGGACACGGATATGCCTATTAAAAACAGTGAAGGAATTTAAAAGGAAATGAAAATAACAATGGCATAAGTAATTAAAGGAGACCGACCACCTTGTATGGGACTCTGGCCTGGGGGTGAACAATTTTATATTGTAATAACAATATTAACTTTGAGTAGCCTAAACTAAGTAGAAATAAGAAAACATTATTCTTTGAAGTTTAATATCAAGTTCGTTTAATAATAATACAAAACACATTGTTTAAAATAAATATTTATTTTCATCACCTTCATAAGTTATTAAATTATCTTCCTAAAACTGGGCTGGTGGAGTGACATTTTCATATCTTGCCCAGCTTAGGTACCATATTACAGACATTATGTGAGCACAGCAACCAACAGTCTTTCGACCGACTATGCAGTTGCAGTAATACTGCCTTATTGCTTCCAGGCTGTGTGTATTATTTTGATATAATATAGAAATAAAATATGTCAATTTCATACTACTGGAGGGCAACCAGTATTTATTATATATTAAAACAAAATTTTAAATATTTTACTTTGTATATAAAAGGATTGTCCACGTACAAGCCGAATATGGACGGTCTCCTTTCAATGTATAACATTCGCGTAAACATAAGATAATATTAACATATTCAACCTAAATTTCCGTAATTGTAATATTCAAAAACATCGCAATTAACGAGCACATATAATAAAATAACAGATTTAATACAATTATTATTTAATTAACCATCAGTAAGGTTTATTTGAACATGTGGTATCGAGGACGCGCCTTTAGCCCACGGCTGAGCAAACATAATGAAGAAAATATATTTTTATATGAAATTATATGACGTAAATTGTTATTTTACGTATAAAAGTTTGTGAAGTGTTCGGGAACACCGGGATATCGGCAGTGAGCAGTAAAACACCTTCGCACCGTTATTCCGTCTGGCGGAAAATAAATCGTTAGCCTAAAAAACATATTTCGTAGTACCCGCATAGGTATCTATATATCTATACAAATAAATAAAATTGAAGTGTCTGTTTGTAATGTCAAAATAACAGCTTTTTATTTAATGCATATGAAAGTATATAAGGTACATAGGCGAAAACATCTATTTTTTAAATTTTTGTCTGTCTGTCTGTTTGTTCCGGCTAATCTCCGAAACGGCTGAAGCGATTTTGACGGGACTTTCACTGGCAGATAGCTGATGTTATAAGGAGTAACTAAGGCTACATTCATTTTAGAAAAAATATAGGGTTCCGTGGAGACAAACACATTTTAGTTAAAATCTACGCGGACGAAGTCGCAGGTAACAGCTAGTATATTATAAAAATCTCGTGTCACGCTGTTTGTGGTCGCACTCCTCCGAAACAGCTCGACCGATTTTATGAAAGTTTTATGTATATATATTTGGTAGGTATGAGAATAGGTCGTAAATTATATTTCATACCGCTTAGGTCAGCTGGTATTTATATAGATTATTATGTGTTCGAAATACTACGAACGCGATTCGACTGCGTGTGTCAAATGCATGGTTGTGTGCGTGTAGTGTTTTTTCATTAATTTAATGTATTTCTAATGCATATTTTATATAAATATTAGCATTCGTCACTTCTTATCTGTATAAACTATAAGTGTGCGAAATTTCATACTCCTCCGTCCGCCCAATTTTAGTAAAAAGGGATCCAAAGTTTTCGCTACACGTATTAATATATAGATATATATAGTATATAAAGAAAATCTTTTTAATGTTATAAATGTGAGAGTTTGTGAGGATGTTTGTTACTAAACTTGATTAACACATAGGCTACTTTTTACCTGGATTAACACATAGGCTACTTTTTATCTCGATATTCCCACGGCACAGGTGTTAAGCGCGTGAAACCGCGGGGCGTAGTTAGTTTACAAATAAAAACAAATAGTTTTATAATAATAATAATATTGTATCACATACACACAACACCATCTAGCCCAAACTAAGCAAAGCTTGTACTATGCGTACTAGACAATGGATAAACATACATATATACTTTCTTTTTTGTAAATACATACATATAATACATAGAAACACCCAGACCAAGACAAACATCCATGTTCAAGCACACAAATGTTTGACTTGTGCGGGAATCGAACCCGCGAGCTCAGGCGTGGCAGTCGGTTACACTAACCACTACGCCATTGAGGCCGTTAAATATTTATAGCCAACTAGCTACGGTATATAGAAAAGCAAAGTATTATGAATAAATAAAATGTAATATAATATCAGCCCCATAAATAAACTGTTCCACTGCTGGGCACGTGTCTCTTCTCAGTGTGAGAAGGGTTAGCCCACAGTCCACCACTCTGGCCCAGTGCGGGTTGACAGACTTCACATATCTTCGAGAACATTATGTAGAACTCTCAGACATGCAGGTTAGAATAGAATAGAATATTTTTATTTGCATAAAATGTAGGTACATAAGTTGGAATATTATATAATTGGAGCCATATACATTTTGTCAAACTGTGACATGCAAATCTTAATTAAAATCAAAAACATTAACATCATAAATTATTCTTAATTTGCAAATTATTGATAGATTAATATATTGTTATATACACATGCACATATATTACGCTTTTACTACAATTTACATTTATTTTTGACAACCATCAAAGTAATCTTTTATTGTTGCCTCACGATGTTTTCCTTCGGCGTTAAAGCGAGCGATAATTTACTATTTAATACGCACATAACTTCGTAAAGTCGGAGGTGCGCGCCTTGGGATCGTATTCCAGAATTTTGTGTGACAGGCCAACGGTCTCCATCTAGACTATCGCTGATAGGCATTTGAAATACACACTTTAGATATTGACTGGGTAACATTTCTTTTTGTATTTCATTTTGGACCAATAGCTTTTATATAAGACTAGCTGTTACCTGCGACTTCGTCCGCGTAGATTTAAACTAAAAAGTGTTTGTCGCCGCGGAAAGCTATTTTTTTTTTCTAAAATCAACGTATCCTAAGTTACTCCTTATAACATCAGCTATCTGCCAGTGAAAGTCCCGTCAAAATCGGTTCAGCCGTTTCGGAGATTAACCGGAACAAACAGACAGACAGACAGACAAAACTTTTAAAAATAGATGTTTTCGTATAGGTACCTTATATACTTTCATATGCATTAGATAAAAAGCTGTTATTTTGACATTACAAACATACCCTTCAATTTTATTTATTTGTATAGACTAGATGTGCTCGCGGTTTCCTCGCGTTAATGATTACTGCTCCTCTCCCATAGGTCGTAGCGGGATGTTATGTAGCCTATAACCTTCCTCGATAAATGGGCTATCCAACACTGAAATAATTTTTCAATTCGAATCAGTAGTTCCTGAGATTAGCGCGTTCAAACAAGCAAACAAACTCTTCAGCTTTATAATATTAGTATAGATGTTTCAAGATAATCCATTCTTTATGAGACACCATAATGCAAAGAAAACTTGCGTCAAATTCTTTCTTTCCTTCTCTAAAAAGGACAACTCCCTCACTAGGTATATATCCTGTGTCGCGGGGGACTTCAAAAACACTCAAACAACGGACACAAAGAACATTCAGACTCCGAACAACCATTTATGGATCACACACATTTTTGTACCATTTGGGATTCGAACCCACAACACTCGGCGCAGTGGCAGCGTCGAGGCGACCACTTAAACCACTACGCCATCCGTGCAGTCAAATTGAAATTGAAAACCTCCATCTCGTCGTTTAATTAACACTTAACTTTTAAAATAAAATGATTTAATTTTAGATAGCGGATCTCCTTTATTATTCCAAAGTCACTTGGGGTCGGCTTTCTAGTCTAACCGGATTGACTGGATATCAGTTTTTATACGGAGCGACTGCCATCTGACCTCCGCAACCCGAAGACTAACGATACCCTAAGGCTAGACCAGTGTCACGATAAGTATGTGAACTAGTGTGAGCGTGTTAGTTTCTATCAATAACAATAATTATATAATCCTAATCCTAACTAATATTATAAAAGCGAAAATGAGTTTGTTTGTTTGTTACCTTTTCACGCCTAAACCACTGAACCGATAATTCTGAAATTTTGCATATACGTTGACAGGTGTACAGAAACGGACATAGGCTACCTTTCATCCCGAAAAAAATTACTATTCCCGAGTAAAACAATAATAAAGTTCTTATGATAATAGATGGCGCCACGCGTCTTTCGAATCATGATTGAATTATATTATTACAAGCAGAGTACAACCTGAATTGATTGTTAAATTCTTAATTAACGCGAGCGAAGCCGCGGGCAAAAGCTAATTATAAATAATAGACAAAAAAAAAGTTGAAAATTGAATCTAGGTACTTACTTCAGAATTTTTTATTACTAATTTACGTTTAATTATTGTTGCAATATTATCTATACTAATATTATAAATCTAAAGAGTTTGTTTGTTTGGTTGAACGCACTAAACTCGGGAACTACTGATTCGAATCAAAAAAATATTTTAGTGTTGGATAGCCTATTTATCAAGGAAGGCTTAGACTATATAACATCACGCCACGGCCGATAGAATCGGAGTAACAATGAAAAATGTTGCAAATTACCTGATGTGAAGTAGACAAAGTAGCTCGGGTCAGCTATTAATACATATACCAGTGGCTTCCTCCTTTCTTCTCTTCTATAGATCTATTTTGCCGTGCCCGATGGGTCCGTATTTGATATTTTATATTATTCTTTGTAACAACATGTAATAAGTACATATGGAAAGCAATAAAGCATTGAAATTGAAATAATAATTATTGCTCCATGATTCAAAATGGCGTCTTGACATCTGTCACATAGATACTTAAATATTTCAAGGTTAAATAATCTGTGAGTATTTGGGTCAAGGTCACGAAATATGGCTTAGAATTTTCAGTTATGTACTTAATTATAATTTATATATATATTCAGAAGCGATAGCCCAGTGGGAGATCGTTGAACTGCCACCCAGAGGTCTCGAGTAGTCGTGTGTATCTCTTCACTGAAACGGTTCACTGTTCCGAAACTTCAAAGTGTTCCAAAAGATTGGCACACTGATAAATGTTGTGAATACATAGCAAACAAAATAGATATTCTAATTTGACATTTCCAGTTAATTGACATACTTATACACTATACCTAATTTTATTTTTATTTGGTTATTAATAATGTGTTTGTCTTATTAAATATTTATTGATAATATTGACATCATAATTTTGTAAGATTTATAAATTGACATAAATAATAATAATAATAATATTTTATCACATATACAAAACATCATCTAGCCCAAACTAAGCAGAGCTTGTACTATGGGTACTAGACAATGGATAAACATACATATTATATACTTTTTTTTTGTAAATACATACATATTATACATAGAAACACCCAGACCAAGAGAAACATTCATGTTCATGCACACAAATGTTTGACTTGTGCGGGAATCGAACCCGCGACCTCATGCGTGGCAGTCGGTTACACTAACCACTACGCCATCGAGGCCGAAATGTATAATATAATGTTGACTATAGTTGGTAAATATTATTACTTATTCTGATACCTATTGAAATTGAATTATTAAATTTTCTTATTTTATGTAACATTTTGCATGCCAGCCTGGTTGAAATATGGTGGTACTCACTGCTTAAATTGTAACAACGATTATTGTAATACCCATATATCGCAAAATAAATGATTTTGATTTTGAATTTGAAAGTTTCAAATGCATCATTTGAAACTGGAACGTACAAGCGACTTGCTCTTTATACTATGCGTCTTCTCTATTTCCATGGCGCACATGCGCGAGCAAGTGAGATGCAATAACGCTATGTCTAATCTATAGTAATATTATAAAGCTGAAGAGTTTGTTTGTTTGTTTGCTTGAACGTGCTAATCTCAGGAACTACTGGTCCGATTTGAAAAATTCTTTCAGTGTTAGATAGCCCATTTATCGATGAAAGCTATAGGCTATATATCATCACGCTAAGATCAATAGGAGCTGAGCACCAATGAAGAATGTTTGAAAATCGGAGGGTATTTTTTCCTTTTGAGAGCTTCCGCTGCGTGGGCTGCGTAAACAGTTAAAGTTTCGCAAAAATCATGTATGACAGAATTGTTCCCCTTTAAAAGTTCTAAAAAAAGTCCGCGGCAGCATATGTCTATCTTTTAAGGTTGGCTCACTATAACCATTTTTATGCTAACCAAATTTGTTCTAAAATAATGCATTATTTGCGAAGGTATTATTATAAACATGATATTAATCCTTATCCAAATAAATACGTTATTCATCACAAGTATTTAATTTAAAACAAAATTGCCCTTTACATCATTCGATTTCAATGAATATCTTAGGAGATATCGCAGTTTTAAAATAACATTGCAGCAAAATAATTACCCATTACAGACATAGTACAAACGATGTTTCTCCTTCGCAAATAATGCATTATTTTAGAACAAATTTGGTTAGCATAAAAATGGTTATAGTGAGCTAACCTTAAAAGATAGACATATGCTGTCGCGGACTTTTTTTAGAACTTTTAAAGGGGAACAATTCTGTCATACATGATTTTTGCGAAACTTTAACTGTTTATGCAGCGCACGCAGCGGAAGCTCTCAAAAGGAAAAAATACCCTCCGATTTTGAAACATTCTTCATTGGTGCTCAGCTCCTATTGATCTTAGCGTGATGATATATAGCCTATAGCCTTCCTCGATAAATGGGCTATCTAACACTGAAAGAATTTTTCAAATCGGACCAGTAGTTCCTGAGATTAGCACGTTCAAGCAAACAAACAAACAAATTCTTCAGCTTTATAATATTAGTATAGATTTGGCAAGCGTAGCTGTCCGTGGCCTCACTGGACTTATCCGAAAATCAGCGCTGCACTACCTACCACGGTGCTGCAGCGTTATGCTGAGATAAGTGCCATTTTTGGTCTCGCACTGGCGGTATGATGTAATTACATAAATTGCTCATTCTTATGTTTTCTTTGTTTTTATTTTTGTATTTCTAAAATTTTTTTTTTGTTGTTTTATTGTTTTATGCGAGTGTAGAGGTCAAAATAAACTGCTTTCTTTCTTTCTTTCTTTCAGAGAATTGTAACAGGATCGTAGCAAATGGAAATCCGTAGTCTCTGACTACTATGTTTTTTATGCTATAAATAATTATATAGAATTGTATAACTGTGTGACATCAAACTAGAAGAAGAAATCCTGTATTATTTTTCAATATTTATGACATTTTGAATTTGGACATTATCAATACAATAATATGACTGTCTATATTCTAATTGTAAAATATAAATAAATGTTAGGTGTAATTTACTACAATTGCATGATAATAATAAGAAAGTAATAAATCATTAATTTTGATTGATTTGATTATAGATTGTCTGAACAAACTATGTATATTTGCACGCCTGTAATGGCAGAATATGCTGTACAATATTTAACTTAAGAGCCTATATATCACCATATTCTTGGAAATAAAGTTATTATTATTATTATTATTACTCCTCTGAAACAGGTGTGAATCTATGTACGAGTATGTATATAAATTATGATTATATCGCTTACCGTGGTGTCCAGTCAGTTTGTGAAGGAGCTGGCTGCATTCATGGTGACCTGGAAATATATAAAATCTAAAATTAGGTCATTTTTACTGCAAGGTTCGAAGACCTAAGTGAATACGACTGCCACTTTGGGGACATGGTGTAGTTAAAAGATTACATAGCACAGGTATTTTTCTAACATATTATATCACATTGACGACCTCGATGGCGTAGTGGTTGGTGTAACCGACTGCCACGCCTGAAGTCGCGGGCTCGATTCCCGCACAAGTCAAACATCTGTGTGCATGAACATGGATGTTTTTCTTGTTCTGAGTGTTTCTATGTATAATACATAATATGTATGTATTTACAAAAAAATAAGTATATATGTATGTTTATCCATTGTCTAGTATCCATAGTACAAGCTCTGCTTAGTTTGGACTAGATGGTGTTGTGTACATGTATGTGATAGAATATTATTTATTATTATTTATAACATAATACCTATACTGTTTTTTTTTTTGTAAATACGTACATATTATACATAGAAACACCCAGACCAAGACAAACATCCATGTCCATGCACACAAATGTTTGACTTGTGCGGGAATCGAACCCACAACCTCAGGCGTGGCAGTCGGTTACACTAACCACTACGCCATCGAGGCCGTCAACAATAAAGTATTGATACAGATTTTTCTGCTAATAAAAAGTAAAATAATACTTACTCTCAACACCTAAGATGCCTTTCAGATCATCGGAGATGTGGTGCGACACTGAAACATAAACAATAGAAATATATTAAGTACTTGCGAGGCGCTCATAGCCAGTTGCACTCACTGATCAGTAAACGATTAGCGAGGTTAAGCAACGTTGGGTGCAGCCAGTCTATAGATGGGTGACCGCTTAATGGCATTTCATCTGAGCGTCTCCGTGCTTCGGAGGGCACGTTAAAAGTCGGTCCCGGTTATTATCAAATTGACAGCAGTCGTTAAGCAATGTCAGAGGCATACGGGCGGCTTGAACAACTCTTGCCGCCAAACACACGAAAAAAAAAAAGAAGAAGCACTTTTCTTCTAGAAGACCTTAATGCCAGTAGGATAGTTGTCAAAATTTGATTTTGTACATTATTTACACACAGGAGCAAATAGCAATCAATAAAAATATTTTTGTGTATACAGTATCAAAATTGGTTACCAAATAAGTTTTGGGTTTAGTGGGGATGTCTCGCTATCTCCCTCAGACAGCTACGTTTATATACCGCTTACGTCAGAGTTTGTATCGTGCGTCTTTTTCTGTCATTTGACAATTACTCCTACTACCAGATTTGAAACGCTTGTATAAGTCCCGTCACGTAAAAAGAACGCTGAGCGACAGTGGAGGGGATGTGTCTGCGCATGCGTCAACTGAGGAACCAATAGCGTGCGCGACAGACATACTGCCGGACCGTCCCCCCGTCCCGCGCCTTCATACCGCCAATTTGATCGATAAATCGCTCAGTGCGCAGGTAAACGGCCAGCGTTCTTTTAACGTGACGGTCACTATATCTTGTTTGTTATTGAGTAGGTAGTGTAATTATTTATTTCGCTTTAAGAGCCATTTCACAAAATTACGCAAGTGAAGTTTAGGTAAATTCCGACTCGCCGAGCGATCGAGACAGTACGATGCGTCTAGGAGCGTCGTGGTATAGTGCGACCGTGTCTACACTTACGTTTTGATACTTTTCTTGGATTATTTCTCAAATAAGAATATTACATAGTTCACACACACACCCACCCAATCACGCTCGCACTATGAGCACGCGCTCACATGACAGTTGTTTTCCTTTGTATACCTACTTTTCATTACATAATTTTTATTTTTATCATTTTCTAGCACGCAATATCATTATTAATTGAGTCTTATGTCAAAATGTTTATTACTCTCACCTAATGATTAAAAGAAAATGTCTATAGAAGAGCGGGATCCTCAATCACAAGCAAACTTTTGCGTAAATGATAATTCTCGTATTGATTGACAATTATCACCGGCTCCGTGCCTCGGAGACCACGTTAAGCAGTCGGTCCCGGCTGCCATGAACATCTATGGCAGTCGTTATTAGCAAGTCAGTGCCCTCAAATATTCTGACATTGGTCTAGCCTTAGGGTATCGTTAGCCTTCGAGTTGCGGAGGTCAGATGGCAGTCGCTCCGTGTAAAAACTGATATCCAGTCAAATCCGGTTAGACTAGAAAGACGACCCCAAGTGACTTGGGAATAATAAAGGCTAGGGAGAAGAATAATCAATGTTTTGCTTACGTTTTCCTTTGTGATGATGTGTTTTGTGTTGCTTATGTCCCTCCCCCTCCGAGGTGATGGAGGCGTTCGATTCATCATGTTGTTTATGCTTCCGTTGAGTCCGGTGCTGTTCTTGAAGTTCAACTGAAGAAAAAAGAAGACAGGATAAGCATAAGTATTGGTATGTGTACATTGTCGTTCTCAATTGTGTGTGTTCTCACTCGTCTTAGTGTGTGATCTAAGTAAGGTGAGCGCACATCTTTGAGTTAAATTTTGGATATATAATTACCGTCAGACCGGCTGAATGTATACTTGGCAAATGGGTACCTATGGGTTTTTTTAACGCTAGAATATAATCTGTGTAATATGCTCCAGATTGAATTTCGGCCACGGCGGCCAGTCTTAACGGAGACTGGCCAACTACGCAGGAGATATTATAGTGCACAAGTGTGTGCGCAAACAAGTGCACTCTCTGTTCCCTAACCCTCATGATCCGATGGGACGGTAATCCGACACGACCGGAGAGAGATCAGGCGCAGGACCATCAGCTTTACGTGCTTTCCGAGGCACGGGGGTGTCTAACACCGCCAACTTTCTAACTCCGGCCTGCTATTGAGATTTCTTAATAGAAAACCCATAACTTTTTGTTTGTCCGACCCGGGATTCGAGCCCGAGACATCATGCACAGCAGTTGCATTCAGTACCGCTGCGCCACGGAGGCAGTTGAATAGTAAAAAGTACATTTCTTACCAGTTTGCTCGGCTACTGTTACAGTCAGTAAGACCTGAAAATAAAAAAGGATTGATAAATAAATAATTAGCTGATGC
Organism: Catocala sponsa; assembly: GCA_963564715.1. Taxonomy (NCBI): domain Eukaryota; kingdom Metazoa; phylum Arthropoda; class Insecta; order Lepidoptera; family Erebidae; genus Catocala; species Catocala sponsa. Next base: position 6,060,442 of record OY751356.1, on the reverse strand, counting down.
TGATAATGGATAAACATACATACATAAATTTTTTTTTTGTAAATCAATCCATATTATACTTAGAAACACACAGACCAAGACAAACATCCATCAAATGTTTGACTTGTGCGGGAATCGAACCCGCGACCTCAGGAGTGGCAGTCGGTTAAACTAACCACTACGCCATCGAGATCGTCGTCGTCGTTAGAATGCTACAAGGAGTCAAGCAACTATTTGCGGACCACACAGGTTATTGTCCCGAGTGGGTAACTGGGTATGGTACCTACACCCCACGGCCTAGCGACAGTAGCGAGACGACCACATTAATTACTAAGCCATTCGTGCATTCATTATTAACCTCTGAGTCTTCTTCGAAGAGGTTAATGAAAACACTTTGTGACGGTCTGTGTGTCTGTCTGTGTGTCTGTCTGTTAGTGACAGGCATAGATCCGAAACTACTGGACCGGTTGACTTGTAACTTGGTGTGCAGACACCTTGCAGTCATACTTCGGTCGAGTTTGAATATGGGCCCTGTGGGTCAAAAGACCCCCGAGATATAGAGGTCACAAGGTCACATGTATTTTAAATGCTTTTACATTTAAGAACTTGGTATGCAGACACCTTGGGTCATACCTCGGTCGAGTTTGAATATGGGCCCTGTGGGTCAAAAGACCCCCGAGATATAGGGATCATTTCTTTTCATTACCTTTACATTTAAGACGAATAGGTTGAATCCTGGGTTTTTACTCTCTCGTTATGTTTGGATGTCACAGTGATACTGACATCATCATCATCATCACATACAGGTTATTTTACTTGGATACTGTTTTTTTATACTACTAAGGTGGCAAACAAGCATTCGGCCCACCTGATGGTAAGTGGTCAGCGTAGCCTATGGACGCCTGCAACACCAGAGGCATCACTTGCGCGCTGCCGACCCTTAAGGAAAGGAAGTGGGAAGGAGAAGGAGCGGGAAGGGGGAAAGAGGGTGATTGGGCCTCCAGCACTCTCGCTCACCGAACGAAACACAACCGTAGGAATACTGCTATTTCACGTCGATATTCTGTGAGAGGGTAGTCCTTCCCCGGTCGAGTCGGCCCATTCAAGCTGAAATCAGCGAGGCTCTACTACACTTCAAAACTACTTTCGGACATGAGATAGGCACTCTCGTGAGAATCTACAATTTATACCTATTAGCTCATACACGTGACAAATTAACTGTCCATAATATTTCTAGACCTCGATTTGAAATGAAATTTATTTGATTGGTACTAGCTGACTCTCGCAACTTCGGAGAATTTGCCTGGTAGCTGTAACATTTTTTATTGACCTTCCGCTCCTACATACATATATGTATGGTATATGTATGGTCGTAGCGTGATGTTATATAGCCTATAGCCTTCCTCAATAAATAGGCTTTCCAACACTAAAAGAATTTTTCAATTCGAACCAGTAGTTCCTGAGAGTAGCGTGTTCAAACAAACAAACAAACTCTTCAGCTATATGTATATTTAATATTAGTATAGATATTAAATATACATACAGACAAAAGGAGATGGGTCTATATAATATATCTACATATTATTTAAGAGGAAATATTTGATTTTTATTTGCTTTTAAGGGTTTAACTCAAAAGCTACTCAACCGAATTTTCAAACAAAATTTTTTCAGTAGTAAAGCTATATTATTATTATCATCACCAAATTACATAGACTATATTTAATTTTTAAAAAGTATTGTTTCTTAATATCATTCGTCATCATCATGTATATATTGTGTTCTATTTATTAGTAGTAAATATATTTTTACAATTGCGCTATTCACTTTCAATGATGTAGGTGTTTATATAATTCAGGCCAAGGAGGCTTAACTTTTTTCTTTATATGCAAGATAATTAATTCACCTAATTATCATAAATGTGTCCATGATATAATAGTGAAATTTCAGTTTACAAATAATGACGCCATGATTGTAAGTGTCGCCATTTTGAATATTGCATCACGGCAGCCATATTTGATACATGAAATTCTATATACCTAGTCCTGCCATAAATATTGTTATAAGGAAAATTCTTTTCTTTTTCTATAGCATAAGTTATTTATTACTGTAATGTGTGGTAGTTTATACATTAATATATCTAATAATATTAGAAATTTATGAAGTTTATTTAAAATGATCTCCATTGGCTTTTATACAGTCTTTTAAACGTTGAGGCTAGTTGTCAATAGAAACACGCACTCTCTCCATGGGAAAATTCTTTACTACCAATCTTATGGATTGTTTTAGGAATTACAAATTATCATGGCGCTTAGAGCATGCCTTACTCTCTACAAATGACCATAAATCATAATCCAGCAGCTTAAGATCGGGACTAGATGGCGGCCAGTCTTCAGTTCTGAAGAAGTAACTTGATAAACTAGTGCCGATGTTTTGACACCTTTTTCACAAAACTATGGCTCAGTCACTCCTTGACAGCTAACACCCCACCAAACCATCAATGAAGTCGGATAATGTCCACGTTGTACTGTGCTGACTAATTAGGAAGCTTCTGTAGAGTTGTGAGCATAAACTCGGTCATTCTGCTTGTTAAAACATTGCTCAATAGTAAAAATTTTCTCGTCAGGAAGTATAAAATTTTCTGTGACCTTCCCTTTCCCTTTAGTATCTTATCTTGTCTTATGCGGAGGCCAGTCAGTGCAGACCGACGACACTTCGACCCAGTGGGATCTTTTGTGTCGACACTCTCCCAATAACGACTGCCATAGATGTTCATGGCAGCCGGGACCAACGGCTTAACGTGCTTTCCGAGGCACGGAGCAGGTAATAATTGTCAATCAATACGCACATAATTTCGAAAAGCCATATAACTTCCGAAAGTCAGAGGTGCGCGACGTGGACCCTCTGCATTGCAGTCTGTTGGTCTCCCCACTGAGCTATCGCTGCTAGAAAAATTTGATTTAACTAAACTTTAATTTTTAAATTATCAGTTAAATAATGACCAGTGCGTCTCTTATAGGCTGTCATCTTCAATTCAATACGCGACATGGTTCTAGGTGCTATATTAATTTCCCGAGATAAAATCGTTTGCTTTCGGACAGGATTTTTTTGAATTATTTCCTTCACTGCTTTAATCGCCTTTTTCGTATCAATGATGCGTGAACGGCCAGATCTTTTCTGTCACAAACAGAGGAGGTTTCATTGTACCTATCAATAGCCCGGTACACAAACATTCGACTAATACCAAGCGGATGGAGAGTTTCAATAATTGCATTTGGCCATACCTACTTTGTATAATGCTATCACAGTAATTTAGTTTTTGCACCGATTGGCGCGAAAATGAGAAAACACAATGAAAATTCATATAAGAATGACAAATTCCAAATTCAAATGTAATATCATGTTGTTTTTAAATTGTAACAGTATTTATGGCCAGAAAGTGTAAACATAAATATAAATAGTATAATAGAATAGGAATAGTATAAATAGTTTTAATAGTTTCAATAATTTAATTAGCTTAAAAATTAGTAAAGTTTAATAGTAATAGTAGTGTAACAGTTTTCAAAATTTTGTAATAAAGTGTCGAATAAACAACGCGATAAAATCCGTATATAGGTAGTTTAATTTCAACAGACTAAGTATATAAAAATCTCGTGTCACGGTGTGTGTGATCGCACTCCTCCGAAATGGCTCGACCGATGTGTATGAAATTTTTTGTATACATTTGATAGGTATGAGAATAGGTCATAAAGTTTATTTGATACTGCTATGTGATAAAATATTTACTAGAAATAATTTATACGGCAGAAGAACGTTTGCCCGGTCAGTCAACTTTATATTTTTGCGCAACTTTGCCAGTTTATTTAGCAAACAACCATAATAACTGTTGAATGGTTAGCAGTGACTTTAGACTATTAATTATTTACTTGATCAGCCTATTGTAGTCCAATGCTGGACATAAATCGACCGAGGAAGGACTACTCTCAGTGGAATATCGACATGAAATACCATTATTCCTATTGTTGTGTTTCGTTCGGTGAGTGAGAGTGCCGGAGGCCCAATCACCCTCTTTCCGTCCTCGCTCTTTTTCTTTCCACTTCCTTGTCCTTCCTTTCCTAAAGGGTCGGCAACGCGCAAGTGATGCCTCTGGTGTTGCAGGCGTCTATAGGCTACGGTGACCACTTACCATCAGGTGGGCCGTATGCTTGTTTGTCACCTTAGTCGTATAAAAAAAAAAAAGAAATATCTTAACTTGCGCCGCAAATTCGTTTTTCATCTCCCGCGTATTGATGGTATTATGGTGCATTACGCCACCATTTTGCCAGTTAAGGTTTTAGAGGTTTTAGATCCCACGTGAAATCTTATCTTTATCTTATATACATAGCGACTTTTCATCAATGTGAACTTAAGTTTTATTATGGTTATTATGTAAGTGACCTTGCCATTTATGAAAATTATATTTTTGAACATACACCCAGCGTCAAGCCCAGCTGAAACCAACTGGTTCCAGCCGTCCTCCAGGTATTTAAAGGCCTGGTGCCCCTGATAACCACAGGAATACTACACAAACTTGTTTGTCTGTCAGTCTTCTGAAGGGTGGATTTACTTTCGCAGTTCATAGAAATCGAAAGCACATTAAAAACTTGTAACACCTTTTTTGTATACCAAGTCTCAAGCGGATAAAGATTTCTATTCTATTCATACCTACTATAACTACTAGATACTGCCTAGTTTCTAGTAGTAATAGTAGGTATGAATAGAAAAACTAGGCAGTTTCTAGTAGTTCCATAGTATTGAGAAAATGGACAGCCTGGTTGCACCCGTTATTAGTATACTCTTATGTTTCTTCGTGACCATGCGACCAATTCGTAGGTCGATTGGGTTTTCTGTTTCTCAGTTACAACACGGATTTTGGAAGACAGTAAGCTTATCCATTATTACGCAGACCTAGAATACAGTTGACGAAATATAGGTGAACTATATCTCTTTCAGAAATATACAGAAACCTATGCATGTATGTAGGTACTAAATTATCGAACGAGTTTCGCAGTTTCCGAAAAGATTTTAATCTTCTTACCTTTTGCATTGAAATGAACTCCAAACACACTTTTCTTTGCACTATGCACTTAATATCACATTTATCACAAAACCAAGATATATTTGAAGAGGTATTCTTACATTTTGATCTTCTAACTTACCTGCTATCTCCGTTTATTCGGAATATTTAATTTATTCCTACCCACAGTCTTGAATTCTTCTGTAATGCGTCATTTTGTCCTTTGTCAGATCCATCCATTAGTTTGACCATAAGTTTAAATTTAACTTCTATAAGATATATCAAACTAAAGATTTTTTTTGGATCTTAAGACCAGAAAAGTTTTTACTACGTTTTGCCATCCAACTTCTTCAAACTCAACTAATTTATTCGTGCCAATACTTGACAAAACTTTTTCATATATCTTCCAAAAACAAATTGCGTTATATTCTTATAAAATCTTGACCACAATTACAGCATCTTAGTTTCCACTGTCTTCGTGTCAAATAACAAGGTTCTGCTTCTTCAAATTTCATCAAAATTTTCCATCAATACTTCCACTAGATTTCTCCACGCTTCTCGCTTCTTCCAGAACATTCCACCGCATTCCTAAATCACTACAATTAGGAAAAAATACTTACATTAACCAGTAGCAGAACAAATCCGATGAACAAACGCATGGTCGTTTTAAAACTTATGAGTGGACAGATATTGTAATCTGCTATAAACCACTTAAACTAGAACGTTTAATGACAAGATTTATATAATTTTACGTTCAAATATTACCCAGCTGTGTACACAGAGATGTTTGGATTGGAATAATTGGAGAATATAACTTAGTGACGTGTTAATTGCTCAGGTTGTTTTCGGTGGCGTATTGGGACTGCGGGCTAGATTCATCGAATTTGATTATTGAGTTTTCATACGAACTTCAAGTACGATTAGGTATCGTGGGCTTGCAGACTCCTATTTTTATATACTAATAATATAATGCGATAATTAGATTCTTATATTTTTATTAATTTATAAAAATATTTGCCCTGTTTTATGAACTGATATACTGTTAGCCACAGATCTTTTCTCTGTGAGAAGGGTTAGGCCATAGTCCACCACGCTGGTCCAGTGCGTCTTGTCAGACTTTACATATCTTCGAGAACATTATGTAGAACTCTCAGACATGTAGGCTGCCTCGGTATGTTTACCTGTACTGTTAAATCGAGCGATAATATTTATAGTATACTAGATGTTCCCGCGGTTTCACCCGCGTTTATCGTTACTGCGCCGCCCCCGTGGGTCGTAGCGTGATGTTATATAGCCTATAGCCTTCCTCGATAAATGGAATATCTAACACTAAAATAATGTTTCTAATCGAACCAATAGTTTCTGAGATTAGCGCGTTCAAACAAACAAACTCTTCAGCTTTATAATATTAGTATAGATGTAGTTATAGCCTCAATAAAGCAGCGATAGCTCAGTGGGGAGACCAACAGACTGCAATGCAGAGGGTCTCGGGTTCGAACCCACGTCGCGCACCTCTGACTTTCGGAAGTTATATGACTTTTCGAAATTACGTGTGTATTGATTGACAATTATCGCCTGCTCCGTGCCTCGGAGAGCACGTTAAGCCGTCGGTCCTGGCTGCCATGAACATCTATGGCAGTCGTTATTGGGAGAGTATCGACACAAAAGATCCCACTGGGTCGAAGTGTCGCCGGTCTGCACTGACTGGCCCCCACATAAGATAAGATAAGATAAGATATAGCCTCAATATATTCGTGTTGACATTATTGGATGCTTTCTTTACTTACACTCGCAGTAATTACAATTGTGGTACTTTCATATAGGAAGATCAGAATCGTATAAGATATTTATTTATTTATTAATGATCTCCAATAAAGAATATACACAAAATTGCACAGACAAATGGACATTAGTTTTGTATAATGTACCTGTCTCCTTTACTTATAGGAGACCACAACATGCACATACATATAACAACAAAGCATAAAATAGAAAAATTTAAAATTAATTAATTAAAATAAGCTATACGTTAGGAATTAACTTAACAAAAGAAATAAACAATGTGAAACTTAATAAAAAACTTAAATAACCCGTTCTAAGTGTGTTATATATTTTGGTAAGGGTTGACTAATATCAATATCGTGAGACTTTGATAAATTATTGTATTGCCTACAAAGCTTTGGTACAGCAGCGTAATAACCCAGGTTGGTTTTTGAGACATCAACATCCAATAGGTTGTAATTACTTTTTCTTGGAATTCGGTTAGGTATTTTTATGTGTAAGGCGCCTAACAGTTCACTACAGTCTGTGATGCCGTTCAGAATTTTATGCAGAAATATGGCATCTAGTTTCAATCTGCGGCTTGCTAATGTTTTTAGTTTATAATGTTTTAACCTTAATGTGTAGTTTGAAATTAGTTTTGCTAAACGGTCTCCGTAACATAGGTGGTAGAGGAAACGCCTCTGGACGCTCTCTAAACGCTTTGTATATACGTCATAATGTGGATTCCATACGACTGAGCCATACTCTAGAATCGGGCGTACAAGTGAGTTAAACAGCTTTATTTTTGTTAACGAATTTTTGAAGTCCTTGCAATTTCGCAAGACAAATTGAATAATACAGAGATAATATTAAATAATAAAGAGTGAACAAGATGGATTTTACTTTATTTAGTGTTGGAAAGACAATCGGGTTTAGCTTATTCTGAAAATAGGTAGGTAGGTTACCTTGTTAGTGTAATGGGTTCATCCATAATAAACAGCAGTAGATGACAACAACTTACTACGATCATCTGAGACAAGGGCGTCACCTTTATAAAAATATTGAGAGCCTTAAAAAAAGAATTTTTGGATAACCATCATTTTTACCATGGAAAATAAACAAAAACTGACAAATATGTCTTTTGCCACAGTTATGTCTATTGTCCAAGGTCATAGCGGAAATTATTGTCCTACCGGTAATGCTATTGTGGGAGGGAGGGCTCGGGCTGCCAGGCCCTATGGAATCGGCACTAGTGAACTCAGGCTTGTCTAGACGAACAGAACTCCTCGATTCTACGTCACAGAGCATACAGTCATTCCTACAAATTTGGGCAAAGATGTGCTTCTCAAATAATATAATGTATCTGATGAAAATAACGAACGATTCGAAAATTGCACTTATTCTCATTCGAATATCGATAAATCAACAACTATTCGAAATGGACGTTGCGGGAATTGGAAAAGAAGAAGATAGATGCTCTCGAAATGTGGTGCTGGAGGAAGATGCTTGGGATATCTTGGACGGAACAAATATCTCCATACTGAAAGAACTCGGCATCACGCAGCGTCTATCAGTAACTGTTCAGACGCGTATTCTAAGATTATTTGGGCACGTGTCAAGGGACAATACTGACTCTATAGAGCGTCTGGTCGTTCAAAGAAAGGTAGAAGGCAGAAGAGCGCGCGGAAGACCATCCATGAGATGGACTCCATTGCATGAGTGTACAAGGTATGCCGCTGACCGGAAGAAATGGCAGAACATCGAGAAGCGTGTGACGTCGACTCTTCTGGACACCTAGACAGCATAATGACCACGACCATTCTGTCAAGAATGAACGACTAAGAAGATTCGAAATGTACGAATGTTTTATTGGATAATCGTTAATCCTTACTAATATTATAAATGCGAAAGTAACTCTGTCTGTCGGTCTGTCTATCTGTCTGTTACCTTTTCACGCTCAATCTGTTGAACCGATTTAGATGAAATTTGGAATGAAGATAGCCTGAGACCCCGGGAAGGACATAGGCTATATAACATCACGCTACGGCTCACGGGAGCGGCGCAGTAACCACAAATACCAATGACGCGGGTGAGACCGCGGGCACAGCTAGTTTCATATAATTCGAATTCAATTTCATTATTTGTAAACTAAGTGTGCGTAGATTGGATCTTATAATAAAATTAAGTTAGTGTCAACTAACTTAATTGCTATTTGGCATTGCAAAACTATATAATATCTCAACATAATATTCTATGTTTCTCTTATCACAGGTATATTACAAGTTTGGGTCCTCATACCTCTGCCGAACGACCAAGGCATGGAATTGTCTGCCAAGGCACGTGTTTCCTTCTTCCTTCAATCCTGGGTCCTTTAAGCGGGGCGTGAAAAAGCACCTTCTCAGGCCGTCAAAGTAGAGACCTCAACATCGCCTCGGCTGCTATGAGGGCGGTGTGGAGGCCACTGCTCTTAGACCACACGACTGGTTACCATCAGGTGGAGTGTGGTCATTTCGACGAGCAAAATAAAAAATAAAAAAAACTATATATTATATTAGGAAAATACCTGGCCCTTTGGTGGAGGAGGCTTACACGGAGATATAGATCCAACGTGAAGAGGCCCTTCCAGAGTTTTAATCAAAGGTGGGATGGAACACCTACAGCGGCGCTAGCCGCAGCAGGCGCAGGACTATTGCTACGTAGGTATGGATTCTATGTATGGTATGGGTGTTTGATGGACCGGTATATTGGTAACTATGGATGAAAAACGGCGTCTGCCCTGAATACTCTAATAGCATCAATCGAATGGACAGACGGTGACTCGCCAACTCACTAGATGGGCCATAAAAATAAATAAATTAGCCATATAAATTTTTTTGTTGTTAATTGAGTTATTAGCATGTGTGTTATATACCTACCTATTATTATGTGACTGTGTTGTGACACAAGGACGGGGTCCATAAAAGTACTGTTTCCGAGAGAAACCGCGGGCAACAGTTAGTCTTTATTAATTCAATAGGTAGGCAGTTAATAGATGCGAATTTCCGAGCACATACAATAAAGTATAATATAGTACTAGCTCTGTTTGTATAATTTGGTTTACGTCATTCCATTGTATTTAATTCGACGGCGTCTGCCGTCGTAGTTTTGTAGATAATTAATAAATTATGTGCCTCTTAGGGTGACGACCTGATCATCTTTTTATTTTTATTTTATTTTTATTTTATTTTTATTTTATTTTTATTTTATTTTTATTTTATTTTTATTTTATTTTTATTTTATTTTTATTTTATTTTTATTTTATTATAATTGGAAAACAAACAGTATTAACAACTTAAAAATAAAAAGAAATAGTATAACTAGCTACCAATTACATGTTTTCACATTTAGATAACAATGAGAGCTTACTTGTTTATATAAAAAAAAGAAAAAAATTATTACAATATTACAGTAATAAAAGGATTATTATACAAACTGTAACAGTAACAAAACTCATATACAATAATAAAATTTTATGTTTGCTTTTTCTTTTAGAAAAGGTAACTCACGCTATAGAAATAATTCCTGTGTCGCAGCGACTTTACAAACGTTTAAAACTTCAAACAACGGACACAAAAACAGTTAGAGTTGTAACAACCATTTGTGGATCACGCTTGACGCATGGCCAGGCGGACACTTAGGGAGTCCCCAAACTTATCGATGTGGAATCGGCTTCAGCCGGTCAGAAAAACATTTATGTCAACGTAAAGGTGATTTTCCACCAGAGTGACGAGACGAGGCGAGGCGAGGAGAGAATTGAAATTTGTATGGCAAATTTTCAATTCTCTCCCAGCGCATCTTTGGTGGAAACAGTGTGGATTGACGAGGCGAGGCGAGGAGAGAATTCAAATATTTGTTTGTGTAAAAATGAACCGTATTACTTCATACATAGAGTATAAATTGACTTTGCAACAGAAACACGCTTCTCGCGATAGGCTTATTGTTGATTGTTGCTACTTATCGCATTGGGTTATACATATAGCCTGTAAAGATCTCGCGATGGCTGTTTTTAGTGGAAAAGGGCAGTGCGATTTCAATTCTCTCCTCGCCTCGCCTCGTCTCGCCACTCTGGTGGAAAATCACCTTAATGCTATTCGCATCGGCTCGGCGCGAACGACGCGACGCGACGGCGACCGACAGCGAAACGGGTGGTTTGCCGTTTATCTGATCGCATCCGTATGACGCTGAAAGTAGCCGAACGCCCACGTCGATGCGTTTAACACGTTCCCTGTCCGATGAATCACATATGTTACCTTCATAACAATTGATTTTCGATTGTGTCTATCACGGGACTGTGAATGGGTTAAATTTCCGAAAGCAGTCGAATGCGTGAGTTCATTCCCGTCGGCGGCCGGATTGCGTCGCAGACTGCCGATCGGCGTTGAAGACAGCCGAACAACGTCGTAGAAGGTCGAACGGCATTGCTTCTAAAAACTCAAATTTAACAATGAACAATGAAAAGTAAAAATGTCCGTACAACTCGAGCCTCTCATAATCTGCGATGAAAACGTTTGAGGATGTACTGAATACCAGCCACTCGCGACTTCTATACGGATGAGTAGACTACCAAAGGTAAGTGAACAGCCGTCGCAAACGCCGTTCGGAGGAGTCTATGATCGTTCGTAGGAGGTGACGATCGGTCGGAGAAGACGACGACCGTTCGGTGGAGTCTATAATCGAACGCAAGTGAGCAGCCGTCGCAACGACCGTTCGGAGATGTCGGCTGCCGCTTACTTATGATCAGACGTCGCGACAGCTGATTGGCGTCAAGCCGAGTAATGTGGTGATACACACTCGGCTTAAGCCGATTCCGCGTCGATAAGTTTGGGGACTCCCTTACACTACTACGCCATGTAGTGGTAAGTGGATGCCTCGCCATTGCCCCTGCGTCAAGTAATGTGGGTTCAATTCTCACACGGAACAAAAATTTGTGTAATCCACAATGTTTTTGTTGAATGTTTGTAAAAATCCCCGCGACACAGGATTTGTAGACATGTATTTAGGAACGATAATGTGAGCAGCGATAGCTCAGTGGAGAGACCAACAGACTGCAATGCAGAGGGTCTCGGGTTCAAACCCACGTCGCGCACCTCTGACTTTCGGAAGTTATATGACTTTTCGAAATTATGTGCGTATTGATTGACAATTATCGCCTGCTCCGTGCCTCGGAGAGCACGTTAAGCCGATGGTCCCGGCTGCCATGAACATCTATGGCAGTCGTTATTGGGAGAGTGTTGACACAAAAGATCTCACTGGGTCGAAGTGTCGCCGGTCTGCACTGACTGGTCCACATAAGATAAGATAAGATAGGAACGATAATACCGAACTCCTCTGGATAGCGGACCCGGACGTATTCCAGTATTACTTACAGTACTTACAGTATTCCGCTTCGAGTACATAATATGCGTCGACACGTGTTTCGACTTTCGTCTCAGCGCGACACACCTAGGTACTCGCAGTGGCAGTCTTATCTTATCTTATGTGGCGGCCAGTCAGTGCAGACCGGCGACACTTCGACCCAGAGGGATCTTTTGTGTCGATACTCTCCCAATAACGACTGCCATAGATGTCCATGGCAGCTGGGACCAACGGCTTAACGAGCTCTCCGAGGCACGGAGCAGGCGATAATTGTCAATCAATACGCACATAATTTCGAAAAGTCATATAACTTCCGAAAGTCAGAGGTGCGCGACGTGGGTTCGAACCCGAGACCCTCTGCGTTGCAGTCTGTTGGTCTCCCCACTGAGCTATCGCTGCTCATTAAGCAGTAGCAGTCACTGAAGCTCTTTCGTGCTGGCTATATAGGTACCTACTTAAAAAGAGTAACAAAGTTTTCTCTGCACGTATCTTTCTTTATACAGGGTGTGTCGTAAATAGTGGTCCAGAGTAAAGGAGTCGATACACTGTATTCTTATGTATCACATACCGAAATTTTAACCATTTTTTTTATGCCCCTAAAGTCATATGATTTGCTGAAGATGAGTATTGAAATTGGAAACAGATTAATTTCTTTAAGTATCTTTGACTTTAAAACATAAAAAAGGGTTTGGATATGATAGTACACATATTCAAGAGTAATAATAAAAAACAGAATTAAAAAATATTGATATTTGTTGAAATGACAGCCAAATTCGTGAAGCAAGGTGCAGAAATTTAAAAAAAGAACTTTTATTTTTTGTTAGGAGACCCTTAACTGAAAATGCTTAAAATTTCGGTATGTGATACATAAGAATACAGTGTATCGAGTCCCTTACTCTGGACCACTATTTACGACACACCCTGTATATATAATTCTACTGTACGTGTGTATGTCACTGAACTCCTCCTAAACGGCTGGACCGATTTTGATGAAACTTTTTGTGTGTGTTCAAGTGGATTCGAGAATGGTTTAGATATGTTTTATTTTATTTTTTTCTCTTGCGTACAGGACCACGTCTGTCGGGACAGCTAGTATTTATATAGATTTTATCTCGTGCCTCGATCCATTTGCGCAGTCGCAGTTGTGTCATCAAGTCATCATCCAGACTACTAGGTAGGTATTACTATATTTAATTATTTTTCCGGATCAAACACAAATAAGTAAGTACCTAGTGATAACAGTGACCGTTTGGATACCATGCACCTTAGTCTTATCAAAGTTATACATACATACATAGATTCACGCCTGTTTCCCAGAGGGGTAGGCAGAGACTACGGATTTCCATTTGCTACGATCCTGACACACTTCTCTGGCTTCATTCACTTTCATCACATTCCTTCATTCACATTGTTTTCTATCACGTTTTTGAACATATTTACTCTAGCACAATATAATTTAAACTAAAGTACTAGACAGATCTCAAAGCCAGCAGACCTATATCCTTACAGTAAAGCTAAGATGTCTACAGTAAATACATACATACATACATAGATTCACGCCTGTTTCCCAGAGGGGTAGGCAGAGACTACGGATTTCTATTTGGTAAGATCCTGACACACTTCTCTGGCTTCATTCACTTTCATCACATTCCTTAATTCACATCGTTTTCTATCACGTTTTTGAACATATTTGTCGAATCGTACACAAATAATATTGTATGTAACGGACTAACGGATTAAACAATTAGTCAATAACACCAAGCAATATCAAGCGTTATCGCTTTCTACGTAAACTAGCAACTGTGCAAACAGCGCTTTGCTTCAGCAAACGGTATCTAATTTAACACGAATATCGTTTTATCACCCGCTAACTATCCATTGGGAACAGTATCTTTTTCGGGATTAATGTTATCCTATATCCATTTCTGTACCCTTGACTACGTGTATGCGAAATTTCATGATAATGGGTCGAGTAGTTAAGGTGTGAAAGCGTAACAAACAAACTGACATTCGCATTTATAATATTACTAGCTTTTGCCCGCGGCTTCGCACGCGTTAATTTAGAAATTGACTAACAATTCGGGTTGTACTCTGCTTGTAATAATATAATTTAATCATGATTCGGAAGACACGTGGCGCCATCTATTATTATAAGAACATTATTGTTGTTTTCCTCGGGTAATTTTTTCGGGATGAAAGGTAGCCTATGTCCGTTTCTGTACACCTGACAACGTATATGCAAAATTTCAGGATGATCGGTTTAGTGGTTTAGGCGTTAAAAGGTAACAAACAAACAAACTCATTTTCGCTTATATAATATTAGTTAGTATTAGGATAGTTACTCAATTCTTTTAAGAGCTCCCAACAGGCCGCTTCCATTGGGTGAGAGAGGGAACACCCATGTTATTTTAGTGGGTTTTCGCTGGGAGTCCTACAAAAAAAAAAGGTTTAGGATAGTTAGGATAGCGCATTAAATTTGCCTTGGGAACAATACTTTTTTCGTGACAACGTGTAATCGAAATTTTATGATAATCGATCGAGTAGTTAGGACATGATAGCGTAACAAACAAACTGACATTGACTTTTATACTATTAGTTAGCATAGCGCATTAAATATGCCTCAAGAACAGTACTTTTTTCTAGACGAAAGGTACCCTATGTACTTCTTTATAGCCCTGACGTGTATGCGAAATTATATGATGGTCAATCGAATAGATGGCGTGAATGATTAACAAATTGTCGTGTCTTGGTAAACGTAAGGAAGTACGCTCTTTGGCTAGATGGACTGATGACCTGAAGAAGGTAGCTAGCTGGATTAGACTGAATGCGACTAGCGGTAAATGTGCGAAAACTATGTCCAACAGTGGACTGCAATACTGAAATATACTTACCATTTTTTTGTTTCTAGATATTTCGCTGGCTCACTATTACAAGGTTCTATGTCATTTATTTTAACTTTGTGGAAATGAGTTTTAAAATTTGCATATCAGTAAAAATAACTTAAAAAGTAACTTATTGTGATGTGGTAAGTGCTTCCATCTATTACTATATTAGTTTAAATAAAAAAGAATGACATATAGAACCATGCAATATTCATAACTATTTTTTTTCAAAAATGTAACTTGTAACCTTGTAATATTAGACCAGCTATTTGTAAATGGGATTAAATATACCACCAAAATACTAATTGCGCAGCAAAATATACTTACTAAAATATATCATAACGAGCACCTATACGCCTCAAATCACTGCATTCCGTCTCGGAAGGGTTAGGTTATGTTAAGTTCCTTCTTAAACCCACCCAAAAATAGGAGCCCCGCCAACCGTGGCTCCGTCGACTTAGTTTGATCTCTTTAAATATATTTTGCTGTGCAATTAGTATTTTTTTGCTGTGCAGTTAAATACTACCCTTTGTAAATTGCTAGTATTCTTGTTAAACCTAGAGGGGTGAATACTAGCGATTTACTAAACTAGATAATAGCAATTTACTAAACTATTGCTAAATTAGATTGCTTGTATTAGGAGTCGCGCCTGATGCCATCACAGAGCAGGCCGCGGGCGAGCGAACGGAGACCGCCGGTCCGCAAGCCATTGAGTTGGAGTGACGCCGTCTGTTGTGCCAGGGCGTCGCCTAGGAGTCGTCGTCCGCAGACATTCCATCTCTGCATTGGGCCCTGCTGGGTGGGTCGCTAATGCAGTTGAAGTTCCAGGGACCCACCCACCATACAAAGCAGCGAGTTGGCAGACCGTGGTGGTTTTAGTCGATAGGCCCGAAGTCTCGGGAGAGCCTGACATAGCCCTCTCGCCTACCCTTATGGCGAGGGAGTTAGCATCCGAACCATCTCAACACGTTAAAAAAAAGAGTAGAGTTTCACGTCGGTAAAGTAATAGTCTTTTAAGAGTAGTAGAGCCTCGCTGATTTCAATATGAATAGGCCGGCTCGACCGGGGAAGGACTACTCTCTCACAGAATATTGACGTGAAATAGCAGTATTCCTACATTTGTGTTTCGTCCCGTGAGTGAGTGTGCCGGAGATCCAATCACTCCCTTTCCACCATCCCGCTCCTTCTCCTTCCCATTTCCTTTCCTAAAGGGTCGGCAACGCGCAAGTGATGCCTCTGGTGTCGCAGGCGTCCATATTGTTATGGTAAATGTATATTTTATATTTGTATTAAAAAAAAGTGTTAATTTTATTCGCTTTACTGTGACCATCTATTTTGGCACATTTCGCTCGGTGCAGTCTTAAAGGATGGTTCTGAAATATCTTAGGGTACCTACTGACTGATGAGAAGGTGGGATAATAAGGTAAGGAAGGAAGCTGCAGGAAAAAGAAGAGAGAGAGATAGAGATAGAAAGGTGGAGTAAAAAGTGAGAAGGAGAAAGTAACGGTGCTGAAGAGCGGCCAAGAATGTAGAGTGACGGAGAAAGGGTGAAAGGCAACGATGGAGGACAGGTAAGAGAGACGAAGAGGAACAGAAAAAGGGAGATAAAGTGCGATGAAGTAATGTGAGAGGGTGATGGAGGAAGGGTAAGAGGCAAGGATGGAGAAAAGGTAAGTGAGAGATAGGAACGAAGAAAGGGGAGATTGCGAGCGATCGAAAAAAACTGTGAGAGAGACGAGGAAAGGGTAAGAGGCAGCGATGGAAAAAGTAAGAGAGATTGGAACGAAGAAAGGGAGATAAAGAGCGGCCGAAAAAAGGGGAGTGTCGGGGAGAGGGTGAAAAGTAGCAATGGAAAATAGGTAAGACAAGTTTTCTTCTGTCTAGCAACGGAGAAAGAAAGAGAGGCAGGAAGAGTGTAAAAAGAAAAGAGAAAATTCAATAGAAACGGGCTTTGTTGTATTTGCTCGCTATCTTTATCTATAAAATCTGTGACATAGGAAAACTTGGGAAAAACAGCAATAAATAAAACAATATATAATACATTTTAAAATAATTTATTTTATTTTAATACACTTTGGTACATTTCTATAGGTATATATGTATTTTAAATTAAATCTTTGATTATATATTTATTACTTTCCACCAATTGCAATTATATTAATACTATATTAACAGTCTAATTAACGCTAATTCGTGAAGTCTGTAAACGAGTGTCAACGATCATTGACAGGTGCGAGAATGTACCGACTAATCAAACGGCGGTATTTTCCACGTTACTTAAAAGCCCGCACGATTGTTGTAGTGCAATTCTTTATCTGGCTGTCAATGGTCATTGACAGGTGAGAGAAAATACCGGCTGGACGTTTGTCCAGCCTGTATTATCTCTCTCACCTGCACTGTTAGCCGGTACTTTCGTCACCCCGTAAAACATTTCTTGATTATTTGAACGCAATCTTAAGCAGAGTCTGACAACGATCGTTGACAGTTGAAAGAAAATAAGTCTGCCAATGAAAGTTGACAGGTGAGAGAAAGCACCGACTAAATAGGAAGCTAGTCGGTGCTTTCCTTGCCCATCATGCCACGCAAACATCCACATAATTTTAGGACTTACATATAAACAGTCTCTGTCAACGATCATTGACAGGCGAGGGAGTGTACCGACTAATCAAACATTTAACCGGTACGCTCCCCTACCGTCTTGCTCCGAAACGTACGTACGATTATTTTAGTGCTTTCGTTAGTTGACTACACGAACTAGTTTTAGTTAAACCGTGGCATTGTCGACAATTGAAGTTACAATAAAAAACAAATATCTAAGAATTAATACATAATATTGCTAACATACATACACAGACTGTCTCGGCAGCGCAGCGGTAGGGAATGCGATTGCCTTAGATCTTAAGTTCAACACCCTTGTCGAGCAAAGTAATATTGGGTTTTGACGTGACACCGTCTAATAAATCGATGAACGCCGGCTGCACGCACGAAAAAGGATGACTCATTGTCCCGTTACGCTCATTGCCCCGTTACGCTCATTGTAACGTTACGATCGGAGCGAGAGCGCTACACGACCGAGCGAAAGGCACGATCGTGACGTTGTCACGTTAAACTATCGTCCGTAAACCGACTTTACAGAAAACCAATTATTTTTGTCAAAATTTGTATGTAGCACCAAATGTGGAATTGTGTCCAATAGACAATATACCTAAAGCGATTGTTAGCGAAATGTGAGTGTAATAGTATGCCTATCTATTTCCATAAAATTTTAAGACACAATATAACATGGCATCCTGCGGTAACCTTAATCTATTTGTCGGATTGTCACTAACTAGTTTTCACCCGCGGCTTCGCTCGCGTAAATGTAGCTTAGGTTAGGTTAGGTTTGCAACAGTTCTTTTTTCTGGATGAAAGGTACCCTATGTCCTATTCTGTACCCCTGACAACGTGTATGCAAAATTTCATGTTGATCGGTTGAGTAGTTAAAGCGTGAAAGCCTAACAAACAAACAAACTCATTTTCGCATTTATAATATTAGTAAGGATTACTCTCTTCACAAATTAGCCTAAAAGATAATTATGTCAACATAAACTGTAGGTACCTATGCCAAAAATAATTACGGCAAAGTAATTATACCAAATTAATTAAAATAAATTAAAGCAAAAAATATGCCAAAATATTTATGCCAAAAATACATTATGCGAAAAGATGGGATCCCAGTGTAATACACGTTTGTCTAACTTTTCGGGCATGTAAGACTTTCAATGTTAGTACATATCTAGACTGATTCCTTTGTATCCCTGAAGGGATCCTCTACGACATCCTTACATTCCACTCACATAACGCAAATAATAATTTAATGTCAAGTAATAGGGGATAAGACTATTCCTGTATACCAGGTATATATCTAGACTCCGTGTTCCTACTGAGAATTTACTAACAGAAAACTCCATTTAGACTTGCCCGACTAGAGAATTGAACCCGGTGTTAAACGCACTCGGCTACTTACGATACAAGACCAGCGAGACAATCTCTTACATAAAAGGTCTTATTTAATATAGAATACACATTCTACAGCAGTCAGTAATAAAACAATCAATGCACTATTATTCGAGCAAATTCGAATAATTTTAGATAGTTGATAAACTATAGAAAATTACTCGAATATTTTTATGCTAGAAAATTCGATTAATTGTCTAAACTTAATGAACTATATAAAATTAATCAAATATTTTCCTGATAGAATATTAGAAAAATTTCCTTAGTTGATTAGGTATTGAAAATTAATCGAATTTATTTCGCAAATTCAACAACATATTTTGAATTTCATTTGGATTTATTCGAGAATCACGAATTACATTTGAATAAATCGTTACTATATTAGGTATGTAATATAATAACGATGTATCAAGTAATATTTCGAATATTCGATTTTATTGTATTATCGCGCATCACAAAGCAGCAATATCATTGTATCACCATAAAAATACCAAAATGTTATATGTACATAGACAATTTTAACTAATTTTTGAGACCAATTTTCCTATTGTCATAATATGGTTCACTCAAATATTAATTTTGACAGATTTACTATAATATAAGAATTGTCAAAACGTTAATTTTATTAGGAGCCAAGTTATCAATTGTAAGATAACTTATTCAGAGAATAACTTTGACAGGTTCTTCATGCAAAACCTTTCAAAACGTAAAATTGTTCCTTAATTAAGCTTTATATCTGAAAATATAAAATAAATGACAGGTTTAAAAAAATAATTATACAGACAAAGAACCCACTACTATCAATAATATTCAATCATAACTTCAATTGTCCAAAAACACTAACGTCAATCATTCAATCAAACTACGATTGATAGATTGATCAATCTTAAATTAATGCCTACTTACATTTAATCAATGATTGAAAGATATGATTTCATAATTAACTTTTATTACATATAAACTACTATTGGCTAAAAAAAATATCCAAAATAAAATGCTTTTTTGAGACTTTAAGTTTTGTTTTTAAATTAATTATCTCGAATAAGCTAGAGTACTCAGAATATTAGTAGTTACTTAATACAGTAGTACTATTTAAATACTAATAGGTATTCTAGACTACTAGTTTGAATTTGTGCGAAATATTTAAGGAAACCTATTTTGTGAAAATCCAAGTTAGTAACAAATTAGAGAAGTTTAGGTAGTAAGGGATATAACGCTATCTCCATCGCACGCCTGCACTTCAACATCAAGTTACGTCACAACGTTGTATCGTGCATCCTTGTTCTGTCAATTGACAACTACCCACACAAATTTTGATAGTTTTCTATTGCATTTATTATGGAGTGACATTCATGATAAAATGATTAAAACATAAGTAGAGTTATCTATTCCACTATACGTTATTTTACAACAACAAGGAAATTCTCATAAGAATTATCTTGTTGTTATTTTGAGATTAGCATCTTTGTACTCTAGCTCAAAATAATTTAAACTAAAGTACTAGACAGATATCAAAGCCAGCAGACCTATATCGTTACAGTAAAGCTAAGATGTCTACAGTAAATACATACATACATACATACATAGATTCACGCCTGTTTCCCAGAGGGATAGGCAGAGACTACGGATTTCTATTTGGTAAGATCCTGACACACTTCTCTGACTTCATTCACTTTCATCACATTCCTCATACACGCCCGTCGATTCAAGGTGCTCTTAACCTGGCCTTTGTCTAAAACGCCTCCGACCTGATCAATTCTACAGTAAATATGGCCTTCATTTTTTTCCTTTCAACCTTTGTTGTTCCATTCTTGGGGAAAAGGTTTATCAAGGTTTGGCCCATGGTTTGAATCAGAAGTAAGAGGAGATATAGATTGGAGACATGTAAAAGCTTTGTTAAGGATGCGTTCTGGTCACATCTCATGCAACAAGTTTAAATTCTTGATGGGTATAAGTACCTCACCTAATTGTGAAGTTTCTGGGGTATTTGATGACATATACTAAATGTGTTTGATAGACTTCTTCTCCCTAGCCTTTATTATTCCCAAGTCACTTAGAGTCGGCTTTTCTGGTCTAACCGGATTTGACTAGATATCAGTTTTTACACGTAGCGGCTGCCACCTGACCTCCGCAACCCGAAGGCTAACGATACCCTAAGGCTAGACCAGTGTCAGGATATTAGAGGGCACTCATTGACTTCCCAATAACGACTGCCATAGATGTTCATGGCAGCCAGGACCGACGGCTTAACGTGCTCTCCGAGGCACGGAGCAGGCGATAATTGTCAATCAATACGCACATAATTTCGAAAAGTCATATAACTTCCGAAAGTCAGAGGTGCGCGACGTGGGATCGAACCCGAGACCCTCTGCATTGCAGGCTGTTGGTCTCCCCACTGAGCTTTCGCTGCTGATGTTGTATGTGTTTGATAGACAAAATGTGTTTAATGCAGGATTTAAAGTGGATGTATATAACAGAATCCTATATATACCGTATGGCACTATGTATACCGATTATGCATAATAATATACACTAGCGGTCGCCTAGTGCTCGAAATTCGACCAACTGATATACATACATATATTATGTCATGTCAGTACACTCGTATATTGATATATGTAACCTTAGTTACGCGCTTCGACTGCGTGTGTCAAATGCATGGTTGTGTGCGTGTAGTGTTTTTTCATTAATTTAATGTATTTATTATACATATTTTATATAAGTAAATATTAAAACACACATGCTCTCCAAATTTGAAGTTCCTACGACCAGCGGTTTAGGCTGTGCGTTGTCTCGAAGTCAGTCAGTCAGGACATCTTCTTTTATATATATAGATTAACATTCGTCACTTCTTCTCTGTAAGTGTGCGAAGTTTCATACTCCTACGTCCGCCCAATTTTCGTAAAAAGGGATCCAAAGTTTTCACTTCACGTATTTATATATAGATAATCGGTAGTTTGAAATCTGTGAACAACATTGTTCCCCCTACATTTTACATACTAGCTGTCCGCCGCGTTTTCATCTATATTTATAACTACTGCTTTGCTACCGAGGCTCGTAGTATGATGTTATATAGCCTTTTACTTGCAGAAGTATATAATACAAATAAGCTTTCGACTGGCGAAGGAATTTCAAAACCGGGCCTCAAATTTTTTATTTTATTAATAATAATATTCTAACACATACACACAACACCATCTAGCCCAAACTAAGCAGAGCTTGTAATATGGGTACTAGACTGTGGATAAACATACATATATACATTTTTTTTTGTAAATACATACATATTATACATAGAAACACCCAGACCAAGACAAACATCCATTTTCATGCACACAAATGTTTGACTTGTGCGGGAATCGAACCCGCGACCTCAGGCGTGGCAGTCGGTTACACTAACCACTACGCCATCGAGGCCGTCATATTATTATAATACGATTATAATATACATATATTCATTATAATAGGAATCATTCCTCTTTATAAAATTAGTATAATTATATTATAATCCAGAAATCTTAGCTTTGCTAAATTGTCATAGGTCTGACAGCTCTCAGATGTTATACTAAATAAAATAAAATAATTAAAAAAACAGTACTATCCGCTTTGGTATAAAGTAATAATAATTAAAAATAGAGAGAATATGTTGAATTATCAATACAGATGAACTAGTATTGTATTTTAATAGAAAATTATTATAACCCTTATTTAAACCTTTACAATATCTTTCATATCTTAAATTAAAAATCATTTAAATTTTAAAAAAGTATTAAGGCCTTGTTAAAAACTCTTATAACGTTTATCTTTGCCTGACCTGGTATTTGAACCTAGGCCTACTAAAGATGCAGTCTGAATGTAATAATAACAATATCCTCCAGACTGAATGTCGGTCACGGCGGCCATTCTTAACGGAGACTGACCATCGCAGAGATATTATGATGCACAAGTGTGTGCGTAACAAGTGCACTCTCTGTTCCCTCACTCTCATAGTCCGATGGGACGACACCGACACGACCGGAGAAAGAGATCCGGCGCAGGACTAACAGCTTTACGTGCTTTTTGAAGCACGGAGGAGTCTAACACCGCAAACCTCCTAACTCCGGACTGCTACTAAGAAATACAACTCCGGACTGCTACAGAAATAATTTTTTATGACTTTTTGCTGGCTTGTATTGGAATTGATAATTATTCTCTATTAAAACACAATACTAGATATTTTGAACTGATTATTTTTCCTATTAATATTATTATTTATTTGTGCTAACACTGATTTAATATACATAAAAGACGACATTTTATTTTTAAAGATCAATTCCTTATGAAACCTCGTTATTAAATGGCCGTATATAAGCAGAGGTGAATTGCATTCACTTTTCACCGTTGTTTTAGGTCGGTATTTCCAGACTCCGTGCTGCTACAGTTAAAAGCCTAATAACAATTCGCAAGATCTGGATATCGAACCCAAGACCTCATGATCGGCTTCAAGCATAGTTCCAAACGCGAGGCCAACGAGGTAATTTTTAAATATTATATTTAAACAAAATGTCGTCCTAATTGGTTCTAAGACTAGTTTTTTACATCTAACGATACGATTCCGTGACGATGTTGTAACGATTTCGGAATAATGTTTATTTGGACTAGCTAATTATATTTGTATTCCTGTTGGATTGAAAATGTTCTATGCGTAAATTGCCTAACAAACAGTCTACAATTACAATTATATTGATTCATCTATGATAAATTTCATCCATTTTGAAAAAGCCATATAAATTATATAATTTAAAAAGAATAAATTATGACACTTATTTTCGACGTTGCCATTCGAAATAGGTCACAAAGACAAACGAGCGTCAAGGGTAAATACGGAAAAAAAATTCATTGTGCAAACAATACACAAATGGACAAACGTATGTCCGCTCGACACTTGACTCATTAAAGGATTTTATCGAGAGTTATCATACACAGTGATGTGACAGAAAAAAGTTACATATCTTCTCATAGGCTCAATCTTTTGCCTGAACCTAGCTATTAACATAAATGTAACTTCAGTAAACTTATTACCTCACAAATTTTGACGTCACAATCTTTTTCTTTTTTTGAACAACGCCCGCACTAATTTATATACAAACATTCAAACAACGAACACAAAGAACATTCAGGGCATCTTTTATGTAAAACATAATTAATTGTAATTGTTGTGAATCTACAACACTATGCACAATGGCGGTGGCGAGACGACCACATAAACCAGTACGTCATCCGTGCAGTCAAACATTCAGCAGTCTTACTTTGTGACCTCCATGAAAAAAATATAGTGACTTTGAAGACATATTCGTACCAATGTCGTTACGGAATCGTGTCGCAGTCGTATCGAAGCTAAAATGTTTAATGATCGAATATAATACCAGAAAGAAGCAGTTTTATCTACTCTATACACTTCGAAAACATTGTGTATTAAAGCGCCGGTTCAATTATGCGTCAAACGATGCGTTTATTTGACACTAGTTTGTTGGCGTCGATCCAACGCGGCTATCGCGAGCATATGTTTAGAGGCTGTTCAAGTATTACGTACGCAAAATTCTACCCTCTTCCCTACACGCCTTGGGTTATCCTTGTCTGTCCCCCTGATCTGTCTCCTCAAGGGAACAAACAAAAAATAGATTTCCCTGTTTGCTCTCCGCTGTTTCTTTAAGGAAACAAACGGTTATAAAAATGTTCGATCTGTCACTTTGTAGATAGCAATGGGACAGATTGAACTTCTTTTCCTGCCTGCCCGCCCTCGAGGGGACAGATCAGGGGGAAAGACAAGAATAACCCCACTCCTTCGTCTCTTAGCAGAAGTAAGCATAATATATCATCCAAAATTAGCATAACAAAGACCTCGCCCTCCCATTGGTGCTTACGAAATACTTAAACAACTGCTTAAAGAACATATGAGATTAAATCATTCGCTTCGTATAACTGCAGCGTAAGAAGCAGGCGGGAAACGTACTCCGCTTGCGTTTGTGTCGATAAGATGACAGTACATGTCTGATGCCACTTTCAACGCAGTAATGTAAATAGCTTTATAACTATGTAACTAGTTATCTACCACGTTTATTATTACTACTCCGCGCCCGTGGCTCATAGCGTTATGTTATATAGCCTATAACCTTCTTCAAAAATGGGGCTATCAAATGAAAAACAATTTTTATAATGCGACTGCTATTTTTAGCGATTAGCGCGTTTAAACAAAACACAAACTGTTCACCTTTATTATATTGAATAATGACAATCTTCGTCATAAACGTGACGTTCTACGCACAAACGAACCGAGCTCTTTAGAAAGGTAGTATTAACACTTTTTATTACATACATAGTCTCACGGCTAAATCCCCAAAGGGGTAGTCAGATCTTTATTACACACACGGTACACCAGCTATGTCTAAACTCACGTAATAAAGTGCAAACCTACTACTTTCTACTGGGCATTTTTCCATACTCCGTACTACTACTCAGAACTGATTGACGGAAAAATTATAATAATAATGATCGATCTATTATCACGGACAGGACTGTTGTTGCCAAAAAGCCTGATATTATGGTAATAGATCGATCAGAGCGCCGTGCAATGATTGTCGATATTACCATCCCTCATGATGGCAACCTCGTGAAAGCTGAGAAAGAAAAACAGTTAAAATATATGGACTTAGCACACGAGGTTGTCGATATGTGGGATGTGGACTCGGCAATCGTTGTACCGATAGTCGTTACAGTGAACGGTCTAATAGCCAAGAGCTTCGACCAACATCTTAAGAGGCTCGCGTTAGCTGCTTGGGTCAAAGGTCAGATGCAGAAGGCAGTCCTCCTCGATACGGCACGCATCGTGAGGTTTCTCTCGCTGGAGCCCTAACCACCGGTAGCTTGGACCCAGTTCCCGATGCCGGTGGGTCTTCATAGTTTTTATATTTTTAAATGTGTAAAAGCTGTGTAACCACTACGCCATCGAGGCCGCCGCGAAATGTGCCCTTTGGGGATATAGACGTGAGACTATATGTATATTATTTATTATTCCTTCATTATACAATATTTATATTTAAACAATTAAAACTACTTCCTAAAACAACTATTTTAATATTAATATTTACAATTATTTTTCATTAATGAGAATTAAAAAAAACACGGGCAGTATCTTTTAAACAGTCTTTTTTGTCAAATTAATTTAAAAAAAATTACTTTGGTTTTTTTGGTGGCTCCGATTAAAGTTTTAATAAATAAAAAAAATTATTACGCTTTTTATTATTATTTTTATAATTATTAATTTGCAACTGGTTGCTTTTTCTTGTATTTTAATGCTACTAATATTAGAAATGAGGATGCTTATAAAGATTTTTGGATGTTTCATCATCGTCATCTCAGCTGAAAGACGTTCACCGCGGGACATAGGCCTCACCCAAGGTTTTCTACACAGAATGGTCTTGTGCCCCTCACATCCAACCGCTTCCCGCGAACTTTACCAGGTCGTCGGTCTACCTAGTCTGCCTGTTTGTTACTCAATCACGTGTAAAATGCTGAACAGATTTGGATGTTACTTGGCATACAGATATACCATGTCATGGATAACCACATAGGATGTTATTAACCTGGGCTGCGTTTCTATAGGTTTCGTACAGCCAAAGCCTGGTCTATATGTGCAACGAACATCCAAACATCCACATAGATAGATTTTTTTATTTTGCTCGTCAAAATGACCACACTCCACCTGATGGTAAGCAGTCGTGTGGTCTAAGAGCAGTGGCCTCCACACCGCCCTCATAGCAGCCGAGGCGATGTTGAGGTCTCTACTTTGACGGCCTATGTTCAGAATTTCCATATAGGATGTTTTATCCTAGTATGCGTTTCTATAGGATTCGCACAGCTAAAGACTAGTCTATATACATATATGCAACGAACATCCGAACATCCACATAGAAAGACCATGTCATGGATTACCACATAGAATGTTTTATTCTAATATGCTTTTTTATGTATTTCGCACTGCCAAACGAACATCCAAACTTACCACATAGGATGTTTTTGTCCTGGTATGCGTTCCCAAATGAATCTTACAGTATATGATATATGCGCAACGAACATCCACACATCCACACGAACATCCACATTCATTTATCCTGGTATGCGTTTCTATAGATTTCGCACAGCCAAAGCCTGGTAGCTATATATGTGTTTTGCACACATACACAAAAACATCCACATTTATAATATTAGTACTATATTAAACCGCCATATTGCGTTCAGTTTCAACTAAACATATTATTTATTATAGATTACTTGCAATTGGCATAATGACATGGTTAAAAATAAGTAATTCTAATTAGTCCATTTTTTAGATAAGCAAATAATATTGGACACCTGCTTTGTTTTAACAAAACAAAAAAATAATTACTAAGATATAACGCATTTAAGCTTGTGACGTCACACGTTTGTAAACTTTGTACCTACAAGTGACGTAACACGAAATTTAAACGCGTTGTATCTCCGTTGTATTCCTTACTAATATAAAAAACTAGCTTTTTCCCGCGGCTTCGCTCGCGTTAATTTAGAATTTGACAATCAAAACAAACAAACTGCAAACTGAATCTAATTTAACACGAATATATTTTTATCACCCGCTAACTATCCCTTGGGAACAGTATCTTTTTCGGTATTAAAGGTACCCTATATCCTTTTCTGTACCCTTGACTACGTGTATGCGAAATTTCATGATAATGGGTCGAGTAGTTAAGGTGTGAAAGCGTAACAAACAAACTGACATTCGCATTTGTAATATTACTAGCTTTTGCCCGCGGCTTCGCTCGCGTTAATTTAGAATATGACAATCAATTCGGGTTGTACTCTGCTTGTAATAATCTAATTCAATCATGATTCGAAAGACACGTGGCGCCATCTATTATCATAAGAAAGTTATTGTTGTTTTCCTCGGGAACAGTAATTATTTTCGGGATGAAAGGTAGCCTATGTTAATTTCTGTACACCTGACAACGTATATGCAAAATTTCAGGATGACCGGTTCAGTGGTTTAGGCGTGAAAAGGTAACAAACAAACAAACAAACTCATTTTCGCTTTTATAATATTAGTTAGGATTAGGATTCGAAAGTAACTCTGTCTGTCTATCTATCTGTCTATCTGTCTGTCTGTCTGTTACCTTTTCACGGCTAAACCACTCAACCGATTTAGATGAAATTTGGTACAAATATCGTTTACAACCTGGGGAAGGACATAGGCTTTTTTTTATTGATGTAGGTACCACGCGGGCGGAGCCACGCCCAAAAGCTAGTAACTTATTTATGGGACAAAAGTAAAAATACGTGTCCAATATTTTTTGCTAATCTTAAATACGGACTAAGACTTTTTTTAGTCATCATGCCTTTTACAAATATTCTTGTTAATCCCCCAGCTAAGGTAGAATGCTTGTCAGAGGGTTCACATCGATAGAGCAATTGGACGTACTTCCTGAAAAACGTTCCAGCCCACACTCGGGTCAAAATCGAGTTATTATTAGCAAATTAGTCACGGGGTTACTATTTACTAGCTGGAACAATGTGGTAGCTCTACTATCACTCTAAATATGAAATCATGACTTAGTAGCCCAACCCACATGTATGAAGAAGCACTACGGGATTGAACTTCAATCACGATTATCTCGAAATGTTAACTTTGTGGTTTGGAAAGTTTTTCAGAAAGTACGTCCAATTGTAGGTATGATTCGAATTCACTTCTCCATCCTATGGTTCTTCTATCTTATCTGCCAAATAAAATATACAGAGTTAATTCAAAAATACTAATAATCTTATACGCGTGACTTATTTATACCTTACTAAACAACTTTTGCTCTAATACTTTTCATAATGTATTATTTGATTTTGTCATACTGATCTTATCTTATCTTAAGTGGGGGCCAGTCAGTGCAGACCGGCGACACTTCGACCCAGTGGGAACTTATGTGCCGACACTCCCAATAACGACTGCCATAGATGTTCATGGCAGCCGGGAGCAACGGCTTAACGTGCTCTCCGAGGCACGGAGCAGGCGATAATTGTCAATCAATACGCACATAATTTCGAAAAGTCATATAACTTCCGAAAGTCAGAGGTGCGCGATGTGGGTTCGAGCCAGAGACCCTCTGCATTGCAGTCTGTTGGTCTACCCACTGAGTTGTCATACTGATGCGCCTCCCTCTTACCCCACCATCCTCCACCTTCACGGCGTGGCGATATAAATAGAGCACCTTCCGCCGCTGTTTTTCTCGCCGGCGCCAGCTCGAGTACCAAAAGCTAAGTGTCTTGCCTACTATCCGCCGGACCACGATAGAAGCCTCCAGAAACCCCACCCTGAGCATAACTCCGTTCTAGTCCCCGCAAAATTGTATTTAATAGGTAAATTGTAACAACTGCCTTTTTTAGGAATTAAAATCGTGAAATTCTTGATCCCAGTGTGTGATTTATCTCCGTCAATTAGTTCCCCTGGCCGGCCACGTTGCGAGAACGTGGCGGTCAAAGTACCACGTTAGTATACAAATATTGAAATTTGTTGCTCTAATCGCACGAGGTCAATTCAGATCAGGCGGAAAAATGCTCGAGCATCTTTTAAGTGGTAATTCAATATCAACCTTATTCCGTTTAGATATACCTAAAAATAGTATGCAACATTAAAATCTTATCCAATAAACAGTTGCATACTATTTTAAGCGTTATCTAAATGGAATAAGGTTGATATTTATTACCACTCTGAATTGACCCTTAAGACTAAACGCGATCGCAAAAGAATGCAGCGACGTGACCGAACAATACACCGCAATGGAAAGACAGATTTTAAAGTTGGTTAAATATGTTTTTAACCGACTTAAAAAAGGAGGAGGTTCTCAATTCGACCGTATAATTTTTTTGTATGTATGTTACGCTTTAATTCCGCCAATTATGAATCGATTTTGATGTTTATTTTTTTGTTTGGTAGATCATACTTCTGAGTTGATCCCATATAAATTATATCGAAATTGATTTAGCACTTTTTAAGAAAATCAACAAAAAACAAAATTTATACCCAGATCTACTTTCTTCCAAACGGCGCTGTCATTTGAGCAGAGCGTTTAGTAGGCCTGCCCATATTATATACTAGATGGGCCCGCGGTTTCACCCGCGTTTATAATTACTGCGCCGTCCCCGTGGGTCGAAGCGTCATGTTATATAGCCTATAGCCTTCCTCGATACATAAGCTATCCTACAAAAAAATTTTTTTTCAATTCGAACCAGTAGTTTTTGAGATTAGCGCGTTCAAACAAACAAACTCTTTAGCTTTATAATATTAGTATAGATAAGGATTAATAAACATTAAAAATACACTTAGGAAGTAGTTACACTTAGTAAGAAGCTAATTGAAAACTAAAATTAATTTTAAAAAATCAAGATCCGACTTCAAAGCTATTTTTTTACTTTTTCGTTTAAGTTAGTACTTATAGGTTTTGAAGTCGGTTTTTGTTTTCTTTTAAAAATCAGTTATTCTGGTAAAGCATTGAATTTTGTAAAAAGTGTTAGAACAAAAGTTGTTTAGTATGATGTAAAGAAGACATTTCGCTGGTCCAATATTACAAGGTCACATGTGTGTCACAGTTTTGATAAAAATGAGTTATGAATATTGCAAGGTTCTATATGTCATTCCTTTTTGTTTAGACTAATATAGTAATAGATGGAAGCACTTACCACCTCACAATATTAAATCGCAAATAGTTCTAAGTTACTTTTTAAGTTATTTTTACTGATATTCAAATTTTAAACCTCATTTCCTTAAAGTCAAAAAAAAACATAGAACCTTGTAATAGTGAGCCAGCGATTTGTAAAAGATTATTAAAATATTTCATTTAACCATTTTTTTTATTTTGCTCGTCAAAATGACCACACTCCACCTGATGGTAAGCAGTCGTGTGGTCTAAGAGCAGTGGCCTCCACACCGCCCTCATAGCAGCCGAGGCGATGTTGAGGTCTCTACTTTGACGGCCTGAGAAGATGCTTTTTCACGCCCCGCTTAACCTTTTGAACGCCAGAGTATAAACGCATCGCCGTACCCCCGACGCCAAGCCACTTTTTCTGTAAAATGACCTTCAGAAATATAGGGATTCCAAAACTTTATCGAATATCAACTGTGTTTTTATTTTCGTCTTAAATTTTCTAATAAACCCTACTCATGACACTGATATTTATTTAACCACAAAAGTAATGTTTTATTTAGTTTTATTGTTTATTTTTATGTTAAGGTGCGACGTATTTTTTGTCATACATATGTGACGTTGGCGTCCAAAAGGTTAAAGGACCCAGGGTAAATGTTCTTAGCAACACAGCAACCAGTAGCGAAGTAGAAACAAATTGTTGCGACACATATAAGCTTATTATGATTTTATTGCACGCATACTAATATCATATTTATATTATTCTTTAAATGCTCTCAGAAATATCTGCTCATATACGCTCTATTATAACATTTATTGCATGCGTGAGAGCAAGACAGCGCTCTACAGAGTATAGCTTTGTCTCTTTCGCGCATGCAGACCACTATAATATTTTCGAATTTAACTTCTTGAACGTCTAGGGGAAATACGTAAAAATAATTAAAAATTCATTGTGCAAACAATACACAAACGGACAAATATATGTGCGCTCGACACTTGACTCATTAACGAGTTACATTTGTCGTTTTTTTTTTCTTTTTTGATGACTCATTTTTGCGGACAGCGTATGTCCGCTCGACAGTTGACGGGTTGACCGGCAGCGCACGTGACTCCTCTGGTGTTGTGGGTGTCCATGGGCAGCGGTAATCGCTTACCATCAGGCAATCTTTCTGCTAGTTTGCCACATAAAAAACTGAAAATTGCGTACAATTGGCCAAGAAAGTAGTCTACCAGTTTTGACAAAAGTTTCTGTGAAATCTAATTATCACTAAGGTTGACTTATTTAACTGGACACATGACATGACGTAAATATAATGGCGGCCTCGATGGCGTAGTAGTTAGTGTAACCGACTGCCACGCCTGAGGTCGCTGGTTCGATTCCCGCACAAGTCAAACATCTGTGTGCATGGACATGGATGTTTGTCTTGGTCAGGGTGTTTCTAAGTATAAAATGCATACCCATGTCAAAACTAAAATGGTATAAGCAGTTACTTGACGCCATCTAACGGAAATTGATACAACAACTGTTAATTAGTTTATTTATATCGTAATAGATGGAGGTGCACTACTACAAAATAAAACGTAGATTTCCTAATAACTCAACTTTGCTAAATTTATTTTAAACAATTTTTGAATTTCTATTCTCAAAGGTTTATTTAAAAAAGAACACATTAATAATAATAATATTCTATCACATAAACACAACACAAGCAGAGCTTGTAATATGGGTACTAGACAATGGATAAACATACTTATATACTTATTTTTTTGTAAATACATGCATATTATACATAGAAACATCCAGACCAAGGCAGACATCCATGTTCATCATACACACAAATGTTTGACTTGTGCGGGAATCAAACCCGCGACCTCAGGCGTGGCAGTCGGTTACACTAACCACTACGTCATCGAGGCCGACATTTCTTGAATGAATGAAAACATAATTTATAAAACAACGCCATCTTATTTAATTTCGACGCCATTCATATTCATTAAAATTCGAGTGTTCACAGAATTTTAGACCTTAGACCTAGCCTTAGGGTATCGTTAGTCTTCGGGTTGCGGAGGTCAGATGGCAGTCGCTCCGTGTAAAAACTGATATCCAGTCAAATCCGGTTAGACTAGAAAGCCGACCCCAAGTGACTTGGGAATAATAAAGGCTAGGAAGAAAAAAAGACAGGATTTTAGACCTTAAGGTATCCATGGAATATTACAGGCGACTGTCTATGTTTTAAAATGACTCTAAAGTCTGAGCAGGATTTTCTGAGAGCACTTTCTTTCATATATTATTAAAATCATAGATTTAAACCATAGATGCGCTTCTACGTTTAAATAAATCACCTTTCTGAACGTTAAGTTGTCATCCGACACACAATGTTAACATGACATCTGAATTATAAATTAGTATTATCTCCACTCATATTGAAATTTGAACACTATCATTCTCTATCATGTAAATGTATTATAAAAGGAAAGTATACACACTAAGCAGAGTGAGCTCACTCTTCTTAGTGTGGACACTTTCGTGCGTTAAAAGCACATATATGATTTAAATATTTAACCTAAATAATATATTTACTTTAAAATCTTTAAGAACTGTTTTTTCTAAAAATATAATACCTAGAGAAGTTTGACAAATAAATTGAAAATAATATTAATATTCTTCTCCATTTAAACTGTTTAAATTAAGAGAAGAAAATGGAGATAGTAGAAGTTTGAATGTTGAATAAATTCTTTAGTGGTATTTACCGTCGGTTTTTGAGAGGCCAATCAATGGTGTGTCAAACACATTTAAAAATTAAAAATTGTATTTATTATCAACCTAATAATATAGTACCTAAAGAAATTGGAAAATAAATTGTAAATTATTATAATGATCTTCTCAATTTTAAACTCTTTTTAAAATAAGAGAAGAAAATGGAGATAGTAGAAGTTTGAATGTTGAGTAAATTCTTGAGAGCAGTATTTACCGCCAGTTTTTGAGAGGCCACTCAATGATGTATCGCAAATTGATGTCATGTAAATGTTATACGTTCTTTATTAGAATAGCTATTAAAGCCAATGGTAGCGAAAATAAATGAATACATATAGTCCTTGATAATTATCAACATTGTATAAATATCATAACGATATAAATCATTATAATTGCAATATTCGACAAATCTATACTATTATCAGCTACTATGATAATTATCAACTTTGTATATAGGTATATAAATAAAAACCAAAGATTTAAATCATAGATGCGCTACTACGTTTAAATACGGCCACCTTTCTGTACGGTAAGAGTGCGCCGAGCATAAGACGCGGTTGGACTGAATGACAGAGCTCGATATTCAAATCGGCGCGCGGCCGCCTTAGTAAAATTGTATGGAGGATTTGAAGTGCTTTTTTGATAAATATGTATCTTTATTGTCAACCAATAACGGACTAATTGTAATATAACTATTTATGTTTCGTTTAAGCTGTAAAATAGGATATATTTCTACTGTTATAATCTAAAAAATCACTTAATACGAGTTTATATTTTTACATTTTTCGTGCAAATTTGCGTAATGTTGTAGGCAAAAATATTAATTATTTAAAGGTTTTTACATTGAGTAATTGTTAACACATTCATTGTTATGGTAAATGTATATTTTATATTTGTATTAAACAAAAAGTGTTGATTTTATCAACTTAACTGTGACCGCCTGTTTTGGCACATTTCGCTCGGCGCAGTCTTAAGTTGTCATCCGAATTATAATATAGTATTATCACTCTCATATTGAAAATTGTACACTATCGCTCTCTATCATGTAGACGTGTGACCTCACTCTTCTTAATGTGGACACTTCTGTGCAATTTAAGTACGGTGAGGATACATATATGATTTAAATATTTGATAATAAAGATTTATATTCATAGACCATATGTTATTCCAAAGTATTTTAATCTCAGAGCACGAAATACTACATACTTTTACTAGACTGATTTTGGTTAGGTATTTAACTAAAGGTAAACAATCTAGATGTGTCTTTTTTACCTTTATATCTAAAAACTCAGTGTAAAAATAAAATGCTGCTGAAGATCAAAGTAAATACAACAATAATGATTATTAAATCAATTGAACCGTTAGTTTAAGCAGTAGTTTATTTGTTTAATATGTGTTTGTGTAAACAGTCACATCCAGATTGTTTACATTTAGTTAAATAACTAAACAAACCGAGTATAGAGACAAAAGTGACAAAAATAATGGCGCCGAGCGCAGCCAGCTGTCAGTTCCACAATACAAGTGTCATCTATACTAATATTATAAAGAGGAAACATTTGATATTTGTTTGTTTGTTTGTACTTTCTAATTAAAGAAAGGTGAAAGATTTTTTTTAAATCGGTGAGTAGTTTTTTTGTAAGGGTTTAACTCAAAAACTACTTAACATATTTAAAAAATTATTTCGCCTTTCTTTTATTAGAAAGTACATTATCACCGAGTAACATAGGGTATATTTTATTTTTTTAAACGTACTTTTGTGACGTAACCTAACCTACTTTTACGCGGGCGAAGCCGCGGGCAAAAGCTAATTTGGAATAAAGATGTAATTTATATTTTAAGTAGTTTAGCAAGATTTTGCCCGCGGCTTCGCTCCCGTAA
Organism: Catocala sponsa; assembly: GCA_963564715.1. Taxonomy (NCBI): domain Eukaryota; kingdom Metazoa; phylum Arthropoda; class Insecta; order Lepidoptera; family Erebidae; genus Catocala; species Catocala sponsa. The sequence goes on along the minus strand of OY751356.1, from coordinate 6,025,045 downwards.
TTGTAGGGAAGGTTAGGTTAGTAGTAACAGTCCTTTTTTGAATGAAAGCTATCCTATATCCGTTTCTTCCGACAATGTGTATGCGAAACTTCATGATGATCGGTCAAGTAGTTAAGGCGTGGAAGCGTAACAAACAAACTCACATTCGCATTTATAATATTAGTTAGGATAGCAAGCGTCTCTAGTAAGGCTAGCGTATTCCGTGCTACGATTTCATGGTTATTCTAGAATTTACCCAACATTCAGAAATAGAGAGCAACGTTACCCTAAGAAAAAAATATCAATACTATTATTAACATCTTATTATTTAACAATGAGTATTATTTTCAAGCCCCACTAGCGCCACTGTGGGCGATTTTGGAACTAATTCACCCTTTTTCTAATGTCAAGTAAATATTATACAGAAGAATTTAGAATAATAGTGAATAGACAACTGACGCACTAGGAATAATTCTTGTGTCGCGGTGGACTTACAAACATTCGAACAACGGACACAAAGAACATACAGACTCCGAACAACCATTTGTGGTTCACACACATTTTTGTCCCGTGTGTCCCGCTAGATGGCGCTGGCGTTCCGCCTTAATGCCTTTCTGTGTCACTAGATGGCGCTAGTGTCCCAACTAACAGTATTGCTGTTCCGACACTTCCGACATATATATGTATAGTGCTTATATCTTCGCTTCTCATAACACACACCACTGTGTCAACAATCTTTCGAAATTACACTTCTATGTAGTGATACACATGTATTCGAATTTATTCAAATAACGGTTCTAACCGTTATTTGAATAGCCATTCGAATGTATTCAAACCGCTATTCGAATTGATTCAAACAACTATTTAAAGTCATTCTCAGTTATTTGAATATTCACACAGTTTTTCGAATTTATTCGAACAGCTATTCGAATTTATTATTCGTATTTATTCGAAACTTTATTCGAATGTTTACAGACCATCCGTGCAGACAAACTTCTGTATAAGAATTACTAATGACTTTATGAAGAGAGGGTGTTTATAATGTTTTTAACAAACCTTGTCTGATTTTAAGTATTTGTGCCTTTGTTTTTAATTCGCTGAGGTCTCCTTGCGCGCTGTGAAGGAGACTATGGATCGTATTCCTTTGACGGAGGTCTGAAAAATAAAAATATTTATTAGTACTAATACTGGCATTTCCTACAGTGAGAAGAGGTCTGTGCCCACCAGTGGGACAGTTTAATACACGGGTGATATTATATGTTAGCCCGTAATTATTCATTCGAATCTCATTCGAATGGCTTAGCGTAGTGGCGCGCCAAACACTTAAAACAATACGTCACCCAGCTAACATACAGTATTCGTAATTCATTCGAATGAATCGGCGCAGTGGCAAGTCAACCAATGAAACCTCTACGCCATCACCGCAATCATACCATATTCGAATTCTATTATATTCTATCACATACACACAACACCATCTAGCCCAAACTAAGCAGAGCTTGTACTATAGGTACTAGACAATGGATAAACATATATACATACTTTTTTTTGTAAATATATAATACTAGCTTTTGTGCGCGGCTCCGCCCGCGTGGTACCTACATCAATAAAAAGTAACCTATGTCCTTCCCCAGGTTTCAAACTCAAACTATATCTCTACCAAATTTCATCTAAATCGGTTGAGTGGTTTAGCCGTGAAAAGGTAACAGACAGACATACAGGTAGACAGACAGAGTTACTTTCGAATTTATAATATTAAGTTAGGATTATACATAGAAACACCCAGACCAAGACAAACATCCATGTACATGCACACAAATGTTTGACGTGTGTGGTCGAACCCGCGACCTCAGGCGTGGCAGTTGGTTACACTAACCACTACGTCATCGAGGCCGACTATGCTCAGCATAGTGGCGAAGCCACAACTAAAACAAGCCATCCCTGCAGTCAATTACAATATAATGTAAAAACAGACTTCATAAACAAGTCTCTTGTGTCCAATATTTAAATTATAAATGTTTTCCTTTAGCCTCCTGACACCGAAGCATTTACTGAAATCACTTGCCACTACGGCCGAATGTACTTTACAAAGCATTAAACTTTTTTTGTTGCAAAGGCCGAGACCTTACCTGTTGAATAAAACATAAACTAAGATTTGCCCGAGTTTTCACTAAAACAAATGTTTTCATGGACAAACTATCGCCATTGCTTAAATTTCATTGGCTACAAGCAATTACGTGTATAATACTTTTTTAGCGGTTAAAACAAACACTCGGGAATTGACCCTAGTGCTCAAATTCGACCAAAGTTTGCCTGTAAGATATTGCTGATATATGTCATTATATATTGATATATGTAACCATAGTTACGCGCTTCGACTGAGTGTGTCAAATGCATGGTTGGGTGCGTGTAGTGTTTTTTCATTAATTTAATGTATTTCTAATGCATATTTTATATAAATATTAGGATTCGCCCCTCCTTCTCCATATAAACTTTAACTGTGCCAAATTTCATACTCCTCCGTCCGCGCAATTTTCGTAAAAAGAGGTACAAAGTTTTTGCTTCACGTATTAATATAAAGATAAGTAGCCTGTAATGTGTTTTGTGAAGACTTTTATTTATTGAATAAATATTTATTATATTATTATATTATACTAGTTTTCACCCGCGGCTTCGCTCGCGTAAATGTAGGTTAGGTTAGGTTTGCAACAGTTATTTTTTCTGGATGAAAGGTACCCTATGTCCTATTCTATACCCCTGACAACGTGTATGCAAAATTTCATGTTGATCCGTTGAGTAGTTAAGGCGTGAAAGCGTAACAAACAAACAAACAAACTCATTTTCGCTTTTATAATATTAGTTAGGATTATTTGAATTTCATTCGAATTGCTCGGCGTAGTGGCGAGGCGACCACTAAAAGACGCCATCCCCGCAGTCATTTATTCGAATTTCATTCGAATGACTAGGCGTAGTGGTAAGGCAACTACTTAAACCACTGCGCCATCCTGCTGTCACAGCGTATTCGAATTTCATTCGAATGAAAATACACACATCAATAACTAACTGACCCTAGCAATTTCGTCTGCGTCACATAAGAGAATTTTCCCCGTTTTGGCAAAATTTTTCATTGATGCACCGCTCCTATTGGTCGTAACGTGATGTTATATAGTTTACTTGTTTTCACCCGCGGCTTCGCTCGCGTAAATGTAGGTTATGTTAGGTTAGGTTTGCACAGTGGGGTGTGTGGCCAGAGAGAACCTCCTAGTGTGCCTGACGGTTGCTAGTGCTTTCCACATTTTTCGTGGATGGGAACGGCAGACGTTGGGCCGGTACACCCCGGGCAACACGGGTAATCATGTCCTTTCGGGGACATTATTACTCGTGGCTAATACTCTGGCACGCGCGTAGGGAACCCGAGGCATCTTGTCTCGGGGTTATCGGCCCGCGAGGACCGCGTTTGGGGGTCTCTCCACGTGCTCCTCTGATTAGCAGAGGACACGTGGATTTGAGACGGGGGGGATAGAGGAAGAAAACCTCTTTTAAAAATCATCAGTGGGGGCCGTAAGGCCAGGGCGGGGTGCGTAGGCGTCCTGCCCAGTCGGGCAGATTTGGGGCGGGTGGATCGGTCCAGCATGGATCCCCATCCGGCCCAATACGGGGAGGGGGGGATAGAGGGAGAAAACCTCTTTAAAAAATCACCAGTGGGGGCCGTACGGCTGGGGCGGGTTGCCTTGGCGTCCTGCCCAGTCGGGCGGTTTTGGGGCGGGTGGATCGGTCCGGCATGGACCCCCATCCGGCCCAACACGGGGGGATAGAGGAAGACAACCTCTTTAAAAAATTACTAGTGGGGCCGTCAGGCCGAGGTGGGAACCACAGGTTTCCTGCCCAGGTAGGCGCTCTTGGGGCGGGTGGATCAGTCCAGCATGGACCCCCATCCGGCCCAACCCGTAATCCTGAACTGATAGGACCGGGGGCCTTCGGGCTGCGAGGAAGAAAACCTCTATAAAAATAACCCAAAGCCTAAGCTTTGTGGCCCGGCGAGGGGCTGTATGGCTGGGGGGAACCCAGTCATTAGGGCCACCCAAATGAAAATATGAAAAATGAATGTTGGCAAAGGTTTGAAACTACTCCAGGAGAGTACCGGGTGCGCCGCACCCGGAGAATCCCTCACGGAGCCTTCTAGCTCCATCTGCCCCTCGTATTCTGGGGGGGGCAACCAACATCACAGTGCCGTGCCTCGCGAAACTTCAGGCACCAAAACCCCTGCGAAGGGGAATAAGGGGAAGGTTGGGGGGGGTATGCCCCCGCCAACAGTTGGGGATAGGGTCCCGGCCGTGCCAAGGACACGGTCGAGGTGTCGGGTGGCGGCGCAGGCTCGCAGCGACTCTATGTCGAGTGTGTTTAGCGCCGGCACCGGCACTGACATGGACGTCGGGTCGCGGGCGGGCTCGGGCTCTGAGGCCAGTCGGCCTCGGAGCCGGTGCTCGTCGGCGGCTCGACTGGAGAGTGAGGAGGGGAGGGATAGCCCAGCTTCCCTCGCCCTCAAGTTCCGAGTGACGCCCGGCGCTTCCGAGAAGCGCCGGAAGACGTCACATCACGCGCCGTCCGATTCTGGCTCGGACACGGAGGTGGAGGCAGTGGAAGGGACGCCCTGTGTGGGAAGGGCTGGTTCCCCGATGCCGCCTCCCTCCGCGAGGAAGCTCCTCGGGCAGGCAAAGGCTGCCCGAGACTTTCTGAAGAGGGCTGGGGTCCCGGATGCGTCCCCCTCCGGGGGAGACTCGGTTGCCGACCTCAGGCAACGGTTCGAGGCTGGCGGCGAGACCGTCCTGAGGGTGGCGGCCCGGTCCGGCAACCTGAAGGGGGGGTTCGTTCGGGACCTGAAGACTGCGACGGAGGACATGCGGGAGGTATTCTTTAAGATGTGGGGGCAGACCTCTTCCGACCTCCAGAGGCGCTGGAGGTCGGAGAATGAGGGGCTGCATAGGCAGCTGGCGGAGCTCCGAGCGGAGGTAGCGGCCATGAAGGCGGCCGCTACCACTGCCGCTAGGGCCGTCGCCGCAAAGGCGCCCTCGGCCGCCGCCAGGGCGCCTGCCAGGGGGCCGCGGGACGAGTTCCCGCCCCTTCCGCGGCGCACAGCGCAGCCCGTCGCTCCCGCGGAGGACCGGCGCCCCGCATGGGCGGAGGATTTGATGCGGGTCACGGTGGCTCAGGCGCGCAATGTTGTTGAGGCGTGCCTGGCCAACTATGGCCTCGCGCCAGTGCCAACCCCGGGCCCTCCGCTTGGGGGCCGCCCCCGAATGGTCGGGGGCACACCGGTTGGCCCGGCGCCCCCCGGCCAACCGGGGGCACGACAGATATCTGCCCCCTCACTGTCGGCCTCGGCTTCCTCTTCCAAGGGGAAAGGGAAGGGCAAGGGGAAGGCGATTGCCACTGTGGCGCCACCGCGAAAACCCGCCCCGGTGGCCTCTACCTCGGCTGAACAGCCGTGGACGGAGGTCACCGGGAGTAAGAGGAAGAAGAAGAAGGCCTTCCGGGCTGCCCCGGTCATGAGCAAGAAGAAGGGCCCCCGCCCGGCCGACCTGGTGGACCGCCGTCGTGGTGGAGCTGACGGAGGAGGGGCTCCGGAGAGGCGGCAGCTATGCAGGCGTCCTCCGGCAGGCAACTCAGGCCATGAAAGGCAACTCAGGCCATGAAAGGCAATCTCGCTGAGATGGGCCTTGCCGGAGGCGTCGTTTTTAAGGTTGCCGCCACTGGGGCCAGGATCTTAGAGGACCCAGGTGCCACCTCTGGCGACTAGGCGGACAGGGTAGCCGCTACAATTCGGTCCCTGTTTACGCCCGAGGAGGTCAGGGTCTCCCGCCCGGTGAAGTCCGCAGAAATGCGAGTAACCGGGCTGGACGACTCGGCCTCCTCCGAGGATGTCGCCGCTGTGGTGGCACATGCCGGAGCCTGCCCTCAGGAGCACGTGAGGGTGGGGGAGATGCGCCGCGGCGAGAGTGGCTTGTGCACGGTGGTGGTGCGCTGCCCCATCGCCGCGGCGAAGAAGGTGGCGGCCGGCCGTTTGCTGGTCGGGATGGTCTCGGCTCAGGTTAACCTTCTGGAGCCGAGGCCTAGGCGGTGCTACCGCTGCCTCGAACCGGGGCATGTGAGGCAGCAATGCACCGCTGAAACTGACCGCAGCGACCTTTGCTACCGCTGCGGCCAGCCCGGCCACAAGGCCGCCGCCTGCTCCGCTGCAAAATCTTCCTGCAGCATCTGTTCGGCTGCGGAAAGGCCAGCGGAGCACCGGATGGGGAGCAAATCTTGCTCCCCTCCAAAAATACGCAGGGCCAGAGGGGCGGTCGACGGGACTCCGGCCGCCCCGGCCCCTCCCCGCGCAGGGAGCAGTGGGACGGCGATGGACACATAATTAATTTTGGCCCATCGCCTCCTACAGGCGAACGTTGGCCGCTCCGCCAGGGCGCAGGATATCTTGCTGCAGCACATGGCGGAGTGGTCAATAGAAATCGCTGTGGTCGCCGAGCCTTACTGCGTCCCCAGCCGACACAACTGGTTTGGGGACCTCGGGGGCTTGGCGGCCATTGTTTCGTCTGGTCCCTCGCTCCTGGTGATGACAGACAGGGGCGAGGGGTATATATGTGTTGATTGGGAGGGAACCGTCCTGATCGGGGTGTATTTCTCTCCGAACCGGCGCCTCGCCGAGTATGAGCGATTTTTGGGCGCGGTGGGGGCCGTGATTAATCGGTACCCATCGCGTCCGGTCGTGGTGGCGGGGGACTTCAATGCCAAATCAACGGCTTGGGGATCCCCTGTCACCGACGCTCGCGGCGACGCGCTGGAGGAGTGGGCGATTGCGACCGGCCTCGTCGTTCTTAATCGGGGGTCGGTCGCCACATGCGTGCGCTGGCAGGGCGAGTCCATTGTGGACATCTCGTTCGCTAGCCCTGCCGTAGCGCGCCGCGTCCGGGACTGGCAAGTGCTGGTCGGGGCGGAGTCTCTGTCAGACCACCGTTACGTGCGGTTCGACATCTCCGCCTCGCCAGCGATCCCGGACGATCGCCCGAGGAGAGTGCACACACCGTCGTCCCCACGATGGGCGTTGAAACGTCTCGATGCAGACGTGTTGGTGGAAGCCTCCATCGTGCAGGCCTGGACCCCGATAGTCGAAGGGCCTGTGGAGGTTGAGCAAGAAGCGGAGTGGTTCCGGGGCGCGATGACGCAGATTTGCGACGCGTCAATGAATGCTGCGTCCGAGGCGTCAGGTGTACTGGTGGTCTGACGACATCAGCCGGAAACGCGCCGCGTGCATTGCGGCGCGTCGCCAGTACACTAGGTACCGCCGACGCAGGCGGTACCGTGACCCGACCGTGGAGGCACGGCTGCGGGACGCGTACAAACAGCGGAAGTACGCCCTGCAGTCCGCCATCAGCGAGGCCAAAACCCAAAGATGGGAAGAGTTCCTGGGGACTCTCGAGGCAGATCCGTGGGGCCGTCCGTACAAGACGGTCAAGGGCAATTTGCGCCCCTGGGCCCCGCCGGTCACCGAGAGTCTCCAGCCCCGGCAATTGGAGGGTGTGATCTCCGCTCTCTTTCCTTCGAGGGCGGAGCACACGCCTCCCGTAATGGCACCACCCGAAATTGAGGAGGGCGGTGCCGATGCCGGGACGCCAGAAGTTACAATGGCGGAGCTCGGCGCGGCGGTGATGCGGCTTCGGGGCAAAAACACCGCCCCGGGGCCGGACGGAATTCCTGGCCGCGCCTGGGTTTTGGCCTTCGACGCCCTAGGGGACCGGCTCCTCAGGCTGTTCAGCGCCTGTTTGGAGTCGGGACGGTTCCCTTCCATGTGGAAGACGGGCAAGCTGGTCCTCCTGAGGGAGGGCCACCCCGCGGATTCTCCCTCCGCGTACCGCCCCATAGTGCTGTTGGATGAGGTGGGCAAGCTCTTTGAGCGCGTAGTTGTTGCCCGCCTCTCCAAGCACCTGGTGCGGGTGGGCCCCGACTCATCCGAACGCCAGTTCGGATTCCGGGAGGGCCGATCGACGATTGACGCGATCAGCAGCGTCAAGGCCCTCTCGGAAGAGACGGTCGCTTCGCGCGGGGTGGTATTGGCGGTGTCCTTGGACATCGCCAACGCTTTTAACACCCTGCCGTGGGCGACTATTAGGGAGGCGCTCCGATTTCATGGGGTGCCTCCCTATCTACGCCGAATAGTCGGGGACTACCTGCACCAGAGGAGTGTGTTTTGTGTGGGGCGGAACGGAGAGACGTTCCGGAGGGAGATGTCGTGCGGTGTTCCACAGGGTTCGGTTCTGGGTCCGATACTGTGGAACATCGGCTACGACTGGGTGCTGCGGGGCGCCCTGCCCCCGGGCGTCGGCGTTACCTGCTACGCCGACGATACGCTGGTTACGGCCCGGGGAGAGGATTACGGGGCAGCTGCCCGTCTTGCCACGGCTGGAATGGCCCTGGTTGTCGGCAGGATTAGGATGTTGGGACTGGAGGTGGCGCTGGAAAAGTCCGAGGCCCTTTTATTTCACGGGCCTCGGCGAGCGCCGCCTCCCGATGCCCACATCATCGTTGGAGGGGTCCGCATCGGGGTGGAGCCGAGCATGAAATACTTGGGGCTCCACCTCGACGGCCGCTGGAACTTTCGCGTCCATTTTAGCCGCCTGGCCCCCCGCCTGATGGCGGCAGCGGGAGCGCTTAACTCTCTGCTGCCGAATATCGGGGGGCCGAGTGTCGTCTGCCGCCGCCTCTATTTGGGGGTGGTGCGGTCGATTGCCCTTTACGGAGCGCCCATCTGGGCTGGCGCCCTAGGTCGCCAAAATATCGCCCTCCTCAGGAGACCTCAGAGGGCGATGGCGATCAGGGTGTCACGGGCGTACCGCACCGTCTCCTTTGAGGCGGCGTGCGTTTTGGCGGCATCGCCGCCCTGGGATTTGGAGGCGGAGGTTCAAGCGTCAGTGTATTACTGGCGCGCTGACCTCCGGCTCCAGGGTGAGGAACCCACGCACAGGGCGGTGGAGACGCGAAGGTCCCAGGCTCGACTGGTCCTCGAGGCGAAGTGGGAAAGAAGACTGGCCCAGCCCCGCTACGGGGTGAGGACCGTCGAGGCTGTCCGTCCGGTACTAAAACAGTGGACGGACAGACGGCGCGGACCGCTCACCTACCGGCTTACTCAGGTGCTCTCTGGACACGGCTGTTTCGGAGAGTACCTCTGCAAGATAGCCGGTAGGGAGCCTACAACCAGGTGTCACCATTGTGAGGAGTGTGACCAGGATACGGCGCAGCACACGCTGGAGGAGTGCCCGGCGTGGGCCGCGGAGCGCTGTGCCCTGGTCGCTGTGATTGGCCCCGACCTCTCGTTGCCGACCGTCGTATCCAAGATGGTCGGCGACGACAGGTGCTGGGGCGCAATGAGGTCCTTCTGCGAGTCTGTCATCTCGCAGAAGGAGGCGGCGGAGCGGGAGCGTGAGGACGATCCTTACGCCCCGGAAGTCCGCCGCCGGAGGAGGGGGCGCAGGAGACGCGCTTATGTCGCTCTCCTGCCCCCCACTTAAGGGTTCCGGGTGGCAAGGCCTCTGGGGGGCCTGCCACCCGTAAACTAAGAACCCCGAGAGGGCGCGCGCGGTGTTCCTGCGCGCCTTCCAACGTCGAAAGGGGAGAGCGGTGAAGCTCTCCCCTGGGGACAAGAGGGGGTCGGATCCTAAAAAAAAAAAATGACCCGGCCCGCACCCACACGGCGGGGCCTGCTATGGATGACTCAATTCTTTTAAGAGCTCCCAACAGGCCCCCCAATGGATGAGAGAGGGAACACCCCAGGTTTTTTTAGTGGGTACACCAGCGCGTTTCTTGCTGGGGAGTCCCACACGCCCCGCCGGTGCCGTCCCCTAGCCGGCGGGTAGTGCATGAAGCATTTTTCCTGGGTACCAAAAAAAAAAAAAAAGGTTTGCAACAGTTATTTTTTCTGAATGAAAGGTACCCTATGTCCTATTATGTACCCCTGACAACGTGTATGCAAAATTTCATGTCGATGGGTTGAGTAGTTAAGGCGTGAAAGCGTAACAAACAAACAAACTCATTTTCGCATTTATAATATTAGTTAGGAAGTTAGGATAGCGTCCCTCGATAAATGTTCTATCCAACACTAAAATATTTTTTCAATTCGAACCAGTAGTTCCTGAGATTAGCGCGTTCAAACAAAGAAACAAACTCTTCAGCTTTATAATATTAGTATAGATACATACCTTTTTCTTGGATCCGTTGAGGTATTCCTTGTACATCTCAGATCTTAGGTACCGTGAGTAGCTGTCTGACTTCATCAAATGGTAAACATGAGCCTGAAAATAAATAGAATATATATATATAATATTAATATTCTACCACATACACACAACACCATCTAGTCCACACTAAGCAGAGCTTGTACTATGGGTACTAGACAATGGATAAACATACATATATACTTTTTTTATGTAAATACATACATATTATACATAGAAACACCCAGACCAAAACAAAAACATGTTCATGCACACAAATGTTTGACTTGTGCGGGAATCGAACCCGCGACCTCAGGCGTGGCAGTCGGTTACACTAACCACTACGCCATCGAGGCTATACAACTCAGGCGTGATTCTCCCCCAAGGGGTAGGGAAAGGGAAAAAGCAGCGATTGCCTAGTGAGAGACCGTTGAACTGCTACGCAGAGGGCTCTAGTCCCTAAGGCACGCACCTCTGATTTTCCAAGTTATGTGCGAATTAAATAGTCTATGGTGGTCTACTATAGTTTGTAAGTAGCGATAGCTCAGTAGGGAGACCAACAGACTGCAATGCAGAGGGTCTCGTGTTTGAACCCACGTCGCGCACCTCTGACTTTCGGATGTTATATGACTTTTCGAAATTATGTGTGTATTGATTGACAATTATCGCCTGCTCGTGCCTCGGAGAGCACGTTAAGCCGTCGGTCCCGGCTGCCATGAACATCTATGGCAGTCGTTATTGGGAAGTTAGTGCCCTCAAATATTCTGACACTGGTCTAGCCTTAGGGTATCGTTAGCCTTCGGGTTGCGGAGGTCAGATGGCAGTCGCTCCGTATAAAATCTGATATCCAGTCAAATCCGGTTAGACTAGAAAGCCGACCCCAAGTAACTTGGGAATAATAAAGGCTAGGGAGAAGAGAGAAGAGAGAGGTGGTCTACTACAGTTTAAGCTGTTACTAAGATTTTAATCACAGAAAAATCTGATAACATTTTGCTCAAACTGGGAATCGTATTAGAGACCTCAAACGTAGCATTTGCGTACACTACCGACACGCTTCTTCTTCTCCGTGGCCTTTATTATTCCCAAGTCACTTGGGGTCGGCTTTCTAGTCTAACCGGATTTGACTGGATATCAGTTTTTACACGGAGCGACTGCCATCTGATCTCCGCAACCCGAAGGCTAACGATACCCTAAGGCTAGACCAGTGTCAGGATATTATAGAGCACTGACTTCCCAATAACGACTGCCATAGATGTTCATGGCAGCCGGGGCCGACGGCTTAACGTGCTCTCCGAGGCACGGAGCAGGCGATAATTGTCAATCATACATACATACATAGATTCACGCCTGTTTCCCAGAGGGGTAGGCAGAGACTACGGATTTCCATTTGCTACGATCCTGACACACTTATCTGGCTTCATTCACTTTCATCACATTCCTCATACACGCCCGTCGGTTCAAGGAGCTCTTAACCTGGCCTTTGTCCAGAACGTCTCCCATCTGATCGCACGTTCACCTAGGATTTCCTCTTGCGACTGTTCCATTCACTGTTCCAATATCCACATAATTTCGAAAAGTCATATAACTTCCGAAAGTGCGCGACGTGGGTTCGAACCCGAGACTCTCTGCATTGCAGTCTGTTGGTCTCCCCACTGAGCTATCGCTGCTTTGCTTGTAACCCTGTAAGAGATGTAATAGTATACTACGTAAACTCAAACTCACTTGTGCTTGATCGAAGCAATATCGGTCAGCTGTCCCAGATTCCACTTTCACTCGAGTCAATTCCCTGAAAAAAAATCAACGGGTTGCACTCCGGGAATGCCGGCAGAAGTGAAAACTTGAATATTAACGTTGTGCATTTTTGATATTTTGGAATGGTTAGGGAATAATTTTGCACGAATTGCTTTAATTATCAGTATAAAAGTACTATCATTTATGTGGTAAAATACAATATTCATTTATTGCGCTATCGTACACAAACATGACAATTCTCCCTCCGTCTTACGAATTTTCGATCAGGTCACGTGTCCTGACGCGAGTTTAACATTTTTTACCCATCACAAAAAAAGTGCACAACGCCACTAAAGAGTTTTCACTTCAATAATAGAATATACAAATTTGGGAGATAAATGGGTCATTAATCTGTCAAGTTTTAGAATACTAGACAGATATCATTAAAAATCTATTGTGTCTGAATACTAATTGTCTATTGTGCCACCGGTATGCCGGTTAGGTAGGTTAACTAACATATTTCAAGAAACGAGTTTTTTGAGTAGTAGAGCCTCGCTGATTTCAGCATGAATGGGCCGGCTCGACCGGGGAAGGACTACCCTCTCACAGAATATCGACGTGAAATACCAGTATTCATACTGTTGTGTTTCGTTCGGTGAGTGAGAGTGCCGGAGGCCCAATCACCCCTTTACCCGCTTCCCGTTCCTTCTCCTTCCCACTTCCTTTCCTAAGGGGTCGGCAATGCGCAAGTGATGCCTCTGGTGTTGCAGGCGTCCATAGGCTACGGTGACCACTTACCATCAGGTGGGCCGTATGCTTGTTTGCCACCTTAGTCGTATAAAAAAATAAATATCGGGGGGGTATATCGACAATGCTGAGTCGAATGGCGTGGACCGCGAGTATCTAGCTCTTACGGCTCTTGAGTTGAAAGATGGTATAACGTGACCTTGAGATCAAAGGTCATAGTCATTTCGGGGATATATCGACTATGCTGAGTCGAATGGCGTGGACCGCGAGTCTCTAGCTCTTACGGTTCTTGAGTTGAAAGATGGTATCACGTGACCTTGAGATCAGAGGTCGAAGGTCATAGTCATTTCGGGGTATATCGACTATGCTGAGTCGAAGGGCGTTGACCGCGAGTTTCTAGCTCTTACGGTTCTTAAGTTGAAAGATGGTATAACGTTACCTTAAGATCAAAGGTCATAGTCATTTCGGGGGTATATCGACTATGCTGAGTCGAATGGCGTGGACCGCGAGTCTCTAGCTCTTACGGTTCTTGAGTTGAAAGATGGTATCACGTGACCTTGAGATGAGAGGTCATAGGTCATAGTCATTTCGGAGGCATATCGGCTATGTTGAGACGAATGGCGTTGGCCTCTCTAGCTCTTACGGTTCTTGAGTTGAAAGTTGTATAACAGACAGACAGACAGACAGACAGGCAGATTGACAGACAGATGGACAGACAGACAGACAGACAGATAGACAGACGGACGGACGGATAAAGCTGTTGTATAAGCGTTTTTTCGAACTCTAAAAAGGTAAGGCACCTGCTGGCGGCGTCGATATTGATGGGTGAGGGCGCGTCGGACGCGAGGTACTCCTTCCATATTTCTTTAGCGCGAGCGGCCACGCGACGGATGGGTAACGCCTTCAATTCTTGCACTGCCAACCAAAATCTGGAACATACATTGTGTACCTTAATATACATATAATATATTAGCCTTATATATAAACTGTTCCACTGCTGGGCACGGGCCTCTTCTCAGTGTGAGAAGGATAAGGCCATAGTCCACCACTCTGGCCCAGTGCGGGTTGGCAGACTTCACATATCTTCGAGAACATTATGTAGAACTCTCAGACATGCAGGTTGCCTCACGATGTTTTCCTTCACCGTTAAGAAATCAGAGACCACAATGTCACCAACACCAAATACAGAAATATATAGAAATGTTTGTATGATCAAAATGTTGTCAATTAATATCTATATATTAGCTAAGTAATCTATAATAAAGAATATTCTAAAACTTAAAATGCACTAAAAGGTTAATAAATAATTGCATATTCTTGTGAATAATTTCGTGGACTCCCGCTTACGAATTGTGAACCCTCATTTTTTGTCACGCCAACGTAGACCCCCGTCGAGTTTTCCGTGGTCCCCTGGGGGTCCACTTGGACCACTTTGGGAACTAATGATTTAGGCTCTATCCGAGATTCAAACTCGAGACCTTAGCAACTTACTGCCACGGCGCCACCTTGAACTAATTGTCATACTATCTATGACGAGGCAGTCACACTTACTACAAGAAAATCACCTCGTAAAATAGACCTTAGAATAATTAGTATATAGGGTCCTTTAAATGGTCTTAAATCGCAAGGGGAAGATCTAGGCGAACGTTTCTCGATCAGATCGGAGACGTTCTGGACAAAGGCCAGGTTAAGAGCTCCTTGAACCGACGGGCGTGTATGAGGAATGTGATGAAAGTGAATAAAGCCAGAGAAGTGTGTCAGGATCATAACAACTAGAAATCCGTAGTCTCTGCCTACCCCTCTGGGAAACAACAGGCGTGAATCTATGTATGTATGTAAATGGTCTTACTTGAGATTCTCTCCACTGAATTCTTTTGAGAGGAACTTGGCGAAGTGTTCCTTGCCCGCGTTGTCCTGCAACAACTCGCGGAGACTGAACGACCAACGACGCACACGCCGTAATGGGAGAGGCTCTTTACTGTAATGTACAATATTATATTTAATTTATTCATTTATACACATATACACACAAAAAAGAACATGGCACATAATGACAATAATAAAATTACATTATTATATTGTTCGTTACTAGTGATCCGCCCCGGCTTCGCACGGGTAATACAAAACCTTAACAAACTATACATCTAAACCTTCCTCATGAATCACTCTGTCTATTGGTGAAAACCGCTAAACCATTCAACTGATTTAGATGACTTTGGTACAGATATAGTTTAAAACCTGGGGAAGGACATAGGCTACTTTTTAACCCCCGACGCAGAAACGACGGGGTGTTATAAGTTTGACGCGTGTGTGTGTGTGTGAGTGTGTGTGTGTATGTGTGTGTGTGTGTGTGTGTGTGTGTGTGCGTGTGTGTGTGTGTGTGCGTGTGCGTGTGCGTGTGCGTGTGCGTGTGTGTGTGTGTGTGTGTGTGTGTGTCTGTGGCATCGTAGCTCCCGAACGGATGAACCGATTTTGATTTTGTTTTTTTGTTTGAAGTGTGAATTAGTTGGAAGTGTTCTTAGTTATGTTTGATGAAAATCGGTCCAAGATGGCCGCCGCCACAAAATGGCGAATTACTATTTTTATTATTTTGTGTCGGGAGTTTTTCAAATTTTAATTATTGATGTAGGTACCACGCGGGCGGAGCCGCGCGCTGAAGCTAGTAAGTTACATAAATACTGATACAAATTTTAGTCCATAAGGTATTTATCTATGCGTCTATGACACGCGAAATAAATGGTTATTATTATTATTATAATATAAGATAGGATTGTGTAGACCTATGTACAAAATTGTATTGTAAGTTATTTTGTTGTTAGTTTCGTTTAATAATAACCTATACTAATATTACCTTAGATAGCAAACTAACGTGGAAACCTCATGTAGACAAAGTCATAGTAAAGGCCCAGCGGGTCTTTGGCATGATTCGATCTACTTATGGGAAGACCTGGGGGCTAAAGCCCAAGGTCATCAAGTGGCTATACATGATGATGATAAGACCCATACTCACATATGGAAGCATTGTCTGGTGGCCAAGAACCAAACTAGCTACATGCAGGAACGCGCTGTCGAAGGTGCAGCGATTGGCCTGCATGGCTATAACAGGGGCGTTTCCGACCACGCCAACGGCAGCGTTAGAGGTCCTGCTGGATCTAATGCCGCTACACATTGTTGTCGAGTCAGAGGCGATAAAGGCGCTACATAGGCTATCTGTGCATGGGCTGTGGAGCGTCAATATGCCGGTAACTCGACACACAAAATTGGAGATCTCAAAAGATCTCAAAAGGATTATGAGCATGGGATGCGACAAAATGCAACCATTGCACATATTCAAAAAGAATTTTAAGATAAAGGTCCCCACGAGGGACGAATGGAGACAAGGTTTACAATCCCCTGACAAGGGTTGTCTCAACTGGTTCACTGATGGTTCCAAAATGGAAACAGGATCGGGCGCTGGTATCTATGCCAACGACTGTAAGGTGAGCCAAAGCATGGGCAAATATGCAACGGTCTTCCAAGCGGAAACCTATGCTATAATTGCCTGTGCTCAGGAGAATATCAACAGTGGTGTCACTGACAAGACTGTGTATATTCTCAGTGACAGTCAAGCTGCTCTCAAGGCTCTGGACTCGTGTAGGGTGGACTCCAGACTGGTCCTGAACTGTGTTAAGCTCCTTAACAAACTAGGCAGGAAGAACACAGTCAGACTGGTGTGGGTTTCAGGGCATGCGGGAGTGCAGGGCAATGAGGAAGCTGATGAATTAGCCAGAAAGGGCTCGGAGCAACTGTTTGTGGGCCCCGAGCCATTCGTGGGACTCTCTGAGAGCACCGTAAAGGCAGCTTTGAATGCTCACGGCAATGAAAAACACAGGCTAGAGTGGATGGCCCTTAGGGGTCTGGAACACTCCAAGAAATTCATTGCAAATGGACCCACAGGCTTCACCCGGAGGTTCTGCGGGTATAGCAAGAGTCAAATGCGCCTGCTCACAGGAGCGTTCACTGGCCATTTTGGCACCAAAGACTTCCTGTGCAGATTGAGATTGACACACGACTCGATCTGCAGAGCCTGTGGTGAACAGGACGAGTCCATATCGCACCTACTGTGTGAATGCGACGCGTTGGCTGGACTTAGGATGGGTCTGATGGGATTGGCATATCCAAACCCTGAAGACTTTAGGCTTCTCCCTCTGAATTGTACACTGCAGCTAATGCAGTACATTCATAAGGAGATAGCTAAGAGATGAATCTTGGGGCTGACACAAAAGATCCCACTGGGTCGAAGTGTCGCCGGTCAGTACAGACTGGCCCCCACACACAAGATAAGATAAGATACTAATATTATAAAGAAGAGCACCGATAGCTCAGTGGGGAGACCAATAGACTGCAATGCAGAGGGACTCAGGTTCGAACCCACGTCGCGCACCTCTGACTTTCGGAAGTTATATGACTTTTCGAAATTATGTGCGTATTGATTGACAATTATCGCCTGCTCCGTGCCTCGGAGAGCACGTTAAGCCGTCAGTCCCGGCTGCCATGAACATCTATGGCAGTGGTTATTGGGAAGTCAGTGCCCTCTAATATCCTGACACTGGTCTAGCCTTAGGGTATCGTTAGTCTTCGGGTTGCGGAGGTCAGATGACAGCCGCTCTGTGTAAAAACTGATATCCAGTCAAATCCGGTTAGATTAAAAAGCCGACCCCAAGTGACTTGGGAATAATAAAGGCAAGGGAGAAAAAAAAAACAGGATTTTAGACCTTAAGGTATCCATGGAATATTACAGGCGACAGTACATGTTTTAAAATGACTCTAAAGTCTGAGCAGGATTTTTTTGTTAGGATGACAATGTTACATATACATTCAGCGGCATCTATTAAATTAGTAGATGGTATAGATAACGTACCACTGTTTCTCCTGGTCCCACATTTCGGTAGTATCGCTGATCCATGGATTGGGCCACTCCGGAGGCGTGAGAAGCGCATCATACTCTATATATTGCTCGCAGTACGCTATGAACCTGGAAAATATAATATAATATAGGTAATTGAGCGTGTAACAGGAAGGTGTGGTCAACTTTACACACACAATTTTATTGCACAATAATAATAATAAATAATAATAATATTCCACCACATACACACAACACCATCTAGCCCAAACTAAGCAGAGCTTGTACTATGGGTACTAGACAATGGATAAACATACATATATACTTATTTTTTTGTAAATACATACATATTATACATAGAAACACCCAGACCAAGACAAACACCCATGTTCATGCACACAAATGTTTGACTTGTGCGGGAATCGAACCCGCGACCTCAGGCGCAGCAGTCGGTTACACTAACCACTACGCCATCGAGGCCGTCTAAATTAATAAAATAAATTTCAATATCATAGAATTGAGAAGGCCGTAGAATTGAGAAACTTTTCAAGCATACTACACAGCATAAGACGACACAAGAAAACGCCACCAGTTCTAACAGAAGCAGAGTCGAGCGACAGTGATTAAAATTCCATTTATAAGAATAGATTTAAGTCATGATGATCTGACCAAGATTATGTCTGGACTTTAAAAGACACCTTTCTTCTCAGAGTAGTCAGATACGAAACGCCGCCCGGCCTCATCTAGTTTTCAAAATGTGATTGACATGTAAAAGTGTTTCTACAAACCTACCTACAGAAAAAAATAAATAATAATATGGTGAAATTTATAGATAAAGATATTTATTTTGTAAAACATGAGTAACAATTTAGTAGGTACATGGTGGTCAGTTTTAAAATAAGATCTGCATGTTTTGCCACTTGTGGCGTACAAAAATTATATTTGAATGCACGAGACATCAAAGAAACTAGAAATTAAACGTTATTAAACTTATTACTAGATTATAAGTTTAGCATTTTAATTTTTGTAATCATTATCATCATTCATTCACACATCTCTCGGCCGGGAATATGTACGACTCATACATCGTACATGACACGCGCGCCCCCTTCACATCAGCAGTTTTACGTCGCCTCATACATACATACATAGATAGATTCACGCCTGTTTCCCAGAGGGGTAGGCAGAGACTACGGATTTCCATTTGCTACGATCCTGACCCACTTCTCTGGCTTCATTCACTGTCATCACATTTCTCATACACGCCCGTCGGTTCAAGGAGCTCTTAATCTGGCCTTTGTCCAGAACGCCTCCGATCTGATCGAGAAACGTTCGCCTAGGTTTTCCTCTTGCGACTGTTCCATAACATAAGCTCTGTATATAAACTGCTGGGCACGGGCCTCTTCTCAGTGTGAGAAGGGTTAGGCCATAGTCCACTACGCTGGCCCAGTGTGTAATTTGACTTTGAGAACCAAGTGTAATTCAGCTAATATTACATGACCGATCTTGCTAACATTAAAATTTCTTCCCTAGAAGCGAGCGCGAAGTATTACGATTTATCTCCTTGATGCTTCAATATACTGTTCCATGTTGAAATTAAACTACTTTAAACGGCTTTTATCGCGATGTTTATTTGAAACTTTATTACAAAATTTTTAAAAACTGTTACACTACTATTACTATTAAACTTTACTAATTTAAAGCTAATTAAATTATTGAAACTATTAAAACTATTTATACTATTACTATACTATTATTCTATTTATATTTGTGTTTACACTTTCCCCGACGTTTCGGTTGCCAAACAGCAGCCATGGTCACGGGGAGACTAAGATGGTAGTTGTCCCAATGTTCCAGTGTAGTTATTTCAATGTACCCGAACATAATTTAATCATGGGTGTTTCTATTTACACAGAATGAGCTCAAAGTATCATGAAGTCTAGCTGTGGTTTGCTTCTTCTTGGGTTTGACTATTTGAATTACTGGATCCCAAGCTGGTGGTACATTTAAAGTAGTTTAATTTCAATGAATAACATTCGCGTAGACAGAAGACAATATACTGTTCTATGCTTCGATCTTAAATCTCCATTGCTTCGTGCATACATAAGTGTAATGACGTAGCGACCTATCTTCCGACTGCTTCTATCTACCATTCTACGCTTCGATCCTAGACCCCTACCTCTTTATACAAGATTAGTTAACGTATAATAATTAATAGGTCCAACATAATTTAACTGTACTTGTATCATTTACCACTTAATTTTAGTGTGTATTAGAAATAAAAAAAGATACAAGTCACAGGTTTTTAAGAATTACTTTAAATCTATAATATTAAGCACAAAAAATTGTATGCACAATGAAAGTTCATGTTTTTATCTACAAAAGAAGGTACTTAAGTTTAACCTAGCCCATTTAGATCGCAAACTAGAATTTTTTTATCTTGTTTCTGTTCTCCTGTAAAGTGACGATTTTTTACTTGTATCACTTATCACAGGAGGCACAGAATTGTACTTACATCTGCGCGACCTTGCTAACTTTAACGTTTCGTCTCTCTAGTCGAGCTCGCAGCATGGCCACTTGTCTCCTGGCCGCTTCGATCTGTTGTTCGATGCTCTTGTTCTTGTCTTTAGCGTGGACACCGGTGCCGTTCGTGTCTTTCATCACTGTTATGTCTGGTTGGGATGTCTCACCTGAATGAAAAATAAAGATATACCTACGAGTCAAAATAAAATCTAAATTATAATACAATGAACCATCTGTAATCCGACTTAGCTACCATTTGTTGCCGCAACAACTCTTTATTCTACTTATAATTGTGTTTAATTAATATAATATTAATATTCTATCACATACACACAACACCATCTAGCCCAAACTAAGCAAAGCTTGTACTATGGGTACTAGACAATAATAATAATATAATAATAATAATAAATTTTATTTCAGAATTACTTCCATATTTAGTTAGTAACAGTGTTCTTAACCTAGTGTTAGTGGAAATATTTATAAACTTAAAAATAATATTCACAAAGGTAGCGTGTCAGGCGCTTGCTTTCGCTTATTTTTTTGTAAATACATACATATTATACATAGAAACACCCGGACCAAGACAAACACCCATGTTCATGCACACAAATGTTTGACTTGTGCGGGAAGCGAACCCGCGACCTCAGGCGTGGCAGTCGGTTACACTAACCACTACGCCATCGAGTCGTCTAAATTGTATTTTATTATACTATTAGTAACCTATGTGGTCATTAGTAACCCATGTAGTACTCTTTGTGGCAATAAAGAATGTTTTCTTTTTTCTTACATAACATTTATTTCGGCAAATCTTCACTAATATAATGCACGAGCTTTTGCTCGCGGCTCCGCTCGCGTAAAAGTAGGTAAAGTTGACACTTTCCGTACAATAATTAGTTTATGTTCAATCAACTAGGTATCGCTATAATCGGTGCGCTGTGAGGCCATTTGCGGTCTATATATTTCCTTCAGTAACAACAAAAATCAACTATATTATTCTTAGCAGACGGTCTCGGGTTCGAACCCACGTCGCGCACCTCTGACTTTCGGAAGTTATATGACTTTTCGAAATTATGTGCGTATTGATTGACAATTATCGCCTGCTCCGTGCCTCGGAGAGCTCGTTAAGCCGTTGGTCCCGGCTGCCATGAACATCTATGGCAGTCGTTATTGGGAGAGTGTCGACACAAAAGATCCCACTGGGTCGAAGTGTCGCCGGTCTGAACTGACTGGCCCCCACATAAGATAAGATAAGATAACTAGATATTATTCTTACCGTTTTCCTTGATGGCTTTCTCAGAGTTCTTTTGTATTTCTTCCTCGCTTTCTTGTGGGTTAGTAATAGTCACTATCGGATTACTCTGTAAGAAAACAAAAATAATAATTAAAATCGAATAGGTATCTTATTTATTCTATACTAGCTTTTGCCCACAGCTTCGTTCGCGTTAATTTAGAATTTAACAGTCAATTCGGGTTGTACTCTGCTTATAATAATATAATTCAATCATGATTCGAAAGACACGTGGCGCCATCTATTATCATAAGAACGTTATTATTGTCTTCCTCGGGAACATTAATTTTTTTCGGGATGAATGGTAGCCTATGTCCGTTTCGGTATACCTGTCAACGTATATGCAAAATTTCAGGATGATCGGTTCAGTGGTTTAGGCGTGAAAAGGTAATAAACAAACAAAACAAATCAAATCAAAATTAAAAGTAGTTTAAGACGGCGCCGAGCTTAAGACAGATAATGACAGAGCTCGAGCGGCGCATATTCAAATCGGCGCTCGGCCGCCATAGTAAAATTGTATGGAGGATTTGAAGTGCTTTTTTGACTTTGCTTTTTTGATATGTATCTTTGTCAACCAATAACTTAAATATTTGGCACGGACATATTGTAATATAACTATTGCAAATTTACATAATTTTGTAGGCGAAAATATTAATTATTTTCAGTTTTTTACACGGAGTAATTGTAAACACATTCATTGTTATGGTAAATGTATATTTTATATTTGTATTAAACAAAAAGTGTTGATTTTATTTACTTAAGTGTGACCGCCTGTTTTGGCACATTTCGCGCAGGCGCAGTCTTAAGTTATGTTAGTAAGTATATAGCCTATGACACACGGTGATAATACAGCTTTCAAATAGTGAAAAAAGCCTTACTTTCAAGTTTTGTTGTAGTATTGACTCCCACAGCAACGCACGGTTGTTTATTAACCGGTAACTCATTACTGGTAAATCCTTACCATGGCCACGCAATTTTCTCTATCACTCTAACTTCTGTAGGATGGCAGAGAACCCAGTTGACCTACTTTTAATTTAAGCGGTAACACACGACTGGTAAATTCTTACCTTGTTGTTTACCTTCAATTTGTGTTGCAATAATAGCCCTTACGGTAACGCAAGGTACTTTATCTAGTCTACTTCAGCTCTACCCGGTAACACACGACTGGTAAACGGTTACCTTACTGCTTACCTTCAATTTGACCTTTAATAATAGCGCCAACGGTAACGCAAGGTACTTCCTCCAATTTACTCCAAGTTTACCGGTAAATCATGACTGGTAAATCCTTATCTTGTTGTTTACTTTCAATTTGAGCACCAGTAATAGAAACGGTACCACGGTAACGCATGGTACTATTGGTACTTATACATGGTACCGTGCTAACCAGTAACCCATGACTAGTAAACCCTTACCTTGTGCAGCGATAGCTCAGTGGGGAGACCAACAGACTGCAATGCAGAAGGTCTCGCGTTTGAACCCACGTTGCGCACCTCTGACTTTCGGATGTTATATGACTTTTCGAAATTATGTGCGTATTGATTGACGATTATCGCCTGCTCCGTGCCTCGGAGAGCACGTTAAGCCGTTAGTCCCGGCTGCCATGAACATCTATGGCAGTCGTTATTGGGAGAGTGTCGACACAAAAGATCCCTCTGGGTCGAAGTATCGCCGGTCTGCACTGACTGGCCCCACATAAGAAAAGATAAGATAAACCCTTACCTTGTTGCTTATTTTCAAATTATGCTGCAATAATACCCCACACGGTAACGTAAGGTACTTACCACAGTCTAATTCAACTTTAACCAGTAACTCATGACTGGTAAATCCTCACCTTCAAGTAATGCTGCAGTAATAACACCGTACTTTTTCAAGTCTACTCTAACTTTACCTGGTAACACATGACTGGTAAACCCTTACCTTGTTGCTTACCTTCAAGTTATGCTGCAGAATCAGCTCCTGGCACTGCCGGAGACGCTTCGCCTTCAAAGCGTTAATGCGGGAGAGTTTCTTTGGATCCATTTCTGTAGTGTTCACGCAGCCAGGCTGAAAGTATACCATGGGGGTATTATTCTGGCTGTAGGTACTAGGTATTAGGCGATAGCCTAATAGGAGGCCTTGAATGCAGTAGGCATTACTTGGCAGAAGTCAATTGTAATAAAATTATTGGGAAAAGAGGAACCCGCCAAGCACCCTCGCAAAAGCAGAATACTGCAAGTTTGAGTACGCCCGGATTCCACGTCGTGACTGTCTTTATTCAGACGTTTCTATTGCAATGGTTGTGGCGGGCAAGGGTCCGTGGCGGATTCCTCTCTGTCTAATAAATTTTTTAATAAGGACCGTTAAACTGCCACGCAGAGGTCCTTAGTTTCATGCCAAGACACGCGCCGCTGTCTCTTCGAAGATATGAGTGTATTAATTAGATAATTATCGCTTGTTTTAACGGTGAAGGAAAACATTAGCGCTTTATATCATATAGCTCGATGCGCCTCTGGATACAGAGGTGTATCGATAGTTTACGATATACTAGCCAAAATACATGAAATCGATTTGCGGGGCGTGAGGTTAAAGTTGCAGTGGATTCCATCACATATCGGTCTTCAAGGTAACGAGGAGGTTGACAAATTGGCAAGAAAAGCAGCAGTAGACGGAAATTATATCTGTATTTCACCACACTACACAGAGTTGTTATCAAAATACAAAACACATTGTTATGACAAATGGAAAGAATATTTCGATGAAACATCCATAGAAAAGTGTATTTGGTATAAAACGTTGCAATGTGAACCTCCTCGCATACCTTGGTTTCATAATATTAAGCTACAAAGAAAATATATTGTAACAGCTTTCCGTTTGAGATCTGGACACATGCCGTCGACAAAGTTTGCATTTTTGATGCATAAATCAGAATATAATAATATAATATTCTACCACATACACACAACACTATCTAGCCCACACTAAGCAGAGCTTGTACTACGGGTACTAGACAATGGATAAACATACATATATACTTTTTTTTTTTTGTAAATACATACATGTTATACATAGAAATACCCAGACCAAGACAAACATCTATGTTCATGCACACAAATGTTTGACTTGTGCGGGAATCGAACCCGCGACCTCAGGCGTGGCAGTCGGTTACACTAACCACTACGCCATCGAGACAGAATCTCCTAACTGTGTGATATGTGGTAAGTTAGATGACGTGCATCACTTGTTGACGGAATGTGTCCGGTATCAAGCGGCCCGGGAGTCATTGGTGAGGACTCTTAACCTGAACAGACTAAATATTAGCATGTTTCATAGTTTGCTTTCATCGCCTCTCCCCGAAGCGTCGATAAACATGTTTATGGTTTTTAGCCCGCATCAATGAAGTCAGATTATTAGTTTTTAAAATCATTTATTTCTGTATACTGCATGTATTAAGTTACGATGGAATTGGCATATACACTCATGTATAAAAATTCCATAAATAAATAGAAAAAAAAAAAAACAAAAATGAAAACATCGTGAGGAAACCTGCATGTCTGAGAGTTCTACATGATGTTCTCGAAGATATGTGGAGTCTGCCAACCCGCACTAGGCCAGCGTGGTGGACTATGCAGGCCCATACTCAACAAGGCACGAGCAAGGCCACTTTTTATATACATTTTTTTGTCCGCGGCTTCGCTCGCATAATTGTACGCTAGGTTGGAATACAGTACTTTTCTGGATAAAAAGTACCCTATAACCCTGAGAACGTGAATACAAAATTTCATGATGATCAATCGAGTAGTTAAGGCATGAAAGCGTAACAAACAAACAAACTCACATTCGCATTTATAATAATACTAGCTTTTGCCCGCGGCTTCGCTCGCGTTAATTTAGAATTTGACAGCCAATTCGGGTTGTACTCTGCTTGTAATAATATAATTCAATCATGATTCGAAAGACACGTGGCGCCATCTATTATCATAAGAACTCTATTATTGTTTTCCTCGAGAACAGTAATTTTTTTAGGGATGAAAGGTAGCCTATGTCTGTTTCTAGACACCTGACAACGTATATGCAAAATTTCAGGATGACCGGTTCAGTGGTTTAGGCGTGAAAAGGTAACAAACAAACAAACTCATTTTCGCTTTTATAATATTAGTTAGGAAGTTAGGATTAGTTAGGATTTCCTTATTTTACAACGAATTTACTGTTTTCACAAGATATCTTTTGATTGCTATTTGCTCTTGTGTGTAAAATAATGTACAAAATCAAACATAGACAACTACACTATTGCATATGTCTTACTCACCATAGGCCGGTGAACATCCCAGAATGCTCTTTCCTGGCTGTCTAACACCTTCCTCTCAAGTTTATCCCGTTTCTTGTCGACCTGGAACAAAAATAGCGCATCATATGTACATATAATTCATATATTTGTGTTAGGAGAGAGTACACATCGGTAGTGTAATGGGTAGGATTCGAACCTATGACCCTTCGATCAAAAGTCGGATAGCTAATTATAGCTATCAGACTTTAATAAGCACTAAAAATGTAAGCGACAAGCCAGTCGGCCAATATATGTTGTACAGGGAAGTTGGGTATCATTCCTGAACCTTATATCCCGGCAAAAAAGTGCATTTCCCTAATACACCACATATGGCAAAGATTTTAATAATAGCTGATATAGTTAAAATCTGTCTTCAATCAAAACAATCAATCAGCCCACCGCAGTCCACTGCTGGACATAGGATAAAAAATAAAATCTGCCTTATATTAAAAAAATCGTATGTTTAATTCTCTTAGTACGTCGCATTTCTTTACTAATAAAGTAAGAAATATTATCTATAAAATATTGTGCAATGGGTGAGATTCGAACCCATGACCTCCCACGCAGCTGAAACGTCATTGGGCTATTACAATAATTTTAACAATGTCTTATATTATGATTCCTAAAATCTGGTATTTTGCAATCGTCCTAGGAGTTTTGCTAATATTCAAATTATTTATACTACGGTACATACAAAAACTTTTTACCCTTAATCTCTTACCTCCATTGCGAGATAGTAAGAACAAACCTTGTTTAATGTCTAACCTACATAAAGATAAACTCAAACTTTCAACTAAACATCTTATTTTGGCAAAGGTCCAAAAATCCTTTTACGTAATCGTCGTAAATGAAAACGTACAACTTTTCAATTATCCTACACATACATACATCTCTGCCGACCCTCTATGGGGAGTATATGCTTTGCTTTTCATTTCTACCTGCATAAAGATAATCGCCCACTTTCAATTGGACAACTTATTTTGGCAAAAAAATCAGAAATTCTTTTGCGTAAATGTCATTTTCACAAATATCCAACGATTAACCTATTTTCACAAATATCCAACAATTACCCTACACCTTTCCCTCCCCCTTCGAGAGGGTAAATACATACCTTGCTCTGCGCCTCTGCCTGCATAAATATGAACTCCCATTTTCTGCTAAACATCTTCTGGAGTCTAGCAAGCGATTCCGCTTCATAGTCTGCCAGTTCCAGTCTGGCTTTATTCTGCATAGTACGCTTGCATAGGTACACAGCTGAAAATATATAAAAGTAATGTTTAAATCGATAGGGAATTTGACATAAAATATTGTGGTTTTATTGAAGTGAAAACTTCTTTAGACGCATTGAGCACTTCTTGGGTAAACAAAAATCATAGAACTCGCGTCATCGTCACGCTTCCACGCTTTTCATTTTTAAATTATTTTGGAATATTCACAATATCTCCGAAATGGTGCGTCCTACGCAAAAATAACGAAATTTTGACCCCCTTAATAACTCCTAAGAGAGTATCAGGAATCCGACCCGCCGCCTTTTTTTTTGTTTATAAAATAGTGTTTATGATCAAGGTTTAAAGTTTTCACTTCTATCAATGCAGGCAGTCCCCAAAGACAGCCCAATTTTTTTTTGATTTACTTAATTCTGCCCTCGACTTCGCTTGTAATCTACATTGTCAATAAATTTATATCCCTTGAGCACTGTATTTTTTTCACGATCGATGGTACCCTATATCCTTTTCTGTTCTCCTGACAATATATGTCAGGGGAACAGAAAACTGTTCTACATCCCTTTTTTAAAGGATGTAGAACAGAGAAGATGCTCAGCTGTGCGAGGGAGATTTGACTGCACGGATATCGTAGTGGTTTAACTATTGCGCTGAGTGGTGTGGGTTCGATCCCCACACGGGACAAAAAATTGAGGGAACAGAGAGTGCACTTGATACGCACAC
Organism: Catocala sponsa; assembly: GCA_963564715.1. Taxonomy (NCBI): domain Eukaryota; kingdom Metazoa; phylum Arthropoda; class Insecta; order Lepidoptera; family Erebidae; genus Catocala; species Catocala sponsa. The sequence goes on along the minus strand of OY751356.1, from coordinate 5,997,378 downwards.
ACTTGTGCATTATCATATCTCTGCGATGGCCAGTCCCATTAATATTTGCTGCCGTAACCGAAATTCGGTCTAGAGAACATTATAATATGGTATATATAGCGTAGCTTCAATAGTATTAATATTAAAATCTCACCATAATCAGTGTTTTCTGGCTCCCATTGGTTAGACGGCCAGAAATATGGGGTCTGGAATCTGTAATTAAGAAACGGACATTTTATTTCATAATTTAGAAACTGTAACACTACTACTACTATTAAACTGCTATACCAAGGCTCTGTAGGCATTATAACAATATTTCGAGAATACATGAAATTGACATCCAGAGCTTGTGTTAGGATAAATGGGACCTACACAGAGTGGTTTAGCATCGATAAAGGTGTTAGACAAGGATGTGTAGCGTCACCTTGGCTGTTTAACCTATACATGGACAATTGTTTGAAAGATTTAAAAGATTGTGAATGGGGATTAAGAATGAATGAGTTACTTGTCAAATGTCTTCTTTATGCCGATGACCAAGTAATACTTGCGTCATCGGCGGAAGAGTTGCAGGCGATGGTAACTATTATGCATGGTGCTTTTGAGAGTAAAGGAATGAAAATAAATGTAAGCAAGACGAAAGTAATGGTATTTGAAAAGGAAGAGTGCGTGACGATGTGTAATGTTATGATTGATGGAGAAAAAGTGGAGCAAGTGAAAGAGTTTGTATATTTGGGTACTTTGTTTACAAGGGATGGTAAACATGACGGAGATATTGAAAGGAGAACGATTGCTGGCAACAAAGCGAATGGAGCCCTACGCGCTTTTATGAACAGTCGAAATGTATCCGAAAAGGCACGTTTGGCTGTTCATAGAGGACTATTAGTGCCCACACTTATGTATGGAAGTGAAAGTTGGGTATGGCAAAAGAAGCATGAGAGCAGAATAAATGCTGTAGAAATGAGAGCGTTGAGAAGCATATGTGGTGTGACTCTGAAAGATAGAATAAGAAATAGCGTGATTAGAGAGAGATGCGGCATGAAAGTGGATATAGTTACAAGAATAGAAACGGGTATGTTAAGCTGGTTTGGACATGTAGAAAGAATGGACGAGGAAAGACTGACTAAGAAAGTTTATAAGGCTAGTGTGAATGGAACAGTCGCAAGAGGAAAACCTAGGCGAACGTTTCTCGACCAGATCGGAGGCGTTCTGGACAAAGGCCAGGTTAAGAGCTCCTTGAACCGACGGGCGTGTATGAGGAATGTGATGAAAGTGAATGAAGCCAGAGAAGTGTGTCAGGATCGTAGCAAATGGAAATCCGTAGTCTCTGCCTACCCCTCTGGGAAACAGGCGTGAATCTATGTATGTATGTATGTATGAAATTGACATTTGTGAATCCTTAGGTAAATTTAAGAAGTGTAGATTACTATATATATGATAGACTTTTAAAAATGTATTTGTTGTCATTGTGAATACAAAATGTTTATTTATTGGTTTGTTTAATATTATAATATGTAAGTACTTAGATATTATACAATTTATCATTGTTTAAAATCGCTCTTTGTTCTCTGTTTTGTCTAAATTTTAATATTAGCTATAAATTTTTTTACACTTAAGTTGCTTAGTTGTAAAATAACCTTGCATGCTGTGGTCTCCTGTAACTGAAGGAGGACACATTTAAAATTCTTATGTGCAATTAACCGTGTAAATTAAAGTATATTCTTTATTGGAGATCCTAATTTAAAAAATTTAAAAGAAAAAAATCTTTACTAATTTTGACGCTAATTAAATTATTGAAACTATTAAAACTATTTATACTATTAAAACTATTTATGTTTACACTTTCCCCGACGTTTCGGTTGCTTTTCAGCAGCCATGGTCACGGGGAGACTAAGATGGTGGTTGTCTCAATGTTCTAGTGTAGTTATTTCAATGTACCCGAACATAATTTAATCATGTTTCTATTTATGCAGAATAAGCTCAAAGTATCATTAAGTCTAGTTGTGATTTGCTTCTTTTTGGGTTTGACTATTTGAGTTACTGGATCCCAAGTAGTGTAACAGTTTCTAAATTTTGTAATAAAGTGTAAAATAAACAACACGATAAAATCCGTATATAGTAGTTTAATTTCAATGAATAACATTCGCGTAAACAGAACACAATATTATGTAAAACGGACATTATTTTTAGTTTACCTTGGTGGTTCCATGGCATTAGGTAGCGGGTTCGTTGCACGGATAGAGCATAGTATTAATTGGTGAAGGTAATTTTCAGTAACAGGTACTTAATATAGGTTCGAGTTTAGGGACTTAGGCGGTATTACACCGAGGTAAATCTATTCAATTAATTCTTTATTGCTTCCTTTTGGACCAACGAGCTAATATGGAATTAATAAAAAAAAACAACGGGTTGCACTCTGGGAGTGCCGGCAGAAGTGAAAACTTGAATATTAACGTTGTGCATTTTTGATATTTTGGAATGGTTAGGGAATAATTTTGCACGAATTGCTTTAATTATCAGTATAAAAGTACTATCATTTATGTGGTAAAATACAATATTCATTTATTGCGCTATCGTACACAAACATGACAATTCTCCCTCCGTCTTACGAATTTTCGATCAGGTCACGTGTCCTGACGCGAGTTTAACATTTTTTACCCATCACAAAGAAGTGCACAACGCCGCTAAAGAAGTTTTCACTTCAATAATGATAATAATAAAGTTTATTGATCATTTTCAAATATTGCAGTACATGGGTATACGGTTTATACATGGTAAGATTACTGATTTGATACAATTAATAGTGCGTACATTTCTGATCTCCTAACTAGGTTACAGTATAACCTATATGAAGGAGTGACAGTTTCGATTCCCCCAATTGTTAATAAGGTAATTCTAATTTACTAAAATAGTACAAATGACGGCCTTGATGGCTTAGTGGTTAGTGTAACCGACTGCCACGCCTGAGGTCGCGGGTTCGATTCCCGCACAAGTCAAACATTTGTGTGCATGAACATGGATGTTCGTCTTGGTCTAGGTGTTTCTATGTATAATATGTATGTATTTCCAAAAAAATTATATATATGTATGTTTATCCATTGTCTAGTACCCATAGTACAAGCTCTGCTTAGTTTGGGCTAGATGGTGTTGTGTATGTGGTAGAATATTATTATTATTATAATTATTAACGATCCAATTTTAAACGACTGAAATCTAATCTTAGATCAACAAGCCAATCTGGACCAACAAGCGGAACGACAGGCAAATCTTGGGCTAACAAACTAATACTGAAGTAACGGACCAATATTAGACCAACAAGCAAATCTTGAACCAACAAACCAATCATAGGCCAACAAAACAATCATAAACCACCAAACCTATACTAAACCAACAAGCCAATCTTCGACCAACATACCAATCTTGGACCAACAAGCCAATCTTCTTCTTAGCGTATCGATAGTAAACACTTTTAAATTACTATGCGTTTCAAATAAGAATAGGCGCGTCAATGACCTCGATCTGTGAAATGTTACTAGGAAACTACAGATAGCAACAAAAAATAATTTGCATAAATATTATTTTTCGTTTTATTAGTGAACAAAAATAATTTGCGTAATTATGACTATATTATTATGCGTTTTTTTAAGGAACAATAAATCCCTACATCATTTATTTGAAAATTTGGGTGCTGGCAGAGGTAAAATAACTATGAATAACAGAATCAATAAAAAATAAATAAAAAGAAAATATATTGTCCATGATTTTTTGTTTAAATAAAGTAACTCTGTGACTCGTATCGAAAATGAATACCAGCAACGAGAGTTTATAGAAGACGATGATAATTTCAGTTTCGTTATAAACACAGGTAACAAAATTAATATTTTTCTTTTAAATAACAGTCAGTAAAATATTTTTATTACCTAAATATTTTTTTAAAGGTAAAGGCAGCAGTGGGGATGATGATGGCGGTGAAGATGATGACTGCTCAAGCAGTGGGATGAGCGAAATCGAAGAACTACGAGATTCAGATTAAAAATAAATATTATTTAAAAAATATCTGTTTTACTGACCCTACCTATTTTGTTCGATTTGACAGCTATGACGTCACAATATGGCGCGGGTTCATGCATATTCTTATTTGAATCGCATAGTATATATCTGCCACCCAGAAAGCAGCTACGTTAGCTGCGTTGTCAGAGACAACCATCAGATCCTCTTGCGTGCAAGTTGTCAGGCATGCAAGGCACGATGTGAGGTGGGACATCGTTTGTCTTGCACCGACGCACATGCCAGATCGGTACCGTCTGAGACTTTCCACCTAAACATGTTTACTTTGCACCGACCGACCTGGGTTAGGAGTCTATTTAGCGACTTCCAGACCGACCATGGCAATTGATGTCCAGGTGGAAGGCTCTCAGCAGGTGACAACAAGCCAATCTTACGCCAACAGCAAATCTTGAATCAACAAGCTAATCTCAGGCCTAGGCATATAATGTTAAATAAATATATAATGTTAAATAAATAAATAAATAAAATGAATAAAATAAATAAAATAAATAAAATAAATAAATAAATAAACTAAAAGATAGTAACAAAATTAAATCTTACCTATAATAAGTGTTGTCGTTCTTAACAGTGAGACAATGGTCGTCTATCGGGAACAGATACCCGTGAGCGGCTAACAGATGAGCGACGTGCAATGGCTCCCAGCTCTCTTCTAGATGGAGATGACGAGCCAGCCAGGCTATGAGGTCCGAGCCGGTGAACACCTGGAAACATATCAGAGGTCTTGTTACACTAGACTTCTAATTAAAGCAACAAGCTCACTAAAATAACGTTTCAGTCCGCTTTTAGATAACAAAAAATATTGGACACGTATTTTTCTTTTGTCCCACAAAGTAATAACAACGGAGATACAACGCGTTTATATTTCGTGTCGTCACTTGTAGGTACAAAGTTTACAAACGTGTGACGTCACAAGCCCCACTCCCGAACTTAAATGTGTTATATTTGAGTCAATTCTTATTGTTTTGCTAAAACAAAAGGATAACTAAAATTAAAAATTTAAAACCCCCGACACAAAATAATAAAAATAGTAATCGGCCATTTTGCGGTGGCGGCCATCTTGGATTTGAAATTTATCGTAGTGTATAGTATTCTACTAGTCAAGTCCTTTAATTTGATATCCTAATTAAGGGGGTTGTGAAAAAATATGTAATCCGCTATTTTGTGGCGGCGGCCATTTTAGACCGATTTTCATCAAACATAGCTAAGAACATTCCCGACTCATTCACATTTCAAACAAAAAAAAACTAAATCAAAATCGGTTCATCTGTTCGGGAGCTACGATGCCAGAGACAGACAGACACACACACACACACACACACAGACACGTCAAACTTATAACACCCCGTCGTTTTTGCGTCGGGGGTTAAACATAGGTGTCAAGTATTTTTTGTTAATGTAAAAGACGGATTAAAATCTTTTTTTGTCCGCATGCTTATTTTCGCCTGCACTACACTACTAAAGATGTCCCCTAAGCCAGACACAATTAAAAACTTATTGTTAGATATATTACAAACTATTAGTAGCCTCGCTAATTTCAGTACGAATGTGCCGGCTCGACCGAGGAAGGACTACCCTCTCACTGAATATCGACGTGAAATACCAGTATTCCTACTGTTGTGTTTCGTTCGGTGAATGAGAGTGCCGGAGGCCCAATTACGCTTTTTCCTCCTTCCCGCTTCCTTTTCCTCTTCATCCTTGCCTAAAGGGTCGGCAACGCATAAGTGATGCCTCTGGTGCAGACGTCCGTAGGCTACGGCGACCACTTACCATCAGCTTGTACCAAGATGTACCGTATGCTTGATTGCCATATTAGTTGTAAAAAAATCAAGTGAGAAACGTCAATGAATTGCCGTAAATCTTAGAGTTCCAAAAAATTATTCAAGTAATATGCAAAGGTCACGTGATTCTACGTGACCTTGAGGTCAAAGGTCATAATCATTTCGGGTGTATATCGACTATGTTGAGTCGAATGGCGTGTTGACCGCGAGTCTCTAGCTCTTACGGTTCTTGAGTTGAAAGTTGTATATCAGACAGACAGACGGACAAACTTCGAACTGTAAAAAACACAAAACAAAATCCTCTCTCTAGCAATGCCGTGTTATCGTCGATCAAATATACCATAGATGCACGATCGTCGCTCGAAAAACGGCCCCAACAAAACTCTGCCCAAATCAGTCGTGGCCATAATTTTTGCAGTCACACGTTTCACGATGCCAAAGTGTGTAGTGAAAAAGTGCAAAAACTATACTCTAAAAGTGCAAAAAAAGGATGGAATGTCGTACTTTCGGTAAGTATAGTTTTGTTATGAAATATTTATTATATTTTGGTGAATATGGCGCTTTAAATAATATATTTGAAGATATTTTCGTTTAAATTTAAATGCATGTATTACGCACCTGTCCCACTCACTCTTGCGTGCGCTGCCCGTAAGCGAGAGCGAATCGACACCACTACTACGGTGGAGACCGTACCATATACTTAGTACGCTTGAGTATCGCGAGTAACACACTTAGGACGCTTTACATTGACGCGTTTTAACTAAACTATTACAAAATGTTCCTCAGTGGGCGTTCAATGGTTATTCCGGTTTATTTCCTGGATTGCATAATAAATGCAGACACTTATAAGTAAGTAGTACTGGTCAGTGCCATACATTGACGCGGTTTTTGTATGAGAATGTGCATCTATGGTATATTTGATCGATGCGTGTTATGAAGTAACAACTCTATTCCAGTCATAACATTTAACATAAGTTCTTTATAACAAGAAATATTATGGCTGCAGAATTTATCAACAGCATTCGTCTCAACAGACATGCTAAAACAATTATAACTGACTAGTTGAAATTAAACTACTACATACGGATTTTATAGAGTATTCCGCTTTCGGCACCTAAGCTATTCCACTTTCAGCACCAATAGGTATTTTTGCTTGGTGCCGAATGTAGAATAAAATACCTATTGGTGCTCAAAGTGGAATAGCTTAGGTGCCGAAAAAATTGGAGCCGAAAGCGGAATAATCCGATTTTATCGCGATGTTTATTTGACACTTTATTACAAAATTTTGAAAACTGTTACATTACTATTACTATTAAACTTTACTAATTTTAAGCTAATTAAATTATTGAAACTATTAAAACTATTTATACTATTACTATACTATTATTCTATTTATATTTATGTTTACACTTACCCCGACGTTTCGGTTGCTTTTCAGCAGCCATGGTCACGGGGAGACTAAGATGGTAGTTGTCCCAATGTTCCAGTGTAGTTATTTCAAAGTACCCGAACATAATTTAATCATGGGTGTTTCTATTTACGCAGAATGAGCTCAAAGTATCATGAAGTCTAGCTGTGGTTTGCTTCTTCTTAGTAAAGTTTAATAGTAATAGTAGTGTAACAGTTTTCAAAATTATGTAATAAAGTGTCAAATAAACAACGCGATAAAATCCGTATATATAATAGGTTAATTTCAATGAATAACATTCGCGTAAACAGAAGACAATATTATATAAACTGACTAGTTTTTGCGGCGGCTTTACTCGTACTTTTTTTAGATGAACTTAACGTGCTCTCTGAGGCACGGAGCAGGCGATAATTGTTAATCAATACGCACATAATTTCGAAAAGTCATATAACTTCCGAAAGTCAGAGGTGCGCGACGTGGGTTCGAACCCGAGACCCTCTGCATTGCAGTCTGTTGGGCAGCGATATTATACTACACAAGTGTGTGATTAACAAGTGCACTCTCTATTCCTTCACACTCATAGTGCGATGAGATAGCACCGACACGACCGGAAAATATCAGTCATAGAAACAACTTCTTGCCGAGACACGGGAAAATACCAACAACAAACTCCCTTTAAGATTTCTTAGCAGAAAAATCCAATAACTTTTTGTTGTCTCAACTCAGGTTTCGAACCCAAGACATCATAATATAATAATAATAATATTCTACTACATACACACAACACCATCTAGCCCAAACTAAGCAGAGCTTGTACTATGGGTACTAGACAATGGATAAACATACATATATACTTTTTTTTTGTAAATACATACGTATTATACATAGAAACATCCAGACCAAGGCAAACATCCATGTTCATGCACACAAATATTTGACTTGTGCGGGAATCGAACCCGCGACCTTAGGCGTGGCAGTCGGTTATACTAACCACTACGCCATCGAGGCACAGCAGTTGCCTCAGACTCAGACGGACAAATAAGGAAAGAACAATACTCACAGAAGGAATCTTGGTCATGAAACTCTTCACAGTCTTGACTGGCACTCCAGTGTTTTCATCTTGCATCCTCTCAATAATGGCCTCCATCTGTAAAAAATAATAACAATTAAAATATCAACTTTATCACTCTACGAGCGACCCGCCCCGGCTTCGTACGGATAGTAGGCACAAAACTTTAACAAATTATATACCTAAACCTTCATCATGAATCACTGTCTATTGGTGAAAATCGCATGAAAATCCGTTCAGTAGTTTTTGAGTTTATCTCGAACAGACGCGGCGGGGGACTTCACTACATAGTATAAAACAAAGTCGCTTCCCGCTGTCTGTCTGTACCTATGTATGCTTAGATCTTTAAAACTACGCAACTGATTTTGATGTGGTTTTTTTTAATAGATAGAGTGATTCAAGAGGAAGGTTTATATGTATAATACATGCACAATATAGTAGAGAAACACTGATAATTTTAGAGGTTTCTAATGTGATGTCGTAAATAAACACATTTTTTTCCGCTTTCATTGCAAACGCTGGCTGAACCCTACGAGATAGATCTAAATAATGTACTACAGTATTGTACATCTTAAAAAGGTCTACAAAAAAGTCCGCGATGGTATATGTCTATCTCCTAGAGATAACCCACAATAACCATTTTTTATCCTTTAATTTTTACGAGAAATTTTGGCTTATTTACGAAGCGATTTAAGCAATACAGCATTAATCCTTATCCAATTAAGTAACTTAAATACATTGTACATTTAATATAGATCAATATGGCCCTTTACAGTATGTAATTTAAATGAATATTTTCGAAGATATTACAGATTTAAAATGCAGTGACATAGCGGTTGCGGTACCGCCGCAACCGGCCGGGGGACCGGCAGGTGGCGTATGCCTAAGAAAACATGTTTGTACTTTGTATTGTCTAATGATGACAAAAAATTATAAAGCTGAGGGTTTGCTTGAACGCGCTAATCTCAGGAACTACTGGTACGATTTGAAAAATTATTTCAGTGTTAGATAGCCCATTTATCGAGGAAGGCTATAGGCTATATATCATCACGCTAAGATCAATAGGAGCGGAGCACCAATCAAGAATGTTTCAAAATCAGAGGGTTTTTTTCCCTTTTGGGAGGTTCCGCTGCGTGCGCTGCGTAAACAGTTAAAGTTTCGCAAAAATCATGTATGACAGAATTGTTCACCTTTAAAAGTTATAAAAAAAAGTCCGCGACAGCATATGTCTATCTTTTAAGGTTGGCTCACTATAACCTTTTTAATGCTAACCAAATTTGTTCTAAAATAATGCATTATTTGCCAAGGTGTTTTAATAAACATATTAATCCTTATACAAATAAATACGTTATTCATCACAAGTATTTAATTTAAAACAAAATTGCCCTTTACACCATTCGATTTCAATGAATATCTTAGAAGATATCGCAGTTTTAAAATAACATCGCAGCAAAATAATTGCCCATTACAGACATACAAACGATGTTTCTCCTGGTTTATTCTGCGTGATTTTAAATTAGCACTGTAGGTAAATTTATAAAATTTTGTTCAATGGTTCTTATGTGGTTCGTGGATAAGTTTTAGCTCCTTTAACATTGTATTATAGGTGCCTACGACACACTCTCTCTCTTATGTGACGCAGACGAAGTTGCGCGGGTCAGCTAGTTGTTTTATAAAATTAAGTGATAATCCTAACTAATATAATAAACTATATTTTGCCTGCGGCTTCGCTCGCGTATAGGTTAGTAACAGTACTTTCTTTCTGGATGAAATTTAAACAAATAAATAAAATTGAAGTGTCTGTTTGTAATGTCAAAATAACAGCTTTTTATCTAATGCATATGAAAGTATATGTATAAGGTAGCTATGCGAAAACATATATTTTTTAAATTTTTGTCTGTCTGTCTGTCTGTTTGTTCCGGGTAATCTCCGATACGGCTGAACCTATTTTGACGGGACTTTCACTGGCAGATAGCTGATGTTATAAGGAGTAATTTAGGCTACATTGATTTTAGAAAAAAAAATACGGTTCTGCGGAGACAAACACTTTTTAGTTAAAATCTACGCGGACGAAGCCGCAGGTAACAGCTAGTGTATCCTATATCCTTTTCTGTTCCCGTGACAATGTGAAAGCGTAAAAAACAAACAAACTCACATTCGTATTTATGATGCATGCACCACTCTGGCCCAGTGCGGGTTGGCAGACTCCACATATCTTCGAGAACATTATATAGAACTCTTAGACATGCAGGTTTCCTCACGATGTTTAAGTTTATATCCTACCTTCTTATACACCAGGTAGTTGGGTGACTCCTCCGGCGACGGTATAGTGGACATCAAAGCCTGCACTCCTGGGGGAAGAGTGGACACCACATTCTCCTTTTTGTCTCTGTCTTTTTCTTCCTTTATACATTTCGAGTTGTCTCTGGAAAGAGAAATTAGGTTTAAATATGGTATCAGAATCAGCACCAAGACTGCGAACTGCTGGTTTCATGGCTGATCATCACATAAATTCACTGCTTTGATTACACAAATGGCGCAGTGCTTTAAATGGTCGCCTCGTTACTGCTACTGCGGGTGTTGTGGGTTCGATCCCCACATGAGACAAATAATTACATACATACATAGATTCACGCCTGTTTCCCAGAAGGGTAGGCAGAGACTACGGATTTCCATTTGCTACGATCCTGACACACTTCTCTGGCTTCATTCACTTTCATCACATTCCTCATACACGGCCGTCGGTTCAAGGAGCTCTTAACCTGGCCTTTGTCCAGAACGCCTCCGATCTGATCGAGAAACGTTCGCCTAGCTTTACCTCTTGCGACTGTTCCATTCACACTAGCCTTATAAACTTTCTTAGTCAGCCTTTCCTCGTCCATTCTTTCTACATGTCCAAACCAGCTTAACATACTCTTTTCTATTCTTGTAACTATATCCACTTTCATGCCGGCCTCGATGGCGTAGTGGTTAGTGTAACCGACTGCCACGCTGAGGTCGCGGGTTCGATTCCCGCACAAGTCAAACATTTGTGTGCATGAACATGGATGTTTGTCTTGGTCTGGGTGTTTCTATGTATATTATATTTATCGATATCCTAGTACCCATATTAGGTACAAGCTCTGCTTAGTTTGGGATAGATGGTGTTGTGTGTATATGGTAGAATATGGTAGAATGCCGCATCTCTCTCTAATCACACTATTTATTTATTTATTTATTTATGTATTAGGAAGACCAACAGCTTTGAAATACATAGTAGTGAAAATAAATATGCAACAGAGAGCCAATGATAGGTCTCCACGACTAACTCTTAGATAACAATGCGTGGACAGCAACTATTTTATCACTTAAACATCTAACATATAACAAATAAAGTAAAATTAATCAGCATTAAACCTTGTAAAAAAAATCAAGACTGAGCATGCGCTTCACTGCATCTGGTTGAGTATTAAAAACATCAATGTCAAACTTTCTTGCTTGTTCGTTTAAAGTATCACCCGCTCGCCAGAGAAATGTATTCTGTCTGTAATTTGTGGATACTAAAGGCATGTGTATAGGGCTTATATTGTCTCGTGCTTTTTATTCCTTATTCTATCTTTCAGAGTCACACCACGTATGCTTCTCAACGCTCTCATTTCTACATACAAATACAAACATTTGTATCATCCAAAAGTGATTGTTCCAAACCTGTGTCCATTGTTTGAACGATTGTAAAAACCCCCGCGGTACAGGAATCATTCTTTTGATAAATTGACCCTTAAAAAATATGAATCCTTACTTTCTTTACTACTTAATTATTATTAAACTAGATTTTGCTTCTGCAAACGGTATCTAATTTAACACGAATATCGTTTTATCACCCGCTAACTATCCATTGGGAACAGTATCTTTTTCGGAATTAATGTTATCCTATATCCATTTCTGTACCCTTGACTACGTGTATGCGAAATTTCATGTTGATCGGTCGAGTAGTTAAGGTGTGAAAGCGTAACAAACAAACTGACATTCGCATTTATAATATTACTAGCTTTTGCCCGCGGCTTCGCTCGCGTTAATTTAGAATTTGACTAACAATTCGGGTTGTACTCTGCTTGTAATAATATAATACAATCATGATTCGAAAGACACGTGGCGCCATCTATTATCATAAGAATGTTATTATTGTTTTCCTCGGGAACAGTAATTTTTTCGGGATGAACGGTAGCCTATGCCCGTTTCTGTACACTTGACAACGTATATGCAAAATTTCAGGATGATCGGTTCAGTGGTTTAGGCGTGAAAAGGTAACGAACAAACAAACTCATTTTCGCTTTTATAATATTAGTAAAGGCACAGTGCCGGCGGCACTACCACCGGCACTGCCGCCGGTCAAGCCGCGGTGCACCCGGCGGCATACAAAGCCGCCAGTTTTGCCGCACGAAGAAGCCACCGGCATGGCCGGCCGGGTATGCCGGCGTACCGCGCGGCTAGCGTTCTACACGACTGTCATAACTGGAATGATACTCGGCGGCTTTGTGCAAGTTTCTGCGGCACATGCCGGCGGCACAAATGCCCGGCAAAAGCTGGCGGCACCTGCCGTTCCGCAAAAGCCGGCGGCTCGTGACATATATCAGCAATATCCTACAGGCAAACTGGTCGAATTTCGAGCACTAGGCGACCGCTAGTTCCTTTTATTCTAAGTACACAGTACACACACATTATGTCAGATAAGTACCTAGATATCAAGGGTATTTAAAATAGAGTCCAAAATTGTGACTAAATGAGAGAGAAGACATGACCCTTCAGTGCAGGCTTTAAAAATCATAAACTTTATATGGTGAATGGTAATATTTATTTATTACTAGATTTAGCGCGCCTTCGTCCGCATGGTACCTACATTAACAAAAATAAGCATATGTCCTCCAGGTATTAAACTATCTCTGTACCAAAATTCATCAAATCAGTTAAGTGGTTAAGATGTGAAGATGTAACAGACAAAGTTATTTTCGAATTTATAATATTAAGTAGGAATAGTTGGGCAAGGAAACAGAAACACTCCATTATTTCTAAGTTACATCTAAACAAATAAATAAAATTGAAGTGTCTGTTTGTAATGTCAAAATAACAGCTTTTTATCTAATGCAATGAAAGTATATAAGGTACCTAAGCGAAAACATCTATTTTTAAAATTTTTGTATGTCTGTTTGTTCCGGGTACTGAAATGGCTGAACCGATTTTGACGGGACTTTCACTGGCAGATAGCTGATGTTATAAGGAGTAACATAGACTACATTGATTTGAGAAAAAAAACAGTGTTCTGCAGAGACCAACACTTTTTAGTTAAAATCTACGCAGACGTAGTCGCAGGTAACAGCTAGTCTATACCAATATTATAAAGCTGAAGAGTTTGTTTGTTTGTTTGAATGCGCTAATCTCAGGAACTACTGGTTCGATTTGAAAAATTATTTTAGTGTTGGATAGCCTATTTATCGAGGAAGGCTATAGGATATATAACATCACACTACGACCAATAGGAGCGGAGCATCAATGAAAAATGTTGCAAAAATGGGGAAATTCTCTTATGTGAAACAGATGTCGTTGTACGGGTCAGCTAGCTATAAATATTTGAAAACAGGTGACAGCTAGTTGTTATATAGTGTAGCACTCATTTTTATTCTAGTAAATAATTTAATTGTCTATATCTTTATATATATAATTCTACTGTAAGTGTGTGTCACTGAAATCCTCCTAAACGGCTGGACCAATTTTAAAGAAACTTTTTGTGTGTATTCAAGTTGATTTGAGAATGGTTTAGATATGTTTTGTTTTTTTTCTCTTGTGTACAGGACAACGTCTGTGGGGACAGCTAGTAGTATTATAAATGCTATAGCTGCAGTAAACATGCATTCTGGGCATCAGGACATGTCACAGCCGCAGTTGCAGTGACTGCTATGCAAGAGGCCTAAGGGTTGATTTCAGTATCAGGCAACATGATATAGGGTTTTCCTGTCATGGAATTATGATTATTATATTGATGTATAGAATTTCCAACTAAAACTGTACACATTTTATTCACAAAAGAAAATATAAATCAAGACATTTTGGCCTGTATACTCCTTTAATTACAGGAGACCACATCATGGGTTACATACAGCGTCTCAACATGAAAGTGCTACAAGAGTATATTATAAAACATGCTTAATTTAAAAAATTATTAGCACGGATTAATTTATCAGCAACGAGTCAGGAATTGTGCATAATAAACGGCATTAAGTATGTTCCTTTTTATGTAGGACTTGAAACGGTAATTGGCCAACTGTGAGAGTCATATTCTTTGAGGATATATGCGTGAGACTGTGTATATACGGGACAAAGTGCAACAGTTAACACATAAGATAAGAATGTTCAAAGGAAATAATAATGTATTTATTTAGGTGCAGTACCTACTGAATGTCTCAAGTCAAAACTTGTACTGTTATATTACAATACTAGGTCTGACTAAGACAATTATGTTATGATATCTTATCTTTATCTTGTGTGTGGGGGCCAGTCAGTACAGACCGGCGACACTTCGACCCAGTGGGATCTTTTGTGACAAGCATGTTATGATAAAAAAAAAGTTATTATTTGAACCTTATTTACCTGGATGGCCCTTGCTGACAGGCCTTTTGTGCAGCCTTTTCCGATGAATTCATCGTAACCATTTTAAGTTTAAAATTCCAATATCATACCACAAAAACTTTTCCTTCGAGAAAATATTAATTTTCAGTTCGCGCCAAAATCTCTCACATAAACTTTTTATTACTATTTGGCAACAACCGCAGGGTTATAAAGCCTCTAATAACCGCTTCTGCGGTATATTTTACAACGCCACAAATAGCTATAAGAACCAGACTGATGAAATTATCTAAACACTGTTCACTTCTAAACGATATTTACATGAACTTTATTTTATTTACACTACACATAACACAGTCATTAATGCACGAATAAATCATATTTTTATTGTTATTTACGAAAATAACACTTTACGTAGATTCAGTTCAGGACCTAAAAAATCCATTTTCTGAGGTGAAACTGGGGTGAAGAGTATTTTTAGAATATCCAGAGAGACTCCCGAGATGAATAATCATTGATAAACACAGTTCCACACTCAAATTATGGCTTTATTTGTGATTTCTGACCCACTTGACTAGGTGTATTCCTTTTACGTTTTTACAGGTTTGACACTTCACGCGAGCCACTTGTAGCCACAAGAAATGAATTTACGCGGAATACCATCTTATCTTACTTAAGAAACGTAAATAACAACAACCGATAACAGAATTTAACATTTTGATAATACCACGAAATGTCAAGAGCGCTCGCCATTTATCATCGTCCAAGTACGAGAGCTTTTTGAAAAGAAATAGTAAATACAAAAGCAACATGAGAGAAAGAGAAAGAAAATCTATTGAAATGTAATACGAATAAAATAAAGAGTTACAATACTCGCAATTCAAATAGGCAAGGTGTGTCCATCTGAACTTTGTCGATTGAATAAATGAATAGATGGCGCATGTGTTTGCAAGTTTATTGAACGCCTTATTTGGAGCTATTTTTAGATTGGAAAAAATAAAAGGAAATGACTAATGAATAATTTATTAACCGCAAATAACTTCCGATTACGTGTGAAACAATATAGATTTACCTGACATACATATTTGCAATTAGCAAAGAATTATTTATTCAAATGATAGCAAGTTTTACAAACAAAGCATAAGAGATGGCAGCACTTGTATACATATGAATAGAGAAAGATTTTTGTTAGAGAAAATAAAGTTAGTATATTTTTAGAGATACTTCTGTAAGTGGTATTTGTAATATAGTTAATTTTAAAATGCTATAATACGGTTTATTGGCTTTGTCGCAACGGAGTAGGAAAAGCACAGAAATCCGGCATCTAATTTTATGAACATTTTCGTGCTCATGAGTTTTTGTACTTAGGCGGTACAAAAAATTAGAAGATTGCTGTATAGAAATGTGATCATAACTCATTCTAACCCTTTACTGTTTTTCGATCTCAATTACCTTTGATTTTATCTACATAATAACTGTAATAAGTTATTATTTTGCAAATTACGTATTTAATTACAAAAATATTAATTAGGCGCGCATACATTTTATGTAATAATGAATTCAGCGGTTTTGTTTCATAAGAACTTATTACCCAAGACTTTTACTGTTTCATACTAGGTACATATTAAGGACTAACTGTTACCCGCGACTTCACCCGCGTGGAATTTTGATTTCTGGCAGTCGCGTAATTATTTTCTAAAATAATATTGGCCTAAGTTACTCCTTATAACCTCTGCTATTTGCCAGTGAAAATCGGGCCAGTCGTTTCAGAGATTAGGCGGAACAGACAGACAAAAAGACAAAAAAATTGTTTGATTCTTTGTTATAAGAAGCGTAGGTATAATATACGTATACTTTCATATGAATTTAATATTTTGACATTACAATCAGACACTGCAATTTTATTTATTTGTATAGAATAAAATATCTCACTGGAAAGACAGGTAAATTGAAGGTATTACCTACACCTAGGTACGTATTATCAGCTATTTTAGGTCCCGCATTAGGCAGTAAACTTATTACCTACTGTAGACCTAAAAATCCCAATAACTATACATGGCTCGGGAATCGAACCTGAGACCTCATGCACAGCCTACGCCACCGAGCAAGCTGCTTTAGCTTTTTATCGAATGCAACTTTGTCTTAATTCCTATTGTGCTTATTTATATATTTAATGCCTTATTTATATATTTACTAGCTTTTGCCCGCGGGTTCGCTCGTTTGGAACCAGTAGGTACTGACTTTAATTCTGCTGAGAGATCTTAACAGCAGCCGGAGTAAGTAAGTTGGCTGTGTAAGACACCTCCGTGCCCCAGAGAGCACGTTAAGCCATTGCGCCTGATCTCTCTCCGGTCGTATCGGTGACGTCACATCGCACTGTGAGAGTTCAAGAACAGAGAGTGCACTTGTTACGCACACACGCGCGCACTATCATATCTCTGCGATGGCCAGTCTCCGTTAAGATTGGCCGACGTGACTGAAATTCGGTCTGGAGGACATTATTATAAACCTTGACCTCACCAGTATTGCTTAAAGTAACATATCTATTAGACACGACTTCAAATTATTTTGGTGTAATGAACTAGTGATTGACTGACAGTTTTAGGCCGAAGCCGAAATTGTTCGCTTGTGCCGAATAGGTATTGAAGCTGAATCCGAGGCCGAGGTCGAATATAGAATCATATTTAGAAATTTTACTTTTCTCATCAACTAGATAAATGTTTGGGCTTCGTGAAATACATCTTAGTTAATTAATCACATACCTACCTAACGGACACGTTAGGTATGTGATAAATTGATAATATACAAGCTGTAACCGCGACCTTTTATTATACAACTAGCTTTTGCCCGCGGCTTCACTCACGTTATTTTAAACAAAATATAGCTTATGTTACTCGGTGATAGTACCTACAGCTTTCTGTGGTGAAAGAATTTTTAAAATCGTTTAATTAGTTTTTGAGTTAAATCCATACAAACAAACATACATACTATCAAATCTTTCCTCTTTAAAATATTAGTAGTTAGGTATAGATATACTAGCTGTATAGTAACTAACAATCGTTTGCAATGCCTGAGGTATAAATTAATTAAAATCCTTAAAAAATTGATTGTCTGTAAAGTCGGTTTACGGACGATAGTTTAACGTGACAACGTCATAACGTGCCTTTCGCTCGCTCGTATAGCGCTCTCGCTCCAATCGTAACGTTACAATCAGCATAACGGGACAATGAGCGTAACGGGACAATGAGTAAAGGTCTTAGCATACGTGACGTGTTTTTTCTCGTGGCGCACGGAACGGGGCAATTTCTTGAATGAATAAATTAAAAATATAGCGAAATAAAATACACGTTGTATTTTATTAATTCAAGAAATCGCCCCGTTCCGTCCGCCACGAGAAAAAACACGTCACGTATGCTAAGACCTTAATCCTTTTTCGTGCGTGCAGCCGGCGTTCATCGATTTATTAGACGTTGTCACGTCAAAAAAGGAATTAAATAAGAGACAAAGAAAAAATAAATTAATGAAAGAGTATGTGCATATCTAAAACTCAATTTTCCCTTGACCAAAGTAGTTTTGTTTTGGTGCCATTTTTTATAAAAGTCCGATGTTATTATATAGATACATAGCAAAAACGTAATTTAGATTAATCATAAACAAATACAAAGAATGGTTCTAAGTACTAAACGGAGTTTTTGTTATTTCGATTCCCGCACAAGTCAAACATTTGTGTGCATGAACATGAATGTTTGTCTTGGTCTGGGTGTTTCTATGTATAATATGTATGTATTTACAAAAAAAAAAGTATATATGTATGTTTATCCATTGTCTAGTACCCATAGTACAAGCTCTGCTTTGTTTGGGCTGTTGTGTATGTGGTAAAAAAAAATAAAACATAAAAAAAAAATAAAAAAAATTTAAGCATTGCATATAATTGAACGAGTGGGCAAAAGTATATTGTCTTACGTTCAAACTAGAAACAATTGTTTCGGCTTCGGCCAAGCCAGCCGAGAGGCCGAGGCCGAGTATTATTCAGACACTATATGCACTCGCTCTAGCCGAGTTGTCGCAATTATATTAAGTAATGCAGTTATTGTTCCGTGTCTTTAAGTTGAACATTCACTTGTAATCTGGAGTGCCGTTCTCTACAATTTCTAGCCATTTATCTTGCTTATACATACATAAATTCACGCCATAATATGCAAGACTGAGTTCTATTCCTTAGCTATGTCTTAATCCCACGTTATTAGAATTGAGTCTATTATGGCAAATTCTCTAATTTTTTTACTTAGTTATTTGTTGCTAAAGAAATTTGTTTTTAATCCATTATAACATTTCCATCTTTTGTTAACATAAGAGCAAGTTATTGCCATATAAAGGACGGCGCATTGAATTTAGTATCTATTATTCAGAGGCATTTTCTATTATACAGAGTGATTAAAAAAAAATTACATATCAATAGTTAATGTCATAAATAATAACGGGCGATCCTTTTTATTGCCCCTTATTATTTACGACATCAGTTATTGCTGTTATTTTTTTTTAAATTAGTAAAATATTAAAATTGTGTCGGGTGGTTAACATATTATGACTATCTGAAACTATTTCACGAAAAGAATCGGTACATTAACTTTTTGCAAAAAAATAATTCTAGTAAAAAAAAATATGGTCAGGGTTATTCTATACCACTAGTAGAATGCGTGGTTAAAAGGAATTACACGATTTCAAAATCAACCTGTATATTTACCGCAGTTGTCCGAACTAGCTACAAAGGTTTCGGCTTCGGCCAAAACCAGCCGAGAAGCCGAGGCCGAGTCTTAGCCAGACACTAAGTGCACTCGCTCTAGCCTAGTTGTCGCAATTATATTAAGTAACGGAGTTATTGTTCCGTGTCTTTAAGTTGAACATTCTCTTATAACCTTGAAGTGCCGTTCTCCACAATTTCTAGCCACATTCCGTGTATAAACATACTAGATGTTACCCGAGGCTTCGCTCGCATAAATAAAATTCTTACTAATATTATAAATGCGAAAATGAGTTTGTTTGTTTGTTACGCTTTCACGCCTTAACTACTCAACCGATCAACATGAAATTTTGCATACACGTTGTCAGGGGTACAGAATAGGACATAGGGTACCTTTCATCCAGAAAAAATAACTGTTGCAAACCTTTTTACGGGGGGCAATCCTCATGGACTACCTCCGCCTGGGGAAAGGTGGAGGGGCGTGCCGGACTCTTACCGGCTATAACCACCCCGGTGTGTCCTCGCACGTGCGCGCGGCACCGCGGGAGTCCAAATTCTTCCGCAGCCCCGCACAACTGTTGCAAACCAGGTTAGGTTTAGGAACAGGAAATCACATAAGTTATATTTCATCCAGATAAAAGTACCCACTGTTATTAACCTAACCTATATTTACGCGAGTGAAGCCGCGGGAGAAAACTAGTAATAAAATAAAAAAAAATAAAAAATATATTTATTAGCAAAAACGTTAGCTTTTGCCCGCGGCTTCGCTCGCGTTAATTTAGAATTTGACTATCAATTCGGGTTGTACTCTGCTTGTAATAATATAATTCAATCATGATTCGAAGGAAACGTGGCGCCATCTATTATCATAAGAACGTTCTTGTTGTTTTCCTCGGGAACAGTAATTTTTTTCGGGATGAAATGTAGCCTATGTCCGTTTCTGTACACCTGTCAACGTATATGCAAAATTTCATGATGATCGGTTCCGTGGTTTAGGCGTGACAAGGTAACAAACAAACAAACAAACTCATTTTAGCTTTTATAATAATTGCATTTAAATTTTAATATGTACATATAATCACAATTCTTTAAAAATGACTTATTCCTAAAATATTATAAAACAATGAAAAAGAAAACTAAAACCCTCTAATAGGCGTCATAAAATTCCTCCGCATCACAGTCGACCGGTAGTGTGCCCAGAAGACTGGCAGCATTGCCACGTTGAATGGCAATGCTTATTCTTTCTGCAAAATAAAGCCCAGCCCTCTGGTCACGGGAAGCGTCGACTAACCTTTTTGCTATGTCTCTGTAGAGCGCACGAGCACTGGGACCCCATGACCCTAGCGTTATAATAATTAGTTAGGAAGGATAGGATAGGATTAGGATTAGAAAGTTAGGAAGTTATGATGAGGACTTTAGAACAGTACCTGTCTTTTTCTGTTCTCCTGACAATGAGTAGGTATGCGAAATTTCATGATGATCAGTCGAGTAGTTAAATCGTGAAACTTAACAAACAAACTCACATTCGCATTTATAATGTTAGTTACGACTAGCTGTGCCATGCGGTTTTCTTCTTTTCAGTCGTTCATACTTGACAGAATGGTCGTGGTCATCATGTTGTCTAGTTGTCCAGAAGAATCGACGTCACGCCTCACGATGTTCTGCCATTTCTTCCGGTTAGCGCCATGTCTTGTACACTCACGGAATGGACCGCCCACGTTGGTCAGTCCATCTCATGGGTGATCTTCCGCGCGCTCTCCTACCTTCCACCTTTCCTTGAATTTAATTAATGCCTCTTCAGTCTAGTGAGAGTGTAGAGGCGCTCATAGTCAGTTGCACTCGCTGATCGGTAAATGATTAGCGAGGTTAAGCAACGTTGGGTGCGGTCAGTCTATAGATGGGTGATCGCTTAGTGGTATTTCATCTGAGCGTCTCCGTGCTTCGGAGGGCACGTAAAAAGTCGGTCCCGGTTGTTGTCAAATTGACAGCAGTCGTTAAGCCATGTCAGAGGCCTACGGGCGGCTTGAACAACTCTTGACAACAGGTTGGCCACTAACCACACGAAAAGAAGAAGAAGTCTAGTGCAGCGATAGACTTGTGGAAGTCCGTTGGACTGCCACGCAGAGGTCTGCCTCGTCACAATCGTATGTGTACCTACTTATCATACAAATCTTTGTTCCGTGAGGGTATCGAACCCACAACACTCAGTGCAGTGTTAGTAGTGAGGCAACCACTTAAACCAATGTGTTTATCACGTTAATATATTATAAAATTGGCCAAATACAAGTCGGACTGGCACACCGCGGGTTCTGTATAAACATATAGATATGAGGAGTATAGTTTCAAAACTCGCCAAAATGATATCAGAATAAAAATAATGTTCCGATTGAATATGAAGCTCCTTCGTTACGTGTGCGTTACGATTGCTCCGCCAAGTTATACAAACAGAAAACAACTTCGCCAGAAAAATTGTCGAAATCTGTCAAAATCGAAAGGAAAAAACAAAAAATTTGTCGAAGTAGAAATAAAGAAGTTATATGGGTTCAAAATTGGCCGCGCGAACGTAACGTCCACGATTGCGCGGCCATGGAGATCTCAGCAACTGCTTGGGTTAGAGATGTAATTCTTTTTGTCAATTGAGGACTGAATTTGTCAAAAATTTACGAAAAAATAATTACAATATATTTTACGAATTATTCACTTTGGAAGTTATGGCCGCGCAATCGTGCACTTGTTGTTTCTTTATTGTTGATTATTTCTTTAAT
The DNA here is from genome assembly GCA_963564715.1 of Catocala sponsa. Lineage (NCBI taxonomy): Eukaryota > Metazoa > Arthropoda > Insecta > Lepidoptera > Erebidae > Catocala > Catocala sponsa. The sequence continues at coordinate 5,974,976 of OY751356.1, read as the reverse complement.
TTTAGGGCTTCATATTATAGTAAAACTGTTACAAGAAGAAAGGTGTTACTTTGTCAAAACTAACGAAAGCAATAAATACTAGCAAAGTTTACTAAAACAGACGAAATCAGTCCAAAACAAAAAGTACGTGGCCGCGCTGTCGAAACGTTACTTCGTAGGTTAATATCTCATTATCGATAACTGCTAGGATTGCGGTGTGAACATCCATTTATTCGACATGTTTGACAATTAATTCGGGTCGTACTCTGCTTGTAATAATATAATTCAATCATGATTCGAAGGAAACGTGGAGCCATCTATTATCATAAGAACGTTCTTGTTGTTTTCCTCGGGAACAGTAATTTTTTTCGGGATGGAAGGTGTACAGAAACGGACATAGGCTATGTCCGTTTCTGTACACCTGACAACATATATGCAAAATTTCAGGATGATCGGTTCAGTGGTTTAGTCGTGAAAAGGTAACAAATAAACAAACAAACAAACTCATTTTCGCTTTTATAATATTATTAGTTAGGATTAGGATGGCAATTTAAAAGAGTGGCCTTGAGTTTCTAGCAGGTATCTTCTCATAGGCTCAACCTTTTGCCTGAACCTTGCAACTAACATAAATGTAAATTCAGTAAATGTAATAAACTCACTAACCCCTTTGAAGTTCATATGTGTTCCATTGTGACCTAAATGAATAAATGATTTTTGACTTATACTTTAACTAAGGGTTTCATATTTTGCTTTTGAGGTCCGGACCTCTAAATGAACAAAGAATATATTGTAAAAGAATGCATTAGTGAGTAATACAAGGTCAGTCACTTTCAATTCGCAAGGTGACTGCCCGACTCCCTTTCCTTATGATTTTGTAGCTGGTTTTATATATATGGAAAATAAATGTCTGATTTCTTGTCTGTTTGTTTGTAATGTATGCTGTTATGGTAGGATAATGGTGTTCGCAATATGGATTAGCTGATTTCACTACAGCTAAGGCGCTCATAGCCAGTTGCACTCATTGATCGGTAAACTATTAAGGAGGTTAAGCAACTTTGGGTGCAGTCAGTCTATAGATGGGTGACCGCTTAGTGTTATTTCATCTGAGCGTCTCCGTGCTTCGGAGGGCACGTAAAAAGTCGGTCCCGGTTGTTGCCAAATTGACAGCAGTCGTTAAGCCATGTCAGTGGCCTACGGGCGGCTTGAACAACTCTTGACAACAGGTTGGCCACTAACCACACGAAAAGAAAGAAGAAAGACTATAGCTGCATAGACTACACTAATGATATTGAGGTATGAGTGGTCACATTTTCTTTGTCATCGCGCCGAGAGTTACGTGTTTGATCTCTTCACGGGACAAACTTTGTGTGATCCACAAATGGTTGTTTCGAGTCTGAATTAGGGTTGCCAACCGTACTATAATATATAGTATTTTACTATATTTCGAGTCTGCATACTATATGCTGTTGAAGAAATATATAGTATGCTAAAATACTATATTTCAACAGCGAAAAAACAACAAACCAAAACCTTTATTCAAAAAACTATCGACGCTCCTTTACTACTGATGCGAAAGCATATATCCGTACATAAACCGTTTCGAACCTGTCCGTGATGTCAACAAAATATGTACCTACCTTACATATTTAAAAAACAGTAGATGACAAATAAATGTTTTTCCATAAAATACTATATTTTTATAAATGTACTATATTTTGTTATAGCTTATTTTAAAAATACTATGTATATTTCGTCGAAAATATGTTGGCAACCGTAGTCTGTATGTTCTTTGTGTCCGTTGTTTGAATGTTTTTAAAGTCCCCCGCGACACAAGAATTATTCCTATAGCCAATTATCTCTTTTGTTTATTTTTAATATCTTATCTATACTAATATTATAAAGCTGAAAAGTTTGTTTGAACGCGCTAATCTCAGGAGCTATTGGTTCGAATTGAAAAATTATTTTAGTGTTGGGTAGCCCATTTATTGAGGAAGGCTATAGGCTATATAACATCACGCTACGACAAATAGGAGCTGAGCTGAAAATTCTCTTATGGTAAGCAGACGAAGTTGCGCAGGTCAGCTACTAAAGAATACTACTTGAGAGATTTTGTCCTAAAATTAGTGAAGCGTATCACATGACGAAATTTATTTTAATATATCTGTGACTACCCCTTTGCGGATATAGTCGTGAGACTATGTATGTTAATGAATATTATTATTCTGTCTACAACTCAATATAAGATTAATCTATCAACATTCCGATCTGTCTTGAATTAGAATTGGAAATAAGAATGGCGGACAATCATTTACATTTAATTCTATAGCCATTACGGCTTGAACAACTCTTGACAACAGGTTGGCCACTAACCACACGAAAAGAAGAAAAAGAAGATATTTAAGTTTACACTTTCCCCGACGCGACGTTTCGGTTGCTTTTCAGCAGCCATGGTCACGGGGAGACTAAGATGGTAGTTGTCTCAATGTTCCAGTGTAGTTATTTCAATGAATAACATTCGCGTAAACAGAAAACAATATTATATAGTTTTAGTTCCCACTTTATATGGGCCTCGATGGCGTAGTGGTTAGTGTAACCGACTGCCACGCTTGAGATCGCGGGTTCGATTCCCGCACAAGTCAAACATTTGTGTGCATGAACATGTTTTTGTTTTGGTCTGGCTGTTTCCATGTATAATATGTATGTGTTTACAAAAAAAAGAGTATATGTATGTTTATCCATTGTCTAGTACTCATAGTACAAGCTGTGCTTAGTTTGGGCTAGATGGTGTTGTGTGTATGTGATAGAATATTATTATTATCTATTATAATATAGTTCAAGCCTAGGCCGGGCACATTTCCAGACTTCATGTGAATGATAATGAATAAAAAAAATTAACTAAAATTATTAATTGAGAATGTCGAAAACTCCCATAACTGCTTCACCTGGATCTAACCTAAAAACTTATGCACACCATACATACATACATAGATCCACGCCTGTTTCCCAGAGGGGTAGGCAGAGACTTATTAATCTATATATATATGTATAAAAGAAAGTCGTGTTAGTTACACTATTTATAACACAAGAACGGCTGAACCGATTTGGCTGAAAATTGGTGGGGAGGTAGCTTAGAACCAGGAAAAGGACATAGGATACTTATACCCTGTTAAAAAATTAAAAAATAAAACTTTGTTAAAACATTCGAATATTGACGTGTTTCCATTTTATGCTTGCCTGGTACTCGAAGCAGCCAACTATGAATAAATCTTCTATCTATCTATCTACATATACATATATATAAAAAAGAAAGTCGTGTTAGTTACACTATTTATAACTCAAGAACGGCTGAACCGATTTGGCTGTAAGTTGGTGGGGAGGTAGCTTAGAACCAGGAAACGGACATAGGATACTTTTTATGATTGCTGAAGATTTCTCTGAGCAATTGCTGACTATTGGTAATGGGTACTGAATATTTCATTACCAGTATAAACAGAATAAATCATGAAATTCGTAACACAACTACAAATAAACAATCAAACTCTATTTTTTTGTCACCCGTAGATGAGTCCTATATACATAAAATGATAATGTCCCTTGCAAATACCAAATCGGAAGGCTATGACTCTATTTGTACTGAAATCGTAAAAACCTGCAGTATTCAATTAACTCCCATAATCACATCTCTTATAAATCTTTCATTACAAACGGGTATGTTTCCAGATAAGCTTAAATATTCAGTTGTTAAGCCATTATACAAGAAAGGTAACAAAACAGAGGTAAGTAATTATAGGCCCATTACTCTCCTACCTATCTTTTCTAAGCTATTTGAAAAAGTTATGCATGATAAATTGACATCTTTTTTAGATAAGCATAATACATATTATTGATAAAAATCAGTTTGGGTTTCAACGAAATAAATCTACTAGAGATGCGACATTTTTCCTTGCAAATGATATTTTAAAAAATGTAAACGATAACATACATACTACTGTAGTGTTTTTGGATATGTCTAAAGCCTTCGATTTTGTGTCACATGAACAACTTTTGACAAAACTAGAATATTATGGGATCAGAGGACCCGCATTAAATTGGTTACAAAGTTGAAATTCAAATTCAAATTCAAAATCATTTATTTTGCGATATATGGGTATTACAATAATCGTTGTTACAATTTAAGCAGTGAGTACCACCATATTTTAACCAGGCTGGCATGCAAAATGTTACATAAAATAAGAAAGTTTAATAATTCAATTTCAATAGGTATCAGAATAAGTAATAATATTTACCAACTATAGTCAACATTATATTATACATTTATGTCAATTTATAAATCTTACAAAATTATGATGTCAATATTATCAATAAATATTTAATAAGACAAACACATTATTAATAACCAAATAAAAATAAAATTAGGTATGGTGTATAAGTATGTCAATTAACTGGAAATTTCAAATTAGATTATCTATTTTGTTTGCTATGTATTCACAACATTTTGTCCTCCAAATATTCATGGACCGAGTAGTAACATTTTCGTAATAATATTGATTTTATTCTATTCCTAAAGATATTAAATTCAGTAATCTGTAATATTGATTTGGGTAGTTTATTGTAAATTCGTGATGCCATACACAGAATACTTTTATTTAATAAAGCTGTCCTATTTGATGGCATACATATAGCCAATTTGTGCCTTTTACTATATCGTTTTGTGAATAGTTGGATGTTTTTTCTTACGAATAGCAGTACTTCTAATATATATAAACATGGTAGTGTTAATAAGTTCAGCTGTACAAAATAAGGTTTACAGCTTTCTGTAGGTTTTATATGACATATAGACCATACACATCTTTTTTGCGCAACAAAAGCAAATTCTTTATTAGTTGAATTGCCCCAAAACATGATGCCATATCTTAGAAGACGCACAACATATCCATGATATGCAGTTAGGACGGTTGTTTGACTGGCTGATTTTCTTAACATGTACAACGCATATGAAAATGTACTGAGTCTATTACAGAGCAACTCAATATGTTTTTTCCAATTTAAACAGTTATCAATATGTAGTCCTAAAAATTTTGTTGTATCTATCTCCGTTATCTTTTTATTTAAACAAGTTATGTTCATGTCTCAAATTCTGTTTAATTTATTTCTAAATGTCATAAAATTTGTTTTATCGATATTCATATTTAAATTATTTAATGTCAACCAAGTTATAATATTATTTAATGTTATATTTATTTCCCGCTCTAACTGCGGCTTAATATCCCCAGTAAACAAAATTGTACTATCATCGGCGAATAGAACAGTCTTGAATTGTGCTACTTTTGGCATATCATTAATATAAATTAGGAATAACAGCGGACCCAGAAAACTGCCTTGCGGAACACCAAAAGACACATTCCTGCTCCCTGAAATATGATCAGTATGATTTTTACTAATTCTGCATATTCTTGATACTTGCGTTACTTGTTTTCTGTGGCTTAAGTAAGATTTAATTAAGTCGTGAACATTCCCTCTAACTCCATACGCGTATAACTTGTTCAACAATATTTTGTGATCGACATAATCAAAGGCCTTTGTTAAGTCCATGAACAACGCACATACTTGTTTACCTTTATCCATGTTAGTTAGTACTGTGGTTAGAAAACTATATACCGCTATATCAATAGATTTATTTTTCCTGAAACCGACTTGCTCAGTACAAAATAAATTGTTAACTTCAAAATAATTATAAACACAATTATATAACACCCTTTCAAAAATTTTTGAAATAACGGGTAGTAGTGCTATTGGGCGATAATTTCGAATATCATGCCTATCATTTTTATTAAACAAAGGTTTTATAATAGTCAATTTTAATTGATCAGAAAAAATACCATTAGCTATGGAGAGATTTATTATATGACTTAGTATATGTGACAGTGGAACTGATACAAGTTTTATTATTTTAGTTGATATACCGTCATATCCAGTACTGTTTGTGCTTTTTAAATTTACTATTATTTTATAAATGTCATGAGGTATTGTCGGACACATGTATATTGATTTCAATTGATTAGGTATTTTTATCTCTGGGTCATTTGGCAATGAATGAGGAATATTATCAATAAAAAAATTGTTGAAATAATTTGCAATTTGTGTGGGTTCTTCTATGATGTTACCATTAATATTAATGTACTGTATTTGTTCATTTTGTATGATTGGCTGGTAATTACGGATTATCCTCCAAGTAGCTTTGGATTTATTAGTTGCCATGTTGATGAGGTTATCGTTTTGAACCTTTTGTGTTAATTTTATAATACGGCTTAGTCTTAGCGCTAAAGCTTTATATTGAATTTTAGAACCTTCGGTACGCTTTTTCCTAGATTCCCACAAAAGGTGACGCTTGCGTTTACAACATACTCTGATACCTTTAGTAAACCATCGTGGTCGCACAGTATTTGATCGCTTAACTTTTCTTAAGGGAAAACAGAGGTCATAAAACAATTTAAATAATTCGTAAAAATTTGTGAAAGCTAGGTTTGGGCCCTCAGATGTAAAAACGTCATTGAAGATTAAAGTTACCTTGAAGATAGATTTCAGTGTGTTGAGATATCTCAACTGGACTCAAACAATTATGTAGAAACTTTTAGATCGGAATACAAAAGAAATAAATACGGGGTGCCTCAAGGGAGCGTGCTAGGGCCGCTACTGTTTCTTGTCTATATCAATGATTTGCCTAAAGTTACAGATCATAAAATGATACTGTTCGCAGATGATGTATCTATTATAGTGACTACCGATAAAAACATGACAATTACAGAACACAACACCGACATTCACAATACACTGACATTAGTTATTAATTGGTTAAATAACAATAATCTTAAAGTAAATATATCTAAAACAAATATAATGAATTTTAATAATTTAAAAAAATTTGATATTGACATTAATCACGACGGACATACATTATTGAATACAAATTATGTGACATTTCTTGGACTAATAATTAATTCTAAATTCAATTGGAAAGAACAAATTGAAAAAGTGAGCAACAAGGTAAACGGATTTTCATTTGCTCTTTTTAAGCTAGCAAAAGTGGCAAATCAAAACACAGCATGCACGGCTTATTTTGCATATGTTGAGTCTGTCCTTCGGTACGGATTGTTGATTTGGGGCAATAGCTCAGAGGTACATAAAGTTTTTATTGCTCAGAAGAGATGCATAAGATCAATATGTGATATTGCACCAGATGTATCATGTCGTCCTTATTTTAGGAACTAAAAATACTCCCCTTGGCCTGTCTTTATATATTAGAAGTAGGGAAATTTATTTAAACAACACCCTCATGTATTCAAACGGGCTAAAGATGTTACTCGACGTGATAACATAAGAAATCCAGACCGGCTTGTGCTAAACATGATACCGAGAAGCAGTCGGCTGCAAAATAACTCATACGCCATGTGTATAAAAATATATAATAAAATCCCAATTCATGTAAAAATATTACCGCTAAATAAATTTACTGCAAAATTACGTTGGTGGCTCATGCAGAACAATTTCTACTGCCTTAAAGATTTTTTTGAAAATACCCAATTATAATTGACTCGTAATTGACCTTATATAATTTAATTGATATTATAACCGTGAAATTTAATAGATATGTTTGTTTAAATGATATGACCTATTACATATTACATTTTATTGGTTTTATGTATGTTGTAATTTAATTGTTCTATTTTAATTTCATTTATGTGCCCAGTTCTAATTTAATTGTTTTATTTTAATTTAATTTATGTGCACTGTTTTAATTTAATTTATTTGTGTTATTTAAATTACATAATTTTATTGTATATGTGTAAAATATTTGCATGTCAAATTACTGACTAAGTGTTAGAGCTTATATTTATTTATTAAGACCTACAATGTACACAACACTTAAGGCAAATAAATGATTATTATTATTATTATTATTATGGTCGAGTAGGTACCTGTCGACGAAACGAGTGGATTGATTTCATTTCCTCCGAATTACTGTAAGTTTGTCTCATCGAAAGACGAACTCATCAACAAAGTATTCCCAAACATCATTACTAACCACAAAAATAATGAATGGTTGAGTGAGCAAGCAATTTTGGCGGCTAAGAATAAAGATGTAGATGACTTAATGCATAATTCAGAATGAGATCATTGGTACACTGCATTCATTCAAATCTATTGACTGTGTAACAAATGAACATGAAGCCACCAACTATTCAATTGAATTTTTAAACTCCTTGGATGTGCCTGGCTTACCACCGCACAATTTACGACTAAAGGTTGGCTCCGTAGTAATCATGCTTCGAAACATAAACCAACCAAAACTGTGCAACGGAACGCGTTTGGTGGTAAGTAAATTGATGAACAATGTGATTTACGCCACGATACTCAAAGGAAAATTCGAAGGTGAGGAATTTCTCATTCCGAGGATCCCGATGATCCCAACCGATATGCCGTTTGAGTTTAAACGACTTCAATTTCCGATCCGTCTTGCATTCGCCATGACCATTAACAAATCGCAAGGCCAATCCTTGAAAGTTTGTGGTCTGAATCTAGAAAATCCATCTTTTTCGCATGGTCAATTATATGTGGCATGTTCACGGGTCGGAATCGGAAGACAGTCTGCGTTATTTGTTCTTGCGCCTGATAATAAAACGAAAAATGTCGTCTATCACAAGGTGCTTCACTGAAGAGTGCAACCCATGCACCAAAATACATGCCAATAAAGAATCATTAAAATACTTGATTTTTTTTATTTATATTTATTATCCTAATAAAAATAAAATCCAAAATCTGCTCATATATTGCCTCTAAGGCGCAACAAAGTTCGCCGGGTCAACTAGTTTTATATATATTTTAATTTGATTGTTATGTAATGTATCTAGAATTTATTATCTATACTAATATTATAAAGCTGAAGAGTTTGTTTGTTTGTATGTTTGTTTGTTTGTTTGTTTGCTTGAACGCGCTAATCTCAGGAACTACTGGTCTGATTTGAAAAATTCTTTCAGTGTTAGATAGCCCATTTATCGAGGAAGGCTATAGGCTATATATCATCACGCTAAGATCAATAGGAGCTGAGCACCAATGAAGAATGTTTCAAAATCGGAGGGTATTTTTCCTTTTGAGAGCTTCCGCTGCGTGCGCTGCGTAAACAGTTAAAGTTTCGCAAAAATCATGTATGACAGAATTGTTCCCCTTTAAAAGTTCTAAAAAAAAGTCCGCGACAGCATATGTCTATCTTTTAAGGTTGGCTCACTATAACCATTTTTATTCTAACCAAATTTGTTCTAAAATAATGCATTATTTGCGAAGGTATTATTATAAACATGATATTAATCCTTATCCAAATAAATACGTTATCCATCACAAATATTTAATTTAAAACAAAATTGCCCTTTACATCATTCGATTTCAACGAATATCTTAGGAGATATCGCAGTTTTAAAATAACATTGCAGCAAAATAATTACCCATTACAGACATAGTACAAACGATGTTTCTCCTGGTTTATTCTGCGTGATTACTACTGGTTCGATTTGAAAAATTATTTTAATGTTGGATAGCCTATTTATCGAGGAAGGCAATACGTTATATAACATCACGCTACGACCCACGGGGGCAGCGCAGTAACGATAAACGCGGGTGAAACCGCGGGAACATCTAGTCTATACTAATATTATAAAGCTGAAGAGTTTGTTTGTTTGTTTGCTTGAACGCGCTAATCTCAGGAACTACTGGTCCGAATTGAAAAATTCTTTCAGTGTTAGATAGCCCATTTATCGAGGAAGGCTATAGGCTATATATCATCACGCTAAGATCAATAGGAGCTGAGCACCAATGAAGAATGTTTCAAAATCGGAGGGTATTTTTTCCTTTTGAGAGCTTCCGCTGCGTGCGCTGCGTAAACAGTTAAAGTTTCGCAAAAATCATGTATGACAGAATTGTTATCCTTTAAAAGTTCTAAAAAAAAGTCCGCGACAGCATATGTCTATCTTTTAAGGTTGGCTCATTATAACCATTTTTATGCTAACCAAATTTGTTCTAAAATAATGCATTATTTGCGAAGGTATTATTATAAACATGACATTAATCCTTATCCAAATAAATACGTTATTCATCACAAGTATTTAATTTAAAACAAAATTGCCCTGTACATCATTCGATTTCAATGAATATCTTAGGAGATATCGCAGTTTTAAAATAACATCGCAGCAAAATAATTACCCATTACAGACATAGTACAAACGATGTTTCTCCTGGTTTATTCTGCGTGATTACTACTGGTTCGATTTGAAATATTATTTTAGTGTTGGATAGCCTATTTATCGAGGAAGGCTATAGGCTATATTATAACATCACGCTACGACCCACGGGGGCGGCGCAGTAACTATAAACGCGGGTGAAACCGCGGGAACATCTAGTTTAAAATAAATCTAAATTAAATAAAAATTTATGCGACTGTAAGACAAATGAAATATTCTTGATTTTGATATAATTTAATGTTAAACTTAACTTTTATATTGATATTTCTTCACTTTTAATATTTATCTTTGTTTCTTATGTCGTATTATTTAAAATGTAATGCATGCTGAATTCACCTGTAATCTATCTTATCTTATCTTATGTGGGGGCCAGTCAGTGCAGACCGGCGACACTTCGACCCAGTGGGATCTTTTGTGTCGACACTCTCCCAATAACGACTGCCATAGATGTTCATGGCAGCCGGGACTAACGGCTTAACGTGCTTTCCGAGGCACGGCGCAGACGATAATTGTCAATCAATACGCACATAATTTCGAAAAGTCATATAACTTCCGAAAGTCAGAGGTGCGCGACGTGGGTTTGAACCCGAGACCCTCTGCATCGCAGTCTGTTGGTCTCCCCACTGAGCTATCGCTGCTCCACCTGTAATCTATACTAATATTATAAAGCTGAAGAGTTTGTTTGTTTGTTTGAACGCACTAATTTCAGAAACTACTGGTTCGATTTGAAAAATTCTTTTAGTGTTGGATAGCCTATTTATCGAGGAAGGCTATAAGCTATATAACATCACGCTACGGCCCACGGGGCCGGCGCAATAACGATAAACGCGGGTGAAACCGCGGACACAGCTGTATGTAATATGAGCAGCTTAGTGCAGTGTGAACATTGTAAACACTCATATAATATATCTATACCTATAGCTGGCCTCCGCGATTTAACCCATGTTCATGATTACTGCGCCGCTCTCATGGCTCGTAGCGTGAAGTTATATATAGCCTAATAGACTTCCTCAATAATTGGGCAAATATTATCAACCCTACCTAAACTGTCCCACTGCTAGCCAAGGGCCTCTTCTCAGTGTGAGAAGGGTTAGGCCAGAGTCTACCACTCTAGCCCACTACCGGTTGGCAGATGTCATATATCTTCGAGAACATTATGGAGAACTCGTAGACAGGCCGGTTTCTTCACGACGTTTTGCTTGTCCTTATAAGTAAAAATTCTCAAATCCTTCAGAAAAGTATCGTACAATAAAGATTAATAACAGAAAATTTATAAATAAAGTGTTTTACCATGCAATTTATTAGACACGATGTGTAGTTAAAACACTTAGTTTGTCTAATAAATGCATTGTAAAACAAACTATTAAGTTTTAAGTAAGATATTTTAGTGTAAATTTTATACAAATAACCAGACATTATGTAAGGCAGCTAGTAAAATACTTATCAGTACTTATTTGTTATCAGAACGTTGCAAATAACAATGGGCTTATTAAAACCGTAACCATTGATAAATACAAATACTCCATGTTTCTGAATTGTCTTATTTATTAAACAAATATGGCGTACTTTCTAGTGACAAAACATAGAGAAACTTTTTGAAGTAGAAAACTTCTTTACTTTAGGCGCGTTGTGCACTTCTTGGGTGAACAAAAATCATAGAACTCGCGTCATCGTCACGCTTCCACGCTTTCCATTTTTGAATTATTTTAGTATATTAACAATATCTCAGAAATGGTGCGTCCTACGCAAAAAATATATATAATTTTGACCCCCTTAATAACCGCTAAGAGAGTGTCAGGAATCCGACCCGCCCCTTTTTTACTTTGTTTTGTTTGTAAGGAAGTGTTTATGATCAAGGATTAAAGTTTTCACTTCTATCGGCAGTCCCCAGTCGGCAGACTGCCAAATTTTATTTTTCCTCTTTTTTCTTTTAAAAAGACATCTCACGCATTAGTAATAATTCTTGTGCCGCGGGCGACTTTAAAAACATTTTTTCTTAAGTTCCCCGCGACACATCTATACAGTTTCACTATCATACATTTCTACCTACACCACAAGTTGCACAGCGCGTGTAGCTGCGCGCTCACCGTTTATCGTGAGCTACTTACTATAAATTAGCGATACAACAAAATACATTGGACTCAGTTGAACGTTCACCAAACATCTATACTAATATTATAAAGCTGAAGAGTTTGTTTGTTTGAACGCGCTAATCTCTGGAATTACTAGTTCGAATTGAAAAATTATTTTAGTGTTGGATAGCCTATTTATCGAGGAAGGCTATAAGCTATATAACATTACGCTACGACCCACGGAGGCGGCGCAGTAACGATAAACGCGGGTGAAACCGCGGGCACATCTAGTATTTAATAAGCTTACTTTACGAGTGCAATTATGAGAAAGAATTAGTCTTATTTTACTGTAACTTATCTACTTATACTTACTTTAAATAAATTATTCATGTTATAATTATTTTCTCTACTAGGTACTTCAAAATCTTTTTATAGTGTACTAGATGTTCCCGCGGTTTCACCCGCGTTTATCGTTACTGCGCCGCCCCCGTGGGTCGTAGCGTGATGTTATATAGCATATAGCCTTCGTCAATAAATTAGCTAAATAACACTATAATAATTTTTTAAATCGAACCAGTAGTTCTTGAGATTAGCGCGTTCAAACAAACAAACTCTTCAGCTTTATAATATTAGTATAGATTAGTAAAGATATACTAACTAATCAATCCGTACAACAGGAATGATTGCTAAAGCGGAAGTTGTCTTTTTAGAGTTCGAAAAAACTCTTATATAACAGCTTAGTCTGTCCGTCCGTCTGTCTGTTATACAACTTTCAACTCAAGAACCGTAAGAACTAGAGACTAGCGGCCAACGCCATTCGACTCAGCATAGTCGATATACCTCGAAATGACTATGACCTTTGACCTCTGACCTCAAGGTCAGTATAGTCTGAAAGCAGTAGCTTTTGCCCGTGGCTTTAGCTCGGCAATAGTATATTTTTCTGTATAGGTCCTTTTCTGTACTCCTGACAATATTTTTAGAAGCTGGGCCACTACGAGGTGACAGCCATCACATATCTTCGAAAACATCATGTAGAACTCTCAGAAGTCAGTCATGCTTCCTCACGATATTTTCTTCAATGTTGAAGCAAGCAACAATTAACTTTTTAATACGCACGTAACTTAGAGAACTCAGAGATGCGTGCCTTGCGATCGAACTCGAGCCCGGCGTAGCTGTTGAATGGTAGGTATACCAACTTGTAATTTCGATTCTTTTGCCTATATACCGTGATACTACTAAGAATTTCTATTAAAAACACTAAAATCTTGCTCGGTAATCGAACCAGAGACCTTACGAACAGCAGTCGTATTCACTGCACACCGAGGCTGTAGTGATAAGATGACTTTATCACGGCGAGCGCGCAACACCTCTCGCAATTACATTAGATAACGGCACCCAAGGGTCAACGATGTTATAATAATTATTATTGATAACAAATTAATAGATTATTTTGCAATAATAATATATTAATAATGAATAATGTATAATGTCGGAGTTCCCAATAAGTGTTGACGCGCACTGGGCTGCATACAGAAGAAGAAGGGGCGGGTAGGATTCCTGATACTCTCTTAGTGGTTATTAAGGGGGTCAAAATTTCGTTACTTTTTGCGTAGGGCGTACCATTTCTGAGATATTGTTAATATTCTAAAATAATTCAAAAATGGAAAGCGTGGAAGCGTGACGATGACGAAGCGTGCGTATGACGCGAGTTCTATGATTTTTGTTCACCCAAGAAGTGGTCAACGCGCCTAAAGAAGTTTTCACTTCAAAAAGTGTTCTATGGGTAAATTTTCTTTTATAAAATTTTAACAAAAAGAAAACCGACTTCGCAAAAGAATATTCTAAAACTTAAAATGCACTAAAAAGTTAATAAATAATTGCATATTCCCGTGAATAATTAAATTATTGTTATTTTTGGAGTCGGTGTCAGCCGCCCGCGCCGCGTGCTGCGTCTATGTGTGCAATTGTGTATGCCAATGTTATGTTATGATTATAGTAAGACATCTCATGTTTAATTAGTTACAAACCTACCTTGGTTGACACAGACTCCAATAATAACAATAATTTAATTATTCACAAGCCACACGGGAAGCACTAGCTTTCAAATAAAAAAATAATCATCAAAATCGGTTCACCCAGTCGAACGTAACGAGGTAACAAACATTAAAAAAAATACAGACGAATTGAGTACCTCCTCCTTTTTTTGAAGTCGGTTAAAAATATTTTCAAAGTGGTCTCCATCAGCCTCTACAAAGTTTCATGTGAACCAGTTTTCGAAACACTGTCAATCGCAGATACCTCGCTTACAGCCTGCTCGAACGCTGACAGCGCACCTTCCGGCGACGAAAATTGTATCCCTATGATCAGATTTTTTATTTACGGGAATAAAAAGAAGTCGCACGGTGCTAGGTCAGGGGTGTAAGGGGGGTGACCCAGGCGTTCGACCGGCGTGCTGTCCAGGAAGTCTCTCGTTTTGGGCGCGATGTGCGCGGGCGCGTTGTCGTGGTGGAGCAATAGCCCGCGGAGCCCTGTGTTTGGTCGCTTGTTGCTCACAACAGAGAATACTTCCACACAATCGTCCATCAATCAGTCGCACGGCAGAGATCAAGTAAGAAGGTAGTGGTTTTTTGGCGGGAACACTGTGAACGTGTGCCGCCAATTTAAAAACAAAATTTTAACAAAAAAGAAAACCGACTTCATAGAAGAATACTTATTCTAAAACTTGCAAAATGCACAAAAAGGTTAATAAATAATTGCATATTCTTGTGAATAATTAAATTATTGTTATTAATGGAGTCGGTGTCAGCCGTATTTTGTTTATTTCTCGGTTTTTAGTGAACCTTGCCAAAAACAAGAACATCATCAATGTAGCCAAATACGCATTATTAAGGATAACTCGAAAACGAATGGCAAAATTTTGATTAAAATTAAATGGGACCACACGGGAAGCACCAGCTTTTAAATAAAAAAAGAATTATCAAAATCGGTTCACCCAGTCGAAAGTTATGAGGTAACAAACGTTAAAAAAAAATACAGACGTATTGATAACATCCTCCTTTCTTTGAAGTCGTTTAAAAAAAAACAAAATTTGTACGGACGCGTGGACGGCGACGTGAAAACGAAATCGCAAGCCAAAAGCTACGCAAACAAACAAAGAGTTACTGCATCTTGTTCTGTCACCATGAATAGTTAACATCCAAGAGCTTCTCTTCCTACATCTATATTTCACGTCCTTTTTTTGATGCACATTCCGATAATGATTATATGTACTAAGCAAATAGATAGCAGCAGCCGCTATCACTTCGACGTCCATCTTCAACAGACGACAGTGAGTGAATGTAACAGTCACGATTGTGTAGAGAGCAACCCATGATCGCGGCGATGATGGCCACTTTTTTAATCGCCCATCACCAAGGGCGGATCCACCGTTGTGGGCACGATGGGCATGCCCACAACCCTAATAGACTTGTGACGTCACACTTTTACGGTCTATTGAGATTGTTAGGCTGATGATAATAAACGCTATACGACTCCTGAGACAGGGTCAAGATACCTATTTACCCAGTCTAGTGTCCCTATATTGGCTTACTGGCTACTAGAAAAGACGAAAAAAAAATAATTTATTGATTGTAATTGGTTTGGAATTTAATCGAAACTGTTTGACTATTTAATTGGACGAAATCGGGTCTCACTTCCTCCAATGATTATTTACATTCCTAAGGACAAAGTCCTGATGCGCGGAAAAAAGGAAATAATCAAATTCAAAAGTCGTTCATGAGTCATGATTGTTCATGAGCGAGTTCGTACTCCGACTCGCATTTGGCCGATTTTCGGGTGGCTGTGACCACAACCTTTTTTGAGGGCTGGATCCGCGTCTGCCCATCACGGGCTATTGTGTAGAGGAGGCTTGAGAAGATGCCCGTGCCCAGCAGTGGGACAGTTAAATACAGGGCTGCTATCATTTTATATAGGCAGCGTATCAAGATGAAACATACACCAGATATTAACTTAGTTAGCTTTCTAACAATACAAACGTGAGACCCGCATTTTATTTCGTGCAGTAGTTTTTACGTTATGCGTGTACAAACTTTTGTCTATCTATATGATAGACAAAAGTTCTTGAAATAATTATTTTGTCTTCTATAGCTCCTTTAATGCCTCCCTTACTTTTTTTTAGTTAAATATCACACCCGCGGCTTCGCTCGCGTAAATGTATGTTTTTTCTATTCTGTATCCCTGACAACGTGTATGCAAAATTTCATGTTGATCGGTTGAGTAGCTAAGGCGTGAAAGCGTAACAAACAAACAAACAAACTCATTTTCGCATTTATAATATTACTAGCTTTTGCCCGCGGCTTCGCTCGCGTTAATTTAGAATTTGACAATCAATTCAGGTTGTACTCTGCTCGTAATAATATAATTCAATCATGATTCGAAAGACACGTGGCGCCATCTATTATCATAAGAACGTTATTATTGTTTTCCTAAGGAACAATAATTTTTTTCGGGATGAAAGGTATCAACGTATATGCAAAATTTCAGAATTATAAATTTTTGTGGTTTAGGCGTGAAAAGGTAACAAACAAACAAACAAACTCATTTTCGCTTTTATAATATTAGTTAGAATTATTACTAGTTAGGATTACGATTATGAAAAGATTAGTATTGGTTAAATAAGTAGATATGTAGGTATATACATAGGTACATAATTAATATCTTATATAATAAGTAATACTTAAGAGAAGTATTTCGATAATGCGATAAGTGCACTTTGTTTTGTAATATTGAGGTTGCATTTCACAATCACTATTAAAACAACATTTCTTATCGATGCTCGATTTTATTGTCTATGATAAACATTAAAGAGTTCGATAAACAGTTAAAACGTAATGCGCGCGAAATGTAAATACATTGTTATTAAGTACATACATTGAGTCTTTTTCGAGATTAGCTCGCAATTGAGAAAAGTTGCAAATATCAACTGACTATTTCTATAAGTAGGTACTAATATTATAAAGAGGAAAGATTTGTTTTCATTTGTTTGCAAGGCTTTAACTCAAAAACTAATCAACCGATTTTAAAAATTCTTTCACCATTAGAAAGCTATATTATCACCGATTAACATAGGCTATATTTTACGCATGCGGAACCGCCAGCAAAAGCTAGTCTCAAATATTTTTACATAATCAAATTCCATCAAACCGCTATCATCTAAGCATTTACGTAAGTATAAATGATAATAATAATAATATCAGCCCTGTATTAAACTGTCCCACTGCTGGGCACGGGCCTCTTCTCACTGTGAGAAGGGTTAGGCCGTAGCCCACAACGCCGGCCCAGTGCGGGGCAGACTTCACATATTATCTTCGAGAACATTATGTATAACTAACGTGACCAGACGTCCCGTTTTGAACGGGACTGTCCCTTTTTATAATTACGAGTCACGGTGTCCCCGAAATGAACTCTGGGACGCAAAATTGTCCCGTTTTTTGAAACCGCGCAAAAATTTGAGTATTTCTATTTCAGTTGAATATATTTTATGTTTGCCTGCTACAAATGCTCCAGTAGAAAGATTATTTTCTATGATGAACAAATTGTGAACATCTGACAAAACCCAGTTACAAATATCAGTTCTAAAGGCGATGTGGTTGAGGTGAACATAAAAAAAACGTGCCAAGAGTTTCATTCTTACTTAAAATCATCACCAGCTATATTAAAGCAAATTTGTTCCTCTAATAAATATAAATATAACTAAACGTTTCGGGTATATATATGTTTTTAATACGTAACTTTTAAGCAATCTGAGTTTTTCTGAATAAAGTGAAAAAAATGTTTTTTTTCATTGACTACCTGTTAATTAACCTAAATAAACCAATGTCCCGTTTTGAGTTAAAGAATAAATGGTCAAGTTATGTAGAACTCTCAGACATGCAGGTTTCCTCACGATGTTTTCCTTCACCGTTAAAGCAAGTGATAGAGACGCACATCACTTCGTAGTCAGAGGTGCGTGCCTTGGGAATCGCGTGGCAGTCCAACGGTCTCCCTATAAGTCCCATATTGAGAGTAAAGCAATAACGCCGAAACATTGATATCTACCAGCTATTTTGAAGACAGTGTAAGGTTGTGCTTTTACGAATTCCCCTTAGGGCGCGTTCCCACTATGTGGTGACGATAGATTATCGTGTCGTTTAAAGCGTCGTGGCTTGTGCATTTAAATAGAGGTGTTCACATACACGACGACACGATTAACTATCGTCCACGACTTTTTTTCGCAGTGACGACAGATTGTCATGTCAATGGGAACTGCTAGCACGATAGTAAAACGATAAAATAACGTCACGACTAATAATGACGGCAAATCGTGTGTCATTGTTGTAACTATCCATCGTAGCCACGATAAAAATATCGTCTCGTCGTTTAAACGTTCGACGATAAAATATTGCGACGACACAGTGACGATAAACAATCGATATAATGAGAACAGCTAGAGACGACAGTCGTCCAACGATAAATTAATCGTCACGACATAAAGGGAACGCGCCCTTAACGTCATATACACTGAAAAAAAAACAAAATTTACAGAGAATTTATTACTTATTACTGTTTATGTACATTAAACAAAGGTTCCTGTGCATATGATCTATCAAATAGAACACATTGTTTTATCAAGCACATCACATCCTTTTCCGTTGATAATTAAAGTCAATTGATTTTATATTTAATATTTAATTACAATTCCTACTGATATTATGAATGTTTATTTGATTATGCGTAAAATGTTGCACGGGTTAGTAATCCTTAGTAATATAATAAATTCGAAAGTAACTCTGTCTGTCTGTTTATCTGTCTGTTAGGTACCTATTCACGGCTAAATCACTCAACCAATTTAGATGAAATTTAATATAGATGTAGTTGAACCTTACCGAACCGACCCTAACCGAAATAATAATAATAATAATATTCTACCACATACACACAACAAAATCTAGCCCAAACTAAGCAGAGCTTGTACTATGGGTACTAGACAATGGATAAACATACATACATATATACTTTTTTTTGTAAATACATACATATTATACATAGAAAGACCAAGACAAACATCCATGTTCAAAAATCCACCGCTGATATTAATAATTCACACAATAATTTGTTGCAGTTTATCTTTATAATGCAATCGAAATATACTCTCTGATTTCAGTACGATTAGATAAAATTAATGAGATAAGAAAAATTTCCAATGAAATTTGGCGGCATTATCATTTTTTATCACTGTTATAAACATTGAAACAAGCAACACTGGGAAACTAATATACCTATCTGTAGATCACAATGAAGAATGCAAATGAAATAAAACCTCCTTCAATTTTTTTTAAGATACCTGCCGCACTATTATATTGCAATACTTGTGTCTGGGACTGTAGAAACATTCAAACAACGGACACAAAGAACACGGAGACTCAATATCAAATTTCAAATTAAAATTCCAAGAACATTTACCTACACCGGAAACTCAATAAATAACCTAATAAGTATCTTCTTGGTTTATGAGGTGTTGGCCCACGAACCTTTCAGTATGCGATGGGTTCATTTGACCCAGTACGGGTTGACAAACTTCACATATCTTCGAGAACATTACATAGAACTCTGAGACATGCAGGTCTCCTCACGATGTTTTCCTTCACCGTTACGAACGACAAATAACTATATAGGTAAGTAACTACTTAATACGCACATAACTTCAAAAAATCAGAATGCATAAGTACCTAAGTGCCTATTTATTATTATATGTTATTATAACACTTATGCCGCATCTTAAGAAATAGAATACGTAATAAATATACCTATTCAACCATTTAAATTCTCATATAAATTCACATAACGTGCGCGACGTCGCGTCGCTATAAAAGATTGTCATATTACGACCTTGACATTTCGCGCTATTAACTTTGACATTTAAAAGCGCGCGAAAGTTACATTTTTAAAGAGCATAGAATGAAGATGACGTGTTTTTACGATCGGCAATGATAAAATGTAATAAATGGTAAATATTTTACTTGATAAAGTTATGTTCACTTATATACTGATTATTATTGATAATGTGCGGGATTATTTTTAGGCAACAATGGATGATTTTTAAGTAATTTTTCATTATAAACGGCAATTAAAGTCACTTAAAATTATAATATGCAAGATTTTTCCTGGGGCTTTGCTCGCGTTAATGTAGATTCAGTCAATAATTTATCCCTTGAGAACGTTCCTTTTTTCCTTTTTTGGATAAAAGGTACCGTAGGTATATTCTTTTCTGTAGCCCTCACACCGTGTATGCAAAATTTCATGATGATCAGTCGAGTAGTTAAGGCATGAAATCGTTAGAAAAAAACAAATTCTCATTCGCATTTATAATATTAGTTAGGATTAGGTGTAGGTACCTATATTTTTACTGAATAAGGGTCTCTATACCATCCTCAGAGAGCACGTTAAGCCGTCAGTCCCGGCTGCCATGAACATCAATGGCAGTCGTTATTGGCAAGTCAGTGCCCTCTAATATCCTGACACTGGTCTAGCCTTAGGTTATCGTTAGCCTTCGGGTTGCGGAGGTCAGATGGCAGTCGCTCCGTGTAAAAACTGATATACAGTCAAATCCGGTTAGACTAGAAAGCCGACCCCAAGTGACTTGGGAATAATAAAGGCTAGGGAAAAGAAAAAAAGAAAGAAGGGTCTCTATATCAATAAAATTCAAATGTTTAGCTACAAATTATCCATTGTCTAGTACCCATGCTATAGTACAAGCTCTGCTTAGTTTGGGCTAGATGGTGATGTGACTTGTGTGTATGTGATAGAATATTATATTATTATTATTATATTTATTGTAACATGGGTTAGAAATTAGAATATATGGACTCTAAATCACTTAAACAGGCTATTACTGGACACACACACGCACACATTTGAACTTAAAATGGCTTTTGTGTTTTCTCATCTTTCTTTTTTTTTAACAGATTACCATTTAATAGGTATTCTATTTAACACTAGATGTTCCCGCGGTTTCACCCGCGTTTATCGTTACTGCGCCGCCCCCGTGGGTCGTAGCGTGATGTTATATAGCCTATAGCCTTCCTCGATAAATAGGCTATCGAACACTAAAAGAATTTTTCAAATCGAACCAGTAGTAATCACGCAGAATAAACCAGGAGAAACATCGTTTGTACTATGTCTGTAATGGGTAATTATTTTGCTGCGATGTTATTTTAAAACTGCTATATCTCCTAAGATATTCATTGAAATCGAATGATGTAACGCGCAATTTTGTTTTAAATTAAATACTTGTGATGAATAACGTATTTATTTGGATAAGGATTAATATCATGTTTATAAAAATACCTTCGCAAATAATGCATTATTTTAGAACAAATTTCGTTAGCATAAAAATGGTTATAGTGAGCCAACCTTAAAAGATAGACACATGCTGTCGCGGACTTTTTTTTAGAACTTTTAAAAGGGAACAATTCTGTCATACATGATTTTTGCGAAACTTTAACTGTTTACGCAGCGCACGCAGCGGAAGCTCTCAAAAGGAAAAAATACTCTCCGATTTTGAAACATTCTTCATTGGTGCTCCGCTCCTATTGATCTTAGCGTGATGATATATAGCCTATAGCCTTCCTCGATAAATGAGCTATCTAACACTGAAAGAATTTTTCAAATCGGGCCAGTAGTTCCTGAGATTAGCGCGTTCAAGTAAACAAACAAACAAACAAACAAACAAACTCTTCAGCTTTATAATATTAGTATAGATTTCCCTCTAAGCTAATATGTTACTTTGTTTATCAACCTCTTAAAGATAGCCTTCTTCTTTAAAAAAACAACAGCCGCACTCGGAATAATTCCTGTGTCGCGGGTGACTTTACAAACATTCAAACAACGGACAGAAAGAACATCGAGACTTGGAATAATCATTTGTGGATCACACATTTCCTTGCCCGTGTGGTGATCAAACCCACATTTAGCGACGAGACCACTTAAACCGCAACGCCATTCATTCTAATTAAATAATCCTTTTCTACACACGCCATTCAAGGTGCACGAATTGCTCGATATTTAAGCTAAAATGGATAAACCAAACGTACTTGCTCGCGTTGTCAAGCTCTCGGCCGTACTGGCTCCCAGGGACAGTGTACCCAGGTGAAAGTAGAGTTCATCGGAGAGACCAGCCGTCAGATCATCAGGAACGTGAAGGGACCCGTGCGTGATGGCGACATCCTAACCCTCCTCGAGTCTGAGCGTGAAGCTACGAGACTACGATAAGCGGTTCAGACAGCAGTACATTAGGTTAAGGCTCGCTATGTTCCAACTATCTAATTTGTGTTAACTTTAAGAAACCGTCAAAGATGACCATCTCATGTACTCACACATAATTAATTATCAACTAAAATGTCAGTATAGCTAACAGCCTACCCCCTCGCGTACATACAGCCGTGGTACTATAGATAACATTGTAAGAATATTTAACATACCTCAATGATGCCACAAACTAGATAGATACAGAACGTCAGTTAAACAGAACAGTCGGCCTCGATGGCGTAGTGGTTAGTGTAACCGACTGCCACGCATAAGGTCGCGGGTTCGATTTCCGCACAAGTCAAACATTTGTGTGCATGAACATGGATGTTTGTCTTGGTCTGGGTGTTTCTATGCATAATATGTATGTATTTACAAAAAAAAAGTATATGTATGTTAATCCATTATCTAGTACCCATAGTACGAGCTCTGTTTAGTTTGGGCTAGATGGTGAGGCGTAAAAGCTAAAATTAAAAAGTACTTACACGCTGTATTGACGTTTACATTACGTAAAGTGTAGTTTAGGTTCTGTAATAATTCTGTAATACCCAGGACTGGGACAATATTGATCATATTCGATTATAAATTATATCGAATATATAAGTTTTGCCCGGGGCTTCACTCGCATTTATTTAGATTTTGTCAATAAATTTATATCCCTCGGGCACAATACTTCTTTTCTGGTGAAAGATTTTTCCCCTTTTCTGTTCCCATGACAACGAATGTGCTTATTTTTTTGTTACGCTTCCACACCTTAGCTACTCGACCGATCATCATGAAATTTCACTTACACATTTTCAGGGGTACAGAAAAGGACATAGGCTCCATTTTGTCCCGAAAAAAAGTGCTGTTCTGCCTGAAGGATACAAATTTTTTGACGCAATCCGGGCAAAATAATAATAATAATAATTTATTTCTTAATTTACAAGACACAAGACATTACATGGTGAACAATAGTGGTAGTGCGTGTAATAATGCATAATAAGCCGCTGGCACCCGAACTAGGTAGAACCTGTATCTCAGGCACCAGACACCTAAAAGATTCATCTAGCTATGTGCGGTAGTTGAGAAATGTCAATAGCTAACAACATTATTTAATATGTATTAAGCGTGTGTTGTGTGTGTGTGAGGGTGTGTGTGTGTGTTGTGTGTATGTTTTTTTTTCTTATTTTGCTCGTCAAAATGACCACACTCCACGTAATGGTAAGCAGTCGTGTGGTCTAAGAGCCGTGGCCTCCACACCGCCCTCATAACAGCCGAGGCGATGTTGAGGTCTCTACTTTGACGGCCTGAGAAGATGCTTTTCACGCCCCGCTTAAAGGACCCAGGATTGAAGGAAGAAGGAAACACGTGCCTTGGCAGAGAATTCTATGCCTTGGTCGTTCGGCAGAGGTATTCCGCCCTTTTATCGTTAGGTAATCTCCACGGTAAGGCGATTATTCCGCCGGCGTATCGTCACGACTCGCAACGGACCGCCGCGCGCCGCCGCATGTCCGCGACTACTCACCGCACCTCGCAATAGAGCAACAACTCGCTCGTCAACAGTGGCGAGTTGTTGACGTTTTGCTCGTCAATGTCACTCGTCGTATCGCCGCGATGAAATCGCTGTGAGATTGATTCATAGTTACTATTGAATTCGATGGCACAGCGAGACTATCGTCGCGATACGCTCGCCCGTGGGGGTGACGCCTATGATATAAATCTTTATGTGTGAGTGTGCTAAGCATACTGACACAGAATTCTGCATATATGTAATTTGTGACGCGTAGTTAAGTTGTTAGGTAAGGCACTGAATGTCAAAAAGTGAAAGGAGGTTTCAGAAGGTCGTATTTAGATTGTACCATATCTAGTAAACCTGTTAGGTTTCCGATATTGTAAATAACTTGTTATTTATTGTTTTTTTAGTTTATACTAGTTGTTGCCCGTGGCTGGCTTCGTGTTTTAAGACGATTTTATTATCGTTAATTAGGTAGGTATTTAACTATGAAATTGCCGTTTAAGTCTTACTTGAAATTGCATGGTATATGTTTAAATGCAATAGTTATTTTAAAAATTCATTTTCTTTTCGAGAATAGACTATAGGTACCTACATATATATTTTTAATCATAATAAATATCAAAGACAATAATGGCATTGATATTTTAAGTTTTGTACCTAATGTATAGAAATAAGTTAGCATAACATAATTTATTATTAGAATAAAGGTATTTTAAAGGTATTTTACAATAGTTCACATTATACAGTTCCATGCATTACAGGTTTTTATAAATAGTTATGATTAGCAATTACCATAACAACCCGCACTAGGCTGAGCCTGTTCCGCGGGCAGTTCACAATTATTATGCAAGTTAACAATTTATTTTTGAATTTGCTATTAAATACTGAGGCAATGAACGAGCGGACAGTATAGGTATATATTAAATAATTAACTATATGTATTTATCTATCAATATTATTACAATTATCAAATATAATTTATGGTATGTGTTTTTTAAATTCTAGGTAAGAAGACAAAGAAAAACAAGCATAATATTAAAGTAATCATCTGAACAGTCCAAAAAACATAAAAGTGTTGTAGAATTATAAACGTAATATATTATTATAACAATGTTTTCAAAAAGCCTTCCGTTTTATCGTAGTCCCAATTTAAAAGTTCCTTAATGGTCTTTACTTTGCGCAAGGGTAGAGTGTGAATGTTACATATTTTATTTATTTTATTATAAACAAATGGTTTTAGAAAACTTTAAAAAGTATACTACATAATGATGTAATTTAGTACCTAAAAGTATTATATAAAATAGTAACATAAAAATTTAAAATTTTCGCATGTCCTCTGAGGATGAGATGTGTTTAAATCCTTAAAACTTATAACCTTATAACACATTGTTTGTATCCCATGTTTCAAGCGAATAAAGATTTATATTTCTATCAATAACCTTTTATACAATTTGTATTTAAAGTGGTAGTATTTAACTGCCCAGCAAAAAAATTACATTAAAGTTAATTATTATTATTACAATACACGCAGACTCTTCAAGGATACCAGCGTTGTGGTTATACTGCAACATTGCTGACGCGGGGCCTTATTTGTACTTTTTCATTTTGGTTCTGTTTCCTAAAAAGTTTATAAAAATGTGGAACAAATAAAAATATTTTCTTTCTTTCTTCAATCCGAGATCGTTTCAAATTCAGCGGAATAGTTCTGAAGAAAATCTGCTTTTTCCTACCCCTGTAAAAATTACGAAAGAAATGTACTTACGAGGTATTTGACAATTTAAGTTTCGCGGTATTGGACTGTCATCGACAATATCTATGTAAACCTTCTTAGTTATAAACACTTATGTTTTCTTGCTCCACACAGCGGCACGAGCGCACAGTTCACTGCCCTTATCATACGGTGAAGGTTGTATAACATTCTAAACACGTATATCTACCCATAAATTACTGGCAGCCCATCAAGAATAGAAATGTTCGTGGAACACTGTCCTATAGCCTTAAGCCAACGAGAGCTGGTAAACACGACCTTTTAAATAAGGATGTATTAGAATATCAGCCCTGTATTAAACTATCTCACGGGTCGGTTCTTTGTGTCAGAAGGATTAGATCATAGTCCATTACGCTGGCCCAGTATGGATTGACAGAGTTTACATATCTTTGAGAATGTTATGGAGAACTTCTGATAAGCAGGTTTCATCACTATGTTTGCCTTCACTGTTAAAGCGAGCGATAATTAACCATACGATTTTAAAATCTAGAGGTGCCTTGAGATCGAATTCAAGACCTTTGGGAGGCAATCCTACTTTTTCCTTTTTATTTTTTTTATACTTTAATAGGCTTGCGTTTGACAGCGATCTCACCTAATCTTAAGTGAAGATGCAGTCGCAGCAGAAGGTTCCTAATAGACTGTCGTTGGTAATCTACACTAATAATATAAAAAGATTTGTATTTTTGTTTGTAATGAATAAACTTAAAAACTGTAGAAGCGATGCTAATAATTCTTGCGCCATTAGAAGGCTACTTTATTCAGAAGAAAGAAAGACTGTATACGCTACGAGGCACGAGAGCGGAGCAGAAATCATAAATGGGAAGGGTCCCACACAAAAGAGAAGCCTGTGCACACCAGTTTGACAATTAAAAAACAGGTTATAGGGATGATAATGTCTTGAATGACAACTTAACGTCCAGAAAGGTGACCTTATTAAAATGAAGTAGAGCGCATTTATGATTTAAATCTTTGACAGTTACCAAATCAATACCAATATTATAAAACTTAAGAGTTTGTTTGTTGTTTGTTTGGTTGAACGCGCTAATCTCAGGAACTATATTTTATATAACTCTATAACTAATAAGCTATTATTGTTTTACTCCAAAGTTTACCCTATAGGCAGAATTTTATGTTTAAAAATTTTATGTTTTCTGTTTGTTTCTTTAATTAAGTTGTTAGTTTAGTTGTAATTATAATTTGCAAGCTGTGGTTTCCTATAATTGAGGGACTATACACGCTTAGAACTTTATTACTGCTATATAATGTATGTTATTGTATATTCCTTTGTTGGAAATCCTTAAATAAATAAATAAATAAACTATATAAGAATTGAAAATTATTTTAGTGTTGGATAGCCCATTTATCAAGGAAAGCTATAAGCTATATAACATCACGCCACGATAAAATAATTGATATACGAGCGGAGCATCAATTAAAAATTTTACAAAACGAGGAAAATTCAGTTATCTGAAGCAGACGAAGTTACGCGGGTCAGGCTTTTCACTAAATAGAATCATCTAGAAAACTCACCGCTTCGTATTATTCTTACGCGCCCACTGTTTACATAATATGTGTAAGCAGATGTTTCGTAAAAACTACAATAGGCATTACTTATCAAGGAGTTTCTGAACGGATGTTACTTTTTTAACAGAACTACTTAACTTAGAATGATTCCTTTTCCCGCGCAAAGGATATATCTTCCTATTGCCACTACACCAAGTGTTGTTTATTCGATCCCTACCCGGGAAATAAATTTGTGTCATCCACAAATAGTTGTGTCAAGTCTGGGTGTACTTTGTGTCCGTTATTTAAATGTTTGAATAGTCACCCGCGACACTGGATTTATATTCCTAGTGCGGGGCTTTAAAAAGTATTTATTTCAAGCAGTATGCGTAAAAAGTAATCCAATTGTAAAATACGTAACGCAATTTAAAAAGCGTAAGTAACACAGAATTACGAAACGCAATAAAATAATAAACTTTAGATTAGAAAGTAAACGTTTCAGTTTCAGTTTTTCATAATATTTCATGTGATAATTAATGTAATTTACATTGCTTACAAACTGGTAAGTAGGACGTGTGTCATAAGCACACCACACAACAGGGTAGTTTTTGTTTAATTTTGCACACAAGAGCAAAACAATCAAATGAAATCTTTTTGAAAAAAAACAATACAGCTATCAAAATTGGTTGAAAAATAAGGGAATAATTAATATATTAAAATTGTATATTGCCATTTCCCTCGGACAGCTGCATTAAATAGCGGTGACGTCACAGTTTGTATCATGCATCCTTTTTCAGTCATTTGACAATTACCTTGAAACTCTTGTGTCGTATTTTAGCGTAAATAATTAGTATCTTAGAGGTAGGGTCTTTGTCTCCCTAGCCTTTATTACTCCCAAGTCACTTGGGGTCGGCTTTCTAGTCTAACCGGATTTGACTGGGTATCAGTTTTTACATGGAGCGACTGCCATCTGACCTCCGCAACCCGAAGGCTAACGATACCCTAAGGCTAGACCAGTGTCAGGATATTACAGGGCACTGACTTCCCAATAACGACTGCCATAGATGTTCATGGCAGCCGGGACCGACGGCTTAAAGTGCTCTCCGAGTTTGAGTTGGGGTAATAAATAATAATAATAATATTCTATCACATACACACAACACCATCTAGCCCAAACTAAGCAGAGCTTGTATTATGGGTACTAGACAATGGATAAACATACATATATACTTTTTTTTTGTAAATACATGCATATTATACATAGAAACACCCAGACCAAGACAAACATCCATGTTCATGCACACAAATGTTTGACTTGTGCGGGAATCGAACCCGCGACCTCAGGCGTAGCAGTCGGTTACACTAACCACTACGCCATCGAGGAATAAGGAAAAAATGTCAATAAAATATAATTTATTATCACATAACTTTACAATATTGTACATTATCCGTCGGCCCCACACAGGGAAAACCTGTCCTGTCAGCTATTTCAAATGCTCCATCCAAAAGCATATTTTGATATCTGCTAATCAACCGTTGACATTTAAACATAGATTCTGTCGTTGACGCTTGACGCACAGACGAATTGTGAAACAATCGTGAAATGTTTTGTATTGGGATGGCTCTACAACATTTAGTATTCACATTTACAATG
Organism: Catocala sponsa; assembly: GCA_963564715.1. NCBI lineage: Eukaryota > Metazoa > Arthropoda > Insecta > Lepidoptera > Erebidae > Catocala > Catocala sponsa. The sequence goes on along the minus strand of OY751356.1, from coordinate 5,945,872 downwards.
TCTGGAGATTGCTCACAACATTGAAAAACCGTTTTCCATATCTATTGCGCTGGGTCAATGGTGGTCCAAATGAAATCTATACAAATAAATAAAATTGAAGTGTCTGTTTGTAATGTCAAAATAACAGCTTTTTATCTAATGCATATGAAAGTATATAAGATAACTATACGAAAACATCTATTTTTAAAATTTTTGTCTATCTGTCTGTTTGTTCCGGCTAATCTCCGAAAAGGCTGAGCCGCTTTTGACGGGACTTTCACTGGCAGATAGCTGATGTTATAAGAAGTAACTTAGGCTACTTTGATTTTAGAAAAAAAATAGGGTTCCGCGGAGATAATCACTTTTTAGTTAAAATCTACGGGGACGAAGTCGCAGGTAACAGCTAGTAATATATAAAACTACAAGATATTGCCTGCGGCTTCGTTTGCGTTAATCTAAATTTTATTGTTATTTTCAATCTCTCGAAAACATGACTTTTTTTCTGGATTAAAACATATTGCAAATGTGAATTTTTATTGTTTGTTACGCTTTTCACTACGCCATCGAACCCGTTAGTACCTACTATGAGGAAATGCTGGCAGCTTTTACTCTATACATGTATTCCCTCTGTTTTAATTGAATTACGAATTATAACGCTCGGGCAAAAAACAAAGAAAATATTAAAATCTAATTTTGTAAATTTCCATCCCTCGGAAACAGCTTTTATCTGAATGTATGGTGTTTGTACCCCTGACAACGTGTATGCAAAATTTCATGGTGATCGGTATAGTAGTTAGGCGTGAAAGCGGAACAAACAAACAAACTCATATTCGCATTTATAATAATATTCTTATAATAATATTCTATCAAATACACACAACACCATCTAGCCCAAACTAAGCAGAGCTTGTACTATGGATACTAGACAATGGATAAACATACATAGATATATACTTTTTTTTGTAAATACACACATATTATACATAGAAACACCCAGATCAAGACAAACATCCATGTTCATGCACACAAATGTTTGACTTGTGCGGGAATCGAACCCGCGACCTCAGGCGTGGCAGTCGGTTACACTAACAATTACGCCATCGAAACCGACCTTATATTAGTTAGGACGCTCCAACAATTGACAGGTTAGTGGAAAAATAACCTTTAACCTCTTAGCCTGTTATTAGATGATTGCGGATTGAACTATTGATATTTGGTCATGACTTAATATTACCAAACTCCCCAGACTGGTTTCTCCACGCGCGGTGCTCTTGCGAAAATAACATTTCGACATTTAGAACCGCGAGCTTATTTGAAATGTAATTTACGATTGTAGTTTTTATATTATTACTAGACTTGATGTGCCCGCGGTTTCACCCGTGTTTATCGTTACTGCGCCGACCCCGTGGGTCGTAGCGTGATGTTATATAGCCTATAGCCTTCCTCGATAAATAGGCTATCGAACTATAAACGAATTTTCAATTCGAACCAGTAGTTCCTGAGATTAGCGCGTTCAAACAAACAAACTCTTCAGCTTTATAATATTAGTATAGATAATAATAATAAAATAAAACGTTTATTGCAAGTTCACAAAACTCATAGTTGTTAGTAAAATTTAGCCTAAGTGTTAGTTAGCCTCGATGACGTAGTGGTTAGTGTAACCGACTGCCACGCCTGAGGTCGCGGGTTCGATTCCCGCACAAGTCAAACATTTGTGTGCATGAACATGGATCTTTGTCTTGGTCTGGGTGTTTCTATGTATAATATGTACGAATTTAAAAAAAAGAAGTTATATATGTATGTTTATCCATTGTCTAGTACCCATAGTACAAGCTCTGCTTAGTTTGGGTTAGATGGAGTTGTATGTGGTAGAATATTATTATAATATATTAATTATACTGCCTGCCTCGTTCTTTCTTTCTCAAGAATTAATTTCAAGCATTAGGAATTATTCATGTGTCGCGAGGCACTTTACAAACATTCAAACAACGGACACATAGAGCACTCAGACTCAAAGCAACTATATGTAACACTCTTCTTTTGCTTCATGCAGAATTCACAGCACAAACAGCACTTACCAATGCATAAAACATTTGCTACTGTTAAAAAAAGGGGTAGGAATAAAAATAATAAATATGTATATAAAAAATTACTTTAATAATTTTATAATTAAAAGGAACGTATATTATATTTATACATAAAATCTCAATTTATATCATTATTTCTAAGATTTAAGTACATAATATAATACATCAAGTATATTATTAATGTTTTATCCGAAATTATTGCTATTATTTTATTTTGCACTGTCTTAATTGGACCGTGTTGTGTAGAAATTATCCAGGGGTACTTTTTTAATTTATCTATAAGTATGAAGGTATTTTGAATAAACATCAAGACAAGTAATGCATGTAGTAGGATAAAAATCACAAGAAAAATGAACTTATGTTTCAAATCAGCATAACTTTTGTTTTCGTGGATTGGATCCTTTCTTCACAACACGGTCCAATTGATACTAGCTAAGCGAAGTACTTATACATTTTGAGGGTATTTAAAATGGAGGCTATCGTTTCGTGCTCACTAGCTGGCGCCAATTCTGTCAATCCTGTCACAGCTGCTGTCAAAAGCCGTATTTGGCGGTAATCATTGTCTGTTTCTATGGTTATTGTTGAAGTGACTATAGAGTAGGACATCTAGATACCTTACTATCCACTAGCACCGCTAGCGGGGAATTCAAGCGCGATAGCCCTCATCTCAGATAATATAATACTATACTAGTACCCTCATTAAGTAGGTTGTTATGAGCGCTTACGCCTTATGGCCTGTACAGAATGGCAACGTCGCAAAGAAGTGTCACATTTTGACATTCAAGTATTTCTTTGGGTTTTATTTTCAAAATATTTTTAATACACTCTATAGCCTAAGTTAAAGTGTATTAAATATGGAATATAGTTATATTTGTAGTCCTTTTACTATGTAAATATTGAGACGTAAGTTTTAGATGTGTGTTTACAAGGCATAAACGCTCATAAAAGAATAAGACCTTAACTTTGAAAGAAGGGAGGAATAGGGGTGTGCTGTCATTCGGGGAGAGAGGGAACCATTCTTACGTAAAATTTTACTACAATTCGTAATATATTTGAAAGCGAACGAAAAGCAAAGTATTTTTCTTTATTAGTTATCGACTGAATAATATGCATTTTCTCAAGACTGAACAATAAAAAACCTTTGATTTATGTCAATTAATAACATAGTATAGTGAGAATTAAGCACGATTTCTGAACGACCAATCAATGACATGTCAAAGCGGATGTGAAGTAATTTTATTGGTTGTTGCTAAATCAGTCAGCCAATCATAGAAATTGACTTTCGATTGACAAAGAAACTGGAAGCTAATCTTTTCTAACGACTTTTACGCTTTTTATGGAAACTCTAAATAAAATCTTACGTAAGAATGGAAAAGGGCTTCGAGAAATTTTGTGTGTCCTTAAATAGGAGTGGGAAGCACTCAAAAATGGCCAGAATCCTTAGGTAATTCATTAATTCATGGCAATTACATTCTCAAAAAACATGTGTAGTGAAGAGGAATGTATGTTAAAACATTTTTTTAATAACAAACTTAGAATTTCATAAAATAAGTAATCTATTGACATAATATTAAAAAAAGAGTCCAAATTGTAATTAGCAAATAAAAATAAAACGTCAAATACGCCTAACGAGTTTCTATGTGTAAATAATCTTTCAAGATATTGGGGCTAAAGCCCCGATCATGATTGCCACGCCAAATATTAATTAACATAATATTAATCTGCCAAGTAGTACCAAACACAATTAAAAATCTATTGTGTCTGACAAAAGAAATAACTAATATTTATTTTACTCCAATAAGAGGGTATTTAGTGATCCTATTTAACGGTTACATTTAAAATATTGACTGGTGATTTCAGCGCATATATTTTAGCAACAATTATAATAATATATTTTAACTATAATACTATAGTATATTTACATAAGAATTAATTTCCATTTATTTATACACTTATATAATTTACAATCTATGTATTGTTGCTTGTAAGCCAAAAGCGACGGCATGTTGGGAATAATCCCTATGTAACTGGGATTTTATTAAAAACATCTCAATAAAGGATTTATGGAATCCCCGTACTCTGAATAACTATCTAAGGGTAAAACAATATTTGTATTGGCTATCGCGCATTGGCAGTGGAAAAGTGACCACTTAATTACTACGCCTTTAGTGTAAAAATGATCATTAGCTAATTGTCTTTTTAAGTTAGTCGGCTAAATAATAAACAATAAAGTTTTCTTTTTATAATCGACTTTTTTATTGTCTATGCATTATGTTTGGATGTGACACGGCTTTAATATGTAATTAAAGTTATTAAATAAACATTGAATTATTTAGGTAATAATTCAATGTAAATAAAATTATTTTTATTAGTGTCTAAGGTCTAAGAGTCCAAACATACAAAGACAATTCTGTGGCTGCTAAAAAGCCTAATATTTAACATAAAGCTGCTTTAAAACTATATAATCTTAATTAATGTGGTGTATGAGTAAAAAGTAAAGATAAAAATTTTTGAAAAATTTCGTGTAGAAATATCCTATCTATATATATCCTTCAATTTTCTCTAACTTTATTCATTAAAATAATTGGCAGTAAAATTTAAAAAATCAAGCTATTTTTCTACCTAATTTTCAAATACATATTAATATTTTATTGTTAGTATCTAACGTTTTCATCTCTATAGAAAAGAAAATGATGGAATATAATTGTTTACTGGAATTATCAAGTAGGACAAAGAGCAAGGCGGCGGATCTACGCTATGTCGTTGTAGGTATTAATTTTGATATAGCACTACTGCTACTTATCGCATTAAGATTTTACTTATAGTAATTTATTATTTACAAATGATCCAAATATGAATACAATTTCAGAAATTTAAGTAATTATTACAAAAACAAATACCTATTGTATGTACGCCGTATTTTTACGCAATCGTCACAGATAAAAAATTACCAAATAATCGAATCGATTATCTACAGATTAAAACATCGTTATTTTTATTTTTTATCGTACTGATTTCAGATTACAAACCCATAACCTGACTAAAAGCGGGTCAATGGACATAAAACTGGTCGAAACAAGATTCTCATGTCGTTATGACATTGAAAGTAAGAGTTATTATGACGCCAAAAAATTGCAACCGGCCTAACATAATTTGCGATGTAATGGTGACTCGGACAAGATTTAGCAGTCTTGTGACTGGTTTAGACGTCCAAACTCGATTCTATGTTAATCAGAGTTGGATAATAATAGTAGGTATTTAATCGGCACTTACGAAAATTATTTCGACAGAGTATTATTCGATAGAGTATTATTATTATTATTATGATATTTTATAAAGAAAATAAATACATATATAGCGCACGACAGGACTCCGAAATTTCACAACAGCTACCTTCGAAAAATACCTGTCAGTTTTTCTATTGGGCTCAAAACAAACTACATTTTTAGGTAGGTATATTTGATACATTAATTAAGGCGCCATTGTTCAAATGATAGTTATCTATATCTTTCACGTGAACTTTTCCACAAGTGCTGTTATTTATAACAAAATAGTTTGAGCACCAGATTGCCGACGTCATATCAAGTTTTAGCGATGTAAATAAAAGTAACGAAAAAAAGCTACTAGCGAAACAATTCGCGCCAAAAATCTTGAAGTGACATTTGAAATGTCAAAAGCATTAAAAATTATAAAGTATTCGCGAAATACGCTATTTAAAGTACAAGAAAAAGATTCGAATAAAGATTACCTACTATTACATATTGTAATAACACGCAATTTCCACCACGACTCAAGAATTCCATTGTTTTCTAGTCACGAATATCAAAGAATGTAATTTTATGGTACATTTATGTATAATAATATTATGCACCTACTTCAAAGACTAGCTCAGAAAAAAAAAATATTCAGATTAGGAACGGCGTGAAATTATCTTCAAAAACAAGACTACGTTGGTACCTAATTAGAATTTTGACTTTGCAGATTGCGTAATGGTTTTATTTATCATTTTACCGCTAGCACCATTATACGCAGTGCTGTGGGTTCAATGCTAATACTAAACATTCGTGTGATCCATAGATATATCGTTTTAAGTTCCTGAGGACTATTCGCAATAGAGCTTCGATCTAGTCTAATAAATGTTGAATGTGAACTAAAATGCAAATTTATGCTCACATTATATTATATTTTAATTTAGCAGAACACCATTTGCGATAATTATGATACTGATACTAGAATGGCACTCTAGTTTGAACAGGTTTTCCTTGAAGTAAGCTTTTTAAAAAAACATTAAGTATTTATTTCTTAAAATATTTCTTAGCCAAATACCGCAGATATAAAAATCCTTTCTAAGGATAATTTAAATATTTTAAGTTTTAAGTCAGAATCACAATAAAGGCAATACCCCACTAAAAATAATTAATTCTTCGGCTGAGGCTACATTAGTCCGCGACACGACCTGCGATACGTAAGCGATAAAAACAAATAGTTCATATTCACGTTTATGGCTACACCGTACGCCATATATCGCTATTAATCTTTGATTTGTTTATTTGATAGAAACAACATTAGTGTAATCACGGCATCGGCTACATCAACTTGTGAGCGAAATTGAAGCGAATTCATTAAAATTTTCGCTTATAATGTAGCCATACCATGTTTATATCGTTTCGCTTTCACAGTCGCATCGCGCCTACTGTAGCCTCGGCCTTAATTGAAACCAAAAATACTTAGAATTAAAACAAATGATGTTTTATGAATCACACATGTCTTGTATAGGAATTAATCCCGTAACACTCGACACAGGCACTGGCAATGATATTTAAAAATATATTATTTTGTAAATAGAAATTTATGGTTCATATATGAAGCATGTTGGCAAAATCCTAAATTATTCTGATTGCATAGTACAATTAACAAATTAAATGTTAATGTAATTATAATTATTGCAAATATTTCCTAATGGAACAAAAACTAAAATATAATTATCATGATAAAATTTCTTAAAATTAATGACTTGATTTCTCAAAAGGCAGAAAGACACTGGCAATTTTGAAACAGCCAAAATTAAAAACTAATTAATTGTTTCAAAAGTTACTACGTACGAATTGAAACATAATCAACAGTTTATATAGAATTTTAAAGCCAAAATAGATTAATTTATATGAAATTTTTTTGCAAGTTTACCCACATCAATGTTTACCGTTTACTCCATTTGTGGCCACTTCTTCCATGCTCTTCAGATGGTATGGGTTGATTGTGATGACCTCCCCATTCACTAAATCTTGAATATTTTCACCACCGTAAGACAAAAGCGGTGAGATTTCAACATCAATATGATCCTCAACAATACCACCTGCTTCTCTCACATATTTTCTATGCAGCCTTAAGAGATCCTCCCGAGCAGTTGATGGGCAGTCTTTTTTAGCAGAATCAGCATTCTTCAACGCAGAAAACTCAACATCTCTCGCAACTTCTAGGCAGATAAAGTTCTCAGCAAACTCAAATACATCAAAGATAAACTTCTCCATTTTAATTCCATTTGGTTCTGTGGGCTTCTGACGGACACCATCACGGTCAACATAGGGGATTTTCTTCTTTGCAACATGAAGCTTCAGTTTAGACTCGAAATTGCAGATTTTTGTTAAAAATTCAGCTGAAAAGTAGTGGTTACAGATATTTCCAGCGCAGAATGTGAGTCTTCCATCAGGGTTCCGCCTTTCTGCAGCATCATCAGTTAATTCTGAGTATTCAACCACTTTATAGTGTCCATTAACTCGGCATACAACACCAACAGCTTCACTTGGGGTAGACTTTTCAACAACCTTAGCAGCACAGTCAGCATTCTTACTCTTACAGTAACCGATAAACACAGGATCAGCAACTTTAATCAAAATATTGTCCACTGAATGGGCATGCAAGTGTTCAATACCTCTCTTAGCAATGTCTGCCAATATTCCTTGAGATTTTAACGCTCTGTACAGTCCACCATTTCCATCTGGTGCTGACGATACATGGTATTTTTCATCCAAGAATATTTTTCCTTCAAAATCGAAACAGGGCAGCGTACCTTGTTCAAAGTACACAATATCCTCCTCGTTTAAACCGAAATAAGAATGGCTTTTGAAATAATCAGCGGTTGGTTGCTTTGTGTGCTCCGAAGTCATGATGTACCAGGTGATTTTGCCGTGCTTTCCATACTTTTCTGCTGCCATTTGCTGCACCCGAACAATCCTTTCCGCTTGGATTTGGAACAATGTTTTCTTAGATGGTAGACCGACATCATACATGCCTTTAGGATGTCCGAAGCCAAGTCTTGTGGCCTGTCCACCGGCTAACAGCAACACACCAACTCTCCCTTCACTAATCTCCTTAAATCCAAGGCTCTCATACTCCTCAATTTTCTCATTGCTCAATCCAGGCACAGATTCATAATGGGATTCAGGTATGGGTTTCAAATCTTCCACTTTTTCGAGAATAACTTTGCTAGTATCATTCGCGCGCCTAAATAATTCATTCACTTCGGCGAAATCAATTTTCCCGATATCCCGAAGTAATTGGTCCCGCTCTTTTTCGTTTAGTTCCGGCCAGTATGATAATAGGTGGCCCTGACCGTGGGCACTTAGTTTTTCGACAAAATTATCGTAAGACATTTTTAACGCGCTTATGTCCGAACAACGCGATTAGAAAGCGTACACTGGCTCATGGCTGCGTATAAGTTATCATTTTCACTGGAACCCCACCACGAATTGATACACGTCGGCCCGTTTTGACGTTTACAGACATTCTTGTATACAAATCTTGTATTTACATTTTTGGTCGTACTATGTTATACGTGTATACAATAATTTAAAATAATTTGTGATTATCAGCGGTTTTGTATGCATGTACATAGTTGTAAGCTAGTTGTAGCAGCGATGTATGTTGTTTAGAACGATTACATAGATAATATTTATACTATACACGTTTAGAAATTGATAGCTGTCAAAGTTGTAAAATTACACAGCTGACAGAGAAAATTTTAAATACTATATAATACTTGATAAGGCGTAGTTATCAGATTATATTTTAGAAAAATATTGATTATATCAAGCTATTCACAAATTGTGTGGTAAATTGAAAATTTATTTAAGGACAGTATTATGGAAAGTTCTAGTCTAATTTCCGAACGGTATAGCTTTTTGTCTATGGAATACCAGATTTTAAAAGAAAAGACAGTTCAGCACAGTTCACTAGTTCAGTGAGAAGATATCAGCTCGTCAATCTCATTTTCTAACTTATTTTTGCTGGTTTATTGCTGTATAACAGTGCAAAAAGGTCCGAAATAGAAGTATTGTGTCGTGGAATAAAGTATTTTTCTACTATCTATGCCTGCCATGCGGATCTTCTGTCAAAAAAGATGTCAAATGGCTTCATTCAAGATGCACTTTATTTACTCCTGATTGTTGTTGAATTTCTACTTTTTATAGTGTTTAGTGTAATTAATAGTATACTTTTTGTACTAAAGTTGTTAATACAGTACGTGTTTAATTTAAATATGACCGAAACTTCGAAGAAGAGAAAGAAATCATCGAATGTTGAACCTAACCCAACTATCGCTTCTCGTGGCCTTATTGATGCAAACTGGCAGAAATTCTTGTCCAGCAGCCTTATAATGGACAAGAATACAGAGAAACCAGCACAGGAAACCAACAAGGAGCACTACACTGGATCATTCAGACGTACAAGAAAGAAAAAGGCAAAAGACCACGACACAGTTCAAAACAATTTAAAAACGTTAAATTTGGCATCTAATAGCAATGCCGGAGTCAGTAGCATAAAATTAGAAAACAAATTTAGCGATTTAAAAAGCGATGACAATAGTGACGTGTTAAATAATACTATAGTTGCCAAATCGAATGAAAATAAATCGAAGAAACGATTAACTAAGTTTTTAGCAATGGATTGTGAGATGGTTGGAGTCGGTTATGATGGAAATGACCACATGTTAGCTAGAGTATCCATAGTCAATAAATTCGGCGATTGCATTTACGATAAATTTGTTAAAGCTAGAGAAGAAGTCAAAGACTACAGAACAGAAATTAGCGGAGTGAGAAAGGAGGATCTTTTGAGTGGAGAAGAATTCACTAAAGTACAGAAAGAAGTTTCTGAACTGATCAAAGGACGTATCTTAGTAGGGCATTCATTGAAGAATGATTTGTCAGTTTTGTTTCTATCACATCCCAAGCGTAATATTAGAGACACATCCAGATACAAACCATTTAGGAAGGTAAGTAGTTAAACAAAATACATTCTACTCATTTACATTAGGTATGAAAAACACAAAACCATCATGTGACTTATGAGTGTAATTCTGCTGTCCACTAACTAAAAAGTGATAATTTTGTATGAGAATGCATATCACTCAACCATTTTTAGTTAGCCAGAATTGCTGTCTCTGCTAGGCAAAATTAATGTTCTTTTAGTCTAATCTGGTTCTAAACTCAAGTAAAGAAGATTTACTTAGTTGACAGTTGTTTCTTCATCCTCTTTGTCATACAAATGTTATATTATTACATTTTATTAGTTGATAGAAACATTATTTTGCTTAAACATATCATTACATATTTACGATGTACACACATAAGAATATTTTAAAGATGTGTCTACAAGTTATAAAATTCTGAATATATAAAGTATCTGAATTTGTAAAGTCTATTTCATGTATATTTTATTTCCATATAATTAAAGTTCTAAATTATAGATTAACACAAAGGACATCAGCCACATTCCATACATTTATGGTCCAAATTTGAAATTGCCTATAGAAAAAATATTCAATATTCTCCTCAACATCAACTCAAATAAAACCGGAGGCAACGTTCCACAGTTTTGGTGCCATAATAAAAATAATTAAGGAGAACACGATCTAACAGAATATTGTATTTATTTTTCTTTGGCCAACATTTTCAAATTTGGACCATAATCAGTGATGTCCTTTAATATGATCACCTTTCAGTATGATAAGTTGTCATCCGACACACAATGTTAACATACAACATCTAAATTATAAATATAGTATTATCTCACTCACTCATATTGAGAATTGTACACGATTGTTCTCAATCATGTAAACTTTATGTGTGGGCACACTCTTCTCGGTGCAAACACTTTTCCTTGCAACCTGCATATGGTGAGACTCTTCCTTATTCCTTTCCCCACAGCTCACAGCCAAGATTTGGTTAAACTACATTCAAATAGAAACCATGGCATTCTTGCCTGATCGGAAACACTGTAATTTAGTAAATGCAAAGCTTTCTATTAAGAAACGAATTTATTTTTACTGCAGATAAGATGAATATTATTCAAATGATTTTTGTTGCCTTATTAGTAAAATCACAGCAGAAGTATAGAACATTTTAAATTATAAATTTAATTCCCTTAGTTTTATTATAAATATATGTACTCATAATATAACTGCAGCAAATGTAACAGACTGCATGGACGGCATTGTAGTTTATGTGATTGCTTCGCTGCACTGAGTGCTGTGGAATTGATCACCATAAGTAACAAAAAAATGTTTATATTGGGTTACTCTCAATTGTTTTCGAATATCATTCCAATGTTAAACAATTAAAAAGGGTAGGTATTTACCTATCCTGCTAGCATTGCCAGGCGTCCAGAAAAAGCCAAACACAGTTAGGCTTTTTTGTGGCATGTCCTGACAAATTAGACAGTGTCAGTCCAGTTTGGCATTATATTAGGCTTTTTAAATTTAACTTCTAAAGGTAATACATACCTTAAAATATTGTTGTGGTATACATCACATTATACTAAGACTAATGTTATACATTGTGTTATACTAAGATTAAAAATTAAGGGGTTCGGTCTTTTTACCCAGATGTCTGGCTAAGGTGGCAGGTCTTTTCAGTTTTAAGACCTGGCAACCATATTCCTTACTAGGCTAAAGCTGCTTACTAGTTGAATAATATTATTTTATTTCTCACATTTTCAGATAACGAAAGGCAGCACGCCATCTTTGAAACGTTTAGCTAAAGAGCTCCTTGGCATTGACATTCAGTCTGGTGAACACAGCTCGATAGAGGACGCGAGAGCAGCCATGCAGCTGTATTGCAGCGTCGCGCGCCAATGGGAGCCACAAATAGCGGATAAGCGCGGGAAAAGAAAAGTTCTTCCTGACGATTAAATTGTCTATGCCAACTTTTATATAATTATAGTTTTATTTTTGCAATATTTGTTTTTATTTACAACCCTTTTTTGTTTGTTGAATTAACGATTTAAATAATAAATGTGCATTTACCAAACTTAAAATGCAAATAGACGATTTTATATTTTTTTATATTCAGCTAAGGTGGCAAACGAGCATACGGCCCACCTGATGGTAAGTGGTCACCGTAGCCTATAGACGCCTGCAACACCAGAGGCATCACTTGCGCGTTGCCGACCCTTTAGGAAAGGAAGTGGGAAGGAGAACAAGACGGAGCGGGATGGAGGAAAGGGGTAATTGGGTCTCCGGCACTCTCACTCACCGAACGAAACACAACAGTAGGAATACTGGTATTTCACGTCGATATTCTGTGAGAGGGTAGTCCTTCCCCGGTCGAGCCATGAATGGGCCATTCATGTTGAAATCAGCGAGGCTCTACTACTCAAATTAGTATAGATATTGTAAGGATTAGGTTGTTTATTCTATTATTTAATAACTCTAGTTATTGTATGCAGATATAGTACCATTGATGCTGAAATCAGTGAGGCTCTACTACTCTTGAACAACGAATGGGGTCTGCTCCCGGGCCACATTCGATCGTGTGGCGCACAGTGCACCGAATATTATTATTATTTGACTGCACGGATGGCGTAGTGGTTGAAGTGGTCGCCTCGCCTCTGCCACTGCGCCGAGTGTTGTGGGTTTGAATCCAACACAGGACAAAAAAATTGTGTGATCCGCAAAGGGTTGTTCCGAGTCTGGGTGTCCTTTTTGTCCGTTGCTTGAATGTTAGTAAAGTCACGCGCGACACGGGCTGGATGTATAAGTACCTTTTTTGTGACAAATTGTTATTAATAAATTAAATTTACAACATTAACCTTTTAACCGCTTACGTCGGATTAATCCGACAAATATTTTCGTGTTTATTTCGCCAGCGTCGTATATTTCCGACCAGATACCACAGCTCGTTTAATCTGCTTGTTTATTTAATTACGGTGTTTTCTATCAAACAAATGTTTATATTGTATAAATGGATAATTAAGTAATCACTTACAATTTAATACACTTTAGTCTCATAATTAGAAGTCTTAAAATAAGTATTTATTTTTGTAAATATTTATTTATTTTCGATTCACTGTGCCGGGCGCAGGGGGCACGACAACTGTTATGAAGTGGGGCGGTTAAAAGGTTAAAAGATATTACCTAATAAATGTACTTTATAACCTTCCAAAATAAAACTGTAACAAACTAAACGCCTAATTAAATTGTAAGAGCCATAAAATGATACCTATTTGGCTTAAAATTATACTTTTTCTTTCTTCTCTCAGGCGTTTTTGTGATATAAATGTAATAAACACAATTTTATTGAAATTACAGTTATAAAAGTATAATAACGATTCAAACGTAGTCGTACTATATCGTATTAAAGTTTGCTGTGTTAAGCTTGACATCAAAATAGCGGGACCATTTTCTTAGTAAGTAGAATATTTTGAAAGTTTATGGGTATTAGAATTTTTCTATGAAAGTATGAAATAGTAGAAATATTGTATTAAAATATTTCTACTATTTCATACATATTAAATCCTATTCATATGATATTCGAAAAACCTGGCGGGGTCCCGTCATCTTGACATTTATGAATGTTTATTTTGTTTTGTTAGGCCTCATTTAGGGAGACGCAGGGCGTCGCGTGTGGCGTGGCGTCTAGCACGCACCGGACGGTTTTTCTGTTTACGGTGCGGCGGCGCGTGAAGCGGTTCTTATCATCGCACGCGTTAACATAAACATATGGCAATATACGATGTTGTTTATAGAGACGCAAGACGGGAAGAGTGGCGTTGCCGGCCGCTGCGCCCGTGGCGAAACCTCAAGCGTGTAGCGAAGTACGCGGCGGCGCGGCGTCGTGTCGTACGCGGGGGGCATCGCTGCGGCGCATTTCTTATATTAAATAATGAAAAATAGTCGATCATATCGTACCTACTCCATTGCGACGGCGACTTACGTCTGCGTTGTGCAATTTCCAAATAAGACTGACAGAAGGTTCTGCCGCGGGCATCGCCCCATCGCAACGCGCGACGCTCCGCGTCTCCGTAAATGAGGCCTTACGTCTTCAAGCTTTAACTACTCGACCGATGAATACGAAATTCCGCTTACACGTCAGAGGCACGGAACAGGCAGTGGCGTAGCATACTGGGGGCACAGGACAGGAGCGGCCCGCTCCGGGCGGCACTTTAAGGGGGTAGCAAAATTTCAAAATATATTGTACTTAATCTATCTTAGTTTATATTATTGTTTAGAATTATATACTTTATATTATAGCCTTTTAAATTGAAATACCTAAACAAAAGGGCGGCAAAATTTTCTGCCGTTAGTTCTTATTGTTAGTACCTAGTGCAAACCCATGATATCTCGTATACAATTCAGATCTTGAGTCGATTGATTAGTATAACAATTATCCCGTGTCTATGGTATAACTGCAAACTTGTAGGGACACATCACCTATACCATAGCCAAACTCAACTGTTGCTAGGCAACCAGTGACAGCAGGTATGAAAAACATTTTTGATAATGTTCGATATCTATGTTATCCTCAGATTGCGACTTTCTTTGTCATAATTTAATGTTATAATCTACTTACATATTTTTTGCTTTGTGATGGCTGTGCTTTCTCTTTGTTTTTTGTCTTAATCCTTTTTGGGTTGCCAAGATGTACAGTTTTACACTGTACATGCACGGTATTGCTGACGCTGCGGTCGCAACCGAGGCGTCAGTACGTTAACACAATAAAGTACATTTTAGATAAAATCAGTCAGTGCAAATACACACGCCAACGTGAAAGCATAGCCAAACGCTTTACTGTAATACATATTATTATAACTAATTAAAGTATAGTGAAGTGTTTTTACATAGGTAACTTATGAACTTTTATTCTGCACTCTAACTATCATCTGTCAAGTGTACGACACCGTACAAGAGTTGTGAGTGAAAATGACGTGATGATAGATAAAAATGCTTTAAAATCATATAAAATACTGCATATATATAATATTATTTAGAACGTGAGAGTACTAAACCTTTCTTTTTTTCATTTTGATATCTTGATCTTTGCACAAAGTCGCTTCGTTCGACGGAACGTCCCGCGTCGCATCAGCTGTATAATTCGACCAAAATAAAATAGGTACACCTGTTTATGTGAATGTTATGAGGACATAATGATCTTCTTTATTTTGAGGCATATTATAAATGCAACCAAATATTGACGATTTCTACCTTTTTATCAAAAACCTAGTAAGGTTGATGCGGTTTCAAAAGTAACTTTCACACGTAATTTAATTTTTCAGTTTTAGTACATATACACTTGATTTGGAATATTCATTGAAGATAACTTCAACTAGAATACCTTAACAAATATTATTATGATTGATTAATCGTTTTTATAGATAAAAATTAAAAGTTTTGTAAAATAATAATAATAATATTCTACCACATACACACAACACCATCTAGCCCAAACTAAGCAGAGCTTGTACAATGGATAAACATACATATATACTTTTTTTTTTTGTAAATACATACATATTATACATAGAAACACCCAGACCAAGGCAAACACCCATGTTCATGCACACAAATGTTTGACTTGTGCGGGAATCGAACCCCCGACCTCAGGCATGGCAGTCGGTTACACTAACCACTACGCCATCGAGGCCGACATTGTAAAACATTCCAAGGTGAAAGCCCTAGAAATCATATGAGGTTTGTTTACATTTGGTCTACATCGAATTTGGCTAAAGTATGTATATCTAGGTGAGCCGATCTACCCCGCGACCCATCATTTAGATCTAAAAAACGCACAACGAGCCGTTTTGAGATCTGGGCAATCCCAAAACATTACCGCACCAAAATCTTAAATAACTTTAAAACCACAACACATATTTTGCTCTTCACAAACATTTAATACGCAACAAAAGCTATCTATTCATGCATTTATTTCCCGACTGAAAAGATTTTATGAAAAAAATTTGCCAGCGTAATGTTTCAACTTTACAACTTGAACAAATGTTGCTATTAGTGAACAAATTACTCTTCACGACGAACTAATTATCCTTACTAATAATATAAATTCGAAAGTAAAGTTACCTTTTCACGGCTACACCACTCAACCGATTTAGATGAAATTTGGTACAGACAGTGCCGGATTAACCACGTAGCAAGAGTAGCAATTGCTACGGGCCCCGCGCGAAAGGGGACCCCGCATATTTAAGCCCACTCATCTCTGTCTGAGCGTAATTTTTTGAGTGAAACTTATTACTTAAGATTTGGTATATTGAATTTACTTGATGTCACAAAAACGTGAAATGTTACAACTTTTCCTATTAAGACAATCCACGTCAGACAATCGGTAACCGACTATTTCCTTGGCGTAAATAAAACACCGAATTTCATACGGTCAACGCACAAGTTCTACAAAAAGTCGCTCGTATAAATGTGTAGAATTTCAGTCGGCCCAATAATCAGCTCTACAAAAAGTCTGACGTATGCAAGCACTCTTACCTGAAAGTATTTGCTACGGGCCCCGCGCTTGCTTCATCCGGCACTGGGTACAGATATAGTTTAAAACCTGGGGAAGGACATAGGCTACTTTTTATTGATGTAGGTACCACGCAGGCGGAGCCGCGCGCAAAAGCTAGTTCGTTATAATATACTCTCACCTCTCTCATTTTGCTGCGGTAACGCACACTGATATCTCGATGGCGTCTAACGCTTCTGCCGTTTAATCTGATTTACCCTATGTATCAATATTTATAAGACTAAATTGTTAAAACTATTCTCCCTAGATTAATTCTCCACACATTTCGAATTTATTTGTTCTTATTTGAATGACTAGTAGATATAAGTTAGAAAATAAGTAACTACCTTATTATAGCCAATGTTATGCATACCGTAACTGTCATATGTATCAGATGCAATACTATGTAATGTTTCCTATAAATGTATAAATACATATGATGTGGTTGTGCTAAATAAATAAAAAAATATTATATTTTATGAACTTGCCCACTACTGGGCACGGGCCTCTTCTCAGTGTGGGAAGGGTTAGGCCATAGTCCACTACGCTGGCCCAGTGCTGGCTGGCAGAGTACTTAACAATGTATGTTGCTAATTCAGTCAGCCAATCACCACATTTTTTCTTTTAATAAGGTTTATCGCAAACGGACAGACGCAGCGGGTTTTGTTTGTAAGTTACTACTCTCGCACTAAAAAAAAAATACTAGATTCGCGGTAGACTTTACAAACATTCAAACAACGGACTCAAAGAACATGCATATTCGGGACAACAATTTGTGGGTCACACAATCTTTTGTCCCGTGTGGGATTCGAATTCACAACACTTGACATAGTAGCGGTGGCGAGGCGATCACATAAACCACTGAGTCATCCGTACTGTCAAATTTGACATGCATGTTCTGTAAACTATTATTTACCTTTGAGAGTAGCGATAGTTCAGTGGGGAGACCAACAGACTGCAATGCAGAGGGTCTCGGGTTCGAACCCACGTCGCGCACCTCTGACTTTCGGAAGTTATATGATTTTTCGAAATTATGTGCGTATTGATTGACAATTATTGCCTGCTCCGTGCCTCGGAGAGCACGTTAAGCCGTCGGTCCCGACTGCCATGAACATCTATGGCAGTCGTTATTGGGAGAGTGTCGACACAAAAGATCCCACTGGGTCGAAGTGTCGCCGGTCTGCACTGACTGGCCCCCACATAAGATAAAATAAGATAGCTTTGAGAGACTGGGGTAAAGTCATCACTACATATTAAAACAAAGTCTTCCGCCGCGTCTGTTTGTTCGCGATAAACTCAAAAACTACTGAACGGATTTTCATGCGGTTTTCACCAATAGGTACACAGAGTCATTCATGAGGAAGGTTTAGGTGTATGATTTGTTAAGGTTTTGTGTGTTGCTAGTATAAAATAAAAAGCGAAATAATAAAACGTACTGCATTTTATTATGTCAATAATTTTTATTACAAATTTTATATTATTATGCCACATTAAAATTGAATCTTTACACAAATCTAACTAGTTATATATCTAGTTAATGAATCTTCGTTGCTTGAACATACGTGGATGGATTAACAGGACATTATGACTGACTTCTATTGCAGGGACATTTTGACTTCAAATAACTTGATTAATGTGATTAGAGAGAGATGCGGCATGAAAGTGGATACAATGACAAGAATAGAAAAGGGTATGATAGACTGGTTTGGACATGTAGAAAGAATGGACGAGGAAAGACTGACTAAGAAAGTTTATAAGGCTAGTGTGAATGGAACAGTCGCAAGAGGAAAACCTAGGCGGACGTTTCTCGATCAGATCGGAGGCGTTCTGGACAAAGGCCAGGTTAAGAGCTCCTTGAAACCGACGGGTGTGTATGAGGAATGTGATGAAAGTGAATGAAGCCAGAGAAGTGTGTCAGGATCGTAGCAAATGGAAATCCGTAGTCTCTGCCTACCCCTCTGCGAAACAGGCGTTAATCTATGTATGTATGTGGACATTTTGACTTCTTTAACAGAAAACGGTTATTCACGCTCAGTAAATACCAAAGATTGAAATTATACATATCCCCTTACCGTATTTGGAGCGCACGTGTGTCGACACTAAGGAAGAGTGAGCACACATTAAAAGAGAACGATAGTATACAATTTTCAGTATGAGCGAGCGTGATAATACTATATTTATCGTAGCCAGAGTATTAACATATTTACAGTTCAGATGTCATTTTGACATTGTATGTCGGATGACAAGAAGGTCAACGTACTGAAACGTGACCATATTTAAACGTAAACGTAGTAGCACATCTATGATTTAAAACTTTGGTATCTATACAAGTTTCTGTTTGTAATGTCAAAATAACACCTTTTTATCTAATGCATAAGAAAGTATTTATGGTACATATACGAAAACATCTATTTAAAAAAAAAAAACAGTCCTTCTGTGTGTTTTTACTTTTTAGTTAAAATCTACGCGGACGAAGTCGCAAGTAACAGCTAGTTTACATATATTTTTGAAAGGTTTGACGTTTCGGCCAGGTTGCAATGCCAGCAGCAACTATTAAAGAACATTATCGCGTTATTATCAGTTTTCTGTTAAATTAAATCATGCAAGGCGAAAATAATTAATTTGACTTTTTCGGATGATATATTTATGAATTGATTTTTACGTTAGAAACTATTATATATTCTTATGTTTGTTGTTTCAGTATTATAAAAACAAAAACGTATAATTACGATCAGTAAATATTTTAAATTAATATCGTTTGTCTCAAATTATAGAGATTTACAGAAGGCCGACTTGCCAAAATGAAACTCTCAAATTATTTATGTGATCCGCAAATAATTGTCCTGAGTATGGGTGTAGTTTGTATCCGTTAATTAGATGCTTATTAAGTCCTTCGTGATGCAGAAATTATTTTTAGTGAGGAAGTAGTCTTTTTATAAAGGAAAATATTGATGCTTCTGGTACGCGATCCATGTTTTTTAACCTTCAAGCAGGCCCGCGGCGTCGAATCGATCGCACTCGATACATTTTTGTTCTTAATATCGTTTAGTCTTGAAGCATGTATTTTCCATCCCTAGTAGCCTGTCATTGTTTCACTGTGCACGAAATAAACTGTTTGCCTGCCCTCCCCGCGCTCTCCAGAGTGCATAGATCTCATTTGTTTTAACCGCGGCGCAGGCGTCGAAAGGACGCCACGCGCCTATCGCCGAAAAGGTTACGCGCGACGCTCAATGCGAGATTTTACTTTTTTTACAGTATCAAAATTAAGTGTTTTTTTTATAAATATGACTCGTCGACCGCTAACTGATGGTGCAATACTTGTGCAAATATACCTCGAAAATGAGGAAAGATAATTAGAGCTCAATGAACAAGGTTCAGAGGTATGGGACCACCTTCTAGTTCCAGAGAAAACTCAAGCTGCTGAAGAATTAACCAGGTCGGATCTGTATCCGACCTGACTGAACCCGTCCTGGACTGAAAGGAGCACATCGTTCTCATCTGTATGAGAACGATATGCTTCTTTCAGTTATAAGCACATGTTTTACCGAGACAAAAAAGTATGTTCAAAGAAGAGCTACGATGGTGAACCTTCCAAGAAAACTCAAAAAGAACATAAGACAGCATTTGAATATCTTACTAAACCAAAGAAAATAAGATTTTTGGGGACTGGCGATAGAAGTGAAAACTTTAATCCTTAAAAAAGAAAAAAAAAGAACGGGGCTGGTCGGATGCTAGTTCCTGATACTCTCTTAGGACTTATTAAGGGTGTCAAAACTTCGTTATTTTTTTGCGTAGAACGCACCATTTCTGAGATATTGTTGATATTCAAAAAAAAATTATAAAGCGTGGAAGCGTGACGATGACGCGAGTTTCATGATTTTTGATCACCCAAGAAGTGCTCAACGCACATATAGAAGTTTTCACTTCAAAAATGATTATTAAATAATTAGTGTTTTAAATCCCTGAAATATCCCATAGGTCTTTTAGGTTACGCGCGACCGCTGCCGTTACAAAAGACCGCGCCCTCGCTTGAAGGACCGTTGTACAACGCAGAGATCTCGAATTTGATTCTTAGCCTCAAAAAAGCTCAAGAGTTGTGTACTCTGAACTTTTTGTTGTAGTTACTAATCGCTAGTTTTACAAGTGAAGGACAAGCGTGGTGGACTATGACTGACGCTTCTTACACTAAGAATAGGCTCCAAGGTTTAAAGGATGGTTTTTTAAAGGATGGTTTTTTAAAGGATGGTTTTTTAAAGGATGGTTTTTTCCGTCACCTCTCTACATTATACATATACTTATTAGTGCTTCAATTTCCACGTTGTTTACATTCTGTCTTCTGTATATTTGTTGTTTGTGACAAACGATTAATTAGAAATATTTACTGAACACTGAGTTGCATTTTTCACTGTACATAAAAATATGATTTTAGAATACACTAGAGGATGCCCACAGCTACGCCCGCACATGGTTTTTTATTTATCCATTTCTGCCCAACCCCGTGGGAATTTCGGGAAATCCCTTCTTAGTGCACCCGTACAGTACCCAAGGAACATACATGTCAAATTTCAGCTTCTTGCGTTCAGTAGTTCCGGTTGTGCGTTATCTGTCAGTCACTCAGTAACGGTAGAGTTTTATATATATATATATTAATTGGTTTATAAATTAATTAATTTGTTACTGGGCTTCATTACACATACATTTATTGTAACGATGTTTTTATGTCCACGAAGGGGTACCATACCCACATCTTTTTAGTTTAAGTTCTATTAGTGCAGACGTCACGATATTTCTGTCTCGTACCTCCTAAATACAGCATTCACGTCACGAATACGGGCATGATAGTAATTATTAACAGAAAATTTTCTGTGTACCTCGCGAAGACAGGCGAAACACTACTGTTTCGCCAGCGTTGACGCTGATATATACGCATAGATCTACATCTATCATGAAAATAGACCTTTCATGATAGATGTAGATCTATGCGTATATATCAGCGTCGAAATTTCAGGCCGAACGAATATAACAGTTCTTTTAAATTAATTTAAAAAACGAAGTTGCAACAACTAAATGTTATGACTTCGATTTGTCGGACATTTAGACTCTTATGACACGTTTAAATGACGTATTTGGACAACATATTTCTGAATTATAGGTACCTACATATAAATTAATTAAATTTGGTGATTAATAACGACTTGTAAATGGAAATGTGACTTCAACGTCATTAGTCTTTATTACACAAAAAATTGCTATCAATTTGAGTTACAAATTACTAGTAGGTAGATATTCTTGTTAATTTTTTCAGCTAAGCTGGATGCGTTTTAAAGTGGGTTCATGTCAGTATTGCAATTGAATTCACGTTCTTTCGATGTGAAGTAAAGGTCCGCAAGTTCTTTCAATGAGAGCTATTGCGCTTGAATTCACCGCTACAGGCGCTAGTGGATAGTAAGGTCTAGACGTCATACTCTAGTCACTTCGACAGTAACCATAGAAACCGACAATGATCGCCGACAAATACGGCTTTAGACAGCAGCTGTGACAGGATTGACAGGACCTTACTCGCTAGTGCTGCACTCTGGTGAGGACTACCGAAATCTATACTAATATTATAAAGCTGAAGAGTTTGTTGATTATTTGTTTGGTTGAACGCGCGAATCTCAGGAACTAATGTTTCGAATTGAAAAATTATTTAGTGTTGGATAGCCCATTTATCGAGGAAGGCTATAGGCTACATAACATCATGCTACGACCAATAGGAGCGGAGCATCATTGAAAAATGTTGGAAAAACGGGGAACATTCTCTTATGTGAAACAGACCAAGTTGCGCGTGTTAGCTAGTGACATTATATACAAAGTGCCTAGTGCGAGTTTGTTTTATGATAACGCGATCGAAACGCGTTTGGGTCTCTGATTGGTTAAGAGCTTGCAGCGAACCAATCGGAGCGTCGAACGTCAGAAACGTGTCAATCGCGATAACATTAAACAAACTCGCACTAGGCACTCAGATTTTCAACGTCCATTACTATGAAAGAAACATGTAATTTAAAATATCATTGGTGTACCGCCATTTTCAATTCTAAAAACAAAAATATAAATTGGAATTCCCTAGTTTTAGTCGATTATAGTAATACAATGAAATAAAATAATTATCTTATATATTTATTGTCATATACTATATAAGGGCATATTGAACCTCTCGGCTCACTTTTTAATTATTCCTTTTTTTACGTCAAGCAACGTCAATGACTAGGTCGTACAATTCTTATATAAATAAAAAAAGATCTTTATACAATACTTGTTTTACTATTTATTGTGCAATACGACTTTTAATCACGGCTACGTATAAGATTTATATATATTTAAATATATACGCCATTTTGTTTGCTACCCGCCAAAATTTAACAGCTGTCAAATATTATTGGCAGGTTTTTTGACGTAACGTTTTTTTTACAGTGGCTCTTTGGTGGTTTTGTATATAAACCTTATACATAATCGTCGATAACAATATTTCGATGCATAATATCATTATATAATTCATATCTACTGTTAAATTTACGCACCATTTTTTGAAAATATACCAATTGCTACTAAATTTGGTAGAAATTTTGACAGATTAAACGTTAACTTCTTAATATGTCAGCGGGATACGATTTATGTTATAGTCACTTTTGTAATAAAGAAACCTATTGTAAAGAGCGGTAAAACGCTCTTAAAGAATGGCGATATCGAAGATTGGAAACTCAACTTTATCACTGAGACATATGACTGAAATTAGATCAACCAGCCGGTAGGAGACAGAATGTATCTCTCAGGGCTTTCACACTCTTCTATTCACACACTCTCCCTTACAATATAAAATTAAGTAAATATACAAGACAATTGTATATAAATCATTTACATACATAACAATATTTTATATCAATAATAAAAAAAGAGGTAAATTCTATTTGTATGAAGGCTTAATCGATAGAATTACTGAATCAGCTCAAAAAAATCTATAACTTTTAGGTAGGTACTCTATCCATAAGCAATATAGTCTATAATTTAATATCCACGCGAACAAACCAGCAGGCAAAAGCTAGTCTATAAGAATGAAAGATTCGTTTTTTTTGTAATGAATAAAACTCAAAAACTACTGAACCGATATTAAAAGTCTTTGGGTGTTATTTAAATGGTTAGCATAGTATTGGTATTTTTGTGAGCAGAAAAATATAATCTGTGAGCAGAAATAGCTAATTGATCAGCAACTCATGGCCAGCAAACTTTAAAGAGATCAAACTAAGTCGACGTCGTATTTTTGGGTGGGTTTAAAAAAAGGAACCTAACATAACCTAACACTTCCGAGACGGAATGCAGTGATTTGAGGCGTATAGATGCTCGTTATGCTGTGCAATATTTGCTGACCAATTAGTATTTTTTAATGATCATTATATTTAATCCCAAAGTCTTTTACCATTATGTAGTAATTTACTTTACACAGAAGTAACATTGGCTATACAACATCACGCTACGAACCACGGGAATGGTGCAATAATCATAAACTTGGGTGAAACCGCGGGGCAACTACTTAATAGATAAATAATACTGTCAGTTTAAAAATATTATATTCGAATGGCTATAACGTAATTATTAAAATAATAATAATAATAGGTATAATTAAAAATACATACATAGATTTATAGCAAGGGTAGGCACAGGCTACAGTTTATACTTGCAACTTGCATCCTGGCATGCCTTTCTTGCATCATTCTCTCCCATTATCTTCTCACACCGGTGTAAGATACTTTTAACCAGTGCTTCCTTCAGAACATATTTAATCTGATCAAAAAAAGTTTACTTAAACGAACATAATATTGTCTTATGTTTACGCAAATGTTATACATTGAAATTAAACAAACTGTATCCGTATAAAGTTTGTTTAATTTCAATTAAACGAATATTCCAATAATATCGTAAATAAAATAAAATATTTGTTCTTTGTAGAGATTCATTATAAATACTGATTACTCAAAATACGTATTTTAATTGATTATACATACACACAGGCATACACACACACACACTACACTATTTCGCCATTCGTGCTATCCACCTTGCTAAATACAGGGCATTGCCATGCCAAACAGAAGGTACAATAGGAGTAACCTCTCTCTCTTCCACCGATGCGCGATGGCAGGACGGTGTGAGGAAGAAAATTACAAAAGGACAATTACATTGAATTTAAAGGAAGGTTTCGCTTTAAAAATAATAATATTACCTGTCAAAATTTCTACTAAATCGCACCCATTTGAAACACAAAAAATTCACAACATTTCAAATATAACGGGATTAGGATGAGCACACCAAATAACGGCGCCAATTCAATAATAACTATTTTAAAGCATTAATTGTAAATTTTGTCATAGCCGACAATTGGTGTGCTTACCCGATAAACTTTATATAACAAAAAAAAATATATACATAATAAAATAATAAGTACAATAATGCGCAATGTTGCAAGATTACAAAAAACCTACCACTATAGTAGTACTTTTCATTTGTGGCAATATTTGGTCTAAAAATGTATTGTTAGAACAAATGTATTTTTTTGTAAAGAAATTCTTTTTTGTTAATATTATCGAATTTCTTATTTTTAATGGAAAATCTGACGGTAGCAAGAAAATAGAAAATACTGAAGACGCATGTAAAAAAATGTTATTATTAATGTAATGTATTGACGCCATTTTTAATTATTTAATACTAGTGCAAAATGAATTCATAAAAGTGTTCGATTGGAAGATATTACAATTGCATCGTCTAGCTAATCCATACAATCTGTTAAGAACTGTCAACAAACGTTGACAGGTGACGTAGGTACAGGCTTATCAAGTGGCTAGCTGGTACTTAAATCGGTCCATCGCACGACTATTTTATGGTGTTGCAAATAATAATAATAAAATAAAATATTTAGATTTTCGCCACAATATTTTACAATATATGAATTTTTCGACATTTAGTTGCTAATCTAATGTGGGAGATTGGTTTCTAAATTAGGCTCAAGGCCCGTAATTCAGGACGCCAGGTCTCCTCTTTCGGTGTTTACATTTTTATCTTAATTATTATAATATATTAGGTACTCATTCACAACAGATGTGTCTTGATAAGGATTCTACATAGTTTGTATGAAGCCTATGTTAAAATTCTATCTCTTGTCAATTTCAAATAGATCCAATATTGGAATATGCTGTTAGTAGGAGCGTTAGCAAACTGTATAGACTGTTTTTAGCTAGACTATGCTAATAGTATCATACTCAACATAGAAAAGGAAGACACAGTTTTACATCTATTTTCTCTCTCTGTTTTTACCGCAACCCGTTCGAAATAACGAAATTCTGACAAAGATTATTCACAAAAATGCACACACAATTTTTTTTTTTAAACGACACCATGTTTAATTCCTGTATCGCGGGGCACTTTACAAACATTCAAACAACGGACTCAAAGAGCATCCAGACTCGGAACAACCATTTGTGGATCACACAATTTTTTGTTCCGTGTGGGATTCGAAGCGTTTTCATATAGAAATGTTGTGCCAAAATTTCAAGACAATCCATCGAATATTTTTTAAGTTCGCAGACAAAAACACACGGAAGCTGATTTTTTGATATGTAAAAGATATTATATAGCGACAAGCTGAAGACAGGGCGCTATGGCGCTCTTAGGGGGAGGGCTATGTCCAGCAGTGATGATGATGAAAAGATATTACAGTTGATGCGTTCAGATTGTTGGAACGAAGTTCCCTTTCGCGCGTTGCGAAAGGGGCCTAGACGGAAAAAATTAAGACCAAAAGTTGTAACGACACTTTTTGCTATAGTTGGCTGCTTCAAGTACCAGGCAAGCAAAAAATGGAAACACGTCAATATTCGAATGTTTTATTACAATTCCTTCACTAATTAATCGAAAGGAACTTCGTTCCATCCGGGTGTCCCTTGACATCTCTCAAGTTTTTTTTTTACTGTATATTTTCTAAAAACGCTACTATTCTAGCCCGCCTCAATTTGTGCAAAATTCCAGGTATAAAATAAGCAAGATTCCCCTTCACTTTTCTCTAAATAATTAATTCGCATTTCGAACTTTCACTGTTATCCTGTCTATACATACATTTCTAGCAAATCTTTCGAAGTCCTTCCTTTTCATATGTGAAGTATATGATAAACGAATTAAAAATGGCATTAATACATTTATTTTGTGCTGTATTTAATGAAAGTTAATTCTATAAACATCGACTGTACAGTTTCGTACTCTTGAAAGCTGTTGTTGTGGTTTGGTGAGTGCGAAGAAGAGAGAAAAGACACAAGTTGCAAGTCACGTATATTTAGGTTACGATAAAACAAGTTAGGTTTTGGCAATTCGTCTCTCTAATGTCTGAATGTCGCGACGGTATAGTTAGCACTGAGATGCTTTTAAATATACTAATATTATAAAGCTGAAGAGTTTGTTTGTTTGGTTAGTTGAACGCGCTAATCTCAGGAACTACTGGTTCAAATTGAAAAATTATTTTAGTGCTGGATAGCTGATTTATCGAGGAAGGCTATAGGCTATATAACATCACGCTACGATCAATAAGAGCGGATCATCAATGGAAAATGTTGCACAAAGGAAAAAAATTCTCTTATGTGAAACAGATAAAGTTGCGCAGGTCAGCTTAAAATAATATTACAGTCGATGTTTATAGAATGATATAAAAGCACGCGTGGAATGTTTTATATATACTTGTACTTTATAAGTAGTAGATGTTTCTTCGCGCCTGTCGGCCCACCCGCGTCATGTTTACGCATAGCTCTCGGTCCCTGGAATATAAACACATAAACAAACATAAGAACGCGTGTAACAGAAAGCTGTGGTCATATTCAAGTGCCACATAATATAGCCCCTGTACAATAGAAAACTGTGAGGATTCAATCTTTGTATAGGCCAAAAATGTAGCTTACCACCCTACGGTTGAGGTTCATTTGAACGTCATGAAACAACAAGGTAGTTTTCCTCTTGGAATAATATTATGGCAGTCACCATTTCTCTCCTTATCATGTATTAAATTTACGTCATGCCATGTATCAAGTTAGAAAAGTCAACCTTAGCGATAGCTTACAGAAACTTTTGTCAAAACTGGTTGACCACTTTCTTGGCTGACTGTACATTATTTTCACTACATACATATATAGATTCACGCCTGTTTCCCAGAGGGGTATGCATAGACTACGGATTTCCATTTGCTACGATCCTGACACACTTCTCTGGCTTCATTCACTTTCATCACATTCCTCATACACGCCCGTCGGTTCAAGGAGCTCTTAACCTGGCCTTTGTCCAGAACGCCTCCGATCTGATCGAGAAACGTTCGCCTAGGTTTTCCTCTTGCGACTGTTCCATTCACACGAGCCTTATAAACTTTCTTAGTCACTCTTTCCTCGTCCATTCTTTCTACATGTCCAAACCAGCTTAACATACCCTTTTCTATTCTTGTAACTATATCCACTTTCATGCCGCATCTCTCTCTAATCACACTATTTCTTATTCTATCTTTATTTTCACTAAGATATAGAATTTTCTTTTTGAGCTACTTATCATTATCATTCTAGTCGATACATAAACAATACTAACATATATAAAATAGAAATAGGCATTACTTGGCCGAAATCCATCGTAATAAAATTATTGGGAAGACAGGCATCCATCACGCACCCTCAGATTGGTAAACGTCAGAATCAGTTGAAAAGTATTTAGCTTAGAAACTGTACCTTAAAATTACTTATTAATTGCTAATATTTGATTACCATGATGAGAGAATTACTCATTTCATAAGTTAAAAGAATAAAACATTTGAGATTGACCGACCATTTTGATGTCAGATTGGCTGGTCAAGCTCTGTAGAGTGGTAACTATGTGGAATTACTGAATTTTTAATTATTGTTTATTTCACAATTTATAATTCTAGACCTTGTTATTCTTTCTATAAGCTAGCAAAGAGTTTAAAAGCCTCTGCACCTGTTAAATATATTAGAGCAAAGTGTCCACAACAACTATCGTCAATACCGATCTTCTCTGGATAGGGACAGCCACGCTGTGGGATGCCTGAGTGCCATGAATGACTCAATTGGCAAAGAGACGAAAGTGTTGCCGAGGAAGGATGTTCAAGTCCTTTTCCTGTATTTTAATTTCCAGGTGAAAATATTAGGTACCAAATTATTCGTACCTTAAATCTCCCCACCCCCCGTTTCCTTTGACCAGTTTTTTGTTATGCTTAGCCCCACCGGCTGTGATGGTAGCTGTCACTCTGGAAGGGTACATGTATGGCTTGGCGTTCTTTAATAACTTTTGTACTTTAGATATCACTGTCGAAGCGTTGCAGTTGGATTTTTTGTGATGGAAGCCGCTGGAAGGGAAATTAGAAACATTTTGATACTGAGAATTTTTACCAACTCGACGAAGTTAGTATGATTATGAATAAAATAGGTTATATGAGATTATTTGTGAAAGTTTGTGGGACTATGGGTAATAAAACCATTAACCTATCAATTCTTTAAATACCAGACATTAAAACCCTATTGTGCCGCCTGGCCACCGATGTGCCGCTGCGAATAGATTAATATATATTAAAGATCTTTGTATCGATAATCACTCTAAAACGAATAAATAAGATATATGAACAAATTTAAATTATTTTATAGCTATTTTTACTACACTATATCAATCGTCAATTGTCTCTCTTCTCATTCTTCTTTTAAAAAGACAACTCCCGCGCTAACAATAAATCCTGTGTCGCGGGAGACTTCACAAACATTTAAACAACGGACACAAAGGACACCTAGACTCGGAGCAACCGTTTGTGGATCATACAAATTTTGTCCTTCGTAGGATTCGAACCCACTACACTTGGCACGGTGACAGCGTCAAGGTAACCACTTAAACCCCTACGCCATCCGTGCAGTCATGTGATAAGTTAGTAGCTGTGTCTGCGTTTTCATGCGATTGTGGAGACGTTATTAAATAGCCAAATGTATAGGTATATTAGGATATTTGTATAACATTGGTGCCAATTCTATTGTCACAAAATTCTCTAAACTTAACTAAACATCACTAAAATTTAGTTTAGTCCTGTCAAACGACATTTCGTATTCTGAAATCGTTAAAAGTGACAGGACTAAACTAAATTTTAGTGATTTTTAGTTAAGTTTAGAGAATTTTGTGACAACAGAATTGGCACCATTGACAATAAAACATTTGTTACTTTCTGATTAGGTTGTTGTAAGAATGTACAGTTATTTCACATATGCTTATTCTAAGAGGTTAGGTTACGGAACTTCACGAAAATCAGTAAGTATAACAAGAAATTTAAACGGGACTAACAAGGCTTTACTTGTGAACTAATAAGAATAAGGCAAAAATCAATACTTGATCCCTGGATCTAAGTAGAACTCGTCACAATAGGCAATTGTAAATGTTTTCACGCTCACATCTAAACATATATAAATTTACACTCACCACTCTCCTATATGAAAGACCCTTGGCCCTTTACACACAATAACTTTAAATTTTTCTCTCCCAGGCCTATTTTGTGATAAATATAACAAAGAATAGTCCCAATTATAATCGTCGTATTTGCAAAACAACTCTTGTAAATCCATTATATTGTTCCATACTGTCCTATTGAAGGCGAATCCCATGTTGTGCATACTCGAGTGCCATGGCGTTATTTCCACCTAAAAAAAGGAATAAGTCATAAAAATTGTAATATAATTTGGTTAAAGTTATATGTATTGAAAATGTTGCAACACTATCTCGTTAAAAAAACTGTCATCTAGGCATAATATATCGGGCTGTTTGACATTTCAGAAAATATTAGATAAAATTAATTATTGAAATTAAACTACTATATACGGATTTTATCGCGTTGTTTATTTGACACTATTACAAAATTTTGAAAAACTGTTACACTACTATAAGTTCGGGTACTTTGAAATAACTACACTGGAACATTGAGACAACTATCATCTTAGTCTCCCCGTGACCATGGCTGCTGAAAAGCAACCGAAACGTCGGGGAAAGTGTAAAAATAAATCTAAATAGTATAATAGTATAGTAATAGTATAAATAGTTTTAATAGTTTCAATAATTTAATTAGCTTAAAAATTTGTAAAGTTTAATAGTGATTATAGTAGTGTAACAGTTTTTCAAAATTTTGTAACAGTGTCAAATAAACAACGCGATAAAATCCGTATATAGTAGTTTAATTTCAATGAATAACATTCGCGTAAACAGAAGACAATATTATATAAAATTAATTATTTAAAACTTGTATTTTCCGAACTTTTGAACAAAATTAAAATATTTATATATATAAAATGCAACGCCTATACCCAGCATGACAATTTAGCAAAATCAGATAATTTACAATAAGCAATATTTACAGACCCTATTTGGGGAAAGTTGCAACATGGTACCTTTTCAAAAATATAAAATGGCAACACTGAGACGATAAGTTGTCAAAATTTGGCAGGAGATTTGACAGTTTATCAAATATTTACTTGCTACGCAAATTTTCTAGTAATAATTAATATTACTAACTAAATAACTACAAAAAATTATAATTACAATTTCTATAACAATTTAGTTTTGTTTTACTTTTAAAATAAAGCATGCTTATAACCAAAGCGAGGCTATGTACAGTATTATTGACATAATGCTAGCATACAAAATGGCTACCTTTATAAAATAATATTATAATACTTAGCGTAAATAACTATGTATATGATATTTAACATATTATATAAGTAAACGTGCTTGTATTTTCTTTTAGGGGTAGGCAGAGATGTCTAAAGCTACTATGAAATGAGAATCTTTTGATATTAATCGGGCAAAGAAGAAAGGTGCAAAATGAGAAAGAGTAGAATGGAGATATGTATTAACGAAGAGGGTGAGATTGAGAGATAGAGCAAGGAAGATCATGAAAAAGTGAGAGAGAGGATATATATAACCCACAAAAGAATAATTCTGTGTTCGAATAAATCCAAGCTCGATTTAATTTATTAATTATTTGTTATTAAATCTTTGACCTCAGAGTTATTTACGCTAAATATTATTTAAATACACTAGACACAAGGCGTATTTTAAATAAAATAATATTTTAATCCCAAAGCTTATACCTAATAAGCTAAGCAATTATTATTTTAAAAAAATGTTTGTTAATATGTGTGCAGTCATCTCTAAAACAGCTGAACCAATTCTATAGTTCTCATATTTCTTACAATGTATAATTATTCGACCAATTGAGAACATATTTACACTATATATTATTGACTAGCATCCTGGTAAATAGACCATAACGTCATCTATCGAATTCAATTAAATTAATCACCAGCGCCATCTATCGGCAAAATTTGAACAATGCCATTCACACCGGCCAGTAATTTAAAAAAAATACACCTTGTATAAATTATTCATACATTTTATTTTTTATACATGCATGCCGCAAACATGCTTAAATACATAGATTAATATAGTAAATAACGACAAACTCTTATATATTTCGACGTAGTTATGCAAAAAGGATCCAACCCACAAAACACTTTGTTTTTAGGTATAGTTATAAATGGTATTAATATATAAATAATAATTTATTTTTTTTTGTTTTTTTTTATATATATATTTTAATACCATTTATAACTATACCTAAAAACAAAGTGTTTTGTGGGGTTGGATCCTTTTTGCATAACTACGTCCATTTGATCTGAAACATAATCTCTTTTGAAAACGATGCGAGATACATGCAAGTAAAGGCAAGTAAAGGCACTTGCGTGATTTATAAAGACTATATCCCTAAGGGATAGCCAGAGGTGTTTTACACTCAATTTTCTATATGGTTTTAGAACTATAAAGACGGTAAGCCTATTCCTCTCTTCCGGACACAGAATATAGTATATAAAACTATAATCCATATCATTTTATATGGATTTATTTGGAATACTTTCTGTTTTATGTAAACTAGATATAAATCCTTACTTAATATTATAAATTCGAAAGTAACTGTCTGTCTGTCTGTTACCTATTCACGGCTAAACCACTCAACCGATTTGGATGAAATTTGATATAGATGTAGTTTAAAATCTGCGAAAGGACATGCGAAAGGCTACTTTTGATTGATGAAGGTACCACGCGGGCGGAGCCGCGCGCAAAGGCTTGTAAATAATATTTTGCAGTGCCCTCCAATTTGCTATGGCTGTAAAAGACCGCCATATTTTGAGTAACTATCTTCTCCCTAGCCTTTATTATTCCCAAGTCACTTGGAGTCGACTTTCTGGTCTTACCGGATTTGACTGGATATCAGTTTTTACACGGAGCGACTGGCATCTGACCTCCGCAACCCGAAGGCTAACGATACCCTAAGGCTAGACTAGTGTCAGGATATTAGAGGGCACTGACTTCCCAATAACGACTGCCATAGATGTTCATGGCAGCCGAGACTGACGGCTTAACGTGTTCTCCGAGGCACGGAGCTGGCGATAATTGTCAATCAATACGCACATAATTTCGAAGTCATATAACTTCCGAAAGTCAGAGGTGCGCGACGTGGGTTCGAACCCGAGACATTGCAGTCTATTGGTCTCCCCACTGAGCTATCGCTGCTTCTAATTTAAGTTTTGAGTAGGTAACTATTATAAAATATTTAAGACTTGTATGTATGTACACTTATCTATTTATTTAATTTGAATTTGATTTTCAATCTCCGTACAGCCATTAAAAATTACTTGGCAGAAAATCCAAGATTGATCTAACAAAACCTGAAACTTCATGCACAGTATTCACGACTATTGTATAATCGAGACAGTTTCTGCAGATAGAGAGTGCACTTGTTAAGCACACACTTGTGCCCTATAGTTATATCTCTGCGGTGGCCAGTCTCCGTTAAGAGCCGCCGTGACCAACATTCGGCCTGGAGGATATTATTATTAACCTCTTGAGTTTTCTTCAGAGGTTAATGAAAACACTATGTAGGTCTGTGTGTCTCTTTGTTAGTGACAGGCATAACTCCGGAACCACTGGACCGATTGCTTTGTAACTTGGTGTGCATACACCTTAGAATCGTACCTCGGTTGAGTTCGAATATGGACCCTGTAGGTCAAAAGACCCCCGAGATATAGCGGTCACAAGGTCACATGATGTACATTTAAGACGAAGAGGTTGAATCCTGGGTTTCTACACCTATCTCGTTATTTATGAAGGATATTATTAAAAAGTCACTAACCTCTTTGACGTTCATATGTGTTACTTTGTGACCTAAATGAATAAATGATTTTTGACTTGGGTTGACTTATGCATCTTATAAACGATTGATGCGTGCGCACAGCGCATGAAATCTTGCATAAATATCTTGCGCATGTAGTATCTTCTTGCATCGTATAAATATTACAAATGTCGTTTTAGCCATATTATTCTATGTCCCATACCCAATATTAAAATAAGCTATAACATAATTTTATACAATTACAATTTTGAAAAACTATCTAGATTCATTTTAACTACAAAAAGGCATGCCTATCGTTGTAAGTGTGGTCATATTAAAAGTATTATGTGATTTATTGACCTCTGGGTTTTCTTCAGAGGTAATGAAAACACTGTGTGGGGTCTGTGTGTCTGTCTTTTAATGACAGGCATAACTCCGGAATCACTGGACCGATTGACTTGTAACTTGGTTTGCAGACACCTTGGGATCATACCTAGGTCGAGTTTAAATATGGGCCCTGTGGGTCAAAAGACCCCCGAGATATAGGGGTCACAAGATCACATGAAGAAGAAGAGGTTGAATCCTGGGTTTTTACACCCATCTCGTTTTATTTTAATATATTATATTATATGGACTATGGCCTCACCCTTCTTACACTGAGAAGAGGCCTGTGCCCAGGAGTGGGAAAGTTTAATACGGGGCTGAAATTTTTATTTAATATTATCTCCGCCGCCCAGAAGATCATATGGTGCGAGTAGCCCTTGACTTAGCCACGGCGACTCGACGACGGGGCAGAACATCCGCCACCTGGCCAACAACAGTCCAAAAGGACATGCAGGAATTTGGAGTGGGTGCCTCAATTGCTCAAAACCGGCAACAATGGAAGAAGCAGACAAGGAGAGCCGACTCCAGATGACGGGACAAGGCTTAGGATCATGATTATTGTATTTTTTTCTGTATACATAAAAAACGGACACAAAGAACACCCTACTCGGAGCAACTTATGGACCACACATTGTTTTTGTCCCGCGTGGGATTTGAACCCACAATACTCGGCGGAATGGTAGCGAGGCGACCACTTGTACTATTACGTCATCCGTGCAGAAAAGACCCTAATAGAAAAGCTACGTGCCGTATTCCGAGCTTGGTTGGTTGCTTGGTAAGTTGCCCACCCTAAGCCCACTACTGGGCTTCACCATACGACCTTTAAAATGTGACCACACTTACCTGTTACATGATTAAATCTAAGCATAAAAGTCTAATTATACCTTATACCAAGCAGTACTATAATAATAATAATTCATACAAGCCTATGCACTATTACATTAAAATACTAAACAACATTATTTTAAGCATAAAAAAATAATGCGTAAGCAAGAACGAGAAAGTCATACACTTTGTATAGCGCTGTCTCGTTCTTCCGAACGCATTAATAATGGTATAGCTGGTAAGGCTTTAGAAGTAAGTATATTATACTCAAAATAATATTGTTTTAATGCTTATATTCCAAAAATGTAGTTAGTTTGTAGCTAACGTGGTAGACAATGTCCATTACGGTAACCGGTTACCGTAAAGTAAGATACGTTAGCCAGCTACCGATTTTACCGAAAGATACCGGTTTACCGTGTACCGAATATAGTAAAGTAAAAACGGACTCGATGGCGTAGTGGTTAGTGTAACCGACTGCCACGCCTGAGGTCGTGGGTTCGATTGCCGCACAAGTCAAACATTTGTGTGCATGAACATGGATGTTTGTATTGCTCTGGGTGTTTCTATGTATAATATGTATGTATTTACAAAAAAAAGTATATACAAGCTCTGCTTAGTTTGGGCTAGATGATGTTGTGTACATGTGATAGAATATTATATTATTATTATATTATTGACTCTGTTTACCGGTACTATAAATCTAGATCCGTTAACCGGATAATATCCGATTAGCGAAACATATCGGTATAAAAAAAAAATTTTGTAGCCAAGTGTTACTACAGCTTATCAGAATTTTTGAACAATTGCAAATAGTTATTTTTTATGTTTTGTTTGAGTATTTAAAATGTTGTTAGTAGTGTAGTTTTTTTTTAGCCTTTATCTCGTGCACTAAAATATATATAATTAATTATTTTAAGTTGGCTGTCTCGTGCATAAAAACAATTATTTTATATATAATTAATCTAGTAATAAGTTTAATAACGTTTAATTTCTAGTTTCTTTGATGTCTCGTGCATTCAAATATAATTTTTGTACGCCACAAGTGGCAAAACATGCAGTACTTTATTTTAAAACTGACCACCATGTACCTACTAAATTGTTACTCATGTTTTACAAAATAAATATCTTTATCTTTATCTTTATCTTTACCGTTTACTGAAGATAGTAAATTAAAATTTACTATCGGGTTACCGGTTACCGTAAAGGCGAGTTGCGACTAATTAGTTTTTCTTTTTTTTTGTAATTAACTGTGTCTGATGTATGTAGTGCATAATTCTGCTGCAAATAAATGTATTTTCTTTCTTTCTTTCTAAAGTAAAATCAGGATTAATACTATAGTGTTCCATATTGCTACAGTAACACTGTAACTGCGTTAAGCCCGATAAATAAGAGTCAATGACACTATTTACCTCAAACGTATCTTTACTTTTATCCTTTCTTTAATGTATTTCCCTAAGGTCTTTAATGCGCGAATGGGTTTGGTATCCGCTTACTCCAGGCGGGTTATATACCTATTTACCAGTTTAATTATACAGCGTGTAACAGAAAGGTGCGGTCATATTTAAGTATCACATAGTATAGCCCCTGTACAATAGAAAAATCGCGACATTAAAATTCATATATGTTATTTTCAATAAGATACAGCATTTTT
Organism: Catocala sponsa; assembly: GCA_963564715.1. Lineage (NCBI taxonomy): Eukaryota > Metazoa > Arthropoda > Insecta > Lepidoptera > Erebidae > Catocala > Catocala sponsa. The sequence continues at coordinate 5,908,912 of OY751356.1, read as the reverse complement.
GTTTTATCGATTTATCAATATCACATATTCTAGTCGATACTAATACAACACAAACTGCTGACTCGGCTGATCAATGTGTATCCGGAAATGACCAAGCTCTAATTGGACAGTTCAATAATGCGTTTCGATGTATTAATAAAAAATAAGTAAAATTCAAAAGTTGGTTTTTTGATCTGGGATAGGGCACACAGGTTCTTTATCAGATATACATCACGGCCATAACGTATGACCACATCTTTCTGTTACACGCTGTATAAGTAATATAAACAATTGCTTTTTTATTATAATTATTAGATACTATCATTTTTTGGAATATAAGCAATTAAATTAAATTAGTAATCTGCACAAAACAGCTCTTTTGTCATGCTTATTCAATAAGCTAGTATTTAATTCAATAGATTATTGACTAAAATGTCCCTTAGCACATTTAATTCACCCTTAAAACCACAAATACGAGTTAGCAAACGATATAATACATTCCAAACAGCATCGATAACATTCGAGTAATTTACAAGCAAGATATTTTCAGCAAAGATTTGCAGGTAATTTAACATACAATAGGATGATGCCAGAGTCGGATTAACTGTAGGTAAATGCCTCTATAGATTTGGGGCTTGAAAAACACCTACCTAGCCTAGCGTGGTGGCACTGTAGGCCCAATCACCTTCACAGACCCTTACTTCTCTTTAATCCTTACTTCCTTACGAATCTTAAATTCGAAAGTAACTCTAACGTTCATCTGTTACCTTTTCACAGCTAAACCACTCAACCGATTTAGATGACACTTGGTACAGGTATAGTTTAAAGCCTGAGGAAGGACATAGGCTACTTTTTGTTGATGTATGTACCACGCGGGCGGAGCTGCGCGCAAATGATAGTTTACTATAGAAGGTTGCAACTTCGAGGAGCTCATACGTGTGCGATCTCTAAATAATTGGCGCCAGAAATATGCCCACGATATTATAAATGATCTTCTGTACGTAAGAGGTACTACCCTCAGAAAAGCTTTTCTTATGTACCAAACCTTCTAAATCGTCTATTTACAACTAATATACTTATTAACCAATTACAGCCATAAACCATTATAACAGTATATTCTTGCATTTCACGATGTTATGACAAGAGAAAAATCTAGTCAAAGATATGCCATAATAAAAATAGTGAGAAAATTTACAATAAGGCTGATTTTAGAGTCACGCTGACCGCGTGCTGATCGTCGGCGCTGACAGATCAATATGTATGTAATTAAAGCAGTCGTTCCTGAGTCACGCTGATGGCTCAGCGCTGACATTACATACATTTCAACTGTCAGCGCCCTCGGTCAGCGCGCGGTCAGCGTGACTCTAAAATCAGCCTAAGACACAAATTGCATCGATACAAAAAACCCAGCGCTAGAAAACAGACAATCTGTATGTATATAAAAATGAATCCCTGTTTCCCTTGGTCATGCCATAACTTGAGAACGACTTTAACGATTGCATTCTTCTTTTTTTTTCTAATACTTTGTAGAAGGTTCTTACGAAAAGAAAGTTAAGAAAATTGTGCAGAAAATTGGATAATTTTAGAAAACGTAATGACTTTTTGAATCTCGCGACTTTGACGGTTCGTCTAAGGCAGTGGTCCAACGATAAACGAGAAACGAGTAAAACTAGAAACTATAAACGAGTTGACGATCAGCGGGAAGCGAGTGTGTAGTTTCCATAGTTTTGTCGCCGGGCTATAAGCGAGTGTGCAAGTGCGTCGAGCGATTACTGGCGCCACTCGCCCGCGGTCGCTCAGTCCTGTGCAAACCTGCGCGCGGCGACGAGCGAGCAACGAGTATCGCTGAGAGAATTTATTTTTGAAAGCTCTTGTCGCTCAGCGACAAAACTAGTAAAGCGAGTCGTCGCCGGCAGTGTGAACAGTCAGCGAGCAACTTTTAATATATGCATCTCTTTCGTTTACATGGAATGTATATTATTTGTGCGTTTCTTGAGAGAGAAAATCGCCAATAGTTAGTCGTTTTCTCGCCGGCGGTCGGACCACTGCATATGACAGGACAATGTCTGTCGGGTCAGCTAGTTATACATAAACGCATCCATATAAGCTTAAAACTAAATCCTCGAAGGGATAGATACAAAATAAGTTTGACATAGTGGGCCTAGATCCAACGTTGCACTCGGTTTTACGCGGTCTTTTCGAAGTTTTACGCGTATTGAATAGTTACATAATCGCCCGCTTTATCGGCGAAGGAAAACATCGTGAGGAAACTTGCATGTCTGAGAGTCCTACATAATGTTCTCGATGATATGTGAAGTCTGCCAGTCTGCCAATCCAATCCGCACTGGTCCCGCGTAGTGGACTAGTACCTAACCCACACTGAGAAAAGGCCCGTGCCCATCATTGGGGCAGTTTAATACATGGCTGATATTATATACAGTAAGTAAAATAACGAAAGGCGTTCCCTTAAAGCGCTTATTATACATCATTAATAGATGCAAATGAACATATTTGCATAGAAAAATAAGCATGAAAAATAAATTAAATGTAAAAGTAATTAAAAAGTCATTTTAGTTAAAATTTCATAAATAAGTAAAAAGCGACGTTGCCGTTTTGCATTGGTACTTTTGTGAGTATGCAAAGAGTGTATCTTTTTCGTGTCTGTTTATAATTTTTATTGAATATTTTTGAAGTTATTAAAATAAAATATTTTTGTTTTTATGGCATCATTTTTTTAGGATCTACGCATGCCATAATATTGCCGGTTTCAGGGAAAGCCTTTCGTTAGTTAAAGTACTGTATACCTATAAATTAAAATGAGTCAGCTATAGACATTTTAGTTGACTAGCTCCTAGCTAACTGTATCCAGACATCTACAGAGATCGCCTATTTTCATGTGCTGCAATAAGATGGGCTTCTGTATTGACATAGTTTGTGTATTGAGGCAGAACCGTAAAGCTTATTGGGAAAGCATCAGCCAACAAGCATTCGTGACAGGGCTTGAAATACCGATAAAAATTTGCAATCGTTATAGCTGTAACGTTATTTAAAACATAACGATATAAAAGTAACGCAAATATAATGTTATTTTTAAAATATCGTTATTATAAAAAAACCGTTATCTTTGTAACGTTAAGTATTGTATTAATAATTACAACGTAGAAAATACTAAAACAGTAGCTAGACTGTACAAGCGTACATGGGTCACTTTTTAAATACAAATAATATAAAAATACTAATTTTATCGACTTTTAAGGGAGAACTTAATCCAAAATAAACCTTTTTAAATATTTAGTTTGTCTGTCTGTCTTTCTATTCCTTTTATTTACAGATCTCTAAACCAGGCTATACCCGATGCCACCTGATCACTACATCAAATACTTAAAGATCAACAATATGCAACATCGTATTAGTTCCAGTTACGAATTATATACATATAACACTTACAAAATAGCATTATTTCTCGTTACGCATTATATTTATATACTAAACGTTACTAATAAATGACGTTATAAGTTATTGTAACGATAAATAAATCGTTATTTCAAGTGAATTTGTATCGGAAACAAGCTCTGGTTCGTGACATGCAAGAAATATAAATAAACTTATTATAGAAACTACAATTTTGATCATACCGGTAACCTTTATCAGAGCAATCGGTTTTAACCGCTAAACATATGGCTTATTTAAGTAATTTTATAAAGGTTATCGATAATGATCATATCTAATTGAAAATATCTGTGGTAACCAATCTATAAATAATTTTAACTCTAACAGAAGGATGATCCAATATCACTGGGATACAAGTATTGTTAGACTCAAAAGTTTGGGAAACAGGACCAGTACCGTTTGTAAATATAAAACAAAACTATTTTGTAATTACTTGTTGGTAACTCATTATTTTTTTTTTTGTTGTTCATATAAACATTTTATTTTTATTTTTTATTTTGGCATAACGCAGGCAAGGCCATCGGTTTATTAAATTCCATAAAAGCGTTAAGGCTGTGTGGCATCTTATATCAATCTCATCTGTAAGCGAGATGCAACGTCGGAATTAAGGGTCATATTTTGAGGACCTTAAATATATCTAATTAATTAATAAGGTTTTGCTTTAAAAACTATATTCTCTTTAAACTACAATAACCAAGTTTAAAGACTTATGTGAAAAGTGTATAATTGATAAGAGGTAATTGTGTAGTATTGTCTGTGTATATAATGGTACAATCATATTTATCTGTTACTAGCTCTTGCCCGTGACTTCGCTCGCGTAAAAGAAGGGTAGGTTTTGTTAGTAACAGTACTCATTAAACAAAATATAACCTACGTTACCTGGCAATAATGTAGCTTTTTAATTGTGAAAGAATTCATAAAATCAATTAACTTGTTTTTGAGTAAAATAATAAATGAATTTAGTCCTAAATTAAATCTTTACATTTAATAATTTTAAATCATGACATTTAACTGCGATGTTGTGTCGAAACAAGTCACAGGGCGTTATCGCTCTTGAATCCAGTGACTCTGGCATCCGCGAACCAGTGATATTGGTATTAATTTAATCAAATTATAATACATCCCATCTACAAATAATGGAACTAAATAATCTAGTGACTAGATGACGCTACTCTAATGATACAATAACGGTATTTATAAATCCAGTGACTTCAGCACATACAACAGGCATGCGAACTAAAAAAGATTCTAGTCCGTCTTTTAGATTAGCAAAAAATATTAGACACGTATTTTTTTTGTCTCACAAACTAATAACAAGGTAGATACAACGCGTTTGAATTTCGTGTTACGTCACTTGTAGGTACAGAGTTTACAAACGTGTGACGTCACAAGACCCCGAACTATAATCCTAAACCTAACTAATATTATCAAAGCGAAAATGAGTTTGTTTGTTTGTTACCTTTTCACGCCTAAACCACTGAACCGATCATCCTCAAATTTTGCATATACGTTGGCAGGTGTACAGAAACGGACATAGGCTACCTTTTATCCCGAAAAAAATTACTATTCCCGAGGCAAACAATAATAACGTTCTTATGGTAGATGGCGCCACGTGTCTTTCGAATCATATTATTACAAGCAGAGTACAACCCGAATTGATTGTCAAATTCTAAATTCACGCGAGCGAAGCCGCGGGCTAAAGCTAGTACGTTATATCTCAGTAAATTGTTATTGTTTTGTTAAAACAAAAATACGTCCAATATTTTTTGCTTATCTAAAAAATGTACTAATTAAAATCACTTATTTTTAACCATGTCATCATGCCTATTACAGTGACGTTGCTAATGAGTTAGTAATTAAAAGTAAAACCACAGATAATTTCGTCGTATGTTTCGCTTAGGCCATCCATAAATTACTTCACACCAATTTCATAATTTTCTGAACCCTCCCCCGTCCTTGTCACATTAATGAGACTACCCACGCCCTAGTGTGACGTCATATATTTTGCAATTTTACATCTAGAAATTATTAAATTAAAATTTTCATTTAGAAAGCGGCGGTAGCCCAATGGATAAGGCATTGGGCTTGCGATCAAGAGGTCGCGGGTTTGAATCCCCCTCATTGCACTACTGACGTGAACCCACTCCTAACACAAGCATTCTATCTTAATTGGACGTGTTAATAAGAATACTAGTGATTTGAAACCCAAATTGCTAGAAACATTTTAAATAAAAAAAATAATTTAGGAATTCCCACTTTCTGGTGTAAAAAGAAGTATTACTGTCTTTTGATATATTAGATTTTGAAATGTGATGTCACGAAATTCAGGACCTTCTACCCCCTTGTTACACAATGTCACACTTCGACGACCCCTCCCTCCCCCTTAACGTGCGACGTAATTCATGGATGAAGCCTTATATATAACAACCTTTTGAGTGTGGGTATACAGGTTCGGATACAACTGGAAATTCCAACTCTGCGGTTCATTTTTTCTTCTCTGCTCGTTCACGGCTCGCACTTGCTGGATGTAGTTCAAATTCTGGTACTTCTTCCGCTGTTAAGAGTTCGTTAATTTATGCTTAGACTAAATGAAATGACTGTTCAACGATGCGTGATTGCTGTTAAATCATTCGAATTATTGAAGTGTCGATTATTCGAATACCAATCGACGTTATTTTATTGTTCACTCAATTATATTGAATAATGTTTTTATGTATGCTACATTAAATTATGTCCGGTATATTTAATATTATTAAAATATATTGATTGTAACAATTAGGAATGGCCATTAATTGTCAACCAAAACAAAACCCATTATCAGATGTTGACTAAATTGATATCATTTACAATCAGAGCAATAGTTTAATAAACAGTGTATTTTTTAATAGACATAAAATCGTTCCACCTTATCTATAGGTACTAATATTATAAAGCTGAAGAGTTTGTTTGTTTGTTTGTTTACTTGAACGCGCTAATCTCAGGAACTACTGCCCGATTTGAAAAATTCTTTCAGTGTTAGATAGCCCATTTATCGAGGAAGGCTATAGGCTATATATCATCACGCTAAGATCAATAGGAGCGGAGCACCAATGCAGAATGTTTCAAAATCGAAAGGTAATTTTTTCCTTTTGAGAGCTTCCGCTGCGTGCGCTGCGTAAACAGTTAAAGTTTCGCAAAAATCATGTATGACAGAATTGTTCCCCTTTAAAAGTTCTAAAAAAAAGTCCGCGACAGCATATGTCTATATTTTAAGGTTGGCTCACTATAACCATTTTTATGCTAACCAAATTTGTTCTAAAATAATGCATTATTTGCGAAGGTATTTTTATAAACATAATATTAATCCTTATCCAAATAAATACGTTATTTATCACAAGTATTTAATTTAAAACAAAATTGCCCTTTACATCATTCGATTTCAATGGATATCTTAGGAGATATAGCAGTTTTAAAATAACATCGCAGCAAAATAATTACCCATTACAGACATAGTACAAACGATGTTTCTCCTGGTTTATTCTGCGTGATTACTACTGGTTCGATTTGAAAAATTCTTTTAGTGTTGGATAGCCTATTTATCGAGGAAGGCTATAGGCTATATAACATCACGCTACGACCCACGGGGGCGGCGCAGTAACGATAAACGCGGGTGAAACCGCGGGAACATCTAGTATATAATATAGCTTCTAGATCTAACGACAGATTAAATATTTAAATCATATGTGTACCCTAACCGTACTTAGGTCACACGAAAAATTGTCTACACTAAGAAGAATGAGCGTGTGAGCTACACATTACATTACATCTCTTTTTTTCCCTAGCCTTTATTATTCCCAAGTCACTTGGGGTCGGCTTTCTAGTCTAACCAGATTTGACTGGATATCAGTTTTTACACGGAGCGACTGCCATCTGACCTCCGCAACCCGAAGGCTAACGATACCCTAAGGCTAGACCAGTGTCAGGATATTATAGAGCACTGACTTCCCAATAATGACTGCCATAGATATTCATGGCAGCCGGGATCGACGGCTTAACGTGCTCTCCGAGGCACGGAGCAAGCGATAATTGTCAATCAATACGCACATAATTTCGAAAAGTCATATAACTTCCGAAAGTCAGAGGTGCGCGACGTGGGTTCGAACTCTAGACCCTCTGCATTGCAGTCTGTTGGTATCCACACTGAGCTATCGCTGCTCTTCCGGCCGTATTTAACCTTTTGAACGCCAGAGTATAAACGCATCGCCGTACCCCCGACGCCAAGCCACTTTTTCTGTAAAATGACCTTCAGAAATATAGGGATTCCAAAACTTTATCGAATATCAACTGTGTTTTTATTTTCGTCTTAAATTTTCTAATAAACCCTACTCATGACACTGATATTTATTTAACCACAAAAGTAATGTTTTATTTAGTTTTGTTTATTTTTATGTTAAGGTGCGACGTATTTTTTGTTATACATATGTGACGTTGGCGTTGAGGGCAAGATTTCGTTTGTCACGTATACGTGACAATGGCGTCCAAAAGGTTAAATGTAGTAGCGCATCTATGATCTAAATTTTTCGGGCAGATATGAATGTTTTGAAAGAGATTCTTTCTCCGGTCAATACAACATTTATGTAGTTTCAGTCTCTCCCTAAAACATTAAATGACGACGACCTTGAACGTTCAATTGTTATTCGAATTACCTCTCCAAGTACATTAATATTCGAATACGAATAATTAAGTAATTCTATGTCACAATCGCGCATCGCTAAACAAAACAGAATGTTACCTTAGATGCAAAACACAGATACAAATTTAAATCCTTGTCGTAGCACCATGTATGGCTCAGTCGGTAATGCGACGACATGGTTTGTCAAGGTTACAGGTTCAAATCCTGCTTAGTGGCTTGTCTTGTTCCTCTGTTACCAACACATGTGAATGCGTCTTCTGTTGGTACGACCCGGGATTCGAACCCGAGATCTCGTGAACAGCAGTCACATTCGCTACCCAAAGCGGTCGAAAAGGTATGTAAATATCATGCATAATTAATTTAATACCCGTTTTCAGTTATTCAGGATGTCCCGTAAAGAATGAATAATACTGAAACACCTTAGAAAATAATTAGGTTTTTATCGCTCTTTTAGTAAATAGGTGTTTTTATCCCTCTTTCAGTAAATTTGTGTTTTTATCCCTCTTTCAGTAAATAGGTGTTTTTATCCCTTTTTAAGTAAATTTGTGTTTTTATCCGTCTTTCAGTAAATTTGTGTTTTTATCCCTCTTTCAGTAAATTGGTGTTATTTTACCTTATCACTATTTACGTGGTACTGGTATGTTTTGAGGTATGTCCCAAGGGACAGGATCTCGCATTGAGGACAATTCTTGTCAGCTGTGGCCTTCAGGAGGGACAGTATGTGCAGGAAGTCTTCGGCGACGTAATGGTCCTCTTCTAGAAAGAGAACCATTCCTGAAAAGAGAAAAAAGATTTATAATTAGTTTCTAAAAATCCTTACTAATATTATAAATTCGAAAGTAACTCTATCTGTCTATCTGTCTGTCTGTCTGTTACCTTTTCACGGCTAAACCATTCAACCGATTTAGATGAAATTTGGTACAGATATAGTTTAAAACCTGGGGGACATAGGCTACTTTTTATTGATGTAGGTAACACGCGAGCGGAGCCGCGCGCAAAAGCTAGATAAGGATGGATTGATGTTTGTTACTCTTTCACGCAAAAACTACTAAACCGATTGCGATAAAACTTGGTATGTACCTAGCTGGAGACCTGGATTATGACATAGCCTTTTTATCCCGATATTCCCACGGTTTCGAGACTTACGCGAGTAAAACCGTGGGGCGCAACTAGAAAAATTCCAATTCTAGGAGTATGTAGAGTGAGCTGCAAAAATGCATGCCCATTTCAAAACTAAAATGGTATAAGCCGGTAATTGACGCCATCTAACCGAAATCGATACAAGAACTGTTAAGTAGTTATATAAAATAAAAATATATAAAATTAAATAAAGTAGATCTCTTAATAACTCAATTTTGTTAAATTTACATTTAACAATTTTTGAATCACTATTTACAAAAGTTTATATAAAATAGAACACATTTTTTATTTTTTTATTCAACTGAGATGGCATACAAGCATACGGCCCACCTGATGGTAAGTGGTCACCGTAGCCTATGGACGCCTACGACACCAGAGGCATCACTTGCGCTTTGCCGACCCTTTAGGAAAGGAAGTGGAAAGGGGAAGGAACGGGAAGGGGAAAAAGGGTGCCTCCGGCACTCTCACACACCGAACGAAACACAACAGTAGGAATACTGGTAATTTACGTCGATATTCTGTGAGAGGGTAGTCCTTCCCCGGTCGAGCCGGCCCATTCATGCTGAAGTCAGCGAGACTCTACTACTCAAGACACACACATTTCTTACATGATAACCTGAGGGTAATAATGTCCTCCAGACCGATTCCGGTCAAGGCGGCCAATCTTAACGGAAACTGGCCATCTGCGCAAGAGATATTATAGTGCACAAGCGTGTGCGCAAACACAAGTGCACTCTGTTCCCTAACTCTCATGATCCGATGGGACGGTAATCCGACACGACAGGAGAGAGTTCAGTCGCAGGACCAACGGCTTACCAACGGCTTTATGTGCTTTCCGAGGCACGGGGGTGTCTAACACCGCCAACTTCCTAACTCCGGGCCGCTATTGAGATTTCTTAACAGAAAAACCCAATAACTTTTTGTTGGCCCGACCCGGGATTCGAACCCAAGAGCACAGCAGTCGCATTCACTACCACTGCAGGCAGGCAGTTATATAGCCGTAACTTATAAACCAACGCCATCTAGTTCATTCATATTCATTCTAATTCGAGTTCACAGGATTTTAGACCTTAAGGTATCCGTGCACTATTACGACAGTACCTGTACGAGTCATACATCGTACATGGCACGCGCGCCTCCTTCACATCAGCACTTTTACGTCGCCTCATATAAATTGTGTAAATCAACACCAGTGCTCGATCATACTTCATAATCAGCGGTACTCATTTATAGTAACTAGCTGTCGCCTAGTGCTCGAAATTCGACCAAAGTTTGCTTGCAAGATATTGCTGATATATGTAATTATATATTGATATATGTAACCATAGTTACGCGCTTCGACTGCGTGTGTCAAATGCATGGTTGTGTGCGTGTAGTGTTTTTTCATAAATTTAATGAATTTCTAATGTATATTTTATATAAATATTAGGATTCGCCCCTCCTTCCCCATATAAACTTTAACTGTGCCAAAGGACATGGACAGTGTCTGCCTAGTCACTCAGTGACATACATGTAATTGTACATTAATAGACGCCTTATTATATTATAAATAAAATAGAAATGGAAATTACAAGACTATTTATATTTTTGTACAACTTCAGAATAAATATTTAGAAATAAATAGTTGTTTTGCGTTTCCGGCGTAACGAGATAGCACACCATTTTGAAGAAACGTTCCATTCCCTGTAAAGCTATAATAATAAAGCTCTTATAAATGTTACATCAGAGTTACATTTGTAAAATTATAATAGAATAGAATAGTAAAATTATTTGGACCGTACAATGATTATAATTATTCATTATCATAATCATAATAAAAATCACACTCGAATGCTATGAAATATTATTGTTTTAAACAACTTTTTTCTTGTAACAACGAAACGGAACGACATTACAGGCTTTACAATCGCACGACAGACGACAGTTGACACCCGCTATACTGTCTTATGTGAGGGGCGTCACTGACAAGATTGGCTACATCTTGAAGCGAGCTTCAATCAACACATACTTCAAGCCGCCAACGAAGATAAGTCAATTTTTACCATCCGTCAAATGCCAACTACCTTTACAAGATGCAGGGGTCTATAAAATAGATTGTGACTGCGGACTCTAAATACATTGGTCAAACCAAGAGAAGCATTGTTTTTATTTGTCGGCCTCTATGGCGTAGTGGTTGGTGTAACCGACTGTCACGCCTGAGGTCGCGGGTTCGATTCCCGCACAAGTCAAACATTTGTGTGCATGAACATGAATGTTTGTCTTGGTCTGGGTGTTTCTATGTATAATATGTATGTATTTACAAAAAAAAAAAAAGTATATATGTATGTTTATCCATTGTCTAGTATCCATAGTACAAGCTCTGCTTAGTTTGGGCTAGATGGTGTTGTGTGTATGTGGTAGAATATTATATTATATTATATTATTTTAACACATTGCAATCCTATATGACACTTCCTAACCTTTTATCAAGACGCTATCCAATTATACATGTCATAGGTAGGTACTTAATCATTCCATTACTGTCCTATTTTTACAGGGTTTAGATTATACATAGTATAACCTAACCTTTTATCAAGTCTATCCAATTATACTTCATAGGTACTTCTTAGTCATTCCATTACAGTCCTACTACTCTTATAGGGTTTAGATTATACATAATACATCACAACATACAAGAGAGTTATGAGCCCGAGTAGGTTCATGACCAAAATATGATTTTGTTAATATCCAAGAAATCTGAAGTTAGTGGAGTATGTAACTTTTACAGTCAATATTAGAGCATACTAAATTTAAAATAAAGCAAAATTCGTAAATGTATATTCATTTTTAGATGCTAGGCAGAGTGCCCTAAGAAAACTGGCCATCTCCTTTCATACTCCTCCTCCGTCCGCGCAATTTTCGTAAAAAGGGGTACAAAGTTTTTGCTTAACGTATTAATATATAGATTACCGTATCAAACATATTATCATAACGTGGTAGTTAAGTGACCAATAAATCGCATCTCATTTTAACTACCAGTGATCTTTCCTTTCAAACAACAAAGTTGTGTGTGACCCTTTCATCAGCGCATACAGTACCTGTATGCCCGTTTGTGCAGGCTAGCTGATTGAATATCCTGTTCGCTTTCCACCACCAATGATGCTTCGTCTGTGTGTATTTCGCTTCTCTGTAGTGGCCATGGAGGTCGGGATGTAAGGCATTGTTGCATTTTAATTTTGCAGCTCTGCAAATAAAAATATTTACTTCATTTATGCAGTGGTCCGACCGCCGGCGAGAAAACGACTAACTATCGGCGATTTTCTCTGTCAAGAAACGCACAAATAATATACATTCCGTGTAAACGAAAGAGATGCATATATTAAAAGTTGCTCGCTGACTGTTCACACTGCCGGCGACGACTCGCTTTACTAGTTTTGTCGCTGAGCGACAAGAGCTTTCAAAAATAAACTCGCTCAGCGATACTCGTTCAGCGATGCTCGCTCGTCGCCGCGCGCAGGTTTGCACAGGACTGAGCGACCGCGGGCGAGTGGCGCGAGTAATCGCTCGTCGCACTTGCACACTCGCTTATAGCCCGGCGACAAAACTATGGAAACTACACACTCGCTTCCCGCTGATCGTCAACTCGTTTATAATTTCTAGTTTTACTCGTTTTTCGTTCATCGTTGGCGGTGGGACCACTGCCTTACGTCCTTCACAGCTGAAAATTGTTATTAATAGACACTACATATTATTAAACAAAGTTCCCCGCCGCGTCTGTCTGTTCGCGGTAAACTCAAAAACTTCTCAACGGATTTTCATGCGGTTTTCACCAATAGACAGAATGATACACGAGGAAGGCTAAGGTGTATAGTTTGTTAAGATTTTGTACTATCCGTGCCAAGCCGGGGCGGATCGCTAATCTATATGTCGGAGCGTCAAGAAAATAATCATTGGATTACAATTTATTTCTGTAATTGGAGTTAAATAAAGCGCCATCTATTGGTTTGTTTCGGAACGTCAAGTGTAAGCTTGAGTGAGGTCGCCATAGAGCCAATGTGTCAGTTAGAGTGACAGTTATAACTGTCGTGGGCGGACACATTCGGTGGACGAACTCGCTGCGTTACGGATCAAATCAGAAATAATCACAGTCAACCTTTATTCTTTTACTAGATGTTCCCGCGGTTTCACCCGCGTTTATCGTTACTGCGCCGCCCCCGTGAGTCGTAGCGTGATGTTATATAGCCTATAGCCTTCCTCAATAAATGGGCTATCTAACACTGAAATAATTTTTCAAATCGGACCAGTAGTTCCTGAGATTAGCGCGTTCAAGCAAACAAACAAACAAACAAACTCTTCAGCTTTATAATATTACTAGATGTTCCCGCGGTTTCACCCGCGTTTATCGTTACTGCGCCGCCCCCGTGGGTCGTAGCGTGATGTTATGTAGTCTATAGCCTTCCTCGATAAATAGGCTATCCAACACTAAAAGAATTTTTCAAATCGAACCAGTAGTAATCACGCAGAATAAACCAGGAGAAACATCGTTTGTACTATGTCTGTAATGGGTAATTATTTTGCTGCGACGTTATTTTAAAACTGCTATATCTCTTAAGATATTCATTGAAATCGAATGATGTAAAGGGCAATTTTGTTTTAAATTAAATACTTGCGATGAATAACGTATTTATTTGGATAAGGATTAATATCATGTTTATAAAAATACCTTCGCAAATAATGCATTATTTTAGAACAAATTTGGTTAGCATAAAAATGGTTATAGTGAGCCAACCTTAAAATATAGACATATGCTGTCGCGGACTTTTTTTTAGAACTTTTAAAGGGGAACAATTCTGTCATACATGATTTTTGCGAAACTTTAACTGTTTACGCAGCGCACGCAGCGTAAGCTCTCAAAAGGAAAAAATACTCTCCGATTTTGAAACATTCTTCATTGGTGCTCCGCTCCTATTAATCTTAGCGTGATGATATATAGCCTATAGCCTTCCTCGATAAATAGGCTATCTAACACTGAAATAATTTTTCAAATCGGACCAGTAGTTCCTGAGATTAGCGCGTTCAAGTAAACAAACAAACAAACAAACAAACTCTTCAGCTTTATAATATTAGTATAGATTCTCTTGTATTTGCCTATCATTAGTATACGAACGAAGTATAGTACCACGCCTATATTTTGTTGCTTCATCATGTCAAAAGCGAGTCAGCCGTCCTACTCTCCGACATATATTAATACTAGCTTTTGCGCGCGGCTCCGCCCGCGTGGTACCTGCATCAATAAAAAGTAGCCTATGTCCTTCCCCAGGTTTTAAACTATATGCATCTGTACCATATTTCATCTAAATCGGTCGAGTGGTTTAGCCGTGAAAAGGTAACAGACAGACAGACAGACAGAGTTACTTTCGAATTTATAATATTAGTAAGGATTATAAAGCTGAAGAGTTTGTTTGTCTGGTTGAACGCGCTAATCTCAAGAACTACTGGTTCGAATTGATTAATTCTTTTAGTGTTGGATAGCTTATTTATCGAAGAAAGCTATAGGCTATACCTATAACATTACGCTACAACCCGCGGGGGCGGCGCAGTAACTATAAACGCGGATGAAACCGGGGGCACAGCTAGTTAACGTTTTGTACTATCCATGCGAAGCCGGGGCGGGTCACTAGTATGTATTTTACTTACTGATCAAACTTAGCGTCTCTTGGACAATCATTGGGGTCCATTCCTGGGAACTCATGCGGATGTGTCTGTATTGAAAACGGATAGAAAATCTGCATCACCTGTAATTACAAATATTACTCTATTAATGATTACTCTATATTTTGAGAGTAAAGGATACTCTATATTTTGAGAGTAAAGGAATGAAAATAAATGTAAGCAAGACGAAAGTAATGGTATTTGAAAAGGAAGAGTGCGTGACGATGTGTAATATTATGATTGATGGAGAAAAAGTGGAGCAAGTGAAAGAGTTTGTATATTTGGGTACTTTGTTTACAAGGGATGGTAAACATGACGGAGATATTGAAAGGAGAATGATTGCTGGCAACAAAGTGAATGGAGCCCTACGCGCTTTTATGAACAGTCGAAATGTATCCGAAAAGGCACGTTTGGCTGTTCATAGAGGACTATTAGTGCCCACACTTATGTATGGAAGTGAAAGTTGGGTATGGCAAAAGAAGCATGAGAGCAGAATAAATGCTGTAGAAATGAGAGCGTTGAGAAGCATATGTGGTGTGACTCTGAAAGATAGAATAAGAAATAGCGTGATTAGAGAGAGATGCGGCATGAAAGTGGATATAGTTACAAGAATAGAAACGGGTATGTTAAGCTGGTTTGGACATGTAGAAAGAATGGACGAGGAAAGACTGACTAAGAAAGTTTATAAGGCTAGTGTGAATGGAACAGTCGCAAGAGGAAAACCTAGGCGAACGTTTCTCGATCAGATCGGAGGCGTTCTGGACAAAGGCCAGGTTAAGAGCTCCTTGAACCGACGGGCGTGTATGAGGAATGCGATGAAAGTGAATGAAGCCAGAGAAGTGTGTCAGGCTCGTAACAAATGGAAATCCGTAGTCTCTGCCTACCCCTCTGGGAAACAGGCGTGAATCTATGTATGTATGTACTCTATTAATGACTGCTCAGATGGTGTAGTGGTTTTAGTGGTCGCCTCGCCATTACTAGTTTGCTAAGTGTTGTGGGTTCGATCCACAGACGGTACAATAATTTGTGTGATCCACAAATCATTGTTCCGAGTTTGGATGTTTTTTGTGTCCGTTGTTTGATTGTTTGCAAAGTTTTTGTGTAGTTACTTAACTAACTGCAAAAATATAACGTTTTTCATAAAATTATCTAACAGTTAGTTAAATAACTTATAGAGCAGCGATAGCTCAGTGGGGAGACCAACAGACTGCAATGCAGAGGGTCTCGGGTTCGAACCCACGTCGCGCACCTCTGACTTTCGGAAGTTATATGACTTTTCGAAATTATGTGCGTATTGATTGACAATTATCGCCTGCTCCGTGCCTCGGAGAGCACGTTAAGCCGTCGGTCCCGGCTGCCATGAACATCTATGGCAATCGTTATTGGGAGAGTGTCGACACAAAAGATCCCACTGGGTGGAAGTGTCGCCGGTCTGCACTGACTGGCCCTCACATAAGACAAGATAAGTAACTTGTAACGACATAATAGGTATGTCACTTAATATTCTAATAATTTAATTGACAATATTTTCTGATTATATACCTACTGTTAATAGATGATTCAGAAGTGTGTTTAATTATTTAATTACAATGTTAAATTATTGATTTCGGATGTTTTATTACTATATTTGTTGATATTTTATTCATTCCATCCACTTCAGTCCAAAATCCTACCTCTACCGTTACAAACTACTTGCATGCGACAAACTGCGAATGGGACCAACTGAGAATGGGACTAACTGCAAATGGGACCAACTGAGAATGGGGCCAACTGCGAATGGGGCCAACTGCGAATGGGGCCAACTGCGAATGGGACCAACTGAGAATGGGACCAACTGAGAATGGGACTAACTGCGAATGGGACCAACTGAGAATGGGACCAACTGAGAATGGGACTAACTGAGAATGGGACTAACTGAGAATGGAACTAACTGCGAATGGGACCAACTGAGAATGGGACTAACTGCGAACGGGACCAACTGCGAATGGGACTAACCGCGAATGGGACCATTTGCGAACGGTGGACGAAATGCGAATGGGACGAAGTGCGCATAACCCATTGAGATTTCTTATGTAAGCAATTTCAATAGTATTTAATAGCAATGTCCAAAAATAAATATAAGTATTATCTATTTGAAATGTTTAATGTTGTAATTAAATTTATTAATATACATAATATAATTTTTGTAAACATATGCATGCAAACGATTTGGTGACACCACTGTAAGTTTTGTATTGCTTAATAAATGAATAAATGAATGAATAAATGAACTGAAAACCCCAATAACTTATTGTTGGTCTGATCCGGGATTCGAACCCGAGACCTTGACAGCAGTCGCATTCACAATCGCGACGCCACCTACTCCACAACAGGTAGGCCGCTAACTCATATGTGTCATCATCATCATGTCAGCCAAAAGACGTCCACTGCTGGACATAGGCCTCCCCCAAGGTTTTCCACACAGACCGGTCTTGGGCCATATACTACTACTCATATGTGTAATGGCACAAATATTGTAAATAGGTACCTACTGAACAACTTACCTTCGTAAAGTCAATAGTTCGAACCAGGTTGTTGATCTCTTCGTCGTAGTAATCGTGAGAGAAGATCAGAAGAGTTCTATCTATATCTCTCGCTTGTGCGAGGGAGACTATTAAATGACGGAGATAGGTAAGCCGTGTGTGGACCTGAAGAAAGAGAAAGTAGATCAGAATTTAGGAGTATTAAATAATATAATTTTTTAACAGCAGACCCCTGGGGTCTCCCTGAACCACTTTGGGAACTAAGGGTCTAGTGGGTGAGCATTGGATTGCCACGCAGAAGTCAAAGCCAAAGTCTAAAATTATTTATTCATTTAAGTCACAAAGTAACACTTATGAACGTCAAAGGTGTTAGTGATTTTATTACATTTACTGAATTTACTTTTATGTTACTTGCAAGGTTCAGACATGAGATTGAGCCTCTAAGAAGATACATACAAGAAACTCAAGGCCACTCTTTTAAATCGCCATCAAATTATAATTTCAGTATTTTACAACTCATTTATGTACCAGGTGTTGCAGTCATTATGCCATATATTATTGTCCATATATAACATATTATATTTGATTGACAATTATCGCCTGCTCCGTGCCTCAGAGAGCACGTTAAACCGTCGGTCCCGGCAGCCATGAACATCTATGGCAGTCGTTATTGGGAAGTCAGTTCCCTCTAATATCCTGACACTAGTCTAGCCTTAGGGTATCGTTAGCCTTCGGGTTGCGGAGGTCAGATGGCAGTCGCTCTGTGTAAAAACTGATATCCAGTCAAATCCGGTTAGATTAGAAAGCCGACCCCAAGTGACTTGGGAATAATAAAGGCTAGGGAGAATATTGTCCATATAAAACAACATAAAAAAACGGAAAATTAATAATATAACGGTCATCTCAGAGATCTCGAGTTAAATCTAAAGCACGCATCTCTAGATTCAATCAAGGAATAAATGTTTCTTGCATTTGAATGTTTTTAAAGTCGTCGTTTAAAAGTTGTTATTAAAAAGTCCCTGTTTACATTGTCGGTGTATTGGGAATGGATGACTTTTAAAGTTATGTTCGGGTTAAACAGTTAATTAGCGCTTGTTTTAACGGCGAAGGAAAACGTTGTGAGGATACCTGCATATCTGAGAGTTCTACATAATGTTCTCGAAGATATATGAAGTCTGCCAACCCGCACAGGGATAGCGTGGTGGACTTTGGCTTATCCTTGTCACACTGAGAAAGAGCTCGTGATAAACAGTAGGACAGTTTATATACAGCGCTGATACACACACACAATTATTTTTATATACAATATTAACAATTAAAAGCTAAGAATTAAAAATAAGTCCATACTCCTTAAACAAGGCCGAAAAGACCAACAACACAGGCAGTTCACATCAGGAAAAAACTTTACTTGTCTATGTCAAATGTGTCAAACTTGAAGCGAATGAGTGAAAAATATACTTCAATTCAAACGAAATCAACGAAGAAGAATTTATAATGGATATTACGGTATAAAAATAACAAGAATTAATGTTATTTTACGTTTATTTTTGACAGTTTTAGAACATTTTAGACTTATTTTCTCATCACAAAGAGAACTTCGAACATGCAAATTGGTCTGCGTACGTTTACATTTTTACGTTCCTTAGATTCTTTTTCAGCTATTCTCCAAGCTTCATCAGGATATATATATATATATATATATATATATATATATATATATATATATATTCTACCACATACACACAACACCATCTAGCCCAAACTAAGCAGAGCTTGTACTATGGGTACTAGACAATGGATAAACATACATATATACCTTTTTTTTTTGTAAATACATACATATTATACATAGAAACACCCAGACCAAGACAAACACCCATGTTCATGCACACAAATGTTTGACTTGTGCGGGAATCGAACCCGCGACCTCGGGCGTGGCAGTCGGTTACACCAACCAATACGCCATCGGTATATGCGTAAATCCTTAGTCCAGCTGGCTAGCAGACGTCGTATTCTGTATATTTTATGAAGTTCTAGCAGATAGAAGCATGGAATAGTTCTCTTTTTATCGAACAGTTACCAAATCTTACTAAATCTATATTCTTTTTCTAATTACTTATCTTCTCAGTCTGAAGTATAGCGAGTCTGCAGAGTCAGTGACGTAATTGTAAAAGATCAAAAAGCGTGGTATAGCTCTGCTTTAATAACAATAAACACCCATACCCATAGCCCATATATTAGAATCCATACGTAGCAATAGTCCTACGCCTGCTACGGCTAGTGCCGCTGTAGGTGTTCCATCCCACCTTTGATTAAAACTCTCGAAGGGCCTCTTCACATTGGACCCATGTCTCCGTGTAAGCCTCCCAAAGGGCCGGGTATTTTCCTAACGTATTAGGAATATACCCGTGAAAGAGAAACAAATAATAATAATAGTTTATTAGCAACAAAAAGGGTTCAGAGCTATATACATCATCATATTTAAATAAATGAAATAAGTCGGGTACATCTGAGGTATACAATGTGAGCCATATCCCCCAAGCTAGGAAATTCCTGTGTTACGGGGAACACACAATACTTTGTTTTCCTTACATTATTAAAACTTTTGTTAATCAGCCTTTCATTGTCGCGTTACGAATATCTGATTGCTAGCCTATTTATATAGGTAACTAGCTTTTGCTCGCGGTTTCGCTCGCGTTAATTTAGAATTTGACAATCAATTCGGGTCGTACTCGTCCAGAAGTGAGAAAATTTTCATACAAACTTTATCCCCCCTTCCGCCCCTTTAGGGGAGTTTTATCCATTTCACCTACACAGATATTTTTCAATTGTAATCGAAAACTTATGTACCAATTTTCATACTGCTAAGTCCAGAAATGAGAAAATTTCTTTACAAACTTTACCCCCTATTTGACCTCCTTAGGGGTAGGATTTCAAAAAATCCTTTCTTAGTACACTCCTACAAATTAAAACACACATGCTCTCCAAATTTCAAATTCCTACGCCCAGCGGTTTAGGCTGTGCGTTGTCTCTAAGTCAGTCAGTCAGGACATCTTCCTTTATATATATATAGATTTATTTTAATTGATGGTATCCTGTAATTTTTGCCGGCTTTTCGTACTTCTTCACAACTTTGTAAGTCTTTTGGTAGTCCTTGACTGCTATTCTATAGAAATCTTGCTGATAACAAACTTTTATAACTATATTGGCATATAGTAATTATCGTGTATTATAACTTTATAAAACTACTAGCTGTCCCGACAGATGTTATACTGTACATAAGATAAAAGAAAATTGGGCAGTCTTTGGGGACTGCCGATAGAAGTGAAAACATTAATCCTTGATTATAAACACTTCTTTATAAAACAAAAAACTCTCTTAGGGGTTATTAACGGGGTCAAGATGTCGTTATTTTTTGCGTAGGACGCACCATTTCTGAGATATTGTTAATATTCTAAAATAATTCAAAAATGGAAAGCGTGGAAGCGTGACGATGACGAAGCGTGACAATGACGCGAGTTCTATGATTTTTATTAACCGAAGATGTGCTCAATGCGCCTAAAGAAGTTTTCACTTAAAAAAAAACAAATATAAAACTAACCTAACTTTTTTTTTTAGAGCAGCGATATGTCATCATCTTCTGTAAACTATTATTTAGCTTTGAGAGTAGGGATAGCTCAGTGGGGAGACCAACAGACTGCAATGCAGAGGGTCTCGGGTTCGAACCCACGTCGCGCACCTCTGACTTTCGGAATTTATATGACATTTCGAAGTTATGTGCGTATTGATTGACAATTATCGCCTGCTCCGTGCCTCGGAGAGCACGTTAAGCCGTCGTTTCCGGCTGCCATGAACATCTATGGCAGTCGTTATTGGGAGAGTGTCGACACAAAAGATCCCACTGGGTCGAAGTGTCGCCGGTCTGCACTGACTGGCCCCCATATAAGATAAGATAAGATCCTATCTTTTAAGTTGGACCAAATTACAGATAGTTTCGAAGTTTGATCAAAATCAATTCAATAGTTTCAGAGTTTATCCCGAATATACATCGTGACACGAGATTTTTATATATTAAGATTAAGCCACTTCTATCGAGTCTGTGCCAGTAAAATTGGCTGCCGTCGTCTGCTAGGTATTTTTTATAGTTTATTGCCTGTAATTTGTTGAATCTAAGGTATCCTGTATTTTTGGCTGTCTGTCGAAATTAACTAGGTTAGCAATGGATCGAACACCGTCAACGTTCGGGCACGCCACGATCGTGGCGGTAAGTCCCGTGTTTGAGGAGTGGCTGGAGAGGCGGCATGGCGCCCTCACCTTCCGGCTGACATAGGTATTGACCGGCCATGGTTGTTTTGGCCGGTTCCTCTGTCGTGTAGGCCGGCAACAGACGCCCGGTTGTATCCACTGCGGCGACTACCGCGATGTTGTTGAGGACACGGCGCTGCACACTATGGCGGTTTGCCCCGCCTGGGCATCGCAGCGCCGTGAGTTGATCGCGGCAATCGGATCGGTTGCCCTCTCGGTCCCGGCCGTAGTTCTGTCTATGGTCCGGAGTGAGAGGTCGCGGAACGCCGTCGCCTCCTTCTGTGAGGAAGTGATTTCCATCAAGGAGGCGGCGGAGCGGGAGAGGGAGCGTTTAAACTCTCTCCCCAACCGCAGAACCGGGCGCCGGAGGGCGCGGGACGACCTCCAGCCACCCTGAGGTTTGACCTGGGGGTGGCGGGCTTTGTGGGCCTGCCCGCCATCCGTTCAGCACCAGGTTCGAGAGGCGGCGTGCGTGTTCCCACGCGTACCTCTGTGTCGTGTCCGTCTCCCCTCAACGGGGGGAGACAGTAGGGCTTTTTTGTAGTGGTGACCAATGGGTAGGTCATTTCGTGTAGTGGCCTGCCGTTTCATCCGGCGGGCCGTAACCTCGGCGGGGTCGCGACCGCATGTGAAAGTGATTCACGCGGCCCCGCCGATAGTGCTTTCTCGAGGAACACCGTGGTAGGTTTAGTCGGTATTCCGGGAGGTCCATTTTATCGTTTTAACATCTTTCTGTTACCCCGGAGAGTCCGACAAAACCACTCCGCCCGCCCCCGCGGAGGGGTATGCGTCAAAGCATTCCCCCACGTAAAAAAAAATCGTCAACGTTATCTTTTTCAATGTATAGTAAGATCCTATCATATAATATTTAACATTGGTATTCAATTTACTTTTAATAAGTTAGGTTATACAAGATATAAACTGATTTATATTTAAATCTACTTAAATATTAATAAAATAGATGCCTTGCAAATTTGATAATATAATACGAGCAAAATCAAACAGTCATAATATTCTATCGTGTACATGGCCTGACACTGGTGTTCTGCGAAGTAGGAGTAGAAAGGGACTGGGTGATTGGGTTTTTGGGGCTCACGAGAAAAATCTATACTACATTGTACTATTACACTTGAATGTTCTGTGAGAGAGTAGTACCTACTTCCCCCAGTCCGGACCGCCTATTCACAATTGGCAACTGAACTTTTCCACTCATAAAACTAATTTTGATCTCCAGTCATCCAACTACAGATAATTTTTGCAGGCAAACAAAAAGGTAATTCTGAAGGAGCCGATTCTGGTGAAATTCCCGAAACGCACGCCTTCGATAGTGATACCACCAAGAGAAATCGTGTACATAACACCAGACAAGTTGACTTGTGCAGAATGTGATTGTTTTCCTATAGAAGACCCTTATGCAAAACCTAAGTAAGTAAATCGCCCTCCCCTTTCTCCCGCCCTCCCCTTTCCTATCCAGAACAACGCGTGCTGGGCTCAGATACCATCCTTACACGGTAGAGTCGATTAGAGCGCGTACCAAAAAGTTAGGGTCCTCATACCTCTGCCGAACGACCAAGGCATTTCTCTGCCAAGGCACGTGTTTCCTTCTTCCTTCAATCCTGGGTCCTTTAAGCGGGGCGTGAAAAAGCATCTTCTTAGGCCGTCAAAGTAGAGACCTCAACATCGCCTCGGCTACTGTGGGGGCGGTGTGGAGGCCACTGCTCTTAGACCACACGACTGCTTACCATCAGGTGGAGTGTGGTCATTTTGACGAGCAAAATAAATAAAAAAAAAAAAAACTATATTGGCTATTGAAGGATCTTAAGAGTATATGTTCACCAGATGGAATCTCGGTTGCGGCGGCCAATTTTTTTTATTTTTTATACAACTAAGGTGGCAAACGAGCGTACGGCCCACCTGATGGTAAGTGGTCACCGTAGCCTATGGACGCCTGCGACACCAGAGGCATCACTAGCGCGCTGCCGACCCTTTAGGAAAGGAAGTGGGAAGGAGAAGGAGCGGGAAGGGGGGTTAAGGAGGTGATTGGGCCTCCGGTACTCTCACTCACCAAACGAAATACAACAGTAGGAATACTGCTATTTCACGTCGATATTCTGTGAGAGGGTATTCCTTCCCCGGTCGAGCCGGCCCATTCATGCTGAAATCAGCAAGGCTCTACTACTCTATAGCAAGGCTCTACTACTCTATTACGGAGATATATATTTTACGGAGACTGGCTGCGCAAACACAAGTGCTCTCTCTCTTCAATCTTATAATCCATTAGGACGGCAGTCCGACACGACCGCAGAGCGATCAGGCGCAGGACCAACGGCTTTACGAAGCTTTCCGAGGCACGACACTATCTTACACCGCCAACTTCCTAACTCTGGACTGCTACTGAAAATTTGTTGTCAGGAAAACCCAATAGAACGTTGCCCGACGCGAACTCAAAATACTCATGCACAGAAATCCGCATTCACTACCAGTGGGCAGCCAATCACGTAAAAGGGGGAGGAACGTATTGCCACCAGACCAGTCTCCATGCTGCTGTTACTGAAGACTTCTTGACTGAAACAATAACAACCGCTTTTGCCGAGCTGGACTTTGAAGACCCTGTGCACAGCAGTCGTATTCTCTACTGTTGGCACCGTGACTTAGATATTTTTAATATTAGTAATAATAATTCCTGGGTCTGGAGAAGACCCTTAGGCGTCCCCCACATTAGGCGTGCGCGTTCCTCGGGCGTGTGAGCGACGTTGGCGCCGCGCGCGCGCTGCGTAAGCGTCATGTGACTCATGTATTGCCGCCGTGTGACGTGTGTGCAGCGATCACACATTTAGTAGTAGCGGGCGGCGGGGATAGCGGGTGAAGGGGTAAGAACGCGACGCGAGCGCTGCGTGCGCGCCGCGTGCACTCGGCAGACGCCGAAGGGCAGTAATGTCAGCAACATGCGACGCTCGCGCGGCTCGCGCGCCGCCAGCGTCGCTCACACGCCTGAGGAACGCGCACGCCAAATGTGCGGTCAGCCTTATGTAAAACCAAAGTAAATAGCTTTAAGCTATTGTCTTTATTTATAAAATACAACTCATGTACTAGGGATAATTCCTGTGTACATACTTTAGACATTCAAACAACGTGCATAAGTAATACCCAGACTCGAAACAACTTTTTGTGGATAAAAAAAAATTCCCACCAAAACAAATCAACACTCGGCTAGACAATAACTTAAAACCGCAATCCATCCAGTCAAAATATGTTCTAGGAAGCTAAAACAGTGTCAGATGACTCCCCGAACCTTATATGAGCTGGCAGCTGATGCGGTAGATAACCTGTGGCCACCGGATCCCTTCCAATGGTCAGTGGAAGATGTCGCCAACTGGATGGAGGAAGACCGTGGCTTCCCGCAGTATAGGGTATGTAGGATTCTATGTTTTATTTTTGGTGGTATGGGGATTACCCCGTCATGTGGGGATTACCTCGTGATGTGGAGATTTGGGCAATATATAATGGAAAAAGCAACGATAGCCTAGTGAGAGACCATTGGACTGCCACGCAGTAAGATAGATGCTAGCTTTTTACTTCTGGTAGTGGAGGGATCAGCCTGTGGTGAGGGGATTTTGCTGATATATAATAGTACTAGATGTGTCCTCAGTTTCAACCGCGTTTACGATTACTGCGCCGCCCCCGTGGGTCGTAGCGAGATGTTATATAGTCTAAAACCTTCCTCGATAAATAAGTTAACCAACAATAAACTAATAATAATATAATATACTAGATGTTCCCGCGGTTTCACCCGCGTTTATCGTTACTGCGCCACCCCCGTGGGTCGTAGCGTGATGTTATATAACGTATTGGCTTCCTCGATAAATAGGCTATCCAACATTAAAAGAATTTTTCAAATCGAACCAGTAGTAATCACGCAGAATAAACCAGGAGAAACATCGTTTGTACTATGTCTGTAATGGGTAATTATTTTGCTGCGATGTTATTTTAAAACTGCTATATCTCCTAAGATATCCATTGAAATCGAATGATGTAAAGGGCAATTTTGTTTTAAATTAAATATTTGTGATGGATAACGTATTTATTTGGATAAGGATTAATATCATGTTTATAATAATACTTTCGCAAATAACGCATTATTTTAGAACAAATTTGGTTAGCATAAAAATGGTTATAGTGAGCCAACCTTAAAAGTTAGACATATACTGTCGCGGACTTTTTTTTAGAACTTTCAAAGAGGAACAATTTTGTCATACATGATTTTTGCGAAACTTTAACTGTTTACGCAGCGCACGCAGCGGAAGCTCTCAAAAGGAAAAAATACCCTCCGATTTTGAAACATTCTTCATTGGTGCTCAGCCCCTATTGATCTTAGCGTGATGATATATAGCCTATAGCCTTCCTCGATAAATGGGCTATCTAACACTGAAAGAATTTTTCAAATCGGACCAGTAGTTCCTGAGATTAGCGCGTTCAAGCAAACAAACAAACAAACAAACATACAAACAAACAAACTCTTCAGCTTTATAATATTAGTATAGATAAAATAATAATATTCTATCACATACACAACACCATCTAGCCCAAACTAAGCAGAGCTTGTACTATGGGTACTAGACAATGGATAAATATACATATATACTTTTTGTTTTTTTTTTTTGTAAATACATACATATTATACATAGAAACACCCAGACCAAGACAAACATCCATGTTCATGCACACAAATGTTTGACTTGTGCGGGAATCGAACCCGCGACCTCAGGCGTGGCAGTCGGTTACACTAACCACTACGCCATCGAGGCCGACGCTTGCTTTGTTTAATACGTTATTTTGCTTTCAGAGCTGCATAATCAAGAATCACATAGATGGCATGAGGTTACTTATGTTGGAAGATCCTTCGAATCTTCCCAAAATA
This sequence comes from Catocala sponsa, assembly GCA_963564715.1. Taxonomy (NCBI): domain Eukaryota; kingdom Metazoa; phylum Arthropoda; class Insecta; order Lepidoptera; family Erebidae; genus Catocala; species Catocala sponsa. Next base: position 5,882,235 of record OY751356.1, on the reverse strand, counting down.
AATATACACAACTTCGAGCATATTAAAGTATGTATTTAATACCAAAAATATAAATTATATATGCATCCTATTGCGTTTAATAATAGTCAAGACCGACCCTTGAGTAAAGCAAGAGGAACGGTCACACCGGGCGCCAGATGGTCAGAGACGCCAAAAATATCGACGTGAAATAGCAGTATTCCTACTGTTGTTCCGTCAGGTGAGTGAGAGTGCCGGAGGCCCAATCACCCCCTAGCCCACTCCTTCTCCTTCCCACTTCCTTTCCTAAAGGGTCGGCAACGCGCAAGTGATGCCTCTGGTGTTGCAGGCGTCTATAGGCTACGGTGACCACTTACCATCAGGTGGGCCGTATACTTGTTTGCCAACGTAGTTTAAAAATTAAAGAACATAATTATTTATTTACCACAAGATTTTGCCCTCGGCTACACTCGCATAAATGTAAGTTAGGTTAGATTAGTCTCATAATTATGTGTTTTTAAAAGATGACCCTATGTCCTTTTCTGTTCCCCTGACAATGTTTATGCAAAATTTCATGATGATCGGCCGAGTAGTTAAGGCGTGAAAGCGTAACAAACAAATAAAAATTCATATTCGCATTTATAACTAGCTGTTACCTGCGACTTCGTCCGCGTAGATTTTAACTAAAAAGTGTTTGTCTCTGCGGTACCCTATTTCTTTTTCTAAAATCAAAGTAGCCTAAGTTACTTTACTTCTTATAACATCAGATATATGCCAGTGAAAGTTCCGTCAAAATCGGTTCAGCCGTTTCGGAGATTAGCCGGAACAAGCAGACAGACAAAAATTTTAAAACTATATGTTTTCGTATAGGTACCTTATATACTTTCATATTCATTAGATAAAAAGCTGTTATTTTGACATTACAAACAGACACTTCAATTTTATTTATTTGTATAGATAGTAGTTAGGTTAGGTTAGCTTGGCGCAGCGGTGGTAAATGGGTCTGCAGTGCATGAGGTTCGAAGGTTCCAACTAGGGCAGACCAACAAAAAGTTATTGGGTTTCTTGCTAACAAATATCAAAAAGAGCCCGGAGTTAGGAAGTTATCAGTGTAACACCTCTGTTCAAGTGAGGTAGCGAGTTGTCCTCATAACTACCCACAGGGGCCTAGCGTAGTTGTCAGCCGCCCGGGGCGGAAGAATATTTGACCGGCTTCTTATTTAGGTACTAGATGTTCAAGCGGTTTCACCCGCGTTTATCGTTACTGCGCCGGCCCCGATCGTAGCGTGATGTTATGCCTTCCACGATAAATAGGCTATCCAAAACTAAATCATTTTTCAAATCGAACCAGTAGTTTCTGAGATTAGCGCGTTTAAACAAACAAACTCGTCAGCTTTATAATATTAGTATAGACTAGATGTTCCCTCGGTTTCACCCGCGTTTATCGTTGCTGCGCCGCCCCCGTGGGTCGTAGCGTGATGTTATATAGCCTATAGCTTTCCTCGATAAATAGGCTATCCAACACTAAAATAATTTTCAAATCGAACCAGTAGGTTCCTGAGATAAGCGCGTTCAAACAAACAAACAAACTCTTCAGCTTTATAATATTAGTACCTATAGATTTTAATTTAAAAGACTAACATACAGCAATTCTGAAGACCTTTTCAGCAAGAACAGTAATCAACAGTAAATTGTGTATTGTATATCTGCCCATTCTTCTCATTCGTGGTGAAATGGTTCAAATATTTACATGATGTAAATATTTGAACCATTTCATAGTACAAGATATTAGTATTATTATTTACTAGCTTTTGCGCGCGGCTCCGCCCGCGTGGTACCTACATCAATAAAAAGTAGCCTATGTCCTTCCCCAGGTTTCAAACTATATCTGTACCAAATTTCATCTTCATCGGTTGAGTAGTTTAGCCGTGAAAAGGTAACATACAGACAGACAGACAGACAGAGTTACTTTTGAATTTATAATATTATAGTAAGGATCGTGATCGTTAATGAAAAACACAGGCTAGAGTGGATGGTCCTTAGGGGTCTGGAACACTCCAAGAAATTCATTGCAAACGGAGCCACAGGCTTCACCCGGAAGTTCTGCGGGTATAGCAAGAGCCAAATGCGCCTGCTCACAGGAGCGTTCACTGGCCATTTTGGCACCAACGACTTCCTGTGCAGATTGAGATTGACACACGATTCAATCTGCAGAGCCTGTGGTGAACAGGACGAGTCCATGTCGCACCTTCTGTGTGAATGCGACGCGTTGGCTGGACTTAGGACGGGTCTGATGGGGTGGCATATCCAAACCCTGAAGACTTCAGGCTTCTCCCTCTGAACTGTACACTGCGGCTAATGCAGTACATTCATAAGGAGATAGCTAAGGGATGAATCTTGGGGCTGACACAAAAGATCCCACTGGGTCGAAGTGTCGCCGGTCTGTACTGACTGGCCCCCACACACAAGATAAGATAAGATAAGGATCGTGATATTTTGCCGCTCCCTAAAAGTGCCGCCCCCACTACGTAGCGTACCGCCACTGACTCCTCACTCTTTCTTAAAACATTAATTAATCCCTTATTTTGCAATCAATTTTGATACTGTTTTCACAGAAAGATTTCCTTTGATTGCTATTTGCTCATATGTCGCACGCTTAATAAAAGAGAGACTTAACTGAAATCAAAAATCAAAATCAAAAATAAATTTATCAAGTTAGGTTACAAGGTAACACTTATGAATGTCAAAGTTACACTAAATTTTTATGTCAATTCACATTTACTGCCACTTTCAGCAAAGCAAGGGTGTAAGATCATGAGAAGAACGGGCAAGAAACTCATGGCCACTCTTTTTAATCGCCAAGTTTACAATAAAATTTTGTTTACAAATCATAACTGTAAGGTGCTGCAACCATTTCTCCATGAATTACTACTGAACATACTCAAGCATTTAATAAAATTTGATGGTAGCCTCTAAAGCAACAGTTTGGTAAACAGGAGTATTTTGGATTAAGCTAATTTAAACTCTATTGCAATTACTTAACACATATATAAGTTTAACATTTATAGTCACATAATTAGAGTTCAAATTGCCTTACTTCCAAATTTTGAGTTAAGTCAATAATATACAAAATGAACCCTATTGTTTTGTTTCAGATCATAGAAAAAGGTATACGCGAGAAATATACGACTGAATTGATCAGGTTCTGCAGGAGCGTTAGTCTACCGTATCGGCTGCCTCTCACACATTGTACATGGTTCCATTCCCGTACTGGACCCAGTTGGGGCATACGAATGAATTGGGAGAGGTAATCTATACAAATAAATGAAATAGATGTGTCTGTTTGTAATGTCAAAATAACAGCCTTTTATCTAATGCATATGAAAGTATATAAGGTACCAATACGAAAACATCTATTTTTAAAATTTTTGTCTGTCTGTCTGTTTGTTCCGGGTAATCTCCGAAACGGCAGAACCGATTTTGACGGGACTTTCACTGGCAGATAGCTGATGTTATAAGGAGTAACATAGGCTACTTTGATTTTATATAAAAAATAGGGTTCCGCGGAGACAAACACATTTTAGTTAAATCTACGCGGACGAAGTCGCAGGTAACAGCTAGTTTTATATACAACTAGCTTTTGCACGAGACTCCGCCCGCGCGGTACCTACATCCACAAAAAGTATGTCTTGCCCATGTCCTTTCTCAGGTTTCAAACTATCTCTGTACCAAATTTCATTCAAATCGGTTGAATGGCTTAGGCAGGGTTGCCAACCGTACTAGGTATAACATATAGTATACTAGTTTTCACCCGCGGCTTCGCTCGCGTAAATGTAGGTTAGGTTAGGTTTGCAACAGTTATTTTTTCTGGATGAAAGGTACCCTATGTCCTATTCTGTACCCCTGACAACATGTATGCAAAATTTCATGTTGATCGGTTGAGTAGTTAAGGCGTGAAAGCGTAACAAACAAACTAATTTTCGCATTTATTATATTAGTTAGGATTACTATATTTCGAGTCTGCGTACTATATACTGTTGAAGAAATAGATAGTATGTTAAAATACTATATTTAAACAACGAAAAACAACAAACCAAAACCTTTATTAAAAAAACTATCGACGCTCCTTGACTACTGATTGCGGAAGCATATATCCGTACAAAATAAATATACCGTATAAATTAACAAGGTCGAACATATTTATAAAAACAGCAGATAACAAATAAATTATTTCCATAAAATACTGGTTATATTTTTATAAATCTACACTAATATTATAAAGAGGAAAGATTTATATTTTTGTATGTTTGTAACGAATAAACTCAAAAACTACTGAACCGATTTCAAAAATTCTTTCACCATTAGAATGCTTTTTTTTTAACGTGGGGGAATGTGGCGCTTCCCCCACCGCGGAGGCGGGCGGAGGGGTTATATGTCGGACTCGCCGCGGTGAAAGAAAGATGGAATGAGAATAAAGTACCTCCCGGAATACGGACTAAACCTACCACGGTGTTCCTCGACAAAACCACTATTGGCGGGGCCGCGCGAATCACTTTCACATGCAGTCGCGACCCCGCCGAGGTTCCGGCCTACCATATGAAACGGCAGGCCACTACCCGAAAAGACCTACTCACTGGTCAACACTACAACACTAATATAAATCCCTACTGTCCTCCCCCCCCCCCCCCTAGAGGGGAAACGGACACGACACAGAGTACGCGTGGGAACACGCACGCCGCCTCTCGGACCTGGTGCTGAACGGATGGCGGGCATGCCCACAAAGCCCGCCACCCCCAGGACCATTAGAATGCTACATTATCCCTGAGTAACAGGCTATATTTATTACAAGAAAAAATTAGGAATCCCTACTTAAACTTCAATAATGTAACCCAAGGTGTAAAAGAAATTGCTATAAAATGTTTATCATCGCATGCGCTGCAGAAACTAATGATGATAAAACATAAAAATGTTCTACAATATTAAAGTACTTATCAATATCTACAAAAAACTTCGCGATACCATATTATGTCCAACTATTGTAGATATGTAACTGTAACTCCTTTTTTACATTTTAAAAGTTAATAGAAATGCCGACTACAATCAGACTATGTTCTCCATACTTTTATATTAATCCTTATCCAAATAAATCATTTCATAATCAAGACTGTTTCAATACCTGTAGATTTCTTTTTGAATGATTGAAGTCGGACATTCTATTCAAAATATATTACACTTTTTCTATAGTAAGTATTTATCAAAAGTTCTTTTCAGAACTACGTACCTTTCCTGACATTTTTTATACATACATAGATACATAGATTCACGCCTGTTTCCTAGAGGGGTAGGCAGAGACTACGGATTTCCATTTGTTACGATCCTGACACACTTCTCTGGCTTCATTCACTTTCATCACATTCCTCATACACGCCCGTCGGTTCAAGGAGCTCTTAACCTGGCCTTTGTGCAGAACGCCTCCGATCTGATCGAGGAACGTTCGCCTAGGTTTTCCTCTTGCGACTCTTCCATTCACACTAGCCTTATAAACTTTCTTAGTCAGTCTTTCTTAGACATTTTTTATATTTTTATATGTATTTTTATTATTTATCATAATATTTTTTGTGTACACTGTACTATATTTTATTATAGCTTATTTTAAAAATACTATATTTCGTCAAAAATATGTTGGCAACCCTAGGTTTAGCCGTGAAGTGGTAACAGACAAACTTACTTTCAAATTTATAATATTAAGTAAGGTTTATAAACGAATAATCAAAACAATCGAATAATTCGCTCATTTTATTACAGATCTGATATTCTTCGATGGATGAAAATAATAGATCCTAAACCTTTACATTTGGACCACTGGGACTTGGTATGGTACGATCTCTTTCATTTTGGCTTGCCAGTGGTTTTTAAACCACTCGTTAATTTTTATTCACCAAGAAAAGAAAGAAAAGAAAGAAAACATACTTTATTACTAAAAAACACGAAATCTTTCACAATATCATGTATGTAAATTTTTTAAGACATATTTAATAAACATTACTTAACACATATTTAATAAACATTACTTAACAGTGACAGCCTTGCGCCATAAATGCCACGTTTCAAAAGTGCCACCAGTACATATATTTTGGTCACCCGCTTACGCTACGAGATTGCCATGAAGGTATAGATAAACTAACTAACTTTTAAGTTTTTAATCTGTGCCTCAGACGTGGCAGGCAACGTGCACCACGGTATAAGAGTTAAGTAACCTACATAATAATAATGTCGTTCAGACCGAATTTCGATCACGGCGGTCAGTCTTCGGCGGCAAGGCCTCAGGGGGGCCTGCCACCCATAAATTAAGAACCCCGAGAGGGCGCGCGCGGTGTTCCCGCGCGCCTTCCAATGTCGAAAGGGGAGAGCGGTGAGGCTCTCCCCTGGGGACGAGAGGTGGTCGGATCCGTTTGACCCGGCCCGCACCCACACGGGGGGGCCTGCTATGGATGACTCAATTCTTTTAAGAGCTCCCTACAGGCCCCTCCATGGGTGAGAGAGGGAACATCCCAGGTTTTTTAGTGGGTATACCGAATTTCGGTCACGGCGGTCAGTCTTAACGAAGACTGGCCATCTGCGCAGGAGATATTATAGTGCACAAGTGTGTGCGCAAACACAAGTGCACTCTCTGTTCCCTAATCCTCATGATCCGATGGGATTGTAATCGGACACGACCGGAGAGAGATCAGGCGTAGGACCAACGGCTTTACGTGCTTTCCGAGGCACGGGGGTGTCTAACACCGACAAATTCCTAACTCCGAGCTGCTATTGAGATTTCTTAACAGAAAAACCTAATAACTTTTTGTTGGCCCGGGATTTGAACCCGAGACCTCATGCACAGCAGTCGCATTCACTACCGCTGCGCCACGGAGGCAGTTACATGGGTTGTGAAAACGATAGCTCGCGAAATGTTGTGATACCTTTGTCTACACAGTCGGGGATATGGACGCGTGACCATGCTTTCTTCTGCGACCGACCGCATGGAGTCTTAAGTGTTTGTCAAGTAACGCCATCTAGTGGCCGCGCGGCGAGGTGCCTGCGGCATCGACGGCATCGGTCGGTACAGCAGATCAGGGCGCGCCCCGCGAGTAGTACTGTTTTATCATTGAACTCTCTGTCTCAACGACGACGATCGTGCACATATTTTGTATAATTATTGTAGAAATTCAATATATCAGTTTTAAACGGAAGAAATATACAATTAATTGGCTACCTGCCTTAAGAAGACACAAAATCCCTACCTGGCTGATGCTGACACGCTAATAGTGTTAGTCACGCGATTAGATCAAACAATCTAAATATTTGTACAAAATCAAATAATAAAGGGGATTAAATATAATGACCACCAAAAATAGTAATTGTACACCAAAATATGCTCTTTTTTTTTTGCTCGTCAAAATGACCACACTCCACCTGATTGCTTCGTAAAATATATCATAACGAGCACCTATACGCCTCAAATCACTGCATTCCGTCTCGGAAAAGTTAGGTTATGTTAGGTTCCTTCTTAAAAGCTCCCAACAGGCCCCTCCATTGGGTGAGAGAGGGAACACCCCAGGTTTTTAGTGGGTATACCAGAATGGGGAGTCCAACACGCCCCGCCGGTGCCGTCCCCTAGCCGGCGGATAGTGCATAAAGCATTTTTCCTGGGTAACAAAAAAAAAAAAAAAAGATTCCTTCTTAAACCCACCCGAAAATAGGGGCTCCGTCGACTTATTTCGATCTCTTTGCTGTCTGTGCAATTAATATTTTTGGTATTAAATGCGATTTTAATTTTGGTGATCATTTACTATTTTTGACTGTTATATTTTACTAAATCTAGTGATAAGTTAAACATAAGCCAAAATAAATTATAAAAAGTCCTAGAACGAAAGTTGTTTAGTATGATGTATAGAAGACCCGGGAAAAGGTTATTTGTATTATTCATTTAATCCTATATATTATCTTATCTTATGTGGGGGCCAGTCAGTGCAGACCGGCGACACTTCGACCCAGTGGGATCTTTTGTGTCGACACTCTCCCAATATCGACTGCCATAGATGTTCATGACAGCCGGGACCAACGGCTTAACGTGCTCTCCGAGGCACGGAGCAGGCGATAATTGTTAATCAATACGCACATCATTTCGAAAAGTCATATAACTTCCGAAAGTCATAGGTTCGAATCCGTGACCCTCTGCATTGCAGTCTGTTGGTCTCCCCACTGAGCTTTCGCTGCTCTATCCTATATATTAATGAAGTGACATTATTTCAGGTATCAAAAGCCAGATTTCCCGAAGACGTTGTTCGCAAAGATACCGAAAGCTGAAACTGAAAAACTAGAATGGTTCAGACCTGCTATTGAGAACTGCAATGAATATGAGGTACTGTTCACCATTTCAGTTAAACACGTACATACCTACCACAGACTGGGCAATTTGACCAGCATTATAAATATAAAGCACTTGCTTAAATGATACGAACGGTACTTTTTCTGGATGAAAGGTACCCTATGTCCTTTTCTGTACCCCTGACAACGTGTATGCAAAGAAGATGATCGGTCGAGTAGTTAAGGCGTGAAAGCGTAACAAACAAACTCACTTTCGCATTTATAATATTAGTTAGGATACAGAATTTTGTAACAAACAAAAAGTTTTTTTTTTTTATACAACTAAGGAGGCAAACAAGCATACGGCCACCTGATGGTAAGTGGTCACCGTAGCCTATGGACGCCTGCAACACCAGAGACATCACTTGCGCGTTGCCAACCCTTTAGGATAGGAAGTGGGAAGGAGAAGGAGCGGGATGGGGGAAAGGGGGTCATTGGGCCTCCGGTACTCTCACTCGCCGAAAGAAACACAACAGTAGGAATACTGGTATTTCACGTCGATATTCTGTGAGAGGGTAGTCCTTCCCCGGTCCATTCATGCTGAAATCAGCGAGGCTCTACTATTTCAGATACTACGTTTAAATACGGCCACCTTTCTGTACGTAAAGTTGTCAGCTGGATGCACAACGCTAACTAATATTATAAACGCGAATGTGACTTTGTTTGTTTGTTTGTTTGATAAACGCTTTCTCGGTTTTAGCTACTCGACCCATCGATCAAATATACCATAGATGCACGATCGTCGCTCGAAAAACGGCCCTAACAAAACTGTGCATAAATCAGTCGTATGCGCTATATTATGCACCTGTCCCACTCACTCGTGCGTGCGCTGCCCGTAAGCGAGAGCGAATCGACACCACTACTACGGTGGAGACCGTAACATATATTAGTACGCTTGCGTATCGCGATTAACACAGTTAGGACGCTTTACATTGACGCGTTTTAACTAAACTATTACAAAATGTTTCTCAGTGGGCGTTCAATGGTTATTCCGGTTTATTTCCTGGATTGCAAAATAAATGCAGACACTTATAAGTAAGTAGTACTGGTCAGTGCCACATATTGACGCGGTTTTTGTATGAGAATGTGCATCTATGGTATATTTGATCGAAGACTCGACCGATTACTCGTTGTCAGGGAACAGAATGCGAAATGCGAAGAGATGATACGTATGTAGGTAAGCAAGTGATGAATATGAGGGTAGAGGGACGAAAAGGGAGAGGAAGGCCAAGGAAAAGATGAATGGACTGTGTGAGGATGGATATGAAAGGGATAGGGGTAAATGATTACATGACGGGTGACAGAGAAGTATGGAAGCGAAGGACCTACTGCGCCGACCCCAAATAAATTGGGACCAGGGCAAGAGGATGATGATGATGTTGTCAGGAGAACAGAAAAGGAGATAAGGACCTTACATCCAAAGTATGATGTTGTTTTGCTAAAATTCTACTGTCATGAAATATGGAACTTGGGCGTGATTTGGATGACATATGTACCAAGACCCTATATACAGAATGACTTTGAAATCGTGTAATTCCTCTTAACCACGCATTCAACTGGTGATATAGAATAACCCTGACCGTACTTTTTTTAATTAGAATTATATTTTTGAAGAAATTAATGTACCGATTTTTTTCGTGAAATGGTTTCAGATAGTCATATGTAAACCACCCGAAACAATCTTAATATTTTACTGATTAAAAAATAACATAACAATAACTGATGTCGTAAATAATAAGGGGCAATAAAAAGGACTGCTCGTTATTATGTACAACATTAATTATAGATATATTAATTGTTTTTAATTAGTAAAAATTTTTAATTGCCTCCGGTGGTATATGTATGACTATCTGTAACCATTTCATGAAAAAAACGGTACATGAATTTTCCAAAAAAATAATTCTAGGTAATAAAAAAAATATGGTTAGGGTTATTCTATACCACCAGTAGAATGCGTGTTTAAAAGGAATTACACGATTTCAAAATCAGCCTGTATACTGTACGTAAACCAATGATACTTACTTCCAGGTACCAAGAAAATTTAAATTTAATTATCAAAAAGAACAACTTATATGGATGGAGCATATACGAGGATCCCCACTTAGAAAAAAATCGGTGGTTTATCTGGATGAGATCAAAAAAAAAGCAAAGTCGGAGAAGACAGTGTCTAGGCTCATGGCGCCAAAGATAAATTTGGTGGGGCTGACAGGCAAGGATCTTCTGTTGGCAAGAAGACGTTTGCCGAAACAGAAGTTCTTGGCGTAGAGAAGAAGAATTGACTGCTTTGCTGGTTCTAAATGTGACCTGTATTACGGTAACCATGTTGTTGATTTCACTAAATAATTCTCTATTCCAGACTCCGTGTTTCTTGAAATAACTAAGAATTTCTTGACAGAATAATTTACATACAATTAACTACTGTTAATTGTATGTAAATTGTGTAGACAGTGGATCCAAATGTTTATTAAAACTATTCAACTGTTTCGATTATTCGATTGGAATCGAATAAAGGATTGTTAATCGAATGACTTTTGAAATTAATACTTTACAATTATCCGACTGTGCCGATTATTTGATTGGAATCGAATAAAAGAACGTTATTCGAATGACTCCAAATTAGTACTTTAAAATGATTCGATTGTTCCGAATATTCGATTCAGCCGATTATTCGATTGGAATCGAATAACGGATTTTAAATCGGATAATTTTCGAAATAAATTAATTTCTTTTAACATTTATGGTTTTAGGAGACTACCATGTCATCAATTAACTGGTTCGGATTTAAATCAAGGTGATACCTCGACAATGTGCCAACAGAAAATTTCATTAGACTTAAAGATGGCCGCCGAAATGTAAGTCTAATACACCTCAATCCAACTTCTCAAGAGTGTTATAGGTGTGGTGCTGTGGTTATTTTTAAATTATCTTTATGACAGGTAGTTTAATAGTTTGTTGGAAGTTTTGTCTATGTACTTAGTTTATAGATTATTTATGGAGTGTATAGGTGTGGTGCTGTGGTTATTTTTTTAATTATCTTTATGACAGGTAGTTTAATAGTTTGTTGGAAGTTTTGTCTATGTACTTAGTTTATAGAGTTCTATTTATGACAACATTGTTTATAATTAAATTTATTTTTTGAGAATATAATTCTGTGTTTTTGTTTGGATTACGATTAACTCAATCAGAAAGCCAATTTTCTTGATTAAAACTGTTCAAAGATGCGATCTAGTCTACTAAACATCCATACTAATATTATAAATTCGAAAGTAACTCTGTCTGTTACCTTTTCACGGCTGAACCACTTAACCGGTTTAGATGCAATTTGGTACTCATGTAGTTTAAAACCTGGAGAAGGACATAGGCTACTTTTTATTCATGTAAGTACCACGGAGCTGCGCGCAAAAGCTAGTTAAATATAAACAGACAATTTCTTATACTGGGTGTAAGGGACTGCGGCGTACCGAAAACATTAGCAAGTCGTCTTTCTATAGTTAGTTATCTCGATGCAAATTTCTATTAATCATAAAAACGCAAGAGTTGTGAGTAGTAGAGCCTCGCTGATTGCAGCATGATTCAATCACGGCTCAACAGAGGAAGGACTACCCTCTCATAGAATATCGACGTGGAATAGCAGTAGTCCTGCTGTTGTGTTTCGTTCGGTGAGTGAGAGTACCGGAGGCCCAATCACCCCCTTTCCCCCATCCCGCTCCCTTTCCTTCCCACGTCCTTTCCTAAGGGGTCGGCAATGCGCAAGTGGTGCCTCTGGTGTTGCAGGCGTCCATAGGCTACGGTGACCACTTACCATCAGGTGGGCCGTATGCTTGTTTGCCACCTTAGTTGTATAAAAAAGAAAAAAAAACTAATCTGTAGATTAACATTATTACGCGGTACGCAATGGATTGCTAATACAACGCACTGCTCGCGAAGGCGCGCGACACGAGCGAGGAATGACCTCTGCGCTCCGCGCGCAGAGACAGCTGATCTGCTTAAATCACGACGATTTAATTACACTAGCGGTCACCCAGTGGTCAAAATTCCACCAAAATTCTTAAGCTTGCTACTTTGTTTTCTTTTTTCTTTATTACATATAAATAAGGTATAGGTAAGGGGTCGTTCAAGTATTACGTATTGCATTGTATTACGTATAGCAGTATTCCTACTGTTGTGTTTCGTTCGGTGTGTGAGAGTGCCGGAGGCCAAATCACCCCCTTTCCCCCTTCCCACTTCCTTTCCTAAAGGGTCGGCAACGCGCAAGTGATGCCTCTGGTGTTCCATAGGCTACGGTGACCACTTACCATCAGGTATGCTTGTTTGCCAGATTAGTGGTAAAAAAAAAAAAAAAAAAATTATAACTTATTATTATAGCGACTTGCAAGAAGCTGCTTGAAGACCAATGTTCTGAGTACTGATGAGCAAGACTATTATTCATCAACCCTCTTCGTGTGCCAGTGCGTTCGTTGGCTTGACTTTATACTATACCAAACCAAAAGATAGCGCTGATCAAAAGCAATACACATCACGACCAACAGATGACGTTGCACACAACTGTTTACGTGATACGATTATATTGTACCCAAACATAGAGGGCACTAATCAAAAAACAGTACAAACACGACCAACAGATGGCGTTATACACAACTGTTAAGAACTTAGTATAAGATCTGTTTATAGAAACCTAGCTAAGCGGCTAATCGACGCTTCGCGTGACCAGAGGGCTAGTATTTTCTTTGAAATTAAAGTCTAAGTCACAGTCAAAAATCATTTAGGTCACAAAGTAACACTTATGAACGTCAAAGTATATAGGTTAGTGAGTTTACTAAGTTACTGAAGCTACATTTAGGTTAGTTGCTAGGTTCAGGCAAAGGGTAGAGCCTATGAGAAGAAACCTGCAAGAAACTCACGGCCACTCTTTTAAATCGCTAGTTAAATATAATTTCAGTATTTTACAACTCAGATTAACAAGGTGTTACAGCCATTATGCCATATACTACTGACTATAAAAACTAAAGATAATAACAATTAATTTGAGCCAAGATATATTATTTAATATAAATCTAAAATAGACAGTAGGATGGCATGATGGCGCATACACTTACACTTTGTGACTATGCAAAGGCTTAAATTGACTTATAAGTAATATAGATCTTTGAATCCTGTATGCAACAAGCAACTAGCTCCATGAGTTTTTGTCATTTAAGTAGTCGTTGACTGAATAATAACCATTCCGAATAAGTTGTTTTTTAACGGCGTTTTTAAATTTAAACAATGGTAAATTAATTATATTAATAGGTAATTTATTAAAAAAACGAATACCGAGTCCCGCAAATGTATTGTGAACTTTATGTAAACGATGATATGGGCCTACTAACTTATGCTTATTTCTAGTGTTTACGTTATGGATATCACTATTCTTATTATATAAGTAAATGTTATGTTTAATAAACATAATGTTAGCAAATATATATTGCGACGCAACAGTAAGTATGCCTATTTCTTTAAATCGATCTTTTCAGGGAAACTCGAGGTCCTAAATTAAACTACTATATACAGATTTTGTCGCGTTGTTTATTTTAAAACACAATTATTACATAATTTTCAAAATTAATGAACGTGTATTTAAAATAAACAAGGCAACAAAATCCGTATAAAGTAGATTAATTTCAATCTATGACATTCGCGTAAACATAAGAAAATGTTATGTCATTTCGGTTTAATAGTATCTTTATTTTCTTATTTAAAACACAAAAAAAGTGTCACTTACATAAGAACAAAATTCTTGAAGGTTAACAAATAACATGTCCGTTACCACTTTTAACAGTTTTAACTACACAGTTTCACTAATTGTTTACGAAAATAAAACATATTTAGGTACCTACACATTGCAATGAAACTATTACAACACAATGAGAACAAGAGGAAAACTTAATTTTAAAACGATAATTATAGACTTACAAGCAAAATAACCCGCGATATGCTTAGCAAAAAAAAATAAAAATAATAATACAGATACAATTCACATTAATTTTGTTAGTCGGTAGACGGTGAAAATCGTGTGGTCCAAGTTATGCGCTACGCTATACGCTTTTTAGCCTTTTCTTTGCACAAAGAATAAGCCATTCAAAGTAACAATCCTACCCGTCTTCTGGGCACGTTGCCAATTGACGACGATGCGAAGGAATATTATGACGCTTTTTAATTTTCTTGTTTTATTTTCTCATAAATTTATATTTCTTGTAAATAATTTGTGTATATATTATGTTAAGTATAAGACACAATACATAGATGGCGCCACTCACCTGTATCGCTATGATGATCGTGTCGTTCGTCACTGGGCCAAAGATGTCCTCGTTATATATAGTTTGTGCTTCATTATACCTTCGGATAGACCTTCTTATATCTGTTATATTTTTTGTTCCTATTTTCTCTGTTGCATTGGCTGAAAAGTAAAAACAAAGAATATATACATTTTGGAATTCGAATCGAATAACCGATTATTATATTTATTATAATAGCAGCGATAATCAAAATCAAAAATAAATTTATTCAAGTTAAGTTACAAGGTAACACTTATGAATGTCAAAGTTACACAAAAAATTTTCTGTGAATTTACATTTACTGCCACGTTCAGCAAAGCAAGAAGAACGGGCAAGAAACTCATGGCCACTCTTTTTAATCGCCAAGTTTACAATAAAATGTTGTTTACAAATCATGACTGTAAGGTGCTGCAACCATTTCTCCATGAATTACTACTGAACATACTCAAGCATTTAATAAAATTTGATGGTAGCCTTTAAAGCAGCAGTAGGTATGGTAAACAGGAGTATGGTAATTTAGTGGGAAACCGTTGGATTGCCACGCAGTGGTCTCGAGTTCGATCCTAAGGCGCTCAACTATGATTTTTCGCAGTTATGTGCGTTTGGGTATAATATAAACACTATTACGTCTTACTAGTTTATATTGGTACACACGTAATGTTATAGGCGCGGGCACGATACAAAACGAACGTACGTTCAGCGTCGGGCATAGGTCGTGACTGGCGACCGGAAACTTCCAAACGCGAGCCGAAGGTGTGCGCGCGCGCAGACGCGTTGTGTGTGTGTGAGTGTGTGTCTAGAATCACGCGTCTTTAAGCAATGGTGCTTGGCAGGCGGTGCGCTGTTTGTAGGGTGAAGTGTATGTTTGTGTAGTGTTCAGTCGTTGTGTAATTGTCTAATTTGTAATCTAATGTATGTGTAAATACAAGTCACCCACATGCGTATTAAATACTCGTATTTAATAAAATCGCTCGTTTAACAGTGTGTGGAAGAAACCTGCATATCTGAGACTTCTTTATAATGTTCTCGAAGATATGTTAAGTCCGCCAACCCGCAGTGGACCAGCGTGGTGGACTATGGGGTAACCCTTCTCACACTGAGAAGAGGCCCGTGCCCAGCAATGGGACAGTTTAATATAGGGCTGACGTTATTATATATCCGTGGTGCAGCAGTAGTAAATGCGACTGCTGTGCATGAGGTCTCGGGTTCGAATCCCGGGTCAGGCCAAAAAACAGTTATTGGGTGTTTCTGTTAAGAAAACTCAATAGCAGCCCGGAGTTAGGAAGTTGGCGGTGTTAGACACCCCCGTGTCTCGGAAAGCACGCAAAGCCGTTGGTCCTGCGCCTGATCTCTCTCCGGTCGTGTCGGATTATCCGTCCCATCGGATCATGAGAGTTAGGGAACAGAGAGTGCACTTGTGTTTGCGCACACGCTTGTGCACTATAATATCTCCTGCGCGGATGGCCAGTTTTCGTTAAGATTGGCCGCCGTGACTGAAATTCGGTCTGGAGAACATTATTATTATATTACTAGCTTTTGCCCGCGGCTTCGCTCGCGTTAATTTAGAATTTGACAATCAATTTTGATTATACTCTGCTTGTAATAATATAATTCAATTATGATTCGAAAGACACGTGGCGCCATCTATTATCATAAGTTATTGTTGTTTTCCTCGGGAACAGTAATTTTTATCGGGATTAAAGGTAGCCTATGTCCGTTTCTGTACACCTGACAACGTATATGCAAAATTTGAGGATGATCGGTTCAGTGGTTTAGGCGTGAAAAGGTAACAAACAAACTTATTTTCGCTTTTATAATATTAGTTAGGATTAAGATGGTTCTAAAGGGTATCTTATCTTATCTTATGTGACGGCCAGTGAGTGCAGACCGACGACACTTCGACCCAGTGGGATCTTTTGTGTCGACACTCTCCCAATAACGACTGCCATAGATGTTCATGGCAGCCGGGACCAACGGCTTAACGTGTTTTCCGAGGCACGGAGCATGCGATAATTGTCAATCAATACGCACATAATTTCGAAAAGGGATATAATTTCCGAAAGTCAGAGGTGCGCGACGTGGGCTCGAACCCGAGACCCTCTGCGTTGCAGTCTGTTGGTCTCCCCACTGAGCTATCGCTGCTTCTTCTAAAGGATAAAGGAAAACATCGTGAGGAAACCTACATGCCGGAGAATTTTCCATAAAGTTCTGTAAGATATGTGAAGTCTGCAAACCCGCATTGGGCCAGCATGGTGGACTATGAGCTAACCGTCTTCACACTGAGAAGAGCTCTGTGCCCAGCAGTGGGAAAGTTTAATACAGGGGTGATAATTATTATGTACTTACCAGTGGTATTCTTAGAATGTACAGTAAGGTACTTGTGTAACTCTGGTGGCACTAATGCTAGCACTTGTTCCGAAGTGTCGTTGGCATTCATCAGCTCTTCTGGAAGCAATGGCACTAATTAGTGTTATAGAATACATATACAGACCATTTTTCTTACTTGTTTGGCAAACAAATATTTAATTATAAATTGAAATTAAACTACTATATACGGATTTTATCGCGTTGTTTATTTGACACTTTATTACAAAATTTTGAAAACTGTTACACTACTATTACTATTAAACTTTACTAATTTTTAAGCTAATTAAATTATTGAAACTATTAAAACTATTTATACTATTATACTATTTATATTTATGTTTACACTTTTCCCGACGTTTCAGCAGCCATGGTCACAGTGAGACTAAGATGGTAGTTGTCTATATAAATATATAGTAAATAGTATAATATTATAGTAATAGTATAAGTAGTATTAATAGTTTCAATAATTTAATTAGCTTAAAAATCAGTAAAGTTTAATAGTAATAGTAGTGTAACAGTTTTCAAAATTTTGTAAGAAAGTGTCGAATAAACAACGCGATGAAATCCGTATATAATAGTTTAAATCTCATCGCATTATTTTAAAACACTTTTATTACGTCACTTTGAAACTATTATACTACTATTGTTAAACTTTTCTACTATTTAAGCTATTTCCCCGTGAACATGGCTGTTGAAAAGCAACTGAAACGTCGAGGAAAGTGTAAACTTAGGTAATATAACTTACTGTTTCTTGCAAGTTTTTCTCATACGCTCAACCATTTACCTGAAGCTAGCAACTAACCTAAATGTAGCTTCAGTAACTTAGTAAACTAACTAACCTATATTTTGACGTTCATAAGCATTACTTTGTGACCTAAATGAATAAATGATTTGTGACTTTGGCTTTGGCTATAAATAGATTTAATAATTTAAAGAGGTCAAATAATAGTGAAGTATAACAAGTAGTGTAATATTTTTAAATTATGTAATATACTTAAGTGTTTTAAATTAACAACGCGATAAAATCCATATAAAGTATTTTAATTTCAATGTATAACTTTGGCGTAAACTTAAGACAATATAACTAATAACAAAGTAATTCAGTTACTACTTCCAGACAACATTCGTTCAGTAATAAATAGAGATGACAAAAAGACAATACATAGAGTTGGGTCTCTGTATTGTCTTTGGTACTACGCCATATTTGTTAACCAAAGACAAGATAGAAAATAGTCTTTTTCATTGACAAGTATTTAGTCACAGTATACAGAGATGTCTTGATACTTTAATTTACAATAACCCTCAATAAGATGAGGCATGCCATGTTGCGCACCCGTTCGAAGCGCACCAAAGGTATTTCACGCAGCGTACCCGCTTGATGCGCAAACATTAAATAATAAATTTATTAAGTCATTTTCTATTCCACTTCGCGCACCAGGGGTCATCGACCATGTAGTGAGAGATATTAGCTACTAAAAATATCTATAGAAATTATTTAATGTTGATATTATATATTGGAACGAAGTTCTTTATCGCGCGTTGCGAAAGGGGGCTAGACGGAAAAAATTAAGACCAAAAGTTGTAACGACACTTTTTGTAACGAAACTTTTTGCTATAGTTGTAAGTTTAAGCTTATTTCTTAATATGTATGTATTGTTAATGTCCACAAGCCAATTATTACTAAAATTGAGCCTACTGATTAAGTTTATATTACATTATATTTGTTAATAATAAAAAAAAAAATTATAACTTAAAAAAAATAAAATTTTATTACAATTCCTTCACTAATTAATCGAAAGGAACTTCGTTCCATCCGGGTGTCCCTTGACACCTCTCAAGTTTTTTATTATTTAATGTTTGCGCACCAAGCGGGTGCGTTGTGTTAAATAGTCTTGGTGCGCTTTGAACGGGTGCGTTTTAAACTGGCGCGCAAAATGACATACCTCAATAAGATGTATGAGACTTTCTAGTTTGGGACGTGCCGTCTGTGCATTCCTGGGTCCATGATTAAAATATACTTTACAAACATAGTATAACAATAGACCATAATAAATAAATAGAAAAACAATTATAAACGAAAACACTATCACACACCTACATGCATTGCACTCCACACCACATGGCACCACATCATACTTCATCATACTACATCACATCGCGCCACATCGCACCGTACCACACCACACCACCAACCACAATACATCACACCACATCACATAACATCACAACACACCACACCACATCACATAACATCACACCACATAGCACCAAATCACCCCACATAACCACTTTTACACTCCACTCCACATCTCACCCCTTTTTACCAACTCTCACTAACCATACTTCGCAAACTACATACCATATTATTATTACTATTTTTTATTTTTTTGATTGTATTTTCTGTTCATCTTATTCTATTGTCGAAATATTGTATTTGAACGCAAGAGACTAGATCCCACAACACAGGGAATCCTAGTGTGGGTCTAGGGCCTCAGTCCATGTATTGCTTGTTTTCTATGAGACAATAAACTATTATTATATTATTATTATTATAAACAATAAAACAACGGGCACAAGGTACACCCAGATAAATATTAAAAGTAAGAAGATTGTTTAGGTATTTCCAGAGTACCGTCACTTTGAACATTTAAATATAATTTATGGTATAACTAACAGACTTATGAATGAGCCATTTTTATGTAATACTAGCTGACCCACGCAACTTCGTCTGCGTCACATAAGAGAATTTCTCAGTTTTTGCAACATTTTTCATTGATGCTCCGCTCCTATTGGTCGTAGCGTGATGTTAGCCTTCCTCGATAAATGGGCTGTCCAACATTAAAATATTTTTTAATTCGAACCAGTAGTTCCTGAGATTAGCGCGTTCAATCAAATAAACATACAAACAATCTCTTCAGATTTATAATATTAGTATAGACTAGATATTGCCCGCGTCTTAGCTGTCGTTAATTTAGATGTTGTCAAAAAAATTCTGTACCTCGGAAACAGTACTTTTTTTCTGGATGAAAGGGACCATATTTTCTTTTCCATATCACTGACAATATTTATGCGAAATTACATGATGATCGGTCGAGTATTTAAGGCGTGAGAACGTAACAATCAAACTCACATTCTCATCTTTATATATATCAATCTTCTGTGCGTGTCTTTGTAATTAAACTCCTAAACGGCTGGACCGATTTTGATGGAATTTTTGTGTGTGTTCAACTACTTGAACACACAAAAAAAACCAAATCTAAATCATTCTCGAATCCACATTCGAGAATGATTTAGATTTGGTAACTTTTTTTTTCGTGTGTACAGGACGTCCGACGAAACAGCTAGTTTATAATATTAGTTAGGATATAGAATTACAAGCTTCGCTTTACATGTCGTATAAGTACCTCGAGAATTAATATCTATTTTAAAATAATTATATTTATTAATTACAAATATTAAACCCGGCCACGCTTTGCTATTTGTATCATATTCATTATTAAAAATTAGTTTTTGCTTGCGACTCCGCCCGCGCAAAAGTAGTTTAAGTTATTTTAGTAAAGTTTTTTTTTTAAATAAGCTTTCTATACGTAAAAATTTTAAAATCGCTTGAATATTTTTTGATATAAATCCTTGCAAACAAACAAATTAACAACAAGTCAAATCTTTCCTATTTATAATATCGCTAACTCGCAGTCTTAAGGCCTGTTCAAACCTAAGCGGTATTCGCTAAGTACCGTCTGAGGTAGAGAAAACCGAGTACCGCATATGCGGTAATATTACTGTTCACACCAAAGCGGCTTTCGCTATCCTTGTGGGTAGAGTTGATACTAAATACCTGAGCGAAACCCGCGCGGCAGGCACTTCTACCCACAGCGGCAGCGAATACCGCTCAGGTCGCTCTAGCCGCGGCACTTGATACTAAATACCTGAGCAAAACCCGCGCGGTATATACCTCTACCCACAGCGGCCTTTAAAGTTTGATATTATAATGATCAAAGAAGTAAATAAAAGTATTCTATTTCTTGTTTTTTCGGAAACTTTAGAATTTCAAGTCTATTCGACAACTACTTTTTGAATTCTAAACACAAATATACACAAGCTATGCTTTTATCGATAAAGATAAAGCACGCTTTGATTGCTGCGTTAAACGTAGCGTCCTTCGCAGTGGTCAGGTGCGTATCACCTAGAGCAACGCTCGCGGGAAACGAAGTGCGTTTGCTGCGTGTATCTGACGCGTCGTTTTACGCGTAAATGAACCAAGCGGTTTATAGATCACATGACCAAACGCACAAGTATTTTGGAGTATGAGAATCGTGTCAAGAGTTAAGCTGATGTCAAAACATTTTTAAGATATTGAGACATTAGTCAAGGTCGGTTTTATCGAGATACATATGTATATGAAGTGTAGCTTTAGATAAGATACGAATGTTTCAATGCATTGTTTCAACAATAGTATAGCTTCTTTTATAATAGAGGTTTAAATATCTCGCTGATTTCAGCTCGACCGGGGAAGGACTACCCTCTCATAGAATATCGAAGTGAAATAGCAGTATTCCTACTGTTGTGTTTCGTTCGGCGAGCGAGAGTGCCGGAGGCCCAATTACCCTCTTTCCGCGTTCCCGCTCCTTCTCCTTCCTACTTCCTTTCCTAAAGGGTCGGCAACGCGCAAGTGATGCCTCTGGTGTTGCAGGCGTCCATAGGCTACGGTGACCACTTACCATCAGGTGGGCCGCATGCTTGTTTGCCACATTAGTTGTATAAAAAAAATATGAAGTTAGTCTATTCTCTGTGTGTGTCGGGAAATAAAAATCAATCTTTTGACGTGACAACGTCTAATAAATCGATGAACGCCGGCTGCACGCACAAAAAAGGATGACTGATTGTCCCGTTACGCTCATTGTAACGTTACGGGAAAGAAATTTTGATATGATGTTGTGACGTTAAACTATCGTCCGTAAACCGACTTTACAGAAAACTAATTTTTTTAATATTCTTCTTAAAAAATAAGGAATAATTCCTGTGTCGCGGGGGACTTACAAACATTCAAACAACGGACAGAAAGAACACACAGACTCAGAGCAACCATCTACACTAATATTATAAAGCTGAAGAGTTTGTTTGTTTGTTTGAACGCGCTAGTCTCACTACTGGTTCGATTTGAAAAATTCTTTTAGTTTTGGATAGCCTATTTATCGAGGAAGGCTATAGCCTATATAACATCACGCTATGATCCACGGGGGCGGCGCAGCAACGATAAACGCGGGTGAAACCGCGGGAACATCTAGTTTGTGGATAACACAATTTTTTTTCCAGTGCGGGGATCGAACCCACAACACTCGACCACCATCTAAAATGACTTTTACACCTTTTTTGAAGTGAAAACTTCTTTAGGCGCGTTGAGCACTTCTTGGATGAACAAAAATCATAGAACTCGCGTCATCGTCACGCTTCCACGCTTTCCATTTTTGAATTATTTTAGAATATTAACAATATCTCAGAAATGGTGCGACCTACGCAAAAAATAAAATTTTGACCTATTTAATTACCCCTAAGAGAGTATCAAGAATCCGACCCGCCCCTTTTTCATTGTTTTTTTTGTTTATGTTTATGATCAAAGATTAAAGTTTTCACTTCTATCGGCAGTCCCCAAAGACTGCCCCAATTATTTTTTTTACCTTTCGTAATGCATTGACGCATACCCTTCTGCGGAGGCGGGCGGAGGGATTATGTCGGACTACGGTAAAAAAAGATGGTAATGATGATAATAATTGATCTCCGGGAAGCGAGTTGGATTATGGCCTAACACTTCTCACATGTCGGCCTCGGTGGCGTAGTGGTTAGTGTAACCGACTGCCACGCCTGAGGTCGCGGGTTCGATTCCCGCACAAGTCAAACATTTGTGTGCATGAACATGGATGTTTGTCTTGGTCTGGGTGTTTCTATGTATAATATGTATATATTTACAAAAAAATAAGTATATATGTATGTTTATCCATTGTCTAGTACCCATAGTACAAGCTCTGCTTAGTTTGGGCTAGATGGTGTTGTGTGTATGTGGTAGAATATTATTATTATTATTATTGAGAAGAGGCCCTGCCCAGCAGTGGGACAGTTTAATACAGGGCTGATGTTATTAAACTATTTAAAGTTATTACACTCGTAATATTCTTCATCAATCATCGACCATAGAAAATATTACAACAATAGGAGCACCAAACACATCGATACAGACATCTATAATATATACAAATACAAAATATATTTAGCCTTACCACATAAAAACAACATTACAACATAAAGTATAACAAAATATTTTAGCTTTTACAATATAACAACGAATATTTTTTTACTTACAATTTACAATAGGACAAAATTACAATAAAATACTAACCAAAGGCGAGGTACAAGTCCATTTTGCCAACCAACCTTATTTAGCAAAGAAGCAGATTATTATAAAATCACTAGATTTTGCCAGCGGTCTCGCTTATGTTAATGTAGACTTTGTAAATAAATTTCTATATCTCGGGAACAGTCATTTTACTTGATAAAAGGTACCCTGTTCTTTCCTGTACCTATGACAATTTCATGATGATCTGTCGAGTAGTAAAGGCATGAAAGCGTAACAAATCACTACACACAAACTCACATTCGCATTTATAATATTAGTTAGTTCAGTTACAGCTTTCAGACTATGTTCGTTCTCAAATAAATAGAGATGCCATAAAAAAAGAATTTCGAGAATCGGTTCAAAAACGACGAAGTTATCCGCGAAAACACAAAAAAAATATATATACGGTCGAATTGAGAAACCTCCTCCTTTTTGAAGTCGGTTAAAAAAGACATTACATGAAGATGTCATGTCTTTATTTATCAGTATATCCTATCTAATCTTATAAATGGGCATGTGAGTTTGTTTGCTACACTATCACGCCTTAACTCCTCGACCGACCATCATGAAATTTCGCATACACGTTGTCTGGGGTACAGAAAAGGACATAGGGTACCTTTCATCCAGGATAAAAGTACTGTTATTAAGCTAACCTATAATTACGCAAGCAAGTCGCGGCCATGATCATGGCCGCGACTTGCTTGCGTATTATATATATTATTCAGTAAATAAGGGAAGTAAGTAAAAATGGTCTATAACCTTGCATAATGACGATTCCTGGGATAAAATTACCCTATACAGTAGGTACATAGGGTACTTTTCCAGGATTGGTTTATCTGTGTGTGCTTCACAAACATTTACACACTTATAATATTAGTAAGACTAAACATAATAAGTTAATTTACTATTTAGACCTTAATGGTTTCATCCCGACTTAACAAAACATCTTTATTAAAAATATAAAGACCCAAAAATTATAGACCTTCTTCATTTTGTTCCTTTCTATGCTTGTTTAAAAGGCCTTGTAAGTATGTCTCTATTGTATTTTCATATTTATTTACATCTGTAATGAAAAAATAAATAAATCATTTTATTAATCTGTTAATGAACGCCAGATATAATTGAAAGCCTTATTTGGCTAGTGGTGTCGCTGACACTCAATAGGTTAGATGTTGAACTTGGGTTAAAACAAGCATACCAGTAATTTGCAACCAAGAGCAGCGATAGCTCAGTGGGGAGACCAACAGACTGCAATGCAGAGGGTCTCGGGTTCGAACCCACGTCGCGCACCTCTGACTTTCGGAAGTTATATGACTTTTCGAAATGATGTGTGACATGTTGACAATTATCGCCTGCTCCGTGTTTCGGAGAGCACGTTAAGCCGTTAGTCCCGGCTGCCATGAACGTCTATGGCAGTCGTTATTGGGAGAGTGTCGACACAAAAGATCCCACTGGGTCGAAGTGTCGCCGGTCTGCACTGACTGGCCCCCACATAAGATAAGATAATTTGCAACCAAAATGTCTAAGTCTTCTTATAAAAACAACAAAAATGTGCGAAACGCTCCATGAAGTGTAAACGTAAGAAGCTTCTTCCTCTTGCATTTTTGAAAATTTCTTTAGGCGCGTTGAGCACTTCTTGGGTGAACAAAAATCATAGAACTCGCGTCATCGTCACGCTTCGTCATCGTCACGCTGCCGCGCTTTCCATTTTTGAATTATTTTAAAATATTAACAATATCTCAGAAATGGTGTGTCCTACGCAAAAAATTACGAAATTTTGACCCCCTTAATAACCCACAAGTGAGTATCAGGAATCCGACCGTGTTTATGATCAAGGATTAAAGTTTTCACTTCTATCGGCAGTCCCCAAAGACAGCCCCAATTTATTTTTTAATGTGTAGCTGCAGTATATTAGCCAGCAACGTTGCCAGTAATAGCATCTATACTGTGCAATACACGACTATATTCTGATATAGGCGACTATTTATTAGCCTCTGTGTATTCTTCGACGAGGTTAATGAGGTTAACGAGGTTAATGTGGGTCTGTGTCTGTCTGTTAGTGACAGGCATAGCTCCGGAACCACTGGACCGATTGACTTGTAACTTGTGGTGTGCAGACACCTTGGGGTTATACCTCGGTCGAGTTTGAATATGGGCCCTGTGAGTCAATAGATCCCCGAGATATAGGGGTCACATATTTTAAATGGAAAAATATTCAACTTGTAACTTGGTGTGCAGACACCTTGAGGTCATACCTCGGTGGAGTTTGAATATGGGCCCTGTGAGTCAAAAGACCTGAGAGATGTAGGGGTCACAAAGTAAATGTTAAGAAGCAAACCACAGCTAGACTTCATGATACTTTGAGCTCATTTTACGTAAATGAAACACCCATGATTAAATTATGTTCGGGTACTTTGAAATAACTACACTGGAACATTGAGACAACTACCATCTTAGTCTCCCCGTGACCATGGCTGCTGAAAAGCAACCGAAACGTCGGGGAAAGTGTAAAAATAAATCTAAATAGTATAATAGTATAGTAATAGTATAAATAGTTTTAATAGTTTTAATAATTTATTGAAATTAAACTACTATATACGGATTTTATCGCGTTATTTATTTGACACTTTATTACAAAATTTTGAAAAACTGTTACACTACTATAATACTATTAAACTTTACTAATTTTTAAGCTAATTAAATTATTGAAACTATTTATACTATTACTATACTATTATACTGTTATATAGTAGTTTAATTTCAATGAATAACATTCGCGTAAACAGAAGACAATATTATGTAAATCAATAATTTAATTAGCTTAAAAATTAGTAAAGTTTAATAGTAATAGTAGTGTAACAGTTTGATTTTATATGTAATAAAGTGTCAAATAAACAACGCGATAAAATCCGTATATAGTAGTTTAATTTCAAATAACATTTACTTTACATAAGTGTTACTTTGTGACCTACATGAATAAACATATTTTGCATTTTGATTTTTATAGCTAGAATTATGTTTGGCATAGCCGATACATCATGTTGTTTTGATGGCCTATTATATCGTAGCCACATATTGCAGTACAAATATTGCTTATCTAGAAGTCCCCTTTCCTAATATACCTACTAAATAAAAGTTAGGTTGGCCACAGCAAAATCGCTGACTCAGCTTGGCATTTCGCCAGAATTGAAGCAGCTTGATTGTAAGCGTTCCTGCACACGATGCCGTCACCGCGCCGTCGTCGCGTCGACGCCGCACAATTACAGTGTAGATACGAGTCGCGCGAAGCCCACCGCCGCGCGCGTTCCCCTCCCTGTCTTTTTGATTCATTCCATTGCCGGCCGTTACGCACGTGCACGTTCGTTCGCGGCCGGTAATGGAATGAATTAAACAGAGGGAACGCGCGCAGAGGCAGCGCGGCGGCGGCGCGGTGGCGGGCTTCGCGCGACTCGTGTCTAGAGTGTAATTGCGCGACGTCGGCGCGGCGACGGCGCGGTGACGGCATCGTGTGCAGGAACGCTAAGTATTGCTACCCTACATAAGATCAACAGACAGATAGCCTTGTATTCCTGTCATGAGTAAGAACACTCAAGACTCCTTCACCCTTGGACCGCCACGTCAAAAAAGCAAAGGCGTGCTCTCGGCGCTAAGGTACGATTTCATTCTTTAATACATACATCGTTTTTGTGATCTTATGCTAATGCGCTCAGGTTATGGAATGAGCTACCTACCGAGGTTTTCCCAAAAGGCTACAGTATGGGGCTCTTTAAAAAAAATTGGTTGTCTGTAAAGTCGGTTTACGGACGATAGTTTAACGTGACAACGTCATAACAAAATTTATTTTCCGTAACGTTACAATGAGCGTAACGGGACAATGAGAGTAACGGGACAGGGAGCGTAACGGGACAATGAGAGTAACGGGACAGTGAGCGTAACGGGACAATGAGTCACCCTTTTTCGTGCGTGCAGGCGGCGTTCATAGATTTATTAGACGTTGTCACCTCAAAAGGGCGTAAAAAGCTTTTTACAGGGTCGGCAACGCGCAAGTGATACCTCTGGAATTGCAGGCGTCCATAGGCTACGGCGGTGATCAGGTAGGCCGTATGCTTGTTTGCCACTTTAGTAGTATAAAAAAATGCTAATATGGATTAAATATATAGTAGGTACCCATCTTATCTTATCTTATGTGGGGGCCAGTCAGTGCAGACCGGCGACACTTCGACCCAGTGGGATCTTTTGTGTCGACACTCTCCCAATAACGACTGCCATAGATATTCATGGAAGCCTGAACCAACGGCTTAGCGTGCTTTCCGAGGCACGGAGCAGGCGATAATTGTCAATCAATACGCACATAATTTCGGAAAGTCATATAACTTCCGAAAATCAGAGGAGCGCGACGTGGGTTCGAACCCGAGACCCTCTGCATTGTAGTCTGTTGGTCTCCCCACTGAGCTATCGCTGCTCACAGTAGTAGGTACCTAAGCAATTAGCATAATATAAATTGGGATGAGTACATAATTAACAACACAAATCTTAAAAACAATACTTATTTTGAAGATTTGTCAGCGTTTAAAGTTTGTCATGTAGTCGTGGCCGTGGCGTGCTGGACACATTGTGATTTGTCATGTAGGTATACATTACTGCGGCGGTCAAAAGGTTAAGGAGACGTGGTGT
Source organism: Catocala sponsa (assembly GCA_963564715.1). Classification (NCBI taxonomy): domain Eukaryota; kingdom Metazoa; phylum Arthropoda; class Insecta; order Lepidoptera; family Erebidae; genus Catocala; species Catocala sponsa. Next base: position 5,854,125 of record OY751356.1, on the reverse strand, counting down.
GATTATTCCCTAGCACTGATAGTAAACGAATACTTTTTAAGAAGAGGGTAGTTGCATATGTGTGATTTTGTACATCATTTTACACACAAGAGTAAATAGCAATCAAAAGAAATCTTTTTGTGCAAAGAGTATTAAAATTGGTTGCAAAATAAGGGAGTAATTAATAATTTAAATTTAGATATTATAGAGGGCTGTATCTAGCTATCTATCGCACAGCTGCGGTTAAATAGCGGATACGTCACAGTTTTTATCGTGCATCCTTTTTCTGTCATTCGACGTTTACCCCTACTACCAGATTTTAAACGCTTGTATCTTATTTATTTTAGGGTAGATTAAAAAAAATTATTATCATAGAGTATGAGTAATGTAACTATTTGACTTAAATAATAACATTTGAAAGTCAACTATCCAATTACTGCGTGAGTGATACCTAAGGTATTTCAAGCTATCATAGCTTACTGTAACTGAAAAATGTCCGTAAATACAAAATAATACAACAAAAAGAAAATAATTGGACAAATAATAAACACATTTAAAATATACAAACACAAATAAAAATACATATAGCCAACAAATATAAAACGACAAGAGACACATCACACAATACAACAGACACAAACATATTTTAGCTTTTACAATAACAATAACAAATTTTCTGGCTTACAATTTACAATTCGGCAATAGTAACATACTAAAATAATATCTAATAGTAACATAGTAAATACTGGCTATATAACTAAATACACTCAAATTAAATACATACAAAAATAGGTCTTATTTTTACAATTACAATAGGCAAAGGAATTACGTAAAAATACTGGACAAGAAACTAAAATATAAGTAAAGAAAACACAAAAATTACAACTTAAGTTATGTTTTGTTTACAATTACAACAAAAAACTAAATAACATAAAATACTGTCCAACGTAACTACAATAAGGTCAGAAAGAAAACAAAAAATACAACAAATGGTATTTTTGGTAACAATTTACAATTTGGACGAAAGAAACAAAAAATGCTAACAACATAAAAAAGACAATACAAAAGCAGGTTTCGTCGGTTACAATTTACAGTTACAATAGAAAAAGAAATCACATAAAATATTAACCAAAAATGAACATATAACATAGCAAAATAATTATATGTCGACGAGTCAAGATTCGTTTCCGAACGCAAGCGTGACGTCACTACCGAGTCATGCTTGGACGCGACCGTTGGAGCGGGCGGGCATTCTATAATCGGAGCTCGCACCGAGCGGACGTGTTTGTTCGAAAATCATTGCTAGTGATTATATTGTGAATTTATTTAAATAAACTTTGTTTAATCGTTCTTCGTGACTATTATTGCTTGAGGCTACCCGTCATGTCGGCATCCGACGAAAATACGCGCCTACTGAGTCCGGTGGCCGAGCCGTCTGCGACATATATTATTAATACCAAAGGGTGTATTTTCGAAACGTTGGTACGTTAAGCAACAGGGATCTCTCTTAAATTTGACTGGAGAAGTCCTTTCACCTTACTTAAGATTGACAGACAAATCAAATTGTGTAATTTTTGAAGTGAGTTTAGCCGCGTTGAGCACTTCTTGGGTGAACAAAAATCATGGAACTCGCGTCATCGTCACGCTTCCACGCTTTATTATTTTCTTTTTTAGAATATTAACAACTCAGAAACAGTGTGTCCTACGCAAAAAATAACGAAATTTTGACCGCTTTAATAGCCCCTAAGAGAGTATCAGGAACAAGCATCCGACGCGCCCCTTTTTTTTTAAATTAAAGTTTTTACTTCTATCGGCAGTCCCCAAAGACTGCCCCAATTTTTTTCAGTAAATAGGCATAAGCCTGTCCATGCAGGCTTTAAATAGCAATGGCTTATTTTTAAAAAGATAATCCCCGCACTACGAATAATTTGTTTCCCGCGACTTTACAAACATTGAAACAACGGACACAAAAACCATCAGAATCGCAATGGCCTACATACAATCCTAGAATTTGGACTTGAAACCGAACATTTAAGGGCACCAGACCATTCTGGGTTGGCAAGATCTACCTGGTCTTCCCTTAGACAGAGACATAATTTTTATTTTTTTAAATGACACCTTCTGCACTAAGGATACATAATGTGTCATGGGCGTTCTAAAAAAATTTATCAATATTGTTTGAATGTTTGAAGCCTCCGAAACATAGGAATTACTCCTAGTGAGGATGCTGTCCTTTTAAGAAACAGAAAACGGACACAATGAACATCCAGACTCGAAACAACTATTTGTGGATCAGACAGATTTTTGTGTCGTGTGGGGATCGAATCCACGACACTCGGTGTAGTGGCAATACCGAGGCGACCATTTAAAACACTACACCATCTGTGCAGTCTAAAATTAGAAATTTACAAACAATGAAACAACGGACACAAATAACAACCAGAATTGGAACAACTAGCTTTCGATAACACAGATCCTGTGAGGAAATATACAACACTGGGAGAAGTGGTCTTAGAAGGTAGAACTAAGGGCCAGCGCCGACGGACGGAGTGGCGACGAAGAGACTAATTCAGTAACAATTTAAATTCAACCTAAAGTGTTTCAGAATACGACTTTATTTCGTACAGCGAAATAAAATAACCGCGCTTTGAGTAGCTCACCGTCATTTTATTTCGTTGTACTAAATACAGTCGTATTCTGAAGCACTTTAGGTTGAATTTAAATTGTTACTGAATTAGTCTCTTCGCCGCCACTCTGGCCGTCGGCGCTGACTCTTAGACCAATTCGCCATTTTTACAACCAAATAGCCAACTCAACGTATAGCGCTTATAATTGCCAAACCATTATCGACCTTGTGCAACTTGCAATAACGTCTAAAAACAATTTATAAGTCACCAAGAGCATTGTCGCTGGTAGATGTTATCAAGCCATAACGCATCTTATTTCTATTAGAGTAAAGTCGATAATAGCTTAGCAACAAACCAGGTAACCGTTTAATAGAACAAATAAAAGGATCTTAGCCAAACAAAAGACAACATAGTGACTATGTATATAAGTGCCATTTTTCCTTGGAAAAGTTCGAACAAAAAAAGATAAATAAAAAAAACCTTGTAATGGTAATGTAATAATTGAGTTGCCGGACGGTTTTCTTGTGTCTGTAAAAAAATTAAAGTATATTATGTGAGAATATAATAATATATTAGTTATCTATTTTCACAAAAATAAATACACATTAGAATGTTTTTGGTAAAATTTTCAATATGCTACGGTATGTCTTTGTAAACTTTACAAAATGCTGTAACATATTATTGTAAAATTGACAAAATACTCCGGTGTATTTTATAAAATTTTATTCAAACCTATTAATATTTTCTTATGCTACTATATTTTTTGCAAAATTTACAAAATAACAAGATTATATTCTTGTAAAATTACAAACGTAGGCTTTTATGTATTTTTAAATTAAAAGTACAACCTTTTTGTAATGTTACAAATTTTTTCAATTGGATTCAAAATATTTTCTACAGGAAAACACATAACATTTTATATAATTTTACATTGAAATAACATTATTTAAAAAAACGAATAACAATTAACATAAACTAATAGTTGTACATAGAAAGTCGATAGTAACACAAGCTACTAAAATAGTAATTCACAATCGTATTCGAATAATTTTCCTATTATTAGTACAGTAGTAGTTGTGTACAACGCTATACTTATGTATAATGTTATCGATTCATTCGAATATTTTTCTTGTTTTTAGTTTTAAAAAGACTACTCGCGCACTAGGAATTTCATTTCAGAAAAAAAAAAATAGTTTTTTAGTTTTAAAAAGACTACTCGCGCACTAGGAATTTCATTTCAGAAAAAATCCGGTGTCAATTCTTTACAAACATTCAAACAACGGACACAAAGACCACCCAGACTCGAAACAACCATTTGTGGATCACACAAAATTTGTCCCATGTCGGATTTGAACCTACTACACTCGAGGCGAGGCGAGGCGACCACTTAAACCACTACGCCATTCGCGCAGTCGAATGAATCGAAATCGAAATATATTATAATTCGAATACAATTACGTACTATACACAGAAATATTAATCAATAGAAAAATCGAACCTACTTATCACTTCATTTTAAATTACAGATACATTTATATTCATTCATACATATTATCTAGCAGAAAACCAGCGATAGGCTAGTGGAAGACCGTTGGACTGCCACGTACAGATCTCGACTTTGATCTCGAAGGCGCAAGTCTGACTTATTATCAGCATCTAGCAACTAACCTAAATGTAGCTTCAGTAACTTAGTAAACTCACTAACCTATATACTTTGACGTTCATAAGTGCTACTTTGTGACCTAAATGAATAAATTAGTTTTGACCTTGACTTTGACTATAAAAGTTATGTGCGTATTAAATAGTTATCCCAAATTTATGACAAAATTATTATATTGAAAGGGTTTCGTTTTATATAGATGTGCGAAAAGAACACAAAAAATAAACCAAAAAGAGATGTAAGACCGTTTTACAACAATAGGCTATTTGACAGTATGATTAATGACTTAGTCATTGCTATCGGCGCAGGTTATGTATTTCAAAACCATTTTGCAATAATATATAATTATATATAAGGTTATCCTTAGTAAAGTGAAAACCTCTCAGGGGGTGATTATACTTGTTATTATGAACAACTTTTGTTCTAGGACATTGCCGAAATCGCGAAAAAAAAAATCAACTGTTCCATACATTTTGCCGAGGCCAGTCCAATTTTGTATGGAACAGCTGATTTTTTTCGCGATTTCGTCAATGTACCAGAATAAATCACCCATTGAGAGGTTTTCACTTTACTAAGAATAACCTTGTATATTATAAAAACATTAATAATTTTACCAAAAACCCCAAAATAAACTTAATTTATTTATAGGTTTGATTGGTTTATTGTGACGTCACACATTTGTAAACGTCTTCTGTCATCGCTTGCTGTCCAATTTATTTACAAACGTGTTACGTCAATTGACAACTCGACGCCATATTGCAAAAGCAAACGTTTAAAAAATCAGTGAATTTGTCATTAACTTTTTAAGGAATATTTTCTATTATCCTTTTTGTAGGGACATTGCTTAATAACGTGTGATGGTTTTCATGAAATAGTCAAATAGCCTATATCCTTCATTAAGATGGTTACTATACCCCAAAAGGTGTAGTGCCGTACCTATGTGAAACTGTAACATATTATAATAAGTGACCCAAAAAAAACCAAAACAAATAAATAAATTTAAAAACCTTTCTCAATTAGTTTTTTTCTAAGTTTGTTTAACAACAGTCCTCGTAAACGTAGTTTTAGTGTTTTATAGTAATTGTTTACATCTGTAATAAAAAATATAAACATTTATTTTAGATGGAGAAGTAAAAAATATTTTACTAAATTTCAATCAGCATTACTAGTAATAAAATAGACATAAAATAATTACAAAGGTTATTTTAATATAATATATACTTAATACTATAACACTTATCGAGAAAACTAACAAATTTTAAGTGGGCATTCTCAAATATTTTTACAGTAACGAAATTCATCAAACCGCTATCAACTAAGCATTTACTTAAATATACATAATATGATGTTCAAATACTTACTCAAATGTTATTAGTTTATTACAGTTTAAGGAAACTTGATATAGAAATTAAACAAATGTTTAAGTAATAATTGAGTAGAAGTTGAATTGTTCTCAACATGTAATTCTCAATTCAGAAACCGGGGTTAGGTTCAAAGGCCCCAAATAATATTCATCAGTAAAATAAAAGTATCGTCTTCATTGTTATACGATTTATTTCTCGAATAAGTAGGTACCTATAGAAGTGTAGGCACATAACAACTATGTCACTCCAATATTTTAGACGTACTTACGACCTCAATTGTATAACTTAATTGAGATGAATTATTGAAGTGAAAACTTCTTTAGGCGCGTTGAGCACTTCTTGGGTGAACAAAAATCATAGAAGTCGCGTCATCGTCACGCTTCCAAGCTTTCCATTTTTTTAATTATTTTTAATATTATCAATATCTCAGAAATGGTGCGTCCTACGCAAAAAATAACGAAATTTTGACACCCTTAATAACCCCTATGAGAGTATCAGGAACTAGCATCCGACCCGCTACTTTTTTTTTAAAGTAAAAACTTCTTTACGCGCGTTGGGTGAACAAAAATTATGGAACTCGCGTCATCGTCACCGAACGCTTTTCATTTTTGAATTATTTTTGGTTTATAATGATTTATAAACAAGTGTTTATGATCAAGGATTAAAGTTTTCAATTCTATCGGCAGTCCCCAAAGACAGCCCCAATTATTTTATTTAATATTTTTACTTGCTCATAGATATTTCTGTTTATATATGTGTATGCTTATACATGCTTAATATTATACCTAATATAAATACTCTTGTGACGATACACAAGCACTCTGAACACGCAATCGTAGTTTTCACTACATAAGATACTGGCTAAAGTTAATAAATATTGAATTGAGGTACATAATAATTCGACCAGTGTATTTCAAACAGTGGCATTCCCCAAAAAAAAGCAAGGTAAGAGTTCAATGGATACATACAGCTTCGCTTCTTCGCTTCGCTTTTAAAATATAGGTTATATTTTAGGATACCTAGATATCTAAAGCAACAACATTATTTTTTTGCTTTAGATCCTATCACATTTGTATATTTTTCTTATAAACTTCACTTTTTGCCTGAAATTACACATTTCTGTAATACTTATTATATATTTTTCATGTCAATATTTTAACTCGGATAATTATGTATGACCAAATTCGTATATAAAATCAGTGTCCTTAATAACCTCCTCTATTTGATTCAAGACACTATTTTGAAGCCCACATAGTAATTTCCAAAACATATTTTCATTATATCATAAATTATAGTTTTATAAGCATTTTTGAAGACCATAGTCGGACTTTCAAAACACATATTTACGTATCAAGCTATTGATTTTCCATAAAATGTTGAGAGATTATTGTGAATCAAAAGATAGACTGCATGACCACAGTTTACTGTCACATACTACGTAACTACAAGGCGAACAGACTTCAACAAGTACTCGACTTCTTATCAAAACTTACATATCGACAAGACAGCAGATACAAATGTATAAGCAAATCAAACTACGATAATACTATTAGCAAAATCACTTATAATTAAATGCATAGAGTATTCCATAAAATATACTTATAAATTAATATAATTAATAATATAATATATAATTTGTCTTTGTGGCGCCATCTAGTGAAATCCGTCGGTATATCGATGTTAAAGCATATTATTATTTAGGATTTTTATGCTATAACCAAAAATTTTAATCGTTGATGCGCTTCTACATTTAAATTGTCACCTTTCTGTACGTTATTTGTCATCCGACACACAATGTCAACATGACATCTGAATTATAAATATAGTATTATCCCGCTCACTCATATTGAATATTGCACACTACCGTTCTCTATCCTGTGAATATAATGTGTGAGTCCACTCTGTGTGGACACTTTCGTTCAAGTATGGTAAGAGTACATCTATGATCTGTCTTACGCACAGAATGGCGTTAAATATACAGAAAACACAAGAAGCGAACATAATTATACAGAAAAGGTTTACGGTTACATTATGTCGCGATAACATGTCTTCTTCAGAAGTACTGTATAACAAGCGACGTGTTTCTTGGGCGTCGCTTAGGTCGAGACTGTAGAACTTTACACAAGAAGAATTATACACATGCAGCTCGCGAATGCGGCATGCATGGGCTGGGCCGCATGTGTATATTTCATGACACGTCATACATACATTTGCATCGAAAAGTGTTAAAGTGGCACCATCTGCCGCTTCAGTATAATTTACGCTTTAAACATAACCGAACTGACCGTTTAAATATATAAGAAATATACATACCACCGTCTCTGTACATCCCCCCACTAGAAGCGGAGAGCATAATTTGCAGCCATAGACAAAATAAGCCAAGTATAACAACAACTCTGGCCACAGATGCATATTTTAGTCGTGGCATTTCGTATTATCGCCCAACAGATGGCGCTAGTTGCATCTTACTAAGTAGTTAGCCCGGCGGCCGACAGATGGCGTTCATAGTTTTCGTTCAGGCCATTGTTGGGTGGGATTCTGGAATTAAAGAGAAATAATTTATTAGTAATTGCATATAAACATATATTATAGCGATGGAACAGGGACTGCTAAAAACAAAAAGTCAGATAAAACGAAACGAACTTACTACTTTTAAAAATATTGATGAAGAATATGAGTGGTTTGTTTGTTACGCTTACACATCTGAACTTCTCGGCCCAGCATCACGAAATCTCGCATGCACGTTGTCAGGAGTACAGAAAAGGATATAGAGCCTATACCTTTCATCCAGAAAAAAACTACTGTTTCCCAACGAAGCCGCAGACAAAACTAATCTATACTAATATTATAAAGCTGAAGAGTTTGTTTGTTTGAACGCGCTAATGATAACGATGTTTCTCCTGGTTTATTCTGCGTGATTACTACTGGTTCGGTTTGAAAATTTCTTTTAGTGTTGGATAGCCTATTTATCGAGGAAGGCTATAGGCTACATAACATCTCGCTACGACCCACGAGGGTAGCGCAGTAACGATAAACGCGGGTGAAACCGCGGGCACATCTAGTTAACGATAAAGATAAACATTCTTAATATCAACAAACCCTTTGGAGCAGTCGTTTCTTTTCTACACTAATACAAACTCGCATCTTTACCTCATTATTTAAACAAAAACTTAATAATAAAATATCACTATAATTATGTATTAACTAAAAAGCGCACAAGTCGCATGGCAGCTTGTGGCAAACTTGTCGACTCAATAGTAGGCGTCACGACGCAATAAAGACTTTTCAAAGTTATGTACGTATTAAATAAAATAGTTTAGTATAGAGCCTCGCTGATCTCAGCATGAGTGGGCCGGCTCGACCGGGGAAAGACTACCCTCTCACAGAATATCGACGTGAAATAGCAGTATTCCTACTGCTGTGTTTCGTTTAGTGAGTAAGAGTGCCGGAGGCCCAATCACCCCCTTTCCCTCATCCCGTTCCTTCTCCTTCCCACTTTCTTTTCTACAGGGTCGGCAACGCGCTAGTGATGCCTCTGGTGTTGCAGGCGTCCATAGGCTACGGTGACCACTTACCATCAGGTGGGCCGTATGCTTGTTTGCCACCTTACTTGTATGATGACGATGACGTGAGTTCTATGATCTTTGATCACCCAAGAAGTGCTCAACGCGGCTATGAAGCTTTCACTTCGAAAAAATTTATTGACGTTTTGATATTGAATATAACCTGAAATGTATTTTTGTATAGATTGATAAGACAACGACTGTCGGGTCAACTAGTAAAAAACGTTATCATTTTGTAGTTTAATGTAAATACTCAATCGACAAGTCTTTAACTCGATTATTCAAAATCGATTTGCATGCATCGATCAGACTCGATGCCAATTAAAAAAACATTGCTACGATGTTAATATATGCAATCATTCTCAAAGGCATTACAAAACCTATTATTTTAGGTTACACGAATATAAACTTTAATACTTACATACAGATAAAGTTGAAATTTGAACGACTAGGTTAACATCGTAAATTTTAATAACAAGAGAATATAGTACTGTGCTGTGTTTATTAAATTGGCTAATCACATCTTGTGTGTTTCTTATGTACTTGGAGTAGGTATATAATGTACTTTTATTTTTTTTACAACTCCCCCGCTAGAATGAATCCTTTGTCGCGGAAGACTATTATAAATTCTTTCAACGTCAATATTTATCACTAGTAATATTATTATGTACAACAATTTGACTAATGTATCTTAGACAACAGCATTCTCCTTAGGGAAACATATTTTTGAAGTGAAAACTTCTTTAGGCGCGTTGAGCACTTCTTGGGTGACCAAAAATCATGGAACTCGCGTCATCGTTACCGAACGCTTTCCATTTTTGAATTATATTTGGTTTATAAAGAAGTGTTTATGATCAAGGATTAAAGTTTTCACTTCTACCGGCAGTCCCCAAAGACGGCCCCAAATTTTTTTTTATTATTTTTGTTTTATGTGTTTATGTACAAGGATTAAAGTTTTCACTTCTATCGGCAGTCCCCAAAGACTGCCCCAATTTTTTGTTGTGTTGAACGTAAATTTGCGAAAAATTCGCGTTAAATGTCGAGAATTTAAATGAAATTTTTATATGAAAAAGTAATTGATTGACGTTTTGATATTGAATTTAATTTTTTTTATATTTTTTCTAATATTTTGCTCGTCAAAATGACCACACTCCACCTGATGGTAAGCAGTCGTGTGGTCTAAGAGCCGTGGCCTCCACACCGCCCTCATAGCAGCCGAGGCGATGTTGAAGTCTCTACTTTGATGGCCTGAGAAGGTGCTTTTTCACGCCCCGCTTAAAGGACCCAGGATTGAAGGAAGAAGGGAACACGTGCCTTGGCAGAGAATTCCATGGCTTGGTCGTTCGGCAGAGGTATGAGGACCCAAACTTGTTGGTACGCGCTCTAATCGACTCTACCGTGTAAGGATGGCATCTGAGCCCAGCACGCGTTGTTCTGGATAGGAAAGGGGAGGGCGGGATAAGGTGGAATAACTCTTCAGAGCACTCCCCGTGGTATATTCTGTAGAAACATGCCAATGAGGCAATGTCCCTACGGAGTTGCAGAGGTTCCAGTGAACTCGTGACCTCTGGATCTCCGATGATACGGACAGCCCGCCGCTGTAACCTGTCGAGAGCGTCCAGCAAGTACTGCGAAGAGCCATCCCAAAGATGAAAACAGTACTCCACGCAAGGGCGCACTTGTGCCTTATACAATAGGCACAGCTGCCCAGACGCGAAGAACCACCTCATCCTGTTCAGAGCTCCGAGTTTTCGCGAAGCTTCCTTAATGACGCTCTCGATGTAGGTTTTGGGATTAAGGGAGCGGCAAAGATCCATACCTAAGATGGAGAGGCTGTCACGTATCGCCAGTGGAGTATTCTTCAGAGAAGGGAGGGGAAGGAACGGAGACTTTTCTGTTGAGATTTAATTACGTGAAATGTATTTTTTTATAGACTGACAGGACAACGACTGTCAGGTCAGCTATTAGTTATGTTATAAAAATCAATATCTGAGTAATCCTTACTTCCTTACTAATATTATAAATGCGAAAGTAACTCTGTCTGTCGGTCTGTCTGTCTGACTGTTACCTTTCACGCTCAATCCGCTGAACCAATTTATATGCAATTTGGAATGAAGATAGTCTGAGACCCTGGGAAGGACATATACTATATAACATTACGCTACGGCTCACGGGAGCGGTGCAGTAACCACAAATACTACTGACGCGGGTGAGACCGCGGGCACAGCTAGTAATTAATAAATAGGTACCTATGTTTTATTTATAAAAGTTATTTTATACTAGTTATTTTATCATAGATACCCATTCTTCAGAAATTGGGTTATCAAATGGTAAAAGTTTTTATCAAATACGGCTGGCATTTCAAGAGATTAGCGCATTCAAACAAACATATAAACTTGACCAAATTAAAAGATTTATATCATAGATGTTTCCTTATCGTAGTTAGATGGCACGAAAAAGAGTCCACACTAAGAAAAGTGAGCTCACACATTATATTTACATGATAAAAAATAGCATAGAATTCTATACTGTAAATAATATTATAATTAGCTTTAGCATCGATATTTCGACGGATTGCTCTAGATGGCGCCATGTGGATAAAGCATTGAAATTATATATTATATTACTAGCTTTTGCCCGCGGCTTCGCTGGCGGTAATTTAGAATTTGACAATCAATCCGGGTTGTACTCTGTTTGTAATAATATAATTCAATCATGATTCCAAAGACATGTGGCGCCATCTATTATCATAAGAACGTTATTGTTGTTTTCCTCTGGAACAGTAATTTTTTTCGGGATGAAAGGTAGCCTATGCCCGTTTCTGTACACCTGTCAACAAATAAATAAACTCTTCAGCTTTATAATATTAGTATAGATTAAATTATAATAATTAGGACGTACAGAAAGGTGACCGTATTTAATTTCTTTTTTTTTATACTACTAAGGTGGCAAACAAGCCTATGGCCCACCTGATGGTAAGTGGTCACCGTAGCCTATAGACGTCTGCAACACCAAAGACATCACTTACGCGTTGCCGACCCTTGAGGAAAGGAAGTGGGAAGGAGAAGGAGCGGGAAGGGGGTAAAGGGGTGATTGGGCCTCCGGCACTCTCACTCACCGAACGAAACACAATAGTAGGAATACTGATATTTCACGTCGATAATTTGTGATAGGGTAGTCCTTCCCCGGTCGAGCCGGCCTATCAATGCTGAAATCAGCGAGGCTCTACTACTCTAAAAATACATAGTAAACAGAGTCTATGATTCAAATCTTTGGTTGACAACCCTAAATAAAACAAAATTACGTCATACAGACTGTCGAGATAACTTAATGACTAGAAATTGAAGTACTCTTGCCTACAATTGTACAATAAAATGGAAGAATATATGCTAGACTAGAATCTGCACGCGGCATCGCCCACGTGAAACCCACTAACGCATCCTAACTAATACTATAATTGCCAATATGAGTTTGTTTGTTACGCCTCACGCCTCAACTACTCGACCAATCATCGTGAAATTTCGTATACACGTTGTCAGGGCCACAGAAAAGGACATAGAGTACCTATCATCCAGGAAAAGTTATAATAATAATAATAACTAGCGATCGCCTATTGTTCGAAATTCAACCAAAGTTTGCCTGTAAGATATTGCTGATATATGTCATTAAATATTGATATATGTAACCATAGTTACGCGCTTCGACTGCGTGTGTCAAATGCATGGTTGTGTGCGTGTAGTGTTTTTTCATTAATTTAATGTATTTCTAATACATATTTTATAAAAATATTAGGATTCGCCCCTCCTTCTCCATGTACACTTTAACTGTGCCAAATTTCATACTCCTCCGTCCGCACAATTTTCGTAAAAAGGTATACAAAGATTTTGCTTCACGTATTAATATATAGATATAAGTAAATATTATAGCGTGATGTTATATAGCCTATAGCCTTCCTCGATAAATGGGCTATCCAACACTAACATAATTTTCAATTCGAGTCAGTAATTCCTGAGATTAGCGCGTTCAACCAAACAAACAATCAAACTCTTCAACTTTATAATATTAGTGTAGATAGATAAATATATAACACTAGCTTTTGCCCGCGGCTTCGCTCGCGTTAATTTAGAATGAGACAATCAATTCGGGTTGTACTCTGCTTGTAATAATATAATTCAATCATGATTCGAAGGACACGTGGCGCCATCTATTATCATAAGAACATTATTATTGTTTTCCTCGGGAACAGTAATTTTTTTCGAGATGAAAGGTAGCCTATGTCCCTTTCTGTACACTTGTCAACGTATATGCAAAATTTCAGGATGATCGGTTCAGTGGTTTAGGCGTGACAAGGTAACAAACAAACAAACAAACTTATTTTCGCTTTTATAATATTAGTTAGGATTATGCTATTCATACAATATTTCTTGCTCATCTAATACGAACTAACATCGTACACTATTTTTCATTACCGGTTTGTTATGCAAATTTTTATTATGCATACATTAAATGCATAAATTAACAGTTTTATGTTGCAACGAACAACATACACATAAAAGTATATATTAATGTCCACGGACGTCCACGAGGTTACATGTTGTTAATAATAAATATTTACAATATTTACCACTATTTATGTTGCGCTAACTATTAACCGCGATTTTGCCCGCGTAGTATTTAACGAAAAAATATATACAAATAAATAAAATTTAAGTGTCTGTTTGTGATGTCAAAATAACAGCTTTTTATCTAAAGCATATGAAAGTATATAAGGTACCTATACGAAAACATCTACTTTTAAAATTTTTGTCTGTCTGTCTGTTTGTTCCGGCTAATCTCCAAAACGGCTAAACCGATTTTGACGGGACTTTCACTGGCAGATAGCTGATGTTATAAGGAGTAACTTACGCTACATTGATTTTAGAAAAAAAGTAGGGTTCCGCGGAGACAAACACTTTTTAGTTAAAATCTACGCGGACGAAGTCACAGGTAACAGCTAGTCTAAAATAAAAGTAGCCTTACTAACTCTTTAACATCAGCTATCTGCCAGTTAAAGTCCCGTCAAAAACGGTCCAGCCGTTTCAGATATTAGCTGAAACAAACAGACTGACAGAAATACTTTTTAGAGTTCGATAAACTCTTATACAACAGCTTTGTTCGTCCGCCTGTCTGTCTGTTATACAACTTTCAACTCAAGATCCGTAAGAGCTAGAGACTCGCGGTCAGCGCCATTCGACTCAGCATAGTCGATACACCCCGAAATGACTATGACCTTGACCTCTGACACGTAATACCGCGTGACCTTTGCATATTACTTGAACCCTTTTGCTCTCTGACGTGTCTGTCTGTAATGTCAAAATAACAGCTTTTTACTAAATGCATATCTAAACTAATATTATAAAGCTGAAGAGTTTGTTTACTTGAACGCGCTAATCTCAGGAACTACTGGTTCGATTTGAAAAATTATTTGTGTTGGATAGCCTATTTATCGAGGAATGCTATAGGCTATATAACATCACGCTACGACCCACGGGGGCGTCGCAGTAACGATAAACGTCGGCGAAAAATGGTGCATCCTACGCAAAAAATAACGATATTTTGAACCCTTTAATAACGCCTAAGAGAGTATCAGGAACTAGCATCCGACCCGTAAGTGAAAACTTATTTAGGCGCGTTGAGCCCTTCTTGGGTGAACAAAAATCATGTAATCGTCACCAAACGCTTTCCATTTTTGAATTATTTTTGGTTTATAATTTGCTTTATAAAGAAGTGTTTATGGTCAAGGATTAAAGTTTTCACTTCTATCGGCAGTCCCCAAAGACTGTCCCAATTTTCTTTTTAATAATTAAAGATAATAAGCAGCGGTATCCTGGTCGGAGACCGTTGGATTGCCACGCAGAGGCCTCAAGATGGATCTCAAAACACGCATCTCTGACTTCGAAGTTACGTGGATATTTATAGGTAGGATAACCTCGCTGATTTCAGTATGAATGGGCGGCTCGACCGGGGAAGGACTCCCCTCTCACAGAATATCGACGTGAAATACCAGTATTCCTACTGTTGTGCTTCGTTCGGTGAGTGTGAGTGCCGGAGGTCCAGTCACGCTCTTTCCCCCTTACTGCTCCTTCTCCTTCCCACTTCGTTTCCTAAAGGGTCGGCAACGCGCAAGTGATGCCTCTGGTGTTGCAGGCGTCTATAGGCTACGGTGACCACTTACCATCAGGTGGGCCGTATGCTTGTTTGCCACCTTAGTTGTATAAAAAAATCATTTAAGCGAGCGGAACCGTGGGCTAAATCTAGTTATTGTATAATTACAACCTAATTCTAGTTTTACTATAACACAGATAAGCGAATAATAAACGAGATAATCTATACAATTATGGTGTAGTTAAAAAGATAATTACTTGTGTGTTTAACTAGCGGTTAAGTACTATTGGATCATCTTTAAAACCTTGGATTTCTCTTTTCGTTCAAACTACATCAGACTAACTCAATAGCGATAAAATCGCGGTCTGGCTTACTAAATAATAAAGCCAAAATATAAAATCCGTACTATGAAATGATTGCATTCAGAAAAGCATCAAGAACCAAGGTCTTCTTTTTTTCAGCTTTATAATATTATATATCATTTATTTCGGGCTGCATAGGCCCATAGATAAATACCTTAACCTAAATTTACATAATTACAAAATTTTATAATACATACACACAGTACCATCTAGCCCAAACTAAGCAGAGCTTGTACTATGGGTACTAGACAATGGATAAACATACATATTATACCTACATAGAAACATTGACGCATAGACAAATACCTTATAGACTAACATATATATACATGTACATATATGACAATTGATAACAGTAAAGTTAGATCACAAAGGAGACCGACCACCTTGTATGGGATCCTGGCTTGGGCGTGAACAATTTTATATTGTAATAACAATATTAATTTTGAGTAGCCTAAATTAAGTAGAAAACATTATTCTTTGAAGTTTAGTATCAAGTTCGTTAAATAATAAAATAAAACACATTGTTTAAAATAAATATTTATTTTCATGTGTCACCATCACCTTCAGAAGTTATTAAAATATTTTCCAAAAACTGGGCTGGTGAAGTGACATTTTCATATCTTGCCCAGCTTAGGTACCATATTACAGACATTATGTGAGCACAGCAACCAACAGTCCTTCGGCCGACTATGCAGTTGCAGTAATACTGCCTTATTGCTTCCAGGCTGTGTGCTTTATTTTGATATAATATATAAATAAAATAAGTCAATTTCATACTACTGGATGGTAACCAATATTTTTTATATATTAAAACAAAACTTTTAATATTTTACTTTGTTTATAAAACGATTGTTCACGTGCAAGCCGAATATGGACGGTCTCCTTTGCAATTATAATCTTTCGGGATTCGAACTCATAAATCTCGACGCAGTGGCTGTGTCGAGGTAACCACTTGACTCACTACTCCATCTGTGCAATCTCGCAGTATATCAAAACATAATAGACAGTATAGTTGAGTAGTAGAGCCTCGCTGAATTCAGCATGAATGGTCGGCTCGACCGGGGAAGGACTACCCTCTCACAGAATATCGACGTGAAATAACAGTATTCCTACTGCTGTGTTTCGTTCGGTGAGTGAGAGTACCGGAGGCCCAATCACCCCCTTTCCCTCATCCCGCTCCCTTTCCTAAAGGGTCGGCAACGTGAATGCAAAGCAAGTGATGCCTCTGGTGTCGCAGGCGTCCATAGGCTACGGTGACCACATACCATCAGGTGGGCCGTATGCTTGTTTGCCACCTTAGTTGTATAAAAAAAAAAAAAATATACAGGCCAAAATAAGTCCTTCCTTTTTTAAAATCGGTTTAGAAGTTAAGGTAACTGGTTACTATTAGTCGGCCATCTTGGTTTCCGTTGGTATGAAAAACATACCTTGTTGACTTGTGAAAGTGATACCTACTCAAGTAGTTTTCACAACATCGCGGTTCATAAATGTTATTAGATAACGGTGACGTCACACGGATTGCGCGTAAATATGCGCTTGCGCGTGTGTACAGTCAGCGACGTATATAGCTAAACAGTACAGGGCAGAGTAAAATTTGACGGCTGGAGTAATGGTTTAGTGGTCGTCTGGCCATTGTCATTGCGCTGGGTGTTGGGGGTTTGTTTGACAAAAATCTGAGTGATCCTCAAATAGTTCTATCTTGTTGTTTGTATTTGTTTGTATGTTAAGTTCTCCGCTATACAGGAATCGTAAAAAGTAATCTATATCTATACTAATATTATAAAGCTGAAGAGTTTGTTTGTTTGTTTGATTGTTTGTTTGTTTGTTTGCTTGAACGCGCTAATCTCAGGAACTACTGGTCCGATTTGAAAATTCTTTCAGTGTTAGATAGCCCATTTATCGAGGAAGGCTATAGGCTATATATCATCACGCTAAGATCAATAGGAGCTTAGCACCAATGAAGAATGTTTCAAAATCGGAGGGAATTTTTTCCTTTTGAGAGCTTTCGCTGCGTGCGCTGCGTAAACAGTTAAAGTTTCGCAAAAATCATGTATAACAGAATTGTTCCCCTTTAAAAGTTCTAAAAAAAAGTCCGCGACTGCATATGTCTATCTTTTAAGGTTGGCTCACTATAACCATTTTTATGCTAACCAAATTTGTTCTAAAATAATGCATTATTTGCGAAGGTATTATTATAAACATGATATTAATCCTTATCCAACTAAATACGTTATTCATCACAAGTATTTAATTTAAAATAAAATTGCCCTTTACATCATTCGATTTCAATGAATATCTTAGGAGATATCGCAGTTTTAAAATAACATTGCAGCAAAATAATTACCCATTACAGACATAGTACAAACGATGTTTCTCCTGGTTTATTCTGCGTGATTACTACTGGTTCGATTTGAAAAAATTCTTTTAGTGTTGGATAGCCTATTTATCGAGGAAGGCTATAGGCTATATAACATCACGCTACGACCCACGGGGGCGGCGCAGTAACGATAAACGCGGGTGAAACCGCGGAAACATCTAGTTAATATTATAAAGCTGAAGAGTTTGTTTGAACGCGCTAATCTCAGGAACTACTGGTTCGATTTGAAAAATTATTTTAGTGTTGGATAGCTTATTTATCAAGGAAGGCTATAAACTATATAACATCACGCTACGATTCACGCGGGCGGCGCAGTAATGATAAACACAGGTGTAACCGCAGGAACATCTAGTATTATAATAATATTCTATCACATACACACAACACCATCTAGCCCAAACTAAGCAGAGCTTGTACTATGGATACTAGACAACGGGTAAACATACATATATATACCTTTTTTTAAATACATAGGTACATATTATACATAGCTGGTTTGGACATGTAGAAAGAATGGACGAGGAAAGGCTGACTAAGAAAGTTTATAAGGCTAGTGCGAATGGAACAGTCACAAGAGGAAAACCTAGGCGAACGTTTCTCGATCAGATCGGAGGCGTTCTGGACAAAGGCCAGGTTAAGAGCTCCTTGAACCAACGGGCGTGTATGAGGAATGTGATGAAAGTGAATGAAGCCAGAGAAGTGTGTCAGGATCGTAGCAAATGGAAATCCGTAGTCCCTGTCTACCCCTCTGGGAAACAGGCGTGATTCTATGTATGTATGTATGTATACATAGAAGCACCCAGACCAAGACAAACATCCATCAAATAGTTACAATAACCAAACTCTAAAATAGAAAGAAGGAATTGTTAAAATCTACTCAAAAATAAATAAGATACAACCGTTTCAAATCTGTTAGTAGGGGTAATTGTCAAATGACAGAAAGGATGCACGATACGAACTGTGACGTAACCGCTATCTAACTACAGCTGTGCAAGGGAGATAGCGACATATACCTGCTACAATCCCACTATTTCTAATATCCAAGTTTAAAATATTAATAACTTCCTTATTTTGATTGACAATTATCGCCTGTTCCGTGCCTCGGAAAGCACGTTAAGCCGTCGGTCCCGGCTGCCCCTCTGCTTTTCTGTACCCCTGACAACGTGTATGCCAAATTTCACGCTGATCAGTCAAGTAGTTAAGGCGTGAAAGTGTAACAAACGAACAAACTTACATTCGCATTTATAATATTAGTAAACGTACTATGATAAGATTAACCTCAATACATATAATCAAATCGTTAACAAGATAACGTATGTTTGTTTGTGCATTTGTCGCGCTAATCGCCGTAATGAATGAACTAATTTAAATGTGGTTCTCACGTTAAGATAAGCTTAGTAAGTATAAAATAATGCGTTAATTTCACTTAAATTGATTGACAAATTAAATTTAGAAATCATTTACTTCTCAAAGACTTACAATCACTTTTAAAAATACAAGCATAATCCTTACTAAAATTACAAACTAGATGTTCCCGCGGTTTCACCCGCGTTTATCGTTACTGCGCCGCCCCCGTGGGTCGTAGCGTGATGTTAATATAGCCTATAGCCTTCCTCGATAAATAGGCTATCCAACACTAAAATAATTTTTCAAATAGAACCAGTAGTTCCTGAGATTAGCACGTTCAAACAAACAAACTCTTCAGCTTTATAATATTAAAGTATAGATTATAAAGCTGAAAAATTTGTTTGTTTGTTTGGTTGAACACGCTAATCTCAGGAAGTACAGGATCGAATTGAAAAATTCTCTTAATGTGGAATAGCCCATTTATCGAGCAAGGCTATAAGCTATATAAAATCACGCTCCGACAATGAAAAATGTTGCAAAACGGGGAAATTCTCTTATGTGAAGCAGACAAAGTTGCGCGGATCAACTAGTCAGTAAAGAAACATTGTTTTCTAAACTAACCTTTCACAAAAGTCATAAAAATATATGATTATTGTTCTGTTTGTTCACTCATTCGTAAACGAAACCATAAACACATATTTTCACTATCGAATAGAAACTTATTAGTGAAAGTTTTGTCTATGGACAAAACACATCATAGACACACATCTATATTTTTATGCAACTACGGTAGCAAACTAACATACGGCCCACCTGATGGTAAGTGGTCACCGTAGCCTGATGCCTGCAACACCAGAGGCATCACTTGCGCGATGCCGACCCTTTAGGAAAGGAAGTGGGAAGGAGAAGGAGCGGGAAGGGGGAAAGAAGGTGATTCGATTCCCGAAAGGGTAGGCATATGACCATTTTTCTTTGCACGGATGGCGTAGTGGTTTAAGTGGTGGCCTCGCCGCTGCGCCGAGTGTTGTAAGTTCGAATCCCACACGGGACAAAACTGTGTGATCCACAAATGGTTGTTCAGAGTCTGTGTGTTCTTTGTGTCCGTTGTTTTTTATAATATTCATAACTAGCTGAGTCGCGCAACTTCGTCTGCTTCACATAAGAGAATTTTCCTAGTTTTCGCAATATTTTTCATTTATGCTCCGCTCCTATTGGTCGTAGCGTGATGTTATATAGCCTATAGCCTTCCTCTATAAATGGGCTATCCAACACTGCAATATTTTTCTAATTTTTACCCGTAGTTCCTTAGATTAGCGCGTTCAACCAAACACACAAAATGTGAGTGAAGTAGGCGCGTGAGCGCCCCCGCCTTTTTATAAATGCAGCGGATGGCCGTTTCGCGCGTTAAACAAAAATCAACCGTATAGCCGTACCCATACTGGCGCGGCGATATTTGGAAGTTTTATTTCATCTATATCCTGTGTGTTTATAAACCGATTTCTATGATTTTTTTTTTCATAAAATAGATATTAAAGTGTACTTTTTGAATATGGGAGTTTGATAAAGATATATCTATGTGAAATACAATATATTTATGTATTTAATACACTTCGAAGAAATGTCTAACGATTAAACACGTTATTATGGCTAATTTATAAAAGATAGATATATTTATACTATTGAGGACTTTTTTGTAGATCTTTTGAAGACCATCATCTTTGTAATACATACTTTTGGTGTATGATCAACGTATGCGAGGATAAGAGCTCGAAAGCGCATTTTCGTCCGACTTGCTTCAAATTTATCGTCACTGCTCAGCTCCTATGTGTCTTAGCGTTATGTTATATAGCCTATAACCTGCCCAGGAGTATGGACTACAATCGTACCAAGTTGGGTTAAAATCCCTTCAGTAGTTTTTGACCCATGCGTGCATATACAGACAGACAGACAGACAAAAAATTTACTGATTGCATTTTTGACATCAGTATTGATCACCATTCATCCTCCAATATTAATTTTGAATATATATTCACTGTACAGAATTGACCTCTCTACAGTTTTATTATAAGTATAGAAGATATTATAATCTACACTAATGTTATAAAGCTGAAGAGTTTGTTTGTTTGTTTGAACGCGCTAATCTCAGGAACTACTGGTTCATATTGAAAAATTCTTTTAGTGTTGGATAGCCTATTTATCGAGGAAGGCTATAGGGTACATAACATCACGCTATGACCCACGGGGGCGGCGCGGTAACTATAAACGCGGGTGAAACCGCGGGCACATCTAGTATTAGTACCTATAGATTTCTTAGCGGTATTAAATATACTTAACGACCTATTCTCATACCTACAAAATATACATAAAAAAATCATAAAAATCGGTCGAGCCGTTTCGTAGGAGTGCGATCACAAATACCGTGACAAGAGATTTTTAAATACATATATAGATTTTACATATTATTTTCCATAGAATATTTGTGTCAAATATTATCTGTTCGTAGGTAAAATGACTCGTTACAGAAATGTATGAATAAACTTCCATGGAGCGCGATCGCTAAATACTATTAATTTGTAAAGGATAATTATTACATGAATACAAAGAGCAGCGATAGCTCAGTGGGGAGACCAACAAACTGCAATGCAGAGGGTCTCGGGTTCGAACCCACGTCGCGCACCTCTGACTTTCGGAAGTTATATGACTTTTCGAAATTATGTGCGTATTGATTGACAATTATCGCCTGCTCCGTGTCTCGGAGAGCACGTTAAGCCGTCTATCCCGGCTGCCATGAACATCTAGGGCAGTCGTTATTGGGAAGTCAGTGCCCTCTAATATCCAGACACTGGTCTAGCTTTAGGGTATCGTTAGCCTTCGGCTTCGGTTTGCGGAGGTCAGATGGCAGTCGCTCCGTGTAAAAACTGATATCCTGTCAAATCCGGTTAGACTAGAAAGCCGACCCCAAGTGACTTGGGAATAATAAAGGCTAGGGAGAAGAAATTATATGAACTAGCGGTCGCCTAGTGCTCGAAATTCGACCAAAGTTTGCCTGTAAGATATTGCTGATATATGTCATTATATATTGATATGTGTAACCATACTTACGCGCTTCGACTACGTGTGTCAAATGCATGGTTGTGTGCGTGTAGTGTTTTTTCATTAATTTAATGTATTTCTAATGCATATTTTATATAAATATTAGGATTCGCCCCACCTTCTCCATATAAACTTTAACTGTGCCAAATTTCGTACTCCTCCGTCCGCGCAATTTTCGTAAAAAGGGATCCAAAGTTTTTGCTTCACGTATTAATATATAGATACAAAGTGTACCTACTTATTTATTACGAAACTAGCTGTCCTTCGCGGTTTCACACACTTTTATGATTAATGGCTTGTATTACCCGCGGATTTTACCATGGCGGTTAATATTCTAAATATGATTTTTTTTGCTTGGGCGATTGCATTGCCAGATTCCTCTCCGTGGGCCGACGGAGAGGTTATGTCGGACTCACCGGGGCAAAGATGGCGACATACTGATAATACCGACTAAACCCACCACGGTGTTCCTGGACATAACCAGAGACGGCCGCGCTAATTATTTTCACATGCAATAGCGGCTCCGCCGAGGTGTGAACTGTGAAACGACAGGCCCCGACACGAAACTACCCTACCCAAAAATACATACATACGCCTGTTTCCCAGAGGGGTAGGCAGAGATTACGGATTTCCATTTGCTACGATCCTGACACACTTCTCTGGCTTCATTCACTTTCATCACATTCCTCATACACGCCCCTCGGTTTAAGGAGCTCTTAACGTGGCCTTTGTCCAGAACGCCTCCGATCTGATCGAGAAACGTTCGCCTAGGTTTTGCTCTTGCGACTGTTCCATTCACACTAGCCTTATAAACTTTCTTAGTCAGTCTTTCCTCGTCCATTCTTTCTACATGTCCAAACCAGCTTAACATACTCTTTTCTATTCTTGTCACTATATCCACTTTCATGTCGCATCTCTCTAATCACACTATTCCTTGTTCTATCTTTCAGAGCCACACCACATATGCTTCTCAACGCTCTCATTTCTACAGCATTTATTCTGCTCTCATGCTTCTTTTGCCATGCCTAACTTTCACTTCCATACATAAGTGTGGGCACTAATAGTCCTCTATGAACAGCCAATCGTTCCTTTTCGCATACATTTCGACTGTTCATAAAAGCGCGTTTTATAAAACTGTTTTTTTTTTTAACGTCAGCGGAATGCCTTTACTCACCGTCCGCGCCCGGGCTGGGCGTGGTTGTGGTGGGACTCGAGCCAGAGAGGCCGGCCCCAAGCCCACTAAATCCCTGACGACGTTACCCGGTACTTAGTGTCGGTGCCACGGGTTTCGCGCTAGCATTCACCGCGACGCGTTCTATAATACTAACCTAACCTATATTTACACAAGTGAAGCCGCGGGCGAATACTAATATTTTTATTCAATACAGACACCTCATACATTAAGGATATAATGCATTATATCCTTATTTATGAGTAGAATGTATGAGATGAGATCACACCGTGACTCATCATTCATAACAAAAGATCTACCTAGACCAAACATTTCAATGAAATGCTAATGTTTTGCATTCTTCAACATACTATCGACTCCAGCGACGGATGACCACTCCTAAGGTTAAAATCGCATAGCAAGCCAACACTTGGTACCCGTACCTGTGACACGCCCCTTTCTTTGTTTGGTTTTTTTACACTTTACATTTGTTTACTGATTAGGCGATACGAACTCAACTGATCAACATGTGCAAGCGAAAATTTTTCTGAAATGGTCATCCGTCGCTCAAGCCGATAGTACATAGACTGCAATTTATTTCTTCGAAAGGGTAAGCTGAGCTGTAGTACACACATTTAGTTCTCACGTATTACGAAGAGGTTCCGTTCTTTTCGGATAATGTTTATCCCTAATATACTCGTACTTTGGCATAACTATTACAGCATAATTTTTTGTAGTGAAAACTTCTTTAGGCGTATTGAGCACTTCTTGGGTGAACAAAAATCATAGAACTCGCGTCATCGTCACGCTTCCAGGCTTTCCATTTTTGAATATTAACAATATCTCAGAAATGGTGCGTCCTACACAAAAAATATTTGGGCTAGATAGTGTTGTGAGTATGTGATAGAATATTATTATTATTTATTTTCCTTAAATATCACCTATGTACAAGCATCGACCGGTTACAATTTTGACATACTAGATGTTCCTGCGGTTTCACCCGCGTTTATCATTACTGTGACGCCCCCGTAGGTCGTAGCGTGATGTTATATAGCCTATAGCCTTCGTCAATAAATAGGCTATCCAAAACTAAAATATTTTTTTAATTCAGTCAATAGTTCCTGAGATTAGCGCGTTCAAACAAACAAACAAACTCTTCAGCTTTAAAATCATAATATACAGGTTGTGTCGTAAATAGTGGTCCAGAGTAAAGGAGTCGATACACTGTATTCTTATGTATCACATACCGAAATTTTAACCATTTTTTTTATGCCCCTAAAGTCATATGATTTGCTGAAGATGAGTATTGAAATTGGAAACAGATTAATTTCTTTAAGTACCTTTGACTTTAAAACATAAAAAAGGGTTTGGATATGATAGTACACATATTCAAGAGTAATAATAAAAAAACAGAATTAAAAAATATTGATATTTGTTGAAATGACAGCCAAATTCGTGAAGCAAAGTGCAGAAATTTTAAAAAAGAACTTGTTATTCTTTGTTAGGAGACCCTATACATAAGAATACAGTGTATCGACTCCTTTACTCTGGACCACTATTTACGACATACCCTGTATATAAATTACGTGTCACGTTGTTTGTCCGCTATGTACTCCTAAACTACTGAACCGATTTCGATCAAACTTAGTAACCATCTGTAATTTGGTCCAACTTAAAAAAACGGGCTAAAATTATCTAATGTGAAGCAGACGAAGTTGCGCGGGACAGCTAGTATTAGTATAGATTTACATACATACATACATAGATTCAACCTGTTTCCCAGAGGGGTAGGCAGAGACTACGGATTTCCATTTGCTACGATCCTGACACACTTCTCTGGCTTCATTCACTTTCATCACATTCCTCATACACGCCCGTCGGTTCAAGGAGCTCTTAACCTGGCCTTTGTCCAGAACGCCTCCGATCTGATCGAGAAACGTTCGCCTAGGTTTTTTTTAGTATAGATTTAAATATGGTTTACCTATATTACACAATTTCTATAGAAATAATTGTTTTCATAATATGACGTAGGTAGTTCTAACGGCATTAAAACATGTACTATGCTATACAATACATGTTGGACAGTGAATGTCGAATATAAAGATAATAAAAAAACAATGCACTGAGGAATGCAGTAGATGGCATATGAGGCTAGACTGGGTTTGTGATCAGGGGGCCAATCTATACATACTAATATTATAAAGCTGAAGAGTTTGTTTTTTTGAACGCGCTAATCTCAGGAACTACTGGTTCGATTTAAAAAAATCTTTTAGTGTTGGATAGCCTATTTATCGAGGAAAGCTATGGACTATATAGCATCACACTACGACCCACGCGGGCGGCGCAGTAACGATAAACGCGGGTGAAACCACGGGAACATCTAGTGCTGTATATAATAATATCAGCCCTGTATAAACTGTTCCACTGCTGGACACGGGCCTCTTCTCACTGTGAAAAGGGTTAGCCTTCCACCACGCTGGTCCACTGCAGGTTGGCAGACTTCACATATCTTCGAGAACATTATATAGAACTGTCAGATATGTATTTCCGGCTTAGTAGTCGTTTCGCAAAAATCGTGCGACAAGACACTTTTTTTTATAATAATATTTTTTTTGTAGTCGTTTCGCGTAAATAGAAT
The DNA here is from genome assembly GCA_963564715.1 of Catocala sponsa. NCBI lineage: Eukaryota > Metazoa > Arthropoda > Insecta > Lepidoptera > Erebidae > Catocala > Catocala sponsa. The sequence continues at coordinate 5,827,797 of OY751356.1, read as the reverse complement.
ATATTTTCGTGCGAATCGTTCCCGTCTGAAAATGCAGGCACATGGAATGTTCTTATGGAGAGAAAAACATAAAAATTGCGTGGAAAATAGTAAAAACAACACTTTTCTTGTCCCAATACAAATCTCCCGAGTAATTTAGAACAACCGTACCTAGCTGTCAAACATTTGACGTCAATCAAAACCAAACAAAGGCGCGCTAAGATTATTTTTGGTATGCATTCAAGTTGATTAGTCTCTCATCTTCTCCCTAGCCTTTATTATTCCCAAGTCACTTAGGGTCGGCTTTTCTAGCCTAACCGGATTTGACTGATATCAGTTTTTACACGGAGCGACTACCACCTGACCTCTGCAACCCGAAGGCTAATGATACCCTAAGGCTAGACCAGTGTCAGGATATTAGAGGGCACTGACGTCCCAATAACGACTGCCATAGATGTTCATGGCAGCCGGGACCGACGGCTTAACGTGCTCTCCGAGGCACGGCTGTATGGGATATTATGTAATCTATGCCTGCCCAAAAGAAAAAAAATATTACTGTCATTCGCCATTAATTCTCCTGTGCGTAGCATTTTCATGGTTATTTTTTAAATTTTCACTTCTCTCGAAAACCAATTGTGTGTTTATTTGTTCAGTGTGATTACATTTAGACTCATGCCGCCAATACGTAGGCGCAGCAATTTGGGTCGAAGAACTGGAAATGCTACAAACCAAGCAAATTTTCAATCTAATCGGACGCCACAACAACGTGAAGAGCGAAATGAAGTTGAAAGGATTAAGATATTACAATCACGTGTAACGTTTGTAATACTAGTTCACGTATAATAAGACTGCGTCAGGATATTTCTGTATTTCACAATATTTTTATTTCACTTTCAATTTGTACAAATACATCACTTTGGTAATCTACCTTATTTACAGTTTGTTTGCATTATAACACTTTTCACACTTAATGAAAACACTGTTCTCTAGGTTGTTATCGACCTGAGCTCAAAAATAAGAATCCCCTATAATGCAGAGGTTCGTTGTTTTTATAACGTATCGATAGTGTTTCCAGTGCTTTTATTTTATTCTACTATTTTAATTGAGGTAAAATAAATTAAAACCTTACACGTTAAAAGTAATGTTTAACATGTTATGTCTAATGTGTAATAGTATAATTGCTGAGTATTGGTACGATTCTCATTTTATTTATTATTTTCTTTTCTTTATGTGTTATCCGCAATTTGGGTTAAAAAAATAATTTATATGTATAGATAATTCACGTTCATAACGTCATTTTGGCGTTAGCAACACAGTCCATTGTGATCATGTAGTGTACGCATAGTTAGGAACTTAGTTTAGAACATGTCTTATCTTATCTTATGCGGGGGCCAGTCAGTGCAGACCGGCGACACTTCGACCCAGTGGGATCTTTTGTGTCGAGACTCTCCCAATAACGACTGCCATAGATGTTCATGGCAGCCGGGACCGACGGCTTAACGTGCTTTCCGAGGCACGAGCAGGCGATAATTGTCAATTAATACGCACATAATTTCGAAAAGTCATATAACTTCCGAAAGTCAGAGGTGCGCGACATGGGTTCGAACCTGAGACCCTCTGCATTGCAGTCTGTTGGTCTCCCCACTGAGCTATCGCTGCTCTAGTTTAGAACATAACTGTAATATGTATTTATTTTCAAACCTACTTGTACTTTGTTCTGTTTTATGTACCTAAAAATAAATAAACAAATAACGCGTCGTCTTTAAACTGCTTTCAGTGTTTCACGAGCGGCTTTCAGTTACGATGTTTCAATTGACTACAGTTCCTGCCAATGCGTTGCTATTGGAGCTATGAACTCAGTTTGCCCATATTTTAAGGCTTTGAAATACAAAAATGAAGCAAATGGATTATGTTGCGCAAATGGCAAAGTGGTGCATTTTAAGTTTTAGAAATTGAAGTCGGTTTTCTTTTTGACGTGACAACGTCTAATAAATCGATGAACGCCGGCTGCACGCACGAAAAAGGATGACTCATTGTCCCGTTACGACCATTGTCCCGTTACGCTCATTGTCCCGTTACGCTCATTGTAACGTTACGGGAAAGAAATTTTGTTATGACGTTATCACGTTAAACTATCGTCCGTAAACCGAATTTACAGACAACCAATCTTTTGTTAAAATTTTGTTTATTTCTCGGTATTTAGTGAACCTTGCCAAAAATTAGAACATCATCAATGTAGCCAAATACGCTACTATTAAGGATAACTCGAAAACGAATGGTCAAATCTTGATCAAAATTAAATGGGACCACATGGGAAGCACCAGCTTTCAAATAAAAAAATAATCATCAAAATCGGTTCACCCAGTCGAAAGTAATGAGGTAACAAACATAAAAAAGAAAAAAAACGAAAATACAGTCGAATTTATTACCTCCTCCTTTTTTTGAAGTCGGTTAAAAATTAAGCAAATGTATTGTGTTGCGCAAATGGCAAAGTGAAATTAGTGCTATTGGTTCCACCATCAGAGCCATCGTATACAAACATTGTTTTCTATAATTAGATCGACATACTTCCCGTCAAAACCAATTGATTTATGAATCAAATACAAAGGTGATAATTATGTGTGACGAGAGGGTAGAATAAAAAAAATTTAAAATGAAAAAAAATTAACATAATATATTACTCAAATCACGATTTTCTATTAAGATAATATTAAGATAATATAATACATACTATATCCATTTTACAACGAACCGATAAAATCATTAATAATATAACTACATATGGCGTAGTGGTTAGTGTAACCGACTGCCACGCCTGAGGTCGCGGGTTCGATGCCCGCACAAGTTAAACATTTGTGTGCATGAACAAAAGACACAGGGTATCTTTTGATCAAGAAAAAGTACTTTTCCCGAGAGACAGAAATGTATTGATAAACTGAATTAACGCGAGCGAAGCCGCCGGCAAAATCTAGCAATATCATAAAAACAAAGAGTGAACCTTGCGTCATAAGCATAACTAATATTATAATTAGGAAACATTAGATTTTTATTTGTTTGTAGGGATTTAACTCAAAAAGTAAACAATCGATTTTAAAAATTATTTCGCCATTAGAAAGCTCTTTCGGTACTACGGTAGGTAAGTACTTTCTGAAAAACGTTCCAGCCCACACTCGGGTCAAAATCGAGTTATTATTAGCAAATTAGTCACGGGGTCACTATTTACTAGCTGGAGCAATGTGGTAGCTCTACTATCACTCTAAATATGAAATCATGACTTAGTAGCCCAACCCACATGTATGAAGAAGCAATACGGGATTGAACTTCAATCACGATTATATCAAATGTTAACTTTGTGGGTTGGAACGTTTTTCAGAAAGTACGTCCAATCATTGAGTAACATAGACAAAACTTTTTTTTTTAATTAATGCTTTTATTAACATATCCTTTTTCTTACGTGGGGCAATGCATTGACGCACTCGGGGAAAGATGGCGACATCCCGGTCATACCGGTGTTCTTCAACATAACATTAGAAAGCTATATTATCACTGAGTAACATAATCTTTCTTTGACGCATACCGCCCCGCGGGGCGAAGGAGAGGTTATGTCGGGCTCACCGTGGAAAAGATACCCCGGTAATACCGACTAAACCTATCACGGTGTTCCTCGACATAACCATAGACGGCGAGGCCGCGCGAATCGCTTTTACATGCAATCGCGACCGCGCCGTGGTTTCAGCCCGCCGCCAGGGTGGCTAGAGGTCATCTCGCGCTCTCCGGCGCCCGGTTCTGCGGTTGGGGAGAGGGTGTAAGCACTCCCTCTCCCGCTCCGCCGCCTCCTTAATGGAAATTACTTCCTCAGAGAATGAGGCGACGGCGTTCCATTCCACGATCTCTCACTCCGGACCATGAACTGAACCACGGCCGGGAGTGAGAGGACAACCAGTCCGACTGCCGCGATCAACTCACGGCGCTGCGATGCCCAGGCGGGGCAATCCGCCAGTGTGCAGCGCCGTGTCCACGACAACATCGCGGCAGTCGCCGCTTCGATGACATCCGGGCGTCGCCTGCCGGCCTATGCGACACAGGAACTGGCCAAAACAACCGTGGCCAGTCATCACTTGTGTCAGCCGGAAGGTGAGAGCGCGAAGCCGCCTCTCCAGCCTCTCCTCAAAAACGGGTCTTACCGCCACGATCGTGGCGTGCCCGAACATAAACTAACCTACTTCTACGCGAGCAAAGCCGCAGGCAAAAGCTAGTCGTTTGTATATAGGTATATGAAGGGTAATCTCCAAAACCTGTATAACAGAATATTATATTTATAAGCCAATTAAATAATTATCTTAACAAATACACAATGATAGCTTCGCCTATCGACAGATAGCGATATTGATTCTCGATAACACAAGCTATTGAGTGTATTGTCTGTTCCACTGATTTATCGACAATTCTATCTGTTTATTGTATTTTTATCTATAGATATATCTAATTGTATTGGCAATCGAAATAAAGATATTATAATATGATAAGTACTGTAATTGAACAAAATGGATCATTTATTATCCAACAAATGTTTTGGATGATTATTTTCAACCGAATTCAAAAATCGGAGGAGGTTCTCATTCGGCTGTATGGTCGTTTGGTATATTTGTTTCGTAATTTATTTATTTATCTATTTATTACATATTTTTATTTTTTTACATTACATTCTAACTTCCTAACTTAATATTATAAAAGCGAAAATGAGTTTGTTTGTTTGTTACCTTTTCACGCCTAAACCACTGAACCGATCATCCTGAAATTTTGCATATACTTTAACAGGTGTACAGAAACGGACATAGGCTACCTTTCATCCTGAAAAAAATACTGTGACCGAGGAAAACAATAATAACGTTCTTATGATAATAGATGGCGCCACGTGTCTTTAGAATCATGATTGAATTATATTATTACAAGCAGAGTACAACCCGAATTGATTGTCAAATTCTAAATTAACGCGAGCGGAGCCGCGATGAGCTGAAACAAACAGCGGGCCCCAATTGGAGGAGAGTGGCTCGTGACAGAAACCAGTGGAAAGAGCTAGAGGAGGCCTCTGCCAAAAGGCACACTGAATTGAGAGACATGCTATAAACAACAAGAGAAACAGAAACAATTCAGAATAAAAGGACATTATTATTATATTACCTATTATCTAGTAATTTACAATGGAAAAACCGTATGACATGGCGTCCGTATCATACAGTATTTTTCCATTGTATGGAAATCATTGCATGTCAAGCTATAACGGAATAACAGTGTTATATAATCTACATACATTTCTCACGCATCTATCGTCCCAGAAGGGCTAAGCCGAGATAAATTTAGACTCACATTTCAACAACTATGCTTTAAGGCAAGGCTTCCCAAACTTATGTTTACTGTGACGCCCTTGGAAAGGGGAATGCCTATTCTCCATTTTCTTTTTTTTTTACTTTGCTCGTCAAAATGACCACAATCCACCTGATGGTAAGCAGTCATGTGCTCTAAGAGCAGTGGCCTCCACACTGCCCTCATAGCAGCTGAGGCGATGTTGAGGTCTCTACTTTGACGGCCTGAGAAGGTGCTTTTTCACGCCCCGCTTAAAGGTCCCAGGATTGAAGGAAGAAGGGAACACGTGCCTTGGCAGAGAATTCCATGCCTTGGTCGTTCGGCAGAGGTATGAGGACCCAAACTTGTTGGTACGCGCTCTAATCGACTCTACCATGCAAGGATGGCATCTGAGCCCAGCACGCGTTGTTCTGGATAGGAAAGGGGAGGGCGGGATAAGGTGGAATAACTCTTCAGAGCAGTCCCCGTGGTATATTCTGTAGAAACATGCCAATGAGGCAATGTCCCTACGGAGTTGCAGAGGTTCCAGTGAACTCGTGACCTCTGGATCTCCGATAATACGGACAGCCCGCCGCTGATTCTTCCTTATAAATAAATTATGCAAAATTCAAAACATAGGAACGTGACAGTTTTAAAAAAGATTATTTCTTAATTATTTTTATAGACCAGTTATGATCATATCTAAATCACCGATGATACGGACATAGTGTCCCATAGTGACTCAGGCCAAAGATGGACATCAAAAATTACTGTAAAAATGGAGTGTTTTAAGATTTTAACAATATTACATATCTAAAATATATATTTAAATTGACGCCACTATTTTAGAAATACCTATAAAAAATGTATAGAGTTTATTTTTCTATACGAAAATGTGTCTGGCTGTGAGATAATTCAGAAACATCTCATCGTGGCATACACAATCGCTACGCCATCGAGACAAAACCACAAGGACATGAACAAATATCCCCAATTATGTACCTACACAATTTCCGCTTGTCAACCGTAATGAACGCTAATAGTTGCCATGAACCAATTACTGGCCTTTGGAATCCAACCATAAATAGGATATGTAATAATAATAATAATAAGTACCTCTGGGACAGTCGTTATCTCCTCATGAGACTAACGCGATACCGGAGGGCATAGTATACTAGCTTTTAAACTAACACCTTCGCCTTGTGATATAAAAAAAAATGTATCACCAGGTTAAATAAAAGCGCACAAACCGCAGGGCAGCTTGTGGCGAGCTGAATGTGAGTGGCGACACTGCGATCCTGAATGCCTCAGAGAGTCGGTGAGGGCCTCGTCCCCAGCTTGCCGTTACTGGTTGGCTGGGGTGGAACTTCAAGAGCGCCCGTAGGACTCTCAACTCTGGCTTGCCTTGATCGGCGGTCAGAGGGGGGGGCCGCTAGAGCTACATGCTTGGGGGTGGAAGTGTCATTTTCAAGGGCATAACTACGGGGAAACCCGCTCCGGGTCTCCGTTTTCACGAGACCCGTGATGGTGAAACCGGCGCCGCACCGCTCGACACCCCTAGCCGCTCGCACCGGTGTTGCCTTCTGCTGCTGGCTTGTATGCCTATAGTGGCTATTCAGGGGGCCCATCTAGTGAGTTGGCGAGTCACCGTCTGTCCATTTGATTGATGCTATTAGAGTATTCAGGGCAGACGCCCTTTCATCATCAATAGTTACCAATATACCAGTCCATCAAACACCCATACCCATAGCCCATATATTAGAATCCATACGTAGCAATAGTCCTACGCCTGCTGCGGCTAGTGCCGCTATAGGTGTTCCATCCCACCTTTAATTAAAACTCTCGAAGGGCCTCTTCACGTTGGACCCATGTCTCCGTGTAAGCCTCCCAAAGGGCCGGGTATTTTCCTAACGTATTAGGAATATAGCCGTGAAAGAGAAACAAATAATAATAATATTCTATCACATACACACAACACCATCTAGCCCAAACTAAGCAGAGCTTGTACTATGAATACTAGAGAATAGATAAACATACATATATACTTTTTTTTTGTAAATCTATACATATTATACATAGAAACACCCAGACCAAGACAAACATCAATGTTCGTGCACACAAATGTTTGACTTGTGCGGGAATCGAACCCGCGACGTCAGGCGTGGCAGTCGGTTACACTACGCCATCGTGGCCGTAACTATATATAGTCTCACGACTATTTTTCGAAGGGGTAGCCAGGTGTAGTTAGTAGTGACTTATCGCTTGCTTTAACGGTGAAGGAAAACATCGTGAGGAAACCTGCATGTCTGAGAGTTCTACATAATGTTCTCGAAGATATGTGAAGTCTGCCGACCTGCAGTGGGGCAGCGTGGTGGTCCATGGTCTAACCCTTCTCACGCTGAGAAGAGGCCCGTGCCCAGCAGTGGGACAGTTTAATAAAAGGCTGATATTATATTTTATATTTATACTAGCTTTTGCCCGCGGGTTCGCTCGCGTTAATTTAGAATTTGACAATCAATTCGGGTTGAACACTGCTTGTAATAATAATATAATTCAATCATGATTTCCTCGGGAACAGTAATTTTTTTCGGGATGATAGGTAGCCTATGTCCGTTTCTGTACACCTGACAACATATATGCAAAATTTTAGGATGATCGGTTCAGTGGTTTAGGCGTGAAAAGGTAACAAACAAACAAACAAACTCATTTTAGCTTTTATAATATTAGTTAGGATTAGGACTAGCTGTCCCGACAGACGTTCTCCTGTACAGACGTTCTCCTGTAGGTACACATTTTCACACACGTTATATAATATATATAAATCTTCTGAGCGTGTGTTTGTAATTAAACTCCTCCTAAACGGCTGGACCGATTTTGATGTTTTTTTGTGTGTTCAAGTGGATTCGAGAATGGTTTAGATATGGTTTTTTTTTAAGTGAAATCTTCTTTAGGCGCGTTAAGCACTTCTTGGGTGAACAAAAATCATAGAACTCGCTCGAACTCGAACTCATCGTCACGCTTCCACGCTTTCCATTTTTGAATTATTTTGATATATTAACAATATTTCAGAAATGGTGCGACCTACGCAAAAATAACGAAATTTTGAACGACCCCTTATTAACCGCTAAGAGAGTATCAGGAACTAGCATCCGACACGGCCATTTTTAATTTCTTTTTGGTTTATAAAGAAGTGTTTATGATCAAGGATTGAAGTTTTCATTTCTATCGGCAATCCCCAAAGACAGCCCCAATTTGTTTTGTGTGTACTTGGCCACGTCTATCGGGACAGCTAGTATTGTTTAAATTCTTATCCCTCGAACCTAGCACGAAACAATATGTACTTATGTAATATTTAAAAATAATTACTTTGTTTTTAAAAACATCTGCCATGACAGTTTTTCCTGTTGTGTTGTCAAAACAGGTATAACTTGTTTTAAACACTACCTACTACGTAGAGATGTGGCAAACGATTAGTCTAATAGATTACTTTGAAAAGAGATATAAAATAATTATAATATCAGCCTTGTACGTTAACTGTCCCACTGTTGGGCATGGGCCTCTTCTCAGTGTGGGAAAGGCTAGGCCATAGTCCTCCTAGACTCCACATATCTTCAAGAACATTATGGCGGAATCTCAGATATAATAATAATAATATTCTATCACATACACACAACACCATCTAGCCCAAACTAAGCAGAGCTTGTACTATGGGTACTTGACAATGGATAAACATACATATCGCGGGTTCGATTCCCGCACAAGTCAAACATTTGTGTGCATAAACATGGATGTTTGTCTTGGTCCGGGTGTTTCTATGTATAATATGTATGTACGTACAAAAAAAAAAGTATATATGTATGTTTATCCATTGTCTCGTACCCATAGTACAAGCTCTGCTTAGTTTGGGCTAGATGGTGTTGTGTGTATGTGATAGAATATTATATTATTATTATTATATACACTATTTTTTTGTAAATATATACATATTATATATACAAATACCCAGACCAAGACAAACATCCATGTTCATGCACACAAATGTTTGACTTGTGCGGGCGTCAAACGTGGAACTCAGGCGTGGCAGTCGGTTACAGTAACCACTACGCCGTCGAGGTCGTCGATGCAGGTTTCCTCACGATGTTTTCCTTCACTATTAAAGCGAGCGATAATTAACTATTTAATACGTACACTGATAACTGCACAGATGGCGTAGTGGTTTAAGTGGTCGCCTCGCCACTGCGCCGAGTGTCGTGGGTTCGAATCCCACACGGGACAAAAATTTGTGTGAAGCACATAGTTTTTTTTTTATATGGCAAACAACCATACGGCCCACCTGATGGTAAGTGGTCACCGTAGCCTATGGACGCCTGCGACACCAGAGGCATCACTTGCGCGTTGCCGACCCTTTAGAAAAGGAAGTGGGATGGAAGGAGCGGCAAGGGAGAAAGAGGGTGATTGGGCCTCCGGCGCCCTCACTCACCGAACGAAACACAGCAGTAGGAATACTGGTATTTCACGTCGTTATTCTGTGAGAGGGTAGTCCTTCCCCGGTCGAGCCGGCCCATTCGTGCTGAAATCAGGGAGGCTTCGAGTCTGTGTGTCCGTTGTGTCCGTTGTTTGAATGTTTGTAAAGTCCCCCGCGACACAGGAATTAGTCCTAGTGAGTCGGTTGTCTTTTAAAAAAGAAAAAAATTGACATATCTTCGAAAAGTCAGAGTTTTGTGCGTTGGGATTTAAACTTCTGCGTGATAGTCTAACAGTATCCAACTAGGCTATCGCTACTATAAATAATCATTATTTATAGGGTTCATAGATAGCAGCGATAGCTCTGTGAGGATACCAACAGACTGCAATGCAGAGGGTCTCGGATTCGAACCCACGTCGCGCACCTCTGACTTTCGGAAGTTATATGACTTCGAAATTATGTGCGTATTGATTGACAATTATCGCCTGCTCCTTGCCTCGGAGAGCACGTTAAGCCGTCGGTCCCGGCTGCCATGAACATCTATGGCAGTCGTTATTGGGAAGTCAGTCCCCTCTAATATTCTGACACTGGTTTAGCCTTAGGGTATCGTTAGCCTTCGGGTTGCGGAGGTCAGATGGCAGTCGCTCCGTGTTAAAACTGATATCCAGTCAAATCCGGTTAGACTAGAAAGCTGACCCCAAGTGACTTGGGAATAAAAAAGGCTAGGGAGAAGGAGAAGATTTGTAGGGTTCATAGACCCTTAAATAATGTGAGATAGCCTACTGCTTTGTTGGTACGTTAGTGAAGGACAAATCTATAAATACACTTTCGCATTTGTAATTTCAAGTAATATTAATTATAGGTTTACTCAACACGCATATTACAGCACACGTTGTAGGTATGTGGAGCGTTTTGTACATAAATTTACACTAACTAGCGGTCGCCTAGTGCTCGAAATTCGACCAGTTTGCCTGTAAGATATATGTCATTATATATTGATATATGTAACCATAGTTACGCGCTTCGACTGCGTGTGTCAATTGCATGGTTGTGTGCGTGTAGTGCTTTTTCATTAATTTAATGTATTTTTTCGCATAATTAAAAAAAAATATTAGCATTCGTCACTTCGTCTCTGTATAAACTATAAGTGTGCGAAATTTCATACTCCTCCGTCCGCCCAATTTTCGTAAAAAGGGATCCAAAGTTTTCGCTTCACGTATTAATATATTAGATACTAGATGTGCCCGCGGTTACACTCGCATTTATGGTTACTGCGTCGCCCCCGTGGGTCGTAGCGTGATGTTATATAGCCTATAGCCTTCCTCGATAAATAACTATCCAATACTAAAAGAATTTTCAAATCCAACCAGTAGTTCCTGAGATTAGCGCGTTCAAACAAACAAACAAACTCAGCTTTATAATCTACTAGCTTTTGCCCGCGGCTTCGCTCGCGATAATTTAGAATTTGACAATCAATTCGGGTTAGACTCTGCTTGCAATAATATAATTCAATCACTATTCGAAAGAAACGTGGCGCCATCTATTATCATAAGAACTTTTTTGTTGTTTTCCTCGGCAACAGTAATTTTTTCGCGATGAAAGGTAGCCTATGTCCGTTTCTGTACACCTGAAAACGTACATGCAAAATTTCAGGATGATCGGTTCAGTGGTTTAGGCTTGAAAAGGTAATAAACAAACAAACAAACAAACTCATTTTCGCTTTTATAATATTATATAGTTAGGAAGTTAGGATACTATAATATTATAAAGCTGAAGACTTTGTTCGTTTGGTTGTACGCGCTAATCTTAGGAACTACTGGTTCGGGTTGAAAAATTATTTTAGTGTTGGATTGCCCATTTATCGAGGAAGGCTCTAGGCTTTATAACATCACGCTCCGACCAATAGGAACGGATCATCAATGAAAAATGTTGCAAAAACGGGGAATATTCTGTTATGTGAAGCAGACGAAGTTTCGTGGGTCAGCTAGTACATTATGTACATAATATTTATAGGGTGTTATTTAAATGGTTAGCATAGTATTGGTATTTTGTGAGCAGAAAAATATAATCTGTGAGCAGAAATAGCTAATTGATCAGCAACTCATGGCCAGCAAACTTTCAAGAGATCAAACTAAGTCCTATTTTTGGGTGGATTTAAAAAAGGAACCTAACATAAGCTAACACTTCCGAGACGGAATGCAGTGATTTGAGGCGTATAGATGCTCGTTATGCAGTGCAATATTTGCTGACCAATTAGTATTTTTGATGATCATTATATTAAATCCCTTATTTATATACTATATCTGTACATACTACTAACTACCAGCTAGTCAGTAGTCTCTGTATATGTTAACAACTACTCAATCTCTGGACATATCTTTACTAATACTAACGGTTGCCTACTGGTAAAATTCGACCAAAATTCCTAAGCTTGCTACTTTTGTTTTCTGTTTTTCTCTATTACATATAAATAAGGTATCGGTAACCATAGTTACAAAGAATTGTACGACGTCAGACGAACAATGTCGAAATACTACGAACGCGATTGGACTGCGTGTGTCAAATGCATGGTTGTGTGCGTGTAGTGTTTTTTCATTAATTTAATGTATATTTTATAAAAATAGTATTTGCCCCTCCCTCTCCATATAAACTTTAACTGTGCTAAATTTCATACTCCCCAGTCCGCGCAATTTTCGTAAAAAGGGGTACAAAGGTTTTGCTTCACGTATTAATACGTCTTATAAAGCTGAAGAGTTTGTTTGTTTGAACGCGCTAATCTCAGGAACTACTGGTTCGAATTGAAAAATTATTTAAGTGGTGGATAGCCTATTTATTGAGGAAGGCTATAGGCTATATAACATCACGCTACGACCCACGGGGGCGGCGCAGTAACGATAAACGCGGGTGAAACCGCGGGAACATCTAGTTATAAATACAAATGTAAGTTTGTTTGTTACTCTTTCACGCCTTAACTACTCGACCGACCATTTCGCATACTACGCATACTTTTTCTAGATGACAAGTATGTCATCTAGAAAAAGTATCTACTATTCCAGAAATATAGAAAATTGACATAACCTACATTTAAGCGATTGAAGCCGCGCGTCTAAAATCTAGAAATTAATATATATATTTTTTTACAAAAATTTTTTTTCCTAGATTTTATATACAATTAATTATTGCACAATGCTAGGTACAAAATCTCTGCGGATGGCAATGAATAAGTAATTATTTTCCATACTGTCAAATAGCCCATTAATCTTTACTTAAAATTACAAATTCGAAAGTGTGTTTATCGGTTTGTCCTTCATTTACGCAAGAACGGAGCGATCGTTTGACATGATGTTTCGTAAAGATATAGTTTAGAGACCGGACAGAGACATACGCAACTTATATGCTGGACAATCCAAGGGTTCAGAGGGAGACCTATGTTTCATTAGAAGCTGCGACTAAAAGCTATATCCTTACTACATAATATCATAAATTCGAATGTAACTCTGTCTGTCTGTCTGATACCTTTTCACGGCTAAACCACACAACCGATTTACATAAAATTTGGTACAGATATAGTTTAAAAACTGGAGAAGGACATAGGCTACTTTTTATTGATGTAGCTACCACGCGGGCGGAGCCGCGCGCGAAACTAGTACTAATATATATAAATTAATTAAAAAAAGATCTAGCTATCGACTTTTTATTTCATCTGTCCCAAGGTCTCTGACTTTTCGAAGTCATGTGCGTATTAAATAGTTAATTTAGAGTCCGTTGGATTGCCACGCAGAGGTCTCCAGTCCGTTCTCAAGGCACGCAACTCTGACTTTTCGAAATGTTGTGCTTATTAAATAGATAATTATCACTCACTTTAACGATGAAGGAAAACATCGTGAGGAAATTATCACCGAGTAACATACTTCCTTATCCTTACTAATATTATAAATTCTAAAGTAACTCTGTCTGTCTATCTGTCTGTCTGTTACCTTTTCACGGCTAAACCACTCAACCGATTAAGATGAAATTTGGCACAGATATAGTTTAAAACCTGGTGAAGGACATTGGCTACTTTTTATTGATGTAGATACCACGCGGGCAGAGCCGCGCGCAAACGCTAGTAGACTATATTTTATTTAACTACTGTTTCTAATCTATACTAATATTATAAAGCTGAAGAGTTTGTTTGTTTGTTTGGTTGAACATAATGTAGGGTTGCCAACCCCAAATTTAAAAACCACGATTTGAAGTTGGAAATACCAGGACAATTCAGTTTAAAAACAGGACGCAGTAATAAAGTTGCAATAGTTAAATTAATATGTAATGAAAATAAGTGAAATTAAATTCCACTGTGAATTTAAGCGGGAATAAAGGCGCGCGAATTTTAAAATTTAATAAACAGGACGCTGCTTAAAAACTATTCAGAACGTCCCAGGACACCACAAAAACTAGGACATGTCCTGGGAAAACAGTACGGTTGGCAACTCTAACATAATGTAGGTATATATGTACAAAACGTGCTCCACATACCTGCGCCGCGTGAGCTAATGTGCATGTTGAAACTTCCTGTCATTAACTAATTATATACATAGTTTCACGCCTACATATCCTGAAGGATATGCAGTAGTGTATTAAGGTCCTGCAGACCGAATTTCAGTCATAGCGACCAATCTTAACGGAGCCTGGCCATCGCAGAGATATAATAGTCATCGATCAAATATACCATAGATGCACGATCGTCGCTCGAAAAACGGCCCCAACAAAACTGTGCATAAATCAGTCGTATGCGCTATATTTATGCACCTGTCCCACTCACTCTTGCGTGCGCTGCCCGTAAGCGAGAGCGAATCGACACCACTACTACGGTGGAGACCGTACCATGTACTTAGTACGCTTGCGTATCGCGAGTAACATACTTAGGACGCTTTACATTGACGCGTTTTAACTAAACTATTACAAAATGTTTCTCAGTGGCCGTTCAATGGTTATTCCGGTTTATTTCCTGGAATGCATAATAAATGCAGACACTTATAAGTAATTAGTACTAGTCAGTGCCACATATTGACGCGGTTTTTGTATGAGAATGTGCATCTATGGTATATTTGATCGAAGGTTATAGAGCACAAGTATGTGCGCAAACACAAGTGCACACTCTGTTCCCTAAGTCAAAGTCAAAAATCATTTATTCATTTAGGTCACAAAGTAACACTTATGAACGTCAAAATATATAGGTTAGTGAGTTTACTAAGTTACTGAAGCTACATTTAGGTTAGTTGCTAGGTTCAGGCAAAGGGTTGAGCCTATGAGAAGAAACCTGCAAGAAATTATAAAATTCATTTCATGTCGTCCTCGATGGCGTAGTGGTTAGTGTAACCGACTGCCACGCCTGAGGTCACTGGTTCGATTCTCGATAATGTACCTAAACTATATGCGTAAGCCGCTAGTGCAAATAAGTTATCGTCCATAGTCCGCTCTGCGTCAACTGAACAACAAGAGGTTCGATTCCCGCACAAGTCAAACATTTATGTGCATGAATATGGATATTTGTCTTGGGTGTTTCTATGTATAATATGTATATATTTAAAATAAAAAGTATATATGTATGTTTCTCCGTTGTCTAGTACCCATAGTAGAAGCTCTGCTTAGTTTGGACTAGATGGTGTTGTGTGTATGTGATAGAATATTATTATTATTTGTTTCTCTTTCACGGGTATATTCCTAATACGTTAGGAAAATACCCTGCCGTTTATTATTAACTCACGGCCACTCTTTTAAATGTGTGCGAATCGCACACGGGACAACACTTTGTGTGATCCACAAATGGTTGTCCCGAGTCTGGGAGTCCTTTCGTATCCGTTGTTTGAATGTTTGTAAAGTTCTCCCAAGATTTATTCCTAGAGCGAAAGTTGTCTTTTGAAAATGAAAAAAAAAACACGTTCCATACCTACTATTACAAAACTTTTTGGAAAATTTTGTCTCCCTGAAACCTTGAATTTCTTAGAATATAAGTAGCCTATGTCTCTATCTGCCCGGTCCCGAAAATATATCTTCACGGAAAACCATGTTACCTGATTCTTCAAGTGATAGTTTAGTTTTTTTTTATGGTTTAGGGGGCAAACGAGCAGAGGGATCGCCTGATGGTAAGCGATTACCGCCACCCATGGACACCTGCAACACCAGAGGAGTTACAAGTACTTTGCCGGCATTTTAAAAAGGAGTACGCTCTTTCCTTGAAGTGTTGAAGGTCGTATTGGTCCGGAAATACCGTAGACGACAGCTCATTCCACAGTTTTGTTGTGCGAATTTTTTCCACAGTTTGACATGATTTTTCTGAAATGAATGACAAACCGAGAAACACACTTTAGCATATAATGTACATACATAGATTCACGCCTGTTTCCCAGAGGGGTAGGCAGACTACGGATTTCCATTTGCTACGATCCTGACACATTTCATATCATGTAATTTATGCGAATTGAATATTTAATTATCGCTCGCTTTAGCGGTAAAGGACAACATCGTGAGGAAACCTGCATGTCTGAGAGTTCTACATAATGTTCTCGAAGATATGTGAAGTCTGCCGACCTGCAGTGGGGCAGCGTGGTGGCCTATGGCTTAGGCCGTTCTCAAATTGAGAAGACGCCCGTGCCCAGCAGTGGGACAGTTTAATACAGGGCTGATATTATATGTATATAATCGAGCGATATATAAATTGAAAATTGGTAAACCTTCTAAATTGGTTCCTAAGACACAGGCCAATTTTTGGTCAATGTTACATTGTATTATCTAACTAGATGTTCCAGCTGTTTCACCCGCGTTTATCGTTACTGCGCTGCCCCTTCCTGGGTCATAGCGTGATGTTATATAGCCTCTAGCCTTACTCGATAAATAGCCTATCCAACACTAAAAGAATTTTTAAAATCGAACCAGTAGTTCCTGAGATTAGCGCGCTCAAACAAACAAACTCTTCAGCTTTATAATAAAATTTATTATAAATTAGAAATTAACTACCCAACATTACCCAAACTAAAATCGAACCCACACCAAATTAAACAAAAACTTCAAACTAATTGTTCTAAACCAAACTTGCTGCTAAGGAATATTTCTTGAGCGTGTCTAATGACTAAACCATAACCTCGTAAAAACAACAGCGATCATAAACAAGGAGGCAAGTGAAAAACGTATATTTAACAAAAACGCATTCACGCCTTTATGAATTTATGTCAAGGCACGCCTGTCATTTTTTGTTGACAAAACTTTGAGGAATTTGTCACCTGTCATTTGCAAATATGTATTGAATCTGTAGAATAAGACTTAAAAAAAGTGTTATAACAAATAAATGAAAATAAAAAAAATAAAATAATAATGTTTATTTCATTTTCTACAGTAAATAACAAATTGCATTCGGAGTTTCCTTTTAAGCTAAAATTATGCTTGTGATAGATAAACTCCGCTCTTCCAAAATACAAAGTATAAAATTATTGTTAATATTACATGCGAGACATTTTTATTTAATTTCAAGTAGAACAAACAAAAATACAAAATTAAAAATTAGAAACGTAAAACAAAAGAAAATAAAAATAAGAAAAAGCAATAATAATAACAACATAATTTGAAATAAGCTTTGCGCAAATGGCGTTGTGGTTGTCATTGCCACTGCGCTGAGTGTTGTTCGATCCCCAGAAGGGACAAATTTGTGTCACCCACAAATAGTTGAGAGTGTGGGTGTTCTCTTTGTGCGTTGTTTTACTGTTTGTGAAGTTCCCCATGACAGGACATGATTTTTAAAATATATATTTTCTTCCTGTTTCGAAAGTGTTGCAAGGTTGGAGGTCTACGTACGGTCTGAAAACTTCTGACGATACTCACATCAAAATAAATACTGGTTTATTTAGTGATAGCCCAGAGACTATAAGACAGATCAACTTTTTTTTAGGGAATTTCCTCCCCCTTTTAATCTTTTTTTAGATTTGAAAAATCTCAATTAGTTTTTGAGATATTTGCAAAAAACGAAACCCCTTGCTTTTTTTAGTTAATTGTTTATAACTTTTGCAATTTTTGCAAGCGAAAATTGATTTTTCAAAAATCTTCTACATGCCATTCCGAATCGAATGACACCTCGTTCATATTTTTCCAAAACTGCTGAAAAAGGTTGACCAAAAAAGCACTTGTTGACTAGACTAGGACGGTGTAGTGGTTTAAACGACCGAATCGCTATCATCACTACGCAGAGTGGGGTTTGGTAATATGACTTCTAACAGTAACTCTGTCTGTCTGTCTGTTACCTTTTCACGTCTAAACCACCCAACCGATTTAGATGAAATTTGGTACAGATGTAGTTTAAAACCTGGGGAGGGTCATAGACTGACTATCGGAAGTTATATGACTTTTCGAAAATATGTGCGTATTGATTGACAATTATCGCCTGCTCCGTGCCTCGGAGAGCACGTTAAGCCGTCGGTCCCGGCTGCCATGAACATCTATGGCAGTCGTTATTGGGAAGTCAGTGCCCTCTAATATCCTGATACTACTCTAGCCTTAGGGTATCGTTAGCCTTCGGGTTGCGGAGGTCAGATGGCAGTCGCTCCGTGTAAAAACTGATATCCAGTCAAATCCGGTTAGACTAGAAAGTCGACCCCAAGTGACTTGGGAATAATAAAGGCTAGGGAGAAAAGAGGGACATAGGCTATTTTTTATTGATGTAGGTAGGGTACCACGCGGGCGGAGCCGCGCGCTAAAGCTAGTCACACATAGATGTGCCTTCACATAGATCGCACAAAAATGTATGCAGATTAAGAAGAGTGAGCTGATACATTGCATTTACATGTAAAAAAATATTTTTGTTTGTAATGAATAAACTCAAAAACTATTATTTACTCAAACCGATTTTGAAAAATTGTTTTTATTTGTAATTGTTTGTTTATGACGCTTTCACCCCTAAACAACTCGACCTATCATCACGAAATGTCGAATACACGTTATCAGGCACACGGAACAGAAAAGGACACAGGGCTTTATACATTTCCTCCAGAATAAAAGCGCCTTGCTGATTT
This sequence comes from Catocala sponsa, assembly GCA_963564715.1. Classification (NCBI taxonomy): domain Eukaryota; kingdom Metazoa; phylum Arthropoda; class Insecta; order Lepidoptera; family Erebidae; genus Catocala; species Catocala sponsa. The sequence goes on along the minus strand of OY751356.1, from coordinate 5,808,969 downwards.
CAGCATGAATGGGCCGACTCGACCGGGGAAGGACGACCCTCTCACAGAATATCGACGTGAAATAGCAATATTCCTACTGGGTGTTTCGTTCGGTGAGTGAGAGTACCGTAGGCCCAATCGCCCCCTTTCAGCTCCTTCTCCTTCCCACTTCCTTTCCTAAAGGGTCGGCAACGCGCTAGTGTTGCCTCTGGTGTTGCAGGCGTCCATAGGCTACGGTGACCACTTACCATCAGGTATGCTTGTTTGCCACCTTAGTTGTATAAAAAAAAAAGAAAATACTATTTCCGAGCGATAATCTAAATAAACGCGAGCGAACCCGAAGGCAAGATCTATTATTTAAATAAACATAAGTTCCTTAACCTTGCGATCCAATCTAAATAAAAACCTCATCGAAGGTGCTTACCTTACAATCGGTAAGTACAAAGTTCTCAACGTCACGATTGCGTCAACATTTCCATACGTGACTCGAAATTCAATAACCTATCTATAGATTGAGACGATGGTAGAATATCAATTGCAAAGGCCCTGACTTAGACTGTGAATACTATTATTAAATTATCAGCTCTGTAAATAAACTGTCCCACTGCTGGGCAGGGTCCCCGTCTCAGTGTGACAAGGGTTAGACTATAGTCGACCACGCTGGCCCAGTGCGGGTTAACAGATATCACATATCTTCGAGAACATTATGGAGATCATTAAGACATATAGGTTTCCCCCACTGTTAAAGCGAGATAAAATAAATACTTAAAATATACATATAACTAGATGTTCCCGCGGTTTCACCCGCGTTTATCGTTACTGCGCCGCCCCCGTGGGTCGTAGCGTGATGTTATATAGCCTATAGACTTCCTCGATATATGGGCTATCCAACATTAAAATATTTTTCCAATTCGAACCAGTAGTTCCTGCGATTAGCGCGTTCAAACAAACTGAAATCATGCTGAAATCAGCGAGGCTCTTTACCAATTATTTTTTTATTTACTATTTAATCTATTTACCAAGTCAGGGCAGTCAAACTTGTTGCGGCATACACTGAATAAGGTCATGATACCAAGAAGAGTTCTTGTAGATTCTAAGGTCAATACATCATATTTCTTAAGAAGTTGTAGGTATGATATTTTTTTACGAAAGCATTATACTGCATTGCGCGAAGAAACTTACGTTGCACTAGTTCAATGGCGTCCTTATATTTTGCATAGTACGGATTCCAAATGGGTACTGCGTATTCCATTTGTGGCCTGATTATGGACTTATACATTGTGTACAATAAACCCTGTCCGATCCTTAAAGGTGTTATACAGTAACTTATTATGAGTACATAAGTGATATCTTTATATAAAAATCGATCAAAAAAATTACCAAAGTAAATTTAATTTATTTAAAATAATATATTAATAGATTACCCATGGCAACACCGACTACTTATTAATCATAATACCTAGGTATCACTAAAGTTCATAAAGGTCACCGACGCGCCGCGCTACAGCGCGTCTACCTATCTATGCCCTAGGAAAATGCCGCCAAAAGTATGCCACGCTCTGCGTATTTGTCAAGTTTAGTGGAGTGTCGAGTGTTGCTAGACTGAGCGAAAATTCAGTAATTTAAGGGTAAAAATGCTGATCAACTGTACTTAAAAATATTATGAAAACGTTTTACAATACTATAGATTTTTTTTGTTATTTTTCTTAGTATGTTTTTTAAGAGAGAAACAAGCCCTTAATGGATTGGACAGGGTTTATTATATACACTGTATAGATGCAGAAAAGTAGATGGACGGCGAAAGTCTCGGGATGCTCTCATTGCAAAGCCAAACATTTGGTATACCTTGCTAACTATGTTTTCCACGTGAACATCTAGATTAAGTATAGCGTCAAGATGCACACCAAGATCACGAAGGCTACCTGCCTAGCCGCCTAGCCTAGCTAATACCGTACTTTGTTAAGTACGGTATTAGCTAGGCTATAATTGAATTTAATTACATTAATTTTTTTAGTAAATGTGATGCTGTGACATTTAGTTAGACTTGAGACTGCGCCGAGCGTAAGGCGCAGTTGGACTGAATGACAGAGCCGATATTCAAATAGGCGCGCGGCCGCCATAGTGGCACTAAGCACTTCAAATCCTCCATAAAATTGTATGGAGGATTTTAAGTGCTTTTTTGATAAATATGCATCTTTATTGTCAACCAATAACTTAAATATTTGGGACGGACAAATTGTAATATAACTATTTATGTTTCGTTTAAGCTGTAAAGTAGGATAGATTTCTGCTGTTATAATGTAAAAAATCACTTAATACGAGCTTACGTTTTTGCATTTTTCGTGCAAATTTACGTAATTTTGTAGGCGAAAATATTAATTATTTAAAGTTTTTAACACGGAGTAATTGTAAAAACATTCATTGTTATGGTAAATGTATATTTTATATTTGTATTAAACAAAAAGTGTTGATTTTATCAACTTAACTGTGACCGCCTGTTTTGGCACATTTCGCTCGGCGATTCTTAAGGCAGCTTAGTCTCTCAAGATCTTGTTGAAATTCTGTACAGTCAGATACATTATAAATTAGTTTGAAAACGTTTAAGTCGTCTGCGTATAAAAGAAATTTAGAATGTTTGAAACATGATTAGTTAGGATATGGTGTGTAATATATTTAAAAATAAAGTTAGACAATTATTAATTGAAAACATTTATTTTTCCTTAAACGATTATTTAATTGGTAGTAATATACCTAATGTAAACATAATTATTACATGTGCATATTTAATAAATAATGAACAATGTTAAATTTAATTTATATTCAAGTGATAACCGTATAATTATATAAACAGCATGACTGTGTTTATGAATTTCCTGCATGTAATCCATATTATTATATAATATACTAGTTTTACACCGCGGTTTCACCCGCGTAAGTCCCGTTCCCGTAGGAATATCGGGATAAAAAGTAGCCTATGTGTGAATTCAGGTCTCCAGCTATCTACATACCAAGTTTCATCGCAATCGGTCCAGTAGTTTTTACGTGAAAGAGTAAGAAACATCCATACATCCTTACAAACTTTCGCGTTTATAATATAATATAATATAGATAATAATATAATATTCTACCACATACACACAACACCATCTAGCCCAAACTAAGCAGAGCTTGTACTATGGGTACTAGACAATGGATAAACATACATATATACTTTTTTTGTAAATACATACATATTAATGTTTGTAAAAAGGCATTCCGTAATCTGGGATTTGTATTACGTCAAGCGAATCACTTTACAAATATTGGAGCACTAAAAGCACTGTTTGGGGCTCTCGTAAGGGGTCATTTGGAAGGTGATGTGGCAATCTGGTCCCCACATGAAGCAAAATATAAATTAATGTTAGAGCGTATCCAGAATAAATTTATAAGATTTCTATACTTGAAGCAATATGGGGTATACCCAGGCTATCCACTACTATACCCTACTCTATTTGTGCTGGGTATGGTGGGTTATAATATGCTGGAAGTGAGAAGAGAAGCGGCTTTAGCTACGTATGTGTTAAAGGTTCTTGGGGGAAAGATACATAACCAGGCTGTCCAGGTTTAACTCTGTGTTCCGGACGAGTACCTCCTCCAGCTCGCGCCGCTGTCCCGTGCGCTGCGTGTACTATGTGCTGTGTCCAAAAGTGTAGACATATTTTCGTGTTCACTGAGTGAGTTCACACAGGCTACTTATACCTTTTTGTGTTTACAATAATAGGAAATAATTAGTATTAAGGAATATATAGTATTAGGGAGTAGGTATATATTAAGTAAATATAATTTGTACATATTAAGTAAATTCTCCATCCATTGCATTAGGTTAAGTATTACCTGTAATGATGGCTGTATGTGGTATTAAATAAATAAATTATACATAGAAACACCCAGACCAAGAGAAACGATCCATGTTCATGCACACAAATGTTTGACTCGTGCGGGAATCGAACCCGCGACCTCAGGCGTGGCAGTCAGTTACAGTAACTACTACGCCATCGAGGCCGGCTTTAGGCCGATATTAGTAAGGATAATATCAGCCCTGTATTAAACTGTCCCACTGCTGGGCACGGGCCTCGTCTCAAGGGTTAGGCCATAGTCCACTACTCTGGCCCAGTGCGGAATGGCAGACTTCACATATCTTTGAGAACATTATGGAGAACTCTCAGACATGCAGGTTTCCTCACGATGTTTTCCTTCACCATTAAAGCAAGCGATAATTCACTACTTAATACGCACATAACTTCGAAAAGTCAGAAAAGCGCCTTGGGATCGAACTCGAGACCTCTGCATGGCAGGCCAACTACGGTTTCCCATTAGGCTTTTATTATTTGCTATTATATTATTTTACTAGCTGTTGCCTGCGACTTCGTCCGCGTAGATTTTAACTAAAAAGTGTTTATCTCCGCGGAACCCTATATTTTTTCTAAAATCAAAGTAGCCTATGTTACTCCTTATAACATCAGCTATCTGCCAGTGAAAGTCCCGTCAAAATCGGTTCAGCCGTTTCGGAGATTACCCGGAACAAACAGAAGGTCAAAAATTTTTAAAATAGATGTTGTCGTATAGATACCTAATATACTTTGATATGCATTAGATAAAAAGCTGTTATTTTGACATTACAAACAGATACTTCAATTTTATTTATTTGTATAGATTATTTCTTGTGTTCATTTTGCATGCTGCTGAGACATAATATGATGAGACTAATATCATTGTAAGAGCTTCTATATCTACCTATTCATATTCAGCAAAATAAACTTTATGAATTAACCAGCTTTTGCCCGCGGCTTCGCTCGCGTTAAGTTAGAATTTGACAATCAATTCGGGTTGTACTCTGCTTGTAATAATATAATTCAATCATGATTCGAAAGACACGTGACGCCATCTATTATCATAAGAACTAAGAAAGTTATTATTGTTTTCCTCGGGAACAGTATTTTTTTTCGGGATGAAAGGTAGCCTATATCCGTTTCTGTACACCTGTCAACGTATATGCAAAATTTCATGATGATGGGTTCAGTGGTTTAGGCGTGAAAAGGTAACAAACAAACAAACAAACGAATAAACTTATTTTCGCTTTTATAATATTAGTTAGGATTAAGTTAGGATTACAAAAAAATGCAAATGTGTGTTTTTTTTTGTAACGCTATCACGCGCACGTCGTAACTACTCGACCGATTGTCATGAAATTTCGTATACACGTTTTCAGCGGTACAGAAAAGGACATAAGAGTACCTATCATTCAGAAAAAGCACTGTTTCCTAACCTAGACTGTATTTACGCGAGCGAAGCCGCGGACAAAATCTAATCACAGAATAATTGACAAAAATAGCATTGATAAAGTTAATAATGCTTCTATTAATTAAGCTATCAGTATTGTTATGTGTTTTCAGATTTAATGTGTTTGATATGGCCTCACGTTACCTATAAACGTAACATATTTATACACCAGGGATGTTGCGAATGAGGATTTTTTGACATCCGCGGATGCCGATACGGATATTTGAAGTCTCACATCCGCGGCTGCAGATACGGATGCGGAAGCTCCGCAATTGCGGATGCGGATTTTGATGAAATTGTGCATCTTATTTAATAAAAAGTATCTAATATCACCGCCTTTGCAGGTTCAAGCCTGTTTTGCAAAAGTTCATAAATCTTGTCGCAACCTACGCTATATCTGCATCCGCATTAACATCCGCGTTGATTATTGCGGATGCGGATGCAGATGTCGACATCGTTGCGGAAGCTCCGCAATTGCGGATGCGGATGCGAATATTCGCAACATCCCTATTATACACTAATTTTTGCCCGCGGCTTCCCTCGCGTAAAAGTAGGTTCGGTTAGGTTATATTAGTATTTGGGTGGGTCGCTGATGTAGTTTCACTTCCAGGAACCCACCCATTATACTAAGCAACGAGTTGGCAGGCCGTGGGGTTTTGGTCCGTAGGCCCGAAGTACCGGAGAGCTCGACATAACTCTCTCACCTCCCCTTGTGGCGAGGGGAAACGCATCAGATGAGTTAATCCACGTGAAAAAAAAAATTTTTATTGGAAACAGCATGTTTCTGTTTAAATAAAATATGTTACTTGGTGATAATAAAGCTTTCTAACGGAGAAAGAATTTTTAAAATCGGTTGAGTAGTTTTTGAATTAAATCCTTACAAACAAACATACAAAACATAAAATCTTTCCTCTTTATAATATTAGTATAGATATACAGCGTGTAACAGAAATGTGTGGTCATATCTTAGGATAGTAATGTAAATCTGAAAGCTATCCTATATACTAAAACTCTGGATCAAAACACATTAGGTACTTGAAATTTTATGACAATTTCAATTATTTATTCATTTTTCACTAGCTTATGCGCGCAGCTGCGCCCGCGTGGTGGCTACATCAATATAAAGTAACCTATGTCTTCTCCAGGTTTTAAACTATAACTGTACAAAATTTCATCTAAATTGGTTGAGTGCTTTATCCGTAAAAAGGTAACAGACAGACAGACATACAGATAGACAGAATAGTATTAGTAAGGATATATTGAAATTACATCACTATCAAAATTAAGCCTGGTCATTTTTAATAAGTAATAATATATTATTATTGCAAATGGATATATACTTTTTAGTTACCTACAATTTAAATATCATTTTACACCATCTATGCAGTCATATTTATAATATAATAATAATATCATATTCTACCACATACACAACACCATCTAGCCCAAACTAAGCAGAGCTTGTACTATGGGTACTACACATACATATATATATACCTTTTTTGTAAATACATACATATTATACATACAAATAATATAATATAATATATATGATTTTATATAATATGTAATGTCAATTTTAACTACCATATAATTTAGTAGTTAGTAATTTATAATTAGTATTTATCCCAGTTATCAGTTATTGTTATTTCAGGAAACAACTTTCCTTAACATAATTGAGGAAAATTTTCTACAGTAAAGAAAAGTGTTATCCTTAATTTGACATAAATAATTATAAATATGTAAATTTATTAATACTAGCGGTCGCCTAGTGCTCAACTTCAACTTTTCTCAGTGCCGAATGGCTCCATCGAATAGGAAATTCGACCAAAGTTTGCCTGTAACATATTGCTGATATATGTCATTAATGTAATTATATATTGATATATGTAACCATAGTTACGCGCTTCGACTGCGTGTGTCAAATGCATGGTTGTGTGCGTGCACTGTTTTTTCATTAATTCAATGCATTTTTACGCATAACTTAAAAAAAATATTAGCATTAGTTACTTCTTCTCTGTACAAACTATAAGTGTGCGAAATTTCATACTCCTCCGACCGCCCAGTTTTCGTAAAAAGGGAAAGCTTTCGCTTCACGTATTAATAATTAAAACAATAATATATATTAAAACTGTGACAACACAGAGTACATGATTATATTGAAGGTATATTAAAAATGAATGTAAAGAAAACAGGCTCAACCATTTGCCCTAACCTAGCAACTAAAATAAATATAAATTCAGTACCTTTGTAAACTCACTAACTGATAAATAACCTTTAACCGATATAGGTGTACCATATCTACTTTGCGATTTAAATAAATAATAACCGACTATGATTTTTGACTTTGTATTAGAATCAAATATACCTACTTAAATAAAATCTAAATATTTGTATGTCTCTCTTTATTGCAGTAGTTTTTAGTATAAATTGTTTTGTTTTATTTTATACTAGCTGTTACCTGCGACTTCGTCCGCGTACATTTTAACTAAAAAGTGTTGGTCTCCGTGTCATCCTATTTTTTTTTCTAAAATCAAAGTAGCCTATGTTACTCCTTACAACATCAGCTATCTGCCAGTGAAAGTCCCGTCAAAATCGGTTGAGCCGTTCCGGAGATTAGCCGAAACAAACAGACAGACAGACAGACAAAAATTAAAAAAATAGACGTTTTCGTATAGGTACCTTATATACTGTCATATGCATTAGATAAAAAGCTGTTATTTTGACATTACAAACAGACACTTCAATTTTATTTATTTGTATAGATTAATAAACCAGATGTGTCCGCGGTTTTACTCGCGTTTATGGGTACTGCACCGCTCCCGTGGGTCGTAGCGTGATGTTATATAGCCTATAGCCTTCCTCGATAAAGAATTTTTCAATTTGAACCAGGAATGAGTTCCTGAGATTAGCGCATTCAAACAAACAAACAAAGTCTTCAGCTTTATAATATTAGTATAGATAATAATAATAATGTTTATTTCTCACCACAATATTTCAGGTATTTACAAATATTATGCTTAGTAATAAAATTTTTCAAGACAACATTGTGGAGGACTGGTGCGTAAGGTAGATAAAATAATATATTAATTTCATAACTAATTGAATAAATAAATAAAAAATTAAACTATTGCTGTTTGATGATAAGTGCATGACTTGATAAGGAAGAACCAATTTGCTAAATTATTGTTTTTACTTATAGTAATAGTGCAATATAAACATAACAGAGACAAGAATCTAGAAAGGTCAAGGAAATTTAGAAAATTTAGAATTATTTTAGTATAGTATCTATAATATAAAGTTTTTCCATTATAAAAGGCTGACTATAATCAAATTTATATATTTATTATAGAATTCTCATGTAAGCCCATATTAGGTTAAATAAGTGATTAATTGACTGGAAAAATACATTAATACGCTTTTCCCAGGATATGATCACACAGAAATGTTTTGTAATTTTTACTCTATTACCAAGCTTTCCACTTTCAACAAATTCAGAAAATTAGCTCAAATGTATTATTATATAGTTCTACAATATTGGCATGCTTAAATAAAAAAAATATTAATATTATACTTCCTGTACATACATATTGAAGAAAAATATATTATTGCAATTCATTTGCAATAATATATTTTTCTTCAATATGTATGTTCAATATGTATTTACTTTTTAATGTTTAAATGAACTGTTGATCACAATTTTTATATCACTGAAGAAGGTTGTTATTACATTTGCCTATTTTTCCTGCCATTTGTTACCAACAAGGCTAGCTGTTCTTATGAAAATCTACTTGGATTTTGATAAATTGTACTTTAAAATTAATAAACATATAAAAAAAGATAATATCATTATAATCGCTACCTAATAGAAATCAAAGAGAATGTTTTCAAAAAGACATACAAGTATTCCTGAACCCAATATAACGAAATTTAAAAAAAGTGGCTGGTCTGGACTGGCATAAAAAATAATTGTTTTTTTTAAGGACTGCTTATGCTTAGTCCCGCTTCAATAGACCACAAACAAACGAGTTCGAAATTCAAATGTTAATATAAACTTGTGCAATCACACAAAAATAATAAATTTAAATACAAATGTTACTATTTGACCTAGATGTTGTCATAATATTATGCTTATAACCAGTTTACTTACCAGAATAACAAGACAGACATCGCTTTCGCCCAACGAAAACACAAATGCACTTTAAATATTGTTAAATTACGTAAATATATATTCGTAAACTACTCAACTACATATATTTACTTCAAAACTCACTGTATTATCACACACCACTACTTTATTTGTATGTTTTTAATGTTCTATAACAGTTATGCGACACAAATGTTACTGTTTACAACTGTATCATAGATTATTGCTTGATTATTATTGATTGAATTGCATAGTACGGCAAAAAATATATTTATTCCTTATTTTATAATTTATATGTTTTCTTTAGAAACAGTGCTGTCGTATTGAATTTTTAATTCATTTGGTGTCTATTTTAGGCCGTGCAGTCAGTCACATGATTAATTAAGCGAATAAACAGTTATAAATTGAATAAAAGTCAATGCGAACCACTGCTTAGCAAGTGGCAAAATATAGTAGGTATTTTTCGAGTTTTCGACCTACATTCAATGGTAGAAAAACTGACAGAAGAATGTAAGTGTTGCTATATTAGTAAAACATTCTAGCACTAAAATATAACCCTGTGTCACTTACATAGTTCTTAGACAATTTTGTCCTTGTGAATTAAGTTCAACAGTCACAGCATTATCCCACTTGCTAACATTGCAAAAGTACTACGACGAAAATAAAGGTTCTTTATTGTTTGGTTCAGAATAAAAAAGATTATGTTGTAGCAGTACCTATTCTTCAGCAGATGTTGTTTTGGAAAAGATTAGCTCGCATTTAATGAAATCTCATCAGGAGAAGACAGTGAACATGGCAGTGCTCATGTGGCTGCATTGTTTTGTGGGGCAGGCGCAGGCCCCTGGACTGCCGATAATACAACATGTCATTACAGCCTGTCGAGAGTGATAAACAAGTACTGCGCGAATTGTTCTAGAGACGAGTGCAGAAGTAAACCTGTGTCTGGTGAAAATGACACAGTTGCTCGGCGTTATTTCACCAACTATCAATAATTATTGTTATGTGAAATCGACGACAAAACTGGTTACGGCCTGTCTGATGCTAAGTAGTTTTACTGTAGCCTATGTACGATTGCAAAGGGCTATGTCAACCTTCCATACAAACTTCGGCCTAAAGTGAACATTCCTGCAATATACATAAAATCATAGTCTACTAAAGCACCAATTTAATAGACATAAAAGGTTTAAAAAAAGTTAGGGATTTTAAGATATTTTTATTTTATTTTTGTGTAAAAAACATTAATTGTCTTCATGGCTACCCATGTCATAAACAATTAATACATGATCCCAAAATGTAGCAGGTGCACATAATATGTTGCTTTGGTGTCTTTTTTTTTTTTTTACTTGGGCGAATGCTGTGACGCATACCCCTCCGCGGGGGTGGGCGGAGGGGTTATGTTGGACTCGCCGGGGTAAAAGAGAAAGATGGAATAAGAATAATGTATCTCCCGGAATACCGACTAAACCTACCACGGTGTTCCTCGACAAAACCACTATCGACGGGGCCGCGCGAATCACATGCACATGCGGTCGCGACCCCGCCGAGGTTTCGGCCCGCCGTATGAAACAGCAGGCCACTACACGAAGAGACCTACCCTAAGGTCTCCACTAAACAAAAATCCCTACTGTCTCCCCTCTAGAGGGGAGACGGACACGACTAAGAGGCGCGCGTGGGAACACGCACGCCGCCTCTCGGACCTGGTGCTGAACGGATGGCAGGCAGGCCCACAAAGCCCGCCACCCCCAGGTCAAACCTCAGGGTGGCTGGAGGTCGTCTCGCGCCCTCCGGCGCCCGGTTCTACGGTTGGGGAGAGGGTTTAAATGATCCCTCTCCCGCTCCGCCGCCTCCTTGATGGAAATCACTTCCTCACAGAAGGAGGCTACGGCATTCCACGACCTCTCACTCCGGACCATAGATTGAACTACGGCCGGGAGCAACCGATCCGACTGCCGCGATCAATTCACGGCGCTGCGATGCCCTGGCGGGGATTCACGGCGCTGCGATGCCCTGGCGGGGCAAACCGCCAAAGTGTGCAGCGCCGTGTCCTCAAAAACGTCGCGGCAGTCGCCGCAGTGGTGACAACCGGGCGTCTCTTGCCAGCGTATACGACACAGGAACCGGCCAAAACAACCGTGGCCAGTCATTACCTGTGTCAGCCGGAAGGTGGAGGGCGCCATGCCGCCTCTCCAGCCACTCCTCAAACACAGGACTTACCGCCACGATCGTGGCGTGCCCGATGTTGCTTTGGTGTCTAGCCCAACCTAAATATCATAAAATGGTCATGACATGGGAGCAACAACCCACTGTCCGCCGGCCAGCAATGCAATTACAGCAATAGGTTACTATTGCATTGCGTCCTGTTTCTTTATTATTTATTATTACATAAACAAAATATATCTTACGGCTAATGTGCCGACTTTGTATTTTGGCCCTTACTAATGTGTCGTTAACTGCATTCGGCATTTCTTCTAGTACGTTGTTGCCCCTGTCTCTGCTTATCTCTATTGAATAGGTAACATTACCTTATATGTTACCCATAATAGGAACGGGCTTATTTCAACTGATATGTTCCACAAGCAATCAGGACAAGGTCATCATAGCTGAGGTGGGGAATTTAGGTGTACTACGGTTTGCACTTATGTCCATGTTTCGGTTGCCAAGGCCGTCGTGAGAAGCGAAATCGGTATCCGTGATCAAAGAACCGCCGGGGTCGTCATGCAAAGCGGATGCGGAGTCCATAACAAAACTGGGGTCGTCATTTGAAGTGGGTTCGGGGTCCATTGGTAAGGCTTGTCGTTAGAAAAATTATTATAGCAAAGAAAGAAATCACCAAACACAGCGGCGCAAGCGTCGGTAGGTAGGTAATGACAGGATTGACAGGAAAACGAAAAATGTTGCTAGATTTTCTCCCTTTTATATTTAGACGAGGCTCGTTTAATCGATTAAGTAGATATATTTTAACGAACAAAATATTTTTGGTAACTCACACTGACATACGGACAAAAATAATAATAAGTCACTGTTATAAATAGATATCTATAATGTACGTTTTACGTTTGCAATCTTATACTATTAACATCGTTTGAGTATTTGAACACACCTGATCATAATATTATATCCATTAATAATAATAATAATAATAATGTCCTCCAGACCGAATTTCGGTCACAGCAGCCAATCTTAATGGAGACTGGCCAGCTGGCCATTCTCCATATGCGCAGGAGATATTATAGTGCACAAGTATGTGCGCAAAAACAAGTGCACTCTCTGTTTCTTAACTCTCATGATCCAATGGGACGAATAATCCGACACCACCGGAGAGAGATCAGGCGCAGGACCAACGACTTTACGTGCTTTCCGAGGCACGGGGGTGTCTAACACCGCCAACTTCCTAACTCCGGGCTGCTATGGAGATTTCTTAACAGAAAAACCCAATAACTTTTTGTTGGCCCGACCCGGGATTCGAACCCGAGACCTCATGCACAGCAGTCGCATTCACTACCACTGCGCCACGGAGGCAATATATCCATTACTATTTATTGAAAATCATAATCGATTTCATAATTGAGTATTTGATTATTTAGTGGCAACACTGTTCTTATATTCCCTTGTTATAAATGGCAGCACGGTTGTCGAAAATAATATAACTTCTTAATATTCATTCTTATTACTCCGAACTTCATATAGTTCAACATTCATATCAAAGTTTCTTTTGAAATTAAAGAAGAATTTTAATATTAATAAACATCTTGTCTACTGCTGAGCCGCCGATGGACATATCCCTTTATGAGATATTAGTTGCACGTATTCACGTGAACTGCACGATAAGTTACATAAGAGAAAAGAAGAGGGGTAATTAAGAAGGTGATTGGGCCTTCGGCGCTCTTACTTACTTATCAAAACATTAAACGTAACAGTTAGTATATTAGTATAGTGGACTTTACGTCCACTATACTAATTCTGAGAGAGACATCCACTTTTCTTATTGCAACCAGCAAGTCTTCTTCTACATGCAATGCATATACGTTACATTACTGCGTTGAGTGTTGAGGGTTCGATATGACTCCAAGACACGGGTCAAAAATTTGTTTGATGCACAAATGGTTCTCCGCAGTCTATGAGTTTTCATATTTCACCCAGTTTATAAGCTATCCCCTTCCATATATAAAAGTCGCACGATAGTCCACCACGCCAACCAACACAGGTTGTCAAACTTCATACCTCATTGAGAACTCTCAAATATTTCTCTCCTCACAATGTTTTCCTCTATAATAATAATAATAAATATTTAATATACTCTATTTAATACACACGTATCTTCAAATGTCATGAGATTAATGTTATGTTGTCGCTTATTATAATAGAAGAAAAAGTGAAAAGAAAGAGAGGAAGGGGTAGATCCACAAGGATATTCACTGAACAAATTAAGGAAAAGGCAATGGTCATGTTTTACATCGAGGTTAAGATCTTGGCCAATAATCAAGAAAGATGGCGTATACTTCACCGACAAGAGCAAAGCTCATGAGTATAAAGAGAGAGACACTGCTGATGTATTAGTTTATGACTACGACCTAACCATATGGTTGCAGCAATCATCTCCCCGCGACCATTAAGACTGTATATAGTCCGTTCTCCAAAGTAGTAAGCTATCTACGCACTCCAAAGGATGTTATCACTTTTCAAACACCTGGCGTCTATAAGGTGGATTGCAGTTGTGGTAGTTCTTATATTGGACAGACTAAACGTACAATCGCTGAAAGGGTCAAGGAACATATCACAGCTGTCAAGAACCAATTCATAAATAAGTCTGCTGTAGCCGAACATTCGCTGGAGTCTGGACCAAACCACTGGATTGAGTACAGGTTTTATCCACCGATCATCACTATCACTCCAGGATAGTACGTGAAGCGGTCAAAATTAAGAAATATCGCAATTTCAACCGGGAGGATGGATACCGTTTGTGTACATCTTGGAATCTAGTCATTAGCAAATGTAAACGTCGCCGTAGTGACTTAGGTCGTCAGTGTGTAGATGTCGTTAGTGTTGTGTTGAAATACCGACAGTACGAATATAAATAATAGTGACGACGTGAGGGTAAGCGCCGAAACCCGCACATCACGAAAGCGCTGCTGAGTTCACATTAGTCAACCCGTGACCACGATCGTTGCAAGTCAGTCAAACGTCGGGCAAACAATAGGTAGGTACCGTATTTATTACCTTTTAAGTACTTTATCGCGAGTAAGACCCGTTATCTAGCATTATATTAAGTATCAAGACATTTTTCAGCTCGCATCGCAAGCATTTAAGTGTAGTATATTAATTTACGAATGAATTGTTCTCATGGCAAGCACTTACGTAACCGTAGATCGCCAGAATTATGTAATACTCTCGATGGACTGATTAATATTTCCAAATATTGACTGAAAAACCTTTGGAGTCACATTATCTTCATTCAATATGTATTAAGCTACACTGTTTTACTATCGGTAGGATGGTGCCTAGTAATAAAAAAGTCCTACAGGTTTTGAGCGGGGATGGGGTGAAAATGTCCTCCACTCGCGGATGGCTGATTATTAGTATAAATTTTAGGGTAAAGTAAAATTTTAAATAGCTTTTATCAGTGGCGTAAACCAAATGCAATCCGCGTTGCCGAAAACTGGTCGAAAATTATATAAAATGTGTTGCCATCGACACGATAAGTAAGTAAGTAAGTGGCGTGTTCGCGACACCAAGGAAAATAAATTAAGATACAAAATAATGAGCTTTTACGCGATTTTTACGCGTGAAATGCTGCAATTCTGGTACTATTCTCAAGCCAGTTATTTATAAAAGATACTTCTCCAGGCGAGCCGGCTATTTTATACCGTTATCAAATAATTGGTCAATCTTGGCTCTTACGCTCCTAATTTTCAAAACTACTACTAGACTACTATAACTGTTATGAAACGATACAACCTTTCATAACAATTATAGTAGTCACATGAGTTGCTAAAAGAATTTTATTTCTGTTAAATTTTATCCAGATCTACGCTGCCCATAAAAATATAAAAGCTGAGATAATTCTACTAAACCAAGAAATAGATTTTTATTTGAAGTAACACTACACGTAATGTCAATAGATGTGAATAGACCAACCATTACGCACAGAATACTTTATCAAAAAATATTGTAACAGCATTTATTTAATTCACTTTTGATTGTATAAATAATAATTTATGCAATTTTAAATACATGCTATAAATCAAAATACTATGTATTTAAATGTATTCAAATAAACATTGTAATTGATAAATGAAAAACTATTAAAATATCCAAAAGTTTTAAAACGGACTTTTGGACTGCCGATTACTCAAGTGACCCTCGGCTCTCGCCCGTCAATGACATTTACTTACTAAAAAATAAGTTGATTCATTCGCTTGATATCCGTGTGTGTTGTTATAGTTAGCGATACCCTAAATAGTTAATAGAAACATCCTTATTAACTTTATGATAACTTTATTCCACTAAAATGGCGACGCCGGCGGACGTAAGAGCTATATTTGAGGCGAAATTGAAAGAATGTGTTCCACCACCGGATTTTCATCCGATGGATTTGGAAAAAACTAAGGATGATAGATATCTGAATAGGGTGCTTAGGCATTCCGATAAAGACCCGAAAGAGGCTGCTGAGATGCTGTGGAACATCTTAACATGGAGAAAATCAGTTGGTGCTAGCGATATTAACGAGTCGAATATTCGAATGGATTATGTGCAAGAAGGTGTGTTTTTCCCCCGAGGGAGGGACGTAGATGGCTGTCTTTTACTCATATTCAAGGCCAAGAAGCATGTGAAAGGACAAAGGGATTACGACGAGATAAAGAAGATCCTAATTTATTGGTTTGACCGTGTTGAACGAGAAGAAAATGGTAAGAAAATCAGTATATTTTTTGATATGGATGGCAGTGGTCTAGCCAATATGGATATGGAGCTAGTAAAATATCTGATTGCTCTTTTCTCACACTATTACCCATATTTCTTGAATTACATCATCATTCACCGCATGCCCTGGGTACTGAGTGCTGCTTTTAAGATTGTGAAGACGCTCTTACCCACTGAGGCTGTGGAAAAGATGAAGTTTGTTTCGAAAGAGAATTTGAAAGATATTGTGCCTTTTGAACAGGCTTTGGAATGTTGGGGTGGTAAGGATACTTATGTGTTTGAGTTCATTCCGGAAAATAAATCAAACTCTGAACATGCTACATCTAAAAAAGTAACATTTGCCGAGCAAGGAGATGGGCAACATTCTCCTGGTGAAATGTTACGTCTTGTGCCCAATGATACAATAATCTTTAAAAATGAGAATGATGAAATATCAGGTCAATTTGTCATTACCAATATGGATGAAAGTGCAATATCATTCAAGATTAGAACTACTGCTCCCGAGAAGTTCCGAGTGAGGCCTAGCTCTGGCACTCTATCCAGTGGCGCCTCACAGACAGTCTTAATAGTTGTACAACCAGGAATACAATTACGCACAGTCACAAAAGACAGATTCCTTGTTATGTCAATCCAGATACCAAAAACGGACTTAACGCCGAAGGAACTAGCAGAAATCTGGCAAGCGTCAACCGGAAGCAAGACCGATGAGTACCGTCTTAAATGCCAATTCCCAGAGAAAGACATACCAAAGAATGGCAATGTTACTGATGGAAAATCACCAGAGAAAACTGACTGCGTTGCAAATTCATTATCCAACTTAGAATTGAACTATGAGATGTTACATAGAGATTTGCAGAGGCTGAAATGGATGCAGTTCCTGACTTTAGTAATGACAATGTTCGTTGCTGTTGTTGGATATTTCATTTACGTTAAGGTTGGTGATGATGGGAAGTATTGTGAGAGGTTGTAGCCCATAGACCTTGTGGTATTTAACGCCACAATTGAGATAGACGTTGTTATGGTAATATTCGCTTGTATGCTGTTCACTAACGTTATCCTGTACATTTTGTACAGTCAGTTATCTTGTAAATTAAGTATACTTTACGTTAAATAAGGGACTGGATATACAGAAATTTATTTGCATTTGGCTAGGGTCATCATAGAATTTATTTGTTTGGGTACATGGTATAAATTCCACAGCTTTACATATGTGAATGGTTACAGTATGGTGTGTTATGTACTTAGGGTTGTCAACTGGACTATAACAAGCAGTATTATACATTATTAGCTGATCCTTGCAGTTTCACACATGTTTATTATAACTGCTCTGCTCCTGTGGCTCGTAGCATGATGTTATATAGCCTAAAACCTTCCTAAAGCATAGGGCTATCAACTGCAATAAGATTTTTCAAATCCATCTAGTAGTTTTAATGATGTGTTTAAACTATGAAACACTCTTCAGCTTTATTATTTTAGTATAGATTAGCTTTTTCCTGCGGCTCTGCTCGCGTAAAAGTGTTAGGTTAGGTTAGTAACAATATTCTTTTCAAATAAAATATGGCCTTTGTTACTCGGTGATAATATAGCTTTCTAATGGTGAATTTTATAATAATAATAATAAACATTTATTTCAGATGTCATCCATATTTTGTTATTTTAGAATTGTTTCTGTAGTTTTACAAACAAAATATGTTATCTACTTTTTATAATATTAGTATAGATCTCTCTATAATATTGTTTAACCAGTATATATTTATATATATAAATCTTCTGTGCATGTGTTTGTAATTAAACTCCTCCTAAATGGCTGGACCGATTTTGATGAAATTTTTTGTGTGTTGAAGAATGGTTTAGATATGGTTTTTTTTCGAGTTTACGTGACAGCGTCTGTCGGGACAGCTAGTAATAGATATTTTTCATCATCATTTTCTACAGGGGCATAATACTATGTAGTTCAGCCCATTATATACAATTGTATCTGTTAGCAGTAATTGTAAGGATTCTATTACGGGGTTATTAATTTAATTTATTGAGGTATAACAGACCTATTATTTAATAAATATCGAAGGAATATGGATTAAAACATAAAATACCATAATTCAAAAGTAGCCTTATTTAAAATAACAATGTTTATTTTCTCCCTGCCATATTAACATATTTTATTTCTTGTACAAAATGTTGGCAACCCTATGCATACGATTATAATAAGCGCTATCTCACTCGCACTTATTAGATTTCACGAGATAACATGCGGTTTCATCATTCATCTTAGATGTATCTTGTTAAAAAAAATACTGAATAGGGTATGTGTCACTAATATAAATGGAAAATAGATATTATAAATAGAAGTAAAACTAAATTATTTATAAATATGGTATAAGATTTTAAAGGGAATATGTGCTGTCTCTTTTCTGCGGAAATGGTCTATGGCGTTACTAGCTTGTGACGTCACAAGTCTGTTAACTAACTTCTTTTTCTATGCTCGGTGTAGGTTTAGTGTATTTTAAATTAGTATTATATGATCAAAATATACCCTACCGTGAAATCACTACCTGCTTGTAGGCCATACCATGTAAAGCTGTATTCGAAAATTCGGGCCGAACAAAATACTTAGAACATTATTCAATTTTTGGTTTTCCAAAGTGACATTGCTCTATTATATTCCCTATGTTAAAAGTATATTTAAGGATTTAATATGTAGCAAAATTCAAATCATTTATTTACTTAAATAGTTTTAACTGATTACAAGTTTTGATTACTTTTGCTATTATTACGTACAAAATAATTTATTTTGATTATCACTCTGTTGTTCAGACCTTCAGACTTCATGGTAGGGTTTAAATCGATCAAAAATTTACTTTATGTACCAGAAATTTCGGAATATACGTTTCATAGTTGGCCCACAGTAGTTAAGCCAAATTTAATATAGAATCTTTGTGAACAAATTATCAAAGCAACCAAAAATAAATGTATAAAAATGTACCCTCACTGTGCTCAGTTTGTACGAAAAAGTGTCCACACTAAGAAGAGTGAGCTCACACATCACATTTACATGATAGAGAACGGTAGTGTAAAATTTTCAATATGATTATGCGTGATATTACTATATATGTATATAATTCAGATGTCATGTTGACAGTTTGTGTCGGATTACAACTTAATGTACAGAAAGGTGACCATATTTAAACGCAATAGAGCGCATCTTTGTTTTAAATCTTTCTTATTGAGTACCAAATTTGACTTAGCTTGTTTACAATATTCTTGAATTTTTGTAAACAGCTGACAAAATAGTCGTTTTGTTGTGTAATCTATCAATTGCTGGCATTCCAGACATTGTTGAAATACAATTGTTTCTGGATACAGGCTTGAAATACAATTGTGTCTGGATACAGGCGTAATTTCATGATGATCAGTTGAGTAGTTAAGGCGTGGAAGCGAAATAAACAAACTCATTTATAATATTAGTAAGGATTGTTTTATGAATAAGGCTGAAAGAGGTCCTACATTAAATTTGGCTTATCTACACACAATTTTATAACTTGTCTTATATACTAAACAAATAAACTCTTTACAATCATTTAGTCACCCTCTAATAAAAAAAGATGACTAAATAAAAAAAGATAATAAATACAGATGGGTCTTCGTCGTATCCATGTATTGTCTCTAGCTTCCAGTACGCCATATTTGTTTAATAAATAAGACAATTATTAGGAATATATAATAGTGATGTAACGAATGTTCACATTGGCATTCGCGAATATTCGTATATTTTTTACCATTCGCATTCGTATTCGCAAGAAATGATGCGAATATTTGGCGAATGTATTTGACAAACTAAAAGGAAATTATATATAGATTGAGTGGATATGGAATGATAATACAACTGACAAGATTTATAATTTTTATTTACTTATAATATAAAATATTATAAGTAAATAAAAATTAAAAAATAACAAATTATTATGGAACAGTCTTGACGTAGGCAACTAAATTAGCACTACTGTCTCTCTTGTTCTTGTGAGTCTAATTAAAATATAAACAAAATCATAAATAAACAAAAAATATAATTTCGATGCTTACTTTAAAAATATCTAATTCTAAATAATAATATATTTTGTGGAAAAAGAACTTGAAAGTTTTAATCAAATCAGGTAATATTAATAGCTAGGTCTAATAAGTCTTGTTACAATTTATTGTGTAGGGTTTGTACTTATTTAGCAGATACAATATTAATAAACTAACCTCAAATCATGACGAATATTTTTGAATGAACTTCATGTGACTTGCTTCATTCATTCAACTTGTAACGGTTAACCTCGGCTATGTTCGGTTTAAACATGGCTGATACGAAATGTCAAACCTGTATATTTTGCGCGCGCTTTATTTGAAATTCAACATTCGCATTCGCGAATGTGAAAATTCTAACATTCGTTACATCACTAATATATAACATATTTTGAGCTTTATTTGTTGAATAATTATGTAAAAGAACTTTGCATTCCATTGGTAAAAAGACAAATCGTACGATAATTAATAAAATAAATATTTAACACAGTAAGATTTACAAGTGAAAATCTGTAGACCCTGCCTCCCTCTCTGGGAAAATAGGTGTGAGTTTATATGTGTCTTTAACCTCTAGTGTGCCAGGGGCTCGCATGCGAGCCAGCAAAAAGCTCTTGTTTATATTTTACTACGTAGCTGACATCATAACAAATTCTGTAGTACCATTTTTTTGATTCTACGAGCTATGAGTGGGCCGGTAATTAACAATAACAAAATCTCAAGTGGCACGCGGCGATAACGGGCGATAATGTAAACATCCAGCTGTCTCACAAGAGGTTAATAATAACTTTTGCCTGCGGCTTCACTCGCGTAAAAGTAGGCTAGGTTATGTTATTAACAGTACTGTTTTTAATACAATATAGCCTATGATACTCGCTTTCTAATAGTGAAAGATTTTAAAATCGGTTCATTAGTTTTTGAGTTAAATCCTTGCAAATAAAAAATCTAATCTAGGAAAGATCTTTACAATATTAGTATGGATAAAAATGAAAACTGATAAATTAAGACGTTTTATTTTAGCATTTGACTTTAACATTCCCACTAAGCTTTCTTGCTATTTATTATATTGCTTGAGATTTAAAGTACAGTTGGAGAATGTGAGTGCCATACACCCTCTGCTTGCCTCTTCAGGGTGTATAGGGGTATCTATGTATCTATGTTTTTAAATGGTTGTCAAATTTTGCGTATTATTGACAGTTTTAATATAAATAATTTTTGTAAGTATATAATCTGGAAGTTTTTAGTAAGTATAAAATTTTAATTTAAATGTTTATTTTATTAATCGTACGATTTATATATAGTATTATGCGTTTATGTCGCATTTATTTATATTTTTATATAAAAGCGTAATTGTTAAAGTATCATAGAAAAATGTAAAAATACCCATATGTATGTATAAAAAACAAAACTTAGATTTTTAATGTAAATGACTAAATGTCATATTACTAAATAATTTTCTATGTTGCATAAAGTCTTAGGAACTTGTGTAAAAATGTTACTAGCTGTGTCGCATGGGTTTTCCTGCACTAAATGAAGATTACTGCGGTCCTTTGGCACATAGCGAGATGTTATACAGCCTATAACCATTCTCTATAAACGGGCTATCTAAAACAAAATATTTGTTTAAGTAGATCAAGTAGTTTCTGAGATTATCATGAACAAACATACAAATTATTTATTATGTTTTTATTAGTAGTTGTAGTGTAGACTGTTCTTTAAATATTGGCAACCCTGGTATTATAAAATGACAAAACAATTTTTTAAATATCTTGTTAGAAGTGCCAAGCACTTAATTTAAAAAGGAATCATGAATGTGCAATTAAAAAAAACAATGTCCGAAGGTGTTAGCTAATTCTAGAGAAAAAATTAAAAGGTATATATTTGAGATTATAACCAAATAAAAAAATGTATTATAAAATGTAAGATTTTTTGTTATTAAAGATTTTTTGTATATTAATCTTTCAAACGAAAATTATGCTGATTTGCTGTTTTAAAAGTAGTTCTTTTTAGGGTACCGTACCCTTAAGGTGCCAACGGGACCCTATTACTAAACCTCCGTTGTCCGTCTGTCTGTATCTCATGAATCGTAACTGGTAGAGATGAAATTTTCAGAGTGTATTCCTATTGCCGCTATAACAACAAATAATACAAAATATACATTGTGTTATATATAATACGACTAGCGACCCGCCCCGGCTTTGCACGGGTAACACAAAACCTTAACAAATTACACACCTAAACCTTCCTCATGAATCACTCTGTCTGTTGGTGAAAACCGCATGAAAATTTGTCTAGTAGTTTTTGAGTTTATCGCGAACAGAAAGACAGAGTCGGCGGGGGACTTTGTTTTATAATATGTAGTGACGGTACACTACCGTTTGTGTGTGTGTACACATCAGGACTTTGATATATTTGTGACATTGATTATTTTAAATTTAAAGCTGGTGTCTTTTTGATCAAAGTGAGTAAGTACATACATACATAGATAGATTCACGCCTGTTTCCCAGAGGGGTAGGCAGAGACTACGGATTTCCATTTGCTACGATCCTGACACACTTCTCTGGCTTCATTCACTTTCATCACATTCCT
Organism: Catocala sponsa; assembly: GCA_963564715.1. Classification (NCBI taxonomy): domain Eukaryota; kingdom Metazoa; phylum Arthropoda; class Insecta; order Lepidoptera; family Erebidae; genus Catocala; species Catocala sponsa. Next base: position 5,785,954 of record OY751356.1, on the reverse strand, counting down.
CATACACGCCCATCGGTTCAAGGAGCTCTTAGCCTGGCCTTTGTCCAGGACGCCTCCGATCTGGTCGAGAAACGTTCGCCTAGGTTTTCCTCTTGCGACTGTTCCATTCACACTAGCCTTATAAACTTTCTTAGTCAGTCTTTCCTCGTCCATTCTTTCTACATGTCCAAACCAGCTTAACATACCCTTTTCTATTCTTGTAACTATATCCACTTTCATGCCGCATCTCTCTCTAATCACACTATTTCTTATTCTATCTTTCAGAGTCACACCACATAGTGAGTAAGTAATTCATAATTATATAAAATTTGGTTACATTGTGTTACACGGACGTAGTGGAGAAAACTAGCTATCTCCCTCGCACGTCTGCATTTAAATAGCGTTTACGTCACGCTGTGTAATGTGCATCCGTCCTTCCATTTGTCGATTACCCCTACTACCAGATTTTTAAGACTTCAATCTCATTTATTTTTAAATGGATTTAAATAATATTTGTTGTTTTAATTTAAATAACGTCACTTTCCGATACAAATGGATCAACTGTCGAATTGATATTTGACCTACTTCGGCTAATATAATATTCGATCAACTACAAAACTCAGACTGAAGATGCCTTATACTATTTTGGGCGTACGTCATAAATGTCATTTTAAAAAGTGCACCCAGGATTCAACCTTGTGTTTTGATTATAAATATTAAAATTGCTTGAAGCTGGCGTCTACCGGCCCATTAGCTGTGACATTTTTAAAATGTCAGTTGAATTTTGTCATTACCTATTTTTGGCTGTTTTTGCATCTACTTACTAATAGATAGCGAGTTTAGTACAAATCAAAGATTACGTAAAGCAAAAATCTCACGATAGACTGATACAGAGCTGTACACAGCGTTTTCTATTTCGCTCTCTATTAAAGCAAGATTTTAATAATATTGTTTTAAAAGATGACAATTTAGCCGTAAAGCAAAATATACCACGATAGAATGAGACAGCTATACACAGCATATCATTCTATCTCGCTCTCTCGTAAAGCAAGAATTCAATAATATTGTTCTAAAAGATGATAGTTCAACTGAAAGGCAAAATATCTCACGTTAGAATGAGATAGATCTCTACAGTGTACACAGCGTATATCTCGCTCTGTCGTAAAACAATGTTATCATAATATTGTTCCAAAATAAAGCGGTCTACACAGACTATAGTTCTATATTTCTCCCTCGCAAAGCAATATTATAATGATATTGTCTTGAAGCATAATACTACGTTTTTTTACCAACAAATTTGTTTAATAAACCATTTAATCACCCATAAAAATATTAATATTGATTACACAATGCAACTTATGCTGATTATTGCAAAATCAATAATTATCTTAATCTCGGCCTACTTTCAATTAGATAAAAGGATTTAGCTGTATTATCATTGATTTTCTTATCTAATTAGCTACGTGGACTGGACGGATGGTATAGTGGCTTAAGTGAATGCATCGCCACTGCGCCGAGTGTTGTGGGTTCGAATCCCACATGGAACAAAACTTTATGTGACCCACAAACATTTGTTTCGAGTCTGATTGTTCTTTCTGTCCGTTGTTTGAATGTTTGTGAAGTCCCCCGCGACACAGGAATTATTCCTAGTGCGGGAGCTGTTTTTTTAATCCCTCGTGTGTTTATTGCATACCTGGTGTTCATAAGCGCCAAGGACATTCCTTTCACTTTTTTTGCCGACGCTCAACGGTTAAAGGCTAAAATAAAAAATTATGCGCGAAAATAAAGATGAGATGGAATGAAATGAAATGAATGAAACTACCTAATAAAGATGAGGATGACCTCGATGGCGTAGTGGTTAGTGTAACCGACTGCCACGCCTGAGGTCGCGGGTTCGATTCTCGTACACGTCAAACATTTGTGTGCATGAACATGGATGTTTGTCTTGGTATGGGTGTTTCTATGTATAATATGTACCTATGTATTTACAACAAAAAGTATATGTGTATGTTTATCCACTGTCTAGTACTCATAGTACAAGCTCTGCTTAGTTTGGGCTAGGTGGTGTTGTGTGTCGGGGGGGCCTGCTATGGATGACTCAATTCTTTTAAGAGCTCCCAACAGGCCCCTCCATTGGGTGAGAGAGGGAACATCCCAGGTTTTTTAGTGGGTATACCAGAATGGGGAGTCCCACACGCCCCGCCGGTGCCGTCCCCTAGCCGGCGGATTGTGCATCAAGCATTTTTCCTGGGTACCAAAAAAAAAAGGTGGTGTTGTGTGTATGTGATAGAAAGACGTGTCAAATAAAATTTAATAAAGTAAATTAACATTTGGCGTCTTTTTTGTTTCCTTAAAATGTATAAGACTGCTATGCATAAGGTTTTAGGTTCGAATCTCAGATCAGTGTTATTAAGTACTAGATGTGCCCGCGGTTTCACCCGCGTTTATCGTTATTGCGCCGCCCCCGTGGGTCGTAGCGTGATGTTATATAGCCTATAGCCTTCCTCGATAAATAGGCTATCCAACACTAAAAGAATTTTTCAAATCGAACCAGTAGTTCCTGAGATTAGCGCGTTCAAACAAACAAGCTCTTCAGCTTTATAATACATATTAGTATAGATTTATTTTTTTTTCTAAAAAGACAACTGCACTAGGGCCAATTTCTGTGTCATAGGGGTCTTCACAATTTTTAAAGGCTTATGTTTAACTTATCACCAGATATAGTAGATAATACCAAAAATATTAATTGCACAGCAAAGAGATCAAAATAGTCGACGTCTATTTTTGGGTGGGTTTAAGAAGGAACCTAACATAACCTAACCCTTCCGAGACGGAATGCAGTGATTTGAGGCGTATAGGTGCTCGTTATGATATATTTTAGTAAGCATATTTTGGTGTGCAATTACTATTTTTGGTGGTCATTATATTTAATCCCATTTTTAATAGCACCTCCTACCCTGGTTCCCTTGTGTTGTAGGTGACAAACATTCAAACAACGGACACAAAGACCACCTAGTCTCGGGATAGCCATTTGTGGATCACACGATTTTTGACTCATGTTATGATTGAACCCACGAGGCAACCACAACGATATAAGCAATAGCAGAATGTTTTTCTATGCAGAAGCATAAAATCCTTTTCATGATCTCCGTCGTTTTGAGTGAAGTTCAGAGCAGCAGTACAGCATCTATCGTGCCTCTCTTTCACTACGTTGAAACTTACTTTGACTAGAATTCTGCCTATCCCTCGATTCCCTGCTCTAAAATAATCATGACAAGTATAGTTTATGTATCTTTAGAACCTTTAGTTGTCAACCTATTTGTATGAAACCAACACAAATATGTAATAATCTTATCGTGATTGAAAATACACTTAATTTGTTGTAGTAATTATGGAGATTAGTGTGCACAGAGGCACAGACGTAATTTAGTTAGCTATTTTATTTATTATTTGTGTAGATTTATTTCATATACTTACGCTCAAATTGTTAAGATTTTCGTTTATTATCGGAAATTGCAGTGTTTGCCTGTATAATAGGTATCGTACGATTTCTTTATAGTAATCATAATTAAACAAAATGAGTCCTGGTCACTTAGGCCCGGTTCTATTTAAAAAATGAGTTGTTTTAGCTCGGGACAGTTAAATTTTGTCATATTTTGTCCGTAGGTAAAACGACTAAACTACTAAACTTACTGTCAAAGTGATATTTGTGTTCGAATTTCAAACTATTACAGAGTGTGTTACTCTGCCGTTACTGTTATGTTCAAAATTGGCCATAAACAAAGTCAAAAAATATGTTCTCGTTCTATTAATAATTTATGATAATTTTTTTTTCTGTTGTCGAATTTCGAACATGGCCTTTTTATACTCAGGGTACCTATTGAAACTGTTGTATTTATAATCTGTATTTCTATACAAAAACCGAACAAGTGTTTTACTTCCCAAGTATTTATGTACCTACAAGTTAATTTAATTGTATTATTGGCAAAATAAATGTAGATGTCAAATGGGACTTTGTGTATTTTTATCTCCTTTACGTAATAATTGTTTACTTACTTACACACGACAAATTTATTACCAACTAGATTTTGCCCGCATCTTAGCTCGCGTTTATGTAGATTTATGTTAAGTTTTTTTTATGGTTGTTATATTGGTGTTGAGCAGCGATAGCTCAGTGGGGAGACCAACAGACTGCAATGCAGAGGGTCTCGGGTTCGAACCCACGTCGCGCACCTCTGACTTTCGGAAGTTATATGACTTTTCGAAATTATGTGCGTATTGATCGACAATTATCGCCTGCTCCGTGCCTCGGAGAGCACGTTAAGCCGTCGGTCCCGGCTGCCATAAACATCTATGGCAGTCGTTATTGGGAGAGTGTTGACACAAAAGATCCCATTGGGTCGAAGTGTCGCCAGTCTGCACTGACTGGCCCTCACATAAGATAAGATAAGATATATTGGTGTTGCAAGCGATCACAAGTATTTTCTAACATATTATATTAGAAAAATACCAGGCCCTTTAGGAGGCTTACACGGAGACATGGGTCCAACGTGAAGAGGCCCTTCGAGAGTTTTAATCAAAGGTGGGATGGAACACCGACAGCGGTACTAGCCGTAGCAGGCGTAGGACTATCGCTACGTATGGATTCTAATATATGGGCTATGGGTATGGGTGTTTAGTGGATCGGTATATTGCTAACTATGGGTGAAAAACGGCGTCTTCCCTGAATATTAAAATAGCATCAATGCAATGGGCAGACGGTGACTCGCCAACTCACTTGATGGGCCCTTCGAATAGCTACCATAGGCATACAAGCCAGCAGCAGAGGGCAACACTGGTGCGAGTGACTAGGGGTCTCGAGCGGTGCGGCGCCGCCGCGCCGGTTTCACCATCTCGGGTCTCGTGACAACGGAGACCCGGAGCGGGTTTCCCTGTAATTATCCAAGGCAAGCCAGAGTCAACCAGCACCTAAAAAATCTACTTTTTATTTTATAGTAGTGTACTGCCATATATAACGATATAAATAAACTACTTAACAGTTCTTCTGTCGATTTCCGTTAGGTGGCGTCAATTACCGGCATATACCATTTTAGTTCTGAAATAAGTATGCATTTTTTGCAGTATACGTAATATTCTACCATCGGAAGACCAGACAAACAGACCAGTGCCATGGTCTGTTTTAATGTCATCTCCTGCAATATGATTAGTTCCTGTGACGCGCTATACAAACCTTCAAACGAGACACGGAACACCCAGACTTGAATAACCATTTGTGAATCACAAAAATTGTTGTCTCGTGTATCTACGGAGCGAATTCACAACACTCGGTACGGCGTCAGTAGCGACGTGACCACTTAAGAGGAAAGACTAAGGGTCCGTTCACACAGACCGGCTCGAAGAGCATCGGCCCGCTTGTTTCTTTTCACACAGACCGGATCGTATACGTTTGGAATTGGCCGGAGCGGAGCCGCCAACTATTTCATATAGACCGGCTGGAAGAGATCTCAAAGCGGATGCGCTAGTTAAGGCTCCGATCGGCTGCGCGAGCGAGAAAGAGCACGTAATCGGAGCCGGTCGGCTCCTCTTATTATTTCACACGAAGCGTGTTCAAGCATTCTTAATGACAAAAGAAGTGCACATGCAAAAATAAACCTTGCTACAATTACTCAAAACTCTGTTTCCAACGTGATAAAAATCTGCTCTCCTCTCCGAGCCGTTCTGTGTGAACGGACCCTAAGGGCGATAGAATTGAAAAACAGGTATTTGTAAAATCTATTGCTATGTGTACAGTATCATGAGCGCGATAGAGACAACTGATGAGAGTCAAGATGGCGGGTGTACCTTAATGAATCGAGTAATAACATTTACCAAAAAAATGTACCTAAATTGTACTATTTAGGACCTCATTTAAAAAAATTGTACCTCCTTTAGAAGGAAACCACAGCTAAATTTAGATACACCCGCCATATTGACGTCAATATGGCGGGTGTTCTATAACATTTTATTATTTTATTAGTAATGGTTACATTACTAATGAAACATAATGACACCAAAAAAATTTACCTAAATTGTACTATTTAGTACCTCGGTTAAAAAAAACTGTACCTCCTTTAGAAGGAAACCACAGCTAAATTTAGGTACACCAGCCGTATTGACGTCAATACGGCTGGTGTACCTAAATTTAGCTGTGGTTTCCTTCTAAAGGAGGTACAGTTTTTTTAACCGAGGTACTAAATAGTACAATTTAGCTGTGGTTTCCTTCTAACGGAGGTACAGTTTTTTTAACCGAGGTACTAAATAGTAAAATTTAGGTAAATTTTTTTGGTAAATGTTATTACTCGATTCATTAAGGTACACCCGCCGTCTTGACTCTCATAGACAACTGCAGTTTGGACCGAAAATACCTATTAAAAGTACACAAAATCAACGTTTCGTAGTCCCCTGAATCCTTCTCCAAAACTTGACCGATTTAACTAGGTAGGTACTTATTTCATAAAAATTTTTTTTTTTCTTTATTTATTTAGGGGCTTTTAGTCACAAATAAGACCATGTCAGCCCCATTGTAACCTAAACATAATTATTTAATCTTATTCTAAGATTCGATAAAGTAAAATTGCTCCTTCGGACAATGGTTTGGACAACAAAGTTTGAAAAGTACCCACATCAGTCAAGTTTATATGAAATTTTGCCGTTAGCTCTTGTCTCACAGCCCAGTCCTGACACATTCCACTAACAAGTGGTATACATCCTCCACAATGCCACAATCTTCACAATTCGGGGTAGAACTTATTCCCATAAGATGTTTAAACTTGTTGAGTGGAACATGTCCAGATCTAAGTCTGTGAGCCATGACGATAGGTTTCCTTTTGAGGACAGCAGCGGTAAACCAGGGAGTACGAGGAGGCTCACTTTGTATTGTTCTGTACCAGATTCCTTTTTCTAATGATCTTTTATTAAAATATTCTTTCCAATTTTCTTGGCATACCATTTTATATTTTGGCAAAACTTCGAAATAGCTCGGATTGACACTATACTCAAGGCCATCTGATACAGCTTCTTTTGCCAGACGATCAGCCTCGTCATTCCCCGACAAGCCAATATGTGACGGAACCCATTGCAACACTACACTTATATTACTAGACGAGAGCAGGTATAATTGCTCTAAAATTAAATAAGCTACCGAAACACCTCTGTGGCCAGAGGCACATCGAGCTATATGCTGGAGAGCACTCCTGCTATCAACAAATATAACGCATTTCTCCTCACCAATTTTTTGGTAATATTTAATAGCTTCCGATATTGCTATAAGTTCCGCCGTCATTATACAAATCTGCTTGTTAGTTACTTTAAATTTACCACTGTTTTTATTTTTCGGATCAAGAAAAGCAGCGCCCGCGCCATTATTTAGTTTGGAACCGTCGGTATACAATTTAAGCCAGTCATTATACTGAAAATTTAAAACTTCTAATACATTAGTTTTTAGCAAGCTAATATCATAATATTTTTTAGGTAAATTAACATTACAAAGCTGCTCTCTAATGATGTTATCTAAATTTATATTAGGAATCCATGTTTCTAAGCCAAACATTTCTAAAGGATACGAAGAAGATACTTTTTCGTCTTTAATCTCGGTATATACTGTCACTAATAGCGGTAATTTTTATATCGCCAATAACTGTTGGCACTGAAACTTTCAATTCATTCAAAATCACAGTTGTAACATTATTATCTATTGATTTAACCTTTAAGCAATATTTATAAGCCAAATATTTCCTTCTTAGAGCCAGGCTGGGGATACACAACTTACACTCCATTGCATGAATGGGTGTGGTACGAATGAAGCCTCCAATTATCCTCATGGCTTGATTTTGTACTTTATCAAGCTTCGCCAGATGTGATTTTGCACTATTATCAAAAAGAAAACTCGCATAGTCAATCCTACTTCTTATCAAAGATATATAAAATGTGCGAAGGTGTTTAGGATGAATACCCCAACCGAAGCCGGATAATACTTTAAGTAACCTTAAAAATCTTTGCGTTTTTTCCCATACCTCGTTTATGTGTTTCCCCCACCGCAATGTTCTGTCTAACCAAACACCCAGATATTTTATATTTTCTGTCGAGTTAACCTGTGAGCCGTGTATATTTATGTGAACGGATTGTCTACGTCGTCCTCTGCTGAATATACAGTATTTTGTTTCATTTTTAGATAGTTCTAAGCCCAATTGTTCCAATAATATAAAAATAGAGTCCAATGCACTTTGAATTTCAGAAACACTGTCTTTAAGATTATTACTGCTACTATACAAAACAAAGTCATCAGCGTACTGTAATATTATGACGTTTGTTATATTTCGGCAAAGTGTAAGTGTAATGATATTAAAAATTAAAGGTGACAAAGGATCACCTTGTGCTATGCCTTTACCGGTCCATCTAACAAAAACCCTATTGTCCATGTTACAGTAAATTGTTGATTTTAGATGTCTTTCAGTGATAAATTGCCACAAATAATTGCAAATTTTCTTGCCAACATTAATTTTATCAAGATTTTGTATCACACTATCAATTGTTACGTTATTATACGCGTTTTCTACGTCCAAAAAACATGCTAATATAGAAATATTTTTAGAAAAGCCTATTTGTATGTGACATATCAACCTAGTCAAACTATCTAAGCACGATTGAGACCGTCTGAAACCTACAGTATTCATTGAAAAAATCTTGTTTTTTTCTACAAACCATTCGATCCTTTTGCATAATAACGTATGGAAAACTACATAAACAGGACATTAAGGATATAGGTCTTAATTTTATTGACATATCAGTGCCTACGTTATTCTTAGGAATTGGCAATGATATTTGGTCATCACCCGGTGCTGTATCTTTTCTTTTCAGGCATCTTTCTAATTCTTGCTTAGTACATTTTATTTCAAGAGATATGTTGGTTGACGAAATTTCGGGCATTGACGGTGTTACGAAATCAGGTGCCAGGTTACATAATAAATCTTCAATTTGATCTGGAGAAGCACATGTAATAGTTTTACTTTGTCCTTTCACCCAGCGCATACGATTCCACATTTCCGACACCGAAGTGGTTTCCTTTATACCGCTACAAAAATCTCGCCAGTTTTTCGATTTAGCTAACCTTATTAACCGTTTTGATTCGAGAACTCGCTTTTCTAAACTATCTAAATTACACGGGGTTGGATTGCGCCTAAATTTCGCCAGTGCCAGTCTTCGCTTAGCAACTGATTCGGATATTTCGTCATTCCAATACGACTTAGGTCTAAACTTAGAAAGAGGATCAGTGCATATTTTTATTAAGGGTATACTTTTATCAACGGCATGATTGATATTATCAACTAAATAATCATAATTTACTTGGGCGTGATCGGAGTCAAACGGAGGGTTAACAAAATTTTCTTCGAGAATCTTTCTATACAAGGACCAATTTGCTTTTTTAAAATTACGCTTTTTCGTGAAGTTTCTTCGAACTATTGAACTTAGTAACTGTATTTTGATTATTAAATGGTCGCTGCCCAAAGCCTCATTAGTGATATTCCACTGGAAATTTATTGCAATATCTGATGATACGAAAGTTATATCAGGAGATGACTGCTGTAATATGCCATCGACTAATTTTATTCTTGTTGGCATACCGGTATTTAAAGAGATGAACGAGTTTTCCAATGAAGCATCCGTAAGTTGCATACCTCTAGTGTTATTTTTGTATGACCAGTTGGTATGATGACCATTAAAATCCCCTGCCAGCAAAGATCTATGAGAAAAAGCACCGAAAAGTGTATCCCAGTCTGACTGCGTGGTTCTAACACTAGAAGGACAGTATATACTTACAATGTTATCCAAGGACGCACAGTTGAATACTTTCACATGTAATATCTCTAGACCAGAATTTCTTAAATTAAATGATGATACATGAGTCTTTACCGATTTGTGACATTTAGAGTACCACCATACGAATCAAACCTATCTCTTCTATATATATTATATCCACTTATATGGGCACGAGATTCAGGTTCCAACCAGGTTTCACTTATTATTGCGATATGTACATGTTCTTGATATAATAGACCTTCTAGCGCTAGTAGTTTAGGTCTCAGGCTTTGAGAATTCCATTGTAGTATGTTTAATGCTGAACGTTGGTGAGTATTATCCATCAAAAATATTTAAGAGTAATTTGGGCCACACACCTCCAAAAAGCTTGTCAATAATTAGAAACTTCAGTTCTTCTAAAATTAATTGTGTAATTACTGCTATCTTTTCTTCTGTGGTTTTACTTGAAAAAAATATATTTCTAATCTGTTTCATTATTGCCCAGAATCCTTTACATCTCTTTTTCCTTGGTTCTGATTCAGGCTCCTCACTAGGCTTTTCATTCTCCCTACATTCTTCGAATGCCTGTTCTTCAAATTCCATAATCTTATTGTTTGTTTGTCTTCTGTTTACTTTCTTGTTTTTTTCCTGTTCTACTGACCTAATATCCTTGTTCTTACTGCGTTTATCATCCTCTTTAGGCTTTCCAGTACCTTTTAATAGAATGTCTCTAAATGACGGTTTTAGTATCTTATCCATAGTTTGCTCAGAAATCAGTTGCACTTCTTCTCCATCACTTCCTTGAGCGCTAGAAGTTGTCTCGTTTCCCTCTCTAATATTGTCATTTCTATGTAACAGTGCGTTTACCACAGTACGTGTTTCCTTGAGGTATTTTTCTAGGAAATTTCTGTAAGAACAATTTTCAGACATCATGATATGCCGATTTTTTTTCTCTTTTAAGAAAATTGGACATGCTTTGCTAAGCGATATGTGACCACCTTTACAATTGACACATCTATACGCGGTAGTTTCACAATTTGCGTGAAAATCGCCACATTTTGGACAAATACACTTTTTAATTGTACATTGCTTTTGTAAGTGACCATATCGCCAACAATTTGAACACTGTGTTACTGGAAAAGTATATGATTCCACCAAAAGTTTACATCCATATGCTTCAACAAATTTGGGTATAGCCGGGCTTTTAAAACAAATACGCACAGTTTCACTCTTTACCCATTTCCCGTCTGATGTAGAACGATTTAGTCTTTTAACAGAGATAATATCGTATTCGCAAGAAAATATCTGGTTTAGTTCTTCTTCTGTAATATCAAGCTCGATATTTTTAACAACGCCATAAGTTAAGATCATTTCCTGAGGAAAATGGCATCTATAGCCCAAATCTTTAATCTTCTGACATAACGATAGCTTTTCAGCATCTTCACGTTTCTCAAATTGTATATGTACTCTATAAGGATTTTTATACACAATTTTTGATATTTCTAATATTTCTTCTGTTTTGAAAAGCTTGGCCAAGCCAATTTGCTTGAGCAATAACTCCTTAGAAGTGATGTAAACATCAAATTTATCACAACCTTCTAACTTATTACGTCCATCATAGTCATTTCTAGAGAAACTTCGATGAAACCGCTTTGAATTTCTTCTTACAGTTGTAAACTCACCATCAGTATCATCTAGATTTTCCTCACTCTCTTCTCTAGTTCTCTTCTCCGGCACTTGTTTCGAAACGTGAACTTGACTCTGCATCATATCATTTCCACCACTAAATCCTGCTACTTCAATTACTTGTTGCTCACTCTCCATACTTAAACTCGATACAATTAAGTCTTGCGCATTACTATTCATTCTGATTATAAAAAATTAAGAGGGTAGATTTAAAAAGAATTGACATCGCAAATACGCAGCTCATAAACAACGACCGCTCGCTACAATGTGTCGCGCGTGACTGTGCTCATAAAAAAATAAAGAAAGGCTTTGGCCGTGTTCCTATGTTTTCCTTTTTTTATATAATCTAGTCAAATTTATATTCTGGATGTTTGAACACAGCGGAAAATCTGGTCAATTTTTGAGGTTTTTGAAGGCTCACGTCTTTTTTAATAATTAATTTATGAAAAAAAGGAACACATAGGGACATGCCAATAGAGCCCATACATTTTTTGGAAAACAATTATTGCTCTACTGGCATTATCCAGGGAAGAAACAGGGGACTACGTTTGTATGGAAAAACGGCCCTTGTGTTTCCTCATAAGCCACTACACCATCCGCGCAGTGGTAGGTATTCCACATACACACTTTTTACTATAGGCCATATAGTAAAAAGTGATCATAGACTGCAATGCAGAGGGTCTCGGTTTCGAACCTACGTCGCGCACCTCTGACTTTCGGAAGTTATATGACTTTTCGAAATTATGTGCGTATTGATTGACAATTATGGCCTGCTCCGTGCCTCGGAGAGCACGTTAAGCCGTGCAGTCGTTATTGGGAAGTCAATGCCCTCTAATATCCTGACACTGGTCTAGCCTTAGGGTATCGTTAGCCTTCGGGTTGCGGAGGTCAGATGGCAGGCGCTCCGTGTAAAAACTGATATCCAGTCAAATCCGGTTAGACTAGAAAGCCGACCCCAAGTGACTTGGGAATAATGGAGGCTAGGGAGAAGAGAAGACTATAGTATAATAATAATGTTTCATTTAACAACCTAATGTCACCAATGTGCAGACAATACAATTCCATTTGCTCTGAATCGGATATCTGCCACGACAGTTATAGTGTTTAAAAATACCCTTTTAAAGAAAATTGTTTGAAATATTGTGCTATATTTCTTTTTATTCTTATTTTACCATTGTTTACCTTAGTTCACTAAAGTTTAATATGATGTGTATAGTTTTAATCGGACTTCAGGTTGGCAACTATTTAATGTTCGATTGAGTAATGTGTAAATATTTAATCTGTTGTCTGTTACTGTACCTATTTAATAAAAATAAAATAATATCATACGCACGGATCTCATCATCAATCATCATCTCAAATGACTCAAATCTGGGCATCTTCAAGTAGCGGCCGTGCCGGATTAACCACGTAGCAAGAGTAGCAATTGCTACGAGCCCCGCGCGAAAGCGGACCCCGCATATTAAAGCCCACTCATCTCTGCCTGAGCGTAATTTTTTGAGTGAAGATGTGGTATATTGAATTTACTTGATGTCACAAAAACGTGAAATGTTACAACTTTTTCTACTAAGACAATCCACGTCAGACAATCGGTAACCGACTATTTCCTTGGCGTATATAAAACACCGAATTTCATACGGTCAACGCACAAGTTCTACAAAAGGTCGCTCGTATAAATGTGTAGAATTTCAGTCGGCCCAATAATCAGCTCTACAAAAAGTCTGACGTATGCAAGCACTCTTACCCGAAAGAATTTGCTACGGGCCCCGCGCTTGCTTCATCCGGCACTGAGTAGCGGGTGAATAGGTACCTTCTAGGCAAGTGTGCTCTATAGTCGCTTCATAAGCTTAGACTGTGGTGAAACACAAGCCCAGAATCCTAACTACATATTTATTCGAATGTGCGGTTGTTTGTTACGACCACGCCTTCGCTACTCCACTGATTATGGAATTTCGTATACACGTTGTCAGGGGAACAGGAAATCACATAAGTTATGTTTCATCCAGATAATAGTACCTACTGTTACTAGCCTAACCTACATTTACGCGAGCGAAGCCGCGGGCAAAATCTAGACTTGTTTTCATGCCAAAACTATTCGACCGATCAGAAATAGATAAAAGGGCATTTTTCAAATCTTGACCTTTGACATAACTTAATGTCCACCGACTCATCTATTATCGTATTTAATAATTATAAGTGAAAATATCAGGTTTAAAATGGCAATCGATAGCAAATTTTAACAAAAGTAAATTAAAATAGAAAAATATTTTAAAATAAAAATTCAATTTGAAAAAGAAATTAAAATGTAACTGCATGTTCCCTAATTTCACGATGTCCCATGCATACCTTCTTAACTTTGAAATGTCATAATCCCAAATATTCTCATCATACTCATACTAAAATCATTTTATTTGTGGTAAAACGATATGAAATTACGTTTTTAATGTCTTTTAATTGGTTGTTATATCATAATAAATAAATAAAACAGTTTTTATTTTGTCCTAGAATTTTGATAAAACCGGAATTTCCAGTTAGTAACTACGATTTTCATATTTAAAAGATAAACAAGTATTTAGATATTTTTTTAATGTGGGAACCATTATTTGACTGTTTAACATCGCTTCCGTTTCTTTTTCAGGCATCCCTGTTTGGTTAGAGTGCAGTGAGAGTGAGCAGTGTGTCGACAATAACGTGTTCCGATTAGTAAAGTGATTTTGAAAGATAATTGTTATTGTTTTAACGCGAACATTGCTTAAAGTTTTGCACCAAGTATCTAAATATAGCTGAAGTTTACTAAAAACATACGTTTTATTTTATATAAAATATTAGAATGTGAAGTCATAAAATGTATTTTCATAACGTCAGGTGAGTAACTTTATAATAGCCGGAATGGATACTTTTGGCTTCACTGATTATTCAATTATAAAACAATTGGTATTTTCAAAAAGCTCATTTAATAAGTTATTCAAAAATTTAAAAATATTAAACGAAGTAATTTCTAAGAAAATAGCATTCCGGTTCCGTAACGGTCAAGTTTTTTGAAAAACGCCCAAAAACCTTTCCAGAAAATTACTCTCGCCGAGGGATAGCTAGTTAACCAATAAAACAAAGCAACCATAATAAAAAACAACATTTTATTTTTTGACAAAGACAACGGAAGACACCACACTGCCAACTTTCCCGCCAAATTTGAACAGAGGTGTGGGTATCACTTGTTTCAGTTTCATTTTTTCAGAAAAGTGCTTGATCAACTCATCATTAGTCCAATTACATGATGTAATTATAAACATACCTGTGAGAAAAAAAAAAACTATTTATAAAACACTATTGAAATTAAACTACTGTATATGGATTTTATTGGGGTATATTAAAAAAATATATGTAAATTTCTAATCAAATTTGCTCAAGCCGGGAATCGGACCAATACTTTGCATGGTCAAGTACGCATTGTACGTACGTATGTATAGTTTCGCAATACACATAAAGTTCTATTAACTACAAAGTTGATGGGTAGGGGTGCATTACAGTTATGCAGTCGGCCTCGATGGCGTAGTGGTTAGTGTAACCGACTGCCACGCCTGAGGTCGCGGGTTCGATTCCCGCACAAGTCAAACATTTGTGTGCATGAACATGGATGTTTGTCTTGGTCTGGGTATTTCTGTGTATAATATGTATGTATTTACAAAAAAAAAAGTATATATGTATGTTTATCCATTGTCTAGTACCCATAGTACAAGCTCTGCTTAGTTTGGGCTAGAATAGATAGAATATATATATATTACCTTTACAATCAATACGTCTAATTAGCAATAATTATGTCCAACTACTCTAAACATTCAATTAGCAATATGTCCAACTACTCTAAACGTCCAATTAGCAATATGTCTTTGTAGCAAAACGTCTAACGATTGAAACACCTATGTAGCAAAACGTCCAATTACCAAATCGTCTAATTCTCATAATGCCTGGACACTTGGGTATAAAAACATCTAGATCTGATTTACCTAACATAGGGGCAATATTTTTGCGTCAAATTTGAGTAGGTTTCATAGGTTTAATTTATATTATTTTTAATATTACTAGCCATTAAGTGATATAAATTATGACATTAAAATTGTCTTGAGGATAAAAATTTTCTTTGATAATAATTACATACATACATACATAAATTCACGCCTGTTTCCCAGAGGGGTAGGCAGAGATTACGGATTTCCATTTGCTACGATCCTGACACACTTCTCTGGCTTTATTCACTTTCATCACATTCCTCATACACGCCCGTCGGTTCAAGGAGCTCTTAACCTCGCCTTTGTCCAGAACGCCTCCGATCTGATCGAGAAACGTTCGCATAGGTTTTCCTCTTGCAACTGTTCCATTCACATTAGCCTTATAAACTTTCTTAGTCAGTCTTTCCTCGTCCATTCTTTCTACATGTCCAAACCAATATTTAGTCATCACATAGATTATGTAATGATTTATCTCTTGAGTCAGTTAAGTAAGTTAGTTAGACATATTGCTTCTTAGACATATTGATCATTAAGCATGCATTAGACCCACATTTTGCCAGCTATGGATATGTCTCACACATAGGGGACAAGTTTATTACCCGGTACTGAGCAGTTCCACATTCCGTACTCTTACTAAGAGTTTCCTGTCAGCAAAATCCAAACACTGCCTAATCCAGAGATCTCATGCACAGTACATCGTCGGCCTTTATGGCGTAGTGGTTAGTGTAACCGACTGCCACGCCTGAGGTCGCGGGTTCGATTCCCGCACAAGTCAAACATTTGTGTGCATGAACATGGATGTTTGTCTTGGTCTGCGTGTTTCTATCTATCTATATGTATATATAAAGAAAGATGTCCTGACTGACTGACTTAGAGACAACGCACAGCCTAAACCGCTGGTCGTAGGAACTTGAAATTTGGAGAGCATGTGTGTTTTAATTTGTAGGGGTGTACTAAGAAAGGATTTTTTGAAATTCCACCCCTAAGGGGGTGAAATAGGGGGGTGAAGTTTATATGGAATTTGCTAATTTCTGGACCTATAAGTATAAAAATAGGTATACAAGTTATTGATTATAATTGAAAATGACCTGTGTAGGTAAAATAGACAAAACGCTCCCTAAAAAGGTAAAATAGAGGGGTAAAGATTGTATGGAAATTTTCTCATTTCTGGATTTAGAAGTATGAAAATTGGTATATTGGGTCCTGATTACAAACAAAAATGATCTATGTAAGTGGAATGGACAAAACTCCCCCCTAGAGGGGTAAAATGGGGGTGAAGCTTGTGTATAATATGTATGTATTTACAAAAAAAAGTACTTATATAATATGTATGTTTATCCACTGTCTAGTACCCATAGTACAAGCTCTGCTTAGTTTGAGCTAGATGGTGTTGTGTGTATGTGATAGAATATAATAGTACATTGACTCCACTACTAACGGCCTGGCCACGGGAACGGGCGTCGCCCAATACTTTTTCACATATTTGTTTTAATCGCAATACGTTCGTACCGCGCGAATTTTCGTTGCAGCGAATGTCCCGTGGCCAGCGGTAAGGCAGTCATTAGTATAATTTGCAAATTTACCCTACGTAAAATCGAAATACAGACTAGCCTGTGTTGTGTCCTTGCGATGAGTAGGAGCACTAGACTCCTTAAGGAGATGCTGTGATGTCAACTGGAGACGAACTTAACATCTTTGCCCGACTCGGGAAACGACTCCTTGACCTCATACACAACAGTCATATTCACTACCACTGAGACGAAGCATAACTGTCACATTCATGATTCGAACCTACAACACAGTGCTGCCGTGGTAATCGAGAGGACGTAATCCACTTAGAGCACCCGTCCGAATAGCACCTGCGCGAATAGCACCTAGCCTAGTCCACGAAGGGCACCCATCAATATTTTTGGCAGGTGCTTTTAGGACAGTAAGTCGAAGATGACCATTTTTTTAAATTACTGATTTGGAATGCTTTGCTACTACTACTACTAATAAACAACATATTTTTTTCCTTTCTTTTGACATATAACCGATAAAAATCGAGTATATAGTTTTATGAAAAACGCTAAAATTGTAACAAAATCTTTGCATGCTGTTTTCTAAAACTGCTTTATCCGACTTACTACTCTCTTGATTACCACAGCAGAGTGCCTAAGCTACCCTGCTTGTGCACTCAAAACACATACCATCTTCATCCAATAACTGTATAACTTGGTCGATATATTTCTCTCTTTGTCTCTTGGGGTTGTCTGGGTTGAGACCTACAGCATCATAGGTACCCTTATCATGTATGATACCAAATTTGCCTAGGTCTTTAGTGTCATCCTCCGTGATATTAAAAACCTGAAAAGAGAAAAGAAAGTATTACATTCTTTTTTTAATAAGACAACTGCTGCTCTAGTAATAATTCCTGTATGACTTTACAAACATTCAAACAATGGACACAAAGAACATCCAGACATTAAATTCTTGTTCCGTGTGGGATTCAAACCCGCCACACTCGGTGCATTGGCAGTGGCGAGGCGACCACATAAAGCAATACGCCATCTGAGCAGTCCTAGCTTCGTTGACACAGAAGCAGTGACCATGACCAGGGACAACGACTTTACAAAATATTAGCGAAACATTCAAGAAAACCTACAGTTTTTTCAAGTTACTGTTTATACTTATTATTATTTGTAATACAGGGTGTGTCGTAAATAGTGGTCCAGAGTAAAGGAGTCGATACACTGTATTCTTATGTATCACATACCGAAATTTTAACCATTTTTTTTATGCCCCTAAAGTCATATGATTTGCTGAAGATGAGTATTGAAATTGGAAACAGATTAATTTCTTTAAGTACCTTTGACTTTAAAACATAAAAAAGGGTTTGGATATGATAGTACACATATTCAAGAGTAATAATAAAAAAACAGAATTAAAAAATATTGATATTTGTTGAAATGACAGCCAAATTCGCGAAGCAAGGTGCAGAAATTTTAAAAAAGAACTTTTATTTTTTGTTAGGAGACCCTTAAGTGAAAATGCTTAAAATTTCGGTATGTGATACATAAGAATACAGTGTATCGACTCCTTTACTCTGGACCACTATTTACGACACACCCTGTATATTGTAAATATGGGTACCTATAAGTAACATCTACACACTGAAAGTATAGTAAGCCGACTGGCCGACTGGCCAATATACATTGTACAGCAAAGTTGTGTGCCATTCCTGAACCTTATAATTTATATTCCAAGAAAGGAAGAAAGTGCATTTCTCTTAAAACATCACATTATTAAGCCTTTATTGCTAACATAATTATCAATAAATAATATTACAATATAGATCACTCAGACTTGGAACAATGAGTTGTGGATCTGACAAATTTTTGTCCCTCATGGGATTCGAACCCACAACACTCGTAGTGTCTAGGCGAGTACTTTAACCACTACACCCCCTCCATGTAGTCCAAATTCATTATTTTCTGTTGTACTTATCTGATTCTGCACTTAAATTGTTAATTTTGATTTACCTGATATTTGATAAGTGGAAACTCTGCTTGGGACACTTTCGTAGCTAGCAATATGGCTTCCTCACAGTAGTCTATGCCCAATAGGTTTGTAAATCCTTCTTTTGCTAGTTCAATCAGTGTGTAGCCATTTCCACAACCTGGAACATGAAATTAAAAATATATAAGTCCAGTAATAGTATATATTAAGAAATAAATAGTATATATTGTAACTTGGTGAAGCTTGGTAATGAATGGTATCTGATATATTAACGTTTTGACCGCCACGGACGTCCATTCACGTCAAATTAAACCGTGCTCACGACGCCCCCGAAGGCATGGCACGTCGAAAATACGACTATTTTACAGTTCAAAATAAACATAAAAAAATGTTTGTTGTGTTCCTTTTACCTATTATTTAAAACTATATTAATCATCGCCTGGCGTAGGGGGCACGACGCTACTTTTATGCTGTGGCGGTCAAAAGGTTAAATCTTTGGGTTCAATTCTTTTGACTGGGTAAGTGCTATTCGGTTTTGGTTTCATGGAATACAAGTAAGGTTCTACATTGGGTCTGAAGTTCAAAACCTAGGTTGGACAAAATATTATTCCCAATAATACTTTGTCCAGCCTGGGAACTGAACTTGAGACCTGTTGTGCACGGTAGACAGCAAGATTTGTTCTCTCATAGCTGTAATCCACAGAGGTAGTTGTAGAGTATTTTAGTTGCATTTAGAATTATTAAACTAGGCATTACTCACCCCACCCATGATAGAAAAGGCCTCTCTTCCAAATTATTAACTTTAATTAAGGTCCTTCATATTGGGGTAGCCTATTCTCTTTTAACTATCATTATGTCCAACTTGGGAACTAAACCCAAGACATCATGCACAGCAAATGTATCCTCTACCATTACACAACTGAGTGAGTCTATGTATATCTATACACTCACCCAAATCAATGACAGCAACATCTTTTTCAACACCACAGTCACAAATCCAGTTTATAACCCTCTGAGCGCTGTCCTCACCGAACCACACATCACCAGGGTCTCCGTGACCATCGAAGTTCTGAATCTCCTTAGTGTACGCTTTCTGCCAGTAATCCTGTGTGCCAAGTTCAGACGAGTCTAGTTCTGGTAATTCTGTATCTTCCATTGCACTGTCAATACATAATCTTTTTATAAACCATGTCAACTCTTGAAATACCAGACATAATTGAACCTTATTATGTGTCTACTTGTCTAGTCACCAGTGCATACACCAGTGTGTTACTGCCTATCAATAGGTTAATACATTCATAGTCTATATCTCTAAGATGTAGGCAGGTTTATTGTGTGTATAGTGTATACATACACCTTTCTCGAGACATGGTTTGATAATTCCATGATTAATTTTAGTTGTAGTTGTTTTTAAAAGTACACTACCACACAAGGAATAATTTCTATGACATGGGGGCTTTAGAAACATTCTACAACTATTTGTAGACCCCACAAGTTTTGGATGTCACACAGTGGCGGCCGAGCTGAAAAATGTCTGTCACTTTTGCTGCATTATTACTTTATATTTTTTTATGGTGTAATAAAATTGCGGCGATGTTTTAATTAAAATATATTGTTCTGTATTCATGAATTCGCTCTCTATTGTCTAAATAATTATAATTAACTAAATCATTAGAGTTTGGCACCTTCCAATACCCCTTTGTTTTGTTGATAAACTTCAAGTCAAAACATTGGTTAAAAATCGGAGGTTATGTTTATAATGGAAGAAATGAGAACAATTTTGTGCAATATTATAATATGAAGGAAAATATTGCTCGTTGCATATAAAGCAGTGTCAGTTATATGTATTTTATACAATTATGGATTTAATTACGTATTAAAAGCAGATACATACTGTGTTTGCGGCACCGCTGTTTTATTATAGTAAGTAGCTATGTACAGTGTTGCCAATTCTTGTGAAGTCGAGTCGCTAGATTCAATATCAAAAGTCTAAAACTGATTCTGGTCTGATTTTTCGACTTTCAGGTAGTGAAATACAAAAAAGAAAAAAAAAAGGTCAGCCTGCCAACCTGTGGAGCGTCCACAGTAGGCGGGCTGACCTTTTTTTTTTGTCATTTTCTACCTAAAACCTGGAGATTTTATAATTTTTCCCATATATATCTCTTCGCATTGTATAATTCTGTGTCAAATTAACAAAAAATGTACTTATTACATGCCCTAAACTTGTTTTCATTTGTACTCCAAAAGTCGCCAGATAAGTCGTAAATTTTATTTTTTGTCGCTAAGACGTACACCAAAGTCATTTCTAGCGACAAAGTCGCTAAATTGGCAACAGTGGCTATGTATTGTACAGGGGGGCTGAGGGGGGGGATACTGCCCAATATCTAGATAGGACTGACATCTGTGCAGGGGGGGGGGGGGGGGACACTGCCCAATACCTTTCCTATATCCAAAGATAGGACTGACATCTGTGTTTTTGGCCCCGTACTTGTGTTGTAAATCATTTTAATTTATTATTTAGTGTCAGTTCTTACCTATCTATACTTTTATATTTTTAATTTATCTAGAATCACATTTTATTCTCATTTTAATTGTTTTATCATAAAAATGTCATAAAATACAAATTAGTAAATATGTCGGTTAAAGACTATGATTCAAACATTGGATTTGTAAGTCAGTCACAATATGGCGACTGCGTCTTGCCCGTGCGCACGTTTGTAGTTTTTCGTCCTATATTGTATATTTTCCGGCTGTGAAGGTCTTATGTAAGTGCGTTGAGTCGAGCTCTGTGTTCCTCCACATGGTGTCAATTAATCTACCCATCGAAAACTGTTGTTATCAGTGTGCGATAGTGACGCTTTTAGTGTTTAGTGTTTTTTCCAACTACAAAAATGCCAAGACGCTGCGCATTTCACTGTGAACCTAGAGTCTGCTGCACAGTTATAAATTTTAATAAACATAAACATAATAAAATGTTATTTGTTGTTGTTTTATTCTTATACTGCGATATGCACCCTATACTTATTGTATTTAAATTGTTTTGATTGGATCTATTTTTGTAACATTCTACTTGTTCTATTTGCAATTTTTATGTTTAAAAAAAATACGATTGATACAAAACAATTAAAATACGAATTTTGGATTATAAAATACATAATATAAATAGCTATAGGCACAGAATACGGAATAGCTATAGCTATGTATAGAAGGATTAGTTCGGGGCCAAAAGTTCAGATGTCGCTGTTTCAAATAGGGTTGGCTGAAATTGGCCATAAGAGGGCTCTCTTTTCCCTATGTATTACTTTACTCTTTGCTCTTGTCTCTTTGTATAGTAGTTAGACTAGTTAGTAGTGTCGTAACTGTATTGGTTAAACTTTAATTAAAGTACTATTTATTTTTAGTCGATTCACATGTATAATTTGAAAATTCCAATATTCATATAATTTTGTGCTACGTAATATATATTCCTGAAATAGCTTTTATTTGTTAAACTAATTGGATAGTTCTTTATTTTCAAAATAAAATTACTATTATGAGATAAAGTCACTATAAACGAAAACATATCGACTAAAAGTAATGTAATAATATGATAGAAATAATGACAACATCCACAATATTTGCGTCTGTTCGATTTAAAGTCAAAATTGTTAATACAATCAGAAAGTGATAAGAATATTACGTACTTACTTAACCTTTGCTTTTCATTAAAAATAACTTATGTATAATAAAATGGTTGTGAATGAAGCATAGACTGGTTAACAAGCAGGTCAACCATACTTTTTACATTGCGGACTATTTAAAAAAGAACCACGACGAAATGTTGTTTCTAATTATATTTAATGTATCCGGCGAGGCAGTCCTAGCGTCTAATGCCGACTCAGCAGTTTTATTGTGTTTTCTGTTCTTAGCTCTTAGTAGCAGCACGGAGTCTGCTAATTCGTCTGGATGAGGATAGCTTAACATAGCTCGCATGACTGTAAAAGGACGGTGACAGGGATAAAATATAAAATTGTATAATAAATCTTTTATCTTTTTGGAAAAAATCTATGAAAATAAACAATTGCAAGTTCTTGAGCTCGAGTCCAGGTCTTAGTTATGTGCGTATTAAACAGTATTATCGCTCGCGGCTTTCGGGTTAAACGATCAACGGGTGATCTTCTAGCGTTCGTCATGCACCTCTAGGGTGAGGCTATGGACAAGTACGATGAGAGTCAAGATGGCGGGTGTACCTTAATGAATCGAGTAATAACATTTACCAAAAAAATGTACCTAAATTGTACTATTTAGTACCTCGGTTAAAAAAATTGTACCTCCTTTAGAAGGAAACCACAGCTAAATTTAGGTACAGCAGCCGTACTGAAGTCAATATGGCGGGTGTTCTATAGTATTTTATTATTTTATTACTAATCGTTACATTACTAATAAAAAAATGTACCTAAATTGTACTATTTAGTACCTCGGTTTAAAAAAACTGTACTTCCTTTAGAAGGAAACCACAGCTAAATTTAGGTACACCAGCCGTACTGAAGTCAATATGGCGGGTGTTCTATAGTATTTTATTATTTTATTAGTAATCGTTACATTACTAATAAAAAAATGTACCTAAATTGTACTATTTAGTACCTCGGTTTAAAAAACTGTACCTTCTTTAGAAGGAAACCACAGCTAAATTTAGGTACACCAGCCGTATTTACGTCAATATAGCGGGTGTTCTATAATATTTTATTACTTAACCATTTCTAATAAAATATACCTAATAACACCAAAAAAATGTACCTAAAAAGTACCTCAAATAAAAAAGTACACACTTGATCAGTTCGTACTGAGAAATAAAACAACCGTGTTTTGTGTCTAAGCAAACACGATAATTATCATGAAATATTGATATAGTTACATATACATCTATATTTTACGGATACTTTTAATTACGAATTATATGAACACGAATAGAAGCCCCGAGGCGAGACCAACAGACTGCAATGCAGTCTCACATTCGAATCCTGGGCGCGCACCAATGACTTTTTGAATGTTCAAAATTTATGTGCTAATTTGTTAAATAATGATCGCTTGCTTCCGTGCCTCGGAGAGCACGTTAAGCTGTTGGTCCCGGCTGTCATGAACATCTTTGACAGGCTTTACGGGGAAGTCAGTACCTACCCTCAAATATCCTGACATTAGTCTAATCAATCGAATGACGTTTCACCTTCTGGCCAGTAGCGATAGCCTAGTCGGGAGACCGAAAGACTGCTACGCAGTAGGTCTCGGGTTCGAACTCACGGCACGCACCAATGACTTTTCGAAGTTATGTGCGTACCTATTAAATTGTTAATTATCGCTTGCTTTAAACGGTGAAGGAAAACATCGTAAGGAAACCTGCATGGAGTTCTACATAATGTTCTCGAAAATGAGCTTTATGCAAATTTGATATTAACCGTGTAAATATACTTATATTAGTTTTGTCAAAAGTCTTGTGTGTAATAATACCAGCACTGCTGGGCACGGGTCTCCTCTCAGTGAAGGGTTAGGCCATAGTCCACTACGCTGGCCAAGTGCGGGTTAGCGTACTTCACATGTTTTCGAGAACATTATGTAGAACTCCATGCAGGTTTCCTTACGATGTTTTCTTTCACCGTGTAAAGCAAGCGATAATTAACAATTTAATAGGTACGCACATAACTTCGAAAAGTCATAGGTGCGTGCCGTGAGTTCGAACCCGAAACCTACTGCGTGGCAGTCTATCGGTCTCCCGACTAGGCTATCGCTACTGGCCAGAAGGTGAAACGTCATTCGCTTGATTAGACTAATGTCAGGATATTTGAGGATACTGACTTCCCCGTAAAGCCTGTCAAAGATGTTCATGACAGCCGGAACCAACGGCTTAACGTGCTCTCCGAGGCACGGAAGCAAGCGATCATTATTTAACAAATTAGCACATACATTTTGAACATTCGAAAAGCGCCCAGGACTCGAATGTGAGACTGCATTGCAGTCTGTTGGTCTCGCCTCGGGGCTTCTATTCGTGTTCATATAATTCGTAAGTAAAAATATCCGTAAAATATATATGTACATACATACATAGATAGATTCACGCCTGTTTCCCAGAGGGGTAGGCAGAGACTACGGATTTCCATTTGCTACGATCCTGACACACTTCTCTGGCTTCATTCACTTTCATCACATTCCTCATACACGCCCGTCGGTTTAAGGAGCTCTTAACCTGGCCTTTGTCCAGAACGCCTCCGATCTGGTCGAGAAACGTTCGCCTAGGTTTTCCTCTTGCGACTGTTCCATTCATACTAGCCTTATAAACTTTCTTAGTCAGTCTTTCCTCGTCCATTCTTTCTACATGTCCAAACCAGCTTAACATACCCTTTTCTATTCTTGTAACTATATCCACTTTCATGCCGCATCTCTCTCTAATCACACTATTTCTTATTCTATCTTTCAGAGTCACACCACATATGCTTCTCAACGCTCTCATTTCTACAGCATTTATTCTGCTCTCATGCTTCTTTTGCCATACCCAACTTTCACTTCCATACATAAGTGTGGGCATTAATAGTCCTCTATGAACAGCCAAACGTGCCTTTTCGGATACATTTCGACTGTTCATAAAAGCGCGTAGGGCTCCATTCACTTTGTTGCCAGCAATCGTTCTCCTTTCAATATCTCCGTCATGTTTACCATCCCTTGTAAACAAAGTACCCAAATATACAAACTCTTTCACTTGCTCCACTTTTTCTCCATCAATCATAATATTACACATCGTCACGCACTCTTCCTTTTCAAATACCATCACTTTCGTCTTGCTTACATTTATTTTCATTCCTTTACTCTCAAAAGCACCATGCATAATAGTTACCATCGCCTGCAACTCTTCCGCCGATGACGCAAGTATTACTTGGTCATCGGCATAAAGAAGGCATTTGACAATCTTTTAAATCTTTCAAACAATTGTCCATGTATAGGTTAAACAGCCAAGGTGACGCTACACATCCTTGTCTAACACCTTTATCGATGCTAAACCACTCTGTGTAGGTCCCATTTATCCTAACACAAGCTCTGGAATCATCATAAAGAGATTTCAGAGCTCGCGTGAGGTTGCTATTCACTCCATACATGGACAATGCCGACCAAAGTTCATTCCTCACCACTTTATCATAAGCCTTTTCCAGATCCACGAATGCGCAATAGACCTTTTGACCTTTGGCCAAAACTTTTTCGGCTATGCTCCGTAAGGAAAAGACCTGATCCGTACATCCCATACCCTTTCGAAATCCCGTTTGTGCATCCCATATTTTCTTGTCGGTTACTTTCACAATCCTTTCAATTAACACTTTTGCATACAATTTACCGACGACGCTGAGCAAGCTAATGCCTCTATAGCTTTTGCACTCTTGCTGTGTGCCTTTTCCCTTGTATAAAGGTACTATGACGGCCTTGCACCAATCACTTGGTACACGGCCGGTATTCCAGCACAAGTTAAAAAGGCGGTACAACTGAGTTGCTATAAGACCCTGTCCAGCTGTCAGCATTTCGACTGTAATCCTATCATACCCACCAGCCTTTCCTGATTTCATGCTTTTCAATGCTTTCATTATTTCATCCATACTAATAGGGCTTTCATCACTACTATCATTATCATTCATTTCGAAACTTTGCCCTTGCCATTCCTCTCTTTCAAATAAACTTTCAAAATATTCCTTCCATCTCTTCAGTACGCTCTTTTCTTCATTCAGTAAACTTCCATTCATATCTCTGATTGATTTCAGCTCTGTGGTTACGGTTTTACCTCGAACCGAGCGAATGGATTTCCAGAAGAACTTCGCGTTGGTCCGGAAATCTTCAGATAATCTTCTATCAAACTCGTCTTTCAATTCCTCTTTTTCCTTTTAATTACATCTTTCACTACCTTATTCATTCTTATAAACTTATTCCTAGCTTCATTCACATCCTCATTCGTTGCTTCTTGCATTCTTTCATTAGCTCTGACAGATAGCCAGTCCAACCATGCCTGCTTCTTCTCACGTACTACCCCTTGCACATCTTTATCCCACCACGATATGTCACTATATCAATATTTCATGATATTTATCGTGTTTGTTTAGACACAAGACACGGTTGTTTTATTTCTCAGTACGAACTGATCAAGTGTGTATTTTATTTTATTTGAGGTACTTTTTAGGTATATTTTTTTGGTGTTATTAGGTATATTTTATTAGAAATGGTTAAATAATAAAATATTATAGAACACCCGCTATATTGACATCAATACGGCTGATGTACCTAAATTTAGCTGTGGTTTCCTTCTAAAGGAGGTACAGTTTATTTTAACCGAGGTACTAAATAGTACAATTTAGGTACATTTTTTTGGTAAATATTATTACTCGATTCATGAAGGTACACCCGCCATCTTGACTCTCATCAAGTACGGCGACTCTTTGGCTATCAGCCTTGTCATAGCTAAAGCTTTCGATAGGGTCTGGCACCGGTCTCTTCTTTGACTGGTCAAAGAAGAGACCGGTGCCAGATGTCTGAACGGTGTCAGAGCAAGGTCTGAACCTTGGATCGCATTTCTGAATGGGGTGCCAAGAACTTGATCCAGTTCAACGCCAAAAAGACCTAGGCATGCGCGTTTTCATTAAAAATGTCTCCTTTTCTTGCCTTCCTTTCTCTAAAGAACACTCCTCTGGTGATAGGAAAAAGAAGGAAGACATGACAGCCTATCTTTGCCGCACCCTTCATCCAAAAACCTACATCGAAAGCGTCATCAAGCAAGCTTCGGACAGGGTGAGACGGTTCTTCGCGCCTGGCCAACTGTGCCTACTATATAAGACGCAAGTGCGCCCTTGCATGGATTACTGTTCTCATCTTTGGGATGGTTCCGCACAGTACTTGCTGGACGCTCTCGACAGGTTACAGCGGAGGTATTTTCGTATCATCGGAGATCCAGAGGTCACGAGTTCACTGGAACCTCTGCAACTCCGTAGGGACATCGCCTCATTGACATGTTTCTACAGAATATACCACGGGGAGTGCTCTGAAGAGTTATTCCATTCCTTATCCTGCCCTCCCCTTTCCTATCCAGAACAACGCTCACATGCCATCTTTTCACGGTAGAGTCGATTAGAGCGTGGATCAACAAGTTTGAGTCCACTTACCTCTACCGAACGGTTAAGGCAATGAATCTATGCCAAGGCACGTGTTCATTCTTCTTTAATCCTAGTTCCTTTAAGCGGAGCGTGAAAAAGCACCTTCACAGGCCGTCAAAATAGGGATCTCAACATCGCCTCAACTGCTAAGAGGATGGTGTGGAGGTCACTGCTTTTGGACCACATTACTGCTTACCATCAGTCGGCGTGTGCTCATTTTGACAAGCAAAATAAAATTATTAGTCTAGTATATTAGTCTCAAATCTCGGCGAGCGTTTACGAGAACTAGGTTGAAGCTTTTTCATAAAAAAGCTTCAACCTTTCAGACTAAACAGCAGAAAACTATTTGCGGTTCATAAACCGCAAATAGTTTTCTGCTGTTTATTCTGAAAGTTTTTTTTAAATCGTAGATATTATATAGGGATAATAAATACATCATACCAGTCTATCTTATTTCGTTTAATACACATCACCACTTAGCGTAAATATTAACAACATAAATAATAGATTTATACAAATCATTTTATAGAAACAACTTTGAACTAATCTTTGAACTTTATTCGCCAATAAATAAATAGGTAACAACACTACATAACGGAACAATAAATAATTTGACGTAGGTATAATAAAAATGGAGAGTTGAAAGCTTAAGCACTATTTATGTTAGACAACAAAGATTTAAACCATAGATGTGCCCGCACCGTATTTAGATCGTTCACCATATTGTCCACACTAAGAAGAGTGAGCTCACTCATTATATTTGCATGTTATAGAACGATTTTTGAAGTGAAAACTTCTATATGTGCGTTGAGCACTTCTTGGGTGAGCAAAAATCATAGAACTCGCGTCATCGTCACGCTTTCCATTTTTGAATATTAACAATATTGCGTAATATTAAATGGTGCGTCCATTTCTGAGATATTATTAATATACGCAAAAAATAACGAAATGTTGACCACCTAAGAGAGTATCAGGAATCCGACCCGCCCCCTTTTTTTTTGTTTATAAAGAAGTGTTTATGATCAAGGATTAAAGTTTTCACTTCTATCGGCAGTCCCCAAAGACCGACAATTTTTTAAAATATATTATGTAAGCATGATAATACTATACGGACATTTATTCCAATAGGTAAGTAATTATGATAAATAAAACAAAATTTGGTTTGTTTAATTTCATTAGAATGGATTGGAATATGTGTCAGATGACAGGTTAAAGCCTCGTATCCACTAGGTAACAATTGACGCACAACACGAGACGCTCAACAAGACCATCAACGTTGCACAACAACGCGCGACGTTGCTAGCTGACGCGCAACATGAAGCGCGGCTTGTTGTTTGTTTCCGTGCAAGTGCAGTTCAGCATCAATTATTGTCAAGTGGAGACGTGTAAAAGCCGCTAAAATCAACACTAGTTCCTCTGGCGACATGTTGTCGGCGACTGATGCGAGCGAAATCATGTGTAGACAGACAACGTTGCTAAACAAAAGTTCCGCGCTGACTTTCAACACGTTGAGCAACATGTTGTGCAACGTGTCGTGCGCCAAATGTTGCCTAGTGGATATAAGGCTTAACGGACAGAAATGTGATATTGAAACGCAGTAGGGCGCATGTGATTTAAATCTTTTATAGACAGGATCGGTCTAGCCTAAGGGTATCATTAGCCTTCGGGTTGCGGTCAGATGGCAGTCGCTCCGTCTAAAAACTGATATGCAGTAAAATCCGGTTAGACTAGAAAGCCGACGCCACGTGACTTAGGAATAATAAAGGCTAGGGAGAAGAATAGCCAGGATCGGATCTGGGAAGCGAGACAAGGATCTTCACAAAAAGGGGCTTCAAAGTCAAACAATTTTAACATTTCGATGACTTTACGAGTCCTGAATATTTCTGACTACACTTGAACGTAAAGCTGTATAAACTACTAATATTATAAATGTTTGAGTTTGTGAACATATTTAGATGTTTTTCACTTAATCACGCAAACTGTTGAACGGATTTGAATGAAACTTGGCACACATATAGACCGTCTTAACCTATTGAGTGGCACCGGCACACCGGCGGACAGTCACAATATGTTTGCAATTACGTCTGACATTCAAAATACTAATATATATCCTGCTCCATAGAATCTAGCACCATATAAAATTCGACAAGTAATGATTCAAGCCAATAATCTTAAATACCATTTAATAATAATAATTTTAGCTAAAGGAACACTTCATCCATTTTCTATAGACCCCAATACTCGTGGGACTTGTAATGACGTAACAGCTGGGCAGAAGGACAGCTAGCATCATAGCAAGGATGCCACGTAATCCGGCTGAAAGAAAAATATCTGGTTAAAAACATCTTTTTAAGTCTATAGTATTTTTATTTATTTATAATTTAAGCATACCAACTGTATAATTACAATGTTTTGTAGTTGAGACATTCTTAATTTAACATTGTCAGAGTAATTAAACAAATCACAGGCATGCATGACATTCAATTACATTATAATATTAAAGATTAGGTAGATACTTGTTTATGGTGAAAATATAACAGTGACTCTAAACATTACATAAACCACAAATCGAAGTCTAACTATATTAAAACTATTTAAAAGTATAAAAAAAAATTAAATTACAAAAGATTATAAAGCATTACTGAGTAGGAAGTGTCTGAATGATAAAAATTTCATAGAGAAGACATCAATGTCATTGTCAGATACGTTGGATTTCGCATTATACAATCTTGCCATACGTGTAAATGGACTATTGAAGGTAGTATTCAGTGTAGTGATAGGTGTCTCAAATACCCGGGGTTGCCTAACAAAACGCCTGCTCGTTTTAAAATTAAAATTATTAATTAGTTCAACATCTAAGGACCCATATACAATTTTGTGTAGAACCAGTAAGATAAGATAAGATAAGATAAGATAATTTTATTTCTGAACAAACATACATTTGTGTTGAAAATTCTTAAAAACTAACATGACAAGAAATGGAACAAAAACATATAACAATTTTTATTTTTTTTAATTTTTTTATATAAGAACACAAATATAGATTTTATATCGAACTTACAAACTATGATATCCTTATTATTGTTGCCTTATATGCATAAGCCTTTATTTGCATCCTTTATATAATCATCCACGCCATAGTAGCATTTTTTTAAAAGAAATTGTTTAAATTTACTATTAAAAACCTTATGGTTTACTATTGTTTTGAATTCGGAGGGTAATTTATTGTACAATGTGACTGCTTGTACACTAGCACAATGTTTCACCACATTGAGTTTTGGATGTATTCTTATTGGTAGGTCTTTTCTACGAGTACTGAGACGTATTGCTCTTTCAGATTCTGTCTCGAATTTGGAAAGATATTTTATTAAGTTGGTCAAAATTACTAAAATGTAAAGAGATGGTGCAGTAAGTATCTGTAATTTAATAAAAAAGTCCCTGCATGATTCAGTCTGATGTATGCACACCATTGTTCTTATGGCTCTCTTTTGTATTATGAAGGCTGCTTTTATATTATAATTATAGCTATTTCCCCAGAATTGAATGCTATACCGCAGTTTCGATTCAACTAGAGCAAAATAAACCATCCTCAGCTGAGCTATTGTGAGAACATCCCTAAGACTTCTTATTGCATAGCAAGCTGAACTTATAGTACTAACAATAGAAGACAATTCATGTTTCCAGTTTAACAAAGCGTCTATTTGTACTCCTAGAAATTTTATATTGTCTACAATATCAATATTTATGCCATTAGAGGTGACCTGGATAGTTCCAGTGATTTTTGCTGTTGATTTAAATAGCAGACATTTAGTTTTTGCTGCATTAAGCACTAAATTGTTTGCTCCAAACCAATTTTCAAACTCCGCAAAAGTTGTCTGGATTTTAAATACTAGATTTGGTATACTTTCAGCGGATATAACAGCATTAGTGTCATCTGCAAATATTACTAGTCTAGCATCTGGGACTCGACTTTTCATGAATGCTGTTAGATCGTTCAAGAAGATAATAAACAAAATCGGCCCTAACACTGAGCCTTGGGGTACCCCACAGGATATAGTCCTAATATTGGATTTACCAATCTTTTGTTCACCATCTATAATTGCTTTGATTTCCACAAACTGTTTTCTATTCCGTAGATATGAACCAAGAAGTAAGTCATGTATGTCGCGTCTTTCTTTTAAATTGATCATTTTGAAGTAAGACAATCTATCAGTGTATTCAGGAATAGTTTTCCTGATGCCATTTTTTATGGATAAGTATCTTACAAAGCGAATCTGAACGGACTCTACCTTATCTATATGGGTTGAGTAATATTGAGACCATATAGTGTAGCAATATTCAACAGTGCTACGGACCAACGCATTGTACAGCAAGATAACACTGCAAGTTTTACGAAATGGTTTTGATACTCGAATTATAAAACCTATCATTTTGTTGGCTTTTGCGACTACATTATCTATGTGATGACAGAAAGATAAAGAAGTATCGAAAATTACTCCCAGGTCACGGATAATAGATACTCTGACCAGGTACGCACCGTCTATACAGTATTTAAAATCAATGAATTTAATTTTATTAGTAAACGTAATATACTGAAATTTTTTACGTTTAAGGACATTTTATTTTCCAAACACCATTGTTGAAGAGTATCAAGGTCACTTTGCAGCTTAATACAATCGGTAGTTGCAGATATTCTACTGTATATCTTTAGATCATCAGCATAAGCCAGGCAATCACATTTTATCCTATCCAGAAGATCATTGATAAACACCAGAAATATTAAAGGTCCTAGTTTAGACCCCTGCGGGACTCCAGAACCTGGCACAAATGGCACAGATTCATAGCCTGCCAACGCCACTAGCTGAGAACGATTATGCAGATAACTCTCGAACCACCGCAGAAGACTACCATGTATTCCGGCATGATTAAGTTTTATATACAATATGGAGTGGTCCACACGGTCAAAGGCCTTGGCAAAATCTGTATATATGGCGTCGACCTGTCCTCTGGTTTCCAATGTATCAGTAATAAAAGTGGTGTACACCAGTAAATTTGACAAAGTGGAACGATTAGACATAAAGCCATGTTGACGGGAACTAAGGATGTGCCGAAAATGTGTGTAAACTACATTGTAAATGAGACCGTCGAACATTTTTGCAAATTTGTAACATCATTCAAACTGCCACTTTTATGAATAGGAATAATATGACCTATTTTCCATAAGTCCGGGAATATGCCCTCTTTAAGAGATTTATTGTAAATTAAATGCAACGGTTTAATAAGAGCGTCCATGCAAAAGCGGATAAAAATTGGAGGCAGTCCATCAGGACCCGCTCCTTTATTAAGGTAATTTTTTATAATATAATATTTTATATCATCTTCCGTTATAATAATACGAGAAAGAGTATAGCTCGCTGTTTTGTGCGTTGCCATGCCATTTTATAATACTCCACACACAGGAGGCCATTTTTACATTTTACATTGTAGGTATTTTATATCAAATATGGTGACATTTTTCTTTTGTATTTTATTGTGATTTATTAATATTATTATCTTTTATTTTTATTTTGATTTATGTTAGTATTGTTCTATTTTGTCTTAAATGCATCATTTCCAGGGAGAGCGCTGTTGTCTGAAATACAGATAATAATTTATCTAGTTCAGACACAGATGCCATAAAGATATCTGAGATTATGGATAAAATTGAAAATGTAAACTTGTTTAATCATGTACTTTTGCTTTTTATGAAATAAATTATTATTATTTTCCCCTAAAAAGAAACTAGAAAATTCTTGCGTAGCCGACTGAGAAGTATGATTAACATATTATTTTTATTTTGAAATCCCTACTCCTGGACTAGGATTAAAGCCTGTATGGCAGGCGAGTTTACAAACATTAAAAAAATATACACGAAGAACACCCAGACTTGGAACAGCTGTTTGTGGATCACAAAAATCTTTGTATCACGTGGAGATCGAACCCATAACAGTTTACGCAAGTACCGTGGCAAGGCAACTATTTAAACCACTACGCCGTAGTATTTCTTGACAGAAAAACTTAATAGCCATTTGTCTGACCCTCGACCTCATGCCGCGATCGCTGCACCTAGGATTGCCAACTTTTATTAGAAGAAATAGAGTATATCTGATTTCAAAGGATGTCAATAAAGAGTACGGACTTCCAAAGAAGAGTATCATTTATTTTATATTTTTAAAAAGGTATTTTTTCAAACTTTCTGCAGAACATAACAATTTTTCATGGTTTTTAAAAGAATTGTATGACTCCAAACATTCTAACTCTAAATTATATCTATAGATACAAATAGTCGATTTTTTTGGTTATGATAATGGGTTTGCATAATATTACATGACTGGCACTAGTCTAGTAAACATTGTGTAAAAAAGAGTATTTCAGCATACTCTATTAGTGTTATAGATTATAGAGTACGCCTACATGATATAGAGTACAATACTCTATTTTAGAGTACGGTTGGCAACCCTAGCTGCACCACCACAGATGAGTTATAATGTGTTAACATAGAACAATACTTACCGAAACAAACCAATAGGAATTCTTTTTGAATATCAATCGGGATATGAATCCCATTTCCGACTCTGGTGCGATGGCGTGTAAGTGCAGATGCTTCACGCTGCGGAAAGGAGGCCAATGGTACCCAAGTCGCGCGTCTTCTGATGACAGATTGTATCTGCCAAGCAACTCGTGAGCTGTTGTTTCCATTTTGATAACTGGAAAAACGTATACTTGGTAATTTTTTTGTGAAGTAGTTTAGAGACTGTCGGACTGCTACGATCAGATCGGAAGCGTTCTGGTCAACGGCCACGTTAAGAGCACCTTGAACCGACGGGCGTGTATGAGGAATGTGATGAAAGTGAATGAAGCCAGAGAAGTGTCAGGATCGTAGCAAATGGAAATCCGTAGTCTCTGCTTACCCATCTGGAAACAGGCGTGAATCTATGTATGTATGGACTGCTACGCAGTTGTCTTCAGATATCTGACTTTTTGAAATAGTGCGTAGTAAATAGTCAATAATTGCTGCCTTTAATGGTGAAGAAAAACATCGTAACTAAATGTAAACTGCCGGTCCGCACTGCGCCAGTGTTGTGGACTATATACCCTTCTTATACTGAGAACACAGGCGCCGACTTCATAGGGCGTGTTTTTTTTTTATACAACTAAGGTGGCAAACAAGCATACATCCCACCTGATGGTAAGTGATCACCGTAGCCTATGGAGTCTGCAACACCAGAGGCATCACTTGCGCGTTGCCGACCCTTTAGGAAAGGACGTGGGAAGGAAAGGGAGCGGGATGGGGGAAAGGGGGTGATTGGGCCTCCGGTACTCTCACTCACCGAACGAAACACAATAGTAGGACTACTGCTATTTCACGTCGATATTCTGTGACAGGTTGCATATTAGAAAATCAAAACTTTTCTGAGCAAATTTCAAAAGAACAACGTACAAATCAACAAAGTTTAAAATAACGATGGTTATTTGATCAAAAGTTTAGCTGACCAAAGTCTGGAATATCAATGTTTATATTATTTATTACACTATTGACCAAATCGTTTAAAAGTCAAAATGGATTACTGGATAAATTAATTGCCGATAAAGTTTTAATTGCCGATAGCCGTTATATCGAAACATAAAATACCGATGTCCGAATGCCCGAAAGGATGAAACCCCGAATGGACGAAATCCCGAATGGACGAAATACCGAAATAATATATGAAATAAACATTTAATAAACTGGCTGGCTAATACTTAGGCCATCCGTACGATTCCGACTCGGAAGCGGTAGGTTGAGTTAGGTTCTCTTTTGTAAACCCACCCAGAAATAGGAGCCCCGCGAAGCGGGGCTCCGTCCAAAACTCCCATTAGTTCATTAATTCTTCGGGATTAACTTCGGGATATGGGATATGGAAATAAATATAAGTATACCTACATTTAAATTAATAATTCTTAATAAGAAATCATTTGTGATTATAAAATTTGATTAGTTAAAATTTCATATTTTAAAATTACATGTAGCAACTTTTGATCAGTCGTTCATTTGATGTCACATACATTGGGATTCTAAAATTTTTCTAAATAAAACATTTGGTCATTTAAATTTTGTTATTTCGTTTATTGTTCTTTTGAAATTTGCTCGAGAAAGTTTTGATTTTTTAATATGCAACCCTGTGAGAGGGTAGTCCTTCCCCGGTCGAGCCGGCCCATTCATGCTGAAATCAGCGAGGCTCTATTACTCAACTATGTGGCTAACCCCCAGTATCCGAATCGTGAATTACATGTAAAGAATTACTCAAACTTTACCCTTTTGACCGCCACAGTCATGTACATGTTGCAGGCAATTTGTATGATTCCGCGTTTTAAAAACGGCGTCACGCGTCGTTACATCGACACCACTATGCACTGTCCCTTTCCGACAATTCTCTATTTTGTATGTAGCATAGTTATGCATATATAGGGTGTCTAACTTGATGTATAGCGTTACGGTTTTGTACTACCCTTGCGAAACTGGGGTAGTTCGCTAGAATATTATAAATGAGAGTTTGTGAGTTTGTTACTCTTATACGCCCCGATAATCATAAAATTTCAGATACATAGTTACATACTATAGCGACACGGCTTAGTTATTTAAGCCTGACTAGTTTTTGTAGATTCTGTGATGCCATTTTTAGCGATGAGAATACTTCCATATTTTATATACCTACGTCATCCTAACTTCCTTACTAATATTATAAATTTGGTAACTCTGTCTGTTAATTTTCACGGCTAAACCACTCAATCGATTTAGATGAAATTTGGCACAGATATAGTTTAAAACCTGGGTAAGGACATGGGCTACTTTTTATTGATGTAGGTACCAAGCGGGCGGAGCCGCGCGCAATAGCTAGCTTACTAATATTATAAAAGCGAAAATGAGTTTGTTTGTTTGTTTGTTACGCTTTCACGCCTTAACTACTTAACCGAGCAACATGAAATTTTGCATACACGTTGTCAGGGGTACAGAATAGGACATAGGGTACCTTTCATCCAGAAAAAAGAACTGTTGCAAACCTAACCTAAACTAACCTATATTTACGCGAGCGAAGCCGCGGGTGTAAACTAGTATATAATAAATGCGAATGTGGGTTTATTTGTTACGCTTTCACGCCGTAACTACTCGACCGATCATCCTAAAATTTTGCATACACGTTATCAGGGGTACAGAAAAGGACATAGGGTACCGCTTACCCAAAAAAAAAATATACTGTTACGTGTACTGTACACGAGGTATAGAAATTTATTGACAAAAACTACATTAAAGCGAGCGAGACCGTGGGAAAAACTGGTAGAAGTACATATATAAGAATGGGTCAGGTGAGCCGTGCTCAGTCCAGAATTGACTAGTACCTATCCCAGGATGTTAGGCTCTGTTTATGGCCTGGGGCGCTACTTGGCAAATTACCCTAGATATTTTTTTTTTTAATATTTTACTATTTTTTATTTTAATATAAAGAAAACGCCCGCACAATGAATCATTCTTTTGTCGCGGCGACTTTACAAACGTTCAAACAATGGACACAAAGAACTTTGTGTAATCCTTAAGTTTAAGACTTGATGGGACTGACATATCCTATAAAAGTCCCTAAACAATAAAAGATTAAAAAAAATTAAAAAAAGAAAAAACAATTAGTTATTCCGAGTCTGGACTCGGACTCGGACGAAACTATTTGCGGATTACACAAAGTTTTGTACCGAGTGGGATTCGAACCCACAACACTCAGCTCAGGAGCAGTGGAGAGACGATTACCACTACGACACCCGTGCAGTGAACCCTAGCCAATTTAAAACGCAATATGCCAATGTAAAATGGCTTGTATCACCAAGATTACGATAATGGAAGTCTTGCTCGATTACCTATATACAATATACATTTTAAACTACATAATAACCATAAAAAATATAAGATTGTAAACAACATTGTTTTATTTACTTTTATTGTCATGACAACATGCAATAAATATATCATGAAGTTGAAATATGAATCTATACTAATATTATAAAGCTGAAGAGTTTGTTTGTTTGTTTGTTTGTTTGCTTGCTTGAACGCGCTAATCTCAGGAACTACTGGTCCGATTTGAAAAATTCTTTCAGTGTGAGATAGCCCATTTATTGAGGAAGGCTATAGGCTATATATCATCACGCTAAGATCAATAGGAGCGGAGCATTAATGAAGAATGTTTCAAAATCGGAGGGTTTTTTTTCCTTTAGAGAGCTACCGCTGCGTGCGCTGCGTAAACAGTTAAAGTTTCGCAAAAATCATGTATGACAGAATTGTTCCCCTTTAAAAGTTCTAAAAAAAAGTCCGCGACAGCATATGTCTATCTTTTAAGGTTGGCTCACTATAACCTTTTTTATGCTAACCAAATTTGTTCTAAAATAATGCATTATTTGCGAAGGTGTTTTTATAAACATGATATTAATCCTTATCCAAATAAATACTATTCATCACAAGTATTTAATTTAAAACAAATTTGCCCTTTACATCATCCGATTTCAATGAATATCTTAGGAGATATCGCAGTTTTAAAATAACATCGCAGCAAAATAATGATAACGAAGTCGCGGGTTAAAGTTAGCGTTAGCCCAAAGTAAATATTCCACGCAGATTTGAAATATTATTTTAGTGTTGGATAGCCTATTTATCGAGGAAGGCTATAGGCTATATAACATCATGCTACGACCCAAGGGGGCGGCGCAGTAACGATAAACGCGGGTGAAACCGCGGGAACATCTAGTAAATAATATTTATCCATTCACATCTATAATAATAATAATATTCTATCACATACACACAACACCATCTAGCCTAAACTAAGCACAGCTAGTACTATGGGTACTAGGCAATGGATAAACATACATACATACAGATCGCGCACTGTATGATGACCGGTCTGAACATCGCGCGAGTGGCGTTGCAGTTACAAGTTTTAGGTCTCTTTGGAGCCAGGGGGCGGGGGTGTTACGCGTCTTAGCGACTGTACATGCGCAACAATTCGGAGACGCTATGTTCAGACCGGCCATCGTAGATTGCGCGATCTGTAATTATATCCTTTTTTTTGGAAATACATATACATATTATACATATATTTATAGGAACATATAATCTATAGTATTCTAACTTCCTAACTAATATTATAAAAGCGAAAATGAGCTTGTTTGTTTGTTACGTTTTGACGCCTAAACCACTAAACCGATCATCATGAAATTTAGCATATATGTTGTCAGGTGTACAGAAACGGACATAGGCTACCTTTCATAACGAAAAAAATTACTGTTCCCGAGGAAAACAACCATAACGTTCTTAGGATAATAGATGGCGCCACGTGTCTTTCGAATCATGATTGAATTATATTATTACAAGCAGAGTACAACCCGAATTGATTGTCAAATTCTAAATTAACGCGAGCAAAGCCGCGGGCAAAAGCTAGTATAAGAATATTTTCAATAACTGTTAATTTTTTAGATTATGCAAGTATAAGTGTATGCCACTGTTTTAGAAGTGAAACAATAGTAAATATGTGATTAACCTATCGTAATTCGTATGTTTATATTTTCGTAATTCCTTACCTTCTCCCTAGCCTTTATTATTCCCAAGTCACTTGGGGTCGGCTTTCTAGTCTAACCGGTTTTGACTGGATAACAGTTTTTACACGGAGCGATTGCCATCTGACCTCCGCAATCCGAAGGCTAACGATACCCTAAGGCTAGACCAGTGTCAGGATATTAGAGGTCACTGACTTCCCAATAACGACTGCCATAGATGTTCATGGCAGTCGGGACCGAAGGCTTAACGTGCTCTCCGAGGCACGAAGCAGGTAATAATTGTCAATCAATATGCACATAATTTCGAAAATTCATGTAACTTCCGAAAGTCAGAAAGTCAGACTTGAGTTCGAACCCGAGACCCTCTGCATTCCACAATAATGAGAACTAATTCGTTAAATTAAAATATTTAAGTACATAAAAGTAACATTTTAATGATTACTAGCGGTCGCCTAGTGCTCGAAATTCGACCAAAGTTTGCCTGTAAGATATTGCCGACATATTATATCATTATATATTGTTATATATGCGCTTCGACTGCGTGTCAAATGCATGGTTGTGTGCGTGTAGTGTTTTTTCATTAATTTAATGTATTTGTAATGCATATTTTATATAAATATTAGCATTCGTCACTTCTTCTCTGTATAAACTATAAGTGTGCGAAATTTCATACTCCTCCGTCCGCCCAATTTTCGTAAAAAGGGATCCAAAGTTTTCGCTTCACGTATTAATATATAGATATTACTATTACGATTGAATAATCTAATTGATATGTTTGAGGTTGTGCGTTATATTTGTGACATGTTGATGATATGGCTAGCTGACTCATCCAACTATGTCTGCTTCACATACGAGAATTTTCCCCGTTTTTGCAACATTTTTCATTGATGCTCCGCTCCTATTGGTTGTAGCGTAATGTTATATAGCCTTTCTCAATAATATATGGGCTAACCAACACTAAAATAATTTTTCAATTTGAACCAGTGGTTCCTGAGATTAGCGCGTTCAACTAAACAACATTTCTTCAGCTTTATAATATTAGTATACTTAGATTTGTTGTCTTCTGACATAGGAACTCCCTGTGAGCAAATCTAACTTGCATTTGACCCGTATTTTTAACCTTTTGAACGCCAGAGTATAACTGCATCGCCGTACCCCGACGCCAAGCCACTTTTTCTGTAAAATGACCTTCAGAAGTATAGGGATTCCAAAACTTTATCGAATATCAACTGTGTTTTTATTTTCGTCTTAAATTTTCTAATAAACCCTACTCATGACTCTGATATTTATTTAACCACAAAAGTAATGTTTTATTTAGTTTTATTGTTTGGTTTTATGTTAAGGTGTGACATATTTTTTGTCATACATATGTGACGTTGGCGTTGAGGGCAAGATTTCGTTTGTCACGTATATGTGACAATGGCGTCCAAAAGGTTAAGTCTAATTAATTTAAAAGATCTTTAGATCCAATAACATACATATCCTTATAACAAAAATCAATATAAGTATTTTATTTATATCAAAACACTATTTAATATATATTCTGAAGAGATAGATCCTTTTTTTTTTAAATGCATTGCGCCGATCTATATTATGAATTTACCTAACTGTTAAGTGATATCTTTATATATATAAATCTTCTGTGCGTGTGTTTGTAATTAAAGTCCTCCTAAATGGCAGGACCGATTTTGATGAAAGGAGACCGTCCATATTCAGCTTGCACATGGACAATCGTCTTATAAACAAAGTAAAATATTAAAAGCTTTGTTTAAATATATAATAAATATTGGTTACCATCCAGTAGTATGAAATTAACGTATTTTATTTATATATTATATATTAAAATAGTACACACAGCCTGGAAGCAATAAGGCAGTATTACTGCAACTGCATAGTCGGCCGAAGGAGTGTTGGTTGCTGTGCTCACATAATGTCTGTAATATGGTACCTAAGCTGGGCAATCTATGAAAATGTTACTCCACCAGCCCAGTATTTGGAAAATATTTTAATAACTTATGAAGGTGATGGTGACACATGAAAATAAATATTTTTTAAACAATGTGTCTTATTTTATTATTTAACGAACTTGACACAAAAGTTTAAAGAATAATGTTATCTACTTAGTTTAGGTTAATCAAAATTAATATTGTTATTATAATATAAAATTGTTCACGCCCAGGCCAGTGTCCCATATAAGGTGGTCGGTCTCCTTTTTTGTGTGTGTTCAAGTGGATTCGAGAATGGTTTAGATTTAGTTTTTTTTCATGTACCTATATAGGATAACATCTGTGGGGACAGCTAATATATCAAATAATATTTTGTTATAATTATTATCGTCAGAGATAAGCATTCACGATAAACATTGATTTATGGTAACAGATCATACACCTAATATTAAACTTCACAATATGTTTCTACAGCCAAACAATAATTTAAATGATAATTATCACTTATTTTTAAGTCTAATTGTAGTTATAATGTAAAATATCGCTTACCCAACTCTTTATCAGCCGGCGTCAAGCATTTTGCATCGTCAATATGCCTTTTTGGCACAATTAATACGTGAAATTTGCTCGCTGGTTTTATATCACGAAACACGGACACATCGTCGTCTTCGTACAATATTTCTGTATTTTCGAACTTGTTGACTATATTACAGAAAATGCACGACGATCTCTCGGCTGTAACAGCAGTCATTTTTAAATAAATGTATATTTTATCGTGTGTTTACAATGATCTGTGCTACGGGCGTAATAGATTTTACGTCTAATGTCATTATGTTAATGTCAAGTTGACAGCTTTCATATGTGTACGTCATGTTATGCTTGTTTGTGTTTATGTTATTTATTTCACAAGTCTCTCGTCAATATTGGTTAATCGTTATTCGTAACGTGTAACTTTGGCTCAAAACATAATTATCCTAATTTTACAATCTCATAACGGTAAAGGAAAACATCGTGAGGAAACCTGCATGTCTGAGAGTTCTTCATAATGTTCTCGAAGATATGTAAAGTTTGCCAACCGCGCTGGTCCAGCTTGGTGAAGCGAGAAGAGGCCCTTGCCCAACAGTGGGACAGCTGACATTATATTACGATGGTATTTAGTTATCATTCCCCTTAGCGTGGAAGTAGCTAAGCGCCGTAACTTGCATATCACTCCAGTGTACCCATTATATAACCAGAAGCTTCTAAGAGGTTGATGAAGGACCAAAAGGCCAAGGCACAGCAGAATCTCCAATATGAGATTTTGTTTTAACTGAGGTAATGCGACTAAGAACTAGCAGACCACCATACAGAAGATATCAGCTAAAAAGACTTGTGTTGTGTTCCTGCATTGAGTAAATGCACCAGGCTTCTTGAAGCACGATATATTTATAATTATGCAAATAAACTGTTTAACAGGGGGCTCTGTGATTTTTACATATATGTATATTATTATACCTACTTATCATAGTGACTTTTTTAAAGGATT
The DNA here is from genome assembly GCA_963564715.1 of Catocala sponsa. NCBI lineage: Eukaryota > Metazoa > Arthropoda > Insecta > Lepidoptera > Erebidae > Catocala > Catocala sponsa. The sequence goes on along the minus strand of OY751356.1, from coordinate 5,742,714 downwards.
GGCTATAGTAGCCTGACGTAGAGCGCCCATCAATGCGTGAATATGAAAATAAGTAAAATACTATAGGTTCTCTATCAGTTACAATACGGATAGGATCTGTTGGTAAAGCACATGAGGAACACAAGTAAACTTCCAATATAAACGGTGAAGGGTTTTTTATTATTGCCTATCAAAATGCCTATACTCCACCTGATGGCTACCACGGCCTCACGTGAAGTGGTGCCGAGGTCTCTACTTTGACGGCTTAAGGTGTTTAAGGTGTAACTCTGACTTTCGGAAGTTATATGACTTTTCGAAATTATGTGCGTATTAGTTGACAATTATCGCCTGCTCCGTACATCGGAGAGCACGTTAAGCCGTCGGTCCCGGCTGCCATGAACATCTATGGTAGTCGTTATTGGGAGAGTGTCGACACAAAAGATCCCTCTGGGTCGAAGTGTCGCCGGTCTGCACTGACTGGCCCCCACATAAGATAAGATAAGATAAAATAAGGTGTTTATTTATGCATCGCTTGAACATGACTGTTCCAGCAAATAAGATTACACTCGTGGCATGAGGCTGTTCCGGGCAGGGGTGAGATCTTTATAGTGTAACATTGAGCATAAAATTTTAAGATGTAGGGTATAAATTACATTGTCAACCGTGGACGCTACTTCTTAATGCTGTACCAGATTTGGCGTCTATTTTTATTAGGTCGATGTAGGAAAATAACTGCGTGTTGTATTTTTTACCGTGAGGACTAACATCACAATAAGGTGAGAAGGTTACTTTTATCAGTTTTAGTCTTTGGCGCAGACGGCTCTAAGAGTCCTTTCTAAAGATTCTGTCAAAAAACCGGAGGGTGTTGTGCGCGTGTCCCGCCGTGTCGTAATGTACTGAACTAAATGAGAACGAACACAGCCAGTGACTGCGGGGCAAGGGCGTGTATGCCTTGCGCTTATTGTGCTCATGCCTTGTAGGTGTTTGACGGAACTTTACAGAGTGTTATCTGTAAGTGTTACTCTCCCTTGGTATAGCAAGTATTATAATAATAATGGCTTCTAGACCGAATTTCGGTCACGGCGGTCAGTCTTAACGGAGACTAGCCATCTGCGCCGGAGATATTATAGTGTACAAGTGTGTACGCAAACCCAAGTGCAATCTCGGTTCCCTAACTCTCATGATCCGATGGGACGGTAATCCGACACGACCGTAGGAAGAACAAGCGCAGGACCAACGGCTTTACGTGCTTTCCGAGGCACGGGGGTGTCTAACACCCCGTACTTCCTACCTTTGGACTGCTATTGAGATTTCTTAATAGAAAAACCCAATAACTTTTTCTTGGCCCGTCGCAAACAGTCGCATTCACAACCGTTGCGCCACGAAGGCAGTTAGCTCTGCAAGCAAAGCAAGCATTATCAACACACTGTAGCGACTCCACACAGACGCAGAAGTTTCGAAGATTGACAAGAGATGGCGTTGTACTCAATACGCATTCCACCATACAATCCTGAATAACGCAAGTGAAGTTTACACTGCGTCTAAGTACCTATATACAAGTTTCTGGACATCAACCATGGGGCCGCGGCCCACCAAGCACGATCACAAAGCCTGGTCGGAGGATCCTCCCTTTGTGTTTAACATCACACGCTGTTCCTTCACAACACCATCGGGTTCGAGTGGTATCTCCACTTGTTGAAGAAGCCCGATATAGTCTATACCTACATCTATACAAATAAATAAAATTAAAGTGTCTGTTTGTAATCTATACATACCTACAAATAAATAAAATTGAAGTGTCTGTTTGTAATGTCAAAATAATAACGTTTTACTGAAAGCATATCTTTATATACATATATAATTCTTCTGTACGTGTGTTGACAGTGAACTCCTCCTAAACGGCTGGACCGATTTGAATGAAACTTTTTGTGTGTGTTCAAGTGGATTCGGGGATGGTTTAGATATGCTTTTATTGTTCCTTTTTTTTCTCTTTTGTACAGGACAACGTCTGTCGGGACAGCTAGTGAAAATATAAAATTTTTGTCTTTCTGTTTGTTCCGACTAATCTCTGAAACGGTTGGATCAATTTTGACGGGACTTTCACTGGCAGATAGCTGATGTTATAAGGAGTAACTTAGGATACTTTTATTACTTATAGATGCTTTTTTTTAATTCCACGCGGATGAAGTCGCGGGTAATAGCTAGTAAATAATATAGAAAATCAGAGCTAGAAAAACTTACGCTTCATGCGTTTACTCTTTTCTTACTAAAAGCAGGCACGTGCCCAATAATGCGTCGTTTTAAATACCAATATTTACCGCACCCGCCATTTTGTAAATCCGCCATGACATATTATGTTCAGTTTAAGTAACCTTGTCAAATAAAACAAATACACTGTTTACTTCAAATTAATAAATTAGTGTCGTTATATTGATATAAGAATTACGTATTTCGGTTCGAAACTAATTGTTTGATATAGTTTGAACAGATTGTACTTAAGGTATTACGTAGAACGACAAATTATTCATAAGACATTAGGTATGTTGTTCAAACTTGTTATGGCGTAGGTACGCAGTTTAAGAAAATTTTTATTGTTTATCTTTGTGTCTTTCGCTAACAAACTGTGTGCATAGTATGGAGAATTTGTAAAAGGGATTAAATATAATGACCAGCAAAAATACTAATTGCGCAGCAAAATATGCTTACTAAAATATATCATAACGAGCACCTATACGCCTCAAATCACTGCATTCCGTCTCGGAAGGGTTAGGTTATGTTAGGTTCCTTCTTAAACCCACCCAAAAATAGGAGCCCCGCGAAGCGGGACTCCTTTGAAATGTTTCCTGGCCATGAGTTGCTGATCAATTAGCTATTTCTGCTCACAGATTATATTTTTCTGCTCACAAAAATACCAATACTATGCTAACCATTTAAATAACGCCGTTTGTAAAATTGTAAATACGTTTTATGATATAAGAAATAAACATACAAATAATGATACATACATACCTAGTACATACATAGATAGATTCACGCCTGTTTCCCAGAGGGGTAGGCAGAGACTACGGATTTCCATTTCCTACGATCCTGACACACAAATAATCATTAATGTATATATACCTACATCAATGATAATTTAGATATTTATTTCTTATATTATAAAACGTATTTACATTTTTTTGATTTCGTTCGCAGAGAATTTCTCAGTTTTTTAGGGTGCTTCGACTTGGCGTGGACATTAATTATAGTAATAAATGCATTGATTTTTTAATATCTTATACCTAAAACCAACTAATTATGATAATAAAGCTGCAGCAAGTTGTTAAAATATGCCTTTTCTTGATATACATAATATTGCAATATTGTCACTTATAATTGACTGAAAATGAGCATTTCATTGATTGAATAATATCTATATTTATTATAAAAACGATACCTTATTTATGTAATAAAGAAGAACATGTTAAGAAAAACAAGTATCTTATTAAAAATGCATGTTTATTTATATGCTAACTCAGAATGGAGCGCAATAGAAGAAAAATGGCGGTGCCTATGATTGTTATCAGTTTAAATATTTATTTATGCGTTCTTTTTTACCGAAATATTTCCTGCAACGAGGTATTATTTAATATTTTTTAATTAATTAATTATAATTATTTGTAGATAGATTTTTTACTGATCAATTTGTCCACGCAAAGCCGAAAGTAGTTATTCCCTTTGATATTATAATAATATAATATCTATTTAATAATCTGCAATTTCGTACACATTTCTTTAAGAGGTCGATTATGTGCGATCATCATCTTATTTGATAAAAAGGTAGGGGTGTGATTAAAAATACACATCCATCTATCTATATTACCGTGGGAGAGCCACGCTTCGGCACGAATGGTCCGGCTCGACCCGAGTGATACCACAGCCTCATAGAAAACCGGCGTGAAATAGCGTCCGTTGTTTTTCGTCGAGTTAGTGAGGGTACCGGAGGAACAACCCCCCCTCCCCCTCCTTGGGCAAATTTAAAAGGCTGTCAACGCATTTGTGACTCCTTTGGTGTTGCGGTTGCGGTAATCGCTTACCATCAAGCGTTACGTCTGCTCGTTTGCCTCCTATAATATAATAAAAAATGTTAATAATAATAATAATAAAAATCACAATCTGAAGAGGCTCGCGTTAGACGGCTGGATTAAGTTTCTGATGCAGAAGGCCGTATTGCTTGATATCAATTGACACGGCACGCATTGTGAGGAGGTTCCTCTCGCTGGAGCCCTAACCACCGGTAGCTTGGACCCAGTTCCCGATGCCGGTGGGTCTTCATAGTTTTTATATTTTTAAATGTGTTCTTTTTTATATATTTAAAAATGTAATTACTATTGAAAAATGTGTAAATAAAGAGAATAATAATAATAATATTCTACCACATACACACAACACCATCTAGCCCAAACTAATCAGAGCTTGTACTATGGGTACTAGACAATGGATAAACATAGATATATACTTTTTTTTTGTAAATACATACATATTATACATAGAAACACCCAGACCAAGATAAACATCCATATTCATGCACACAAATGTTTGACTCGTGCGGGAACCGAACCCGTGACCTCAGGCGTGGCAGTCAGTTACACTAACTACTACGCTATCGAGGCCGACAATATTGAGACGCAGGCCTATATCCTGCAAGGGGTAAACAGAGTAATATCTACATTGTGTCAGATTGTGTTTTGAGGTCCCACATAAAAAGAGCTATTGCCGTGCACTAGGCGCAGCTCCAAACTTCGTACTGCTACTTAGAATTTACTGACAGAAAAACCAAATAACAAACCAAGTTTGATTCCTCATACCTCTGCCGAACGATCAAGGCATGGAATTCTCTACCAAGGCACGTGTTGCCTTCTTCCTTCAATCCTGGGTCCTTTATGCGGGACGTGAGCACCTTCTCAGGCCGTCAAAGAGATCTTAGCATCGCCTCAGCTGCTATAAGGACGGTGTGGAGGCCACTGCTCTTCGACCACATGACTGCTTACCAGGTAGAGCGTGGTCGTTTTGACGAGCAACAAAAAAGAAAAAAAGCAAATTTTGCCAATTGTTTGGGGACGCTACGAAAGATTCGACTCGTCTTAAAGGCTCCTACACACAGTATCGGCGGCACTACCACCGGCACTGCCGCCGGTCAAGCCGCGGTGCACCCGGCGGCATACAAAGCCGCCAGTTTTGCCGCACGAAGAAGCCGCCGGCATGGCCGCCCGGGTATGCCGGCGTACCGCGCGGCTAGCGTTCTACACGACTGTCATAACTGGAATGATGCTCGGTGGCTTTGTGCAAGTTTTTGCGGCACGTGCCGTTTCGCAAAAGCTGGCGGCTCGTGCCGCCGGCATTGTGTGTAGGAGCCTTAACACAGGAACAGGATTGTAGATACTTTATCTACAATCCTGTTTCTGTTTTAGGAAACCTACGTAGTAGGTATTACTGATACACGTTGCGTGAGATGATTAAGAGCTCTGGGGACTTAGATACTTTCCTCTTCCATTCCTTTCATTTCAACCCTTCATTAATGTCTTTTTACATGAACTTAAACGCGAATGAATTAAGAAAAAGAATATAAAATTGATTTTTATTATTAACTAGCTTTTGCCCACGGCTTCGCTCGGGTTAATTTAGAATTTGACAATCAATGCGGGTTGTACTCTGCTTGTAATAATATAATTCAATCATGATTCGAAAGAAACGTGGCGCCATCTATTATCATAAGAACCTTTTTGTTGTTTTCCTCGGAAACAGTAATTTTTTTCGGGATGAAAGTTAGCCTATGTTCGTTTCTGTACACCTGACAACGTATATGCAAAATTTCAGGATGATCGGTTCAGTGGTTTAGGCGCGAAAAGGTAACAAACAAAACTCATATTATAAATGCGAAAAAAGAAAGTCAAGAAAAAAGAAAAGATAGTCCTAACCAATATTATAAATGCGAAAATGAGTTTTGTTTGTTACCTTTTCGAGCCTAAACCACTGAACCGATCATCCTGAAATTTTGCATATACGTTGTCATATGAGTTTGTTTGTTACGCTTTCACGCCTTAACTACTCAACCGATCAACATGAAATTTTGCATACACGTTGTCAGGGGTACAGAGTAGAACATAGGGTACCTTTCATCCAGAAAAAATAACTGTTGCAAACCTAACCTAACCTAACCAACATTTACGCGAGCGTAGCCGCGGGTGAAAACTAGTATAATATAGTTAGGAAGTTAGGATTAGGATTAGGAAGTTAGGATTGTATTTTATTGTTATTCTTGTGACGAAGAATACTCTTATATTTATTAATCATGTTCTCATGGAAGTGATGTGAATCTTACATAAGAATAAATGTCTTTAAACAAACCTATATAATATGTACCTATTTTATTAATATTAGAAGTACGCATTCCGAACAGCGTCTTATTGAATAACGTTATTAAGAATCAAAATTTTAAACAAATTAATAACGAATTAAAGAACACCTGTGTTTAGACAGCTTGGCGGAAAGTAAACTTGTGACATTTAGTATTGTATGATGTCGTTAATATATAATGGTGGAGGTATAGTTAATATTAAATCATTTCATGATGAAGGCTGTGGTGCTGTTGGCAGTAGTCTTGGTAAGTACCTATAATTTTTTTTAAATAATATTCTATCACATACACACAACACCATCTAGCCCAAACTAAGCAGAGCTTGTACTATGGGTACTAGACAATGGATAAACGTCCATGTATACTATTTCTTTTTTGTAAATACGTACATATTATACATAGAAATACCCAGACCAAGACAAACATCCATGTTCATGCACACACATGTTTGACTTGTGCGGGAATCGAACCCGCGACCTCAGGCGTGGCAGTCGGTTACACTAACCACTACGATTTACCAAATAATATGATTGCTTAGATTTTGCTTGCTGCTTAACGGGATAATTTAGGTTTTGTCAGTATATTTCTTTCTCTCGGGTGCTACATTTTCTAGTTTCTTGTGAATGAAAGGTACTTTATGCCCTTTCCTGCACACTTGACGAAGTGTATGCGAAATTTCATGATGATCGATTGAGAGAACATTATGTAGAACTCGCATGCGCGTTTTCTAACAATGTTTTCCCTTAATCATTAAAGCCAGTGATAATAATTAACTACCGTAAAAAGGTCCTACCTTGCTCCAAAATTTGCTCGAAATTCAGGAAATTATGAATATTTTAAATTATTAATTATAAAACATAGTCAGAAGTATTTATATAAAGAAGAACATTTTATCTACCACATTTTTATTGGTAAATCAACTTCTTCTTCTTCTCCCTAGCCTTTATTATTCCCAAGTCACTTGGGGTCGGCTTTCTAGTCTAACCGGATTTGACTGGATATCAGTTTTTACACGGAGCGGCTGCCACCTAACCTCCGCAACCCGAAGGCTAACGATACCCTAAGGCTAGACCAGTGTCAGGATATTAGCAACATTATGAAATATTTTATAATATAATTATATAAAACAATGAATAGAAAAGTTACTCATTGACATAGGTATCTTTGCTCCTAGATACAATTGTCAACCAATCTCAACTGTGAAAGTATTAGGAGCTACGCTTTCCTGATTACATATTTCCTAATAACTTATTAGGCGATAAAACAGAGGAGCATAATTACCCATAGGGGAGCAAAGTAGGACCATTTTACTGTATTTAATACGCACATCATATAAGAATTTGTATGCCGGATGTTGGTGTCGGTGTAAAGTTCGGTAGATTCTGAATTGAGAATACATACATATATGACAATCCAACTTGTCTATGCTCTAAAGCGAAAAGGATGTTATAGGACTTGCCGAAAATTTTGCATACTTTTGCTTACAAGTGGAAGTCAAAGTCAAAGTCAAAAATCATTTATTCATTTAGGTCACAAAGTAACACTTATGAACGTCAAAGTATATAGGTTATTGAGTTTACTAAGTTACTGAAGCTACATTTAGGTTAGTTGCTAGGTTCAGGCAAAGGGTAGAGCCTATGAGAAGAAACCTGCAAGAAACTCACGGCCACTCTTTTAAATCGCCAGTTAAATATAATTTCAGTATTTTACAACTAAGATTAACGAGGTGTTACAGCCATTATGCTATATACTACTGACTATAAAAGACTAAAGATAATAACGAAGGGTTAAGAATGACGAAAACTCTGCTTACGTACCTAACAGGGATGTTGCGAATATTGGCATCCGCATTCGCAATTGCGGAGCTCCCACATCGATTTGGACGTCTACATCCGAATCTGCATCCGCAATAATCAACGCGGATGTTAATGGGGATCCAGATAAAACGTAGGTTGCGACAAGAAAGAAAACAGTTATTCAGTAGTGCGTTTTTAATCTAAGAATCTTTGCAAAACAGGCTTGAACCTGCCTTTGCCTTTGTCGGCCTCGATGGCGTAGTGGTTAGTGTATCCGACTGCCACGCCCGAGGTCGCGGGTTCGATTCCCGCACAAGTCAAACATTTGTGTGCATGAACATGGATGTTTGTCTTGGCCTGGGTGTTTCTATGTATAATATGTATGTATTTACAAAAAAAAAAAAAGTATGTATGTATGTTTATCCATTGTCTAGTACCCACAGTACAAGCTCTGCTTAGTTTGGGCTAGATGGTGTTGTGTGTATGTGATAGAATATTATATTATTATTATTATTATTTGGCAGCCGCTCCGTGTAATAACTGATATCCAGTCAAATCCGGTTAGACTAGAAAGCCGACACCAAGTGACATTTTTTTTTTTTTTTTTTATTTTGCTCGTCAAAATGACCACACTCCACCTGATGGTAAGCAGTCGTGTGGTTTAAGAGCAGTGGCCTCCACATCGCCCCCACAGTAGCCGAGGCGATGTTGAGGTCTCTACTTTGACGGCCTGAGAAGATGCTTTTTCACGCCCCGCTTAAAGAACCCAGGATTGAAGGAAGAAGGAAACACGTGCCTTGGCAGAGAATTCCATGCCTTGGTCGTTTGGCAGAGATATGAGGACCCAAACTTTTTGGTACGCGCTCTAATCGACTCTACCGTGTAAGGATGGTATCTGAGCCCAGCACGCGTTGTTCTGGATAGGAAAGGGGAGGGCGGGATAAGGTGGAATAACTCTTCAGAGCACTCCCCGTGGTATATTCTGTAGAAACATGCCAATGAGGCAATGTCTCTACGGAGTTGCAGAGGTTCCAGTGAACTCGTGACCTCTGGATCTCCGATAATACGGACAGCCCGCCGCTGTAACCGGTCGAGAGCGTCCAGCAAGTACTGCGCGGAGCCATCCCAAAGATGAGAACAGTACTCCACCCAAGGGCGCACTTGTGCCTTATACAATAGGCACAGTTGCCCAGGCGTGAAGAACCGCCTCACCCTGTTCAGAACTCCGAGTTTTCGCGAAGCTTGCTTAATGACGCTCTCGATATAGGTTTTCTGATTAAGGGAGCGGCAAAGATCCATATCTAAGATGGAGAGACTGTCACGTATCACCAGTGGAGTGTTCTTCAGAGAAGGGAGGGGAAGGAACGGATACTTTTTTATTGAGAACGCGCATGCCTGGGTCTTCTTGGCGTTGAACTCGACCAAGTTCTTGGCACCCCATTCATAGATGCGGTCCAAGGTCTGGTCAAGTTCAACGACAAGATTCTGCCTTTTCCCCTCAACCTCAGCCTGTTTGGCCCCAGGATGTCCGAGATATCGCCCATGCACGGTACTGTCGTCCGCATAACAATGTATGTTGCCGAGATTCAACATATCATTGATATGCAGAAGAAAGAGCGTTGGGGATTAAGACAGAACCCTGAGGCACTCCTGCATTGACCTGCATAAATTTGGAAGCGCGACCGTCGCAAAGGACCCGAATACGACGCTTCTGCAGGAAACTTGCAATCCAGGTGCACAGTTGAGGGGGCAAGCCATAGGCCGGAAGCTTGGAAAGAAGGGACCGGTGCCAGACTCTGTCGAAAGCTTTGGCTATGTCAAGGCTGATAGCCAAAGACTCGCCGTGCTTGTCCATAGCTTCACCCCAGAGGTGCATGACGAACGCTAGAAGATCACCCGTTGATCGTTTAGCCCGAAAGCCGTATTGGCGATCATTGATCAACGATTGATCCTCCAGGTAGCGGACAATTTGGGTGTTTATAATCCGCTCGAACACCTTGGAGAGCACCGAGGTGATAGCTATGGGACGATAGTTGCTTGGCTCGGAACGGTACCCCTTTTTGGGAATCGGTTGAACGTTCGCCTCCTTCCAAGCCTCAGGCACAATGCCTGCGGCGTAAGACGTCCGGTATAGGCGCGTAAGCGTGGGAGACAACTCCGCTGCACATTTTTTAAGGACCACAGCTGGGATGCCGTCAGGTCCACTGGCTTTCCGAACATCGAGAGACTGCAGTATCGCACGAACGGTTCGTTGCCTGATACATATATCAGGCATGGTGTAGCCGCAGTTGGCAACGTTAGGCGGCTGCGAACCGCAGTTATCGATTCGGGAGTTGGCCGCAAAGAGATTTGCAAGCAGATCTGCTTTCTCCTGCGGCCGATGAGCCAGTGATCCATTCGGATACCTCAGAGGGGGCAGCAAGGTCTGGCAGAAGTTGGACTGCACGGCTTTGGCCAGACGCCAATAGCTACGACTGCCCGTAGGATGCGCCATGGCGAACCGTGCGACGCGCTGGGCATCCGCTCTTAAGTATGCCCTCTTGCAGACCTTTGTGGCTTGGTTGAACGCTGCCTTCAGGTGATCCAGGTTAGGGTCGTGGAGAGTGCGAGCCCTGGTCCAAGCGCGGTACGCTGTCTGTTTGCGTTCACCAAGCGCGGTACGCTGTCTGTTTGCGTTCAACAGCATCAGCGCATTCACGACCGAACCAGGGCCTTTTCCTGCCGCCGCTAGTGACATCACTGTATGGAATATAATATTCCATACCCAGGGTGATTTCACCAGCGACAGCAGTAGCGCTCTCTCTGATGGATCCCTGTTCTCAAAGCAGCGTTGAGCCCAAGGGATGGATGCGAAGTACTCCCGCATTCCATCCCAGTCTGCCGACGAGTAGTGCCACAGTCGTCGTCTTGCCTCCTCGGGTCGTGGGGGCGTAACAAAAACAGCTGTGGCACAAACCAGACAGTGGTCTGAGGTGCCCAGAGGAGCACGAATCAACACACTGTACCGGTTCGGGTTACTCGTCAGCAGCAGATCGAGCAGAGAGGGCGCCTGACCTGCAATGTCTGGTATCCGGGTGGGCTGGAGTACCAGTTGAGACAGGTCATGCGTGAGAGCGAACGCATGGGCAGTTCGTCCCGCGTGGTCTGTTTTGGGAGAACCCAACCAGGTCTCATGGTGGGCATTGAAATCTCCCAAGAACACCAACTCAGCGTTCGGAAACCGCTCCTGCGCGTCGTCTGCCGCCTGACTCAGGTAATTGAAGAGTCGAGTTGTCTCAGCGTCTCCTGAATGGGATCGGTAGAGGCACATGTAGATTTGGCTGAAAGAGCCATGATCTACGTGTACCCAAAGGACAGAGAAGGAAGGGTCCTCTAGGCATTGTAGACGGCGACAGCAAATATCCGCCCTAACAAACAAGCATACCCCGGCTTTCGCGAAGAAACACTCCTCTAGCACGTAGCCGGGATATTGCAGGTAGTTCGTGTCTGCAGGACGGCGTATTTGTGTCTCCGTTAGAAAAAGCATTGCCGGCCGAGCCGTCTCCAGGTGGTGATGGACGGCATTAAGGTTAGCGTGGAGTCCTCTGATGTTAATAAACTCCACGACACACTTGGGAATAATAAAGGCTAGGGAGAAGAATCTGCAGATTTTTCGCAAATTTTCGTTTATACAAACTTTGTCCAGATTATCACAAACACAACAAAACAGTCAAATCGGTCGAGCCGTTCTTAAGTGATGTCATACATGTGGCAATTGATTTTTATTTATATAGATATAAACGGCGCAAATATCAAAACCTTATTGGTGATTACATATTTTGAGCCGTTTGGTGTAGAAACGCTGGGACCATGGGGTCCAAGTGCTAGGTCTGTTTATAGAGACCTAGCTAAGCGGCAGATCGACGCTTCACGTGACCAGAGGACTGGTATTTTCTTTGCACAAAGAATAAGTATTGCCATTCAACGTGGCAATGCTGCCAGTCTTCTGGGCACGTTGCCAATTGACGACGATGCGGAGGAATATTGTGACGCTTTAATTTTGTTGTTTTATTTTTCTCTTTAGTTAATATGTCTTGTAAATAATTTGTGTATATATTATGTTAATTATTTGATATAAAAGAAGATAATTTTATAATAGAAGACATAATCCTAAACCTAATCTCTCTCCGGTCGTGTCGTGACGTCACATCGCACAATGAGAGTGAGGGAACAGAGAGTGCATTTGTTACGCACACACTTGTGCTCTATCCTATATATCTGCGATAGTCTACGTAAAGATTAGCCGCCGTGACTGAAATTCATCCCGGAATACATTGTCATTGCCGGCCTCTATGGCGTTGTGGTTAGTGTAACCGACTGCCACGATTGAGATCGTGGGTTTTATTCCCGCACAAGTCAAACATTTGTGTGCATGAACACAAATGTTTGACTTGGTCTGGGTGTTTCTATGTATAATATGTCTATTTCCTAGTACTCATAGTACAAGCTCTGCTTAGTTTGGGCTAGATGGTGTTGTGTGTATGTGATAGAATATATGAATACATTATTTTAATTTTATTTATTTATTATTATTATTATTGTTCTTTTTTCTTTTTCAGGTGCTTCGCGGCATCGAAGGTTTGCGTAAGTACCCATGTATCTATCTATAATAATATTATAAACAGCCAAGATTTAATATTTTGTTTGTTTGTAACGATGTAACTCAAAAACTACTGACTACTGACCATTAGAAAGCTGTATTATCACCGAGTAACATAGGCTATATGTTTTTAACTAGCCTAACCTAAGCTTTTGCCCGCGGCTTCGCTCGCTTTTAAAAAAAGAAGGTCTTTTAAGCGAGCGAAGCCGCGGGCAAAAGTTAGTATTTATTAAAGAAAGTTATATACGGTTGTCAAAGGAAAAGTAACTGATATAATTTATGAGATACTAATGTAGAAAATGGCTGTGAAACAAAGATTTAAATCAGAGATGTGCTTGTGCCACCGTACCTCGATCGTACAAAAAAGTGTCTACATTAAAAAGAGTGAGCTCACACATTAGTTAGAGAACGAGGCTTATTCCTAACGGCCACCACTGAAACTGCCACCACTGGTGGTCGTTGGGACAATATTTTATATTTGTTCCCAACCGCCCTCAGTGGGGGTCGATGAGATTTAACTGGTAATATTATTCCCATCGACCACCACCAAACTGCCACCAGCGGTGGCAGTTAGAACTAAATATTAAATACTAGCTTTTGCCCGCGGCTTCGCTAGCGTTAATTTAGAATTTGACAATAAATTCTGGTTGTACTCTGCTTGTAATAATATAATTCAATCATGATTCGAAACAAACGTGGCGCCATCTATTATCATAAGATCGTTTTTGTTGTTTTCCTCGGGAACTGTAATTTTTTCGGGATGAAAGGTAGCCTATGTCCGTTTCTGTACACCTGACAACGTATATGCAAAATTTCAGGATATTCGGTTCAGTGGTTTAGGCATGAAAAGGTAATAAACAAACAAACTCATTTTCGCTTTTATAATATTAGTTAGGAAGTTAGGATTGTCCCAACGGCCCCTATAGCTGTTGTAAATAAAACAATCTATAAAATCAGTATTTGTATATTCGAAAAATCATCACAGCTTTTAATCATATTAATATTATTGCCTAAAACCATTGATACGAATCGCCATTTGCCCAGGAAAGGGTAATAAAGTATGGGTAGTATTTAACTGTTCCTCAATTATTTACCTTTGTTCCACCAAAAATACTAATTGCACACCAAAATATGCTTACTAAGATATTTTAAAGAGATCAAACTAAGTCGACGGAGCCCCGCTTAGCGGGTTTAAGAAGGAACCTAACATAACCTAACCCTTCCGAGACGGACGAACTACGTATATGAAGTAGCTAAGTATGTCCGAGAAAACCTCCATTTATATGAGCACTTAAATAGCACACGTCATAAAAACAAAATATGCATGAAACGCCATAAAAAAGCTATATTTAATAAAAATTTTATGGGTATGGCATCTAAAATATACAATAAATTGCCAAAAAATATCCTAGAAATTAATGAAATAGAGGCATTCAAAAAACATATACTTAAATATCTCAGTAGCAAATGTTACTATACAATTGATGACTATTTAAATGAAGGCAAATCCTAACAGATCCTATTTATTACCTAACTCTGATCAAATTAATTACACATCAATATAATTTATAATTTATTATGTATTACATTATCAATAATTATGTTTTTTGATTAATTAATTATTGTTCATAAGTAAATATTAATTTATTGTTAGTTGAAGTTATTATTATTATTATAAGAAATGTAAAATTTATTAGAATATTATTGTTTTAAGCTTAATTATGGTATCAAATTTGTACGCTTCAATGCAAGACATAGACGGACATATCCATTTATTGTAACATTCTATGTATTACCTATGTTTACAAATAAATATTTCTGATTTCTGATTTCTTACGGAATGCAGTAATTTGAGGCGTATAGGTGCTCGTTATGATATATTTTAGTAAGCATATTTTGCTGCGCAATTAGTATTTTTGGTGGTAATTATATTTAATCCTTTTAAAAAAGAGCGAAGCCGTGGGCAAAGTAAGTTTATAATAATATATTAGTAAAGATTTTAGGCATAAGTTAGTCAATAAACTCACATTATGTTCCAGCATTAATTTATTAGTTTTTACCATGGTCCATTAATACAATATTGACATTATTGTACACTGTGTTATGGGGAATAAACTGACTCCTGTAATACAGTGTACAGTATTTAACTAGCTCAGGGCTCAAGGATCCAAATAATTGTAAAACAAACCTATGTCAATAAAGATATTTTTGTAGTGAAAACTTCTTTAGCGGCGTTGTGCACTTTTTTTGTGACGGGAAACAAATTTTAAACTCGCGTCTGGACTAGTGACCTGATCGAAAATTCGTAAGACGGAGGGAGACTTGTCATGTTTGTGTACGATAGCGCAATAAATGAATATTGTATTTTACCACATAAATGATAATACTTTTATACTGATAATTAAAGCATTCGTGCAAAATTATTCCCTAACCATCCCAAAATATCAAAAATGCACAACGTTAATATTCAAGTTTTCACTTCTGCCGGCATTACCTGCAATTTTTTTTTTTAGCATTCGGCTTCGAAACACCTACGGGCACCGGTGCTAGTGCAGGCGCAGGCCTAAGTGACGATGGAGTCTCTATCACCAAGGAGACCAAACAGACCTCGTCTTCCAGCAGTGAAAGCAACCATCATGAAAAGGTCAGCGATTCTGGAGACAGTGAGTGTAATCCTTCAATCAATTAATTCTCCCCAAGCTGACAACAGCCCCACTGCTAGAGCTATTAGACTTATAAATGAGTTCCTTCAATGTAGTCCAGATGCAGATATATTTTTTGATTGCCAAAACATAATTTTGAAACATATATCTGAAATTTAAAAAGTAATTTTATAGTTCCTAAGTTGATAAAAGGTTGTTTTTCTTGATTGTTGTTACAAATATTATTTTATGTTATTTCTTTTGTTAATCTAAGTTTTTGTTAACATTGTATGTAATTTGTTGTAATATTATGTAATTTGTTGTAATATTATTAGCATAGATATAAGCGATTTGGTGTATACTGTAAGCTTATATTTTTTATTAACAAATAAATAAATATAAATAAATAAATAAATAGCAACAGCAACCGAAACATCGGAAAAACTGAAAATACAAATAGTTGAGTAAATTATAGTTTGATCGACGTTTCCGTCGCTTTTCACGGCCATAGGCACGCACAGACAGATAGTTTGTAATAGGAGAAAAGTTTAATAGTAGTATTGCCAGGATGACGTAGTGGTTCTAGTGGTCGCCTTGCACCTGCCGCTGCTCCGAGTGTTGTGGGTTCGAATCCCACACGGGAACAAAAAAATTGATCCACAAATATTTGTTTCGAGTCTGTGTGTTCTTTGAGTCCGTTGTTTGAATGTTTGTAAAGTCTCCCGCGAGACAGGAATTATTCCTAGAGCGGGAGATGTCGTTCTTTAAGGAAAAATCTATACATATAATAAAATCGTAGAAAAGTCAAAACTGTACATTGAATATTTTTAAAAGAATACTTGGGGCGTGATCTACCATCGATATCGAAGCCAAAAATATAGATTTTAGAATTTTTGTCTGTTTGTCTGTATGTATGTTCGGGCTAAACTCAAAAAGTACTGCATGGATGTACTTCAAATTTTGCAGGAATATTACTAACAGGTCGGGTCAACATATAGGCTACATATTATCACGCTATCACCTACGGGGGAGGAGCTTTGAATCTTTATTTTTCTTACGCATTCTGTGACAGCGTGTAATCTAACGACGCAAATTTAAATGTTGTTTTTGAGTAAGCCATGCTATTATCTAGCTTTACACTATAAAAACTACGCGATTTAAGTAACTTGGGCAGAGAAATATAGTTGGGTTCCGCGGCGACAAACACTTTTTAATTAATATCTACGCGGACGAAGTCGCAGGTAACAGCTAGTAGAAAATACAGAAACGTCCAGCATAGTGTAAATCTAAATAATATAATATAATAAAATTCTACCACATACACACAACACCATCTAGCCCAAACTAAGTAGAGCTTGTACTATGGGTACTAGACAATGGATAAACATACATTTATACTTTTTTTGTAAATACATACATATTGTACATAGAAACACCCAGACCGAGACAAACATCCATGTTCATGCACACAAATGTTTGACTTGTGCGGGCATCGAACCCGTGACCTCAGGCGTGGCAGTCGGTTACACTAAGCACTACGCCGTCAACATTTACAATTTCAATTATTTAGATTTACAATTTCCCCGACGACGCGACGTTCCGGTTGCTTTTAAACAGCCATGATTACCTGGAGACAGGTTAAAATAGATGTAAAATTGAATAGTTCAAAATTATGGAAAAGTACTTCATTTGAAATACACATGATCGAAATCCTTATAAAGTAGGTTAAATTCAATGGAATAGAGGGTGTTTGTTTTAGTATCTATATATTAATACGTGAAGCGAAAACTTTGGATCCCTTTTTACGAAAATTGGGCGGACGGAGGAGTATGAAATTTCGCACACTTATAGTTTATACAGAGAAGAAGTGACGAACGCTAATATTTTTTTAAAATATGCATTAGAAATACGTTAAATTAATGAAAAATCATTACACGCACACAACCATGCATTTGACACACGCAGTCAAATCGCGTTCGTAGTATTTCGGCATTGTTCGTCTGACGTCGTCGTACAATTATTACAATAAATAATACCTTATTTATATGTAATAAAGAAAAAAAGAAAACAAACTAACAAGCTTAGGAATTTTGGTGAATTTTGACCATTAGGCGACCGCTAATAGTAGCAATTAGTGAACATCTTTATATATATAATTATTCTGTACGTGTGTTGACAGTGAACTCCTCCTAAACGGCTGGACCGATTTGAATGAAACTTTTTGTGTGTGTTCAAGTGGATTCGAAGATGGTTTAGATAAGATTTTTTTTTTCTCTTTTGTACAGGACAACGTCTGTCGAGACAGCTAGTAATAATATAATAATATCAGCCCTGTATTAAACTGTCCCACTGCTGGGCACGGGCCTTTTCTCACTGTGAGAACGGTTACGCCATAGTTCAAGACGCTGGCCCAGTACGGGTTGGCAGGCTTTATTTTTTTTAATTTTTATTTTGCTCGTCAAAATGACCACACTCCACCTGATGGTAAGCAGTCGTGTGGTCTAAGAGCAGTGGCCTCCACATCGCCCCCACAGTAGCCGAGGCGATGGTGAGGTCTCTACTTTGACGGCCTGAGAAGATGCTTTTTCACGCCCCGCTTAAAGAACCCAGGATTGAAGGAAGAAGGAAACACGTGCCTTGGCAGAGAATTCCATGCCTTGGTCGTTCGGCAGAGATATGAGGACCCAAACTTTTTGGTACGCGCTCTAATCGACTCTACCGTGTAAGGATGGCATCTGAGCCCAGCACGCGTTGTTCTGGATATCTTCGAGAACAATGTGGAAAACGCTCAGACGTGTAGGTTTCCTCACGATGTTTCCTTTCATCGTTAAAGCGACCGATAAGTGCGCATGTAACTTCGAAAATTTAGGGAAGCGCGTTTTGTTTAAATAGTGTTTTTCAAATAAACAACGGTAAAAAATCCGTAGGTATATAGTAGTTTAATTTAAATGGAATGCCATCAAGTTAGTTAGTTAGTTAGTTGGACATGTGTTATCCGCACTTAGCCCCACAATTGGGCCATTGTGCGTAAGTAACCGACGCAAAAAATTTGTTCGGTCACTCATACCACCTCAGCTCCGTCCAGAAAGACAACAAGGGACCGGTATTGCGCAGCACCTCCTGCATCGTCTCTGGACTGTTCAGCAGTTTCGTCCGTTGGTTGCTCACGCTTTTGCAGTGTAGGATCACGTGAGCCGGTGTCTCTTTGGTCTCCATGCAGCCTCTACATAGGGGACTGTCGGTGATGCCGATGTTGAATAGGAGTTTGTTGAGTGAGCAGTGGCCTGTTATTATACCCACTAGGTGGCGTAGGTTTGAATGCCATCAAAAACATACTTGTAAAAAAAACCAAGTCTCGCAACTCAGTTCTTCTACCGTAAAAAGTTGTGAGATCCATGTAACACCAAGTCGGTTAATTTATTCAGTCCCTACTTAAGGGACCTTCTGTCTTAAGTTATTACGTAATTAGCTAATCTAACAACATCTTATAGTGACTATATCAATATTAAAAATCTTTTATGTTTTAAATAAGCAGATTGACTTGGCAATCGTTTAAAAACACAATGTATCTCACAAGTAATACATATTATATTAAATTAGATTCTCTAAATTCAGGCGGCTTCTAGTTTTATCCACAACGAAATTATAGGCGATCGAAAATGGCTTCTACTGTTTCGAGAAGAGGATGGTACGGCCGTGCCGCTTTTTTGCTTGACTTGGCGGGGGCACTGCCGTGCCTCCAGATACAGTTTTAATTTCCTCGGCAACATAATTTTTTTCTAAAAAAAAGTCGCTCAGGTTACTCCTTATAACATCAGCTTTCTGCCAGTCAAAGTCCCGTCAAAATCGGTCCAGCCGTTCCAGAGATTAGCCAGAACAAACAGACAGAGAGATAGACAAGAATAATTTTTTTAATGTATACATACCGTAATATATAAGTACTGTATACTTACATATGCATTTAGAAAAATATATTATTCTGACATAAAAACAGAAACTTCAATTTTATTTATTTATTTACCTGCGACTTCGTCCGCGTAGATTTTAACTAAAAAGTGTTTGTCTCCGCGGAACCCTATTTTTTTTCTAAAATCAAAGTAGCCTATGATACTACTTATAACATCAGCTATCTACCAGTGAAAGTCCCGTCAAAATCGGTTCAGCCGTTTCGGAGGTTACCCGAAACAAACAGACAGACAGACACAAATTTTAAAAATAGATGTTTTCGTATTGGTACCTTATATACTTTCATATGCATTAGATAAAAAGCTGTTATTTTGACATTACAAACAGACACTTCAATTTTGTTTATTTGTATAGATCTATAGATTGTTAGTAATTTACAATTAGTAAAATATGAAAACTAAGTTAAAAGCAAAAATTAAATCATTTAATAACTTGTCCGCAGCTAAAGATGGGAACTACCAAAGAGAAGGAGAGTCAAATAGCACCTACAAGGCTCAACAAACTCAGAAGGATACTGAGAAAGACAAGCTAACTATTGGGAAAGGAGGTTTGGATATGGACAAGGAGAAAAAGACTTCTGGCACTAAAAGTGAAGAATCAGAAGAACAAAAGCGTTACAGCGAACAACAACAGGGTAATTTTTTTTACTTTTTGTTTTAGTTTTTAATAGGCTTGCGATCGCGATCTCACTTGATGTTAAGTGACAATGCAGTCAACGATGGAGCACGCTTGCCTAGAAGACTTCACTCTCCACTTGAAGACACCCAGATTGTACTTATCGGGTAACACCGAGGGTTCCAAAATGGAAACAGGATCAGGCGCTGGTATCTATGCCAGTGACTGTAAGATGAGCCAAAGCATGGGCAAATGTGCAACGGTCTTCCAAGCGGAAACCTACGCTATAATTGTCTGTGCTCAGGAGAATATCAACAGTGGTGTCACTGACAAGACTGTGTATATTCTCAGTGACAGTCAAGCTGCTCTCAAGGCTCTGGTCTCGTGTAGGGTGGACTCCAGACTGGTCCTGAACTGTGTTAAGCTCCTTAACAAACTAGGTAGGAAGAACACAGTCAGACTGGTCTGGGTTCCGGGACATGCAGGGGTGCAGGGCAATGAGGAGGCTGATGAGTTAGCCAGAAAGGGCTCGGAGCAACTGTTTGTGGGCCCCGAGCCATTCGTGGTACTCTCTGAGAGCACCTTCAGGGCAGCTTTGAATGCACATGGCAATGATAAACACAGGTTAGAGTGGATGGCCCTTAGGGGTCTGGAACACTCCAAGAAATTCATTGCAAACGGAGCCACAGGCTTCACCCGGAAGTTCTGTGGATATAGCAAGAGCCAAATGCGCCTGCTCACAGGAGCGTTCACTGGCCATTTTGGCACCAACGACTTCCTGTGCAGATTAAAATTGGCACACAATTTGATCTGCAGAGCCTGTGGTGAACAGGACGAGTCCATATCGCACCTATTGTGTGAATGCGACGCGTTGGCTGGACTGAGGACGGGTCTGATGGGGGTGGCATATCCAAACCCTGAAGACTTCAGGCTTCTCCCTTTGAATTGTACACTGCGGCTTATGCAGTACATTCATAAAGAGATAGCTAAGGGTTAAATCTTGGGGCCGACACAAAAGATCCCACTGGGTCGGAGTGTCGCCGGTCTGCACTGACTGGCCCCCACACATAAGATAAAATAAGATATCGGGTAACACTGAGTTCCACTGCTTTGCGGTACGCATTATAAAAATGGAAGCAAAGCGCTTCGTGCGTAAATGTGGTATATCCACCATGTACTCGTGCCGCTGGTCTGTTTGTCTGGTCGTCTGATAGTAGAATGAGGGAGGATGAATCAAATTATGCAGTTCCTCTGCACACTCTTCGAAATGTATCTGATAGAAAACTGAAAGACTGGCAACCCTATCAAAGGACTACCTGTAAGGCAGGGTTTACTGAATCTGTAGATTTATTTATTTATTGGTTTACCACCAATTAATAATAATAATAATAATTTTTATTTTCAAAATAATAACACTGGTTGTTACATAAATTGGTTCTGAATATTAGGTATGTGGAACTTCGTGTCTTTGTGTGAGTTTGTGTGTGTGTGACACTACTAATTTTTGTGTTCGGAGATATTTTGGGGAAACGGAATAGAAACGACTTACTAGCGTTGTAGTTTATTTGCGACTGAATGTACGGCGGGCGCAGCCGCGCGTCAACGGTGAAATTGCAAGTCATGCATAAAATAAACAATGTGTCCCTATAGGTATATCATAACGGTAATAGGTATGCTGTATTACAGAGCAAACCTTATCATCAAAATACATAAAGCACCCTGCCTCTTAAACTAGGTAATAAACCTGTGCCTTAAAAGACAGTTCTCAGCCATACATTTAGTTCAGGCTCTATAGACAATTATTACAAGTATACACATGTTTAAAAACACTTGCTATATAATGTCCTCCAGACCGAATTTCGGTTACGGCGGTCAGTCTTAACGGAGACTGGCCATCTGCGCAGGAGGTATTATAGTGCACAAGTATGTGCGCAAACACAAGTACACTCTCTGTTCCCTAACTCTCATGATCCGATGGGACGGATAATCCGACACAACCGGAGAGAGATCAAGCGCAGGACTAACGGCTTTGGCAAAAACCCAAAAACTTTTTGTTGGTCCGACCCGGGATTCGACCCGAGACCTCATGCACAGCAGTCGCGTTCACTACCGCTGCGCCACGGAGGCACTTGCTATACAGGTACTATCCGAGCGTACAATATCAAGCGGTAAACACAACATTCACAAACTAAAAACGGATAGATAAGAAATAATGTTTTGTAAGTAAGCACATCTATACGAATATTATAAAGCTGAAGATTTTGTTTGTTTGGTTGAACGCGCTAATCACAGGAACTACTGGTTCGAATTGAAAAATTATTTTAGTGTTGGATAGCTCATTTATCAAGGAAGACTGTAGGCTATATAACATCATGCTACGATCGATAGGAGCGGAGCAATGAAATATGTTGCAAAAATGAGGAAAATTCTCTTATGTGAAGCAGACGACGTTGCGCGGATCAGCTAGTATATATATGCATATTATATGTACTTACTTACAAAACATTAATGGCGTAAACCTCGATGGCGTAGTGGTTAGTGTAACCGACTGCCACGCCTGAGTTCGCGGGTTCGATTCCCGCACAAGTCAAACATTTGTGTGCATGAACATGGATGTTTGTCTTGGTCAGGGTGTTTCTATGTATAATATGTATGTATTTACAAAAAAAGAAGTATATATGTATGTTTATCCATTGTCTAGTACCCATAATACAAGCTCTGCTTAGTTTGGGCTAGATGGTGTTGTGTGTATGTGATAGAATATTATATTTATTCTACCTTTTAAATAAAAAAAAAATAAAAAAGCTATTTTATTATAATGGTAATTGTAGAAATTTAATTAGTTATTTGAATCCAGAAAGAGATTTGCCAAATATATGAATCTGGTGATCAAATAGATAATGAAGCCTGCAATGTCTGGGAACTGTTGAATTAAAGCCTAGAACTGTTTTATGATGAGAAATTTAGGATCTTAATAGGATTTCGGGAGTATTTATAAGTGACATTAAATTTTAGATGTCCAGAGATGCAGAGTAAAACATCCGATTTAATGTAAAATACGAAGGTATATTTTAGAATAAACTTAGCCGAGTTATACTACAGATTCAGTCACACACGAAGTTATTTATAATTATATTAATACGTGAAGCGAAAACTTTGGATCCCTTTTTACGAAAATTGGGCGGACGGAGGAGTATGAAATTTCGCACACTTATAGTTTATACAGAGAAGAAGTGACGAATGCTAATATTTATATAAAATATGCATTAGAAATACATTCAATTAATGAAAAACCACTACACGCACACAACCATGCATTTGACACACGCAGTGGAAGCGCGTAACTATGGTTACATATATAATGACATATATCAGCAATATCTTACAGGCAAACTTTGGTCGAATTTCGAGCACTAGGCGACCGCTAGTACAATGAAAGAGCTAATATCCACAATCAACCAATCACAGAAAAGCACAATATTAATGTATGTAGTTAAAATGTGCTACATGCTCTCGTTTTAAGCCTAGCAACCACAAAACGGGTGAGTCTGATTGTCCAGCTAGGAAACAAGTGAAATATAGGTACATAAACTCAGTAGATTGTGAGGGTGCCTACATCGCCGTTTACTTGAACTTGAACTAATGTAATTGATGAAAATCAATTACACTAGCGGATATCTGCCGCCAGTCCCTTTCAAAAACGTCCAGGTCGTCCCGCCATCTCCGTTTAGGTCTGCCCCGTCGCCGTCGACTGTCTTGTGGCATCCAATTGGTAACGATTGCAGTGCTCCTCAGAACTTTTCGAGACAAAATCTCAATAATGCTATGCCAGGAAATGTACTCGAGACCTCATGCACAGCGGTCGTAATGCCTACCACTCAGGCACCGAGTTAGTCATGGAAACACATACCGGCCCAGAGCGGGTTGGCAGATTTCACACATCATCGAAAACATTAGAACCTGAGTGGTTAAGGAACATCGTGAGGAAACATGCACGTCTTAGAGTTCACCATAATGTTCTCAAAGATATGTGAAGTCCGCCTACCCGCACTGGGCCAGAGGGAACCATGCCTAACTCTTTCCACCGGAGAAGAGGCCCGTGCCTAGCAGTGGAACAGTTTAATACAAAGCTGATATTATTATTTCTTATTAAACTTACAGGCCAAACAGCCAACAGCCAGTATTCTTCGCAGAAGACTTCAGAAGAAGGCAAGAAACATAAGCGTCAAGAAAAATACGGCAGTGAGCAAAAATCCGGCTCCCATCTCGGACTTCAAGGGTACCAGGAAAAGAACAAAAAAGGCTCGAGTTACTCCGAGGTCAAGGAATCCAACCAGAATTACAAGAAGACCCAATCAAAAGAGGAAGGTGAGTGAGAGTGGGGTAAGCAGGAAAAAACTCCCGCACTAGGATTTATTCCTGTATCAACGTCCTTTCTACTAGAGTTCGCATTGCCTGTTTGCATTGGGCACTGCTGGTTGGGTTGCTGATGAAGTTTCAGTTTCGACCCACCCATCATACAAAACAGCGAGTTGGTCTACCGTGGTGGCTTTAGTCGGTAGGCCCAAATCTCGGGAGAGCCCGACATAAGCCTCTCGCCTCCCCTTGCAGCGAGGGGGTATGCATTAGGAGCATTTACTCAGGTTATGAAATAACGATTTTGTTTATAAATCTCTCAAGAACAGTACCTTTTTTTTAGATGAAAGGTACTTTATGTTATTTTCTGTTCCCTTGACAACGTGTATGTGAAATTTTATGATTTTCAGTCGAGTAGTTAAGGCGTGAAGGCGTAACAAACAAATAAACACTCATATTCGCATCTATAATATTAGTTAGGCTTTTGTTTCCGCATCTGCCAAGGAAGTGGAATCCTTTATCGAAATCCTCTTATATACTTCTGATATTTTTCTTTTTATAAAGGCAACTCCAGCACTAAAATATACCAAGCGTGATATATTGTTGTTCGATTGGAGGTTTGAGATGTGTAAAGTTGTTCTATTTTCCTTATAGAAATTGTGAGTAGCACGGAGTCCTAAGCTGTTCCGTATAGATGGTTTCGTGTTCAAAGCTTATATATTTATCTGCTGTATATTATTTTATAGGAATAGGAATTATAGCCTTCAATAGATCTATGATACGATACATAATTATAAT
This sequence comes from Catocala sponsa, assembly GCA_963564715.1. NCBI lineage: Eukaryota > Metazoa > Arthropoda > Insecta > Lepidoptera > Erebidae > Catocala > Catocala sponsa. Next base: position 5,717,526 of record OY751356.1, on the reverse strand, counting down.
AATTTATTTATACGATACATAAATATCATAATTTCGATTTATATGGGAGCTAAACCAATTATTAGCATTACTAAAGAATTGTAAGTCTATTACACATCTACCGAATCACTAAAACTGCGAGCGTGACGATAGAGTTCATATTTTCCTCAAACAATTACTAATGACTTCCTCGAGTATTTCATAAGCGCTGCATAAATTGCTTAAACATACCTATCCGTGTATTATTTATCCTCAAGTGTAAATGAACCATGAATAAGTAAGCTAACTACGTAAGTACATAAGTACTTATGTACGTCGCTTGCTTGACCATGCATTAGTATACTTTAAAAAAACATTCAGACAACGGACACAATGAACATCCCGAACTCGGAAGAACCATTTGTGGGTCACACAAATTTTTGTCCCGTGTGAGATTCGAACCCACAACCCTCGGCGTAGTGGCAGTTGTGAGGCGACCACTTAAACCACTACGCCATTCGTGCAGTCGATCCAAATCAGGATATGGTTGTAACCAGTTTGGATGTTCTTTGTATGTATGTTTGTAAAGTTCGATGCAGAAATAACTCAAGTAGAGTTTTAAAAGAAAGAAAGAAAATAACTCTGATTTCTTTACTTTCAGAAACTTATACTAAAGGTGGAACAACACAGCATCGTAAAGCAGAATCGGCTTCCAACCAACAAAATGCTGACGAACAGGAGACAATTACCCAAAATCAAAACAATAATGGAGATACTCAGAATGAGGACGACGCAAGCAAATATCAACAGCAAGGTAACAATGATTACCTTGAATAAGTTCCCACATTTATTGACACGGTATTTAGAAAAATGGCACCCAAGGTATTTCTAAGATATTATTATTGGGCGCCGGCGGGTATACCAGCTATAAGTGTCTACGTAATGTTTAGCTATTTGTGTATTATGTTTAACAGATGTAAATGTAAATAGTCGTTTAAAATCATATTCCAAAAACAAATTTGAATTTAGAATACTGTTATCTTTCCAACGGTTTTTATTTGAATGTAACCGCTTGAATGTCAATCGAATTAACGCTCGATATTTGAATTACAATTTATGTTTTTATTTTACGGTTAAAACTGACAACTTTGTGGGTATATACATATGATTTTAAGCGATGACGTCAGTCCTAACTTTTAATTAACATATACATTCATTTTTATTACTAATAAAGTTTATAGCATTAGATTTGCTTTTCAGTCATCCTAACCTAATCCCATAAGGCAGGTAGAAATATAATTATAGTACAACCGAAAATTTCTATGACAGATATGAAAACATTTTACTGAAAACAATATTTAATTTAAAGAGACATCTATACTAATAATATTATAAAGCTGAGGAGTTTGTTTGTTTGTTTGAACGCGCTAATCTCAGGAAGTAATAGTTCGATTTGAAAAATTCTTTTAGTGTTGGATAGCCTATTTATCGAGGAAGGCTATAGGCTATATAACATCACGCTACGACCCACGGGGGCGGCGCAGTAACGATAAACGCGGCTGAAACCGCGGGAACATCTAGTCACCAATAAAATTATTGGAAAGTTAGGAACTCGCCGCACACCCTCGGATTGTCCATCCCAACTATTGAGATAGAAAAAGGTAGACAATACCGAACTCATAGGAGTTTCGGTATTGTCTACCTTTTTCTATCTATGTTTATTCCTGTTTCTATCCCATAAGGAGTTTCTATCCCATCGTGAGGATGGATTGTAGGTTTCTATCTTTCTATGTTTCTATCCGTTCGTCCGTATCCGATCGTTTGACAACAAATTAGCCTAGGTTCATTCGTTGCCAAACGGTTGATTTTGTGCTCGAAGTGAAATACTACAATTGAAATTAAACTACTATATACGGCTTTTATCGCGTTGTTTATTTAACACTTTATTACAAAACTAGTTTTCACCCGCGGCTTTGCTCGCGTAAATGTAGGTTAGGTTAGGTTAGGTTTGCAACCGCCGGGGCGGGATGGTGATTGCTAACGCGACTCCATCCCGCCCCACCCCGTCGGCGGAGGGACTGCTCACCCCAGGTTTTTAGTGTGTATACCGACCCCCTTCAGGGGCGGAGAGTCTCACATAACCACCCTCCCCCGGGGGGGGGGGGGGAGATATCCATAATGGATTTTCCAGGTAAAAAAAAAAAATTAGGTTTGCAACCGTTCTTTTTTCTGGATGAAAGATACCCTATGTCCTATTCTGTACCCCTGACAACGTGTATGCACAATTTCATGTTGATCGGTTGAGTAGTTAAGGCGTGAAAGCGTAACAAACAAACAAACAAACTTATTTTCGCATTTATAATATTAGTAAGGATAAGGATTTCGAAACTGTTACACTACTATTACTATTAAACTTTACTAATTTTTAAGCTAATTAAATTATTGAAACTATTATACTATTTATATTTATGTTTACACTTTCCCCGACGTTTCGGCTGCTTTTCAGCAGCCATGGTCACGGGGAGAATAAGATGGTAGTTGTCTCAATGTTCCAGTGTAGTTATTTCAAAGTACCCGAACATAATTTAATCATGGGTGTTTCTATTTACGCAGAATGAGCTCAAAGTATCATGAAGTCTAGCTGTGGTTTGCTTCTTCTTGGGTAGTAATAATAGTGTAACAGTTTTCTAAATTTTGTAATAAAGTGTCAAATAAACAACGCGATAAAATCCGTATATAGTAGTTTAATTTCAATGAACATTCGCGTAAACAGAAGACAATGGTGTCAATTCTGCCGTCACAAAATTCTCTAAGCTTAACTAAAAATCACTAAAATTTAATTTAGTCGTCACTTTAACGATTTCAGAATACGAAATGTCGTTTGACAGGACTAAACTAAATTTTAGTGATTTTTAGTTAAGTTTAGAGAATTTTGTGACAATAGAATTGGCACCATTATTATGAAATACTGAAAGTTGTAGTACGTCCAGGTCCTACGTCGTGGCTGTCCTATCCAGAAGAGTTCAGTATTGTCAACCTTTTTTAACCCCCGACGCAAAAACGACGGGCTGTTATAAGTTTGCATGTCTGTGTGCGTGTGTCTGTCTATGGCATCGTAGCTCCCTAACGGATGAACCGATTTTGATTTTGTTTTTTTATTTGCAATGTGAATTAGTCGGGAGTGTTCTTAGCTTTATGATGAAAATCGGTCCAAGATGGCCGTCGCCACAAAATGGCGGATTACATATTTTTTCACAACTCCCTCAATATGGGTATCAAATGAAAGGGAATACTATACACTATGACAAATTTCAAATCCAAGATGGCCGCCACTGCAAAATGGCGAATTACTATTTTTATTATTTTGTGTCGGAGGTTTCTAAAATGTTTAATTTATAGATTATCTTTTGAAATAGTTGTGGTGGGCAATCCGAAGGTACATGGCGAGTTCCTCTCTTTTCAATAATTTTGTTACAATGGACTTCCGCCAAGTAATGGCTTCTTCGATTCAAAATTAGATCACCAAGCTTAATAGATATATGATGCATCTTTGATATTAGACATGAAAACCGGAACTACAACAACGAATAGCAAATAGCATCTAAAAGAAACCTTATGAAAACAGCATTAATAACAGCAAATAGCATAAGCAAATAATAATAATATCCGTTTTATCATCCATAGTTACCAATATACCAGTCCATCAAACACCCATACCCATAGCCCATATATTAGAATTCATACGTAGCAATAGTCCTACGCCTGCTGCGGCTAGTGCCGCTGTAGGTGTTCCATCCCAACTTTGATTAAAACTCTCGAAAGGCCTCTTCACGTTGGACCCATGTCTCCGTGTAAGCCTCCCAAAGGGCCGGGTATTTTCCTAACGTATTAGGAATATACCCGTGAAAGAGAAACAAATAATAATAATATTCTACCACATACTATACAAACTAAGCAGAGCTTGTACCATGGATACTAGACAATGGATAAACATACATATATAATTTTGTTTTTGTAAATATATACATATTATACATAGAAACACCCAGACCAAGACAAACACCCATGTTCATGCACACAAATGTTTGACTTGTGCGGGAATCAAACCCGCGACCTCAGGCGTGGCAGTCGGTTACACTAACCACTACGTCATTGAGGTCGACTTTTTATATTTTAATTTCAATGTCTATTTTCGATGATGCAAAGTGAAGGCGTTGTTGATTTCCTCGAACACCTGCATTTAAATGGCAGTTACAAGGAGTAGAGTGTCTAGTACGTGTTTGTTTTACTTTAACGCGATCGACGCTTTTATGACGTTCGGCGCTCCGATTGGTGCGCTACAAGCTCTAAACCAATCGGAGATGGAGAGAGAGAGAGAGATATATAGATAGAGTTTGGGTCCTCATACCTCTGCCGAACGAACAAGGCATGGAATTCTCTGCCAAGGCACGTGTTTCCTTCTTCCTTCAATCTTGGGTCCTTTAAGCGGGGCGTGAAAAAGCATCTTCTCAGGCCGTCAAAGTAGAGACCTCAACATCGCCTCGGCTGCTGTGGGGGCGGTGTGGAGGCCACTGCTCTTAGACCACACGACTGCTTACCATCAGGTGGAGTGTGGTCATTTTGACGAGCAAAATAAAAAAAAAATAAGAAGAGCCAAACGCGGTAAACGTTTTGATCGTCGTTTGCGTAAAAACAAACCGCATTAGGCACCCAAGTCCCGGAGGCCCAATCACACTCATTCCCCCTTCCCACTCCTTCTCCTTCCCACTTCCTTTCCTAAAGGTTCAGCAACGCGCAAGTGATGCCTCTGGTGTTGCAGGCGTCCATAGGCTACGGTGACCACTTACCATCAGGTGGGCCGTATGCTTGTTTGCTAACTTAGTAGAATAAACGCCTAAACCACTGAGCCGATCATCCTAAAATTTTGCATATACGTTGTCAGGTGTACAGAAACGGGCATAATCTACCTTTCATCCCGAAAAAATTACTGTTCCCATGGAAAACAATAATAACGTTCTTATGATAATAGATAGCGCCACGTGTCTTTCGAATCATGATTGAATTATATTATTACAAGCAGAGTACAACCCGAATTGATTGTCAGATTCTAAATTAACGCGAGCGAATCCGCGGGTAAAAGCTAGTCTACTATAACAATTTAAATTTCTTAAAACCTATCATTTAGTCACTGCGGTTTCGGTCGTGAATAGGCCTTTTATGTTTATGTATGAAACCTACCCTGTATCTTATTCTATACCTTGACAAGGTGTATGTATGCGAAGTTTCATGATGATCGGTCGAGTAGTTAAGGCGTGAAAACGTAACAAACATACTCACATTCGCATTTTTTATAATGATAATAATAATAATTGCCTTGATCGGCCGGTCAGAGGGGGGCCGCTAGAACTACATGCTTATTTTATTTTATTTTATTTTTATTGAATAGGTACAGTAACAGACTACAGACTAATACATACACACGTAATGTTAAACAGTATACAATACTCAAATCTGGAGTCCAATTATAACTACACACATCGTTTAGTTAGAGAGAGAGAGAACATGTGGGTGAAGATTCGATATAAACAATCAGTAATGTTCATGCACTTATTATATAAACATAAAATAAATATTACAAAAGTTTTGCATAGGTACTAGTTGATTATTTTTATTAAGGTTTCTGCTATCTTACTGTAGCTTACACTCTTCCAGTAAAAATCTTTTAAATATACTTATATTGTTATAAAGGGGTGGAAGTAGTGTAATTTTCAAGGGCATAACTACGGGGAAACCCGCTCCGGGTCTCCGTTGTCACAAGACCCATGATGGTGAAACCGGCACCGCACCGGTGTTGCCCTCTGCTGCTGGCTTGTATAGCTATCGTGGCTATTCAGAGGGCCCATCTAGTGAGTCGGCGAGTCACCGTCTGTCCATTCGATTGATGCTATTAGAGTATTCAGGGCAGACGCCATTTCATCATCCATAGTTACCAATATACCAGTCCATCAAACATCCATACCCATAGCCCATATATTAGAATTCATACGTTGCAATAGTCCTACGCCTGCTGCGGCTAGTGCCGCTGTAGGTGTTTCATCCCACCTTTGATTAAAACTCTCGAAAGGCCTCTTCACGTTGGACCCACGTCTCCGTGTAAGCCTCCCAAAGGGCCGGGTATTTTCCTAACGTATTAGAAATATACCCGTGAAAGGGAAACAAATAATAATAATATTCTATCACATACACACAACACCATCTAGCCCAAACTAAGCAGAGCTTGTACTATGGGTACTAGACAATGGATAAACATACATATAGGTATACTTTTTTTTTGTAAAAAGGTATATATACATGTTATACATAGAAACACTCAGACCAAGACAAACATCCATGTCCATGCACACAAATGTTTGATTTGAGCGGGCATCGAACCCGCGACCTCAGGCGTGGCAGTCCACCATTATTAATTAGGATTATGTGGTATCATAACCATAGCTAGCAAAATGTGTGTGTATTTCACTTCTGCCTACTGCCTATCTTCGCTTGGTCGTGAGTAACTGCCCCACTGTGCGGTTTCATTGTACATCGCGACTTTGTACGCTCATGCCTTCGATCAAATAGATGCACATTCTCATACAAAAACCGCGTCAATACGTGGCACTGACCAGTACTACTTATTTATAAGTGTCTGCATTTATTATGCAATCCAGGAAATAAACCGGAATAACCATTGAACGGCCACTGAGAAACATTTTGTAATAGTTTAGTTAAAACGCGTCAATGTAAAGCGTCCTAAGTGTGTTACTCGCGATACGCAAGCGTACTAAGTATATGGTACGGTCTCCACCGTAGTAGTGGTGTCGATTCGCTTTCGCTTACGGGCAGCGCACGCAAGAGTGAGCGGGACAGGTGCATAATATAGCGCATACGACTGATTTATGCACAGTTTTGTTGGGGCCGTTTTTCGAGCGACGATATTTGATCGATGGCTCATGCGCTTAATTTTATAACATTGTTAATTTCATATAATTCATATTTAGTTCAATACCGGACACCAACCACGCCTCGTACTTATTATTAATCATATATCATAACAGTCTAGTCAGTAAACTAGTTCTGAATCTCTAAGCCTCTTTCAATTCTATACTTACTTACATACATAGATTCACGCCTGTTTGCTTACCCCTCTGGGAAGAGGGGTAGGCAGAGACTACGGATTTCCATTTACTACGATCCTGACACACTTCGCTGGCTTCAATCACAAGAAATGAATATTCTTAAATTTTTTTCAATTCTTTCAATCTATCAAACAAAGAATCCGTACACCCACAATAATATCCCTGCCATACCTCTCAATATCCATAAATAACCATTCTTAATGTCCCTTTATTTTTATTTTACAGACAACGTCTCCCAATCTGGCAGCCTTTCAGACTCAGATCAGCTCCAACCAGAGAAATATGACGATGATAACGAAAATGACACAAATGGTAAAATTCGGACTGTCAGACACGTCACCGGTACTGGAGAACCAATTAACAATAATGGAAACTTTAGACCTGGGGGTGGATATCAGGGAGCTACAAACTATGGTACCGAAAATCAAAATTATGGTTTGAATCATCAAAATCATGGTTTCACCAACGGAAACGGAAATTACAAGGCTGGTAATGCAAATTACGCGGCTGGTAATAGAAATTACGCGGCTGGTAATGGAAATTACGCGGCTGGTAATGGAAAATACGCGGCTGGAAATGTAAATCATGCATTTGGAAATGCGAATCACGGTTTTAATAATCATGGTTCAGAGGGTGTAATCCCTGTTTCTGGAAGTAGAAACTATCCCGCAGGAGTTGGCAATTACGCTCCTGGTGAACGAAATGAAAATCAAGGATTTGAGAATGGACATCATGCTTTTGGAAATGAGAATCACGCGTTTGGAAATGAGAATCACGGTTTTGGAGCTATAAATCATGCTGCTGGCATTGGTAATTATGCTGTTGGTAATGAACGGTACGGCACAGCTCAAAGAATTGGTAATTATGAATTCGGACACGAACATTACGGGTCAGGCCTAAGAATTGGACAATTTGAACCTGGAAATGTTAATTACGTTCCTGTAAACAATAATTATCGACAGGGAAATGTAAATTACGGCACTGGGCAAGAACATTATGCACCTGGAAGTGTAAATTACGGTGGTCACGAACATTATGGTAATGATAAAGGAAATTACGTATTCGGTGGTCATGGTAGCTATGTTCCTAATCATGTCAATTATGCACAAGCTGAGTCTCACAGCAACGTAGGTAGATATCCAGTAGATAACGTATACCAGTCTCCGGTCCATTACGAAAACACAGCCAATAACATGGCGCTTGTTGGATACTTAAATAGAAATTCACATCACATACCAGATCAACGGCAAGTATTCTCTAATGTAAATCAAGTGATTAGAACTTCAAATACGCTACAATCTAAAACGTCGGATATTTTCAAATTTTTGAAAGGCCATAGCATTTATGATCCGAATATGGGACCGGTTTCTGTTCAGCATGTTAATGGGAATGAACCATATGGAAGCGTTCAGCGTCTTTTGGGAGGGATTGATCTCCATGGGATAATAGATGAAACTCCTTTTCTAACAGGAAATGGTCGTTATATTCTTATACCTGGTACAGATAAAACCAAACATCGCTACTACGATACAGTTACTAAGCAATATTTTAATATACGTCATGTAACGCTGTCTGGTAACGGCAAAACTGTAATAGTTCCTGGAGACCATGATGGTTCAGCTCCTGATAATAAAGTTCCTACACAGTTTGGTAGCGGATTATATTTAGGACATGGCATTTATTATCTTGGCAATAGTCAGTATAGCTATCAAGGTAAAATAATTTCAGCATCAGATATTTCAACGGTTATAAAAGGTCTTGGATTAAGTTTCCTCTTAACACGTAATGGTCTGCCGATGGGACATTCTAATGAATATTATCCTATGGATCTTGGTTTTGGGGTATTCTACCTCGGCAATGGTTACTACAGGTTCGAGGACCAGATCATTTCTTCATCTAAAATAGTTGAGTTCACAAAAACTCACAACATTAAGATTGTTTTCACAAAAGATGGCTACCCTACTAGTATTTTAAATGGAGCTAATGGAAGTGGAGCCGATTCTACAGAACATCAACCGATGGACCTAGGAAATGGTTTACGGTTCCTGGATAATGGTCACTACATATACAATGACCAAGTTATACCTGCCACAAATATATTTGAGTTCCTTAAGACTGTCAAATTTAGTGTACCACTAACGCCTGATGGACTACCTTATGGTCCTTATGGTGGACCCTTACAAGATGGTCACTCCTTAAAGAATCTTGGATATGGTGTATACGAACTAGATGATGGCAACTATAGGTATCTAGGTCAAGCAATCCCGGCGGCAAAGATACGAGATTTTTTGAAATCACTAGGATTGACTGATAAAGTGCCACTCACTGATGATGGACAGCCTACCAGCGATTCTAAAGACACCGATGACAAAGCAAGCTCACCTCAAGATCTTGGCTACGGCATCCAATACCTCGGTAACAAGAAATATAAGTATGAAGATCAAATCATTTCTGCTACTGAAATAACTAAATTTGTAACAGTTCTTGGATTTCCCATTAAGTTTACTCCTGATGGATTACCTTTAAAATCTAGCAATGGGACTCAAAGTACAACAGATGATTCTAAAAATGACTTAATTAATCCTAATGACAAAGATAATCCTACAAACGGAACTACACCTGACGGATCCGATACTAACGGAAAATACCTTGGCGACGAAATATATTATATCGGTAAAAATTATTACAAGTATCATGATCACATAATAAAAGCATCTAAAATGGCAGGTTTGCTAAAACTTATTGGAAGCAACATTACACTACCTACAGATGACTCGTTTTCAAACATATCCAATGGCACTGACAAGGATAGCACGTCTGATAATAACGATCAAGTAGTTCATTTAGGAAATGGTATTGATTGGTTGGGCAAAGGCCTGTATAGGTATAAAGATCATATAATCCCGAAAGCGTTCATGCCTGGTCTTCTCAACATTCTTGACGTACATATGCATCTGCCTCCTGACGATGACAATGACGATTCAGAAGATGCGGATAATAATTGCCTGAACGATCTAGGGCATAGCATTTATGACTGTGGCAATGGAACGTACAGATACAAGAATCGATACATTCCTGAAATATACTTCGAAGATTTCTTAAAAATTCTCGGTTATAGACTTGCACAAAGCAAACCTAAAACTATCATAGGCGATGGTCCAGGACCCGAAGATAGCGACGATAAAACAACAGTATTAATTGATATATTATTGTCTAAGAAGAAAACGGATGATAAATCAGGAAAATCTGACGACACTATGGATTCCAAGGGTACAACTACTGAAATACCAACTACAACAGCTGCTTCAGACGTCGCTACAACTAAGCGTCCCAAGGATAAAAGTAAGCAAACGACTATTATTATAACTATTTCAAAGGGTTCTAAATATAGGGGACACAAGTTACCCAAATTAACAATTAATAATAGATTACATAATAATAATGTTCCAGATAATTCAGTTGCATCTGGAGATCAGCTTCAAAATCCAGGAGGTTCAAGAAAACCTGTTGGAGATCGTGATGACACGGATGAGAATGCCGATTCGGATTCTAGCTCTTCAATAACTACGAGGGCTACATCATCTAATAACACAACACAGACATCAACTACTGGTAGTAATTCTAAGTACACTGATAATGGAGATGATAGTAATAGCAATAGTTCTGATAATTCTAAGGACAATTCAACTACAAGTACGACAACAAACTCAAACAGTGTTTCCGATTCATCGAATTCTACAACTTCTACCACATTGAAGGATTCGGGGACGTCATTACCTAAAAAACCGAAAAAGGGAGGGGGGAGACGGAAAGGAAGACCTCCAGGCAAGGGACGGAGAAATAAAAAGCTGTCGACAAAAACATCTGAAGTAGACAAAACATCAAATGACAGCGGCGATTCGTCTGATAACAGAAGTAAAGGGTCTAAATATTCTGACGATACCGATCAATCAAATAGCGGCAATACAAACAGGGCATTATCAAGAGAAAAAGGTAAGTTGAAGGAATCTTCTACTAGTACTGCTGCTTCTAAAACCAACAATACATCGTCGAACAAGACAAATTTAAACTCTGACAGTGCCGACTCTGATTGCGACAAAAATACGGATGATAAGGATTCATCTAGTACCAACGGTGAATCTATAAACATAAGTAAATCGTTCGACTCTAGTGATGCGTCATCGTCTGGTAAAAATAACGGAAGTAAGAAGAAAGAAAATAGAACAGGTTCCTCTGACACTGAAAGTAACGACGACGATGACGACAATTGGTCATCTAATGAAAATGTCAACAGACAAAAAAAATATATATACAAACACGCTCAAAATAAGAAATCATCAGATAACTCTAGTTCTAGTGATAGTTCAAACTCAGACAATACTGTTTCAGGTACTTCATTTAATGGCTCAGAATATCCTGACAGTTCTGAGGGTAATAATAATACAGAAGATGAAAACTCTATTCGGTCTACTACTAACAATTCTGGAACTGATTCTTTATCGACCAACTCTTCGGATACGACATCAAGCAGTGATTCGGACAACTCAGAGAGTAACACATCATCTTCAACTAATTCTACCGATTCTTCGAATAAGTATTCTAATCTATTAACAACAAAATTACGTAAGAACATGTCTTCATCTACTGATAATGCTGATAACAACGACAGTTCTTCTGACACTTCTAAAAATTCTGACAACTCAGGAGAGGGAGAGGACAAAATAGCTGGTAAACATAAAAATTTCGGCAAAGAATCACTTGAGTCTGCTGCATTCCAGAAATCGTCTATATCTCAGCAATCTTCTTCATCGGAGCAAAGCGAGAGTAGCTCACAAAGTCAAAGCTCCTCATCCAACATGGAAAAATCTGACTCTAACTCTGAAACTTCAAGTCCACAAAGCTCTTCATCAAGTCAACAATCTTCAAGCGAAAACAGTTCAGATTCTTCTTCTACCGTAGAGAATTCTAATAGTGGATCTTTATCAAAGTCTAGTTCATCTCATAGTGAGCAAAGCGGTGAATCTTTATCGTTATCATCACAGAAGTCTTCAAAGACTAACAGTAATGAAAATGGCAGTGAAGAATCTTAATCTTTTCATCATCATCATCATCTTCCTCAAGTACTGATGAAATAAGCTCACCATAAAGAATCAATTGATTTAGTTTGTAATTGTTAAGGAATTGTTCGATTTACCTGTAACGGTTTTTGTGAGATATTAAAATGACGCATTTACTTTTTATAATTAATTTCTTACCCTTGCTATCTGCCTGACTCGATGGTGTTGCGAGAGTGATTGAACTGTTGTGCGCGGTCTAGGCATCGTGTACGTCTCTATCTTTTATTGAAAAAACAACTCCCTCATTAGAAATAATGTCTGTGTCGCAAGGGACTTTACAATCATACAAACAACGGAAACAAAAAACAATCATTTGTAGACCTCACAAATTATTGTCCCGTGTAGAGATCAAATTCACAGCGCTTAGCGTACAAGAAGTGGCGAGGCGACTATTTAAACTACTACAGACATTCCATTCTGGTTCATGCAGTGCTATTCGGGGTTTCTTTCAAGAATGTCAGCGTCAGGGACATCACCAAAGAGATAGGTGTATTACATCGAATTTTCGCCTCTTACGATTTTGTTTCTTACGTAATAGAGAGTGACTTTATTGCGTACCGAGCCCAGTTGCATTCTCTGTACTGCTACCATCGATCAAATATACCATAGATGCACGATCGTCGCTCGAAAAACGGCTCCAACAAAACTGTGCATAAATAAGTCGTATGCGCTATATTATGCACCTGTCCCGCCCACTCTTGGGTGCGCTGCCTGTAAGCGAGAGCGAATCGACACCACTACTACGGTGGAGACCGTACCATATTATACTTAGTACGCTTGCGTATCGCGAGTAACACACTTAGGACGCTTTGCATTGACGCGTTTTAACTAAACTATTACAAAATGTTTCTCAGTGGGCGTTCAATGGTTATTCCGGTTTATTTCGTGGATTGCGTAATAAATGGAGACACTTATAAGTAAGTAGTACTGGACAGTGCCACATATTGACGCGGTTTTTGTATGAGAATGTGCATCTATGGTATATTTGATCGGCGACTGCTACTAAGAATTGTTGGACCGAAAAGCTAATAACACTTATAGTACGAGAGTTAGCAACGTCGAGAAAACAAGAATTTTAGGTGGGCCAGTTTTTAGATATGCTATCCCTCTCACTCTCTGGGACGTCATATGGGCTATCTGGCTGGCGATAGAGGTTGCTTTCATCAGTACATCATGATCCCACATCACTTTTCACTTTAAGATCTGTCTGGCTGAAGGTTTAACAATTGAATTATTGTTTGGCAAATTAATTTGGAGTTTTTAGATAGTTAAATAACATAATATAGAAATGTCACCCATACTAAAATATTTAGATTTTTTTTAATATTCAAAATTGGCGTTTGGCACAGTTTAAACAATAATAAAAATATCTGGCAATAATAGATTCATATGTCAAAAAGTGCAATTAAAACAATAAAAAAAAGGAACCGTAAAATTATTTGAAAAATTGATATTCTACCTATACAGGTACAATGCGCACTGATGAACGCAACCTCTACCGCCAGCCAGATAGCCCGTATGACGTCCGGGAGAGTGAGAGAGATAGCATATCTAAAAACTGGCCTACCTGAAATTCTCTCTCGAAATCGTTGCTAGCTCTTAGACTATTAGGACCACTTATTTATTTATTTATTTATTTATTTAGCACAACCACATCATATGTATTTATACATTTATAGGAAACATTACATAGTATTGCATCTGATACATATGACAGTTACGGTATGCACGACAACTCACAAAATACGTTTAGCACTAAATAGATTTAAAACATCGTGGCATCTCAGTCACCCTTAAACGGATGACTGGCAACAGCGAGTGGCTCTTAGTCTAATTTTACCTGAGTCGCAGCGGAACTTTGTTAGCCAAACCCATTTTTTGGGCTGGCTCGAGCGGGGAAGGACTACCCTCTCAAAGAATATCGACGTGAAATAGCAGTATTCCTACTGTTGTGTTTCGTACGGTGAGTGAGAGTGACGGAGGCCGAATCACCCTCTTTCCCCCTTCCCGCTCCTTCTCCTTCCCACTTCCTTTCCTTAAGGGTTGGCAACGTGCAAGAAATGCCTCTGGTGCTCCAGGCGTCCATAGGCTACGGTGACCACTTACCACCAGGTGGGCCGTATGCTTGTTTGCCACTATAGTAGAACAAAAAAAAAGAAAAAAGGTTTCATCTGGACTAATGTTGTCTTATGTTATTTAAATATTAATAATTAAATGTATATCTCGGTTTATTTTACAAGCCTGCTCGCTCGTAACCTACTTTGTATTTCGCAAGGGACATCGCTATAGGTGCACTGTTATCAATAAAGTATGATATCGTTTTTTGTCATTATAAACCGTCATGTAATACGGATTTTACGGAAGATACGGAATTTGATGAGCGTGATACGGATGACAATACATCATCTTAGGACCCATCCTATATTTTACGAAGAAGCCTGTTGTTATGGGTTTGTTTATGAGTGAGAACAAGGCAGTGATATCAGATTATTGTTTACCGCACACGCGAGACCACGTGAGACGATAAGTGGCGACAGCAGTTTTGGAAGAAATTACGAAACTTATCATTTCTATCTACTAGTTGTACTTGTTGTGTCATTTGGCGTAATAGATGATTCATAGCATCGCCTTAGATGCAAAACACAGAGGCCAATTCCTTACTTATACAATAAACAATAATTAACACAATATGAGAAAGCGCAAAAACCAACAATATTTTATCTCATAAACATTAAATCTCGCACGAGTCACGGCCCCAAGGGTGCGATCACGCCCATGCCTTGTTAATTACAATAAAAAAAAAAAACGACGCGTGTCGAATGACAGTTAAGCTGTCAATTTTGCCGCCTTTTCGCCTTTTTTGCTGCTAGGTTTAGTGTACACTGGAATTATAGTCAGTGGTAATATTTAAATAACGAATCTATTAAATTAAATAATTCTTGAATGTTTAAAATTTATATACACAATAATGAGCTTATCATATAAAATTTTACAACTAAAATCGTTTTACAAATTGGTTATTGATAGGCTTGAGATGTTATTGAGCAAATACACAGATATTAGTATTACAGATATTAGTCTGTATGTTATATGAAAATGTAGCATTTTCGTATACTAATATAATATAATAATATAATATTCTATCACATACACACAACACCATCTAGCCCAAACTAAGCAGAGCTTGTACTATGGGTACTAGACAATGGATAAACATACATATATACTTTTTTTTTGTAAATACATACATATTTTACATAGAAACACCCAAACCAAGACAAACATCCATGTTCATGCACACAAATGTTTGACTTGTGCGGGAATCGAACCCGCGACCTCAGGCGTGGCAGTCGGTTACACTAGCCGCTACGCCATCGATAAATAATATAAAAACATAATTAAAATATTTTTCCACAATTTAAAGTTATTGGCTGTATTAATATTATTTTAAATGATAATTTGTATTATAGGGTTGGTATTAGATTTTACTAAAGCATTAATTTACGAAAATTATAAAATTTGTGATATTAATTGCATTTCGCTATATTCCGATGAATTAAGTGAAGCTGAATAACAGTCACCTGAATAACAGTATATTACTAGAGTAAAATGCATATATAAATCAAAATGTATGTATGTTTGTTTGTTTGTTCATCTCAAAAGGGTAGGTAGAGGCGTGTTACATTTCTCCAGATATTTTTGTCCCAGACGGAAATTTTCAAACAGAAAAACACTTTACCCAATACGATAATCAAACCTGCATTCTCATACACAGTAGTCACTACCACTGCGACTGAGGCAGACAATAACTACTATTATCTTCAGTAAAAGGTGAATGTAAAACACAATACGTTTCCACAACTTGGCTCAAATGCCTTAATTATGAGGAAACGGAGGACCTCTTACACATCCCATCTTAAATACACCACACGGCTTTAAAATAACATTAAACAATACACAATACAATACACAAACTTTAAAATAATTATAATTGCGGTCTCATAAATACTAACTATGTTGCACACTTCCAAGCACACACACACACATACACTCACACATACACACACACACACACACACATACACACACACACACATACACACCACACACACACACACACACACACACACACACACACACAAACACACACACACACACACACAATTACCTATAAGCAACGCATACTCCACTTGTAGTACTCTCATTCACCCTTGACCTCACATAACACTCATATAACATACTCCAAGGACCCAGAGTTGGGAGAGGCTGGTAATCTGTCATACAGGCCTGTCCTAGTACGGATACCAGTCTCTCACATAGGATCACATCCAAATGTGTTTTTTGACGGTTATATGTTTTAATTGTAATTGTAACTATGTGAGAGAGAACAATAAATTATTATTATTATTATTATTAAAATTGACAAATCCTACTAATATTATAGAGCTGAAGAGTTTGTTTGTTAGTTTGTTTGGTTGAACGCGCTAATCTCAGGAACTACTGATTCGAATTGAAAAATTCATTTAGTGTTGGATAGCCCATTTATCGAGGAAGGGGAAAGGCTATATAACAGCACGCTACGACCAATAGAAGCGGAGCATCAATGGAAAATGTTGCAAAAACGGGGAAAATCCTCTTATGTGAAGCAGGCGAAGTTGCGTGGGTCTGCTAGTTATAAATGTGAAAGTTTGTAAGGATGGATGGACGGATATTTGTTACTTTTCACGCAAAAACTACTAAACCGATGAAACTTAGTGTGTGTCTAGTGGTGACCTGCATTAACACATAAGCTACTTTTTATCCCGATATTCCCACGGCATAGGGACGTACGCGGGTGAAATCACGGGGCGCGGCTAGTTTATTAATAAAGTTGAACTCAGTGTGTCTCGAACCAAAAGTATCGAATTCCCGCTTCCTTATGTCAAAGTTCCCGCCCTTGCGCGCCATTTTTTACTACAGATAATTCATTGCAACTAATGCGTGTAAGTACGTAATTGTGTGTAAAATCGACTAAAAATAAACTTAAAAGGAAGTGGTTGCACGTCATGTGATAATTTGAGACAATTTGGCTATTTTTGGTCTTTGACTACTGGTGTAGTCGCGTAGTACAAGTTTGCGTTAACATTTGCAGGCGATCGAAAGATCTTGGTTTTTTTCTCTGGTCAGGAAGATAATTTTTTTTTTTTTTTTCGGCAGGTATATATAAATACAGGCAACAGATTAGTAAGTATAATACAAATAATGGAATTAATAGTACACAATAATTAAATCCGACATCCAGTTACATTTATAGGTACCTACACAACATTTGTAATATACAGTAGGTACCTACGTAAATAATATGATTAATGTTAGGCAATTATTGAAGTGAAAACTTCTTTAGGCGCGTTGAACACTTCTTGGGTGAACAAAAATCATAGAACTCGCGTCATCGTCACGCTTTGTCATCGTTACGCTTTCACGCTTTCCATTTTTGAATTATTTTAGAATATTAACAATACCTCAGAAATGGTGCGTCCTACTAAAAAGATAACGAAATTTTGACCCCCTTAATAAGCCCTAAGAGAGTATCAGGAATTCGAACCGCCCCTTTTTTTTTGTTTATAAAAAAGTGTTTATGATCAAGGATTAAAGTTTTCACTTCTATCGGCAGTCCCCAAAGACTGCCCGATTTTTGTTTTTAAATTTGTTTTTTGAAAAATACAACTCTCGCACTGTTATGTCTTGTGTTTTCTATCTTTATATAAATCTTCTGTGCGTGTGTTTATAAGTAAACTCCTCCTAAACGGCTGGATCGATTTTGATGAAATTTTTTGTGTGTTCATGTGGATTCGAGAATGGTTTAGATTTTTTTTTTTTTTTTACTTGTGTACAGGACAATGTCTGTCGGGACAGCTAGTATTTTTATATAGATAATAGTAGTTTTTATGTGTGTAGTAGTTATATGGGTGTGTATGAGTAGTTTTATTTTCTTATTTAAAATAAGATGATTAAGTATGTAGCGCACTATCGAATTGGGTGTATCTGCAAGGATAGTTGCATGATGTAAATAAATAAATTTAAAACAATACCGCTGCGGCACCAAGACAAAACATTACAAGAAAACTCAATGAGATGGGTGTAAAAACCCAGGGTTCAACCTTTTCGTCTTAAATGTACTATCGGATTCAGCGACGGATGACCATTTCAGAAAAATTTTCGCTTGCACATGTTGACCATTTGAGTTTGTACCGCCTTAGAATCAGTAAACAAATGTAAAGTGTAAAAAACTCAAATAAAGAAAGGGGCGTGTCACGGGTACGGGTACCAAGTGTTGGCCTGCTATGCGATTTTAACCTTAGGAGTGGTCATCCGTCGCTGAAGTCGATAGTACATCATGTTTTTTATGATATAGGAGGCAAACGAGCAGACGGATCGCCTGATTGTAAACGATTACCGCCGCCCATGGACACCCGCAACACCAGAGGAGTTACAAATGCGTTGCCGGCCTTTTAAAAAGGAGTACGCTCTTTTCTTAAAGGTTTGTAGGTCGTATTGGTCCGGAAATACCGCAGGCGACAGTCCATTCCACAGTTTAGTCTCACATGTGATCTTGTGACCCCTATATCTCGGGGCTCTTTTGACCCACAGGGCCCATATTCAAACTCGACCGAGGTATGACCCCAAGGTGTCTGCACACCAAGTTACAAATCAATCGGCTCAGTGGTTCCGGAGCTAAGCCTGTCACTAATAGACAGACACACAGACCCACATAGTGTTTTCATTAACCTCTGAAGAAGACTCGGAGGTTAATAAAACTTTGCCTAAATCGTGTATTGAACTTGAGACCATACTCAGGAGCATATACGTAAGCCACAAATAATATCATTATTATATTATTTAACAATCACATTATTTGCTATCAAAATATTTGCAATAAAAACAACAATTCTCTATGGACAGATCGTTAGGGCGATTGCATTCTCATGTTCCACAGATAATAATATAATTATACAGATAAAGGGTGACGCGTTAGGGACGGGACACTAATCTAATTGTTTAGATTATAATCGATGTTAATTTATTTAATGTTTGTGTGTGTTGTGTTGATTATAGTCATTCGTTGTCGGGAATTCAATTGACTTGCCTTACACTCAAACTGCCATTCAGCACTTTTATGTATCAATAATATTCAGCGATAGCTCAGTGGGGAGATCAACAGACTGCAATGCAGAGGGTCTCGAGTTCGATCCCACGTCGCGCACCTCTGACTTTCGGAAGTTATGTGACTTTTCGAAATTATGTGCGTATTGATTGACAATTATTATCGCCTGCTCCGTGTTTCTGAGAGCACGTTAAGCCATCGGTCCCGGCTGCCATGAACATCTATGGCAGTGGTTATTGGGAAGTCAGTGCCCTCTAATATCTGGTCTAGCCTTAGCGTATCGTTAGCCTTCGGGTTGCGGAGGTCAGGTGGCAACCGCTCCGTATAAAAACTAATATTCAGTCAAATCCGGTTAGACTAGAAAGCCGACCCCAAGTGACTTGGGAATAATAAAGGCTAGGGAGAAGAAGACTTTTATTTGCTTAGATGTGGTATGCATTGGTGTTAGACTTACCATAAAGATATTATATCTATACATACATACATATAAATAAATAAAATTGAAGTGTCTGTTTGTAATGTCAAAATAACAGCTTTTTATCTAATGCATATGAAAGTATATAAGGCACCTATACGAAAACATCCATTTTTAAAATTTTTGTCTGTCTATCTGTCTGTTTGTTCCGGCTAATCTCCGAAACGGCTGAACCGATTTTGACGGGACTTTCACTGGCAGATAGCTGATGTTATAAGGAGTAACTACTTTGATTAGTAGCCTTTGATTTTAGAAAAAAATTGCATTCCGCGGAGACAAACACTTTTTAGTTAAAGTCTACGCGGACGAAGTCGCAGGTAACAGCTAGTCCAGCATATGTGCCATCCGTGGTGTGCATTTTTTAAATTTTAACATAATTCTCGGACTAGGAATGATTCCTGTGTCGCGGGGGACTTTACAAACATTTAAACAACTAGACTTGGAACAATTATTTGTGGATCACACAATGTTTTGTCCCGCGTGGGGATCGAACCTACAACACCCGGCGCCGTGACAGTGGCGAGTCAACCACTTAAACCACTACTCCACCCGCGCAGTCATTTCTTTGCATGCAAGAAGAAGCTGATCTACACACATACCTAATAAGGTAAAAATAGCTTATCACTCTCTCTTCGACCCTCTTACCATTTCCTATATAAATCCTAATCTAACGTAGGTACTTTAAGATCTCACATTTTTAAATAACACCAATTGTTATAGGTATCCAATAAAGCAAAGAAATAGAGTTTAATATTTGTTCATAATGTTATTTTGTTCCTATAAATACATATTTGGATTTTGCATAGAACTTGGCACTCATTTAGATCTCCATTCTTTTTGCGGCGAAGCCCACAGCCAATCATAATTTTATTATTGAACTTGGCTTCTTCTCCTTTTTTACATTTATGTTTTTGGTGGGATATAATTACCTTTTGGAAAGAAAACTAGGCAGGTATTGAGATTTTTAGCGCGTATTACAAGTTTTTTGTATGTGGACACCACTAACTTTTTGACTTAACTTTATTTTTATATTTCTGTTATATAGCATATATTGATATAGTTTCAAATATCTGAGTGTAACGGTTCCAACGCTACAATTTTTTTTTTGTATGGGGATCTCCCCTATTTTTTAACTTTTTTTATTTTTAGATTTTTTCCTACGCTTACACACAATTACCGAGCTGGATTCCAAATTTCATCCTTCTAGGTCATCTGGAAGTAGATTAGATTTAGGTACTATAAGTCAGTCAGTCACTTAAATTTACGGCTTTTTGACCTTCATATCTTTATAACCGTTTGAGCTAGCTTCATGAAATTTGGGCTTTTAGATGTCCTTATGGATATAATTAAACACACGTAGTTTTATGTGTTTACGTTAAAGAGGTTTTGAGTTATAGAAGGGTCAAAAGTGGCACCAAGTGGTTCGTGTAATCTTACACTCGGCGCTGGCTAGCCAGTTCCTTTGCTTGAACTTGGATTGACACGCTGTCGCGTGTCTAGATCGATCATAATAAACCATTTATTATCAGGTGAACCCATAATAATAATAATAATATCATTTTATCATCCATAGTTACCAATATATCAGTCCATCAAACACCCATACCCATAGCCCATAATTATATTAGAATTCATACGTTGCAATAGTCCTACGCCTGCTGCGGCTAGTGCCGCTGTAGGTGTTCCATCCCACCTTTGATTATAACTCTCGAAGGGCCTCTTCACGTTGGACCCATGTCTCCGTGTAAGCCTCCCAAAGGGCCGGGTATTTTCCTTACGTATTAGGAATATACCCGTGAAAGAGAAACAAATAATAATAATATTCCATCAAATACACACACGGCGGTTTTGTGTGTATGTAATAGAATATTATATATATATATATTATATGTACCTATATATACCAATAGGTATATATAGGTACATATAAGTATTCGGCCGCGGATCATGTATTCATGAATACTTTTAACTACTAAACAACAGCAGTCAATATTATATAAGTATTTATATAAATGAGTTCTAATAAACACAAATCATGCTTTTGACCTACCTATTATTAAACAGGGACGGCGATACACCAAACACATGCGTAAAAGAGAAATGCGTATATTTTAGGAAGGCGGGTCTTCAATGGGCGTGTTTTAATATCCTACTCATCTCCCGGTTGGCATGAGCTCGCCGTTCAAAAAGATCTTATGAGACATTAGTATTAGATAAAGGTAAGCTTGTATTATACTAGCTTTTAAACCTAGCTTCACCCCTGAGGTTTTATGATAAAATATAATTATACCACCAAAGCGCGAGATAAAAAACACGACCTAAATAAATAACTCATTAAATCTGTAGGTAATATAATTTCCTTATACGCAATTTTTTGGCAGGCACATTCTGAAAAAAAAATTTGCGAAAATAAAAATTGTAGATTGTATATTCTGATCTCAGGGCTTAAGTTTGCGACCCATCGTGCTGTTTTGGTTCGACACTCGGTTTGGGCAAACAGAATATATTTATGTGAAAATAATATAATATTCTGTCTTTCTGAATAACATTGTATGGCTGAAACAATTTTGATAGTATGAGTGTAAATATACTTAGATACCTAATGTTAAACAGGCACACAACACTTAAAACTTAACCAAAGTAAATAAATTTGCAGAAATCAAATATAAAGAAATAAGAGAAAGCAGTTGGCCAGGCTTTTTATGTTCCATGTTGCTAAGAATTTCCTAATAGAGAAGACCAGCAAACAATCGCGACCTAAGAATCAACCAGTACCTACCTATCTACCTACCGTTATCTCCACCTAACTTATGACACGTATAAACATAAATATAAATAGTATAATAGTAGGTATAGTAATAGTATAAATAGTTTTAATAGTTTCAATAATTTAATTAGCTTAAAAATTAGTAAAGTTTAATAGTATTATAGTAGTGTAACAGTTTTTCAAAATGTTTGTAATAAAGTGTCAAATAAACAACGCGATAAAATCCGTATATAGTAGTTTAATTTCAATGAATAACATTCGCGTAAACAGAAGACAATATTATGACACGTGATCTAAAACATGATTTGAAAAATTCTATAGGTACACTAGCTGTCCGGACAGACGTTGTACTGTACACACGAAAAAAAATAAAAAAAATACAAATCTAAACCATTCTCGAATCCACTTGAACACACACAAAAAATTTCATCAAAATCGGTCCAGCCGTTTAGGAGTTCAGTGACATATACACGTACAGTAGAATTATATATATTTAAAGAAGATTACCTACCGTCTCCAATTTACTTTTTAAAGTACTTATTTATTATACTCAAATGTATGCAATAGGTATACCTAGGTACCTGTCCCATGGACGAGCATCGACCTTTTCTCGGTTTGAAAAGTGTAACGTCCTAGTCCACCATGGCTTGGCAGAAGTCATATATCTTTGAAAACATTTTGTAGAACTCTCAGACATGTGGGTTACCTCACGATTTAGCATTAACTATTTAATACACACATAACATCGAAAATTCAGAACTCTAGACCTCTGCGTGGCAGTCCAACGGTAACCCACTAAGCTATCGCAGCTCTACGCTAACACGTATTCAAACAAAAAACCCAATTCTTTTAAGCCGTTTCGATTCTAAACGTAATCGCTTCCCTAAAAATGTAGCCACGCCCTCTATGGTACGTCGGGAATACACAACTCGATACAGCCAGTCACTAAAAGCGCGCCAAATAGCATGTCACTCTGCTGTCAACATTTTGACAGCAGTTGATGATATTATTTTATAAAATAATAAACTAAAATATCTACAGTGCATTCGTGTATATAAAAGTTTTAAAATAAATATACTTAGTTATTTTTATTTATAAATAGTGCTTTAATTTTATTGATTTGATTGAAGACGGGATTACTTCTTGTGATTTTTTTTGTTGTAGTGATGTGTGTGCAATATAGTTAGTGTTTTTTTATCTAGTCGATTTTAAAGGTAAGCCTTTTATTTATTTTTTATTATAGTATTCTTAATAATGTATACATTATTTTAAAATAAAACATAGGTATGCAACACTAGATTTTGCACGCGAATTAGCTCGTTTAGATTTTTTTATAAGTGTCTGTGTCGTTGGGGACTTTAAAAATATTCAAACACAAAAACCCAGACCCCAGACTAGCAACCAGTTGTGGAGCACAAAAATTTTTGTCCCGCGTGGGGATCGAACCCACAACACTAGGCGCGGCGGCAGTAGCCAGGCGATCACTTAAACTCTCCCTTTTTCTGGATGCGAGGTATCCTATGTCCTAATCTGTACCTCTGACAACCTGTATGCGATCTTTCATGATGATCATTCGAGTAGTTAAGGCCTGAAAGCGTAACAAACAAACTCACATTTTCATTTATAATATTAAGTCAGGAAAAGTAAGGATGTCTGCTCAGGCTTGTCATAAAAAATGCAGTAATGAAGGGGTCATGTGCATAATATTTTTATATTATAACGTGGTTTATTACTATTACATACTAGCTTTTGCCCGCGGTTTCGCTCGCGTTAATTTAGTTTTTGACAATCAATTCGGGTTGTACTCTGCTTGTAATAATATAATTCAATCATGATTCGAAAGACACGTGGCGCTATCTATTATCATAAGAACGATATTATTGTTTTCCTCGGGAAAACAATAATAACAATAATTACGTAACGTAGGACGCCCCCCGGCCAGGTGGACCGATGACCTGAGAAAGGTAGCTGGGTCAGACTGGATGCGGAAGGCGGAAGACCGGATGTTGTGGCGAAAAATGGGAGAGGCCTACGTCCAGCAGTGGACTGCGGTGGGCTGATTGATTGATGATTCAAAAGACACGTGGCGCTATCTATTATCATAAGAACATTATTATTGTTTTCCTCGGGAACAGTATTTTTTTTCGGGATGAAAGGTAGCCTATGTCCGTTTCTGTACACCTGTCAACGTATATGCAAAATTTCAGGATGATCGGTTCAGTGGTTTAGGCGTGAAAAGATAACAAACAAACTCCAGGATACACGAATATTGCTGCATTATCTGCTATCTGTATGTAACGCCATTTAAAATTAACACTCTTTTTATTTCTTTACCAATTAAACTAGATATATCACTGAAAACCACATTAAATTGATTATATCTACCATTACGGAGATTAGCAAACATCAACGTACAGACACGAAGTCTGTTACGACTTTACCCACGTTAATGGTTACTGCTCCGATCCCGTGGCTCGAAGCGTGGTGTTATACACCCTAACGATAAGCTGGATAAAGTACCTACCTTTCTAATGATGAAAGAATTATGAAAATCTGTCCAGTAGTTTTGAGTTTATTTACAAACACTAAAATAAAACTATCCTCTTTATATCTATATCTACTAATATGATAAAGCTGAAGAGTTTGTTAGTTTGTCTGTTTGATGGTTGAACGCGTTAATCTCAGGAACTACAAGTTCGAATTGAAAAAATCTTTTAGTGTTGGGTAGCCTATTTATCGAGGAAGGCTATAGGCTATATAACATCACGCTACGACCCACGGGGGCGGCGTAGTAACGATAAACGCGGGTGAAACCGCGGATACATTTAGTATACATAATATATATTTCGAGGTCCCACATAGCAGGGGCGAGTTTATTGTCGTAGGTCTTTAATCTTTGAAATTCTGATTTAGGTAATTGCCTTATATCAAATGTTTTGATTAAAACAAAAATAAAATAAAATAAAAATAAAATTATTTATAATCTATATGTGTATAAAGTCGATCGTTAAGCGTCTTCCCGGATTCGTTGCTTTATATCGCCATATTGACATGATGTTTGCTGTTTTTGATAATAATTACTTACATACTTGAGACTTAATATAGTAAAGGAACTATACAAGTTAAATATCATAGAATTTGCCAAAAAGAAATCTCCTCTCAAACGTCCATGACTCCTATTGTCCTACGGTGAAGTCATGGAAGTTGAGTTAGGCCCTTCGTACTCAAGCCTACGCAAATCTCCGATACCCGACGATTTTGTTCTCTAAGCGACTACCGCAATACAAATTCATAGAGGTTCGTACACAGGTACAAATGCCGGCGACGCGTGCCTGTGTACGAACCTCTATGAATTTGTATTGCGGTAGTCGCTTAGAGACCAAAACCGTCGGGTATCGAAGATTTGCGTAGGCTTGTGTACGAAGGGCCTTAGTTGCGTGTCCGTGACCCCTACGGGGGACGGGGAGTCAAGAAAATCTTTGGTATTTTTTTACGACCAATCACAACAAGTTTTCTTAACTCCCCCGTAGAGGTCAGGACGCGCAACGGAAGCATTTTTTTTTTGTATGAATCATAGAACATTCCAAAGGTAAAACAAACATAATAGAAACCCTGTTTAAGTATAGGTGAACTATGCCATTGCTGAGCCCTATTCAGTAAGAGAAGGATTAAGCTATGGCATAGTTCAAGTAGTCGTAGTTCAGAAGTGTAGTAGGCTGAAGTGATGATCGTTGGAGCAGACGGGTTCTCGAGTGGAGACCACGACTCGGCAAGCGTAGTGTAGGACGTCCTCCGGCCAGATGGACTGATGACCTGAAAAAGGTGGCTGGAGGTGACTGGATGGCGAAAACGGGAGATCGGACCTTGTGGCGCACCCTGGGGGAGGCTTATGTCCAGCAGTGGACTGCAATAGGCTGAAATGATGATGATGATGATAGTCCAAGTGACCCAGTGTGGGTCATTACGTTATGGAGAACTCTCAAACATGTAGGATTCCTCACGATATTTTCCTTCATCGTTAAAGCAAGCGATAATTAGCTATTGAATACGCAAATAACAGAACAGTCACAGGTGCATGCCACGGGGTCGAACTCGAGACCAATGCACGGCAATCCTCCAGGCTATCACTTCTACAAAATATAATTATGATATTTATTTTTCACATCATCTGTCTGAAATTTGCCAATTTGAAATTTTCCTCATAGAAAATGGCTATTTAATATATTAAACAACTAACTCACCTTAAACGTGGCTAATCTCATAATAATATCAAAATCTCGTTATTATTCCAATATTTTTCAACACGACGGAAGTTTGAACACAATTTGTCAGACATATTGTCTTTTATAATGTAAACAATTTACACGAAAACGTCATTTGATAACCAAATGTTTGAAGTTACAACATGTGTTTCAGAACATTATCGTCTACGTTCTACATATTTTTTTATTATGCAGTTTTTCGGTGTTATTATCTCGCATATTCTTGGAGGGCCAGGCAGAGGTGTTTTATCTATACAAATAAATAAAATTGAAGTGTCTGTTTGTAATGTCAAAATAACAGCTTTTTATCTAATGCATATGAAATACCTATACGAAAACATATATTTTTAAAATTTTTGTCTCTCTGTCTGTTTGTTCCGGGTAATCTCCGAAACGGCTGAACCGATTTTGACGGGACTTTCACTGGCAGATAGCTGATGTTATAAGGAGTAACATAGGCTACTTTGATTTTAGAAAAAAAAATAGGGTTCCGCGGAGACAAACACTTTTTAGTTACAATCTACGCAGACGAAGTCGCGGGTAACAGCTAGTTTATACTAAGAAAATTTCCATTACCTGTATGTTAACTTATTCAGTACCTAAACACTAGGTTTTGTCAGCAGCTTCGGTCGGGATAAAACCACAAACCAAAAACAATGGTACCCAATGGCCTGTTTTGTACCCCTGACAACATGTATGGGAAATAACATGATAATCGGCCGAATAGTTGAGGCGTACAAACGTAAGAAACAAACTTACAATCACATTTATAATTATCTACTAACTAGACGTTCCCGCGGTTTCACCCGCGTTTATCGTTACTGTGCCGCCCCCGTGGGTCGTAGCGTGATGTTATATAGCCTATAGCCTTCCTCCATAAATAGGCTATCCAACACTAAAATAATTTTTAAATCGAACCAGTAGTTCCTGAGATTAGCGCGTTCAAACAAACAAACAAACAAACTCTTCAGCTTTATAATATTAGTATAGATTAATAACATGTATTTTTAATAATAATTATCACTAACCTTGTATACAATTTATATTTAAAGTTACATAATTATATCGCTAAGTGTCTGCGCTTTTTTGTTGTTTCAAATCGCCATAATTACAATGCTATGCTGGTTGATGTTTTTGTTAATTTAAGACAAACGATACAGGACTAAATACAAGCAATTATGCAGGAAAACACATGGGATACGAAAATTTAAAATAAGCCATTCAAAAAATATTTATGAAATAAATCAAACACAGGACTCAGGACAACCAGAGTCGGAACATCTATTTGAGGATCAAACAATTTTTTGTCTGGTGGGGATGCCAGCTTACCAGCTAGCTAGCAGCGGGTACATATACCTAGGTACATGGTGTCCGGTAATTAATGGATAACCTTGAAATATCATATAGTAGAACCGATGGCTATTCAGAAAAAAATTAAAAATTATATCCTATTATCTAAGATATGATTTTGAAGTGAAAAATTCTTTAGGCGCGTTGAGCACTTCTTGGGTGAACAAAAATTATAGAACTCGCGTCATCGTCATGCTTTGTCATCGTCACGCCGCCACGCTTTCCATTTTTGAATAATTTTAGAATATTAACAATATCTCAGAAATAGTCTAGTGCATCCTACGCAAAAAATAACGAAATTTTGACCCCCTTAATAACCGCTAAGAGAGTTTCATTTGATATCATTTCTTTTCATTACTTTTACGTTTAAGACGAATCCTGGGTCTTTACACCCATCTCGTTGTATATTGTACATGTACCCATTCCTCACGTTCGTCATCAATATAAATTTACAATCTATATATTAATACATGAGCATAAACTTTGTACCCCTTTTTACGAAAATTGCGCGGGCGGAGGAGTATGAAATTTGGCACAGTTAAAGTTTATATGGAGAAGGAGGGGCGAATCCTAATATTTATATAAAATATGCAATAGAAATACATTAAATTAATGAAAAAACTACACGCACACATCCATGCATTTGACACACGCAGTCGAATCGCGTTCGTAGTATTTCGGCATTGTTCGTCTGACGTCGTACAATTATTTGTGACTATGGTTACCTATACATTATAAAGAAAAAAGAAAACAAAGTAGCAAGCTTAGGAATTTTGGTCGAATTTTGACCACTAGGCGACCGTTAGTTATTATTTATTGTTAAATTTTGCCGCCGCCTAAAAGCCGTCCACTACGTGAGATACGCCACTGCGTCAGAATTTGTGTCGTGCATCCTTTTTCTGTCATTCAACAATTACTTCTACCACCAGATTTGAAACGCTCGAGTAGATTTAAAAAGTCTGAGTATGTTAACATTTGGGAAATGTAACTATTTCACTTAAATAATAAAAAATTGGGGCAGTCTTTGGTGACTGCCGATAGAAATGAAAACTTTAATCCTTGATCATAAATACTTCTTTATAAAATAAAAAAAAACAAAAATAAATAGTTTTGATTCCTGATATTCCCTTAAGGAGTTAAGAGGGACAAAATTTCGTTATTTTTTGCGTAGGACGCACCATTTCTGAGATATTGTTAATATTCGAAAATAATTCAAAAATGGAAAGCGTGGAAGCGTGACTATGACGCGGGTTCTATGATTGTTTTTCACCCAAGAAGTGCTCAACGCGCCTAAATAAGTTTTCACTTCAAAAATTGTAAGTCAAGTACCCTATAGTATTTGAATGCAATTACGTTCGTCAGTAGTTTTGACGAGACGGTCTGCATTTTCAAGTGGATCTACTTGAGTTAGATAATGTTTTCGTTGTTGAAGCTGAAGCATGTGTTTTAAAGACTTTTGTTGTATTTTATCTTTAACTAGCGTTTGCCCGCGACTTTGTACTCGTGGAATTTGGAAGAAGGTACTTATGTTTCTTACATCTTGTAATACGAAAATTGGGCGGACGGAGGAGTATGAAATTTCGCACATTGATAGTTTATACAGAGAAGAAGTGACGAATGCTAATATTTTTTTTAAATATGCATTAGAAATACATTAAATTAATGAAAAAACACTACACGCACACAACCATGCATTTGACACACGCAGTCGAAGCGCGTAACTATGGTTATATATATATATCAATATATAATTAATGACATATATCAGCAATATCTTACAGGCAAACTTTGTTCGAATTTCGAGCACTAGGCGACCGCTAGTTTTTTTTAAATATCTCCTATGTAGTATGTCGAACAGTTGCAATTTTGTTATGTATTATTATATATTTTCATTAATAAATGCTATACATTGAAATAAAACTACTGTATGCTGATTTTATCGCGTTGTTTATTCTTAGAACACTATAATTACACACCCTTCCATCTTCCTTCCATCCTTAAGCCCTAGTTTTATACTTAGATTAAGTGTTTTTCTTATGAAGTAATAAACTTATCTTATCTTTATCTATCTTACCATTTCCGTATAGGTAGTGAATGTGACTGCTGTGCATGAGGTCTCGGGTTCGAATTCCGGGTCGGGCCCACAAAAAAGGGTTGTCTTTATAAAACTAAAAAATAAATAAAATTAACCCTGTATAGGTAAATGCATACGCATACCGATATTTGTCATACACATCCATTTGTATCAATATTCATGTTTCAATAGCATCAGTAACGCCATGTGTTTTTATGAGTCACTTTACAATCAATAGATTTATTATCAATAAACTTGAAACAGATGTTAACATATCTCAATGAGTTGCCATAATTAGTTTACAATCATTTCTACGCACCAACATTCCTTTTAATAACTTAGTTTTCATTTTTTGAACGTCTACTATTAATAAGGCGACTACTATTAATAAGTTGTTTGAGGTACCTACATCTCGCACTAATTTGCAGAAATTTGCTCCAACGGTCAGGGCTTCAAATATTCTAAATGAGGTTTCTCGTAGTTTAGATATATATGTTTGTTCTTTGGCGGAATTTGAGAGGGTGGCACTGGATTATATTAGCTATCGTTAGTACAATGATATAATAGCTTTGTTGCTTCATTGCTGTATTGGGTCTGTAACCTGTAATAACAATGTGTGCTGGATAAATAAATAAATAAATAAATAATTTAAAACTTGTGTCGCGTGCGAATTATAGTCCTACTAGATATGCCCGCGGATTCAGCCGCGTTTATGATTACTGCGCCAACCCCGTGGGTCGTAGCGTGATGTTATATAGCCTATAAGCTTCCTTCTATCCAATACTAAAATAATTTTTCAATTTGAACCAGTAGCTCCTGAGATTAGCGTGTTCAACCAAACAAACAAACTCTTTAGCTTTATAATATTAGTATAGATAGCTGTTACCTGCGACTTCGTCCGCGTAGATTTTAACTAAAAAGTGTTTGTCTCCGCGGAACCCTATTTTTTTTTCTAAAATCAAAGTAGCCTATGTTACTCCTTATAACATCAGCTATCTGCCAGTGAAAGTCCCGTCAAAATCGGTTCAGCCGTTTCGGAGATTAGCCGGAACAAACAGACAGACAGACAGACAAAAATTTAAAAAATAGATGTTTTCGTATAGGTACCTTATATACTTTAATATGCATTAGATAAAAAGCTGTTATTTTGACATTACAAATAGACCTTCAATTTTATTTATTTGTATAGATGTATAGATAACAGTCACAAATAGTAAATGATTACCGAATTGCACAGCAAAATATATTTAAAGAGATCAAGATAAGTCGACGAAGCGCTTCTATTTTTAGGTGGGTTTAAGTAGGAACCTAACATAACCTAACCCTTCCGAGACGGAATGCAGTGATTAGAGGCGTATAAGTGCTCGTTATGATATATTTTAGTAAGCATATTTTGCTGCGCATTTACTATTTTTGGTGGTCATTATATTTAATCCCCTTAACTTCTCGACCTGTCATAATTAAATTTCGCATACACATTGCCAACGGAACGGAAAAAAAATGGAGTACCTACCTATCCTTCATCCAGAAAATAACTTATTTTTTGGATGAAGGGTAGGTACTCCATTTCTGTAGGTACTATTTCCAAGCGAATGAAGCCGCGGGCAAAATCTAGATTTTTATCGAAATTTAAATTGGGCGGACGGAGGTGTATGAAATTTCGCACACTTATAGTTTATACAGATACGAAGTGACGAATGCTAATATTTTTTTTAAAATTATGCTTTAAAGTACCTACATTAAATTAATGAAAAAACACTACACGCACACAACCATGTATTTGACACACGCAGTCGCAACGCGTAACTATGGTTACATATATCAATATATTAATGGCATGTATTAGCAATATCTTACAGGTAAACTTTGGTCGAATTTCGAGCACTAGGCGACCGCTAGTAAAGATAAATCCCCCACTGGGAACAATTCCTGTCGCGAGTGACTTCACAAACATTCAAACGATGGACACAGAGTACATCCAGACAGGGCACAAGTATATGTGGCCTGCCCAAATTTTCCCCGAGTAGGTAATCGAATGGAGATTTGACCCATAAGAGCTTCTCCACAACACTGCGTCACGATGTCTTTAATGTCGAACGGTGCGGTGTCGCGGCGCGACACGTTGACGTGTCGTGCAAAATTTACGTTACTATGTTTTTTTTCTTTTTTTTTTTTATTGATCAAATTTTACAACAATAATACCATGGCTTAGACCACTCGCTAAACCACGAGGGTTTTTATGCGAGTGGGAGTTCATGTTATATAATTTAAATTTTCAATTTCTACCCTAATAATACTTTCACAATGGCAGTACGAATCTGTCAATGTTATACAACAAATATCTTTTTAGCGTGGTTTTATACGGCTGCTTATTAACATATTTATTTACTATATCCTCAGGTAAACTATTCAAGATCTTAGGAAGTATGTATCGACATATTTTAGTTCCATACAAGTTGTTAAACCTTGGCAAAACATATTTCTTTGAATTTGGCAATGTCGTAAAACACACGTCACGATGACGCAACGTCACAAATGTTTCGACAAACATCCTTCCAGTCTTCGGTTTTTAAGTGCTTTTATTTAAAATCATCCTGTCCTGTCCTGTCTAATATTGTCCTGTCCTAATATTGTCCTGTCCTAGAGCACTGGATGTAGGGACACATGTTTGATATTGCTATCTAAGCATTTAATATGTAAAGCATAATGCATTAGTGTGTGTGCCTACGTGCGGCTGCGTCCGCAATCACATAATAAGTTTAGTCGAGAATAAAGACAGTTTACGTGAATACGTATACATATTCCTTTTATTTAATATACCAAAATATAATAGGTAACCCAATACACAGATAGATATTATCTAAACTTGACTTTCCTAACTTGAATATACCTCTTTTGCGTATTAGCCACGTGCCGCTTCCGACACCGTCCGACGCGTCGCGTCGTTCCGCGGCGACATTGCCTTACCGCGCGTTAGCACGTCACGTCAACGTGCCGCGCCGCGACGCCGCATCATTCCACGTTAACTACATCGTGACGAGGTGTTGTGGGCAAACCCAAAGGGCGCGTTCCCACTATGTCGTGACGATAGATTATCGTGTCGTTTAAAGCGTCGTGGCTTGTGTATTTAAGTAGAGGTGTTCACATACAGGACGACACGATAAACTATCGTCCACGACTTTTTTTCGCAGTGACGACAGATTGTCAAGCCAATGGGAACTGCTAGCACGACAGTCGTAAAACGATAAAATAACGTCACGACTAATAATGACGGCAAATCGTGTGTCATTGTTGTAACTATCCATCGTAGCCACGATAAAAATATCGTCTCGTCGTTTATACGTACGACGATAAAATATTGCGACGACACAGTGATGATAAACAGTCGATATAATGAGAACAGCTAGAGACGACAGTCGTCCAACGATAAATTAATCGTCACGACATAGTGGGAACGCGCCCAAAGGCCGCGTTCACATTAGGTCGGACCGACAGTTTTACCGTAGTCGGCTTAACGGGTCCACTGTTCACGCTTCAAACTGCCGATACGACCAAATGTGAACACTATAGCTGTCGTTCCTGTCGATTTACCGCGGCCCGACTCGTCATAAAGCAGTTTTGAGTTGGCTTTTGCGTACAATGGACGACGACGGTCGACGACGTTATATACAATGGGGGATGTCCTTTGTTATTGTTTACTGACAGTGTAACGGGGAACGCGCGGATGGGTGGGTGTCGGGCGGATGGTTTCGCCGCTCCGATCCGACAAGTGTGAACGGCGCCACACAAAGCAGTATGCTAATATTACGTCGGACCCGATCAAAATCGTGGCTGGAC
Organism: Catocala sponsa; assembly: GCA_963564715.1. NCBI lineage: Eukaryota > Metazoa > Arthropoda > Insecta > Lepidoptera > Erebidae > Catocala > Catocala sponsa. The sequence goes on along the minus strand of OY751356.1, from coordinate 5,683,364 downwards.
GTCCGATAAATGTGTCGTCGCCGACAGTTTTATCGGGTCCCCATAGTGTGAACAGCGCTATTGGAATACGTGTACTAATTTGCATCCGACACCTTTGTCGTTCCTGTAAAACTGTCGGTCCGACCTAATGTGCACGCGGCGTAAGACTCGGCGCGTGACTGTCACTTAAATACCTAAGTAAAACATCTGTGCAGTTTTTATCTATACTAATATTATAAAGAGTTTATTTGTTTGTTTGAACGCGCTAATCTCAGGGACTATTGGTTCATAAATACATACATAGATTCACGCCTGTTTCCCAGAGGGGTAGGTAGAGACTACGGATTTCCATTTGCTACGATCCTGACACACTTCTCTGGCTTCATGCACTTTCATCACATTCCTCATACACGCCCGAATTACATTTACTTTCCTATTGGTTCAATTTGAAAAGTTCTTTTAGTGTTGGATAGCCTATTTATCGCGGAAGACTATATATAACATCACGCTACGACCCATGGGGGCGGCGCAGTAACGATAAACGCGGATGAAATCGCGGGCACATCTAGTGTTATATAAATATGATTTTGTTGCAGTGGCGCCTAAATGTCAAGCTATGGCAGTATGTCCCCTTCCGATGAAGGCTTCGACCGATATGAACCTCCGTATTACTGCCAGCCGAGTCATCAGGGTAAGTGGATATCTAAATTTTAAGGCGGCTGTAGACATTGGGCCAAGGTAGTGGGCCAGTGTGTTGGGCCAACGTGTAGAGATCTCTTTACACGTTGGCCCAACACGCTGGCCCACTACCTTGGCCCAATGTGTACAGCCGCCTTTAGATACAGGCCGTCCTTTTTCTTTATTTTTTTCGTGGGGTTGATGATACGTACCCCCTCGCCGCAAGGGGAGTTGAGAGGGTAGTCAGGCTTTCCTAAGACTTCGGGCCTACCGACTAAAACCACCACGGTGTATCAAATCGTTGCTTTTATGGTGGGTGGGTCACCGGAAATGTAATTTGCTCAGCGACCCATCCAGGAGTGCCTTAACGCCTGCGTGCGACAACTCATGACCCATGGGCGACGCTCCGGCATAAGATACTGGCTGTCCAACCTTTACACTACCTGCGACTTCGTCCGCGTAGATTTTAACTAAAAAGTGTTTGTCTCCGCGGAACCCTATTTTTTTCTTAAATCAAAGTAGCCTAAGTTACTCCTTATAACATCAGCTATCTGCCAGTGAAAGTCCCGTCAAAATCGGTTCAGCCGTTTCGGAGATTAGCCGGAACAAACAGACAGACAGACAAAAATTTTAAAAAATAGATGTTTTCGTATAGTTACCTTATATACTTTCATATGCATTAGATAAAAAGCTGTTATTTTGACATTACAAACAGACACTTCAATTTTATTTATTTGTATAGAGTATAGATTGTATAGATATCTAACCATAGTTACGAAGAATAGTAGCTATTATATCAGCCGAACAATGTCGAAATACTATGAACGCGATTCGACTGCGTGTGTCAAATGCATGGTTGTGTGCGTGTAGTGTTTTTTCATTAATTTAATGTATTTCTAATGCATATTTAATATAAATATTAAGATTCGGCCCTCCTTCTCCATATAAACTTTAACTGTACCAAATTTCATACTCCTTCGTCCGCGCAATTTTCGTAAAAAGGGGTACAAAGTTTTTGCTTCACGTAGGTATTAATATATAGACTAGCGGTCGCCTAGTGCTCGAAATTCGACCAAAGTTTGCCTGAAAGATATTTCTAATATATGTCATTATATATTGATATATGTAACCATAGTTACGCGCTTCGACTGCGTGTGTCAAATGCATGGTTGTGTGCGTGTAGTGTTTTTTCATTAATTTAATGTATTTCTATTGCATATTTTATAAAAATATTAGGATTCGCCCCTCCTTCTCCATATAAACTTTAACTGTGCCAAATTTCATACTCCTCCGCCCGCGCAATTTTCTTAAAAAGGGTACAAAGTTTTTGCTTCATGTATTAATATATATATATATATATATATATATATATATATATATATATATATATATATATAAGTAGCGCAATGAATATGGAAATAGCTTACGTAATAGAGAGCTATAATTGAAAATGTTCTCCTTCAAATGTAATGTAAGGAAATTTGTTGGACACTTTTTCATGCGATCTAAATACGGTGAGGGTGGTACATGTATGATTTTAATCTTTAGGAAGCTAGCGTTCAGTGTTTTATAGTAAAGCTATAAATGTTCCTTCACAGGCAGTCCAATGGACGGTGGAGTCTACTGGCCAGGTTCCAATGGAGAAGCTCACGAGTTCGATACCCAGGATGTGTATCATGACACCACGCACTATATTGGAAGAGGATACGGTAAGAAACGGCTTCTTTGGTCTATGATTTGGTATCGTAAGATGCTGGGTTTGATGCCCGGTTTAGCTAAACTGTTACTAAGCTTTTGTGTAAACTTATTCCTTAACGAGTCAGCTTTCTCTATTTTTTTGACAGAGTACCTAACTAACAATCAAATCATTTCCAAAAAAACTATAGGTAACTTCTATATTCCTTTTAATGTTTTTTGTAAAAGGGGAGGTTGAAGTTACAGCTCATGCATGTACTATCGATTCCAGCGACGGATGCCCACTCCTAAGGTTAAAATCGCATAGCAGGCCAACACTTGGTACCCGTACCCGTGACGCGCCCCTTTCTTTGTTTGAGTTTTTTTACACTTTACATTTGTTTACTGATTCTAAGGCGATACAAACTCAACTGGTCAACATGTGCAAGCAAAATTTTTCTGAAATGGTTAACCGTCGCTCAAGCCGATAGTACATTGCGTTTCGCTGACGTTAGAGTATGCAATGTATGTGAGCTACACTAGTCGTCACCCGCCGGCGGCCGGGCACGATAGGTAGACCGATAGTACATTGCGTTTCGCTGACGTTAGAGTATGCAATGTATGTGAGCTACACCAGTCGTCACCCGCCGGCGGCCGGGCACGATAGGTAGACCGATAGCTAGGCAGTCTGTATGTTAGCCATTTGTAATTTGTAATGTTGGTGTGAAGTTAATAAACCAAACTATTTCGGTGATTAACCAGAACTCTTGCCATTTAACTATCCCAAAGACATCAGAGACATTGGTAGATATCACATAAAAGCATTAATTGGTAAACTTTATTGTTATATATTTTTTTACTAAAATAGCCAGACCAGACTAGAATACTAGCATAATAGGACTATATATTTTAACTTGCAACCCGTTGACAAACAGACGTGTCCATCAAAGACAGTAAAAGAGTTCCATTGGCATCTCTTAACGTACAAAACCCTAAAAAGACTGAATGATTCTACTAATTTCCTGGCAGAAAATTCAGCAGGGCTTCAGTTCAATAAGTGGCGGTAGCGCAATCTTCTTCTTTCTTTTCGTGTGGTTAGTGGCCAACCTGTTGTCAAGAGTTGTTCAAGCCGCCCGTAGGCCTCTGACATGGCTTAACGACTGCTGTCAATTTGGCAACAACCGAGACTGACCTTTTACGTACCCTCCGGAGCACGGAGACGCTCAGATGAAATACTACTAAGCGGTCACCCATCTATAGACTAACTGCAACCAACGTTGCTTAACTTCGCTAATCGTTTACCGATCAGTGAGTATAACTGGCTATGATGATGGATAAGGTAGACTTGCGACAACAGGTCGCGGGTTCAAAGCCCACCCATTATACTACTGACGTGAACCCACTCCTAACACAAGCATTCCAGCTTAGCTGGAGGAGTAAACAAAAATACTAGTTATTTGAAACACAAATAAGTAGGAATCTATTGAAAAAAAAAATTGGGCAGTCGTTGGGGACTGCCGATAGAAGTGAAAACTTTAATCGTTGATCATAAATACTTCTTTATAAACCAAAAATCGGCTGCTATGAGGGCGGTGTGGAGGCCACTGCTCTAAGACCACACGACTGCTTACCATCAGGTGGAGTGTGGTCATTATGACGAGCAAAAAAAAAAAATTGGTTTGGGTCCAATGCTAGTTCCTGATTACTCTCTTAGGAGTTATTAAGGTGTCAAGATTTCGTTATTTTTTGTGTAGGCCGCACCATTACTGAGATATTGTTAATATACTAAAAAAAAATAATAATAAAGCGTGGAAGCGTGACGATGACGCGAGTTCCATGTTTTTTGTTTACTCAAGAAGTGCTCAACGCACGTAAAGAAGTTTTCACTTCAAAAAGAATCAACGGGTTGCACTCCGGGAGTGCCGGCAGAAGTGAAAAGTTGAATATTAATGTTATGCATTTTTGATATTTTGGAATGGTTAGGGAATAATTTTGCACGAATTGCTTTAATTATCAGTATAAAAGTACTATCATTTATGTGGTAAAATACAATATTCATTTATTGCGCTATCGTACACAAACACGACAATTCTCCCTCCGTCTTACGAATTTTCGATCAGGTCACGTGTCCTGACGCGAGTTTAACATTTTTTACCCATCACAAAAAGTGCACAACGGCGCTAAAGAAGTTTTCACTTCAAAAATATTTTTTTTCGCTTGATCATTAACTAGGGTTCTCTTTCAGGGTATGAAGAGATGCAGATGGCAGGCAACGACCCCTACGACGCGTATCATCATAACATGACCCATAGTTATGCACCTAATAATACAGGTTTGTGTAACCTTTTGTATTTATTAGTTTACTAGCTTTTGCGCGCGGCTGCGCCCGCGTGGTACCTACATCAATAAAAAGTAGGCTGTATCCTTCCCCAGGTTTTAAACTATATCTGTACCAAATTTCATCTAAATCGGTTGAGTGGTTTAGCCGCGAAAATCTAACAGACAGACAGACAGATAGACAGACAGAGTTACTTTCGAATTTATAATATTAGTAAGGAAAATTAATGAATATCCATCAACTTTATGTATATAATACTTGTGTTTTAATAAGGAAAATTTTAGACAAAACCATCCATGCCAATGTATCATTCATTAAAAAGTCCCAAATATCTAAACGTAGCCTTCGTCGCCCTAGTTTACTTGTTTTGCCAAAAATACGTACCAACTATGCTAAAAAGAGTATTACCTATGAAGGAGCACAAATATTTAATAACTTACCCTCCCATATAAAAAATACTAACTCATTTAGCAGTTTTCGATCAATCCTATTCGAATATATAATAGAAAATTACTCTTATAACATTTGAGATAGAAACTGTGGAATGTCTTCCTAAAAAAAGGATTAAAAATGTACTTATTATATATATAGTATATATGTTTCGGTGACGGTTACTTATAAGTTATAATGAATTCACTGAATGTGTTATGTTATATTCTCATGTAAGTGGCTTTGTCTTTTTTGAGAATAAATGATTTAAACCTAAACCTATATATTAAGTAAGGATATATAAAAATATATAAATATATAATATAGATAGTAAGGATTTACGTTTTGGTTGTTGAGCCCGAAATCTTTAGGCTTATGGTACTGATCTTAAGTTAAATTCAACTTAAAATTAATACCATAAGCAAGAACATTAACCTACTAAACTGTGAATATCGCATTAGAATCCGCTCAGTGGTTTTTCACTGAAATTAATGAATGTCAGCACAAACAGATAGATGGACAGATACAAAAGTTCTACCACTACTTAGTTAAATTCAGATCAATCTAAGTAGTCAATTAATATTTATTCTGTATAGAATAAACTCTTTTCTACGTTTAAATTTATAGGCAAAAGACGTTTTTAACTGGGAATATAATCGTGATACTATGTCGCACGCCCAGTGCAATAAAGGCGTAAGAACAATAATAATACTAGCGGTCGCCGAGGGCTCGAAATTTGACCAAAGTTTGCCTGTAAGATATTGCTGATATATGTCATTATATATTGATATATGTAACGATAGTTACGCGCTTCGACTGCGTGTGTCAAATGCATGGTTGTGTGCGTGTAGTGTTTTTTAATTAATTTAATGTATTTCTAATGCATATTTTTTATGTGTATCTATCTAGCGGGGCCACTCAAGCTAGACCGTAAAAACTAGTGGCAATGCTTTGTTTGTTCAATGTACCTCACGAATTTATTAACAAGATCCAATGTACAATGTACCTCAATTATTATGGTAGAAATTACAATAAATGGCCTCATTCATCCAGCAGGGCTCTCGGTTGTATTACGCTCGGCATACATAAAAATAATACTGATCGTACCTTGTGCCAATGTACCTTTCGATTCATGTATTAACTCCCAAGAATCTTTAACAGAACAGGAGAAATTCAGCAAGAAAATTTTGTCTGCCTAGCAGGGCCCTTTGTAATTTGAATTCATACGTGCAAAAAAGCTCACCGTTGTTATGTATACGTTACGGCTAATAGTCGAAGTGCGGCTACACCTACTTTTAGCCGGCTACATCTAGTTTTAGCCGGCTACAACTCTAACCTTTTTTTTTTTTTTTTGGTACCCAGGAAAAATGCTTGATGCACTATCCGCCGGTTAGGGGACGGCACCGGCGGGGCGTGTGGGACTCCCCATTCTTGGTATACCCACTAAAAAACCTGGGGTGTTCCCTCTCTCACCCTCTCTCACTCGGCCTGTTGGGAGCTCTTAAAAGAATTGAGTCATCCATAGCAGGCCCCCCCGTGTGGGTGCGGGCTGGGTCAAACGGACCCGACCACCTCTCGTCTCCAGGGGAGAGCCTCACCGCTTTCCCCTTTCGACATTGGAAGGCGTGCGGGAACACCGCGCGCGCCCTCTCGGGGTTCTTAATTTGTGGGTGGCAGGCCCCCCTGAGCCTTGCCACCCGGAACCCTTACGTGGGGGGCAGGAGAGCGACATAAGCGCGTCTCCTGCGCCCCCTCCTCCGGCGGCGGACTTCCGGGGCGTAAGGATCTTCCTCACGCCCCCGCTCCGCCGCCTCCTTCTGCGAGATGACAGATTCGCAGAAGGGGCTACAACTCTAACCTAACCTAACCGCATGTGGCCGGCTGCACCTATATGTATGCGGCTAAAACTAGGTGTAGCCGCACTTCGGCTATAAGCCGTGACATATATATTACAGTATATGAGTAGGGCAGATCAAAAAAATATTTTATCAATACCTCTATAAATAAACATTAGCGAAAGTATTTGTCAATTTTCGTTTACTATTCCATTGAAAATGATGGTTACCTAATTCATATTTTATATTAAAGTCCCGCAATATTTTTGTGAACTTGTCACCCTTAATTATTCATCCTTTTTTTCCCTAGTTCTCGAATGCGATCTCCAATCCATCCCCTTACGATACGACCGCCCAGCGCCCTCATTCGTCAGGGTGGCGAAACGTCGCACTACCGCCAACAAGAAAGAACGTAGGCGAACCCAGAGCATAAACACAGCATTTTCAGACCTCAGGGAGTGCATACCGAACGTACCTCCGGACACAAAACTTTCTAAGGTAAGGATTATTTGACCTTAAGTTTTTCTTGAAGAATGTCAAAGGCAGTTGGACCCAAAGATTTACATCATAGATGCGCTACTACGTACTTTCTCCGGTCGTGTCGGATTACCGTCCCATCGGATCATGAGAGTTAGGGAACAGAGAGTGCACTTGTGTTTGCGCACACACTTGTGCACTATAATATCTCCTGCGCAGATGGCCAGTCTCCGTTAAGACTGGCCGCCGTGGCCGAAATTCGGTCTGGAGGACATTATTATTATTACTACGTTTAAATATGGTCATCTTTCTGAACGTTAAGTTGTCATCTGACACACAATGTCAACATGACATCTGAATTATAAATAAAGTGTTATCACGCTCACTCATATTGAATATAATACACTATCATTTTCTATCATGTAGAGCAGAGGTTCCCCGACTTTTTTACTCATAGACCACTTTCAAAATTTAGCTGATTCCGGTGGACCCCCTGTAGCTACATTTCTATCATATTCCTTGGCATTCGTAATCTCTACGGGCTGAACTTTTTCTTTTTTGAAATTCTTGGCGCTGAACCTACTCACGGTAGGCTGACTTTTTTCTTTTTTAATAATTCTCTACCGAAAAATCGGTAGGTTCGAGACCACTGATACTGAATATGGAATAATATGCAATTTTTTACAAGTAACAGTCGCTGAGCTTCTTAAAATATCACCAACATTTTAGTTCTTCACTATCGAAAGCAAATAAATTTTCTGGATCCCCGCTTACGAATTGTGAATCCCCATTTTTTGTTACGCCAACGTAGACCCCCGTCGCGCCTCCCGTGGACCCCTGGGAGCGCACCTGGACTACTTTGGGAACTAATGATGTAGAGTAATGTGTGAGCTCTCTTCTTAGTGTTGGAGACTTTTCCGTGTAATCTAAGTACGATAAGGCCACATCTATGATTTAAATCGTTGGTTAGACCCACAGTTTTTGAAAGTTAGCTCAACATTATTTGTTAAGGCGATCGATTCGAAACGTATGTCAACTGCTGTGATTCACTGATTGAACTAGTAGATTAAAATCCCAGAGAGATTCATGTACGTCATTTTAACACAGCTGAAAGTTCTACAGGATAACTGTCCGTCGCGGTTTCACCCACGTTTGTGGTTACTGATCCGGTCCCGTGGCTAGCGTGATGTTATGTAACCTAAATTACTTCTGGATAAAGTAGCTTTCTAATGGTGCAAGAATGATAACAATCGATGCTGTTGTTTTTGAGTTAATTCGTTACAAATAGATATATATAAATACAAATCTTGCCTCTTTATAATATTAGTATGGAAAAGCGTTTTAATATAGATACCGTTGCCAGGGGCCCGGATCAAACCGGACACAGTCAGGCATTTTGGTTACGTATGCGGCCAAATTACAGTGATGAGCCATTAGTGCGTTGCGTTGCGTCGTCGTAGCGGATCAACGCATTGTATGCCACACCTGCGTTGCGACGACGCACGACGTCGCAGCGCAAGAAGACGACGCACGTCCGCTGTCCGTAGATTACCTCAGTCAGTCTCCACAATGGATCGGAACAAACATGTTCTATTGTTGCTTTTATTGCACCTATCGGACATTCTCCACACTCATGGGGCGAAGCCACAACACTGCGTTGCGACAACGCATCGCAAAAACGACGCCGCACAGTAATACAATGCAATAATTTCATCGCATACGACATTGTACGAGTCAACATGCTAACCATCAGTCCAGTTTCTAGTAACACATGGACCGCACCACACAGGTCCTACTTCTGCTTGCGTTAAGACGCATTAAGAAAAAGAAACAGAAAAGAAAGTACTGGGTGCACCCATTTCTATCAATCATGAATAATTAATTACCCCGTTTAATGTGGACACTTACTGAATGGTAGTGCGTCGTAGCATTGCAGATTTGTACGATGCAGCAGCGCATCGGAAATTTCCACGATGCGTTGTGCAGCGTCGTAGATTTTTGCGATGCGTTGTCGCAACGCAGTGTTGTGGCTTCGCCCATGCTGAGATAAAAAAATGTCGTGTACGCACGTCTCGTTTGACCCTCTAGCAGTGGAACACTGTCCGTCGTCACACCGGAGCTCCGACAACGCAGCGCATCACCCTCCCCCCGCTACGTCTCTACGTCTCTAGTCCGTAGATCCGTTGAAACGTCGCGTGCGACGACGCAACGCATTAATGTGGCATGTCATCCTAACTTCCTAACTAATATTATAAAAGCGAAAATGAGTTTGTGTGTTTGTTACCTTTTCACGCCTAAAACACTGATCCGATCATCCTGAAATTTTGCATATACGTTGTCAGGTGTACAGAAACGGACATAGACTAAAAAAAATTACTGTTTTCGGGGAAAACAATCATAACGTTCTTATGATAATAGATGGCGCCACGTGTCTTTCGAATCATGATTGAATTATATTATTACAAGCAGAGGACAACCGGAATTGATTGTCAAATTCTAAATTAACGCGAGCGAAGCCGCGGGCAAAAGCTAGTTTTAAATATATGGAAAACGACGCAGCGTCGTCGCTACGACGACACAACGCAACGCACTAATGGTGCACCACCGTAATTTGCCCGCATACGTAACCAAAAAGCCTGACTGTGTCCGGCTTTATCCGGCAGAGTTCTTGAGAGGAAACACTAAGAAAAATAGGTATTTCTGAAATCTATTGCTGTCGCGCAGTGCCATCGTACAGTATCATGAGCGCGATAGAGACAACTGCAGTTTGGACCGAAAATACCTATTAAAAGTACACAAAATCAACGTTTCGTAATCCCCTGATTCCTTCTCTAAAATTTGACCGATTTAACTACTTTTTCATTAAAAATTAAAGAAAGACTTTGGCCGTGTCCCTATGTTTTCCTTTTTTATATAATCTAGTCAAATTTGTTTTCTGGATGTTTGAACACAGCGGAAAATCTGGTAAAGTTTTGAGGTATTTTAAGGGCTCATGTCTCTTTTAATAATTAATTTATGAAAAAAAGGAAAACATAGGGACATGCCAATAGAGGCAATACATTTTTTGGAAAAAAAATATTGCTCTACTGGCATTATCCAGAGAGGAAACAGGTGACTATGTTTGTATGGGAAAACGGCACTTGTGTTTCCTCTTAACTGTACGACTTATCCGGCATTTGTTAAACTTTTTTAATTTACGTGAAACATGCTTCTTTATGGAACTACTAGTCAGATCTAAAACTTCTTTTTGCATTTTATAGTTTACAATTCTTGAGGAAGTTTATCGTCTGTACTGTATAACATCACGCCACGAATTAAATATAACGCGACAAGCGCCTACGCTGTTTATCTACATAATGATTAGTTATTACACATCTATACTAATATTATAAAGCTGAAGAGTTTGTTTGTTTGAACGTGCTAATCTCAGGAACTACTGGTCCGAATTGAAAAATTCTTTTAGTGTTGGATAGCCTATTTATTGAGGAAGACTAAAGGTTATATAACATCACGCTACAACCCACGGGGGCGGCGCAGTAACGATAAATGTAGGTGAAACCGCGGGAACATCTAGTTACCTACCAATATAAGCTGTCGCACTGCTGGGCACGGGCCTCAGCTCAGTGTGAGAACAGATAGTGCATAGTCCACCGCGCTGGCTAAATGCCGGGTTGGCAGTCATCACACATTTTCGAGAAAATTACGTAGAATTCTTACGATGTTTTCCTTCACCGTTAAGTCAAGTGATAGTTAATTGAATACGAACATAATTTCAAAAAGTTAGAAGTACATGCGTTTAAACTAGAGACCTCTGCGTGGCAGTCAAAGAATCTCCCACGACGCCAAGGATGATAGGAATAGATCTGTAAGAAACCTATTACTTATATAATAATATTCTATCACATACGCAGAACATCATCTCATCACCATTAGTGTAACCGACTACCACGCCTGAGGACACGGGTTCTATTCCCGCACAAGTCAAACATTTGTGTGCATGAACATGGATGTTTGTCTTGGTCTGGGTGTTTCTATGTATAATATGTATGTATTTACATAAAAAGTATATATGTATGTTTATCTATTGTATAGTACCCATAGTACAAGCTCTACTTAGTTTGGGCTAGAGCAGCGATAGCTCAGTGGGGAGACCAACAGACTGCAATGCAGAGGGTCTCGGGTTCGAACCCACGTCGCGCACCTCTAACTTTCGGAAGTTATATGACTTTTCGAAATTATGTGCGTATTGATTGACAATTATCGCCTGCTCCTTGCCTCGGAGAGCACGTTAAGCCGTCGGTCCCGGCTGCCATGAACATCTATGGCAGTCGTTATTGGGAGAGTGTCGACACAAAAGATCCCACTGGGTCGAAGTGTCGCCGGTCTGCACTGACTGGCTCCCACATAAGATAAGATAAGATAGTTTGGGCTAGATGGTGTCGTGTGTATGTGATAGAATATTATTATTATTATATTATTTATTGATGTATTACTTTAGTAATAGATAGTAACTAACTTTTCAAAGTTATGCTCGTTTATAAAGGCGGTATTTCCTCTTAAAAACGTCTATAAGCTTTATCAATGTATTAATGGATAGAATGGCTGGTATAGACAAGGTACTGATGATAATTTCAATGGAAGTACAATCGTAGATCGTGCGTAAGCGTTCGCAGAGCATCAACTCAGCTTTCACGAGCTTGAGGCAACATATACCCAATGTTCTGCCAGATACCAAGATGACGAAGGTTAGTAGAGGCCTCTGGTGTGCCGGTTCTTGGTGGTGTAAGCAGAAAGGTCATGTCTTGTTGTGTGAATTTTGCGTTTTCCAGAATGTTATTTCTTTGCAGATCGTTTTTGGAGAAGCTTTTGGTATTATGTTGTGTACGTATAGTCTCACGCTTCTTATCCCAAAGGAGTAGCTAGAGATGTATTACAGCCACATTTTGGAAGTGAACACTTCTTTAGGCGCGTTGAGCACTTCTTGGGTGAACAAAAATCATGGAACTCGCGTCATCGTCATCGAACGCTTTCCATTTTTGAATTATTTTTGGTTTATAAAGAAGTGTTTATGATCAAGGATTAAAGTTTTCACTTCTATCGGCAGTCCCCATAGACTGTTTTTTTATACTACTGAGGTGGCAAACAAGCATACGGTTCACCTGATAGTAAGTGGTCACCGTAGCCTATGGATGCCTGCAACACCAGAGCTATCACTTACGGTTTGCCGACCCTTTCGGAAAGAAAGTGGGAAGGAGAAGGAGCGGGAAGGGGGAAAAGAGTGTTTGGGCCTCCGGTACTCTCACTCACCGAACGAAACACAACAGTAGGAATACTGGTATTTCACGTCGATGTTCTGTGAGAGGGTAGTCCTTCCCCGGTCGAGCCGGCCCATTCATGCTGAAATCAGCGAGGCTCTACTACTCTAATACATTTAATATTATATAATTTTATAATTGTAATTAATTCTGACCTTACCAAAGAGTTAATATGTATTACTTAATAGGGGATAATACAACACGTAGCAGTAATTAATACGACTACTGTACATCAAATCTCGTATTGGATTCAAGAGTCGGAAAATTGTAATTAAGCTTTTCAGTCTGGAAATTCTTGCTGGTGACACCAAGAATGGAACTGGCAATAGAAGAACTTCAAAACTACAGCCCACGAAATGTAGTTGTAATACATCTACAACCTATCTACTCAGGCGTCAGACAATACAGAAAACGCAAAACTCATCAAACTATTTTACCTCATCCAATAATCGAACCTTACACCACCACCAACCGAACTCACCAGAGGTCGTGACATTCTTTCGCGCCTTTTAATCACAGATTAACGTTTGTTCTCTCACCAGATCAAAACTCTTCGGCTCGCGACCTCCTACATCAGCTATCTGCTGAAGGTGCTGGAGACGGATGGGGAGCCGGCTGGAGGGTTCAGAGCTGATCTCCATCATACGCCGCCGAGGAGAAGAACTGATGGTGGGCAGGTAAGAGATATGTATTCTCTTCTTTTAATTTTAGTTATATGGTCTCATGCCTATATTCGAATAAAGGGTATGCCGAAGAGGTAAGTCAAAATGGTAGACGGAAATGGTGGCCGAAAAGGCGGGCCCAAAGGGAAGGCCGAAAAGGTAAGTCGGAAGGGCAGGCTGAAAAAGTAGGGTTAATGGTAGGCCAAAAAGGTAGGCCGATAGAGGAGGTCGAAAGGGAAGGCCGAAGGAATAGACCGAAAAAGTATACCGAAAAGGTAGGCCGTAAAGGTAATACGCTCACATCTCGCTAAGTATAGTTTAAGCTTCATACATTCATACTCTTACGTCTTTATCCGCAAAGAAGTATACAGGATGTCCTAGAAATCGACGTCAAGCCAGAATCAGGTAACAGGCTAAGTTATAATAGCTATCAGAAAAACATAAAAAATATAAGTTACGTATTTAAAAATTATTATTATAAGCCTAATTGGCGTCCCACTACTGGGCAAAGGCCTCCCCTTCCGACTTCCATCTGTCTCGATCGCTTGTTCTGAGTTGCCAATCCCTTTTAAATGCATCGAGCTCGTCTCGCCATCTCCTCCTGGGCCGGCCTCGTTGTCGCTTCCCGTTACTTGGCATCCACTGTGTGATTGTTCCCGCCCATAACTCTCCTGGCATACGACAAACATGGCCTGCGCAATTCAACTTTAATTTAAAAATTATAAGCATTTTGGCTGTTACTAAAGATATTTACTATTTCAATATTTTTTTGTTATGTAATCTCGAATAATGCTTCTTTAAGCTCTCGATTATTCGAGATTACATAACAAAAAAAAATGCCTATAATTCTTAAAATATGTAATTTAGATATTTTTTTCTGATAGCTCTATTATAAGTTAGGCTGTTACCTGATTCCGGCTTGACAGCGACTTCAGGGACACCCTGTATATGGTACTAAAACTGTTGGTAACGAGATTTGGCTGTAATACGAAGTGTATTACACTACAACAGTTTTAGTACCATAGACATATGTACATACATACATACATACATAGATTCATGCCTGTTTCCCAGAGGGGTAGGCAGAGACTAAGGATTTCCATTTGCTACGATCCTGACACACTTCTCTGGCTTCATTCACTTTTATCACATTCCTCATACACGCCCGTCGGTTCAAGGAGCTCTTAGCCTGGCCTTTGTCCAGAACGCCTCCGATCTGATCGAGAAACGTTCGCCTAGGTTTTCCTCTTGCGACTGTTCCATTCACACTAGCCTTATAAACTTTCTTAGTCAGTCTTTCTTTCTTAACCGACTTTAGAAAAAGGAGGAGTTCTCAATTCGACTGTATTTTTTTTTTTTTTTTAACTCATAACTTTCGACTGGGTGAACCGATTTTGATGATTCTTTTTTTTGTACCATATATACATACTTCTTTATATTCATATATTCATTTTGTTCACTACGCCATGTAAAAGTGTCGTTAAATATATGAAGGGTGTTTTGGAAAAACAACCAATGTCACTTTGATCAAATTTTACAGGAAATGAATAAAACTTCATAAACTGGATATCTTGGAAAAATTACTACTTTTGAACTTTTAATTAATGTAAGTACATGACAATATATATTGTAGTATAAATAATCTATAATGACAACCACTGTCAAGCGAGATGCTATTTTTTTTTAAACAGCCCTGTTCACGGGCTATGGTTCTTTTTGCCAGAAACATTATGGACATTGGTTGTACTTCCAGAAACACTCTAACTTTGGAGCTAAATTTTATATGAACGTTGGCTGTATTTCTCTCAATGACAGATTATAGTACGAACCCTAAAGAATCCATAGAGCTAAAAAACGATTTTTCATAAAATGTGTCACATTGGTTGTTTTTCCAAAACACTCTTCATATGTATTTTATACTAGATTTTGCCCGAGTAACATAGGCTACATTTTAAAATATACCCTATGTTACTCGGTTATAATTTATAATATAGCTTTCTAATGGTGAAAGAATGATTAAAATCGCTTTAGTTGTTTTTGAGTTACGCCCTTACAAACAAATAAACAGCAATCAAATCTTTCCTCTCTATAATAAATGTATATTATAGTAAGTCCCTATATACCACTAATTGTTTTGCAGATGACGCAACTTCTAATTTCTTTTACTTTTTCCGACTTACAACGGCCTCGATGGCGTAGTGGTTAGTGTAACCGACTGCCACGCCTTTGGTAGCGGTTTCGATTCCCGCACAAGTCAAACATTTATGTGCATGAACATGGATGTTTGTCTTGGTCTGGGTGTTTCTATGTATAATATGTATATACTTACAAAAAAAACTATATATATATATGTATGTTTATCCATTGTCTAGTACCCATAGTACAAGCTCTGCTTAGTTTGGGCTAGATGGTGTTGTGTGTATGTGGTAGAATATTATTATCTATACTAATATGTATTATAAAGCTGAAGAGTTTGTTTGTTTGTTTGCTTGAACGCGTTAATCTCAGGAACTACTGGTCCGATTTGAAAAATTCTTTCAGTGTTAGATATCTCATTTATCGAGGAAGGCTATAGGCTATACATCATCACGCTAAGATCAATAGGAGCTGAGCACCAATGAAGAATGTTTCAAAATCGGCGGGTGTTTTTTCCTTTTGAGAGCTTCCGCTGCGTGCGCTGCGTAAACAGTTAAAGTTTCGCAAAAATCATGTATGACAGAATTGTTTCTCTTTAAAAGCACTAAAAAAAAGTCCGCGACAGCATATGTCTATCTTTTAAGCCTGGCTCACTATAACCATTTTTATGCTAACAAAATTTGTTCTAAAATAATGCATTATTTGCGAAGGTATTATTATAAACATGATATTAATCCTTATCCAAATAAATACGTTATTCATCACAAGTATTTAATTTAAAACAAAATTGCCCTTTACATCATTCGATTTCAATGAATATCTTAGGAGATATCGCAGTTTTAAAATAACATCGCAGCAAAATAATTACCCATTACAGACATAGTACAAACGATGTTTCTCCTGGTTTATTCTGCGTGATTACTACTGGTTCGATTTGAAAAATTCTTTTAGTGTTGGATAGCCTATTTATCGAGGAAGGCTATAGGCTATATAACATCACGCTACGACCCACGGGGGCGGCGCAGTAACGATAAACGCGGGTGAAACGGCGAGAACATCTAGTTATTTAATAAAAAGCCAGCACCCGCTCTAATTTACCTTACAAGCAGTTAAACAACGGACACAAAGTATATAGTATATATTGTGTGTATGTATTATAAAAATTTTAAATATGTAAATTTAGGTTAAGGTATTCTTACATATGTCTACGGGCCTATGCAGCCTGAAATAAATGATTTGAAAAAAAAATTAAATATCCAAACGCAGTATTTGTGAATCACACAATTTGTTGTCTCATGTGGGAATCGAACACACAACACTCGGCTCGGTGCTAGCGGCAAGATGAGCAATTACACCGCTACGCCATAGTGCAATCAAAACTGGCACAAACAGTTCACGTGTGTATATCTATTAAAAGCGAGTAGATTGCAGTTTGTTCGTCATTCGGCGGCGCCTTCAAGTGCTCTTCAGTTCAAAGTTTTAAACATATGTGCAGATAAGAGGATTCCCTTGAGAATATCGGGATGCACTCGACACACGGGCACATTGACGATGTCTGTACTTCATATTGTATACTAGCCTTGGCCCGTGACGGCGTCTGTATCGACTTTGTATGTCATGTAGTACCAGATTTGCCCGCGCTTTCGTTTAGGCTAGGTAAGTAACAGTATTTATCTGGAGAATTTAGGTATTCTATGTCCTTTTCTGTACCCCTGACAACGTGTCTGCAAAATTTCATGACGATTGGTAGAGTAGTTAAGGCGTGAAAGTGTAACAAAGAAACTCACATCTATACTAACGATGGCGTAGTGGTTAGTGTAACCGACTGCCACGCCTAAGGTCGCGGGTTCGATTCCCGCACAAGTCAAACATTTGTGTGCATGAACATGGATGTTTGTCTTGGTCTGGGTGTTTCTATGTATAATATGTATATATTTACAAAAAAAAAAATTTTTTGTATGTATATCCATTGTCTAGTACCCATAGTACAAGATCTGCTTAGTTTGGGCTAGATGGTGTTGTGTCTGTATGTATGTGATAGAATATTATATTATTATTATTATCTATACTAATATTATAAAGCTGAAGAGGTTGTTTGTTTGTTTGAACGCGCTAATCTCAGGAACTACTGGTTCGAATGGTTCTGGTTTTAGTGTTGGATAGCCTATTTATCGAGGTAGGCTATATGCTATATAACATCACGCTACGACCCACGGTGGCGGCGCAGTAACGATAAACGTGGGTGAAATCGCGGGCACATCTAGTTTATGATATTAGTCAGGATTATATACTATACCGATAGATTTTCGAAAAATCACGGTTGTTTTTACTATAGTTACTTACTAATATGCCAAAATTGGAGTATTCCGCTTTCGGCACCAATTTTTTCGGCACCTATGGTTTCGGCACCTAAGCTATTCCACTTTCAGCACCAATAGGTATTTTATTCCACATTCGGCACTAAACAAAAATACCTATTGGTGCTGAAAGTGGAATAGCTTAGGTGCCGAAAAAATTGGTGCCGAAAGCGGAATACTCCCCAAAATTTAAGTTCACTTTTCTCTTAGGTAGGTACCTACTTGTTTTATTTAGTAAATAGTTATTGTGGTTTTTAAAATCATCAATAACTGCCAGTCCAACGTCAATTCACTAATAGTTATATTTTAGTCTATAAAAACCAACTAAATACCTAATCTAACTAATCGAGAAACATCAATGATACATAACAGCTGTAGGTACCAATTTTTGTATCGAGTCGTAATGATAATGAAAAAGAGCAGGTTTGCACGTGGCCCTGTGTGTTCTACGGCACAAGCGCGAACGATCATAAAGAAAACTATTGTAAGAAGCAGTAAACAAATAAAATAAAATTAACTAGCGGTCGCCGAGTGCTCGAAATTCGACCAAAGTTTGCCTGTAAGTTATTGCCGATATATTTAATTATATATTGATATATGTAACCATAGTTACGCGCTTCGACTGCGTGTGTCAAATGCATGGTTGTGTGCGTGTAGTGTTTTTGCATTAATTTAATGTATTTCTAATGCTTATTTTATATAAATATTAGGATTCGTCTCTCCTTCTCCGTTTAAACTTTAACTGTGTCAAATTTCATACTCCTCCGACCGCGCAATTTTCTTAAAAAGGGGTAAAAAGTTTTTGCTTCACGTATTAATATATAGATACTCGCCTTTTGATCGCCAAGGTCATGTATAATTACATGACAAAGCAAATTGTGTCCAGCACGCTAGTGATAGTTATTTAGCATTCACATTCATGTTTAGCATGCGAACGCTCTTTTAGCATTTAGCAAATGAAATGTAGTTACCAAATACTGTGAAGTCTGAATTCATCACTTCGTACATGAGCAGCGATAGCTCAGTGGGGAGACCAATAGACTGCAATGCAGAGGGTCTCGGATTCGAACCCACGTCGCGCACCTCTGACTTTCGGAAGTTATATGACTTTTCGAAATTATGTGCGTATTGATTGACAATTATCGCCTGCTCCGTGACTCGGAAAGCACGTTAACCCATTCACAGTCCCGTGATAGACACAATAGAAAATCAATTGTTATGTACCATATGTGGTTCATCGGACAGGGAACGTGTTAAGCCGTCGGTCCCGGCTGTCGTTAACATCTATGGCTGTCGTTATTGGGAAAGTTTCGACACAAAAGATCCCACTGGGTCGAAGTGTCACCGGTCTGCACTGACTGGCCAAACGATAAGATAAGATAAGATACTCGTATTTAAGGACGTGTACTGAGTGAAATGAACTCTTAAATACACCAGTTTTTGATATTTTACTGTCAGTCCCAAATCTGGATAAAGTATGACAGAAGGTCCTTAAAATCTAAGGTTTTAAGTTGTTATATATTATTATTTAATTATAATTATGACCATTATCTTAATTACATAAAATATGCAAGAGACTTTCTAAGGCGAACACGCTTTTTAACTCGCATATTAATAAATTTCACACTTCATATACAAAATTATTATCAATCATCGTCATAATTAGAAAATAGCATAGCAATAGCAATAAGCTTGCTAAGAGTCACGAATTCGCATGCTAACGAAATTTATGCGAAATCACATTAATTAACATCACTACAGCACGCCATGGTCACGACTACCTGACAAATTAAAGGATGAACTTGTAACTTGGCGCCGAGAGCACGCATTTCCTTTTTTGACATGGCGGTCAATGAGCATATTGTCAATTAATTTCGATTCCTTAGGAACAGTACTTTATCTGGATGAAAGGTACCGTACGTCCGTTTCTGTACCCCTGAGAACGTGTCCGTGAAATTTTAATTTTGATTTTGATCAGTGAAATAAATGTTGATTGGTCGAGTCTTTTAAGCGTAAAACTCACATCCGCATTTATAATATTAGATAGAATAGTAAATAAACTTGTGATAGTTTTACATTCATTGCATACTTAGAAACAATAACTAATTTTAAGTACCTATGCAAATAATGTAAAATGTAGTCCTAAGTTTTATACCTTAATTATCCGAAGCCTAAGACTGCACCGAGTGTAAGACAGATAATGAGAGCTCGTGCGACACATACCTATTCAAACCGGCGCCGGCGCGCGGCCGCCATAGTGAAATTGTATGGAGGATTTGAAGTGCTTTTTTGATAAATATGTATCTTTATTGTCAACCAATAACTTAATTATTTGAGACGGACAAATTGTAATATAACTATTTATGTTTCGTATTATTTATGTTTTGAGCTTACGTTTTTGCATTCTTCGTGCAAATTAAAGTAATTTTGTAGGCGAAAATATTAATCATTTTAGTTTTTTACACGGAGTAATTGTAAACACATTCATTGTTATGGTAAATGTATATTTTATATTTGTATTAAACAAAAAGTGTTGATTTTGTTCACTTAACTGTGACCACCTGTGTTGGTACATTTCGCTCGGTGCAGTCTTAATAAGACTAGTGTGTAATATCTTATCTTATCTTATGTGGGGGCCAGTTAGTGCAGACCGGCGACACTTCGATCCAGTGGGATCTTTTGTGTCGACACTCTCCTAATAACGACTGCCATAGATGTTCATGGCAGCCGGGACCAACGGCTTAACGTGCTTTCCGAGGCACGGAGCAGGCGATAATTGTCAATCAATACACACATAATTTCGAAAAGTCATAACTTCCGAATGTCAGAGGTGCGCGACGTGGGCTCGAACCCGAGACCCTCTGCATTGCAGTCTGTTGGTCTCCCCACTGAGCTATCGCTGCTCTAGTGTGTAATAAGTTTTCGTGCCTAGATCCAACAAAATTCTTGTCGTGTACATGATGAATTGGTCCTATCTGTAGCAGACACGGTGAAATTTCTTACCGTGTACAAGAGGCCTAATTCTTACTACAGGCGTTGTATTTCTAAGAAGTAAAAGATATCTAGTTCCGACCCCAACAGATGTTACGATCGCCTATCCCTCATAACTTGCACCAGTTTCCTAATACAATTACAGCGCGCACATGGCCCCACGGACGACGCGCGCTATCAAATAATTTACAGCACAATATAAAACTGCTGATATTTCTGTGAAATGGACTTTCATTTATAAATGTAATGTTATTTTTGTAATTTAGTCATGCTGTTATGGAATTTAATCGAGATAAAACGTTTTAAAAGAGACCGCCGTCCGTGTCCTAACTAATATTATAAATGCGAATGTAAGTTTGTTTGTTACGCTTTCACGCCTGAACTACTCGACCGATCAACATGAAATTTTGCATACGCGTTATCGGGGGAAACGGAATACGACATAGGGTATCTTTCATCCAGATAAAAGTACTATTAATAACATAACCTGATCTAACTTAACATCTATTTATGCGAGCAAAGTCGCGGTCAAAACATTGTTAGTTATAAATTGACTGTCTATAGAAAAATAACTAAATAATCTGAAATATCATTGATATGCATATTACAGTTGTATCAATTTTTGTATCGAGTCGTAATGATAATAATGATATGGTAATTTTTAACCAGAAAAAGTACTGTTTTCGAGGGATAGCAAGTTAGGGTTTGTCCACAACACTGCGTCACAATGTCGTTAACGTAGAACGCTGCGGTGTCGCGGCGCAACACGTTGACGTGACGTCCAAAATTTACGTTACTATGTCGTAAAACACACGTCACGATGACGCAACGTTACAAATGTTTCGACAAACATCCTTCCAGCCTTTGGTTTTTAAGTGCTTTTCCTTAAAATCATCTATTGTCCTGTCCTAGAGCACTGGACGTTCCTCAACAAGTGATATCAATAAATACGAATTAATAATTTCTGTAATACATCTCTTTTGCATAGTCGCCACGTGCCGCTTCCGGCACCGTCCGACGCGTCGTTCCGCGGCGACAACCCTTAGGGCAATATCACACTAGCGGATTGCGAGCGTCCTCAAAGCGGAGCGGGCGCGCAACGAACACGCCGCGCATGCGCAGCGAATAGCAAATCAAAAAAGCAGTGAATATAGTGATCGTAATTTTTTTTTAAAAGGCATGGTTTGAGATTTGCAATCTAATTTGTTACTGAATGTATTGTACGTCGTTAACTCGCTACAAACACGCGACGAAAACGTTGTGTATTTGCCACGCGACCGCGATGTCCTCGCTGTGCAGCCGCGGCGTGTTCGCACGCATTCGTTGCGCGCCCGCCCCGCCCCGCAACCGCTCGCAAACCGCTAGTATGATAAGGCCCTTAGTAACAAAATTTAGATTACCGCAAGCGATGCTGCGGGCGACATGTTGTATTTGTTTAATACTATTTAATTATACTTACTTATTGAATTAACTACATTATTGTATTAAAGAGAAGATATCCTGAGGTAATAGTTGTATTGTGTGAATAAATAAATAAAATTTATTTGGTGACAGTAAAAAGCAGCGATGACTTAGAGGGAGATAAAAAAGGCCCGTGCCATCAGGATCTTACCGGCTAGCCGAGAAAATTAATAAAATCAAATATTAATAATACTAGCTTTTGTCCGCGGCTTCGCTCGCGTTAATTTATAATTTGACAATCAATTCGGGTTGTACTCTACTTGTAATAATATAACTCAATCATGATTCGAAAGAAACGTGGCGCCATCTATTATCATAAGAACGTTTTTGTTGTTTTCCTCGGGAGCAGTAATTTTTTTCGGGATGAAAGGTAGCCTATGTCCGTTTCTGTACACTTGACAACGTATATGCAAAATTTCAGAATGATCGGTTCAGTGGTTTAGCCGTGAAAAGGTAACAAACAAACAAACTCATTAGGATTACGATAGGATTAGGATAGGATTAGGATTAGGATAGGATGCATGAAATATGTTACATAATTTTCGTCCTAAAATACAAACAAACAAACAAACTCATTTGCGCTTTTATAATATTAGTTAGGATTGTAGTACACACACAAGATTTGCAAGATGTTTCCTAACTCGCTGTTCGCTTATACCTTAAGCCGAATTTTCTTAATATAATTAGAAAGCCACATGGCCCGGGAGCGCTATCGAGTAATTTACACGCAGAAATACACAGAATACTCGCGGTTTTCGGGCAAATTGTTTCTTAATTCAATAGTAAAAAGAAGGGGAATGTTTTACGATTATTCTTAGGTTTGGTCGTGCTCACTCTTTGCTGAAAATCGAGCGAAACGTAGAAAAAGTGTTAACCTAAATCTAAATAGTTAATTAATTTAAAAAGCTTAGATAGTAAGTAGTAATGTTTAATTGTAGTACTTTAATAGTTCCAAAATCTATATCTATACAAATAAATAAAATTGAAGTGTCTGTTTGTAATGTCAAAATAACAGCTTTTTATCTAATGCATATGAAAGTATATAAGGTACCTATACGAAAACATCTATTTTTAAAATTTTTGTCTGTCTGCCTGTTTGTTCCGGCTAATCTCCGAAACGGCTGAACCGATTTTGACGCGACTTTCACTGGCAGATAGCTGATATTATAAGGAGTAACTTAGGCTACTTTGATTTTAGAAGAAAATAGGGTTCCGCGGAGACAAACGCTTTTTAGTTAAAATCTACGCGGACGAAGTCGCAGGTAACAGCTACTTATAATAATAATATAATAATATTCTACCACATACACTCAACGCCATCTAGCCCAAACTAAGCAGAGCTTGTACTATGGGTACTAGACAATGGATAAATATACATACATATGTATATACTTTTGTTTTTATAAATTCATACATATTATACATAGAATCACCCAGACCAAGACAAACATCAAAGTCCATGCACACAAATATTTGACTTGTGGGGGAATCGAACCCGCGACCTCAGGCGTGGCAGTCGGTTACGTAATAATATTCTTTTTTAAAATAAACAACGCGATAAAATTCGTATAAATTAGTTTAATTTTAATGTATTAAAGCAAATTGCGATCGAAATCGAGCTCAATGGATAAGACATTGGACTTGCGATCGATAGGTCGCGGGTTCGAATCCCACCTATTGCACTACCGACGTGAACCCACTTCTAATACAAGTATTGTAGCTTAGCTGGAGGGGTTAACATAAATACTAGTAATTTGAAAACCAAATTGCTAGTAATTTTTATAAAAACTAGCTTTTGCCCGCGGCTTCACTCACGTTAATTTAGAATTTGAAAATCAATTCGGGTTGTACTCTGCTTGTAATAATAATATAATTCAATCATGATTCGAAAGACACGTGGCGCCATCTACGAACGGTATTATTATTTTCCTCGGGAACAGTAATTTTTTTCGGGATGATAGGTAGCCTATGTCCGTTTCTGTACACCTGACAACGTATATGCAAAATTTCAGGATGATCGGTTCAGTGGTTTAGGCGTGAAAAGGTAACAAACAAACAAACTCATATTCGCTTTTATAATATTAATTAGGATTAGGATGGTGTTAAAAAAAATATATATAATTCGCGCAAAATACAACAAGATTCTTTGCTTAATTGTTTTTAAAGTGATGGAATTTTCTTACTGTATAAGCTGAAAAGGCGACCTATGAATGATCATGCAATATTTTTATTATTGATGGATGTCACACTTCAATATGCTGTGCGGGAAATTAGATTAAAAAAAGAATTACGACAGAGTTTTACATATTAGATAAACAACATTTAAACAAAAACGAAAACCGACTTCATAAAAGAATATTCTAAAACTTAAAATGCACTAAAAAGTTAATAAATAATTGCATATTCTTATGAGTAATTAAATTATTGTTATTTATGGAGTCGGTGACAGCCGCCCGCGCCGCGTGCTGCGTCTATGTGTGTAATTGTGCATGCCAATGTTATGTTATGATTATAGTAAGACATCTCATGTTTAATTAGTTACAAACCTACCTTGGTTGACACCGACTCCAATAATAACAATAATTTAATTATTCACAAGAATATGCAATTATTTATTAACTTTTAGTGCATTTTAAGTTTTAGAATATTCTTTTATGAAGTCGGTTTTCGTTTTTGTTAAAATTATGTTTATTTCTCGGTTTTTAGTGAACCTTGCCAAATATGAGAACATCATCAATGTAGCCAAATACGCATTATTAAGGATAACTCGAAAAAGAAATGTCAAATCTTGATCAAAATTAAATGGAACTACACGGGAAGCACCAGCTTTCAAATAAAAAAAGAATCATCAAAATCGGTTCACCCAGTCGAAAGTAACGAGGTAACAAACATAAAAAAAAATACAGACGAATTGAGTTGCTCCTCCTTTTTTTGAAGTCGGTTAAAAATACCTAATAAAGCAGCAAGGAGACTAGTCTTCGCTGCTGCTACTAAAAATCCCTAACAAAAATCGAACCAAGCACATTACGATTCATCACATACTTATACCAGTAACCATCGAGCTCCAAAATCCGATACATATAATAAAAATACCCACACTTTCGCAAAATAGAATTCCCGCCAAAACAGCAGACGTACGTCCGCCATGTTGTTGTTCTAAAACGGTTCTACCTTCATCTGTTTATTGTAAGCGTCTGTTTAAGATAACTACTTCCTATGTTTATGTTGAAGAATCATTAAAAATATTTAGTATAGCTGATATGGTGACCCCATTCTTGTGTTTAAAGCAGGTGAATTTGTTTTTGGGATTGATTGAGTGTACTGACTCAGCGGTGACGAATGCGACTTGCTGTGCGTGAGTGGGTTCAACTCGTGGGTTGGGATAGGGCTATTGCAGTTTTATTTTAGGTAATTCTTAGTAGGAACACCGGATCTGGAAAGGTGTTTGACAGACGCAGGATCCATAAACAAATGGAGAAATCTGGTTGTAAAATACTTCTGATTAGCCCTTCAGGGATATACAGGCATGGGTCTAAGTATATCTGATTAAATGTGGAAAATCCATTTTTAAAATAGGTTCAGTTTATTCATCTATACTAATAATAATAATAATATTCTACCACATTCACACAACACCATCTAGCCCAAACTAAGCAGAGCTTGTACTATGGGTACTAGACAATGGATAAACATACATATATTACTTTTTTTTTGTAAATACATACATATTATACATAGAAACACCCAGACCAAGACAAACATCCATGTTCATGCACACAAATGTTTGACTTGTGCGGGAATCGAACCCGCGACCTCAGGCGTGGCAGTCGGTTACACTAACCACTACGCCATCGAGGCCGACAAGGCCCTAATATTATAAAGCTGAAGAGTTTGTTTGTTTGGTTGAACGCGCTAATTTCAGGAACTACTGGTTCGAATTGAAAATTTATTTTAGTGTTGGATAACCCATTTATCAACATATATATAACATCACGCTACGACCAATAAGAGCGGAGCATCAATGAAAAATGTTGCAAAATCGGGTGACAATTCTCTTAGATGAATAAGATAAGATAAGATAAAAAAGTGAAGCAGACGAAGTTGCGCGGGTCAGCTAGCAATATTATAAAGCTGAAATTTTCTTTGTTTCTTTGGTAGGTTGAACGCACTAATCTCAGGAACTACTGGTTTGAATTGAAAAATATTTTATTGTTAGATAGACCACTTGTATTTAGGAAGGCTATAAACTATATAACATCACGCTATAACCAATAGGAGCGGATCATCAATAAGAAATGTTGCAAAGAAGGGGACAATTATTTTTTGCGACGCAAACGAACTTGCGCGGGTCAGCTAGTTAAAAATAAAAATTGGACATAGTTATGCAAAATGGATCCAACCCACAATATATATATAATATATATATATATTTTTTTTTAAACCATTTATAACTATACCTAAAAACAAAGTGTTTTGTGGGGTTGGATCCATTTTGTATAACTACGTCCATTTCAAATATTTCCTATTTATAATATTAGTAATATCCAGCTTAATTATGTTACCTCCGTCAAGCACATAGAATAATACATACATACATAGATTCACGCCTGTTTCCCAGAGGGGTAGGCAGAGACTAAGGATTTCTATTTGCTACGATCCTGACACACTTCTCTGGCTTCATTCACTTTCATCACATTCCTCATACACGCCCGTCGGTTCAAGGAGCTCTTAACCTGGCCTTTGTCCAGAATGCCTCCGATCTGATCGAGAAACGTTCGCCTAGATTTTCCTCTTGCGTCTGTTCCATTCACACGAATTAGAATAATACAACTACATAGAATAGGTGATCATTGGTATATAGCAAGGTCCTCAGTGCCTTTTCTCCTTCGCGTGCTATTAATTACTAGCTTTTGCACGCGGCTCCGCCCGCGTGGTACCTACATCAATAAAAAGTAGCCTATATGTCCTTCCCCAGGTTTTAAAATATATCTGTACCAAATTTCATCTAAATCGGTTGAGTGGTTTAGCCGTGAAAAGGTAACAGACAGACAGACAGATAGACATACAGAGTTACTTTCGAATTTATAATATTAGTAAGGACTAGCTATTGCACGCGGCTCCGCCCGCGTGGTACCTGCATCAATAAAAAGTAGCCTATATGTCCTTCCCCAGGTTTTAAACTATATCTGTACCAAATTTCATCTAAATCGGTTGAGTGGCTTAACCGTGAAATTGTAACAGACAGACAGATAGATAGACAGACAGAGTTACTTTCGAATTTATAATATTACTAGATTAGTAAGGATTTAAGCCATTTCTGTTTTCAATAAAGCTGAACTAGCGATATGTGAAGTGTCATTCTTCCCTGCCTACACCTCCAAGCATCTACAGCTTTAAGTAAAAACAATCCGTCTTGCAACACTAGACACCGTTACTTTGAAAAATATCCATTTCAAGTGTTGTTCCAAAAAAAATGGCGGTCGGCTACCGTAATGGTTTTTGTTGTACATTTTTTTACGACCTACCGTCAGACAGTAAATTTTATAATATTGCACACGTGGCGTCTGTTTCAACGTGAAATTATCTCGTTTTTGTGAACTATTATGTTGTAAATTATCTGGGTGTTTGTAGCTCAGTTTTTTTTTGCTTTTGACGGATGTTTTGTGATTTGTTTTGGTTAGTAGGGGATGATTCATGGAATGATGAATTTATGAGTGATTCAATATGAAATGTTTTTAAAGAATATGTGGATGGCATAGTGGTTTATGTGGTCACCTTGCCAAGGCGAAGAGTGTTGTGGGTTCGATCCTATACGGGACAAAAATTTGCGGGATCCACTTATAATTTTCCATTTCTGGGTAATCTTTGTTGCCTGTAGTTTAATGTTTTCATAGTTCCCGGAGGCAAATGAATTACTCGTAGTGCGAGTTGAATAAAAATATAAAATGTTTGATGCAGATTGCAGTTTTTAATCTACAGTTTAAATTTTAACTACATGGTATTTTAATGACGAATAAGAATCACTAAGTGACATATCATTGCATTGTTAAGAAGAGGTCTGGAAATCAACCTGCGGCACACAATATGTCTGACTATTCGAATTTATTAAATGGTTAACTAGCGCTTGCTCGAGGAAACCTGCATGTCTAAAAGTTCTACGTAATGTTCTCGAAGATATGTTAAGTCTGCCCGCACTGGGCTAGCGTGGTGGACTATGGCCTAAACCTTCTTATACTGAGACTAGATGTTCCCGCAGTTTCACCCGCGTTTATCGTTACTGCGCCGACCCTGTGGGTCGTACCGTGATGTTATATAGCCTATAGCCTTCCTCGATAAATAGGCTATCCAACACTAAAAGAATTTTTCAAATCGAACCAGTAGTTCCTGAGATTAGCGCGTTCAAATAAACAAAATCTTCAGCTTTATAATATACTAGGTGTTCCCGCGGTTTCACCCGCATTTATCATTACTGCGCCGCCCCCGTGGGTCGTACCGTGATGTTATATAGCCTATAGCCTTCCTCGATAAACAGGCTATCCAACACTAAAATAATTTTCAAATCGAACCAGTAGTTCCTGAGATTAGCGCGTTCAAACAACCAAACAAAATCTTCAGCTTTATAATATACTAGGTGTTCCCGCGGTTTCACCCGCATTTATCGTTACTGCGCCGCCCCCGTGGGTCGTACCGTGATGTTATATAGCCTATAGCCTTCCTCGATAAACAGGCTATCCAACACTAAAATAATTTTCAAATCGAACCAGTAGTTCCTGAGATTAGCGCGTTCAAACAAACAAACAAAATCTTCAGCTTTATAATATACTAGGTGTTCCCGCGGTTTCACCCGCATTTATCGTTACTGCGCCGCCCCCGTGGGACGTACTGTGATGTAATATAGCCTATAGCCTTCCTCGATAAATAGGCTATCCAACACTAAAATAATTTTCAAATCGAACCAGTAGTTCCTGAGATTAGCGCGTTCAAACAAACAAACAAACTCTTCAGCTTTATAATATTAGTATAGATGAGACCCGTGCCCAGCGCTATGACAGTTTACAAACAAGACTGATAGTATTATTAGTGGCCTAATGGTCGTAATTCGACAGTTATTTACCAACTCCTTTTAATAAAAAGCAAATGGAAATCCGTAGTCTCTGCCTACCCCTCTGGGAAACAGGCGTGAATCTATGTAAGAAGAAAGAAAGAAAACATACTTTATTTCTCAAATCACGAAATCTTTCACAATATCATGTAAATAATTGTAATAGAACACACATATACACAATAATAAATAATTAATAAACATAAATTAAAGTGACAGCCCTGCGCCACAAATGCCACGTTTCAAATGTGCCAGCAGAACATAAACTTTGGTCACCCGCTTACACTACGAGACTTCCATGAAGGTATATATAAACATTGTTTATCTATACCTCCATGGAGAATGCACGTCACGCGTATGTATGTATGTATCCTTTTAATAAATTTTAGCTTTCTACATTCCTTCTCTATATAAATTCTAAATATACTTACCAAATATCAAACTCCTTCGTTCGCGCAATATGCCTAAAAACGGATACAAAGTTATGTCCTCACGTATTAATAAACAGATCTATACAAATAAATAAAATTGAAGTGTCTGTTTGTAATGTCAAAATAACAGCTTTTTATCTAATGCATATGAAAGTATATAAGGTAACTATACGAATATATCTATTTTTAAAATTTTTGTCTGTCTGTCTGTCTGTTTGTTCCGGCTAATCTCCGAAACGGCTGAAACGATTTTGACGGGACTTTCACTGGCAGATAGCTGAAGTTATAAGGAGTAACTTAGGCTACTTTGATTTTAGAAAAAAAATAGGGTTCCGCGGAGACAAACACTTTTTAGTTAAAAGCGGACGAAGTCGCAGGTAACAGCTAGTATTACATAAAGCATAATTTTATCCCTTTTGTTACTTTTAAATTTAATTTTAAAAATTATTACGTCCTTTATTTTTCCATATAAACTATGCCAAATCTCAAACTCCTTTGTGCGCATTATGCCTAAAACCTGATACAAAGATTTCTCAACACGTATGAATATAACGTTTCTCCATCAGATTGGAGACGTTCTGGACAAAGGCCAGGCTAAGAGCTCCTTAAACCGGCGAGCATGTATGAGGAATGTGATAAAAGTGAATGAAGCCAGATAAGTGTGTCAGGATCGTAGCAAATGGAAATCCGTAATCTTCGCGTACCTCTCTGGGAAACAGGCGTGAATCTATGCATAAAAATAACATCATCCCTTTTGTTACAGCAGGCGACAGCAGAGAAGAGGGGCAAGGGCCGTACTGGTTGGCCTCAACACGTGTGGGCACTAGAACTCAAGAGCGAACAGAACCTGCAAACATAATTAGCAAACTTATTTATAACTTATCTACGTAATAATGATACGGTTACCGGTAAAATTAGAAAACCCGTGCATTAAGGGAACCTGTACAATAGAATTTACAGGTAACATGTTCTATTGTACAGGTTACCTGTAAATTAATAAACCCTTACAATAAGGTAACTGGTACGTTAGTGTTACCGGTAAAATGGAGTATTCCGCTTTCGGCACCACGTTTTTCGGCACCTAAGCTATTCCACTTTTTATTTCCGAAACCATAAGTGCTGAAAAAATTGGTGTCGAAAGCGGAATACTCCGGTAAAATAATTATACAGGTTTCATACGACTCCTTTCAGTTTTTTTGTATAATTGGTTTGGACTTTGGATAGAGAACAATTGTAAAGCAGGCTCTACCACAATCTATAAATAGACCTTTTTTTCTTATTTTTTAAACAAATAAACTCTTAAAATCATTCAGTTACTGCTTTCAGACTATACTAGTTTTGCTCGCGGTTTCGCTCGCGTTAATGTAGTTTATGTCAATAAATTTTGATCCCTCAGGAACAGAAGGTACACTTTTTCTGGCTGAATGGTAGCCTATGTTCTTTCCTGTACTCCTGACAATGTGTATGCGAAATTTCATGATGATCAGTAGAGTAGGTAAGGAGTGAAAGCGTATCAAACTATCAAACATCTCACATTCGCATTTATAATATTACTTACGATTCCTTATCTAATAAATAGTGAGAGTAGTAGAGCCTCGCTGATTTCAGCACGAATGGGCCGGCTCGACCGGGGAAGGACTACCCTCTCACAGAATATCGACGTGAAATACCAGTATTCCTACTGTTGTGTTTCGTTCGGTGAGTGAGAGTGCCGGAGGCCCAATCACCCTCTTTCCCCTTTCCTGCTCCTTCTCCTTCCCATTTCCCTTCCTAAAGGGTTGGCAAACGCGCAAGTGATGACTTAGGCGTCCATAGGCTACGGTGACCACTTACCATCAGGTTTATGCTTGTTTGCCACCAGAATTTAAAAAAACTAATATCGAAAAAAAGGAAGACAATACATATGGGTCTCTATGTATTGTCTCTAGCCACCAGTACGACATATATATTTAGTAAATAAGACAAATCAGAGAAAAAAAATAGCTTATAAATTCCATGTTTATTTATTTATTTACTTTATTGGGACACAAAACGGTTACACATTACGTAATGCAACAATCCTTACTTCCTTACTAATATTATAAAAGCGAAAATCAGTTTGTTTGTTTGTTACCTTTTCACGCCTAAACCACTGAACCGATCATTCTGAAATTTTGCTACACGTTGTCAGGGGTACAGAATAGGACATAGGGTACCTTTTATCCCGAAAAAAGACTGTTTCCGAGGAAAACAACAATAACGTTCTTATGATAATAGGTGGCGCCACGTGTCTTTCAAATCATGATTGAATTATATTATTACATTCAGAGTACGATCCGAATTGATTGTCAAATTCTAAATTAACGTGAGCGAAGCCGCGGACAAAAGCTAGTTTTATATAAATATGTAAAGAAAAGAGTTAATGTGTAACCCACACACATGTCCATGAATTAATATTTAAAAAATAATTTAAAATCGGCGTGATAATTGCGAAAGGAAAAATCTAGCCTTAATTATTTTAACAATTCAATAGCTTGTCTACGAAATTTTGAATACGTGAGTGCAAATATATCTAAGTCTGTAAGATGTGTGTTATACGTTTCAACAAAGTGACGAAGAGGCGCCCGTGTGCCGGCGTTGATTCTGCATTTTGCAGTGTAGGCACAGGATTAGTCCGCATTCGACCCTCATATTTCGTCCAGAATGTAAAAATCCGCATTCGCCCCAAAAATAGTTCCTCATATGCCCCGAAATTAAAATAAATATTAATTTCTTAATTTAATTCCTTTTTCATCCTAAATTATGTTCCTTTTCTGCCCCTGTTTTTTTCTGTATAGAATTTTTGTTGTACCGTCTGCCGAAAAATATTTTACACTACCTCGTTGTTCTCGTGGCAAAACATTGGGCTTATGATTGCATGACATCACGAGCCCGACATTGAAAAGATTTAAAATAATTTTTAAATATGTTTTATTTTGCTAACTTGCATATGCTCAAAAATGTAAGACGAAAAAGGAAAAATTAAAGTAGAGGGGCGAATGAGGAACTTTTTGGAATGTGGGACGTAATTTTGGGGCGAATGCGGAACAAACCGTAGCCGGTTCAACAACGGTTAACAAAGAATTCAGTAATTAGTTTTTAAACCTTGTATCCATAGTTATTAATTAAGGTAAATGTACTTAAAATAATATATGATCTTGTACCAAAGACTTAGTGCCAAATATGTTATTATATGTGTTAGTTAATTAATAAATAGATATAAATATTATATATTGGTTTTATTTATTGACTTATATGCGTATGTATACGCAATTCATAACGGAATGGAACATTTATAATGACGGCCTCGATGGCGTAGTGGTTAGTGTAACCAGCTGCCACGCCTGAAGTCGCGGGTTCGATTCCCGTACAAGTCAAACATTTGTGTGCATGTATATGGATGTTTGTCTTGGTCTGGGTGTTTCTATGTAAATATGTATGGATTTACAAAAAGTAAAAAAGTATTTATGTATGTTTATCCATTGTTTAGTACCCATAGTACAAGCTCTGTTTAGTTTGGGCTAGATTTTTTATTTTTTTTATTTTGCTCGTCGAAATGACCACACTCCACCTGATGGTAAGCAGTCGTGTGGTCTAAGAGCAGTGGCCTCCACACCGCCCTCATAGTAGCCGAGTCGATGTTGAGGTCTCTACTTTGACGGCCTGAGAAGGTGCTTTTTCACGCCCCGCTTGAAGGACCCAGGATTGAAGGAAGAAGGAAACACGTGCCTTGGCAGAGAATTCCATGCCTTGGTCGTTCGGCAGAGGTATGATTGATATAAATGGTGTTGTGTGTATGAATATTATTATATTAGTATAATACAAAGTCAAACAATTTATTTCTATTCAACGAAATCTTTTGACTAAGTTAGTTTTTAAGGTCCTAAAGTTTAATTGCCTAAAACTAATTCTTGAGAGCTTTCTAGCTGTTCTACATATACTATTTATCTCCATTATTATACCATACAACAGAAAAATTATTCAGAGGCACAATATTTTTTTAAAAA
This sequence comes from Catocala sponsa, assembly GCA_963564715.1. Lineage (NCBI taxonomy): Eukaryota > Metazoa > Arthropoda > Insecta > Lepidoptera > Erebidae > Catocala > Catocala sponsa. The sequence goes on along the minus strand of OY751356.1, from coordinate 5,649,474 downwards.
GCAGCATTTATCTACACCAGAGGTTCCCAGACTTTTTTCTCATAGACCACTTTCAAAATTTTCTGGTTCCGGTGGACCCCCTGCAGGTAAACAAGATCATGCAATTTAAAAAAATTATGAAATCTCTACAGGACCATTTTCTTTTTTAGTAATTCTCTACCGAAAAATCGAAAAACCACTGGTATTGAATATGGAATATGCAAGTTCGTTAGTAACAGTCGCTGAGCTTGTCGAACAGTCGTGGACCGCCGCTTACGAATTGTGAACCCCCATTTTTTTGTCACGCCAACGTAGACCCCGTTGAGTCTCCCGTGGACCCCTGGGGTCCCACTGGACCACTTTGGGAACTAATGATCTACACGGTTGTTGGACTGCATTAAATAGTTAATTATTGCTCACTTTAGCGGTGAAGAAAACATCGTGAGGAAACCTGCATGCCTGACAGTTCTATACAATGTTCTCGAAGATATGTGAAGTCTGCCAACACGCACTGGACCAGCGTGGTGAAAAACCATCTCAAACTGAGAAGAGGCCTATGCCGAGCAGTGAGACAGTTTAATACAGGGCTGGTATTATTTTATGGGTTGTATTTAACTGTTCATCAATTTTTCGCCTTTGTTCCACCAAAAATACTAATTGCACACCAAAATATGCTTACTAAAATATTTAAAAGAGATCAAACTAAGTCGACGGATTTCTGGGTGGGTTTAAGAAGGAACCTAACATAACCTAACCCTTCCGAGACGGAATGCGGTGATTTGAGGCGTATAGGTGCTCGGTATGATATATTTTAGTAAGCACATTTAGCTGTGCAATTAGTATTTTTGGTGGTCATTATATTTAATCCTTTATTATATTATGACAATATTTTTTTCAGTGCCAGAACATGTGGTCTAGTTTCGTTTTTATGCATATTTCTGTTAAGTGCATCCTTAACGCAATCATGCTCGGTATATACCTAGATGTATCTCTTTATTCTAATACTAGATGTGCCCGCGGTTTCACCCGCGTTTATGGTTATTGTGCCTCCCCCGTGGGTCGTAGCGTGATGTTATATAGCCTATAGCCTTCCTCGGTAAATAGGCTATCCAATACTAAAATAATTTTTCAAATCGAGCCAGTAGTTCCTGAGATTAGCGCGTTCAAACAAACAAACAATCTCTTCAGCTTTATAGTATTAGTATAGTAACTTTCAAACTTTCGCGTTGCATGATATATACGTTCAAGCAAACAAACAAACAAACAAACTCTTCAGTTTTATAATATTAGTATAGATGTAACGGGTACCTATTAACACGATCATGCATAATATTTACCTTTTTTCATGCTTGACGTTTCAACCAGGTTACACCGGCCGTGGTCACGAAAACGTCAAGCCTAAAAAAAGTAAACATTATGCATGATCGTGTTAATACCCGTTACATCTTTATATATTTGAGACACCTATCACTACACTGAATACTACCTTCAATAGTCCATTTACACGTATGGCAAGATTGTATAATGCGAAATCCAACGTATCTGACAATGACATTGATGTCTTCTCTATGAAATTTTTATCATTCAGACACTTCCTACTCAGTAACGCTTTATAATCTTTTGTAATTTTATTTTTTTGTTTTTATACTTTTAAATAGTTTTAATATAGTTAGACTTCGATTTGTGGTTTATCTAATGTTTAGAGTCACTGTTATATTTTCACCATAAACAAGTATCTAATCTTTAATATTATAATGTAATTGAAATGTCATGCATGCCTGTGATTTGTTTAATTACTCTGACAATGTTAAATTAAGAATGTCTCAACTACAAAACATTGTAATTATACAGTTGGTATGCTTAAATTATAAATAAATAAATAAATAAATTAATTCTTCTGTAGGTGTGTTGACAGTGAACTCCTCCTAAACGGCTGGACCGATTTGAATGAAACTTTTTGTGTGTGTTTAAGTGGATTCGAGGATGGTTTAGATACCTACGCTTTTTTGTGCTCTTTTGTACAGGAGAACGTCTGACGGGACAGCTAGTATTATATATAGTATTAGTATAGATGGAATATTCTGGTTCGGGGCCTAGAGATCGGTCACCCAGGGTTATCCCTAGTAGACATAGACTCCAGTCTCTTACAAAGAAATTAGCTTTAGGTACATACATTGCTATACCTAACCAATTTATTATACTTATTCTTTGTGAAGAAAGAAATATATAAAAACTAGCTTTTGCCCGCGGCTTCGCTCGCGTTAAATTAGAATTTGACAATCAATTCGGGTTGTACTCTGCTTGTAATAATATAATTCAATCATGATTCGAAAGACACGTGGCGCCATCTATTATCATAAGAACGTTATTGTTGTTTTCCTCGGGAACAGTAATTTTTTTCGGGATGAAAGTTAGCCTATATCCGTTTCTCTACACCTGACAACGTAGGTATATGCAAAATTTCAGGATGATCGGTTCAGTGGTTTAGGCGTGAAAAGGTAACAAACAATGCCCTCTACCCACGTGGCCTTGAAAAAAATCTGACTATTCTATTGTCCGTAGGTCTCGTTCATATACCTGTTTCTTTTAGTGCTAAAGGTTCAGTTCAAGTGAATATACGTACTTATTACAAGCGTCTACCATTTAGGTTATTTGTGCTATTTTATAGCTCGAAAAAAATTTTCTCAGTTTTGCTTTATTTGCAATAAACTTTTAACTGAAGATGAAACAGTTGTGGTTGATCGTGGAACGCCAACTTTATTCGAGGCTAGTGTCGCGATAGGTTAGTTAGTTAGGGACTGACTATCTTTTGAATAAAGAGAATATCAACAGTGGTGTCACTGACAAGACTGTGTATATTCTTAGTGACAGTCAAGCTGCTCTCAAGGCTCTGGAATCGTGTAGGGTGGACTCCAGACTGGTCCTGAACTGTGTTAAAATCCTCAACAAACTAGGCAGGAAGAACACAGTCAGACTGGTCTGGGTTCCGGAACATGCAGGGGTGCAGGGCAATGAGGAGGCTGATGAGTTAGCCAGAAAGGGCTCGGAGCAACTGTTTGTGGGCCCCGAGCCATTCGTGGGACTCTCTGAGAGCACCTTCAGGGCAGCTTTGAATGCACATGGCAATGATAAACACAGGTTGGAGTGGATGGCCCTTAGGGGTCTGGAACACTCCAAAAAGTTCATTGCAAACGGAGCCACAGGCTTCACCCGGAAGTTCTGTGGATATAGCAAAAGCCAAGAGCGCCTGCTCACAGGAGCGTTCACTGGCCACTTTGGCACCAACGACTTCCTGTGCAGATTGAGATTGGCACACAATTTGATCTGCAGAGCCTGTGGTGAACAGGACGAGTCCATGTCGCACCTATTGTGTGAATGCGACGCGTTGGCTGGACTGAGGACGGGTCTGATGGGGGTGGCATATCCAAGCCCTGAAAACTTTAGGCTTCTCCCTCTGAATTGTACACTGCGGCTTATGCAGTACATTCATAAGGAGATAGCTAAGGGTTAAATCTTGGGGTCGACACAAAAGATCCCACTGGGTCGAAGTGTCGCCGGTTTGCACTGACTGGCCCCCACACATAAGATAAGATAAGATCTTTTGAATAAATGTTTTCAGAATAGTACCTATAATATATATAAAAGAGACACAAATAGGTATTTATACTTGTCTTAAGTGCCTGAGTATGTATATACGTGGCCTATATGTGCATATAATGTATAATGTGACTCTTAGAATCGCGATATCTCAGGAATGGTAACTCTTAGGAAAAAAATCATAAGGACCATTTTTGTGGACAATTTTAAGATCTATAACTTTGGTTTGAGGTATTTTTTGATAAAACTTACCGTTTTCGAGAAATATCCAAAATACCTCAAATTTTGACCTTTGACCCCGAATAACTTTTGTAGCACACATAGGATCGATGGGGATTTTTAAAACTTTATTTGTAATGGTAAACCCTAGCTCTCCTCCAATATTTGACTCTCCGGGAATTTTTGTTATTTTAAATGTCTATATTGACCGGACTAATCGGAGAGGAGATTTTATGCAATCCTATCGGTTAATATTTCTCAGTTTCTTCGATTCAATGGACAATAAGCCTTAAACCACAGCCACAAACACATACTAAAAACGCCCTCGTATTCATGTCCAGTTATAAATAGACCGCCGCATAAGGTGGCATGGCGGCACAGGTTGTATAGTATAAAATATAATATTAAACTATGCTTACGTCTTGCTTCCGCTGTGGACGCATGTGTTCTGGCACGTGCCTTGTGATAACAGGATATATGGTACATAAAGTTAATACTATATCCCCGAAGGGATCCTAATCCTATCCTATCCTAATCCTAACTAATATTATAAAAGCGAAAATGAGTTTGTTTGTTTGTTACATTTTCTCGCCTAAACCACTGAACCGATCATTCTGACATTTTGCATATACATTGTCAGGTGTACAGAAACGGACATAGGCTACCTTTCATCTCGAAAAAAATTACTGTTCCCGAGGAAAACAACAATAACGTTCTTATGACAATAGACGGCGCCACGTGTCTTTCGAATCATGATTGAATTATATTATTACAAGCAGAGTACAACCCGAATTGATTGTCAAATTCTAAATTAACGCGAGCGAACCCGCGGGCAAGAGCTAGTTAAGATATATTTACGTTTCGCCAGCTATGTAATAATATTCTATCACATACACGCAACACCATCTAGCCCAAACTAAACACAGCTTGTACTATGGGTACTAGACAATGGATAAACATACCTACATATATACTTTTTTTTGTAAATACATACATATTAGAAGAAGAAGAAGAAAATACATTTATTTGCAGCAGATTATGCACTACATACATCAGATACAGTCAATTACAAAAAAAAATAAAAAACAAATCTTACAGCAAATTGGTCGCAACTCAGCAAAATGCTAGTTTTGAAAAAACTAGAGCTGGTCTTCCGTTGCGACCATGTTTGTTAATAATATACCTAATAAACTTAACACAACTAATACAACAGACAATATATAATAATAATAATAATAGCGTTTACGGTAGCAATATGATAACAATACAATATTTATATATTGTCGGCCTCGATGGCGTAGTGGTTATTGTAACCGACTGCCACGCCTGAGGTCGCGGGTTCGATTCCCGCACAAGTCAAACATTTGTGTGCATGAACATGGATGTTTGTCTTGGTCTGGGTGTTTCTATGTATAATATGTATGTATTTACAAAAAAAAAGTAATATATGTGTAATATATGTATGTTTATCCATTGTCTAGTAGCCAAAGTACAAGCTCTGCTTAGTTTGGGCTAGACGGTGTTGTGTGTATGTGATAGAATATTATTATTATTATTATTTATTTATTTTTGCACCCCAGTTAAATCTAACAACTTAATTATCTCAAAAATACACATTAATGTTAGCGACTGTAACTTCTCTACATAGTTATATAGCACTTGTGTCATGCAGCTGTGTTTCCTGGCCTTTTTGATGATCAAATAAATATTTCTTTAGTGTTGCCCAAAACGTTGAATATGTTGCAGATTCCTAATCGGGGGTGGAATGTTATTGCAACATTTAGTTGCAGCGTACCGGAAACTTCCCATAAAGGCCTCAGATTTATGACGTTGTGTCGATAATTGCAATGCACATTGCCGTTTCACATATGACTTTAGGCTTGAAACCTGTTTCAATTTTACATTCAAGTAATGAGGTTGTCTATATTTAATGACTCCGATAAGAAGACACGCTAGGTGAAGTTTGCGACGATGTTTCATTTTCAGAATTTTGTGTTTATTTAGAAAAGGAGTGACATGAGCTCTCAAAGGCATGTCGAAACAGAAGCGAGCACAGGCATTCTGATATTATACATAGAAACACCCAGACCAAGATAAACATCCATGAAGGACATGGATGCACACAAATGTTTGACTTGTGCGGGAATCGAACCCGCAACCTCAGGCGTGGCAGTCGGTTACACTAACCACTAGGCCATCGAGGCCGACATATATTTAATAATTATATATTTATATATTTGTGGGCTACAAAAAAACTCGATAGACATCACGCTGTAATGTTAGTTTCAGAATATTGTAATGTAATGTGATTTCCATAACATTTAAGAACGGCCTCGATGGCGTAGTGGTTAGTGTAACCGACTGCCACGCCTGAGGTCGCGGGTTCGATTCCCGCACAAGTCAAACATTTGTGTGCATGAACATGGATGTTTGTCTTGGTCTGGGTGTTTGTATGTATAGTACATAATATGTATGTATTTACAAAAATAAAAAGTATATATGTATGTTTATCTATTGTCTAGTACCCATAGTACAAGCTCTGCTTAGTTTGGGCTAGATGGTGCTGTGTGTATGTGGTTGAATATTATTATAATACTAGCTGTTACCTGCGACTTCGTCCGCGTAGATTTTAACTAAAAAGTCTTTGTCGCCGCGGAACCCAACTATATTTCTCTGCCCAAGAAATGGCGTAGTTTTTATAGTGTAAAGCATCTAGCTTAATATTCATGCAAAATTTGAAGTATATTCATGCAGTACTTTTTGAGTTTAGCCCGGACATACATATAGACAAAAAGACAAACAGACAAAAATTCTTAAAACTATATTTTTGGCTTCGATATCGATTGTAGATCACGCCCAAAGTATTCTTTTAAAAAAATATTCAATGTACAGTTTTGACTTTCCTACGATATTATTATATGTATTGATTATTATATTATACTTTTTCAACCTTAGCAGCAGGTTACAATACGACCTCAAAACGATACCACATCTTACAGTTACACGCCTTATCCGGTATATAAGTACAACAGGTATATATTAGTAGGTAAGTATATAAATATACTCTCATTCATAATTATATTAGTTAGGATGCTACGAGAATTGAACGGTGGACCGGTCGGACAACGGTCTTTAGTGTTGGGAGGTCAGGCGGCAGTCACTTCCGTAATAGCCAAATTAGCCAAATCAGAAATGGAAAGTTTAAGAAGAGACTCTGCCACAGACAGGGCGCCGCCGCAAAACGGTGCGCAGGAGCCCCGCCTGACTCCTATGGCAAGTGGGCTAGGGATACTTTGTCAGGGGCGGACACGGCTAAAGAATACTTAGCGGGAAAGCGGGCCCTGGGTTCCAACGCCTACGCCGCGGATGCCACCGGGATAAACGCTAAGATGTAGAAGAAGAATACTACGAGAATTGGCTTTCAGATGTGAAAGTCGCTGCGTCAGCATTCGTCCAGGACATATTTTCATTTACAAAATATTTCGTGCCTGCTTCTTCTGAAAGCTCTACTCCTCGAACTGACTTTCTGGCTCTCCAATGCAATTCTTTTTTTATCTATTAATTTTTTTTTACTAGCTTTTGCGCGTGGTTTGCCCGTGTGCTACATCATGTCAAAAGACGTCCACTGCTGGACATAGGCCTCCATAAAGGTCTTCCACACAGACCGGTCTTGGGCCATACGCATCCAACCGCTTCCCGCGACCTTTACCAGGTCGTCGGTCCACCTTGTGGGAGGCCTACCCCTGCTGCGTGTTCCGGTGCATGGCCAACACTCTAGAACCTTTCTGCTACATCAATAAAATTATCTAATTGACGTGTCCAAGAATAGTTTACAAATTTTTATGGAAATAAAGACTTGACTTTGTTTTATCTATACCTTATGATATGATTTTGCATAAGATTATTTAACCTTAGTTGCAGGTCACAATACATCCTCAAGACATGACCACATCTTACAGTTACACGGCGCATCCGGTATATTTAACAGGTGCTTATATAGTAGGTTAGTATATAAATATCTACTTGGTAAAGTTTATCGCCGGCATCCGTCTGCAGAGCCATGTGGTATGAACGAACGCGTGCCGTACTGACACCATGGTGGTGAATGTTCTCGGACATTCCTGTTTAGCTATCAAAATCAAATCTTTATTTTGCAGAATACGAGTAGGTATAAAAGCTCTTTTTTTTATACAACTATGGTGGCAAAGAAGCATACGGCCCACGTGACGGTAAGTGGTCACCGTAGCCTATGGACACCTGCAGCATCAGAGGCATCACTTGCGCGTTGCTGACCCTTTAGGAAAGAAAATGGGAAGGAGAAGGGGGAAAGAGAGTGAATGGGCCGCCGGCACGACACTCACCGAACGAAACATAACAGTAGGAATACTGGTATTTCACGTCGATATTCTGTGAGAGGATAGTCCTTCCCCGGTCGAGCCGGCCCATTCTTGCTGAAATCAGCGAGGCTCTACTACTTATATACAACTAACAATTCTATTTGTGGATCACGCAATTTTTTAATCTCTTATAGTATGGCGCCCGGCGCAATGACAGTGGCGAAAAGAGTATTTCAACCGCCACACCATCCCTGTAGTCGATACTAGTCATAGTCAGTGCAATACTATTTAACCAACGAAAAATAAGTATTTATTCGTATTCGGCGGCCTCGATGGCGTAGTAGTTAGTATAACCGACTGCCACGCCTGAGATCGCGGGTTCGATTGCCGCACAAGTCAAACATTTGTGTGCATGGACATGGATGTTTGTCTTGGTCTAGGTGTTGCTATGTATAATATGTATGTTTGTCCATTGTATAGTAGTCATAGTACAAGCTCTGCTTAGTTTGGGCTAGATTGTGTTGTGTGTATGTAATAGAATAGTTATTCAATTTTAGTGATTCCCTTTTCAATTGATAGGATACATCTCGACATTGGTCTTAATCGAAATTTGGTAATTATATACATATAGCACGGCACGGCAGGAATGTCCCGCTATTTCACAAAACGTGGCAACACGAAACACAGGAATACACCTAATTTGTTTTATAGTCAACAAAGATTGAGTTATTTTGTTTTTTATATTTCAGCTTTGATGTTACGTACATCGATTTGTGGAAACTGATTGCTCTTTATTATAAGCAGCGATAGCCTACAGGGGCCCATTTAGGGATGCCAGGTCTTAAAACCGAAAAGATGGACAGACCAATCAGTTTGTGCCGTCAGATGGGACGTGCATCTGCACAAAAATAACATTTTAAATACCTACCATAAGTAAAAATATTATAATATTAATCATCACTACATATTATAAAACAAAATTTTAACAAAAAAGAAAAGCGACTTCGTATAAGAATATTCTAAAAAATGCACTAAAAAGTTAATAAATAAAATTGCATATTCTTGTAAATAATAAAATTATTGTTATTAATGGAGTCGGTGTCAGCCAAGGTAGGTTTGTAACTAATTAAACATGAGATGTCTTACTATAATCATAACATAACATTGGCATGCACAATTACACACATAGACGCAGCACGCGGCGCGGGCGGCTGACACCGACTCCAAAAATAACAATAATTTAATTATTCACAAGAATATGCAATTATTTATTACATTTAGTGCATTTTAAGTTATAGAGTATTATTTTTTGAAGTCGGTTTCTTTTTTGTTAAAATGTTGTTTATTTCTCGGTTTTTAGTAAATCTTGCCAAAAATGAAGAGCATCGTCAATGTAGCCGAAGTCATCCAAATACGCATTATTAAGAGTAACTCGAAAACGATTGGTCAAATCTTGATCAAAATTAAATGGGACCACAAGGGAAGCTCCAGCTTTCAAATAAAAAAAGAATCATCAAAATCGGTTTACACAGTCGAACGCTATCAGGTAATAAACATAAAAAAAAATACATTCGAATTGAGAACCTCCTGCTTTTTTTTAAGTCGGTTAAAAACAAAGTCTCGCGCCGAGTTTGTCTGTCTGTTCGCGATAAACTCAAAAACTACTGAACGGATTTTCATTCGGTTATCACCAATTATAATAGACAGAGTGCTTCATGAGGAAGGTTTAGGTGTACCTATAATTTGTTAAAGTTCTGTACTACCCGTGCGAAGCCGGAGCGAATCGCTAGTATATCTATAATACAAAAAAAATTACGTGTTTAAATTGTCTTTATAGTATTTTGGTTTGTACCTTCGTAATAATAAATGTTGATGCATGTCGTTATTGTACAAAAATAACAACCATTTCATTGCCTCAATCCATTTCGTTTCATCTCATCTCATCACACCTCACCTCATCTCATATTATCTCGTTTTATCTAATCTCATCTCATTTTATTTTATTTCATTTAGGTAAAAACACTTAATTTTTTATTATTAGTCTTCTGACACGAAATCTGTTTCAGGGGAGGACAGTGCTAGCCTGCTCGCTTGCGCTAACAATACAATTGAGGCATGCGGAGCGAAAACCAATACACGAAAAGCTTAAAATATGGTCATACTAGCTTTTTCCCGCGGCTTCGCTCGCGTTAATTTAGAATTTGATAATCAATTTCGGGTTGTACCCTGCTTGTAATAATATAATTCAATCATGATTCGAAAGACACGTGGCGCCATCTATTATCACAAGAACGTTATTGTTGTTTTCCTCGGGAACAGTAATTTTTTTTCGAGATGAAAGGTAGCCTATGTCCGTTTCTGTACACCTGACAACGTATATGCAAAATTTCAGGATGATCGGTTCAGTGGTTTAGGCGTGAAAAGGTAACAAACAAACAAACTCATTTTCGCTTTTATAATATTAGTTAGGAAGTTAGGATTTCTAAAGGACCAGCCGACTAAATGTGCGTCTCAGCGCGAGACATCTTCAAGATCGTTCGGCAACGAATTTACCTTTATTTATTGCAATAGTTCTGGAGGGCAATCGGAGAGTGTGTGGGTTTCTCTTCCCAATTCATTTATTACAATGGATTGCCGCCAAATAACGCCTCATGCGATTTAAAAATTTAAAAGTAATTGCTTCAAAATTTTATTTATTTATTTAATTAGAAAGCCCTATCTGGAGACATTGGAATAGGCTACACGTTGGCAATGTCAAATAATATTCTCTTTCTTTCTCTCTTATGTACTAAGTTTAACTTTAAGAATTTTACTAACCCCATATGGATCTCAGGTCTGAAATAATTTTTTTACGAAAATTGCGCGGACGGAGGAGAATCCAATTTGGCACAGTTGAAGTTTATATGGAGAAGGAGTGGCCTACCCTAATATTTATATAAAATATGCATTAGAAATACGTTAAATTAATGAAAAATCACTACACGCACACAACCATGCATTTGACACACGCAGTCGAAGCGCGTAACTATGGTTACATATATCAATATATAATGACATAATATGTCAGCAATATCTTACAGGCAAACTTAGATCGAATTTCGAGCACTAGGCGACCGCTAGTATTATTTATATTTTGCAGTCGGTTTATATTTTTCAACATAAAGTTATTATTTTGCAATATTTACTGAAGCTTCATCATCTTAGCTGGGCTTCCTCCAACGTTTTCCACACAGACCGGTTTTGCGTCGCTCGCATCCAACCGCTTCCCCTGACCATTACCAGGTCGTCAGTTGACCGTTCTGCCCCAACGGCCATCGGTTCTGCGCGCTATGTGCCCTGCCCACTGCCACTTCACGTTGGCTATCCGGAGAGCTATATCGGCAAGTTTAGTTTACCTGCGGACGCTTACCAAAGTTACAAGTCTGATAAGAATCTATGACTGACTACTTATGTTCGTGGTAGCTGGGTCGAAGCCGAGCCTAATAAACGTAAACAAAAAGGCTGTTCTTGGAGACCTTCAAGCCATTGAACTGCTGTAGGGTACCCTGAGTCATTCAGACTAAGGTTCAACGCTACTTGTGAATTCGCCACACTACGTATGTACATAGGTATTAGGGTTTCTACTCGTCCTTTGTAAAAAGTATTATACGAAATTTCCAGTATTTAAAGCTTTCTAAGGGCAATAAAGTACAAGAAAGGACTCTATTATACCTATAATGACTAATTAGGTTCTATTTATTAATTACTAGCGACCCGACCCGGCTTCGCACGGGTGCAATGCTGATACTAAATATACTACAGAATGTCTTTATAAACAACGTTCATAGCTTTTTTGTCATTAGACTCATTAGTCAATACAAACATGTTTTCTTAGGCACGCGCCTATTATCATCGAAAATATTCTTCGTAAATAAGCCATTACTTCTCGTACAAAGTAAAGGATAAAAAATGATTATTGTGGGTTATCGCTAAGAGATAGACATATACCATCGCAGACTTTTTTGTAGACCTTTTTAAGGTGTACAATACTGTAGTACATTATTTAGATCTATCTCGTAGGGTTCAGCCAGCGTTAGCAATGAAAGCGGAAAAAAATGTGTTTATTTACGACATCACATTAGAAACCTCTAAAATGATCAGTGTTTCTCTACTATATTGTGCATGTATTATACATATAAACCTTCCTCTTGAATCACTCTATCTATTAAAAAAATCGCATCAAAATCAGTTGCGTAGTTTTAAAGATCTAAGCATACATAGGTACAGACAGACAGCGGGAAGCGACTTTGTTTTATACTATGTAGTGAAGGGATAAGTTTTTATTTTACTATTTTATAATAATAATCTATGTAGTTTTTAGTAACCTATGTAGTTGTCTTTGTGGCAATAAAGAACATTTTCTTTCTTTTTTTCAAAGCCGCGGGCAAGTCTATTAAATAATACTTTTCTTTTCAGATTTTGTACTTTATGCTTTTGCATCAGAAAGTAAATATACTCTATTTGTTAAAAATAAAGGCAGCAGCCCTATTAGTTATATTGATTCAGTTGTATTTTATATTTGCTTAGTTACTTAATTATGTTTTAATAGCTTGTGTAGAAAATGTCTGCACAGGCCAATGAGGGTAAACGGTAACCGTAGTCTATGATTGATTGCAATACGCAAGGAGTAATTCTAATCGCGTTTGTACCTTATTTGTACTATACCTTTTCTTTTTTTAACTTTGGGGAATGCTTTGACGCATACCCCTCCGCAGGGGCGGCGGAGGGGTATGCGTCAAAGCCCGGGAACCCGAGAAAAGATGGCGACATCCCGGTCCTACCGATTAAACCTACCACAGTGTTCCTTCTCACAATCTATGGCCGGGGCCAGGGATCACCCGCGCATTCATCCTGCAGCCCGGCAGATGTGACGATCGTGGCGCTCCCGTCACATTTTTGACTTTATTTATTTATTTATTGGACCATCTACAAAGATACACACAACTTAAAGCTAAATATAAAAGTGTTAGGTCAATAGATTAAGTGTGCACCCTCACTTACAGTAGGCCACAGCATGCAAAGTAAAAACGTACATATACAGTTAGCGAAATTGGACAAAGTTACAAATAGCAGATTATTAATAATTAATTAAAAATGAATTACAAATAACAAATAATGAAATACAAATAATAAATTACAAATAACGAAATACAAATAATGAGTTACAAATAATGTTATACAAATAATAAAATAACAAATAATTAGTATTATTAATTATTATTATTAAATAAAAATAAAAATAGGCTCAATCAATGGTACTTCATTAAAAGACGCGCGTGGAACGCTACGCGCCGCCGTCTCAAGCCTGCTTCTGCACGGACGTCATACTGCCCTAGTCTGCCGCCCCAGGCCAGCGTTCATGGGGGCCGGAGATCATTTAGCGCCCTTCGGCGCCCGGTGCGTCGACTGCGGGCCGGGAGGCTGGTGTTCGCCTCCCTTTACCTTTCCGCCACCTCCTTGGCGAACATTACTACCTCTCAGTAGGAGGCGGCGGCTACCCATGCGCTCTCGCTCGCGACCATAGACTCTACTATGACCGGTAGCGAGAGACGTTCCACCCCGACTGCCGCGATGAGGTCACGGCGCTCTTCCGCCCAGGCTGGGCACTCGTCCAGCGTATGCTGCGCTGTGTCCTCGAGGCGGTGCCCACAGTGATGGCACCGGGACGTCTCTTCTCTTCATCATCTCATCTCTGTCATACGACACAGGTACTTCCCGAAGCACCCATGCCTCGAGAGTACTTGTGTCAGCCGATATGATAGGGCACCATGTCGTCTCTCCAGCCACTCCTCCATGATGGGTCTTATCGCCGCTATCGCGGCGTGCCCTGATCTGTTCGATTCCCGCACAAGTCAAACATTTGTGTGCATGAACATGGGTGTTTGTCTTGGTCTGGGTGTTTCTATGTATAATATGTATGTATTTACAAAAAAATAAGTATATATGTATGTTTATCCATTGTCTAGTACACATAGTACAAGCTCTGCTTAGTTTGGGCTAGATGGTGTTGTGTGTGTGTGATAGATTATTATTATTATTATTATTATTATACCTACGCCATGTCGTCGTATACGCCTTTTTTGTACAATTTAAGCCTAAGATATCACTCACGCTTCGATCTTGGTCTATTCCATTATGATCACCTGAGTCAATATAGGCGCTCATAGCCAGTTGCATTAACTGATCGGTAAACGATTAGCGAGGTTAAGCAACGTTGTGTGCGATCAGTCTATAGATGGGTGACCGCTCAGTGGTATTTCATATGAGCGTCTCCATGCTTCGAAGGGCACGTAAGATGGGACGGTAATCCGCCACGCCCGGTGAGAGATCAGGCGCAGGACCAACGGCTTTACGGGCTTTCCGAGGCACGGGGGTGTTTACACCACCAACTTCCTAACTCCGGGCTGCTATTGAGATTTATTAACTGAAAAACCTAATAACTGTTTGTTGGCCCGACCCGGGATTCGAACCCGAGACCTCATGCACAGCAGTCGCATTCACTACCGCTGCGCCACGGAGGCAGACAAATAACCTCTTTCTAATAGTTTTGAAGCGGCGGTAGCCCATGGGTAAGGCAATGGACTTGCGATCGAGAGTTCGCGGGTTCGAATTTTTTTTTTTTATAAATTTCTGTCACATACACGCAACACCATCTAGCCCAAACTAAGCAGAGCTTGTACTATGGGTACGAGACAATGGATAAACATACATATATACATATTTTTTTTTGTAAATCTATACTAATATTATAAAGCTGAAGAGTTTGTTTGTTTGTTTGTTTGTTTGTTTACTTGAACGCGCTAATCTCAGGATTTGAAAAATTCTTTCAGTGTTAGATAGCCCATTTATCGAGGAAGGCTATAGGCTATATATCATCACGCTAAGATTAATAGGAGCGGAGCACCAATGAAGAATGTTTCAAAATCGGAGAGTATTTTTTCCTTTTGAGAACTTCCGCTGCGTGCGCTGCGTAAACAGTTAATGTTTCGCAAAAATCATGAATGACCGAATTGTTCCCCTTTAAAAGTTCTAAAAAAAAGTCCGCGACAGCATACATATGTCTATCTTTTAAGGTTGGCTCACTATAACCATTTTTATGCTAACGAAATTTGTTCTAAAATAATGCATTATTTGCGAAGGTATTTTTATAAACATGATATTAATCCTTATCCAAATAAATACGTTATTCATCACAAGTATTTAATTTAAAACAAAATTGCCTTTTACATCATTCGATTTCAATGAATATCTTAGGAGATATAGCAGTTTTAAAATAACATCGTAGCAAAATAATTACCCATTACAGACATAGTACAAACGATGTTTCTCCTGGTTTATTCTGCGTGATTACTACTGGTTCGATTTGAAAAATTCTTTTAGTGTTGGATAGCCTATTTATCGAGGAAGGCTATAGGCTATATAACATCACGCTACGACCCACGGGGGCGGCGCAGTAACGATAAACGCGGGTGAAACCGCGGGAACATCTAGTACATACATATTATACATAGAAACACCCAGACCAAGACAAACATCCATGTTCATGCACACATATGTTTAACTTGTGCGGGAATTGAACCCGCGACCTCAGGCGAGGCAGTCGGTCACACTAACCACTACGCCATCGAGGCCGCCAAATATCCCACCCATTACACTACTGACGTGAACCCACTCCTAACACAATCATTCCAGATTAGCTGGAGGAGTTAACATGAGTACCAGTAATTTGAAACACAAATTCCTATGAAACTACTAATTAACTATTATTTTTGAAGTGAAAACTTCTTTAGCGGCGTTGTGCACTTTTTTGTGATGGCTAAAAAATGTTAAACTCGCGTCAGGACACGTCACCTGATCGAAAATTCGTAAGAAGGAGGGAGAATTGTCATGTTTGTGTACGATAGCGCAATAAATGAATATTGTATTTTACCACATAAATGATAGTACTTTTATACTGATA
This sequence comes from Catocala sponsa, assembly GCA_963564715.1. NCBI lineage: Eukaryota > Metazoa > Arthropoda > Insecta > Lepidoptera > Erebidae > Catocala > Catocala sponsa. Next base: position 5,633,343 of record OY751356.1, on the reverse strand, counting down.
ATTAAAACAATTCGTGCAAAATTATTCCCTAACCATTCCAAAATATCAAAAATGCACAACGTTAATATTCAAGTTTTTACTTCTGCCGGCACTCCCGGAGTGCAACCCGTTGATTTTTTCTTGATCGAACCTAAGGCAACCCAGGCGTCTAGTTGTATGAAGTTACAGTCACCGACTGAAATTCAATTAATGAGTTTGTTTATTGCTATTGATATTTACATAACTGGTAATAAACAACCTCACACATTTTAATTATATTATCATTGCAATACATTTGTATGTTTTTTAACTTTCAATTATACATAGAACATTGAACTTTTATTAGAGGTAACGAATTGAATGCCATATAGCAAACACAACAGGGTAGATGCCATTCTTTGAATTTCTATATTATTATATGTACACACAAGAGTAAATACATACATACATACATACACGCCTGTTTCCCAGAGGGGTAGGCAGAGACTACGGATTTCCATTTGCTACGATCCTGACACACTTCTCTGGCTTCATTCACTTTCATAACATTCCTCAAAAACGCTCACTGGTTTAAGGTGCTCTTAACCTGGCCTTTGTCCAGAACATCTCCGATCTGATCGAGAAACGTTCGTCTAGCTCTTCCCCTTGCGATTGTTCCATTCACATTAGCCCTATAAACTTTCTTGGTCAGTCTTCTCTCGTCTACTCTTTCTACATGCCCAAACCAGCTTAACATACCCTTTTCTATTCTTGTCACTATATCCACTTTCATGCCGCATCTCTCTCTAATCAAAGTAAATAGCAATTAAAAGAAATCTTTTTGTTCAAACAGTATCAAAGTTAGTTGCAAAATAATAGCGTAATTAATGATTACTAGCGGTCGCCTAGTGCTCAAAATTCGACCAAAGTTTGCCTGTAAGATATTGCTGATATATGTCATTATATATTGATAAATGTAACCATAGTTACGCGCTTCGACTGCGTGTGTCAAATGCATGGTTGTGTGCGTGTAGTGCTTTTTCATTAATTTAATGTATTTCTAATGCATATTTTATATAGGTAAATATTAGGATTCGCCACTCCTTCTCCATGTACACTTTAACTGTGCCAAATTTCATACTCCTCCGTACGCGCAATTTTCGTAAAAAGGGGTACAAAGTTTTTGCTTCACGTATTAATATATAGATTCTGTATATAAGAAAAAGTGGGGTAGTGGTGGGGATGTCTCGCTATCTGCCTCGCACAGAAGCGGTTATATAACGGCTACGTCATAGTTTGTTATCATGCATCCCTTTTCTGTAGGTGGACAGCCAAAACTACAGAGTGGAAAGGGCCAAAAGGAAAAAGAAGAGTGGGAAGATAGAAGAGAAGATGGGTTAACGACTTAAAAGTTACAGCAGGAAATGACTGGCAGAAAATTGCAAATGACAGGGACAAATGGAAGAGACTGGCGGAGTATCCTTGGAGTGGCCGTTATCTCAAAGGAACTTAAACTACCAACAACTTAGGATCAGTAGGAATACACATTATAATGTTATGTAAGTCTATCTTAGACTTAAGTAAAAGTTAATCCTAATTATATATAATATATAGACATCAAAGACACAAAGTCATCGTCATAGCTCAGAGAATTAGCAAGCTGAATTGGCAGTGGACTGGCCATATCGCGCGAGGAACCGACAACCGCTGGGGTAAGCGTGTTCTTGAGTGGAGACCGCGACTCAGCAAACGTAGTGTAGGACGCCCTCCGACCAGGTGGGATGACGATCTGCGAAAGACTGCATGCGCTATGGCGCTCTTTGGGAGAGGGCTATGTCCAGCAGTGGACTATTATAGCCTGATGATGATGATGATGATATATATATAATATTATAAAAGCGAAAATGAGTTTGTTTGTTACCTTTTCACGCCTAAACCACTGAACCGATCATCCTGAAATTTTGTGTATACGTTGACAGGTGTATAGAAACGGACATAGGCTACCTTTCATCCCGAAAAGAAATACTGTTCCCGAGGAAAACAACAATAACGTTCTTATGATAATAGATGGCGCCACGTGTCTTTCGAATCATGATTGAATTATATTATTACAAGCAAAGTATAACCCGAATTGATTGTCAAGTTCTAAATGAACGCGAGCGAAGCCGCGGGCAAAAGCTAGTAATATTATAAAAGCGAAAATTAGTTTGTTTGTTGTGGGTGGGCTGCGTGGGCCTGCTCGCCACCCGATCAGCACCAGGTCCGAGAGGCAGCGTGCGTGTTCCCACGTGCGCCTCTGTGTCGTGACTTTGGACGGTGGAGGAAGTTTTTTTTTTGTAGTGGCCTGCTGTTTCACGAGGCGGGCCGAAACCACGGCGCGGTCGCGATTGCATCTAAAAGTTCGCGCGGCCTCATCGTCTATGGTTATGTCGAGGAACACCGTGGTAGGTTTAGTCGGTATTACCGGGGTATCTTTTCCCCGGTGAGCCCGACATTACCTCTCCGTCGCCTCGCGGAGAGGTATGCGTCAAAGCATACCCAAAGGTAAACAAAAAGTTGTAATCCAACAAAATTATGGCTATAGAGGCTATGAGAGGAAATTCAGGCAGCGTTAACTCCAGACAAACGTAAGTATTTCTCTGTTTTCTCACTTATTGATGCCTCATAGTCCAGTCACTTAAGCAGAAAAAGGGATAAACCTCGGAATGAAAAATAATAAGCTGTAAACTCGTATGCACCTTCATTTTGGTGTTCTAAAAGTTGTCTCAAAAGTCTCATAAAATGTCGTGTCTGCGCCGTAAGTTATTCAAGGTCAAATGTCACAAAAATCAGTTTCTCGCGATTATCTCAGTTTCTATAGCTCTAATTATGTTAACATCTATACATATAATAAAATCGTAGGAAAGTCAAAACTGTACATTTATTATTTTTTTAAAAGAATACTTGGGGCGTGATCTACAATCGATATCGAAGCCAAAAATATAGTTTTAGAATTTTTGTCTGTTTGTCTGTTTATCTGTTTGTCTGTATGTATGTCCGGGCTAAACTCAAAAAGTACTGCATGGATTTACTTAAAATTTTGCAGGAATATTACTAACAGGTCGGGTCAACATATAGGCTACATATTATCACGCTATCACCTACGGGGGAGGAGCTGTGAATCTTTATTTTTCTTACGCATTCTGTGACAGCGTGTAATCTAACGACGCATATTTAAATGTTGTTTTTGAGTAAGCCATGCTATTATCTAGCTTTACACTATAAAAACTACGCCATTTAAGTAACTTGGGCAGAGAAATATATTTGGGTTCCAAGGCGACAAACACTTTTTAGTTAAAATCTACGCGGACGAAGTCGTAGGTAACAGCTAGTTTATTATAAAATTGTAGAGCATAAAATAATTTTCAACAAATTTTGTTTAAAAATAGGTAATTATTTATTTATAAGAAATTCAAATATGTACATATAACCACAATTCTTTAAAAATAACTATAAAAAATATCGGAGAGTCCTCAGCGCTTAGCCGTACTCACTGTAATGCAAGGTCAACCGTGAATCTCAGTGAATAATACTTTGTATAAAGTAATTAAATTATTGAAATATCATTAACAATAATTAATAATTTGTATAATTTATTACCTAGTTAAACAATACTAATATTATAAAGCTGAAGAGTTTGTTTGTTTGTTTGGTTGAACGAGCTAATCTCAGGAACTACTGGTTCGAATTGAATTTAGTGTTGGATAGTCTATTTATCGAGGAAGGCTATAGGCTATATACGATCCACGGGGGCGGCGGAGTAACCATAAACGCGGGTGCAACCGCGGGCATATCTAGTACATTATATTTAATAACATTTTGCATATATCTTATATGCTCCTAAAACTGAGGACAATATCTTCGATATACTCAGTTCATAAAGTCTACAAAGCTTCATAAACCTGTCCAGTTATCCAATCTTCCACGGACAAGTGCAGCCCATCAGCATATAAATCGTGTATCTTATCTTATCTTGTGTGCGGGGGCCAGTCAGTACAGACCGGCGACACTTCGACCCAGTGGGATCTTTTGTGTCTACACTCTCCCAATAACGACTGCCATAGACGTTCATGGCAGCCGGGACCAACGACTTAACGTGCTCTCCGAGGCACGGAGCAGGCGATAATCGTCAATCAATACGCACATCATTTCGAAAAGTCATATAACTTCCGAAAGTCAGAGGTGCGCGACGTGGATTCGAACCCGAGACCACAGGCAAGAATGGGGTTGGATGCTGCAAAATGAACTCCTGGAGCCAATAACAATAATATTACCACCAGCTCCTGCGGAATTACTTAATACACTCTTTTGTAATAGTCGGAATGGATATGGTGTACGCTGACGCATCGTGAGGAACCTGCATGCTTGAGAGATAATCATCTCGAAGATATGTAAGGTCTGCTCTGGGCCAGCGTGGTGGACTATGACCTTCTTACTCTCCACTGCTGGGCACGGGACTCTTCTCAGTGGGAAGAGTCCCGTGCCCAGCAGTAGAGTGCTCAGCAGTGGCCAGTTTAATACAGGGCTGATATTATTAATATATTACTAAAATAAATATAAGACATATACATATAAAAGTCTACTAATATTGCTTATACAAAATCATTAAAACCGTTTTAGTTACGATGCATTATGTTTTTTTTTAAGTTTTTCTTTCTTCTTTTTAATTAAGAGGCTTTTATTACAAAATAATAATTATATTAACCACATCGTAGCTTATTCTAAGATATTTATTTACTATGTAATGAATGTAATGATAGGAGACAGAGGAAGTCGTTGTTGTACATATATCTCAAATAGGTCTAACGCCGCATTTGAAGTAGGCTCACTTAGAATACTAATGAAAAGTCCTACATCGTACACGTTAAGATTATATTTGACGTTAAAGCGAGCGATAATTACTAATTTTAATACGCAAATAACTTCGAAAAGTCAGAGATGTGCGCCTTAGGATCGAAGTTGAGACCACTGCGTGACAATCAAACGGACTTCCATTAGTATATTAAGATTTAAATTAAAGTTGATTTAAGTCTAATACTGTACTCTTATTTTATCTGATTAAATTTATTTATTATTATTAATATTAATCAAATAAAAAGATAATATGGGATAATATCATATTTTAACAATGATGTAGAAAGCATGTTTTAAAACTACTAATTTATTCATTGAAATTGCTTTTCAGCAGCCGAAACGTCGGGGACAGTATAAACATAAATATAAATAGTATAATAGTATAGTAATAGTATAAATAGTTTTAATAGTTTCAATAATTTAATTAGCTTAAAATTAGTAAAGTTTAATAGTAATAGTAGTGTAACAGTTTTTATAAAAAAATTTGTAATAAAGTTTCAAATAAACAACGCAATAAAATCCGTATATAGTACCTAGTTAAATGTCAATTAATAACATTCGCATAAACAGAAGACAATATTACTAATTTATTCATACTCAATACGTTACAAGTACCTACACCAATTGTTATTAATTCATTAAACTTTCAATAAAAACGTTTACATTGCATTAAATAAATAAATAGTAACGTTTAATAAAAATATTGATACAGATGTTTTAGATATTTTCATTGTTTTAATTTGATATATATATACGTGGAGGCGGTGTTAAAGGCACAGAGACAACATGAAGTTTCTAGCAGCGTTGCTTTTCTTATCGGTAAGTACCTTCAAATATTATAACAAGCAGCGATAGCCTAGTGGGCAATCGTTGGATTGCCATACAGAGGTTTCGAGTTTGAGCCCCAAAGCACTTCTGTCTTTTCCAAAACCAATCGTCGCTTTTGATTGCTATTTGCTCTTGTGTTCTCAAACTAGTAAATGCCATAATAAAAAAAATTGGTTGTCTGTAAAGTCGGTTTACGGACGATAGTTTAACGTGACAACGTCACGATCTTGCCTTTCGCTCGCTCGTGTAGCGCTCTCGCTCCGATCGTAACGTTACAATGAGCGTAACGGGACAAGGAGTCATCCTTTTTCGGCGTTAATCGATTTATTAGACGTTATTACGTCAATAAGTAATAAACCAAAACATTTTGACGTGACAACGTCTAATAAATCGATGAACTCCGGCTGCACGCACGAAAAAGGATGAGTCATTGTCACGTTACGCTCATTGTCTCGTTACGCTCATTGTAACTAACGTTACGGGAAAGAAATGTTGTTATGACGTTGTCACGTTAAACTAACGTCCGTAAACCGACTATACAGACAACCAATTTATTTTATAGTTTCATAATTGCTGATTTTGCATATTTGTTTTCCCTCTTAAATCCAGGATTAAAGTCTAAGTGTTTAGTTTTGTTTAAATGCTACTCAGGCATATGCTTAAATCTATACCAACTGATCTCCAAATGATTTTTCTGAGTCAGGATATACTACCCGTAGTAATCCACGTCCTGTTCGTAAAGTTTCTCGTGTCAGCTTGACGTCTGGTGCGAAACATTTTATTTTCTTTAATGTGCGGGGGACATTACAGACAAAGGACACAAAGAACACCTGGACTCGGTCAAACCATTTGTGGATGACACAATGTTTTATCCAGTGTGGGATTCCACAACACTCGGCGTAGTGTCAGTGGCAACGCAACCACTTATCTTATCTTATGTGGGGGCCAGTCAGTGCAGACCGGCGACACTTCGACCCAGTGGGATCTTTTGTGTCGACACTCTCCCAATAACGACTGCCATAGATGTTCATGGCAGCCGGGACCAACGGCTTAACGTGCTCTCCGAGGCACGGAGCAGGCGATAATTGTCAATCAATACGCACATAATTTCGAAAAGTCATATAATTTCCGACAGTCAGAGGTGCGCGACGTGGGTTTGAACCCGAAACCCTCTGCATTGCAGTCTGTTAGTCTCCCCACTGAGCTATCGCTGCTCGAGGCGACCACTTAAACCATTACGCCATCCATGCAGTATCCGTACAATCAGTATAACTACCAGTTTACAAACTCATGTTACATTTCAAAAGCTTCGTATGAAAGTTCGGTGAGCAAATACGATAAATGCAACCATAGTTAACTTTGTCGAAAACTATGAAGCTTTTGACAAAGTTTTATTTATAAACTAACTAGCTTTTGCCCGCGGCTTCGCTGGCGTTAATTTAGAATTTGACAATCAATTCAGATAGTACTCTTATTGTAATAATATAATGCAATCATGATTCGAAAGACACGTGGCGCCATCTATTATCATAAGAACGTTATTGTTGTTTTCCTCTGGAACAGTAATTTTTTTCGAGATGAAGGATAGCCTATGTCCGTTTCTGTACACCTGACAACGTATATGCAAAATTTCAGGATGATCGGTTCAGTGGTTTAGGCGTGAAAAGGTTACAAACAAACAAACTCATTTTCGCTTTTATAATATTAGTTAGGATTCATATTTTAATATTTTAACCACACATATTTGGAATATATGATTAATCTCGCCTCTGGTATCGAAACACTTAGATTGGAGATCGACTAGGAAGATGACAGAACAATTTACATATGTTACCTACTTAGAGTTCCACAGGGGTCCAATCTGGGACCAATATTCTTCAAATACTTCGATGTTTGTAAGTTTAGTGATATTATAGGTATGTGTAGATGACTTGGACCGTGTTGTGCAGAATTTGTGATCCAGGGGTTCTCTTATAATTTATCTATAGGTATGAAGGTCTTTTGAATAAACCTCAAGTAATGCAGAAATACAGATTCAATTCTTTATAAAACTATATGCATAACATGATGTAGTAGGATAACAGTCACAAGAAAAATGAACTTATGTTTCAAATCAGCATCACTTTTATTTATATTTTTGTGGATTGGATCATTTCTGCACCACACGGTCCACTTGTGGTCTATAAAAGACTCACAAAATCTAAGATCTTGAGTAAATCCAAAGAGTTATCAGTTTACTCTTGAACTTAAGTATGATATGGTATCCAAAGGCTATATCGAATTTGAAAATAATGAGAACGAATAATTCACAATAAAAAATACGCGATTGATTACTTACGAGGGTATTTGATATATGAGTAGATTACGCATGATAGAATATCCTTATATTGTAGACGAAGATGATATGTATTGTGAGTTTAAAGGATCCATACAAAGGTTATTTGCTCAGTAACCATTGTTCGGATCATCGTCCAGGCACATCATGCTTTTATCATTATGTCACGATATAATAAGCATGTATTTTTGCCGAACATTTACGTATTAGTCTTTTTATTATAATAATAATGTCCTCCAGACCCAATTTTGGCCACGGCGGCCATCTTAACGGAGATTGGCCATCTGCGCAGGAGACATTATAGTGCATAAGTGTGCGCAAACACAAGTGCACTCTTTGATCCCTAACTCTCATGATCCGATGGGAGGGTAATCCGACACGACTGGAGAGAGATCGGGTGCAGGACCAACGGCTTTACGTGCTTTCCGAGGCACGGGGGTGTCTAACACCGCCAACATCCTACCTTCGGGCTGTTATTGAGTTTTCTTAACAGAAAAAATTACTTTTTGTTGGCCCAACCTGGGATTCGAACCCGGGACCTCATGCACAGCAATCGCATTCATTACCGCTGCGCAACTGAGGCAGTTAATTAAAAAAGTTATAATAAGCCAATGTAACAGCAGTTCATAAAAAAATAATTGATTTACATTGTTAAGAAGCATAATTATTGTAAATAAATTGATGACTCGATGGCGTAGTGGTTAGTGTAACCGACTGCCACGCCTGAGGTCGCGGGTTCGATTCCCGCACAAGTCAAACATTTGTGTGCATGAACATGGGTGTTTGTCTTGGTCTGGGTGTTTCTATGTATTATATGTATGTATTTACAAAAAAATAAGTATATATGTATGTTTATCCATTGTCTAGTACCCGTAGTACAAGCTCTGCTTAGTTTGGGCTAGAGGGTGTTGTGTGTATGTGATAGAATATTATTATTATTATTATTGAAAAGAATAGCCATGATTTTTTTACCTGCTTCTTCTCATGAGGGCTCTACTCTTCGAACAGGCATTTTTAAATGCAAAATATTTATTTTCTATTCTTTCGTTTTTGTTAAATATGTATGTAAGTTAATTGACGTATTCAAGAAGTGCTTACACATATTTATGGAAATGATAACTTTTTATTTTGATTTTGATCCAATAAATTGAAAGAATTTGAAACAGATAGGTAAGGTACGTAACTTGGGACTTATCACTTAATATTCGATATCAGACAAGTTATGGAGCCGCAGTGCAGTCTTTTTTTGTTGTTAACCTGATCTTTGTTTCTACTGAAGGTCTGATTAGTCGCTCCTGTTCTCGTTCGTTTATTTATTGCTAGTTTACTGATTTAAAAATTGACACGATGTTTTCAATGCTTACTACTTACTATTATAATAACGATTGTGAGTTTGCCTGTTTTTTACGCTTTCATACCCTAACTACTAAACCAGTCAACATGAAATTTTGCATACACGTTGTCAGGGGTACAGAATACCTTTCATTCAGAAAAAAAGATAGAAATTAATTGACAAAATCGTTTAATTTATATATTAAGGCAAGCGAAGCCGCAGACAAACACTAGTAAAGAATAAAACAAGAGCATTGGTTTTTTGATTACTTGGCTATTTTTATTTACAGGCTCTGGTAGCCGTTCAGGCATATCCGCAACGTAAGTTAATTTTGTTATTAATTTAAACAACACTTTGTAGATTATTATTACATTTACCTCACCGTATATTTTGCTATAGGTAGTATCTAATATATTTCTTTATAATTTTTTTTACTCTAGCATGCTCGGGCGCTGTCAAAACTCCTTCTCACGGTGGTTCTAAACCAAGTTGTAACCACGGACATAGTCAAGGTGGCTACACTGGAGCAGGAGGGCATTCGGGCGGTCAGGTGGTGACTAATGATAAAGCTGGATGTAAACATGGTGGCGGCCAAGGTAAATTTGAAACAAGCTCCGGTTTTAACTCAGAGAACCATGAACAAGATGGTAACGCCAGAAGACAGTCGCATATTCAAGGTACCAAACAAGAAGGATGTCATCACAGTGGCAAAAAAAGCACTATATCTAAAGGAAGCTCCGGTTTTCACTCAGAGGACCATGAAGAAGATGGTAACGCCGGAAGACAGTCGCATATTCAAGGTACCAAACAAGAAGGAGGTCATCGCAGTGGCAAAAGTAGTACTATATCTAAAGTAAGCTCCGGTTTTCACTCAGAGGACCATGAAGAAGATGGTAACGCCGGAAGACAGTCGCATATTCAAGGTACCAAACAAGAAGGATGTCATCACAGTGGCAAAAAAAGCACTATATCTAAAGGAAGCTCCGGTTTTCACTCAGAGGACCATGAAGAAGATGGTAACGCCGGAAGACAGTCGCATATTCAAGGTACCAAACAAGAAGGAGGTCATCGCAGTGGCAAAAAAAGCACTATATCTAAAGGAAGCTCCGGTTTTCACTCAGAGGACCATGAAGAAGATGGTAACGCCGGAAGACAGTCGCATATTCAAGGTACCAAACAAGAAGGAGGTCATCGCAGTGGCAAAAATGGTACTATATCTAAAGTAAGCTCCGGTTGTCACTTAGACCGCCATGGAAGAGATGTTAAGGCCAAAAGCCAGGTGCATGGTCAAGTTACCAAACAAGAAGGAGGTCATCGCAGTGGCAAAAGTAGTACTATATCTAAAGTAAGCTCTGGTTGTCACTTAGACCGCCATGGAAGAGATGTTAAGGCCAAAAGCCAGGTGCATGGTCAAGTTACCAAACAAGAAGGAGGTCATCGCAGTGGCAAAAGTAGTACTATATCTAAAGTAAGCTCTGGTTGTCACTTAGACCGCCATGGAAGAGATGTTAAGGCCAAAAGCCAGGTGCATGGTCAAGTTACCAAACAAGAAGGAGGTCATCGCAGTGGCAAAAGTAGTACTATATCTAAAGTAAGCTCTGGTTGTCACTTAGACCGCCATGGAAGAGATGTTAAGGCCAAAAGCCAGGTGCATGGTCAAGTTACCAAACAAGAAGGAGGTCATCGCAGTGGCAAAAGTAGTACTATATCTAAAGTAAGCTCCGGTTGTCACTTAGACCGCCATGGAAGAGATGTAAAGGCCGGAGGCCACTCGCATGCTCACCATGTTACACAAGAAAGTAAGAAAGGATGTCAACATGGGCGAGGAAGTCGTACTGATCCTACAACCAGCTCTGGTTCTAAACCAGTAGTTCTAGGCAATGGTAAAGCTAAAGCGAGAGGCCGCTCAAACAGTGGTGTTGTACACCACGACAAATATAGCCGTCTTGGAAGATATTATGGAAAGCGAGAATCTGAAGTCGGTAGTCCTGATGTCTTAGATGATGATCATGAATCTGGTGAAAGTTACACTCCCGGCGGTTCAATTAAACCACACAGGCGAGGTAGATCTCGATGCTGGAGACATAAGAAAGACATTCGTGGATGTCGATGCCGCCGTCATCATACTGGTCATGGTAATCATTTCGGCCACTATAGATGTCCTTATACGGGCTACCATGCTGGCCCAGTCCGACATCCAGATGAAACTACAATTGACTCTGATGATAATATTGATGACACCACAACGTCTGATCATGACGAATATGACGAGGACGGTGATAAACAGGAATCTGATGAAGAAAATACTGTTAACAACGGAGAATCTACTAGTGCTGCAGATTCTGAATCCAACTCTGATGTAAGCAATACCGATGATGAAAACGAAACAAATGCTAATGACTACTTAGCGTCTAAGTCCAGCATACATATAACTGATAATAACGGGAAAACTAGTACTGATACAAACTTGGCATCCAGCTCTGTTGTAGCCGTCAGTGATGATGAGAATGTAACAAATATTGTAACCAGGTCAGATGCTGCATCCAGCACGTACACAACTGATAATAACAAAAAAACTACTACCGGAAAATCTTCAGAAACCGAATCCGATAAAAGCGTCACTAGTGACAAGATGTATAAAAGTACAAAATCCAGCGGAAGTGATTCATCTGGTATAACTGACAACAAATTATGCAATCTTTCAAATACAAACACTGGTGATCACGGTGGCAGCACGGTGTCAGCTGTTAACAACGGAGAATCTACTAGTGTTGCAGATTCTGAATCCAACTCTGATGTAAGCAATACCGATGATGAAAACGAAACAAATGCTAATGACTACTTAGCGTCTAAGTCCAGCATACATATAACTGATAATAACGGGAAAACTAGTACTGATACAAACTTGGCATCCAGCTCTGTTGTAGCCGTCAGTGATGATGAGAATGTAACAAATATTGTAACCAGGTCAGATGCTGCATCCAGCACGTACACAACTGATAATAACAAAAAAACTACTACCGGAAAATCTTCAGAAACCGAATCCGATAAAAGCGTCACTAGTGACAAGATGTATAAAAGTACAAAATCCAGCGGAAGTGATTCATCTGGTATAACTGACAAAAAATTATGCAATCTTTCAAATACAAACACTGGTGATCACGGTGGCAGCACTGTGTCAGCTGTTAACAACGGAGAATCTACTAGTGCTGCAGATTCTGAATCCAACTCTGATGTAAGCAATACCGATGATGAAAACGAAACAAATGCTAATGCCTACGCATATGCTGCATCCAGCATACATATAACTGATAATAACGGGAAAACTAGTACTGATACAAACTTGGCATCCAGCTCTGTTGTAGCCGTCAGTGATGATGAGAATGTAACAAATATTGTAACCAGGTCAGATGCTGCATCCAGCACGTACACAACTGATAATAACAAAAAAACTACTACCGGAAAATCTTCAGAAACCGAATCCGATAAAAGCGTCACTAGTGACAAGATGTATAAAAGTACAAAATCCAGCGGAAGTGATTCATCTGGTATAACTGACAACAAATTATGCAATCTTTCAAATACAAACACTGGTGATCACGGTGGCAGCACGGTGTCAGCTGTTAACAACGGAGAATCTACTAGTGTTGCAGATTCTGAATCCAACTCTGATGTAAGCAATACCGATGATGAAAACGAAACAAATGCTAATGACTACTTAGCGTCTAAGTCCAGCATACATATAACTGATAATAACGGGAAAACTAGTACTGATACAAACTTGGCATCCAGCTCTGTTGTAGCCGTCAGTGATGATGAGAATGTAACAAATATTGTAACCAGGTCAGATGCTGCATCCAGCACGTACACAACTGATAATAACAAAAAAACTACTACCGGAAAATCTTCAGAAACCGAATCCGATAAAAGCGTCACTAGTGACAAGATGTATAAAAGTACAAAATCCAGCGGAAGTGATTCATCTGGTATAACTGACAAAAAATTATGCAATCTTTCAAATACAAACACTGGTGATCACGGTGGCAGCACTGTTTCTTATAACTCAAGTAAAAAGACGAGCAGAAGCTTCCAAATTAGCAGCGAAGCCAATTCATCTAGTAGTATCACCTCCAAGAAACGGACTGGCTCAGGATCAGATGAAGTTTATGAGAGCAACCATTCTGTAAATCAGCAAAGTAATAAATTCCAATACGACAGCTCTGAAAGTATCACTTCAGGAAAAAAAAGGAAAGACGGAGTCAGTAGTACTAAACAGATTAAGGGGACAAGCGTGAGCCAGCAAGCTTCTAGTCATTTAGAACAATATAAAATATCTTCTGACGAACAAACGTCAGAATGCTCAAAGATCAGCCAGGCGCAATCTGTCAATTTTGCGGCCACCGAATATGAGGAGAAGGAGGTTACCAGTGATGGTAGTGAAAGCGAAAATTCCGATCCCAAGATACTGTCGTAGGGCCAATCATCGCACACACACTAGCACACACACTCACTCACACACACAGACACACACACACATATGCGGGGCGGGTCGGATGCTAGTTCCTGATACTCTTACGGGTTATTAAGAGGGTCAAAATTTCGTAATTTTTTGGGTAGGATGCACCATTTCTGAGATATTGTTAATATTCTAAAATAGTTAAAAAATGGAAAGCGTGGAAGCGTGACGATGACGATACGTGATATGATTTTTGTTCACCCAAGAAGTGCTCAACGCGCCTATAAAAGATTTCTCTTCAAAAAAAGCCTTTTCCTTTCCAACTATCTTAGAACTAATCATTAGGACTGACTAAATAATGTGTGTGACTGATAAGCTTATTGTGATCCAGTTACAAGTATCTGCGACGAATACAAGGTAATGCATTCTGTTGTTTTGAGTATTTATTAGTTAGCAAACCAGTTAGCTTTTGTAGGTAGTCATAATAACTTTAAATTAACAATGACGGACAAGTCCAGGCAGGCGATCGCTTATAAATGTCATTTCATCTTAGTTATTAAAAGTATTTGTGTCTGATTTATCTGTGTCATTACGAATCTTTCTTTACGCGGTTTAAGTGGTTGATGGTTGACTATCAAAATTTGTCAAACTACTTTAACACCGGCATAGCCAGCAACAAAAATAAAATTATGGCATGATAGATAGGAATGTTTTTGTATCAATCGTTTCATAATTGATATTATGTAAACATAGTAAAGATCCTTCGACCTTCAACGAGGATATTGATAATGCCGACAATAATAATATTTAAACACCGCGACTTGAATGTCGTCGGATATGGCACCTACATATTTAGTTTAACAAGAGTGTATAATAGTTTTGCTAACTTGTTAATATTCAAAGTATTATGGCAACTAAAACTAAAACTTATCAGCAACAACAATATTAAAGTGTCGTAGGAGCGATAACAGTTGGCTTATTATGTAACTAGCTTCGCAGATTATTTTCACGAGTCACTGACACATCCTCAAAATATTTTCCTACCCTCATGCATAAGCATATCATGACATGCCTTGATCACATAGTTCTTGAAGCCTAGCCAATAGAAGCGTTTGAAGTTGATGACTAATATGAGGTCCATTAGAATAAGGCCTGAGTGCCCAAAGACCAGTCAAAGGGTAGAAGAGTTAGACAAAATAGGTTCTGGCTTGTAATATCAGCCCTGTATTAAACTGTTCCACTGCTGGGCACGGGCCTCCTCTTAACTTGAGAAGGGTTACGCCATAGTCCACCATACTAGCCCAGTGCGGGTTGGGAGACTTCACATATCTTCGAGAACCTGCAGACATGCGGGTTTCCTCACGATGTTTTCCTTCACCGTTAAGGCAAGCGATAATAATTAACGATTTAATACGCACATAACTTCGGAAAGTCAGAGATGCGCGCCTTAGGATTGAACTCGAGACCTGCGTGGCAGTCCAACGGTCAACCACTAGACTCGCTGCTTGGTTCTGGCTTAGGCCTAGGAAAATCTCATTTGTAAGTTATTGTTGTAATGAGTTGCCATAGTACAGATTGCATTTACCTAACGATTAACTGACACCGAAATACTGTTATTTTATATTGTTTTGGCAATTTAAATTTTAGTTTTTAGGCAATTTGTGTTACCACATCTTTTTTTGTAAAATTGTTATTTTGGTACTATTATTGTGAAAAATATACGAACGAACATCCTATTTTGATTTTTATTGTTTGGTATGTTATACCCCACTTTCTGTTGATTCCGAAATACGAAAGGATTCACAGGACATTTTGGTTTAGTAACTTCAAAATACTTATAGATTGTGCGCACAAGACCGGTCTGTGTGGAAAACCTTGGGGGAGCCCTATGTCCAGCAGTGGACGTATTTTGGCTGACATGATGTTGATGAGGATGATGTGCGCACAAGTCGGAAAGCTTAAACATTTTATTTTGTTTTATTAGACGAGCTTACAGCTACATACAAGCAGTTATATATGTCAGAACGGCAATACTGTTGGTTGGGACACTGGCGCCATCTAGTGACACAGAAAGGCATTAAGATGGAACGCCAGCGCAATCTAGCGGCGCTAGATGGAGTCTATGAGGCGGCGCGAGGGGCGAACAGAGCTCAGTCTTCGTGTTACCGTCGACCAGTGCACACCTCGTAGGAACTGTCTCGCGTTTCATAGTGATAATAACTGCTCTTAGTGTGAAGTAGTTGTTAGTTGAATTCGAACACAAGTTATCTGACTACCTACATGTTTTCTATTGATTGAAACCAACATTTCCCACTGCACGCCCACGTGCTTTGATCCTATAAAATGGCTGGGACGGGATATACGTTACCACTCCGACATATAAATAGATACAATGAATAAATGCCAAAAACAAGCTTCCACAATTAGTTCACAGCTTGATTATACGACAGCTTAAGCACATTCAGTTATAAAAGAAAATAAAAACAAAAAATTGTACTTCACAAATGGATTTACAGGATAAGAGCCAGTAGTAGTATCGAATATTATACATGTCATTGGAAACGCAAACTCTCATAAGTGATGTTCGTGTATTCGGTATTGTCAACCTTTTTCTATTGCTATAGTTGTGGTGGGCAATCCAAGGGTGCGTGGCGGGCTCCTCTCTTCCCAATCATTTTATTACAATGGATTTCCGCCAATTAAAGCCCAATTCGATTCAATATGTACCTAAGATATTTAATGACGTCTACATTTGTTGATTGAAATTTGTCAAAAAGAAAAGGATTTTATTAGTAATCTAGCTTTTCCCTACAGCTACGCTGGGTTAGTCCCATTCGCCACCCCCAGCATTGCTCCCTCCGGTGGCGAATGGGATATTTGTTTTGGGTTAATTGGATGGGACATTTTCCAAAAAAAAATATCCTATACGCCACTGGAGGCGTCACCCCCGGTGGCGAATGGGATATTTTTTTATTCTTTATATTAAAAATAACCCTTTCGCCACCAGAGGAAGGAATGCTGGGGGCGGCGACTGGGATTAAACTCATCCCAGTTGCCACCCCCGGTGGCGAATGGGACTAACCTGCTACGCTCGCGGTTATGTAGATTTTGTCAATCATTTTCTATCCCTCGGAAACAGTAGGTACTTTTCTAGATCAAAGGTACTCTATATCCATTTCTGTACCCCTGACAATGCGTATGCGAAATTTCATGATGATTTGTTTAGTAGTTAAGGCGTGAAATCATAACAAGCAAACGAACAAACTCATATTTGCATTTATAATATTAGCTAGGACGACTGCGTGATCAAAACAACAAACATATAACAACACATCATTGATATTCCCAATTCTCTCTTTGCCTTATCCCATTTCAATTGGGGTCGGCTCTCCTCGTCATTCTTCGCCAGATGATTCGATTGTTGATGACTTGCCATACCGCAAAATTCCTGGTCCCGAGTGTTATTTGTGGATCAAGGATGATTGATGGACACAAACATCTGTACTGCATGAGATATGAAACCACAACAACAAGCGTGACGGCAGCAACGGGGTAACTGCACGGTACGCCATCCGTGCAATTGTAAACATTCTACCTTCCTAATCCTAACTAATATTATAAAAACGAAAATGAGTTTGTTTGTTTGTTACCTTTTCACGCCTAAACCACTGAACCGATCATCCTGAAGTTTTGCATATACGTTGTCAGGTGTACAGAAACGAACATAGGCTACCATTCATCCCGGAAAAAATTACTGTTCCCGAGGAAAACAACAAAAACGTTCTTATGATAACAGATGGCGCCACGTTTCTTTCGAATCATGATTGAATTATATTGTTATAGGTACAATCAGAATACAACCCGAATTGATTGTCAAATTCTATATTAACGCGAGCGAAGCCGCGGGCAAAAGCTAGTATTATTATTATAAATGCGAATGTGAGTTTGTTACGCTTTCACGCCGTATGCGGCGGCCACATTCAACTTTGCGTCCAAGTTTGCTCTAATTTGGAATGGCCAATATTGAATCAAACTAATGCACCACACATTGGCTTCAATAATAATAATAATAATATTCTACCACATACACACAACACCATCTAGGCCAAACTAAGCAGAGCTTGTACTATGGGTACTAGACAATGGATAAACATACATATTATATACTTTTTTGACGTGACAACGTCTAATAAATCGATGAACGCCGGCTGCACGCACGAAAAAGGATGAGTCATTGTCCCGTTATGCTGATTGTAACGTTACGATCGGAGCGAGAGCGCTACAAGCGAGCGAAAGGCACGTTATGACGTTGTCACGTTAAACTATCGTCCGTAAACCGACTTTACAGACAACCAATTTTTTAAGGATTTTAATTAATTTATACCTCAGGCATTGCAAGCGATTGTTAGTTACTATACAGTTAGTATATCTATACCTAACTACTAATATTTTAAAGAGGAAAGTTTTGATAGTGTGTATGTTTGTTTGTAAGGATTTAACTCAAATACTAATTAAACGATTTTAAAAATTCTTTCACCATAGGAAGCTGTAGGTACTATCACCGAGTAACATAAGCTATATTTTGTTTAAAATAACGCGAGTGAAACCGCGGGCAAAAGCTAGTTGTATAATAAAAGGTCGCGGTTACAGCTTGTATATTATCACAAACCTAACGTGTCCGTTAGGTAGGTATGTGATTAATTAACTAAGATGTATTTCACGAAGCCCAAACATTTATCTAGTTGATGAGAAAAGTAAGATTTCTAAATATGATTCTATATTCGACCTCGGCCTCGGATTCAGCGTCAGTATCTATTCGGCACAAGCGGACAATTTCGGCTTCGGCCTAAAACTGTCAGTCAATCACTAGTTCATTACACCAAAATAATTTGAAGTCGTGTCTAATAGATATGTTACTTTAAGCAATACTGGTGAGGTCAAGGTTTATAATAATGTCCTCCAGACCGAATGTCAGTCACGTCGGCCAATCTTAACGGAGACTGGCCATCGCAGAGATATGATAGTGCGCGCGTGTGTGCGTAACAAGTGCACTCTCTGTTCTTGAACTCTCATAGTGCGATGTGACGTCACCGATACGACCGGAGAGAGATAGGCGCAATGGCTTAACGTGCTCTCTGGGGCACGGAGGTGTCTTACACAGCCAACTTACTTACTCCGGCTGCTGTTAAGATCTCTCAGCAGAATTAAAGTCAGTACCTACTGGTTCCAAACGAGCGAACCCGCGGACAAAAGCTAGTAAATATATAAATAAGGCATTAAATATATAAATAAGCACAATAGGAATGAAGACAAAGTTACATTCGATATAAAGCTAAAACAGCTTGCTCGGTGGCGTAGGCTGTGCATGAGGTCTCAGGTTCGATTCCCGAGCCAAGTATAGTTATTGGGATTTTTAGGTCTACAGTAGGTAATAAGTTTACTACCTAATGCGGGACCTAAAATACCTGATAATAGGTATCCTTTTTACCTGTCTTTCCAGTGAGATATTTTAATCTATACAAATAAATAAAATTGCAGTGTCTGATTGTAATGTCAAAATATTAAATTCATATGAAAGTATACGTATATTATACCTACGCTTCTTATAACAAAGAATCAAACAATTTTTTTTTGTAAATTCATACGTATTATACATAGAAACACCCAGACCAAGACAAACATCCATGTTCATGCACACAAATGTTTGACTTGTGCTGGAATCGAACCTCTTGTTGTTCAGTTGACGCAGAGCAACTTATTTGCACTAGCGGCTTACGCATATAGTTTAGGTAAATATGCTTATTATTTGCGTCGTACAAGAAAACAACGAAAGAAAAGGCGGTGGTGGATGATTAATATGACCAATGTGTGGCGCGCGCGCGACATTCTGTCCAAGATGCTCGCGCGCACTCCTTCCATTCCCCTCGCCTTTGAACTTATTGAAAACCCGACTCTTTGCGCGTCAGTGTTGGACACAGGACGGTGATTGGACGCAATGTTCACATTGTGTCAAAGAATGATCCACACATTGGAGTATTGGCCGCAATAAGCTACATTGGTGCAAATATAACCAATGTGTGGCCGCGGCAATAACTAAACAACCGATAACCATGGAATTTTGCAAACACGTTGACAGGGATACAGAAAAGGACCTGGGAGCCTTCAACCAGAAAAAGTACTATTACTAATCTAACGTATATTTAAGTGAGCGACGCCGCGGGCATATGTAGGTAGTCCAGTCATAAAATAATTTTTAAAATCGGTCGTCTAGTTTAATATAAAATCTTACCCAATGGCGTAACTAGGCGTGGGCGAAGTGGGCCCTCGCCCACGGCCTCGCACTTAAAGTAGCCTCGCGAGGCCTCTTTAAATGCGATGCCACCAGACTTAAAATAAAATCCTTACTAGAGGACTTCTGTCAAGCAAAAAGCCGAAGAACATTACTTTTGTAAAAAATTTAATCACAAGTTACAAAATAAAACATTTTTTCAAATCTATATGCTTTTCAATATTGTCCCATCGCGCATTTATATTTATTCACTATCATAAGTAGGTATGTCGTGTCAAAGCATGTTTAGTAAGATAGATTTATTGGGTAGATCTTGGGAACGAAAGAAAAGGGGCCTCGCTGATGCGACTTTGCCCACGTCTATATTAGTCCACGCTACGCCACTGATCTTACCTTTAAAACGAAGCTCGACCCACCGAAACCATGTACCTAAGTATTCAAACTTACACTCAAAACTAATATGTACCTAACTAGTTCATCACTTATTATAAGTATTTACTTTATTGCTTTATTTAATTCAACATACAGTAAAAATTAACAAACAAAAAAACTAAATAAGTAAACAAAAAGTGTTGATTTTATTCACTTAACTGTGACCGCCTGTTTTGGCACATTTCGCTCGGCGCAGTCTTAGGGTCAATTCAGATCAGGCGGAAAATTGCTCGAGCATCTGTTAAGTGGTTATTCAATATCAACATTATTCCATTTAGATATACCTAAAAATAGTATGCAAAATTAAAATCTTATCCAATAAACAGTTGCATACTATTTTAAGCGTTATCTAAATGGAATAAGGTTGATATTTATCCTTAACGACTATTTTAACCTCGGGAGTTTGACAGTTCGTCTCAGACAAGACAACATCTATAAGGTCAATTAGTGAGGTAATCTATATCTATACAAATAAATAAAATTGAAGTGTCTGTTTGTAATGTCAAAATAACAGCTTTTTATATAATGCATATGAAAGTATATAAGGTACCTACACGAAAACATCTATTTTTAAAATTTTTGTCTGTCTGTCTGTTTGTTCCGGCTAATCTCCGAAACGGCTGAACCGATTTTGACGGGACTTTCACTGGCAGATAGCTGATGTTATAACGAGGCTACTTCAATTTTAGAAAAAAAATAGGGTTCCGCGGAGACAAAGACTTTTTAGTTAAAATCTACGCGGACGAAGTCGCAGGTAACAGCTAGTAATAAATAAAACAAAAATACAATTGTAAACTCGTTTACTATAATATGTATACAATTTCAAAATACTTGCCATCAATAGCTCCTAACTACGTTTTTTTATTCTAGTGTCGATAACTGCACAACGATAATGCACTCGATCTGTTCTAACTGATTCTGTTCAAAACTGTAACTTCAGTAATGCTATTGAAAATATCCGTACACAAAATTACTGCAACACTTAAAATAGAAGACTGCACCGATGGTGTAGTGGTTTAGCGGTCGCCTCGGTAATACCATTGCGCCAAAGTTCGGATCCCACACGGGACAAAACTTTGTGTGATCCACAAATGGTTGTGATGGTGTGGAACGGGGTGTTCTTTGTGTCCGTTGTTTGTGAAGTCCCCCGCGACACAGGAACTATTCCTAGAGAGGATGTTGTACTACTATAAATTAAAAAAAAGAATCATTAAAATCGGTTCACCCAGTCGAAAGTAACGAGGTAACAAACATAAAAAAAAATAAAAAATTCCGGACGAATTGAATACCTCCTCCTTTTTTGAAATCGGTAAAAAATAAATAACGAGATCTGTTTTACACAGGAAAACATATTTTAACAATTTATCTATACATCTATACAAATAAATAAAATTGAAGTGGACACGGGCCTCTCCTCAGTGTGAAAACATAGTATTTTTTTTTAAATACTCTTGCATTGTCGCGATGTACTTTACCTACAAACATTCAAACAACGGACACAAATACCCACACTCGGGAGAACCGTTTGTGAATCACACAATTGGACGTACTTTCTGAGAAACGTTCCAGCCCACACTCGGGTCAAAATCGAGTTATTATTAGCAAATTAGTCACGGGGTTACTATCTACTAGCTGGAACAATGTAGTAGCTCTACTATCACTCTAAATATGAAATCATGACTTAGTAGCCCAACCCACATGTATGAAGAAGCACTACGGGATTGAACTTCAATCACGATTATCTCAAAATGTTAACTTTGTGGATTGGCACTTTTTTGAGAAAGTACGTCTAATTTTTCTTCCGTAAGGTACAAACCAACACTCGGCACAGAAGCGAGGCGACCACTTAAATTTCTTCGCCATCAGTCACAGAATCACTTACAACAGAACGACACATGAAGCGTCAGTCTGGCAACAAGACAATATGAAGCAACATGTTGCTAACGCCCGAGCAACATTCTGGATAGTCACACAACATGTTGCCCCCACGGAACAGAGAGCGCGAAGGAATAAGTGCTTGAATTCACCGCTAGAGGCGCTAGTGGATAGTAAGGTCTAGACGTCATACTCTATATTCACTTCAACAATAACCATAGCAACCGACAATGATCGCCGACAAATGCAGCTTTAGACAGCAGCTGTGATAGGATTGACAGGATCTTACTCACTGACAGATAGCAAGCTTAATCTCGTATTCTTCTGGTGAGTTGGAACACCAGATTCAATAAGTAGACGTGGTGTGATACGAATAACGAATATTTTAAGGCCTCGTCCTGGACGCCAGCGGGCGGCGCGGGCGGGGTGCACGGTTTGCGCGGTGTACGTGGTCCGTTCACAACGCCAGCGGCCAGATCACTCGGTTTTATTTCCTCTCACAACATTTTAATTATTTGTCTATTTTTATGGTCATAGTGTTTACTATTCCATAATGGTGGCCTATCTAAAACCTCTGAAATGATTTGCTCAATCATCGACATTCTAAATAAAATAAGCAGAACGTCACAACTCGTATTCCAACGCGCGGTGGCCGCTCAACTACAGCTCGACGCTCGTGCTCCACCGCCCGCACCGCTGTCGTCGAGAACAGCTTCACACAAATCTATGAACTTTGATCAAGACGCGCGCGCCGTCGCCCGCGCCGCCCGCACCGCCCGCCGGCGTCCAGGACGAGGCCTTAAGAATAGGGTAGATGTAAATGTTTGATTTTGTACATTACTTTACACACAAGAGCAAATATCAATCAAGAGAAACCTTTTTGTGCTAACAGTATCTAAATTGGATGCAAGATTAGGGGGTAATTAATATTTTAAATTTCGATGTAAGTAAAGTGGGGCTGTAATATGAACATCTCGCTATCTCCCTCGGACAGCTGCTTTTAAATAGCGATTACGTCAGTTTGTATCGTGCATCTTTCATCTGTCATTTGACAATTACCACTACATCCAGATTTGAAAAGTTTGTATCTTATTTATTTTTGAATAGATTACAAATAATCTTTGTATTGTAGAGTTTGGATAATGTGACTATATAACTTAAATCCTTACTAATATTATAAATTCGAAAGTAACTCTGTCTGTCTGTTACCTTTTCACGGCTAAACCACTCAACTGATTTAGATGAAATTTGGTAAAGATATAGTTTAAAACCTGGGGAAGGACATAGGCTACTTTTTATTGATGTAGGTACCACGCGGGCGGAGCCGCACGCAAAAGCTAATAAAAGATCATTTGAAGTCAACAAAACAATTACCAGACAGACTGCATATTTTCCTATATGACTACTCCACTGCCCGGTTCCTACATCGAGAAACAAGTCGTTTTAGTTACGAACAGTTGATTTTAACACATATTCTTTGAAAAATATGTCAAATTTAACTGCATGTAGCTGCAATGAACCATTTCTTGATTATAAAAGCCGGGTCTAGGTCATACTCAAGCTTAAAATACCTTTTTCTTCATCACTCTTAATCCCGTGGTCACCAAAACGACTGCATAAACTATCTTTAACTTAAATATAAAATGGCGATCACTGTTACAATATACACACGCGCTTACAACTATCAATAACATACACTTTATATAGGCATAACTAGTTCTGCCTAGGATCTAGTGGTCACTGCTTATAAGTAATCTTCGCTATTATATAATATATAATACAGACACAAGCATACGATCCGAGGCGTAGAGAATGGAACACTGCGCAAGAGTCTAGAAATGACAGTAATAATAATATTTGTGGCGTAAGGCGGCGCTGAGCGCAGATTGACGTCAGATTTTTAATTGTTTTTAATTATATCTTTCTTTTGGAGTTATACCTGTGTCGCGGGGGACTTTACAAACATTCAAACAACGGACACAATGAACACACAGACACGCAACAAATTTTTTTTTTTTTTTTTTTTATTTTGCTCGTCAAAATGACCACACTCCACCTGATGGTAAGCAGTCGTGTGGTCTAAGAGCAGTGGCCTCCACACCGCCCCCACAGTAGCCGAGGCGATGTTGAGGTCTCTACTTTGACGGCCTGAGAAGATGCTTTTGAATCACACAAAAAATATGTTTGTCTTCTCTGTGTCCGTTGTTTGAACGTTTGTAAAACTCGCCCGCGACACAAGCATTATTCCTATAGCGGTAGATGTATTTTTGTAGAAATAAAAGAAAAATATCGAGCCTTTCCCGCCATTTTAGCGCAACCGACAAAGACCAAATTTTACAGAAGGTTTTTTTTTAAATATTTTTATACAGAAATGTGCTAATAAAGTAAAATTTGATGTACATTAATGATTATGAATGTCTAAAAATCATTAATGTACATCAAATTTTACTTTATTAGCACATTTCTGTATAAAAATGTTAAAAAAACCTTCTCCTGTAAAATTTGGTCTTTGTCGGTTGCGCTAAAATGGCGGGAAAGGCTCGAAATTATCATATCTTAAAATAGCATATGACAAGCGGTGCGTTTAGAGTTCCATGCTCTACGCTAAAAACTCCAGCAACGACAGCAGTAAGTATACTTAGTAAATACAGTAATACCCCGATATTACGCGAACTACTTAGTGATAAAATAATTGCTGTCCACGCATTGCTATTTAAGAGTTAGTCGTGGAGACCTATCACTGGCTCTCTGTTGCATATTTTTTTCACTACTATGCATCGATCAAATATACCATAGATGCACGATCGTCGCTCGAAAAACGGCCCCAACAAAACTGTGCATAAATCAGTCGTATGCGCTATATTATGCACCTGTCCCACTCACTCTTGCGTGCGCTGCCCGTAAGCGAGAGCGAATCGACACCACTACTACGGTGGAGACCGTACCATATACTTAGTACGCTTGCGTATCGCGAGTAACACACTTAGGACGCTTTACATTGACGCGTTTTAACTAAACTATTACAAAATGTTTCTCAGTGGGCGTTCAATGGTTATTCCGGTTTATTTCCTGGATTGCATAATAAATGCAGACACTTATAAGTAAGTAGTACTGGTCAGTGCCACATATTGACGCGGTTTTTGTATGAGAATGTGCATCTATGGTATATTTGATCGAAGCTACTATGTATTTCAAAGCTGTTGGTCTTCCTAATACATCTATACAAATAAATAAAATTGAAGTGTCTGTTTGTAATGTCAAAATAACAGCTTTTTATATAATGCATATGAAAGTATATAAGGTACCTATACGAAAACATCCATTTTTAAAATTTTTGTCTGTCTGTCTGTCTGTCGTGTTTGCTCCGGCTAATCTCCGAAACGGCTGAACCGATTTTGACGGGACTTTCACTGACAGATAGCTGATGTTATAAGGAGTAACATAGGCTTTCAAAAAATCAGCTGTTCCATACAAAATTGGACTTTGACCTCGGCAAAATGTATGGAACAGCTGATGTTTCTTTTGCGTTTTCGGGTATGTCCCAGAACTAAAGTTGTTTACAATAACAAGTACAATCACTCCCTGAGAGGTTTTGCACTTTACTAAGAATAACCTTGTATAAGAGTTAGAATGAATGGAACAGTCGCAAGAGGAAAACCTAGACGAACGTTTCTCGATCAGATCGGAGGCGTTCTGGACAAAGGCCAGGTTAAGAGCTCCTTGAACCGACGGGCGTGTATGAAGAATGTGATGAAAGTGAATGAAGCCAGAGAAGTGTGTCAGGATCGTAGCAAATGGAAATCCGTAGTCTCTGCCTACCCCTCTGGGAAACAGGCGTGAATCTATGTATGTATGTAAGAGTTAGAATAGTAATCATTATGCAAACTGAATGTAAAGGCCTGCGCTCACTAACTATTGTTTAGTAGTCGGTGTTCACGCTGAATTATGCAATTAGACAACAAAGAATAGATGATAGATAGATAGATGTAAAGTCACTTTGTTGGTCACTTAGCATAAGTTAACATGGGTTTGATTGCCGAGTCGGCAAAATGAGCAGCATGGAATCTGAAATGTGGGGGAGTTGATTGATTGACAATAATTATCTCCTGCTCCGTGCTTCGGAGAGCACGTTAAGCCGTCGGTCCCGGCTGCCATGAACATCTATGGCAGTCGTTATTGGGAGAGTGTCGACACAAAAGATCCCACTGGGTCGAAGTGTCGCCGGTCTGCACTGACCGGCCCCCAAATAAGATAAGAAAAGATATGCTTAAATATAATTAGGACAAACAAAAGTATGCCATGCTATGTCTTAAAATTTTGTGCAAATGGATAGGGAATCGTTGGAGTACACCTGGGTCCCACGACGCGGCTGTCCCTAACCAGTGGAGTTCGGTATTGTCAACCTTGTTCTATTGCAATAGTTGTGGTGAGCAATCTAAGGGTGCGTGGCGGGCTCCTCTCTGCCCAATAATTTTATTAAAATGTATTTCCGCCTAAGAAAGTCCTAATTCGATTCAATATAAGAACAAAGTATATAAGTTACAACTAATGATCTTTAAACCTTAACACAATTAATTAGCTACTCTTTTACCTTCTTTTGTTTGTGTGTATGTGTCTGTGTGTATGTGCGGGTGTGTATAACTCTGTGAGTAAAATAACACAAATGATTTGCAAAAGTGACAACTAGTTGACTTTAAAACTTATTACAAATAATTAGCTACTCTGTCCTTGCTGTTCTGTGTGTCCGTGAGTGTGTGTGTCTGTGTGTGTGTGTGTGTGTGTGTGTGTGTGTGTGTGTGTGTGTGTGTGTGTCTGTCTATGCGTGTATATGTGTGTATGTCTGTTGATGTATGTCTATCTGTATGTGTGTTTGTGCGTGTAGGTAAAATATCAACAAAATATTCGCGTCAACGCTTCCCTTTATTTCTGTATCTTATATTTGTTTCGTTTTCCTTCATATTATAGTTTACCTTAAGCTTATGTAGACAGCCTAGCTTTAGTTAAACTACAATATATATATAAATATATCGATGTCTGATAAGTCATAAGTACAGTGCCGGACCTAGTATAAATCCTTGAGGTACACCGCAGTTATTTTCTATTTAAACTACAATGTTTGTGGAAGCATATCCTTTTATCTATTGCTAAAGAAGCTTATACTGAACATCATTCGTTTAAAAATACTGTAGGTGCACATTTCGGCTCATATTGGTACATTATTTCATAATCAATTATGGTCTACTAAATCAAAAGCTCATCTCATATAAAAATATATACAGTTTTACGTTTAAGGACGTTTTCTTGGTTTTTCAGGTGATTTTTGTTTCTCGAGTCTTTCTTTAACACATGCAATGCCGTGTTGGTCACAAATGACCACGAACAATACATAATAATTATTATCTTAAGTTTATGCGGATTTTATCGCTTTGTTTATTGCAAATCTCTATTTCATAATTATATAAAAAATCTAATTAAAATAAACAAGGCGATATAATCTGTATAAAGTAGTTCAATTTCAGCACGAACAATGCTTCATATCATTCAATGAGATAATATATTTTTGGCATTATTGTAAGGTCTTGCTCTCAGCTATACTTGGAATCTCTACATAGTTTTTCCTTTGCTTAACAAATTGAGTAGTTCTCTAACCTGTTAAGTCGCAGCGGCACACCGTCGGCCAGACACAACAGGTTTTTGGCATTCAATGACTTGACAGGTTAATTATTTCTTGATACTTAAAGAGGTAGTGCCGGCTCTAGGTTGTCTAATTGAGCCGTTCTTTGTTTCTTGATACTTAACATGTTTTTGTAGTTCTGGCCCTACGTGGGTTAATTATCTTTTTTGATACTTGAAGATGTTTTAGTAGTGCCGGCCCTATATTAACTAATTAAGCCGTTCTTTAACTAAATAATTAAAGAATGGCTTAATTAGAAATCATGATACTTGAAGATGTTATTGTAGTACTGGCCCTACGTGACCGTTCTTTAATTCGTTATTGATACTTGAAGTTTTAGGAGTTTCACCCGGAAGTTTGCCGTTCTTTAATTAATTCTTGATACTTGAAGAGGTTAGTTAGTTCCATCACTACGTAGGTTACGTAGGTGTATTAGACGTGTCGGTGGCGTAGTGCACGTGTGGTCAGTGCGCGCGGTGCACGCGCAGGTGGCGGAGCGCGCAGCGCGCGGCGGTGCCCTTGGCGATGCGGTAGTTGCGCCCCACGCCCTTGAACGTGCCGCGGCCGAACACCTCTACACACACGCGCACGCGCCTACCATCCGCTAGACGTTCCGGTTTACTGGAATAAAACGGCATAAATAAAAAAAGAACAAACTTATTTGCTTATGTAAAAAAAGTAAAAATAGTATATAACTGCAAAATGATACAGAGGTGGAACATTATAAAAGGAAAACATAAATAATACACATTAATATATGTATTCTGTGGCACAAGCACTATTATAAGATGCTTGTGCCACAGATTACATATATTAATACGTGAAGCAAACACTTTGTACACCTCTTTTTACGAAAACCATTTGACTGCGTGTGTCAAATGCATGGTTGTGTGCGTGAAAGTGTTTTTTATTAATTTAATGTATTTGTAATGCATATTTTATAAAAATATTAGGATTCGCCCCTCCTTCTCCATATAAACTTTAGCTGTGCCAAATTTCATACTTCTCCGTCCGCGCAATTTTCGTAAAAAGGGTACAAAGTTTTTGCTTCTCGTATATATGAATACGTGAAACAAAAACTTTGTAGATTAAAAAGAACTGTACTTTGTATTCGTCATTTGTGTGTCTGTTAGGTTCCCATCGACACAGCCTTTAGATCTACCATGAAAATGTCTATCTGAAACTTTTAGTAAACAGAAAATAACCTGCAATGAAGTTCTTTAAAAATTATGCTACTGTGTGGATTTGAATCAGTTCGTATTACTTTATAAAAGGATTTAGGAAAACTAAGTAATGTATCAAAATTCAGAGCAAATTTCAAAATAAATGTGGTTTAAACTTTCAAGGTACAGACAGTCGCGGTCGGTCCGAAACTTCATCATTGACGTTTATACGACGGTAGGCCTTCTGATCCCTAATACGAGTGTATTAAGGACCAGAAGGCCTACCATGAAACGCACATGCTGTCTTAATAAAACTCACCCAAATTTGGCAGTATCCGGCTCTGCTTCCAGAAGTTCTCTGACCGGAGATTTAGGAGCAGCCGCGCTAAACGCTTCCAACTCTGCTCCCATTAGATTCACGTATGACTTCCACACAGCTCCCAGAGACATACCTGAAAGAAAGAAATGAAGATCAATTTTGGCGTGCCACAAGGTAGTGTTCCAGAACCAAGTAAATGACATACTTTTACGCAGGCGTTTTATATTAGACGCGACGTCACATATCGAGCTCTGTAACTGCTTATAAAAAATACTTACAGAGATATGCCTAAAGGAGACCGACCACCTTGTATGGGACCCTGGCCTGGGCGTGAACAATTTTATATTGTAATAACAATATTAATTTTGAGTAGCCTAAATTAAGTAGATAACATTATTCTTTAAAGCCTAGTATCAAGTTCGTTAAATAATAAAATAAACACATTGTTTAAAATATATTTATATTCATGTGTCACCATCACCTTCATAAGTTATTAAAATATTTTCCAAAAACTGGGCTGCTGAAGTGACATTTTCATATCTTGCCCAGCTTAGGTACCATATTACAGACATTATGTGAGCACAGCAACCAACAGTCCTTCGGCCGACTATGCAGTTGCAGTAATACTGCCTTATTGCTTCTAGGCCGTGTGTATTATTTTGATATAATATAGAAATAAAATATGTCAATTTCATACTACTGGATGGTAACCAATATTTTTTGTTTCTAAAACGATTGTCCACGTGCAAGCCGAATATGGACGGTCTCCTTTAATTTTGGCTTATCACAAAGAAGTGTTCTAGGACCAAGTAACACACTTTTACGCGGCATTGTATTAGGCGCGGCGTTACTAACTGAAATCGGCGACTGCCCGTGTAATTTAGGTAGTACTCAGTAGAGAATTTGGTGTAAGAACCAAACGAGACTTTGCCAGACTTGTGAATCAAATTTGGGATCTCACAATCGAAGATAAACGAAGTCCAAAGCATTACACCATGCTACTTACTCTTAATACAACAATATTATTTACCAGAATCGAGGAATATAGCACCAGCGACGGACTCAAACAAGTCTCCCAAAGCTTTCGGCACTTCCACGTCTTCAGCCTGTTCCATCTCGTCTTCTTGGATCAGGTAGTGCTGAGAACAATAAAAATACATACATAGATTCATGCCTGTTTCACAGAGCGGTAGGCAGAGACTACGGATTTCCATTTGCTACGATCCTGACACACTTCTCTGGCTTCATTCACACACGCTCGTCAGTTTAAATTGCTCTTAACGTAGCCTTTATCCAGAACGCCTCCGATCTGATCGAGGAACGTTCGCCTAGGTCTTCCTCTTGCGAATGTTCCATTCACACTAGCCTTATAAACTTTCTTAGTCAGTCTTTTCTCGTCCATTCTTTCTACATGTCCAAACCAACTTAACATATCCTTTTCTATTCTTGTCACTATATCCGCTTTCATGCCGCATCTCTCTCTAATCACACTATTCCTTATTCTATCTTTCAGAGTCACAACACATATGTTTCTCAGCGCTCTTATTTCTATAGCATTTATTCTGCTCTCATGCTTCTTTTGCCTTACCCAACTTTCACTTCCATACATAAGTGTGGGCACTAATAGTCCTCTATGAACAGCCAAACGTGCGTTTTGTGTACGTGTAGAGCTCCTTTCGCTTTATTGCCAGTAATCGTTATCCTTTCAATATCTCAAATTACCCAAATATACAAACTCTTTCACTTGCTCCACTTTTTCTTTATCAATCATAATATTTTTTTATTGCATTCATCAGTGACAGACGAGCTAACGGCCCACGTGATAGTAAGCGAGAACCGTGGCTCATACACATGGCTGTTTTCTTAGCATTACAGAAGCAATATAAAAAAAAACACAACCAAGTCGCTGCCTTCGGGAAGGAAAAGGGGAATGGAGCAGGATGCGTTTGGGAAGGAAAGGGTGATTGGGCCTCTGGCGCTCTCACTCACCAATTTTACGTCGATTATTTTACGTCGATGTTCTGTGAGAGGGTGGTACTTCCGCGGTCGAACTGGCCCATTCATGCTGTAACCAGCGTGGCTCTACCACACACACATACACAT
This sequence comes from Catocala sponsa, assembly GCA_963564715.1. Classification (NCBI taxonomy): domain Eukaryota; kingdom Metazoa; phylum Arthropoda; class Insecta; order Lepidoptera; family Erebidae; genus Catocala; species Catocala sponsa. Next base: position 5,601,685 of record OY751356.1, on the reverse strand, counting down.
CGTCATGCATCCTCCCTTTCAAATACCATTACTTTCGTCTTGCTTACATTAATTTTCATTCCCTTACTCTCAGAAGCACCATGCATAATAGTTACCATCGTCTGCAACTCTTCCGCTGATGACGCAAGTATTACTTGGTTGTCAGCATAAAGAAGACATTTTACAAGTAACTCATATATTCTTAATCCCCATTCACAATCTTTTAAATCTTTCAAACAATTGTCCATGTATAGGTTAAACAGCCAAGGTGACGCTACACATCCTTGTCTAACACCGTTTTCGATGTTAAACCATTCTGTGTAGGTCCATTCTGTAATTTAATTGTAACAATAAACATTATTTATTTTAAGGATCTCTAATACCTCATTCAATTAAAAGCTAAATACAATATTTAATCAACGTAAAAATTAATAAGATATGTTTATAATAAGATACGTTTAAGATAAGTTTCAAATGGTATAGTAGTTATATGTGAGTGTCAAATGACAGAAAAACGATGCACGATACTAACTACGACGTAACCGCTTTTTAAAAGCAGCTTTTCCAAAGTATATAGCAAGATATCCCGACTACACTTGCACTTTTTCTTATATCCAAGTTTAATATATTAGTTATTCTCATATTTTGCAAACAATGAAGGTTCAGTTTGCACAAAATGTTTTGTTTTGATTGCTGTTTCCTCTTGTGTATAAAATAATGTACAAAATCGAACATAGGCAAGTACCCTATTTGATTGCTCGTAAAAAGCAAGTGCAAGTTCTATAAAGCCAGTTGGGGCGGGATTCTGTCCTGCAAGTCCTCTTGCAACTCGTCTTGAAACTCTCTCCTACTTTTGAGGAACTCTGCTACTGTATGCTTCACTGCATCCGCAGCGGTAGTCAATGCGACTGCCCTGCATGGGTTCTCGGGTCAGAATCTCGGGTAGGGCCTACAAAAATCTATTCTGTTTTTCTGCCAAGGAATTTCAATATATAATAATAATATAATATATAATAATATTCTACCACATACACACAACACCATCTAGCCCAAACTAAGCAGAGCTTGTACTATGGGTACTAGACAATGGATAAACATACATATATACTTTTTTTTTTCGTAAATCCATACATATTATACATAGAAACACCCAGATCAAGACAAACATCCATGTTCATGCACACAAATGTTTGACTTGTGCGGGAATCGAACCCGCGACCTCATGCGTGGCAGTCGGTTACACCAACCACTACGCCATCGACGCCGATCAATATCAGCCCCGAGTTGCAAGTTGCCAGTGTTAAGCGCCCCAGTGCTTGGAAAAACACTTAAAGCCTTTGGTCCTGCGCCTGATCTCTGTCAGGACGTGTCAGATTACCATCACATCGGATCATGAGAGTGCGGGAACAGAGAGTGCACACATGGCCATGTGTAATGTACCAGCATTATTAATAAGCCTCCCAAACGCATCAAGAAAATACCCGTGAAAGAGAAACACATAACAAATTTTTCCACATTTAAACATTCCTTACATTCAACCTCTAATTTGAAAATATCTCCTGCGCAGATGGCCAATCTCCATTAAGATAGGCCATGCAGATAACACAAATCAGACCATGGACGTTCTATAAAGCTAGTAAGAGATCCTACTAGAACCAGTTCATTTTCTAGTCTTACCTCTTCGCTGATAGAGTGTCCATTCTCCTCTTGTATCTTCACGTACTTGGTGAGCACCTCGTTCAGTCCAGGAGACATGTGTCTGAAGTACCTGTTGAATAATAATTTATTAACTGTCTCATTCAAACAATTTTCGAATACATGCCAGTAATCAGTATATTTTAATGTTTCGAATATGTTTAATAAAGCAAGAAAGTAAAAATATCACTTCCTAATCGTTTAAAAAATATATAATAATAATAAATAATTTATTGCCAAGAAAAAATTGTGTGTATACAGTAGACAAAAACCGTCCACACTAGGCTAGGCCTGTCTCGTGGAAGGTTAGAACAAAATTAAAATTGGTACACAGTTCTAAGTACTTATAATCTAGAAACAGTTAATACAGTTACAGTAATAAAAGTAAAATAATAGAAAGTTAAGACAGTTAAATGAGATTGTCATTTTATTATCCTTAAGAATTATCCCGAGTATTGGTAGGACCAATGAAATATAACAAATATGGGAGACTAGTTGTGCCTGCGGTTTCACCCGCGTCATTGGTGTTTGTGGTTACTGCGCCTGTCCCTTATGCCGTAGCGTGATGTTATATAGCCCATGTCTCAGGCTATCCTCAATCCAAATTTCATCTAAATCGGTTCAGCGGATTAAGCGTGAAAAGGTAACAGACAGACAGACAGACAGACAGACAGACAGACAGACAGACAGACAAACAAACAGACAGACAGACAAACAGACAGACCGACAGACAGAGTTACTTTCGCATTTATAATATTAGTAAGGGTGTGATGCGCCACGGCGAGATCTAAAAAGGCCATGATTTCTTTTGAATATCGCAGTAAGAATAAGTCTTAAGTGTAAATGCACATCAAAATATATAATACTAGATTTTGCCCGCAGTTTCGCTCGCATAAATGTAGATTACGTTAACAAGTGCTTGTTCTGGATGAAAGATACCCTATGTCATTTTCTGCATCCCTAACAACGTATATACAAAACTACATGATGATCGGTCGAGTAGTTAAGGCGTGAAAGCGTAACAAACAAACTTACATTTACATCTATACTAATAATATAAAGCTGAAGAGTTTGTTAGTTTGCTTGTTTGAACACGATAATCTTAGGAACTACTGGTTCGATTTGAAAAATCTTTTAGTGTTGGATAGCCTATTTATCGAGGAAGGCTGTAGGCTATATAACATCACGCTACGACCCAGGGGGGCAGTGCAGTAACGATAAACGCGGGTGAAACCGCGGGAACATCTAGTTTATAATATAGTTAGGATTCTAACGATGATTGGTACAGTCAGCGACGTAAGCATCTTAAAGGGATACACCTAGGCGAAACTGGGTATAGAAACTAGTATATAGTCTTACTTATGGAAGCCATGTCTCGCAGCCAAGGTCGCGAATATGGTGTTGTTCACCAGCGCTGATCGAAGATCCGTCAGAGCACCGGGCGAGTGACGCCTGGGGTCCTCATATAAGTGCCGTGTGATCAGGTAATCTGGTAACGTACATAAGTATATGTTAGCATTTATATAATAAATTTCAAGAGCGGTCGAAGGACTTTCAACTCTGGCTTGCCTTGGTCGGCCGGTCAGAGGGGGGCCGCCAGAGATATATGCTCAGTGGTGGAAGTGTCATTTTCAAGGGCATAACTACGGGGAATCTCGCTCCGGGTCTCCGTTTTCACGGGTATAGTGTGCCGAGTCTCGGTGTTCTGTTGTCGGCCTCGATGGCGTAGTGGTTAGTGTAACCGACTGCCACGCCTGAGGTCGCGGGTTCGATTCCCGCACAAGTCAAACATTTGTGTGCATGGACATGGATGTTTGTCTTGGTCTGGGTGTTTCTATGTATAATATCGACGTTGGAAAGGCAAAATGAGTTAACAGCCAATTTGGTCGAATAAGAGTTATATACATCGTTGGAATCGCCTAATTTTGGCGATTCCAACGATTACAAAAAAAAAGTACATATATATGTGTATGTTTATCCATTGTCTAGTACCCATAGTACAAGCTCTGCTTAGTTTGGGCTAGATGGTGTTGTGTGTATGTGGTAGAATATTATTATATATTTGTAAGATTCTGCTGCAACACACAGCTTAGTAGCTAGCACCAAAAAAAAAATGGATTTTAAGAAACCTTACCCATAGCAATTTCTTTGTTGTAATCTGCTTACAGACAATAATTATTGTTCTTGTTAGACAGTTGGTAAAGTGTAATCTTACCTCGCTCCCGGCTGTGGTTCGACCGACGACCTCCAGCCATCGATCCTCCATAAGGTTTGGTCCTCCATTGGGTGGTGGGCTTCGTAGGCCTGCCTACCACCCAACCAGTTCCAGGTTCGATAGGTGGCGTGTGTGATTCCACGTTAGGCTTTCAGGCATGTCTTCGTCCCCCACAAGGGGACAAGTAGGGCATATTTTAGAGTAGTAGAGCCTCGCTGATTTCAGCATGAATGGGTCGGCTCGACCGGGGAAGTATTACCCTCTCACAGAATATCGACGTGAAAGACCAGCATTCCTTCTGTTTCGTTCAGTGAGTGAGAGTACCGGAGGCCCAATCACCCTCTTACCCCTTTCCCGCTCCTTCTCCTTCCCACTTCCTTTCCTAAAGGGTCGGCAACGCGCAAGTGATACCTCTGGTGTAGCAGGCGTCCATAGGCTACGGTGACCACTTACCATCAAGTGGGCCGTAATGCTTGTTTGCCACCTTAGTTGTACACAAAAAAATAGCTTACCGTTTTGTGTAGGGTAGTTTCGCTTACGGGCGAGTCGTTTTACAAGGCAGGTCAAAACCTCGGCAGACGCTGGTTAAGTCAATGAACAACGTGGTAGGTTTAGTCGTTAGAGTAATCTTACCAAGTATAGCATCTCCAAGGAACTCAAGGCGCTGGTAACAGTCGGTGAGACGGTTGCTGTGGTGCGAAGCGTGTGTGAGGGCCTGTAGTAACAGCGAGCGGTCCGCGAACCGGTACTGCAGTGTACGCTCTAGGGCGTCGTAACCTGACCACATACAAGTTATATTAAGACAGGGTCTCGATGGCGTAATGGTTAGTGTAACCAACTATGCCTGAGGTCACGGGTTCGATTCCCTTACAAGTCAAACATTTGTGTGCATGAACATGGATGTTTATTTATTTATTTATTTATTAAGGTTTACTCACAGTACATACATACATGTTACAATAAATATTTTAAAAGTGGTACATATAGTCTCATGCATATGCCTATTATGAGTTAACACAACATTGTCATAATATATACTTCTCATTAAGACATGCTATTTAATTCAGATAAACTTCAATAAAACAGAACTTAAACTAAACTAGAGTTTAAAATAATTATTACAGATAAAAAGAAGACATAAAAAACAGCTTACATTTACAATTATTTCCACAGAAATGTACTTAGGGATTTCAAAACTTTGTTTGTCTTGGTCTGGGTGTTTCTATGTATAATATGTATGTATTTACAATAAAAAAGTATTTATGCATGTCTATGCATTGTCTAGTACCCATAGTACAAACTCTGCTTAGTTTAGATAGATAGTGAACTATTATTTTAAGTTTTAAATTTTGAAACTACGAAAATTGTTAACAAAACTCTGTTTTTTTTTTTATTTTTAGTTTTTCCAACGGGGGTCTATTCTTGACGCCTTTCAAGAATAGCTTTCAAGAAAGGAAAAATAATCTCAAATGTATAGTTTAACAATTATCACACTTGGAATGTTCATGTTCAAGCAGCAAACAAATATTAATTAACTATTGAATAACTAATTGAAAAACATTGATAGAAAAAATCCGGCGGATTATTGTTTCATTTATCTATCTAGTAGGCCCCTGAATTTTTTCGTTTCTTAGATTTTTTATTGATAAAGTGTCCGAAGTAGGCGTGGCTTGCGCAAGCCAGAGTACCCGTTTTCGGCCGTATTTTCATTTTCTGGGAAAATGATAAATATTGGTCCTACAATTCCGGGAGTCAAGACTTTTTTTAGGAAAATTCCTGCACTTTTTGAATCTTTTTTTAGATTTGAAAATCTCAATTAGTTTATGAGATATTTACGAAAAACTAAACCCCTTGTTTATTTTTTAGTTAATTGTTTATAAGTTTCACAATTTTTGCAAGCGAAACTTGATTGTTTTCAAAAATCTTTTACACGCCATTCCGAATTGAATGACACTTAGTTCATATTTTTCCGAGCCTGCTGAAAAATGTTGACCAAAAAAGCACTTGTTGACTAGACTATACATGTTTAGTACTCCGCCCGTGGCTCGTAGCCTTATCACCTAGCAGTATGAAATATACTTTACGACCTATTCTCATACCTACCAAATATACATAAAAAAGTCATAAAAATTGGTCGATTCGTTTCAGAAGAGTACGACCACAAACACCGTGACACGAAATTTTTGAAGTGAAAACTTCTTTAGACGCGTTGAGCACTTCTTGGGTGAACAAAAATCATAGAACTCGCGTCATCGACACGCTTCGTCATCGTCACGCTTCAACGCTTTCCATTTTTGAATTATTTTAGAATATTAACAATATCTCAGAAATGGTGCGTCCTTCGCAAAAAATAACGAAATTTCGACCCCCTTCATAACTCCGAAGAGAGTATCAGGAATCCGAACCGACTCTTTTTGTTTATAAAGAAGTGTTTATGATCAAGGATTAAAGTTTTCACTTCTATCGCCAGTCCCCAAAGACTGCCCCAATTTTTTTATCATATAGATATATCCTCTAGGCCGAATTTCGTTCACGGCGGCTAATCATTACAGCGACTGGCCAACTACGCAGGAGATATTATAGTGCACAAGCGTGTGCGCAAACACAAGTGCACTCTCTGTTCCCTAACCCTCATGGTCTGATGGGAAGTCGGACACGAACTGGAGACAGATCAGGTGCATAACCAACAGCTTTGTGTGCTTGCCGGGGCACGAGGGTGTGTAACACCACAAACTTCATAGCTCCGGGCTGCTATGTCGACTTGTTGACAACAACTCAATAACGTTTTGGTGGCCTACCCCAGAATTCGAACCTGAAACTTCATGCATAACAGTCGCATTCACTACCACTGCGCACAGAGGCAGTTATACAAATAGATACTCACCAGACAACATCTGTTCCAATTCTCCTTCCGGGTCTTCAATGTATCGTAGCAGCGGAGATGGAGGCGCTTTCAGCTCACCGAATATAGGCTGAAAAAAAAACAGGCATGGTTACTATCATCATCATCTCAGAGGAAAGAAATCCATTAAAATATATGAATTATTTTAATAATGTAGAAATTACTGAATTAGATACTTATCAACAGATATAGTAAAATATAACAGTCAAAAATAGTAAATGATCACCAAATTGCACAGCAAAATATATTTAAAGCATCGATCGAATATACCTGGCTGAATCAAAATAATTTTTATAGTATTAAGGAATTTCTTGAGCATAAATTATAGTTCGTAATGTTCACAATTTTTTGTATGCTTTTTAGCCAAACATGTTAGAACTATATTGTAACATAACATCTTTGTATACCATGTTTTAAGCAAATAAATATATTATTATTATTATTATTATTATTATTACCATAGATGCACGATCGTCGCTCGAAAAACGGCCCTAACAAAACTGCATAAATCAGTCGTATGCGCTATATTATGCACCTGTCCCACTCACTCTTGCGTGCGCTGCCCGTAAGCGAGAGCGAATCGACACTACTACGGTGGAGACCGTACCATATACTTAGTACGCTTGCGTATCGCGAGTAACACACTTAGGACGCTTTACATTGACGCGTTTTAACTAAACTATTACAAAATGTTTCTCAGTGGGCGTTCAATGGTTATTCCGGTTTATTTCCTGGATTGCATAATAAATGCAGACACTTATAAGTAAGTAGTACTGGTCAGTGCCACATATTGACGCGGTTTTTGTATGAGAATGTGCATCTATGGTATATTTGATCGAAGATTTAAAGAGATCAATATAATTCGACGGAGCTCCGCTTTGCGGGGCTCCTTTTTTTGGATGGGTTTAAGAAGGAACTTAACATAACCTAACCCTTCCGAGACGGAATGCAGTGATTTGAGGCGTATAGGTGCTCGTCATGATTTATTTTAGTAAGCATATTTTGGTGCACAATTACTATTTTTGGTGGTCATTATATTTAATCCCATTTAAAATATTCTAGTGTTTTCACAACCGACCGTTGGATTCGATCGAACTCGAGCACTTGTTGTCGGCCTCGATGGCGTAGTGGTTAGTGTAACCGACTGCCACGCCTGAGGTCGCGGGTTCGATTCCCGCACAAGTCAAACATTTTGTGTGCACGAACATTGATGTTTGTCTTGGTCTGGGTGTTTCTATGTATAATATGTATGTATTTACAAAAAAAAAATATATATGTATGTTTATCCATTCTCTAGTACGCATCTAGTACGCATATATACTCTGCTTAGTTTGGGCTAGATGGTGTTGTGTGCATGTGATAGAATATTATTATATTATCACTCGGATTAATTCCTGTGTCTAGGGGACTATACAAATATTTAAACAACAAAAAGAAAGAAAATCCAGATTCGGAACAAACATTTGTGGATCACAAGAAGTTTTTGTCCCGTATGGGATTCGAACCCACAACACTCGACGCAGCGGCAGTGACCACTTAAATCACTACGTCATCCGTGCAGTCAATAAAATTGGCATAAGCACAAGGCGTTGCTTTAGATCATTAATTCCCAGAGTGGTCCAGGTGGACCCCCAGGGGGCCACGGGAGACTCGACGGGGGTCTACGTTGACGTGATAAAAAAGGGGTTCACAATTCGTAAGCGGGGGTTCACGAAAATTTATTTGCTTCCGATAGTGAAGAACTAAAATGTTGGCTTGACACCGACTGTTCGACAAGCTCAGCGACTGTTACTTGTAAAAACTTGCATATTCCATATTTGGTACCAGTGGTTTTTGATGTTTCGGTAGAGAATTACTAAAAAATAAAAGTCAGCCTGTAGAGATTTGGTAAAATTTTTTACTTGCATGAACTTGTTTAGCTGCAGGGGGACCACCAGAAACAGCTAAATTTTAAAAGTGGTCTATGAGAAAAAAGTCTGGTAACCTCTGCTTTAGATAATATAATATTTTTTGTATGTTATGTAAATGTATGTGTTTATTTTAATATGCCTATTATATAAATAAAAATATAATAATACTAGCTTTTGCCCGCGGCTTCGCTCGCGTTAATTTAGAATTTGACAATCAATTCGAGTTGTACTCTGCTTGTAATAATATAATTCAATCATGATTCGAAAGACACGTGGCGTCTATTATCATAAGAACGTTATTGTTGTTTCCCTCGGGAATAGTCATTTTTTTTCGGGATGAAAGGTAGCCTATGTCCGTTTCTGTACACCTGACAACGTATATGCAAAATTTCAGGATGCTCGGTTCAGTGATTTAAGCGTGAAAAGGTAACAAAGAAACAAACTCATTTCCGCTTTTATAATATTAGTTAGGATTAGGATTGGCTTATATTTACAGGAATGTTATACATTGAAATTAAAATACTTTATACAGATTTTAAAACATAATTTAAAAAATATTGCTTCACTACTCAACTTACAAAGCAGTTAAATTTCAATATAAAATATAATATTTAAAAATAAGAAAAATATAGCAGTAGCAGCGATAGCCTAGTGGGAAACCGTTGGACTGCCACGCAGAGGTCTCGAGTTCGAACCCAAGGCGCACATCTTTGACTTTTCGAAGTTATATGCGTATTAAATAGTTAATTATCGCTTGCTTTAACGACGTAGGAAAACATCGTGAGGAAACCTGCATGTCTAATAGTTCTCCATAATGTTCTCGAAAATATGTGAAGTCTGCCAACCCGCACTAGGCCAGCGTGGTGGACTATGGCTTAACCCTTCTCATAGTGAGAAGAGGCCCGTGCCCAGCAGTGGGACAATTTAATACAGGGCTGATATTATTATTATTTATTATATAAGAAAAATTATCGTCTTTGAATACAGTTCTACTTATATTACCTTCTCACGCTATGAAGAGGTCCATACCCAACAATGGGACAGTATAATACAGAGCTGATATTATTATCATCTTTATTTAAACTAGTTGTTACCTGCGACTTCGTCCGCGTAGATTTTAACTAAAAAGTGTTTGTCTCCGCGGAACCCTAGTTTTTTTTCTAAAATCAAATTAGCCTATGTTACTCCTTATAACATCAGCTATCTGCCAGTGAAAGTCCCGTCAAAATCGGTTCAGCCGTTTCGGCGATTAGCCGGAGCAAACAGACAGACGGACAAAAATTTTAAAAATATATGTTTTCGTATAGGTACCTTATATTGTCATATGCATTACATAAAAAGCTGTTATTTTGACATTACAAACAGACACTTTAATATTATTTATTTGTATAGATGTATAGATATTGTCAATACATTTTTATTTTTAAATTTTATTATTTGGGAAGTACCTGCATCCAAACGCCATTTTCATCAGTATAAGGCTGTAAAGACCCCACAGCACGACCTGGCCACGACCAGTCAGCTTCTGGAAACACCTCCTGTTGCTGTAACGGTTCCTCATCGTCTGAAGAGCACTCCGATGATGAGGAGTTGGAACGAGTGCGTTTTGGAGACGGCGGCGGAGGAGATTTCTGGAGATAGAGAACTTTAACTGTGCCAAATTTCATACTCCTTCGTTCGTGCAATTATCGTAAAAAGGGGTACAAAGCTTTTGCTTCACGTATTAATATATAGATACCTTGATCCTCTCATGAGTGTTTCTAGCAGCCACAAGATAGGGATGGTCAGCCTCCAACGGCACGTGGTGACACGGCAGCACTTTGATGCCGAGCCACGACATAAAGAGAAGCGCACCTCGAGGCCCACACTCTAATAGGTAGGCACCTATCAGCGCCTCTACGCAGTCAGCTATCGACTTGTCTATTTAAAGAACATAAATTCATATGTTACTAGCTGTTACCTGCGACTTCGTCCGCGTAAATTTTAACTAAAAAGTGTATGTCTACGCGGAACCCTGGTTTTTTTTCTAAAATCAATGTAGCCTATATTACTCCTTATAACATCAGCTATCTGCCAGGGAATGTCCCGTCAAAATCGGTTCAGCCGTTTCGGAGATTACCCGGAACAAACAGACAGACAGACAGACAGACAGACAGACAGATAGACAAACATTTTAAAAATAGATGTTTTCGTATAGGTACCTTATATACTTTCATATGCATTAGATAAAAAGCTGTTATTTTGACATTACAAACAGACACTTCAATTTATTTATTTGTATAGATTTGTAATATCAGATATTCATAAATCAGAGATAATTTTTCCAGATCTAAACAATGCATTTATGACGTAAGATGTAATAATGATAGTAATGTGTTTTGTGCTTGAGCATTAATAAATAAAATAAATAAAAAATACTAGAGATGAAACACATAGCTGGTAACACTTAGTCTCCCCGTGACCATGGCTGCTGAAAAGCAACCGAAACGTCGGGGAAAGTGTAAACACAAATATAAATAGTATTAATAGTTTTAATAGTTTCAATAATTTAATTAGCTTAAAAATTAGTACAGTTTAATAGTAATAGTAGTATAACAGTTTCTAAATTTTGAAATAAAGTGTCAAATAAACAACGCGATAAAATCCGTATATAATAGTTTAATCTCAATTAATTACTGTTGTCAGACTATATTCATTAAAATCTATCTCTCACTGTAAAAGCTGTAAAACCTCTATTTTTCCCTATAAAGTCTCTCGAAAAAAATCTAGCTATCCCTCTCCCTTTCTCCATCTCTCTCTCTTTCTCTTTCTCTATATTTCTCTCTCCTTCTCTATATATTTCTCTTTCTCTCTGTCAGAAACTGTTAACCCATACGTTCTCGATTCAGAATACCATAATTTTATATATAAAACGGATTAAACTCTTACCTGGTATGCTGTGCTGTGTGATCAAGTTGTACGGGATGAAGCATCCAGTTGCATCCAGTGGAATATCTGGATTCATCACATCGAAAGCGTCACCCTAGAACGATTTATACATAATAATTATAATAATAATAATATTCTACCACATACACACAACACCATCTAGCCCAAACTAAGCAGAGCTTGTACTATGGATACTAGACAATGGATAAACATACATATATAATTTTTTTGTAAATACATACATATTATACATAGAAACACCCAGACCAAGACAAACATCCATGTTCATGCACACAAATGTTTGACTTGTGCGGGAATCGAACCCGCGACCTCAGGCGTGGCAGTCGGTTATACTAACCACTACGCTATCGAGGCCGACAATATATTATATTTGTGTTTACCTGGTACATGTATTAATGCATATTTAATCCATAATTAATAAGATGTTATTGTAATATTATTGTGGATATAGTATAAATTGAATGCAATTCTCAATGTTATATTTTTGTACTTTTGCGTTTTGTCTCTTTATATTACTTCTTTTTTTAATTTATATGTATCTTTTAAATTAGGTACCTATATAAAAAAATATTTGTGGAAGCTTGTTAATAGCAACATTCATTACACATTGTAACTATATTCTAGAATATTAGGCTGTAATATTTCCAATAAAATTAAATAAATAAAAAAATATAAAAAAAATATACTACAGATCACATTGCTACGCTAACACCGACATTATAAAATGAGTACTCTTCCCTAGTCTTGCTCCTTAGAATTGGGAGCCCTCTGCGCTCACTTAGTCTGCTAAAAATTTTCAAGGCTATCAGAAGCCAACAATTTTATAATAATATAGCTTTTCCTGCGGCTTCGTTCGCATATAAGTAGCGTAAATAATATCAGCCCTGTATTAAAGCCAGGGTTACGCCATAGTGCACCACACTGGTCCACTGCGGGTTGGCAAACTTCACATATCTTCGAGAACATTATAGAGAAATCTCAGACATACAGGGTTTCTCACGATGTTTCCCTTCACCGTTAAAGTAAGCGATAATTAACTATTTTAAACGCACATAACTTCGAAAAAACGGAGATGCGCGCCTTGGGATCGAACTCGAGACCTCTGCGTGGCAGTCCAACAATCTTCCACTAGGCTATCGCTGCTTTTTTTAAGACAATATTATACAGGGCTATTATATAAAAGAAATCCTATCCTAATCCTAACTATCCTAACTTCCTAATCCTATCCTAACTCCCAACTAATATTATAAAAGCGAAAATGAGTTTGTTTGATACCTTTTCACGCCTAGACCACTGAAGCGATCATCCTGAAATGTTGCATATACATTGTCAGGTGTACAGAAACGGACATAGGCTACCTTTCATCCCGAAAAAAATAACTGTTCCCAAGGAAAACAACAATAACGTTCTTATGATAATAGATGGCGCCACGTCTTTCGAATCATGATTGAATTATATTATTACAAGTAGAGTACAACCCGAATTGATTGTCAAATTCTAAATTAACGCGAGCGAAGCCGCGCGTAAAAGCTAGTTGATTATAAATACTTACATGAGCGCTGGGGTGTAGTGTAGGTGGCGGTTTGTGACATGGTGGTAACCAGTTGTCATGGGGTTCGAACTTGGACGCGATCATTCGCGCGCCGAGACGCTTGTTGCGTCCCAAACGGTACAGGTTTAGATTCGATACCTGGAAGACGAAAAATATATTCACATTATTTGTTATGAGGGAAACTGTTGTTGGTGTGTTGGATACGCTTAATGTGTGTGAGTGTAGGTACATAAGTCGTAGTGCGCATGCCTGGTAAGGTGTTCATATGTGGATGCGTGTGTATGAATGCACATGCATGTGTGTGGGCGTGTCCGTGTGTGTGCGAATGCGTGTATATGTGTGACTACGTTTACAAGTGAGTTTATATAATTATGTATTAAGAGTAGTAGAGCCTCGCTGATTTCAGCATGAATGGGCCGGCTCGACCGGGGAAGGACTACCCTCTCCAAGAATATCGATATAAAATAGCAGTATTCTGACTGTTGTGTTTCGTTCGGTGAGTGAGAGTGCCGGAGGCTCAATCACCCCCTTGCCCCTTCCCGCTCCTTCTCCTTCCCACTTCCTTTCCTAAGGGGTCGGCAACGCGCAAGTGATCCCTCTGGTGTCGCAGGCGTCCATAGGCTACGGTGACCACTTACCATCAGGTGAGCCGTATGCTTGTATGCCACCGCAGTTGTATGAAAGAAAAAAAGCAAAAAATGTGTGTTACATACCTGTTTACTCCTCATATGACTAAGTTTCCCCTCATGCACGGTGGGATGCGCGCAGTATAGGTACGCGGTAATGGCAAACTTCAGGAAGCTGTCTCCAATCGTCTCTAGACGCTCCAAGTTGATTCCATCGTTCGCGTTTGACATTGTTAATGCCTGTGGATGAACAAAAATATGCTATTTATAAAAAAATTGAATAATATCAGCAGTGCCGGTTTAAGCAAGCGCGGGGCCCGTAGCAAATTCTTTCGGGTAAGAGTGCTTGCATACGTCAGACTTTTTGTAGAACTTGTGCGTTTACCGTATAAAATTCGGTGTTTTATTTCCGGCAAGGAAATAGTCGGTTACCGATTGTCTGACGTGGATTGTCTTAGTAGGAAAAGTTGTAACATTTCACGTTTTTATGACGTCAAGTAAATTCAATATACCACATCTTAAGTAATAAATTTCACTCAACAAATTACGCTCAGACAGAGATGAGTGGGTTTAAATATGCGGGGTCTCCTTTCGCGCGGGGCCCGTAGCAATTGCTACTCTTGCTACGTGGTTAATCCGGCACTGAATATCAGCCCTGTATGCAAACTATCCCACAGCCGGGCACGAACCTCTTCTCAGTGTAAGAGTGAGGCCATAATCTATCACGCTAGCTCCATGCGATATAGCAAACATCAAATATCTTCGAGAACGCTATCGAGAACTCTCAGACATGCAGGTTTCCTCACGATGTTTTCCTTCACCGTTAAAGCGAGCAATAATTAACTATTAAATACGCACATAACTTCGAAAAGACCTCTGTCTGGCAGTCCAACGGTCTCCATCAGTGAGACAGTTTAATGCAGGCAGCGTTCAAACCGTCAATTGATACATTCTTGTTGATCGCATAGTTCTATACTGCCGTCATGAGAAAAAAATACATGTCTAACATATTTTTTATAAATTAAGTTTGCACGTCTTTGGAATCAGTAGAAAAAGACACATCTGTCAGTAGTTCATCTATACAAATAAATAAAATTGAAGTGTCTGTTTGTAATGTCAAAATAACAGCTTTTTATCTAATGCATATGAAAGTATATAAGGTACCTATACGAAAACATCTATTTTTAAAATTTTTGTCTGTCTTTGAAATTAAACTACTATATACGGATTTTATCGCGTTGTTTATTTGTCTGTCTGTTTGTTCCGGCTAATCTCCGACACGGCTGAACCGATTTTGACGGGACTTTCACTGGCAGATAGCTGATGTTATAAGGAGGCTACTACGATTTTAGAAAAAAAATAGGGTTCCGCGGAGACCAACACTTTTATTTAAAATCTACGCGGACGAAGTCGCGGGTAACAGTTAGTACAAAATATGTTAATTCTGGCAGATACGTCTTTTTCGATATGACGGATTACCGTCATAAGGGCGCATTACATACTAATGTATAACTAACTCATCATTATCTACTGTGTCTGTTATATAACTTTTAAGGGTTTAAATATCGCTCACTCAATTTTACCCGATTGGTTGGTTTCGCTCGCGTTAGTCCATTCCTCGGGCACAGCACTTTTTTGTGGATGAAAGGTACCTTATATCGCTTCCTGTTATCCTGACAACGTATATGCGAAATTTGAAAATGACCAGTTTAGCAGTTAAGACGTAAAAGCGTAACAAACAATGTCACATTTGAGCTATCACGCCTCATCTACTCGACCGATCATCATGAAATATGGCATACATTTTGGCAAGGGTACAGAAAAGGACACAGGGTAACTTTCATCCAGAAAACGTTTTATTACTAATCTAACCTAGGTTAGGTTAGTAATAGAACGTTTAACGGGAGCGAAGCCGCGAGAATAATCCTAATCCTAACTAATATTATAAAAGCGAAAATGAGTTTGTTTGTTTGTTACCTTTTCACGCCTAAACCACTGAACCGATCATCCTGAAATTTTTCACATACGTTGTCTCAAGTGTACAGAAACGGACATAGGCTACCTTTCATCCCGAAAAAAATTACTGTTTCCGAGGAAAACAACAATAACGTTCTTATTATAATAGATGGCGCCACGTGTCTTTCGAATCATGATTGAATTATATTATTATACAAGAAGAGTACAACGCGAATTGATTGTCAAATTCTAAAATAACGCGAGCGAAGCCGCGGGCAAAAGCTAGTTTAGTTTATACTATAAGTTAGTCTTACCTGTAAGATAACACTAGGACTCGGTCCAGGATGCCCCTCCAACTTCGGCTGGTGATCAAAATCGAACTCGTCTCCACTCGGTTTCCCCTCAGCGTAATACGGCGCGAAAGATTCTCTCCTATTACACTTCTCTATGTAACTCTCTCTCTTGTCGAATCCCACGTTCACTATCTTCTCGTTCACGTAACCGGGGGAATCAATGTCGATGTCCTTCATTGAGAAGCAGTTTAGTTTTTTTATTTCATCTTCTGGTAAAGTCTTCTTGATTTCTGTAACAACATACGGCTGGTTTTAAGATTGTTTTGTTGGGTTCGATTCTCGAGACGGGAAAAGTGTTATTGTGCCAAGAATAGGACTGTTCTTTAGACATTTTTTAAGCTTTTGTCACGTAATCGACTCGCGGCGCACGCACGGCTGCGTGCGCGGCGAGCGAGATGGTGGCATCACTAGTCCCCCTCCGAGCGGCGGCGGCCTATATAGGTGGATCGCGCCCTGGTGGAGCTTCTTCCTTCCGCTGAGCTGCACGACTAAGTTAAGTGGTTCTTCCTAAAGGAACCACGTAGGAAGCCTTATAGAACCACGCCCTAAGTTTTGTTTGTGTAGCTTGCTTAAAGTGTATTTTATATAATACTCGTTGTTATTAAAAGCGTTAATTGTTGTACTATCTTTGAATCATCTCTGCTTAAAGTAACCTCAAGACACCATGCCCCTATAGCGTGGCTTGTCGTAACCTTTTTTTTTTTTGGTACCCAGGAAAAAGGCTTGATGCACTATCCGCCGGCTAGGGGACGGCACCGGCGGGGCGTGTGGGACTCCCCATTCTGGTATACCCACTAAAAAACCTGGGGTGTTCCCTCTCTCAACCAATGGAGGGGCCTGTTGGGAGCTCTTAAAAGAATTGAGTCATCCATAGCAGGCCCCCCCGTGTGGGTGCGGGCCGGGTCAAACGGACCCGACCACCTCTCGTCCCCAGGGGAGAGCCTCACCGCTCTCCCCTTTCGACATTGGAAGGCGCGCGGGAACACCGCGCGCGCCCTCTAGCTAAACCTTTAAGGTTACACTTTAATAAGGCAAATAGAAAATTCCTGTGTCGCGGGCGACTTTACGTACATTGAAACAACGGACACAAGGAACCTTCAGACACAGAATAACTAGGTATGTGTAGATTACAGAAATTTTCGTCCCATGTAGGTATACCTCACCGAGTATTGTGGGTTCACACAACACTCGGCGAGGTGACTACTGCGATGTTGGGAGCGCAGGATATAAATTCTTTCTTTTTCGTGTGGTTAGTGGTCAACCTGTTGTCAAGAGTTGTTCAAGCCGCCCGTAGGTCTCTGATATGGCTTAACGACTGCTGTCAATTTGACAACAACCGGGACCGACTTTTTACGTGCCCTCCGAAGCACGGAGACGCTCAGATGAAATACCACTAAGCGGTCACCCATCTATAGACTGACCGCACCCAACGTTGTTTGGCCTCGCTAATCGTTTACCGATCAGTGAGTGCAACTGGCTATGAGCGCCTCAATATAAATTAAACAACCATAGTGTTTGGTATATTAATTCTAACTAACTATATTACAAAAAACCTCATATTTATATAGGGGTGAAATGAGTGTTATTATCTAAAATATTCAGGTTACATTTTTTATACTTAGAGTCTAGTTACAAATAGAATATTATTCATATTACATTAAAACAATAGAGTAACATTATCATATATCATTATTAATTATTATATATTATTATTATGTAGTATTATTATTATTTGTCAGCCTCGTTGGCGTAGTGGTTAGTGTAACCGACTGCCACGCCTGAGGTCGCGGGTTCGATTCCCGCACAAGTCAAACATTTGTGTGCATGAACATGGATGATTGTCTTGGTCTGGGTGTTTCTATGTATAATATGTATGTATTTACAAAAATAAATTATATATGTATGTTTATCCATTGTCTAGTACCCATAGTACAAGCTCTGCTTAGTTTGGGCTAGATGGTGTTGTGTGTATGTGATAGAATATTATTTTTATTATTATATTGTTTACTAGCTTTTGCCCGCGGCTTCGCTCGCGTTAATTTAGAATTTGACAATCAATTCGGGTCGTACTCGTCCAGAAGTGAGAAAATTTTCATACAAACTTTATCCCCCCTTCCGCCCCTTTAGGGGAGAGTTTTATCCATTTCACCTACACATATATTTTTCAATTGTAAACGAAAACTTATGTACCAATTTTCATACTGCTAAGTCCAGAAATGAGAAAATTTCGTTACAAACTTTACCCCCCTATTTCACCCCCTTAGGGGTGGAATTTCAAAAAATCCTTTCTTAGTACACCCCTACAAATTAAAACACACATGCTCTCCAAATTTCAAGTTCCTACGACCAGCGGTTTAGGCTGTGCGTTGTCTCTAAGTCAGTCAGTCAGGACATCGTCCTTTATATATATAGATATTTAAAGGGATACGTTTAGTTTCTTAATAAAATTGATACTTGTTTTTATTATTATTAATTCTTATCTTATTAGTCATACTTTAAATACCTATATCCTTTACACAACTATGACATCCGTGCAGTTGATCTATATTTGTGTCAGAGACGTAACAGTAGTAAATATGAGGTCTCGGTTCAGATAACGGGTCGGATCAAAGTCTTATTAGATTTGAAGTAGTGCCAGCTTAAGCTGCGTTTATTATAGCTAATCTATATATTAATACGTGAAGCGAATACGTTGGATCCCTTTTTACGAAAATTGGGCGGACGGAGGAGTATGAAATTTCGCACACTTATAGTTTATACAGAGAAGAAGTGACAAATGCTAATATTTTTTTAAAATGTGCATTAGAAATACATTAAATCAATGAAAAAACACTACACGCACACATCCATGCATTTGACACACGCAGTCGAAGCGCGTAACTATGATTACATATATCAATATATAATGACATATATCAGCAATATCTTACAGGCAAACATTGGTAGAATTTCGAGCACTAGGCGACCGCTAGTATATTTTAAAAGGTCAAGCTGGGCTTTTGTGTAAGTATGTAGTGTTATTAGGTATTTCCATCGATCAAATATACCATAGATGCACGATCGTCGCTCGAAAAACGACCCCAACAAAACTGTGCATAAATCAGTCGTATGCGCTATATTATGCACCTGTTCCACTCACTCTTGCGTGCGCTGCCCGTAAGCGAGAGCGAATCGACACCACTACTACGGTGGAGACCGTACCATATACTTAGTACGCTTGCGTATCGCGAGTAACACACTTAGGACGCTTTGCATTGACGCGTTTTAACTAAACTATTACAAAATGTTTCTTAGTGGGCGTTCAATGGTTATTCCGGTTTATTTCCTGGATTGCATTATAAATGCAGACACTTATAAGTAAGTAGTACTGGTCAGTGCCACATATTGACGCGGTTTTTGTATGAGAATGTGCATCTATGGTATATTTGATCGAAGGGTATTTCTGTCAAAAAAGGTCATTGGGCGTTTCTGACCCACTTTATGAAATTTCGCGTACACAGACCAAATTAGTTTTAAATTGAAGAATTTAATCACACTTTTCAAAATATGTATTTTTATTTTAAGTATCCAATGGGAAAATAAAGTTATTTAACATTTAAAAGTTAATAAACTTTTGTTAATAAAACAGAAGTTTTTACTTTTAGCATTATGGAAACGCGTCGTTAAGTCACTATAAATGTTTGTATAACTCTACGAAATATCTCTCTCTCGCTCGCACATTTGGCAGGTAGATAAAAACAGGTAGGTACCGAAGTGTGCATGCGCTAGCGCCGCTTGGATGGACCGCGTCGCAGTCGTACGTCATCCGTCGTTTCAATCTGTGCGTTTACACCTGTGTTTCTGTTATTTATTCATTTTATCGACTACTTGTGCGCGTTTTATGGACTATTGGCTTTGCTTGACGATTGGTTTTTACGTTGAAATGGAAAGACAAAATAGTTGTGTGTCGTGTAATCGATCTGTGTTACGTCGACGAAAACACATTTTGACAACGCTCTTTCTAGAAAGATACCGAGATCATGCAGTATTATTGTTGCAAGAAATGATTCCACACGAGGTAAGTAACCTACACAGTTATTATGCCTACTTACCGGCTCACCAAACCTCGACTATAAGAGCGATAGAAAGATAATTATACTTTTAACCATGCTTTTGTCATTATAGGTACGCTTATTTGGTATCGTAGCCTTTACCGTGATTATAGTCGCAGTTATCGCAAACGTTTTCTTTGTTTGTGAGGAATTACAATCCTTTTTTACTAAAATAAAACTATTTTTTATTGCTAATTGCTTGGTCATAAACGATGGAAACTGAACACTGAACGGCAACGCCGCACGCGTCATCGTAAAGCCTGCAATACAAATGCCAGTAACTTGCATAAAAGTATGCAAGTAGCTGGCATCCCATTGTATCATTCCCCAATCAGAAGTCATACAGCTTAATGGCATGCAAGTTACTACCTTACTTTTGTAATTATAATTAAAATAATTACTTTTGTAAGTTACTACCTTACTTTTAAAGCGATGTGTGTGAGTGTCATTGGCGGTTGGCGGAGATTTTTGTATGCTGACAGTGGAAGTTCTCCGGTTGATGTGAAGATGATGATGTTAATATTTCTCAGTATATGCAATTTTTTATCAATTGTTTCAGATTCGTTTTGATGGCTCAAGGGCCATATGCCATGCTTGCTGGGTGAGATTTGATCGTCAATTGCACAACCAACCCATAGAAAACCAGCCTGTAATAAATCAACATATACCACATCAACCAGTGGATGACCAACCCGTGCAAGATCAACCTGTAGAAGATCAAGCAGTTCAAGATCATGTACCCCATCAAGTTGAAGGAGAGGCAGACCAGAGAGATGTTGCGGGTCCACAATTGGGTCCCGGTTTTGTTGCGCCTAGTGGATATTTGCGAGCTTCAAATACAGCCAGACATTGTGTTTTTCCAAACTGCAGAAATGTGGTGGCCCACATTGTTCCACCGTATGCTAAGTTTAAACTTTTGCATAATCATAATTTTTACATACCGGAATTAGCTCGGGTTTGCAATCCTCATTTTATAAGAAATGATTGGGAAGACTTAATTAATACCCCTTCACTCGAAAACTTTAATGGTGCTCATGTTGTAGGCATGATGAATCTGTACAAATGGGGTTTCGAATGGAGAAATCAATTTGCTTATGAAAATATCGAACAAATAGATGACAACGAATTCCATTTTTGGACGGGTCTTTCAAAATATCAATTTAATGTGATTTTAAACCAAACGCCTTCTCTGCGTGATAGATCAGAGCGTCCTGCCACGGTTCTTGGAATTTACCTAACTAAAATAAGAACCAGTGAACCAGATGAGCGCTTAGCTACTAAATTCAGTATGTCGAGGAGAACATTAGAAAGGAAATTGGTGATAGCAAGAGAATGCTTAATTAATGATTTTGTGCCACAGCATTTGGGATTAAATCATATTACAAGAGAAGATGTGGTAGCCAGAAACCTTTCAATCCCAAGCCATTTTTTCGGTGGTAACCAAAATGATCCCGCAGCCATTGTCGTATGTGATGGAACATATATTTATCTGCAGAAGAGTGCGAATTTCCTTTTTCAGCGGAAAACTTACAGTCTCCATAAGTTTCGGAACTTAGTCAAACCCTTTTTATTAGTATGTACCGATGGCTACATACTAGATGCTATGGGACCATATACAGCAAATACTTCGGACGCAAGAATTATGCTCGACCTGATGCGACAAGATTCTCCGATTCATGGGTTCTTGAGAACTGATGACATTTTTATATTGGATCGTGGATTTCGAGATTCGATCAATACTATTGAAGAATGCGGATATAATCCTCACATGCCGCCAACGAGAGCAAGAGGAGAACAACTGACGACATTAGATGCTAATAAATCTAGGTTATTAACTATGATCCGTTGGGTAGTAGAAACTATTAACAGCAGATTTAAAAAAGATTTTAAAATGTTCCGCCATGTATATTTTAATGTTGCTATGAGACATATGATGGACGACTTCAGAATAACTGCGGCAATAATTAATACTACTCGAAATCCATATGAAGACCATATGTATGCGGAACAGTTCATATCCATAATAAATGAGCGGATGAATCAACGCAATGAGCTGGCAGATTATGTGATAAGGCACAATTTGAACAGGCAGAGAGTAGCGTTCGTGCGACTCGACGGAAACGATCGGGATTTTGAAGACTTTCCACGCCTTACATATGAAGAATTAATGTTATTTACGTTGGGATCGTACCACTTGAGAATCGCGAGGTCATACTGCCACGAGCACATGCGTTTGAATGGACTATACCACATCGAAATATACCGACACCAAGAAATTATCGAAAACAAGATACTAATAAGAGGCCGAATTCAGTCGCGACACGTCCGTAGTAAACAATATTACACGTATATTTTAGTAGATCCCAATAGAATTGGAAGAAATGGCATTGATCAGTATTACTGCTCGTGTATACACGGCCGCCGCACTGTTGGAAGCTGTGCGCATGTTGTAAGCCTAGTTTACTTTTTATCATGGGCCAGGCATCAAGATGTAATAGATGCACCTGCAGCCTTTTTAGATGAAATAACAATAGATTTTGATCAAGCAGAATAAAAATATTATTCAAGTAGAACTGGATTTTATTTTTACGTCCCTTAAATAGCTTTTGATAAAACTAACACATTCTACTTTCTTATTATATATCTATTCCCATGGGAAATTATCCAATGCCACTTAAGGATGACTAGCTTTCGACTGGTAAAAGTATTTTTGAAATCAGTCCAAAAGTTTTGAGTTAATTCGTTACAAAAATGCTTTAAAAATACCTTAAT
The DNA here is from genome assembly GCA_963564715.1 of Catocala sponsa. Taxonomy (NCBI): domain Eukaryota; kingdom Metazoa; phylum Arthropoda; class Insecta; order Lepidoptera; family Erebidae; genus Catocala; species Catocala sponsa. The sequence continues at coordinate 5,578,685 of OY751356.1, read as the reverse complement.
AATAAAAAACTAAATATTTTTTTTCTCAATTCTCCCAAGGCCTACAAGAATGCGACCCGTACCACTGGGGTGCAGATACATTTATCTAAATACCTTGCCCTATTTCGTTTGTGTACGCCGTGGGTCAAATGTCCGAACAAAATGCCCAATGACCTTTGCAACAGTAAAGAGTTCGACACTGTACCTGATAAACGGCGATAGATCCATCTATACTAATATTATAAAGCTGAAGAGTTTGTTTGTTTCAACGCGCTAATCTCAGGAACTACTGGTTCGATTTGAAAACTCTTTTAGTGTTGGATAGCCTATTTATCGAGAAAGGCTATAGGCTATATAACATTACGCTACGACGCAAGGGGGCGGCGCAGTAACGATAAACGCGGGTGAAACCACGGAAACATCTAGTTAAGATTAAATACTAAGGATCCTGGAACTGTAAGATCATTAAGCCCCTATTACGTTGGACTTAACCTTTTTACCGCTTGTGTCGCATTTATGCGACACATATGTCCGTGCCTCTACCGCCCGTGTCGTGTAGAGAACATGTACGATACTTTTATTTTCGTTCTATTAACTGCGTGGTACAACTAAAACCATTATTGAATAATGGTTTGTATTTGAGATATGATTTTCAACATTTACTTAAAATTCTGTATTTCTGCACCTCCCTAATTATTGTCGGTATTATTTTATCGATTTGTAGCCGGGCGCTAGGGACACGGCAATCGATATTTAGCCAAGCGCTTAAAAGGTTAAAAACAACGACGTGCGAAGTATGTGTGTGTTATATACATCTGTCTAACCTTTGCGGATGTATGGCAGATTGCAGTACATTAGAAAAACGATTGCTGTTTATACGCGTCCACTGTATAACTCGAGGCGCTCATAGCCAGTTGCACTTACTGACCGTTAAACGATTAGTGAGATTAAGCAACGTTTGGTGCGGCCAGTCTATAGATGGGTGACCGCTTAGTGGTATTTCATCTGAGCGTCTCCGTGCTTCGGAGGGCACGTAAAAAGTCGATCCCGGTTGTTGCCAAATTGACAGCAGTCGTTAAGCCATATCAGAGGCCTACGGGCGGCTTGAACAACTCTTGATAACAGGTTGACCACTAACCACACGAAACACAAACAACTATATAACTTTATCTATAGGTTCTTTATTTGCGTGTACGTATGTGTGTGGTTGTGTGTGTGCGTATGCCTGTACGAGTGTGTGTTTGTCTGTGAAAACGTGTGTATATGCGAATGCGTGGGTGTGAGTGCATATGTGTACGAGAGTTTGCGATAATTTGTGTACGTGCGAGTGTGTATATGTATACGTTTGTTGCATGCGTGCACGTGTTATCGTGTTTGTGTTTGCTGTTGAGCGTGCATATGTACGTATATAGCACCATCTCACTCACCTTCAAGAACCCTCCTCTTGTTCCTCTCAACACTCCTGACCCTCGTATGTCCCGTTCTCCCCCTCAGTTCCCTCCCTCCGAATGGGAACAGCTCTTCGCCAGGTAACCCTTGCGGAGTACCCTTCAGTGCCAGCTGCCTGTTCTTCTGCTCAGGTAACACTTCGACTAGAGGCTGGTCACGGGTTATCAGGTGACCTTTGTCAATGATGTCTAGCTTGTGACGGTCGACTGATGCACGGAATTTGTCTATATACTGTAACAGATACATTAATTTAACTGGTTTGGGCATTTAGAAAGAATGGACAAGAAAAGACTGACTAAGAAAGTTTATAAGGCTATTGTGAATAAAACAGTCGAAAGGGGAAGACCTAGGCGAACGTTTCTCGATCAGATCGGAGACGGTCTGGACAAAGGCCAGGTTTAGAACACCTTAAACCAGCGAGCGTGTATGAGGAATGTGATGAAAGTGAATGAAGCCAGAGAAGTGTGTCAGGATCGTAGCAAATAGAAATCCGTAGTTTCTGCCTACCCCTCTGGGAAATAGGCGTGAATCTATGTACGTATTTTATGATATGAGTGAACGCGACGCGGTTTACGTGAACACTGGTCGAACAAGTTCGCATAAAATCGTGCATGGCGTAAATTGCTGACGCGGCACCTTTCTTTCTTTCTTGATCACTTACCTCTGGAGGTGCAGTGCCAGTGCTGACGAGAGTTTGATGCTGCAGCTTGTCTGCCGCATCATCGGCCTCATCCGGTCCTGGAGCTGGGCTGACCTTCTTAGTCCTCTCCAAGTCCACAGCCTCCGCCTCGTGGGCCGTCTTGTATTCTATACGAACGCCCATGGCCACTGTGAAGTAAAGATAATAGTATATTGTACTGGTGTTAATTTCATAGTTATTGGGTTCAAACTGGTTAATTTGATGGTGATTTAAAAGAGTGGCCTCGAGTTTCTTGCAGGTATCTCCTCATAGGCTCAATCTTTTGCCTGAACCTTGCAGCTAACATAAATGTAAATTCAGTAAATGTAACAAACTCACTAACCCCTTTGACGTTCATAAGTGTTACTTTGTGACCTAAGTGAATAATGATTTTTGACTTTGACTTTGAACCAATCGTCTTCTTCTTTTTTTTTCTTTTCGTGTGGTTAGTGATCAACGTGTTATTAAGAGTTGTTCAAGCCGCCCGTAGGCCTCTGATATGGCTTAACGACTGCTATCAATTTGACAACAACCGGGACCGACTTTTTACGTGCACTCCGAAGCACGGAGACGCTCAGATGAAATACCACTAAGCGGTCACCCATCTATAGACTGACCGCACCCAACGTTGCTTAACCTCGCTAATCGTTTACCGATCAGTGAGTGCAACTGTCTATGAGCGCCTCACCAATCAATCGTGTTATTGGTAGAACTGAGTTTCCTCAAATGGTTACCTGTGCCCTTAGATATTTGACAGTAAATGTATGAACAGTGTAGCAAGGTAAATACTTGCTAGTTTATATTCCACTAGCGACCTACCTCGGTTTCGCACGGATAGTATAAAAACTTCCTATATTCAAATAAGATCATGGAATCACTGGAGGCAAAGTCTTACTGTACCAGTGCATTTTTGGACATATCTCAAGCGTTTGACCGCGTTTGGCATGCAGGTCTGCTTTTTAAATTAAAAAACACCCTACCAGATCACCTGTACGGAATACTAAAATCATTTCTACAACAGCGCCACATCATAGTACAAAGTGGGGAAGCACTATCTAATGTCTGTCCCATACAGGCAGGAGTGCCACAGGGTAGCGTACTGGGTCCCATACTCTACTTACTGTTCACTGCAGACTTGCCGACATCCGAATCACTAACTACTGGGACCTTTGCTGACGATACCGCCATACTAGCTGCACATAGTGACCCAAAAATTGCCTCACAAATACTCCAAGAAGGACTAAATGACATATCAGACTGGCTTAAAAAGTGGCGGATAAAAGCCAACGAAACCAAATCAGTCAATGTTACGTTTACTTTAAGAAGAGGATCCTGTCCTCCAGTCACACTAAACAACATTGAAGTCCCACAAGCAGATCATGTGAGATATCTTGGATTGCATTTAAACAAAAGACTTACCTGGCAAAAACATATTTTCACTAAGAGGAAGCAACTTGGTATCCAAACACGAAAACTTTACTGGCTCATAGGGCGAAAGTCTCAGCTATCTCTCGAAAACAAAATACTCTTGTACAAGGCAATACTGAAGCCCATCTGGACGTACGGGATCCAATTATGGGGCACCGCATCTCACACAAACATAGAAATCATACAGAGGTTGCAAAATAAAGCTCTGCGTATGATAACCAACGCGCCCTGGTTTGTACCCTACGAACTACTACACCGTGACCTACGAATGCCCGCTGTGAAGCAGGAAATCGTACGCCATACCGAGTCCTATAAAGAACGAATCCAACAACACCCAAATACTCTGGCTCGGTCACTAATGGGGAATCACAACAAAGCGCGACGATTAAAGCGCAAAATACCTCACTCAAGACCTAATCCAATCACAGTAAATATAACTACTGTTTAAACAATGAGGATGTGACACAGGTCACATGCTGAGCGAGCCAGCGATAGCACCAAACCACATACTTCTGAATGTCCCACGAAGGAGACAGATCAGTGTAGTACATAAAAAAAATAAAAAAATAAAAAATGGATCACTACAATAACGTAGACGTAGAAAGGATTCAAATGATTTGTCGTTGCTCAATTTCTGTTTTATAATGTTTATTTTGTCCAATGTTACAACGCTTTGAATTTTGTGTACAGTACAACGTGAATATAGATACGAAGTGAAGTTGGTTACCAAGTGAAGCTAGTTACAAGATTTAACAAATAACTGGCCGACTTCACACATGTCGATTGCTTCCTCCATTCAAGTGTAGATAGCGCTAGGAGACGCGCCAACAATCACTCTGCCTATTGTTTTTTTTATTTTTTATTTAGATGCTTTTATTACAGAATAATATGATTGCACGATGGACGTGGCTTATTCCAAGATACTATCTTACTATGTAATGATAGGAGGAGCAGCGATGGCTCAGTGGGGAGACCAACAGACTGCAATGGAGAGGGTCTCGGGTTCGAACCCACGTCGCGCACCTCTGACTTTCGAAAGTTATATGACTTTTCGAAATTATGTGCGTATTGATTGACAATTATCGCCTGCTCCGTGCCTCGGAGAGCACGTTAAGCCGTCGGTCCCGGCTGCCATAAACATCTGTGGCAGTCGTTATTGGGGGGTGTCGACACAAAAAATCCCACTGGGTCGAAGTGTCGCCGGTCTGTACTAACTGGCCCCCCACATATGAGATAAGATAAGATAATGATAGGAGACAGAGGAAGTCGTTGTTGTACATATATCTCAAATAGGTCTAACGCCGCATTTGAAGTAGGCTCACTTAGAATACTAATGAAAAGTCCTACATCGTACATGTTAAGATTGTATTTGTTCATCAACGAGTTCCTTTGGCGCTGGTATTTGACACAATCCATCGGACCATCGGACATACGGAACTCCCAACCAAACAAACAAACTTACAACCTACTAGCTGTTACCCGCGACTTCGTCCGCGTAGATTTTAACTAAAAAGTGTTTGTCTCCGCGGAACCCTATTTTTTTCTAAAATCAAAGTAGCCTAACTTACTCCTTATAACATCAGCTATCTGCCAGTGAAAGTCCCGTCAAAATCGGTTCAGCCGTTTCGGAGACTAGCCGGAACAAACAGACAGACAGACAGACAAAAAATTTAAAAATAGATGTTTTCGTATAGGTACCTTATATACTTTGATATGCATTAGATAAAAAGCTGTTATTTTGACATTACAAACAGACACTTCAATTTTATTTTTTTGTATTGATAACGAATTGTAATATATTGTAAATAACGGGCAGCTGTAAGTAACGTCCACGCTATAAATATGTAGCAAGCCAGTCGGCCAATATACGTAGTACAACAAAGTTGTGTATCATTCCTGAACCTTATATCCCGCCAAGAAAGTGCATTTCCCTAAGGGTATTATTGAAATGATTAGCATAGTATTGGTATTTTTGTGAGCAGAAAAATATAATCTGTGAGCAGAAATAGCTAATTGATCAGCAACTCATGGCCAGCATTCAATCCTGGGTCCTTTAAGCGAGGCGTGAAAAAGCACCTTCTCAGGCCGTCAAAGTAGAGACCTCAACATCGCCTCGGCTACTATGAGGGCGGTGTGGAGGCCACTGCTCTTAGACCACACGACTGCTTACCATCAGGTGGAGTGTGGTCATTTTGACGAGCACAATAATATAAATAAAAAAAAAAAGAAATTAAAAGCAAACTTCAAAGAGATCAAACTATGTAAGTAGACGGAGCCCCGCTTCGCGGGGCTCCTATTTTTGGGTGGGTTTAAAAAAAGGAACCTAACATAACCTAACACTTCCGAGACGGAATGCAGTGATTTGAGGCGTATAGATGCTCGTTATGCTGTGCAATATTTGCTGACCAATTAGTATTTTTGATGATCATTATATTTAATCCCTTTCCCTAATATATCACACAAGTAAGTACTTAATTCCCCTCTGGAAAACAGACGTGAATCTATGTATGTATGTATGTATGTAAATAAGTACTTACTGTTAGTATTCCTGTTACAACAAAACCCGCCGGTGTCCGTATCATCATCACTACCCTCGTAATCCAGATCCGTGTCATCTGAATCCAGGTCACTGTGAAAGAAACAACTTGTATGTAATGTCGTAAAATTTTTTTTTTTTTTTTTTATACAGCTATAGTGTCAAACAAGCATACGGTCCACCTGATGATAAGTGGACACCGTAGGCTATGGACGCCTGCGACACCAGAGGAATCACTTGCGCGTTGCCGACCCTTTAGGAAAGGAAGTGGGAAGGAGAAGGAGAGGGAAGGGGGAAGGTGGATAATTGGGCCTCCGGTACTCTCACTCACCGAACGACACACAACAGTAGGAATACTGGTATTTCACGTCGATATTCTGTGAGAGGGTAGTCTTTCCCCGGTCGAGCCGGCCCATTCATTCTGAAATCGGCGAGGCTCTACTACTCAACTAATATTGTTGTAGCGAATGTTATACATTGAAATTAAATTACTTTATACGGATTCTATCGCGTTGTTTATTTTAAGAACAATTTCCTAACTAATATTATAAAAGCGAAAATGAGTTTGTTTGTTTGTTACCTTTTCACGCCTAAACCACTGAACCGATCATTCTGAAATTTTGCATATACGTACTTTCATCCCGAAAAAAATTACTGTTCCCGAGGAAAACAATAATAACGTTCTTATAAATAATAGATGGCGCCACGTGTATCATCTCATCATGATGATCATCAATCATGATTGAATTATATTATTACAAGCAGAGTACAACCCGAATTGATTGTCAAATTATAAATTAACGCGAGCGAAGCCGCGGGAGAAAGTAAGCTGGAGAGGAACAGAGATAGTGCTTTACAGTGAGCTGGAGAAGAACAGAGATAGTGCTATGCAGTGAGCTGGAGAGGAACAAAGATAATGCTATAAAGTGAGCCGGAGAGGAAAAGTGATAGTGCTATAAAGTGAGCTGGAGAGAAACAGAGATAGTGATATAAAGTAAACTGAAGAAAAAAAGAGATAGCGGTATAAAATGACGTCACTCACCTAGATATATAGGAACAGTCACTATCAACCATAGAGTATATCCGAGTAGGATTGAACTGACTGAACTTTGGCTTCTCGATGGGATCACACCAGTTCGTGCCACCTGGAATATAAAACATTACGATTGTTATACTAGAAGGATTGGCAGAGATGTAATGACTGCCTTTTTCGGGCCATCACATAAATTAAACCGTCTATCTAAGTTCAAGTCGGTAATGCAGTAGGTGGGATTCGAACCCAAGACTTCTCAGTCGCAAATGTAACGCCTTATCCATTAGGATTTTGCCAGTTTTTATTATTCCGTTTTACACAGTGCCGGATGAAGCAAGCGCGGGGCCCGTAGCAAATTCTTTCGGGTAAGAGTGCTTGCATACGTCAGACTTCTTGTAGAGCTGATTATTGGGCCGACTGACATTCTACACATTTATACGAGCGACTTTTTGTAGAACTTGTGCGTTTAACGTATGAAATTCGGTGTTTTATATACGCCAAGGAAATAGTCGGTCACCGATTGTCTGACGTGGATTGTCTTAGTAGGAAAAGTTGTAACATTTCACGTTTTTATGACATCCAGTAAATTCAATATACCACATCTTAAGTAATAAATTTCACTCAACAAATTACGCTCAGGCAGAGTTGGGTGGGCTTAAATATGCGGGGCCTCCTTTCGCGCGGGGCCCGTAGCAATTGCTACTCTTGCTACGTGGTTAATCCGGCACTGGTTTTACACCGATATGTTTCAGCGTCAAATCTGATGATACTTTCCAGTACATCTCCATATTTGATCTTATTGAAATTCAGTGTTTTTAAGACGTTTCCCGGACCTGTAATAATTCTTGTGTTGCGCGTGACGTTCCAAACATTCAATCACAAAAAACAAATAGACTCGGAGCAACTATTTGTGGATCAAATAAATATTTGTCCCGTATGGGGATCGAACCCAAAACAGTCGACGCAGGACAATGGCGAGGCGTTCACTGCGCCAACCATGCAATCTGAAGATGTCATTATGAAGAGGTGCAGTCAGCAACATAAATCAATACACATCTGCAAGTTTTCTATTTCATCTTATCTTTTAAAATAATAACAATATTATTGTGTTTATAGCAGAAACAGATTTTAATTCATACAATACTGTTACGTGCTGGGTTCGACGTATAAGAATTTAAACAATATTACCGACTAAATACGTTTTATTTTGGCTTAATTTAAAACACAACACACACTATACTACACTTTCCACTCTAACTACTCCAAACTCTGTGGTATTTTTGCTTCCATTCGCTCCGATGAATAATATTCTACCACATACACACAACACCATCTAGCCCGAACTAAGCAGAGCTTGTACTATGGGTACTAGACAACGGATAAACATACATATATACTTTTTTTTTTATTATACATAGAAACACCCAGACCAAGACAAACATCCATGTTCATGCACACAAATGTTTGACTTGTGCGGGAATCGAACCCGCGACCTCAGGCGTGGCAGTCGGTTAGACTAACCACTACGCCATTGAAGCCGACAACTTGACCGCTTACGATTGTAAACTGACTTGCCGGTGCGGTGGCCCCGTTTTTATATTTGATTACAAGCGTTTCTGGAAATTTCTAGAAGCGCCATATTCGGTATATATATAACACGAGAAAGTTCTAGCGCTCTCTCGACTCTTCGCATAGTGACAAGCTAGGTAGTTTAGTAAGACGTCAATAGATGGCGCTGTAACAAATTATTAGAAGGAACTGCCTAGTCTTCCCTATAGCGCCGAGAGATGGCACTGGCTGTAACAATACTTTTACAAATTTTTTTACTGTTAAGCTACATATATTGCTTATTTAAGTCAAATAGTTACATCAATTTAAGTGAATCCAAGCAAGATAGATATAAAGCAAGCGATAGCCTAGTCTGGAGACCGTTAGATTGTCACGCAGATGTCTCGAGTTCGATCCCAAGGCGCGCATCACCGCCTTTGTCAATTTATGTAGGTATTTACAAAAAAAAAGTATATATGTGGCTGTACTTTCTGAAAAACGTTCGATTCCACAAAGTTAACATTTCGAGATAATCGTGATTGAAGTTCAATCCCGTAGTGCTTCTTCTTCGTCGGCCTCGATGGCGTAGTGGTTAGTGTAACCGATTGCCACGCCTGAGGTCGCGGGTTCGATTCCCGCACAAGTCAAACATTTGTGTGCATGAACATGAATGTTTGTCTTGGTCTGGGTGTTTCTATGTATAATATGTATGCATTTACAAAAAAAAAATAGTATATATGTATGTTTATCCATTGTCTAGTACCCATAGTACAAGCTCTGCTTAGTTTGGGCTAGATGGTGTTGTGTGTATGTGGTAGAATATTATTATTATTATTATTATTATCATACTATGCGTTTCAAATAAGAATAAGCGCGACAATGACCTCGATTTGTCAAATGTTACTAGTAAACTACAGATAGCAAAAAAAAATAATTTGCGTAAATATTATTTTTCGTTTTATTAGTGAACAAAAAATAATTTGCGTAATTATGACTATACTATTATGCGTTTTTTTAAGGAACAATAAACACCTACATCATTTTCTTGAAAATTTGAGTGCTGTCAGAGGTAAAATTTAACTATGAATAACTGATATTGTCTATGATTTGTTGTATAAATAAAGTACCTCTGTGACTCGTATCGAAAATGAATACCGGCAACGAGAGTTTATAGAAGACGATGATAATTTCAGTTTTGTTATAAACACAGGTAACAACATTAATATTTTCTTTTAAATAACAGTCAGTTAAATATTTTTATGACCTAAATATTTTTTTAAAGGAGAAAGCAGCAGTGAGGGTGGTGATGGCGGTGAAGATGATGACTGCTCAAGGAGTGGGATGAGCGGAATCGAAGAACTACGAGATTCAGATTAAATATAAATATTATTTTAAAAATATCTGTTTTACTGACCGTACCTATTTTGTTAGATTTGACAGCTATGACGTCACAATATGGCGCGGGTTCATGCCTATTCTTATTTGAATCGCATAGTACATGTGGGTTGGGCTACTAAGTCATGATTTTATATTTAGAGTGATAGTAGAGCTACCAAATGTAGCTACCAAATCCAGCTAGTAATAGTAACCCCGTGAATAGTTTGCTAATATTAACTCGATTTTGAACCGAGTGTGGGCTGGAACGTTTTTCAGAAAGTACGTCTATGTATGTTTATCCATTATCTAGTACCCATAGTACAAGCTCTGCTTAGTTTGGGCTAGATGGTGTTGTGTGTATGTGATAGAATATTATTATATATTATTATTCTTTATGTACGTATTAAATAGTTAATTATTATCGCTCGCTTTAAGGGTGAAGAAAACATCGTGCAGAAACCTGTGTTGCAATAAAAATGTTGACATGTGAAGTCTGCCAACCCGAGCTGGGCCAGCCGCGTGAACTATGGCCTAACCCTTCTCACACTAAGATGAAGCCCGTGCCCAGCAGTGGTACAGTTTAATACAGGGCTGATATTAATGCCACTCTTTTAAATTGCCATTAATAAATAATAATAATATTTTATTATTATTTATTAATGGCAATTTAAAAGAGTGGCCGTGAGTTTCTTGCTAACTCTCAAGCATTTGCCTGTGGGAGAGAACTGGTAATTTAGTAACTTCACTAAACTTACTAACTCACGAACTTTGCTGTTCATAAGTGTTACTTATGTGACTTGACATGAATAAATGATTTTTAACTTTGACTTATTATATTACATATGATATTGACTAAACTGCTGACTGTTCAGTGGAGAGACCAACAGACTGCAATGCAGAGAGTTTCGGATTCGAACCCACGTTGCGCACCTCTGACTTTTGGAAGTTATATGACTTATCGAAATTATGTGCGTAATGATTGAAAATTATCCGTCGGTCCTAGCTGCCATGAACATATGCAGTCGTTATTGAGAAGTGCCCTCTAATATCCTGACAATGATCTAGCCTTAGGGTATCGTTAGCCTTCGGGTTGCGGGGGTCAGATGGCAGTCGCTCCGTGTAAAAACTGATATCCAGTCAAATCCGGTTAGACTAGAAAGCCGACCCCAAGTGACTTGGGAATAATAAAGGCTAGGGAGAACATTGACTGAACAGCTGCTCACCTGACGCCGACGTGCAGAATGTTAAGTTCGGGGGCAGAGGTTCCAAGAACTCGTCGTATTCCGACTCCTCTGGGATTTCTGATGCCATGTCGTTACTCCAAGTGCCGATTTCGAAGCCCTGGAAATAAAGGCAAGTCTGATTTAAACGACCGGCATTTTAGATCATATCGGGGTAATTCTTTAAAGTTGAATAAAACGAGTAACAAAAATGGATTTTATACAAGTTATCCCGTAAAGAATAATTAATCTATCTAATAGAGATGCTTCAACCTCATATTAAATAATATTCTATCACATACACACAACACCATCTAGCCCAAACTAAGCAGAGCTTGTACTATGGGTACTAGACAATGGATAAACAAACATATATACTTTTTTGTAAATACGTACATATTATACATAGAAACACCCAGACCAAGACAAACATCCATGTTCATGCACACAAATGTTTGACTTGTGCGGGAATAGAACCCGCGACCTCAGGCGTGGCAGTATGTTACACTAAACACTACGCTATCGAGGCCGACAAGGATAGGTTCAAAATAAAATACGAAAATAAATGTTGCCAAAGTAGTACTTTCGATATATAAATTATTTCCTACTTTGCTATTCTATACCACGGCTACAAATAAATTTAAAACATCTGTTTGTACTTGTTACAATATTCTTTAGTCTACTAGTTTTAGCCAGCGGTTTCGCTCGCATAAATGTTGATTAGGTTAGATTACAAACAGTACTACTTTCTGAATGAAAGGTGCGCTATGTCCTTTTTCGTTCCCCTGATAAAATATATGCGAAATTTCATGATGATCGGTTGAGTAGTTAAGGCGTGAAAGCGTAACAAACAAACTCACATTCGTATTTATAATATTAGTTAAGAGTACTCACCCCCGCAGCGTCCTCCTTCTCTTGTAATATATCGTTAATAGTCTTCTCTTTCGGCTCCTCTTGTATCTTCTCTTCTTCCTTTTTCTCCTCTTCGTCTTTCTGCTGTCTTTCCTTTTCTTTTTCTTCTCTCTCCTGTTCTTCTTTTTCTCTGAAAGTGTAATTTAGGTACACACGGCTACACATCAAGTTAGACACCCTAAATAGGTACGCATAACTACGCTACATACAAAATAGAGAATTGTCGGAAAGGGACAGTGCATAGTGGTGTAGACCCATCACGGTGCACTAGCACGTGCGGCGACGCCCGCGGCCCATTCAGCGTGAATGAGACAAAATAACAAAAATATAACGTACTCTCTCGCACGATTCGCAGCATTCAGCTTCTAATAGTTCAAAGTCCAAACAGTCAAGGTTGATGAGTCGCTGTGTTTACTTAAAAATGTCTCTGCTGTCATAAGGAAAAAAGACTATATTTATATAAATAAAAATCAATTGCCACATATATGACACAGCATCACTTAAGAACGGCTCGACCGATTCGGCTGTTATGTTTGTAATTGTCATTACGAGGTATGTATAAACGAAAATTTGCGAGAAAAGTCCGCGGGAAATGTCGAAAATTTAAATGGTATTTTTATATAGAGAAAAATAGATTGACGTTTGGATATTGAATTTAATTACGTGAAATGTATTTTTGTATAGATTGACAGGAGAACGACTGTCGGGTCAGCTAGTTTATTGTAGCGACTACATTATTACACGTATTCCGATAGAGCACATCTTAAGATAAGTTGAAAATGCACACGCATGCAAATGTATACACGCGCCACACTAGTATATAAGCTTTACTTTACTGAAATTAAACAGACTATAACACCATCTGAGTCTCGTTATACCTATTGCCAAAACATACCTCCTTATCCCGCCCTCCCCTTTCCTATCCAGAACAACGCGTGCTGGGCTCAGATGCCATCCTTACACGGTAGAGTCGATTAGAGCGCGTACCAAAAAGTTTGGGTCCTCATATCTCTGCCGAACGACCAAGGCATGGAATTCTCTGCCAAGGCACGTGTTTCCTTCTTCCTTCAATCCTGGGTTCTTTAAGCGGGGCGTGAAAAAGCATCTTCTCAGGCCGTCAAAGTAGAGACCTCAACATCGCCTCGGCTACTGTGGGGGCGATGTGGAGGCCACTGCTCTTAGACCACACGACTGCTTACCATCAGGTGGAGTGTGGTCATTTTGACGAGCAAAATAATAAAAAAAAAAAAAAAAAAAAATAGGCAATTATTATAAAAATACTGGCAGATGCGTCTATTTTTATAAGTAAAAAGTCAAATGCCGAAAAAATGTTTTTAATTAACTCATTAACACATTGCATGCTGTGCCAGTCACAAAAGACCGCTAGCAGTATATTTTCTACTACAATCAATTTGTTAAGAAAGAGACAACTAACCTTATCTCTTTCTCCCTCAATTCCTTTTTTAATTCCTCTTCTTCCTTCTTCTTTTCGTTCTTTTCTGAGTCTGCGCTTAACACCTGCGACAAAAATAACATAATATAGAATAATTTATTTGTTAATTTAATAAGAACAGCTATGTTAAAATTAAATTTGTAAAAAATGTTTTAATAAAGTCTCAAATAAGTAACAACGATAAAATCCCTAAAAATTAGTTTAATTTCAATAAATAACATTCGCGTAAACAGAAGACAATATTATATAAGTAATTTCTCGTCCACAGAAGTCGATACCCTCTGCCGTGCCGGGGCTTCGCCCAGGAATCGTCGACCGCAGGCATTTCTTGCATTGGGTACTGCTGGGTGGATCGCTGATGTAGTTTCAGTTGCAGCGACCCACCCAGCATACAAGGCAATGAATTGGAACACTATAGCAGTCGGTAGTATCCGGGAATTTCTATTCTATCACATACACATCTAGCCCAAACTAAGCAGAGCTTGTACTATGGGTACTAGATAATGGATAAATATACATATATATACTTTTTTTTTGTAAATACATCCATATTATACATAGAAATACCTATGCCAAGACAAACATCCATGTTCCTGCACACAAATGTTTGACATGTGCGGGAATCGAACCCGCGACCAGTCGGTTACACTAACCTCTACGCCATCGAGGCCGACATTTTCATCTTTCCCCGGGTGAGCCCGACATACTCTCTCCGCTTCCTTTTTTGCGCGGAAAGGAAAGTGTAAATGCAATCCTCACGTTATATAAAAGTTAAAAATAAGACTATATAAGTATATGATTAGAGAGAGATGCGGCATGAAAGAAGATATAGTGACTGTTGTATACGGGTACAAGGGTACGTCAATGACACACAGTGGCTCGATGCGAACTTGTTTATTCTTAAGTACCGACAACGTTAGACATAACACTTTTCCCTTCTAAAAGTAACATAGGTACATAGTTACATTTAAAAATTAACTTAAAAAATAAGCACAACAATACATTACATATTTTTTAATTTTTCCTTACACCGTATAGCAGCTCTCCTGCGAACACGACTATCGTCATTATTACAAGTGGGCAGTGACGGCGTTGACAATGGCAACGACTGCAAAGGCGAGACTGTATTGCTAGCGTTCTCCCCTACACTATCAAAGAACTCATCTTTATCGGTCACTGCTATCTCATTATCCGAAGTTGCATTTAACCCGTTCTCAGTTTTATTACAGTGCTCCGAAGATGTATTAAACGCCCTACTTAAGGAATGACGTGATTTACGCGTATGTAATTGATCGATATGTCGTTTATGCACTTGTCCATAATCTGTATTAATTCTATACGAGACGGGGCCCGTTCTCTCCGCGACAAAACCATCAGTCCATTTGCGGTTACTTCTACTATAGTCTCGCATAATGACCGGCTCGTTTGGCTCGAGTACGCGCAGCGGGCGCGCTGCATCGAACTCCCGTCGCAGCTGTTTACTGCGCACACATTCGCGTGTGTCGGGCCTAAGCAGATCGAGGCGGCCGCGCAACCGTCTACCTAACAGGGCGACCGCCGGTTCGATTCCCGTCGTACTGTGCTCAGTATTTCGATAAGTAAACAAAAATCTACTTAATGCCGTATTAAAGTTTACATTTTCTATTTGTGCTTTTTTAAGCACCCTTTTGACCGATCGTACCGCATTTTCAGCAGCTCCGTTGCTAGAAGGATGATACGGGGCTATCAAAGTATGTTTAATACCGTTACGTTCTAAATATTTAGCAAATTCGAACGACGAAAATGGCGGTCCATTGTCACTAACTAGACGCTTAGGTAAGCCAAACCGAGCAAACAAACGTCTCAAACAATCAATAACTATCGTTGCCGACGTAGTACTAACTTTTTCAACCTCAATCCACTTAGAATGAGCGTCGACAATAACAAGAAAATACATATTATTAAACGGACCTAAAAAATCTAAATGTAGACGTGACCAAGGTTCGGATGGCCAGGGCCACGAGTGCAGCGGCGCAGCGGCGGGCGCCGGGCGTAGCTCGCGACATGGAGCGCACTCGCGCGCGACACGTTCTATGTCTGAGTCTATATTCTCCCACCATACATAATTACGCGCAATCTGTTTTATTTTGACGACTCCCGGGTGACCATCGTGAATGTCACTCAAAACTACTTCCCTCAATGATTTAGGTACAACTATTCTGTACCCCCATATTATACAACCCTGATCTATGTGCATGTTATCCCGTCTATCATAATACATTTTTTCAATATTATCAGTTAATTTGTTTGCCGGCCAACCAAACATTATATAACCATAAATTTTACTCAGCAAAGAATCCTTTCTGGTTTCTGTTTTTATGTCTTTGAAACTGATTGGAAAGTCTCCTTGCACAAAATTTATATAACTACATTCACCGTTTTCATCTCTCGGTTGCATCTTGGTCAACTCTAGAGGAAGACGAGAAAGAGTGTCAGCAAAACAATTTTTTGTGGAGGCTACAAATTCTATATCAAAATTGTAAGCAGAGAACCTAATCGCATAACGTTGTAGGCGACTAGCAGCCGTCACCGGAATCCCTTTGTTTTTACCGAAAATGTAACTCAACGGACGATGATCACTGCGCAAAGTGAAATGCCTACCATAAATATATTGATGATGCTTAGTGACTCCACAAATAATAGCCAACGCCTCTTTATCTATTTGGGAGTAATTAACTTCGGCCAAATTGAGCGTTCGCGAAGCGCAACAGACCGGCCGCTCAATGCCATCTGCCCCTCGCTGCGTCAACACCGCTCCTAGACCATACGCGCTGCTGTCAACAGACAATATTAACGGGATATTACAATCATAATGAGCTAAAACAGGAGCGCTGCTTAACACTTTTTTAATCTTTAAAAATGCCTTATTACATACATCTGTCCACTCCCATGACACATTTTTCTTTAATAATGTATACAATGGTTTTAGAATATCACTCATGTTTACACAAAATTTGGAATAGAAATTAACAAGTCCCATAAAACTTTTAAGTTGTGTAATATTTGTAGGCGCGGGCGCTGCTTCAATGGCTTTAATTTTTTTATCATCGGTATGCAGACCGAACTTATCTATTTTATATCCTAAATATGTAACACTGTTTTGAAAAAACTTACATTTAGCATAATTTATTCTCAAGCCATTGTCTTTGAGCCTTTGTAGCACAGATTTTAAATTGGCTACATGTGTACGCCTGTCTTTACCGGTAATACATATATCATCAGCGAATACCGCCGTAGCAGGGAGGCCACTCAACGTCTCCTCCATTATCTTTTGAAAATTTTCAGGTATACATTTTATACCAAACGGTACCCTTCTATACACAAAAGTACCAACATGAGTTGTAATTGCCGTCATCGGCTGAGAATGATTATCTAACATACATTGTTGAAAAGCATTAGACAAATCTAATTTGGTGAACTGTTCACCGCCTCCCAAAGTAGCAAACAAGTCCTCGATTCGCGGCAACGGGTAGTGATAATCTTTTAAAAGTGGATTAATAGTAATTTTATAATCGCCACATATTCTTATTTTACCATTCGCTTTAACTACTGGCACTATAGGAGTGCCATAATCTGATCGTCCTACCTTATAAATAACACCTTCCCGTTGCAACCGATCGAGCTCCTCCTCCACGGGCTGGCGCAAAGCTAAAGGTATCGGCCTAGCCTTAACGAACACCGGTGTATTATCCTTTAAATACAGTTTAAATTTAGATTTAAATGTGCCTAAACCATCGGCAAATACTTCAGGAAACTCGTTACGTAACGACATCGCCATTGAGTCATCACAGCTGTTATCTTTTATACAATAACATTCCACTATAGCTAGCTTTAAACGTTTAATCCAGGTTCGACCCATTAACGGTGGTCCACCGTTCTCAATAATAAACAACTGAAGTTTGTCACGATGTTTGCCACATACAACATTCACATTAATATAGCCGATTGTTTCGATAATATCACCCGTGTAGGATTTTAGAGATAACATTTTAGTCTCAATGGGGACATTAGAAAAACATTTATCGTAATATGTTTTTGAAATAACAGAAATTTTACTACCAGTATCAATTTCAAATGTACAACTTATGTTTTCAACAATTAAATTCGTATAATACGGTCCGTCACCGTCATTTTTTATCATTAAGTTGTAAAAATTAACATTACCGTCATCCGTATCAGAGTCATCTAAAAAAAACTGACCTTTATGACCTTTTACACTACCACTTTTTCTGCACATTACCTTTAAATGACCTTTTTCACCACACATATCACAGCTGTATTGTTTGAATCTACACTTGCCATCCGAATGGCCCGATTTACCGCAACGCCAACACGTACTCAGCGCGCGGGCCGCGGTGCCGGCCGCGGGCGCTGCGCTGGCGTCTCCGCGGTCTCCCGCGCCGCCTGCGCGGTCCCACGCGCCGCCTCCGCCGCGCCGCCGGGCACCGATCCGGTGCAAGCCGTCATCCGCCTGCTGGGTCGCGCTGCTGTGCATGCCGGCACCTGTCGAGCTGCTCGAAACACACGCCGTAGCCGCGTGCCGTTCCGCCGCCTCCAGTGCCAACGCCAGTTCCACAGCGCGCTTGTAGTCTATGCCACGTTCTGCGAAGATCCTTGATCTCATGTCCTCATCGACTAACCCCGACACGAATTGGTCGCGCAAACACACCTCCAGACAAGCGCCAAAGTTGCATGTCTTCGCCAAATGTTTTAGCGCTTGAAGATATTCTCGAACATTCTCACCTTGTCTTTGTACCCTCTGCCGAAAAATATGTCTCTCGGCAATTTCCGATCTATCGGGTTCCAAGTGTTCTTTCACTAACGCGACTAATTCATCGTATGATTTTGATTCTGGATTGTCCGGTGAGCACAAATCGCACATAAGTTCGTAACACTCCGCGCCCACCACCGTCACTAAGGTGGCTACTTTTAACGTGTCATCGATGCAGTTCAACGCAATGAATTGATTAACACGTCGTACGTAAGCGTCCCAGTTACTACCACCTAAGTTAAAAGATTCAATCCGTCCTATAGGCATTTTCTAGCACTTTTTGAACACGCGTATAGGTAATTAAACTTTCTCGTCGCCAATGTTGGTACAAGGGTACGTCAATGACACACAGTGGCTCGATGCGAACTTGTTTATTCTTAAGTACCGACAACGTTAGACATAACAGTGACAAGAATAGAAAAAAATATGTTAAGCTGGTTTGGACATGTAGAAAGAATGGACGAGGAAAGACTGACTAAGAAAGTTTATAAAGCTAATGTGAATGGAACAGTCGCAAGAGGAAAACCTAGGCGAACGTTTCTCGATTAGATCGGAGGCGTTCTGGACAAAGGCCAGGTTAAGAGCTCCTTGAACCGACGGCCGTGTATGAGGAATGTGATGAAAGTGAATGAAGCCAGAGAAGAGTGTCAAGATCGTAGCAAATGGAAATCCGTAGTCTCTGCATACCCCTCTGGGAAACAGGCGTGAATCTATGTATGTATGTAAATAAGTCACGGATAAAAGAATATTAGTATTTTTCATTTTCCTTTTAAAGTCTCCAGCACTGTGTCGCGTGTGACTTTAAAGCATTCAAACAACAGACACAAGGAATATTCAGACTCAGTATAAGTTTGTGGATCACACACATTTAACGGCAACTGGCACGACGGACGTGGCGAGGCGATCATTTAAACCACTACGCCGTCCATGCAGTTTTAACTTCAACTCTGTATAACATTTCAGAATTTTTGACTAACTACATAAAAATTTAATTGCATGAATTAATTTTAATAGATTATGATTTTATGTTGCGTTTGACTTTTATATTTTTTATTATTTTTTGTTTATTCTGACATTTATTTTTAATTATTAATTTCAATTATCATTTTAATTATTATCATTGACATTGTTATTATTTTTATATTTTTTTTATTAAATTTTATAATTATATTTGCACGCCACAAATTATGGCAAACCACATCGATCGAACCGATCTGTTTTCATGTTTATTGAACGAATTCACAAGGGCTACGTACTGAATATTAAGTTATTGTGTATAGTTTTTAGATACTTTATTATGTTTTAAGATGTGTTACTGTATTTAAGTATTAGATTTTATACTACCGCATTAGGTTAAGAACCTGTAATAATAGATAAATAGTTTGAAATAAATAAATAAAAGAATTTGAAGTACATTTTATAATTAGTGGCCATAATTAGTCACTAATTTGCCACTAATTAGTCACTAATTATGTATGAACGAAAAAAATGTAACATCTTGCATGCATTATTATTTACTGTATGTATACACGTGTTTGAGCAAATAAATATCAACCAATCAATCAAACTACTGACCTCAGCTAAACTCCACCCAAAGTCCAGTGCGGGCCACTGGAAACCGGGCATTGTCTCCTCGTTAATCTTGGGTATACCAAGACCAACGTCAATGGCCACAGCGCGTCGGATCTCGTCAGCTATCAGCAACGCGTTTATTCTGTCAACAAAATATATTATTTTCCTTTTGAGAGCTTCCGCTGCGTGCGCTGCGTAAACAGTTAAAGTTTCGCAAAAATCATGTATGACACAATTGTTTCCCTCAAAAGTTCTAAAAAAAAGTCCGCGACTGCATGTGTCTATCTTTTAAGGTTGGCTCACTATAACGATTTTTATGCTAACGAAATTTGTTCTAAAATAATGCACTATTTGCGAAGGTGTTTTTATAAACATGATATAAATCCTTATCCAAATAAATACGTTATTCATCGCAATCGTATTTAATTTAAAACAAAATTACCCTTTACATCATTCGATTTCAATGAATATCTTAGGAGATATCGCAGTTTTAAAATAACATCGCAGCAAAATAATGATAACGAAGTCGCGGGTTAAAGTTAGCGTTAGCCCAAAGTAACTATTCCACGCGGACGAAGTCGCGGGCAGAAGCTAGTCTGGTGATAAGTTAAATATAAGCCCAAAAAAAACACCCAGACCTAAAACAACTATTCGTGTATCACACAAATTTTCGTCCCCAGTCGGGATTGCTGTAACGGCACAGTTCTTACTGTATTCCTAGTAGCAGATATGCTCTGCTAACCAGATATGTATCAAACACACGGCAATCAGCTTTCGTACTATGAATAAAATACAATAACCCTTTACATCTACACATTTTTATTTATTTTTTTTTTACCTGTACAATACACAAGGTAAAGCAACCGTGGCAAACCACAGTGGCGCCGCGAACGGGTGGACTCGACACAGCTCCGGCACCAAGATCTGTTTCTGATCTAGACGATCACGCTTTGCTCGACGGGTACGTTCCGATGATACAGGTAATGCCACGCCTTTGCGGTTCACGTATCTATACAAATAAATAAAATTGAAGTGTCTGTTTGTAATGTCAAAATAACAGCTTTTTATCTAATGCATATGAAAGTATATAAGGCACCTAATACGAAAAAATTTTTTTTTAAATTTTTGTCTGTCTGTCTGTCTGTTTATTCCGGCTAATATCCGAAACGTCTGAACCGATTTTGACGGGACTTTCATTGGCAGATAGCTGATGTTAGAAGGAGTAACTTAGGCTACTTTGATTTTAGAAAAAAATAGAGTTCCGCGGAATCAAACACTTTTTAGTTAAAATCTCACGGACGAAGTCCCAGGTAACAGCTAGTGCTAATTATGTAAGAAATTGTTTACTTTAATTCTTTTTTAAATTCTGGGAAGCCTTATGCTCCCAACTATCGTTTGTATTTTGCTTTTCATGGCAACCTGTAATTAAGACAGCATCAATACTTGTAAACCACTAACTTTGAAACTTAGCTTTTAAGGTGTATGTTCTTGTTGGTTGTCCAAATAAATAAATAAATAATATAATAATAATAATATAACATTCTACCACATTCACACAACACCATCTAGCCCAAACTAAGCAAAGCTTGTACTATGGATACTAGACAATGGATAAACATACATATATACTTTTTTTTTGTAAATACATACATATTATACATAGAAACACCCAGACCAAGACATAAACACCCATGTTCATGCACACAAATGTTGGACTTGTGCGGGAATCGAACCCGCGACCTCAGGCGTGTCACTCGATTGGTCGGTCGGACAGCCAAAAAAAAAACTGTTGAAAGTACTTCAGAAGAAAACGTATAAGCCAGCGAACATACAAGAACTTTGTTTGTGCGTGCCAGATAAGTATGTGGGGCGACGGTGGCTTCCACATAATGTTGAGTGAACACAATTGCACATTGTGAACTTGTTGGTGGTACGACCGTTTTTCGACAAGTTTTTTTTTTTTTTTTTTTTAATGTCTAATGTGGCAAACAGTCATACGGCTCACCTGATGGTAAGTGGTCACCGTAGCCTATGGACGCCTGCAACACCAGAGGCATCACTTACGCGTTGCAAACCCTTTAGGAAAGGAAGTGGGAAGGAGAAGAAGCGGGATGGGGGAAAGGGGGTGATTGGACCTCCGGCACTCTCGAAGCGGTTTATTGCAGCAGGCGCCTATAACGCGCACCTATAACGAGGTAGCTGAGCGCATTGACTTATTTTCTTGCTCGTTGAACGATTTCACAAGGCCCCACATATTGGTATACTTGTTACGGACCTAGGACCTAAGGTATCTACATTGATATATCAAAATAATTTGTCTTAGATATATGAAGGCTTGATATAAAAATGGGAGAGGCCTATGTCCAGCAGTGGACTGCGGTGGGCTGATTGATTGATCGATTGATATGAAGGCTTGTCTAACGGATAGATATTTTTGGTTAAATAAATAAAACAAGTGAGAAACGGCAATGAATTGCCGTAAATCTTAGAGTTCGAAAAATGGCTCAAGTAATATGCAAAGGTCACGTGATACCACGTAACCTTGAGGTTAGAGGTCAAAGGTCATAGTCATTTCGAGGTATATCGACTATACTGAGTCGAATGGCGATGACCGCGAGTCTCTAGCTCTTACGGTTCTTGCGTTGAAAGTTGTATAACAGACAGACGGACGGACGGACGGACAAAGCTGTTGTATAAGAGTTTTTTCGAACTCTAAGAAAGCTTTTTGTAATCTACCCAAAAATGTATTAGACTTGATTTTGCTCGCGGCTTAACTCGCGTAAATGTAGGTCACTTTTTTGGATAGAAGGTACGGCTTCACTCGCGTAAATGTAGGTTACTTTTTGGATGATAGGTACGGCTGCACTCGCGTAAGTGTACGTTAATTTTTGGATAGAAGGTACGGCTTGACTATCGTAAATGTAGGTTACTTTTTAGATTATAGGTACGACTTCATTAGCGTAAATGTAGGTTACTTTTTAGATTATAGGTACGACTTCATTAGCGTAAATGTAGGTTACTTTTTAGATTATAGGTACGACTTCATTAGCGTAAATGTAGGTTACTTTTTAGATTATAGGTACGACTTCATTAGCGTAAATGTAGGTTACTTTTTAGATTATAGGCACGACTTCATCAGCGTAAATGTAGGTTACTTTTTAGGTTATAGGTACGAATTCATTAGCGTAAATGTAGGTTACTTTTTATATTATAGGTACGACTTCATTAACGTAAATGTAGGTTACTTTTTATATTATAGGTACGACTTCATTAACGTAAATGTAGGTTACTTTTAGATTATAGGTACGAATTCATTAGCGTAAATGTAGGTTACTTTTTAGATTATAGGTACGACTTCATCAGCGTAAATGTAGGTTACTTTTTAGGTTATAGGTACGAATTCATTAGCGTAAATGTAGGTTACTTTTTAGATTATAGGCACGAATTCATTAGCGTAAATGTAGGTTACTTTTTAGATTATAGGTACGACTTCATTAGCGTAAATGTAGGTTACTTTTTAGATTATACGTACGTCTTCATTAGCGCAAATGTAGGTTACTTTCTAGATTATAGGTACGACTTCATTAGCGTAAATGTAGGTTACTTTTTAGATTATAGGTACGAATTCATTAGAGTAAATGTAGGTTACTTTTTAGATTATAGGTACGACGTCATTAGCGTAAATGTAGGTTACTTTTTGGATGATAGGTACGGCTGCACTCGCGTAAATGTAGGTTACTTTTTGGATGAAAGGTACCCTTTTCTGTTCCCGTGGCAATGTATTTATAAAATTTTATATTGTATATTGAAATCCTTTACGAAACACGATACAACATGGTATTAATAAGTACTTATTGCTCTAAAACATTAAATTTAAGTAGAATAAGCAAAATGTTATGTTATGTTTTGTTTATTTTTCCTGTTTTTTCTTTTATGTTATTGCATTCATATTTAAATTTTAAAACCCTACCTTAAGTTAGTTTATATTTTAGGTTTACATTTTATGAAAATTGTAAACTCTTAACATAATTTTGTTGTCTCAACTGCGAATGCTGTGTTAGCTCGTAAGTGGCACGTATATTACAACTCTGTCATCTAAATTTTTCACTAAATTGTATCATATATATGCTGTGAGTTAACCAAATAAATAAATGATCGTTCGAGTACTTAACAAACAAACTCACATTTACAATATTAGTTAGGATGTGTTTATTCAAAAACTACTTGCCTAGGAGTGAGGAGATTCAGCCTCGCACTAGTATGGTCCACATCCAGTAGTGGCTGGTCTCTCTGTGTCAAGGTCACACCGTATTTACTGCTGTAGTAATCCCTGAAACTTGTGTGGCTGGCTGAAGGGAATGAGGAGTCCGGAGTCAGGTTCCAACATATCTCTGCTACTAAGAAGAACTAGAAAGAAAGAAATCACATTTATTTTGACAACTCATACCGCAGAGAGCATAAAGGTTATAGTTATACAGGAAAAGACAATAAAGACACTAGGAGAAAAGTAAACATGACAATCTGACTGTCGTGTGAATCGACTGCATGTATAGCGTAGTGGTTTAAGTGGTCGCCTCGGTGCTGCGTCGAGTGTTGTGGGTTCGAATCCCACACGGGACAAAACTTTGTGTGATCCACAAATGGCTGTTCACAGTCTGGGATTTCTTTGTGTCTGTTTTTTGCATATATTATAGCTAGCGATACCTGCAAGAAACTCACGTCCACTATAATCATAAACGAAGGTGAAACAGCGGGGAAAAGCTAGCTAATATTATTGTCATTGTTTTAAAAGCTGTCACGTAATCGACTCGCGGCGCACGCACGGCTGCGTGCGCCGCGAGCGAGATGGTGGCATCACTAGTCCCCCTCCGAGCGGCGGCGGCCTATATAAGTGGATCGCGCCCTGGTGGAGCTTCTTCCTTCCGCTGAGCTGCACGACTAAGTTAAGTGGTTCTTTCTAAAAGAACCACGTAGGAAGCCTTAAAGAACCACGCCCTGAGTCTTGTTCGCGTAGCTTTCTTAATAATTACTCCTTGCTATTAAAAGTGTTAATAATTGTTGTACTATCTTTGAATCATCTCTGCTTAAAATAACCTCAAGAAACCACGCCCCTACAGCGTGGCCTGTCGTACTCCTATCTGAACCCTTAAAGTTACAAAGCAAATTAAACTACTATATACGGATTTTATCGCGTTGTTTATTTGACACTATTATAGTAATAGTATAAATAGTTTCAATAGTTTCAATAATTTAATTAGCTTAAAAAATTTGTAAAGTTTAATAGTGATTATAGTAGTGTAACAGTTTTTCAAAATTTGTAATAGTGTCAAATAAACAACGCGATAAAATCCGTATATAGTAGTTTAATTTCAATGAATAACATTCGCGTAAACAGAAGACAATATTTACAAAGCAAACTTATTTTTTAAAAATACTTCTTCCGCACTAGGAATAATTCCTTTGACTTTACAAACATTCAAACAACGGACACAGAACACCTAGACTCAGCACAACCATTTGTGGGTCACACAAAGTTTTGTCCCGTGTGGGATTCGAACCCACAACACTCGGCGCAGCGGCAGTGGCGAGGCAACAGCTTAAACCACTACGACACCGGTGCAGTCAATTTTTTTTATAGCACTCTAACTTAAGTACCTAAGTATTAAAATATTAACGAACAACCATTTCATCGTTCTAGATGTGACGCCTCATATATGCAAACTAATCAACTTTCCAGGAGAGACAAAAACTACTTTCGACAAAGTATTATTAGATATCTTTTTTTATTTTTTATTTATTATACAAATTTGAACTGAATATAAAATCCTAACTAATATGTTTGAAAATGAGTTTATTTGTTTGTTACCTTTTCACTCCTAAACCACTGAACCGATCATCCTGAAATTTTGCATATACGTTGACAGGTGTACAGAAACGGGCATAAGCTACCTTTTATCCGAAAAAAATTACTGTTCCCGAGGAAAACAATAATAACGTTATTATGATAAAATAGATGGCGCCACGTGTCTTTCGAATCATGATTGAATTATATTATTACAAGCAGAGTACAACCCGAATTGATTGTCAAATTCTAAATTAACGCGAGCGAAGCCGCGGGCAAAAGCTAGTTATAATGCAGGAGGCATTTACAAGGCAACACCAGAAATACTTTTCGGATCTTTCTGCATAAAAATCTCATTTTACCAAATTTTAGTTACGAGGGGTCACAACTAGAACGACGATTTGCGAATCACACACAGTTTTGTCCCATGTGGGATTAGAAGTGGAAGTGGCGCGGCGACCATCTTAATCGCTACATCATCCGTACAGTCAAAGCTAATATTAATTTTGAACTAGTGTACTGACCTGCGGTTGATCCTGGTTCCTGTACCACGGAGTGACCACCGCCTCTCTATACTTGTCTGCGTCGAACACAAACGTCTCGTTTGGCTTCAGCAGTGGATTGTCCATCTTCTTGACTTTACCTCTCTTTTCTCGTACAGGATCTTTCGTCTAGATAAAGTAGGATTAAAATGGGGTGTTATTTAAATGGTTAGCATAGTATTGGTATTTTTGTGAGCAGAAAAATATAATCTGTGAGCAGAAATAGCTAATTGATCAGCAACTCATGGCCAGGAAACATTAAAGAGATCAAACTAACTCGACGGAGCCCCGCTTCGAGGGGCTCCTATTTTTGGGCGGGTTTAAAAATAGGAACCTAACATAACCTAACACTTCCGAGACGGAATGCAGTGATTTGAGGCGTATAGATGCTCGTTATGCTGTGCAATATTTGCTGACCAATTAGTATTTTTGATGATCATTATTTTAATCCCATTAAAATGTATAGTAAACCTACGTACTAGGACTACATGCTAAGAGGTCATTCAAGTATTAAGTAAGCATATGTGGAGTAGGGTAGTCTTTGCTATGCATGCTGACTTTGCCCGCGGCTTCGTTCGCGTAATTTTTTTCTTTTTATACTTCTAATATGGGTAACAAGCATACGGTCCAACTATAGACGCCTGCAACACCAGAAGTATCACTTGCGCGTTGCCGACCCTTTTGGAAAGGAAGTGAAAAGGAGAAGGAGCGGGAAGGGGGAAAGAGGGTGATTGGGCCTCCGGCACTCTCACTCACCGAACGACACACAACAGTAGGAATACTGGTATTTCACGTCGGTTTTCTGTGAGAGAGTAGTCTTTCCCCGGTCGAGCCGGCACATTCATACTGAAACCAGCGAGGCTCTACTACTCCCAAATGGAGGTTAGTTGAGGCCAGTAACACCGTGGTAGGTTTAGTCGGTATTACCGGGGTATCTTTTCCCCGGTGAGCCCGACATTACCTCTACGTCGCCCCGCGGAGAGGTATGGGTCAAAGCATTCCCCCACGTGAAAAAAAAAAGGCTAGTAACGGTTCTTTTTCCTGGATGAAAGGTACCCTATGTCCTTCTCTGTAACCCTGACAACGTGTATGAGAAATTTTATGGTGATCGGTGAAGTAGTTTAAGACATCAAAACGTAACAAACATACAAACCAACATACATTCGCATTTATAATATTCTATAACATACACACAACACCATCTAGCCCAAACTAAGCAGAGCTTGTACTATGGGTACTAGACAATGGATAAACATACATATATACTTTCTTTTTGTAAATACATACATATTATACATAGAAACACCCAGACCAAGACAAACATCCATGTTCATGCACACAAAATGTTTGACTTGTGCGGGAATCGAACCCGCGACCTCAGGCGTGGCAGTAGGTTACACTAACCACTACGCCACCGAGGCCGGCATATTTATAATAATATTAGTTATAATATTAGTTATTATAATTTATAATATTAGTTACGGCAACCTGAACCTATTTTTCGGGTTGTTATTAACATAATTATGTCAACATAAACTATATGCCAAAAGCAATTATGCCAATTTTTTTTTTTGTGGATTTGCGGGCAAACGGGCAGACGGATCGCCTGATGGTAAGCGATTACCGCCACCCATGGACACCTGCAACATTATAGGAAAAGAAGGGATCCCCACCACACAGCTACTTACTCAACTCTACTACTCACTTCTTTCTAGCCTTTATTATTCCCAAGTCACTTGGGGTCGGCTTTCTAGTCTAACCGGATTTGACTGGATATCAGTTTTTGCACGGAGCGACTGCCATCTGACCTCCGCAACCCGAAGCTTAGACCAGCGTTAGGATATTAGTGGGCACTAACTTCCCAATAACGACTGCCACAGATGTTCACGGCAGCCGGGACCGACGGCGTAACGTGCTCTTCGAGGCACGGAGCAGGCAATAATTGTCAATCAATACGCACATAATTTCGAAAAGTCATATAACTTCCGAAAGTCAGAGGTGCGCGACGTGGGTTCGAACCCGAGACCCTCTGCATTGCAGTCTGTTGGTCTCCCCACTGAGCTATCGCTGCTCAACTCTACTACTCATTAATAGACGTCATTGTTAATTTGACAAGACAGCTATAAGCTGTTCTGTTTTACAGTTTATTTCATCATCATCATCATCATCCTCAGGCTATAATAGTCCACTGCTGGACATAGCCCTCCCCCAAAGAGCGCCGTAGCGCCCTGTCTTCAGCTTGCCGCATCCAGCATCTGCCTGCAGTCCTTCGCAGATCGTCATCCCACCTGGTCGGAGGGCGTCCTACACTACGTTTGCCGAGTCGCGGTCTCCACTCAAGAACACGCTTACCCCAGCGGTTGTCGGTTCTTCGCGCGATATGGCCAGCCCACTGCCACTTCAGCTTGCTAATTCTCTGAGCTATGTCGATGACTTTGTCAAAGACAGTTTATTTACTTGCTGTCAATGTCACGAGATCAAACGCATTGATATAATTATACGTTACTAGAACGACAAGGTTTAGTTTTATTAAGCCCCGCCTTTTTTGTAGAGATTCTTGGTGATATTTTTTGGCGTTGAGAATACTTCCATGTTTTAACAGCGCTGCGGTCATCCGCAGCAAAGGCTGAGCTGGAACCATTTGGACACACTGCACAACATTTTATTTATTTTTGTTTTTTTTTTCGTATTTTCTTCTTGTTTCTATGTTAATATGTTGTGTTTTTGTGTCTAATAAATTATTTTTCTTTCTTACTTTCTTTCTTTTATTTCCGTTCATCGAGTCCAATAAACTCAATTGATATATTTTTTAAAGAATACTAGATAATATAGATTTTGTCAATTTCTATCCTTCAGAAATAGTACCATTTTACTGCTTGATACCCTATGTCCTTTTCTGAAACTCTGACAAAGTGTATGTGGAATTACATGATGATCTGTCAAGTAATAAAGACGTGAAAGCGTAACAAACAAACAAACTCACACGTAACATGTTGTTAGGGAACAGAAAAGGACATAGGGTACCTTTCATCAATAAGAAAGTACTGCTCCTTGTTTTTTTTTGATCCAGTAATTCCTTTATGGATACTCCCTCCCCCGGGGAGGGAGGGGTGGTTATGTGAGACTCTCCGCCCCTGAAGGGGGTCGGTATACACACTAAAAACCTGGGGTGAGCAGTCCCTCCGCCGACGGGGTGGGCGG
This sequence comes from Catocala sponsa, assembly GCA_963564715.1. NCBI lineage: Eukaryota > Metazoa > Arthropoda > Insecta > Lepidoptera > Erebidae > Catocala > Catocala sponsa. Next base: position 5,549,104 of record OY751356.1, on the reverse strand, counting down.
GATGGGGTCAAAATCAATCAAAAAATCAAAAATAAATTTATTCAAGTTAGGTTACAAGGTAACACTCATGAATGTCAAAGTTACACAAAATTTTTCTGTGAATTCAAATTTACTACCACGTTCAGCAAAGCAAGGGTGTAGGGCTCATGAGAAGAACGGACAAGAAACTCATGGTCACTCTTTTTAATCGCCAAGTTTACAATAAAATTTTGTTTACAAATCATAACTGTAAGGTGCTGCAACCATTTCTCCGTGAATTACTACTGAACATACTCAAGCATTTAATAAAATTTGATGGTAGCCTCTAAAGCAGCAGTATGGTAAACAGGAGAAACAGGTCGCGTTAGCAATCACCATCCCAAGAAATTACTGTTCCTAATTTAACATAACCTCACCAATATGTAGATAAGCGAAGCCACAGGCAAAATATAGCTTATAATATTAGTTAACATGAGTCAAAAATTTACTGTCCAGGCCAAAACAGACCTAATGGAATAAATATGGCTCTTCTAAAAAGCCTCGAGGTATATATGCGGCAGAAGACCCGATTGGTCTTCTGAAAACCTTCAAGACTTACCTTAGAAACTTCTTCCTCATCTTCTTGTTCTGGCTGCCACAGTATGGCCGTGTCGATGTCAGACACTTTCTTGTCTTCTGTATGTTGGTAGATCAGCTCCAAGAAGGCCCAGTCTATATCTATCTTGGTGGTACCGTCGGGTCTGGTCGCTGAAATGTTAAGATAAGTTCAAGTTCGTGTATCTCGGTGGGGAAGCAGTCATTATAATAAGATAAGATCATTTATTTGCGTAAACTTGTGTATATATACAGAAATATTATAAAACTAGCTTTTGCCCGCGGCTTCGCTCGCGTTAATTTAGAATTTGACAATAAATTCGAATTGTACTCTGCTTGTAATAATATAATTCAATCATGATACGAAAGACACGTGGCGCCATCTATTATCATAAGAACGTTATTGTTGTTTTCCTGGGGCACAGTAATTTTTTTCGGAATGAAAAGTAGCCTATGTCCATTTTTGTATACCTGACAACGTATATGCAAAATTTCAGAATGATCGGTTCAGTGGTTTAGGCGTGAAAAGGTAACAAACAAACAAACTCATTTTCGCTTTTATAATATTAGCCTTATTTGAACTATATTATTACAAGCAGAGTACAACCCGAATTGATTGTCAAATTCTAAATTAACGCGAGCGAAGCCGCGGGCAAAAGCTAGTATTTTATAAAAATATTAGGATTCGCCCCTCTTCCTCCATATAAACTTCAACACTGCGAAATTTCATACTGTCCGCGCAACGTAAAAAGGGGTACAAAGTGTTTACTTCACGTATCAATATATAGATGACGTACAGAAAGATCTCTCTAATAAATCAGGAAGGTCTGTCTACTCTCATATCAAAGCTGGTGAATAGAAGACCACTTACATTTGACTGTGGGCACTATGTAATAGTTGTTGTGTGTGGACCCATCGCTCTGAAGCTTCATACCACGACGCCTTACCCTCAGCACCTCGGCGAACACAAACCGCATAAATCTGGAACAAAATAACATACATAGAGTCACGCCTGTTTCCCAGAGGGGTAGGCAGAGACTACGGATTTCCATTTGCTACGATCCTGACACACTTCTCTGGCTTCATTCACTTTCATCACATTCCTCATACACGCCCGTCGGTTCAAGGAGCTCTTAACCTGGCCTTTGTCCAGGACGCCTCCGATCTGATCGAGAAACGTTCGCCTAGGTTTTCCTCTTGCGACTGTTCTATTCACACTAGCCTTATAAACTTTCTTAGTATATTACGGGGTTAAGTGTAAAATAGTAATAACGTTTACCCGTGATTTAATTATACTCTATTTAACAACAATACTTTTTCAATTAAATATTTTAACATGTTTAAAATTGCACGCGCCCGGTTTCGAAGCATATTTTGTGAAATAAATACATGAAATAAATAGAAACATGATTAAATTATGTTCGGGTACTTTGAAATAACTACACTGGAACATTGAGGCAACTACCATCTTAGTCTCCCCGTGACCATGGCTGTTTTCCTCTTGCGACTGTTCGATTCACACTAGCCTTATAAACTTTCTTAGTCAGTCTTTAAAATAACATAATCATAGAATATACTTTTGCTTGACAAAAATATATTATATAAATGCGAATGTGAGTTAGCATGTTTGTTACGCTTCCACGCCCTAACTACTCGACCGATCATCATGAAATTTTGCATACACGTCAATGGTGCATAAAACGATATAGAGTATCTTTTATTCAGACAAAAAGCATTGTTTCTGAGCCAAGCCGCGGGTAAACGGCTACTGAAAGTAAACAGCCTATAAAACCATCTGAGTCTCGTTATACTTATTGCCAAAACACAGGCAAAAGCTAATAGAAGATATTTGTCTTGACAAAGATATATAATAATTTCAGCCCTGTATATAAACTTTTCCACTACTGAGCACGGGCTTCTTTTTAGTGTGAGAAGGATTAGGCCATAGTCCAACACGCTAGCCCAATGCGAGCTCACATATTATAATTATACAATCGAGATAAAAGATAACCTATATATATCCTTCCCCAGAATACAATTCAAAGTCAAAGTCAAAAATCATTTATTCATTTAGGTCACAAAGTAACACTTATGAACGTCAAAGTATATAGGCAAGTGAGTTTACAAGTTACTGAAGCTACATTTAGGTTAGTTGCTAGGTTCAGGCAAAGGGTTGAGCCTATGAGAAGAAACCTGCAAGAAACTCAGATAAAATGTAGTCAATGACCAACCTTAAGATACAATCTCGAAATCAAAGATAGGATATCCTTCCCCAGGATACAATCCATTCCATTGCCAAATTTAATCAAAATTGGATTTATGATTTAACCATGAAAGCGTAGCATACAGACAGAGTTACAATTCACAAACATAGCTTATTTTTATAAAAGGACTAAAAATCCTGCACTTATAATAATTCCTGCGTCACGGGGGACTAAACAAACCTTTGAAGAATACCTAGACTCAGAACAGACCCTTCCTCTATAGGCTACTCAAGTTTATTATATAGCGTTCCCACTCACCAACCTTTCGGTATATAACGAGAGCCGCTGTACCTTCCAGTGCCCGAGAGCACCTTCAGGGACCAATTATAGACAGGTCTTGTCCCCAAATCTCGACTCTCCACCCTAACCTCAGACGACAAGCGACACTACCTATTCTCCAGATAGGCACTGAAGCAACAAAGTCGCTCACCACTCGCAACTCTGGCAGTTGCTAACGAAAACCTCGCTGAAGCCGACGGAGCCGCCTCCCATATCTCCAGTATGGTACCGGAGCTGTATAAGGCACGCTCACTGCCTGAAGTACATCCATACGCCTACTGAAGGCCACAAGCTAGGTGCGGCCCGAGTCACTCTAGGTATGACTCTTACTTGCTAAGCAGGCAAGCACCCGAGATGCGTTGTGGCAGTGAAACCACGCTGCCACATCGCTAAAGACAACTCCGTGCCTCGCGCGACCGACTGGTTCGCACTAGCCGCGCCTGAATCCGACGCTCGAACGCCACGTGCTTGCCGAACAACGAACATGTCGTCCTCAGCGGCTAACCACATACCCCTGCGAGTCCAACACCAATATCAGGCACCGCGCACTCTAATCAGCGGTCGATAGAACACACCTTTCGAGGCGCAGTGGGCTTCCAGATCCCGTAGTACCCTGGTCCAAAGGGGGAGACCCGTAGTTCTCCCCCCGAAGCCCTATCTACTCGGGTCCAATAGATTGGGACCTAGACTCAGCACAATAATTTGAACCCACAACACTCGGCACGGCGGCGGTGGCACGGCGTGCTGTCAAATCACTGACACCAAGAAGAACAAAAATGCGTTATATAGGAAAAATAAAATTGTCTAAATACCTTCTGACCAGTCTTCCTCTACGGGGAGACAGCCTCACATCAGCATCAGGAACGTGTTCCACCGATACCCTGACTTCTCCCGACCGCGTGTACACAGGAAATGCAGGGATCTGCAAACTGAACATTCAAATTATAATATAACTAGCCGTTACCTGCGACTTCGTCCGAGTAGATTTTAACTAAAAAGTGTTTGTCTCCGCGGAAGCCTATTGTTTTTCTAAAATCAAAGTAGCCTCAGTTACTCCTTATAACAACAGCTATCTGCTAGTGAAAGTCCCGTCAGAATCGGTTCAGCCGTTTCGGAGATTAGCCTGAACGAACAGACGATCAGTCAGACAAAAGTTATATAAATTGATTTTTTTATATGGTACACATATCAAATAATCAATTTATATATACTTTTATATGTATTTATTAATAAGCTGTTATTTTAACATTACAAACACACATTTCAATTTTATTTATTTGTATAGATAGAAAACAGCACAGAAGTACATGTTATCCTAACCGATTTCTCAAAGGCGTTTGACGCGGTTGACCACAGCCTTCTTATACAAAAATTGGCTCTCGCAGGGATTTGTGGCTCGCTACTTAGATGATATGAATCCTACCTCACGATAAGATAGCAATTCGTGAAAATCAGAGAATGGAAAATTATAACTAGAATTGTCCCGTCTGGAGTACCCCAGGGCTCACACCTAGGACCCCTCTTATTTTTAGTCTACGTCAATGACCTATCTTCTGCTATAACATACCCTTACCATATTCGCAGACGATATTGAGTTATACAGAACTATCTCTAATCATCTATACTAATATAATATATATAATATTATTAATTAGACTGGTTGATAGCTGATGTTATAAAGAGTAACTTAGGCTATTGTAATATTAGAAAAAAAAATTGATTTCAAGATTTTATTTTTTAAACTTTTACGTTTAACAGCTATTTGCTTCATAAATAACGAGTTGTACAGCATGTTGCATATAGCATTTTACCTGTCGGGCTCTTCCCGCGCCATGAGTATGCCGATGGCCTGCGCGGCGCTCTGCGGCGCGTGCAGGCGGCGTCCGCGCGTGTTGTATCGCTCAGGGAGCGCGCACCACAGTCGGGAGACTATCGCGTACAACATGTTGCGCTTCTTGCCTGCGAACAATACACGAACCTTTAAAGAACTATACATGTACGGTGCAACCGTGCATTGAAAAATTACAATAATGTCCTCCAGACCGAGTTTCGGTCACGGCAGCCAATCTTAACTGAGGCTGGCCAAGGCAGGTGATATTATAGTACACAAGTATGCGCAAACACAAGCACTCTCTGTTCCCTAACCCTGATGTTACGATGGGACGGATAATCCGACAGAACCGAAGAGAGATCAAGCGCAGAACCAACGGCTTTACGTGCTTTCCGAAGTACAGGGGTGTCTAACACCGCCAAATTCCTAACTCCAGGCTCGTATTGACATTTCCTAAAAGAAAAACCCAATAACATTTTGTTGGCCGCACCCAGGATTCGAACCAGAGATCTCATGCACAGCAGTCGCATTCTCTACCGCTGCGCCACGGAGGCAGTTTGCCATTTTGCAGCATTCATATATTTATAATGTTTAGTTTTACAAGACGACTTCCATTTTTTTTTTATGCAGCTAAGGTGGCTAACAAGCATACGGCCCACCTGATGGTAAGTGGTCACCGTAGCCTATGGACGCCTGCAACACCAGAGGCATCACTTGCGTAGCCTATGAACGCCTGCAACACCAGAGGCATCACTTGCGCGTTACCGACCCTTTAGGAAAGGAAGTGGGAAGGAGAAGCAGCGGGATCGGGGATACGGGGTGATTGGGCCTCCGGCACTCTCACTCACCGAACGAAACACAACAGTAGGAATTCTAAGAACTATTCCTGTATCACGGGAGGACTGTACCAAACATTCCAACAACTGATACAATAAACATCCTGCCTCGTTACCAGTTAAACTTGTATGAGTGTTATGGACTTACCTGTGGACTTCTCTTTAGGTGTCTCCGGTTGAGGGTCAGCTTTCGTCTCTTCTGGAGGATCTATTTCTGAATCACTCGTATCAACCACTGGTTGGCAGTCCGTGAATGCCCATGCGGTCTGAAACAATATAAAAATATATCAAGGACAATCACACAACATAGCTATAACATGGTAATCGCTTACCATCAGACGATCCGTCTGCTCGTTTGTCGCCTAATAAATAAAAATTTTAAAAAAACATAGCTGATGTAAAACACCAACGCTCGATGAAGTCTGCTGTGTGTGAACACATGCAACAGGGGACGGGATCCCTTCTTTGCGAATAACGTTTTTTGTGGGATGTATGTCCCTCCCAACAGAAAGGGAGGATCCTCCGAGCAGGCTGGGTGATCGTGCCTGGACCGCGACGCGACTGTTGATGTCGGGAACTTATATTATATGCGATTCAGCATTGTATGGGAAACAGCATTTTAAGCGCTTATTGTATATAGCGCCATCTGTTGGATGTAGGCGGAACTTCTTCGACCGTGCGGAGTCGCTACATTATTTTTCCTAAAATACTTTGGCATAACTATTTTGACGTTTTTTTTTGTATAATATTCCTTTGCCATAATTGTTTTTGGCATACAGCAAATCTGGTGAAGCCTCCTTACCCGACCTTGCTTGCGAAGCAACTAATTAGTGACACCTGAGAAAAAGGTTTGATTGGTTGCGATAATATACAATTTAAAAGAAATATGCGTAAATATAATTAGGATAAACAAAAGTATGCCATGTTACATTAGGTCTTAACATGACGCTACGAGCCAAAAGAGCGAAGCAGTAATCACAAACGTGGGTGGAACCGCGAGGTACAGCTAGTGCCAGTCGTTTTATTCGTGCAGCCTGTGGGTGGGTGAGTTATACGCAGAAGGCTTACAACGCTCCGCGCGTCCAGTATAATAACGCGCTAAGGATGTTGTTGGGATTACCTCGATTCTGTAGCGCTTCGGGTATATTTGCGAACGAAAGGCTAGATGACTTTTATGCCATCATGCGCAAACGATGTGCGTCAATGCTTCGGCGAGTCAGGGATAGTTCCAACAATATCCTGGCAACTCTGACGGAAAAAATTGATGGCCCGTTTATACAGCACTGGGCACGCAGACATGTGCGTGCAAATGTACATGACTTTAATTAGTTTATTTTATTTATTATTTATAACTAACAATAGGCTAAGGTGATACTAACACTATATGGATCATTGGTCTGAAATAAAAATATTATTATGGTTTATAAAATATTTCAAATCTCAGCTTAATGCTGGTGAGTGTGAACCTATCACGGGCTTATGCCAAGTGGGTCGGTTCATTGAGTATTGTTGTAGGTGTCTGTGTAGTGGATGTTAAGAATCGCCGGACTATAGAGCAAGTGTCGATGATAACGGATTTCTGTAGTTTTATATATGATTTTTTATGCAAGTCTAATTCTTTAAGTGATGTATGAAGTGATTTTGGAATGAGTCCTGTAGATGAAATAATGATTGGAATAATCTTAACTGTATGTTGATGCCACATTTGTCTTATTTTGTCTGCTAATGGTATATATTTTTGAATTTTCTCTGTGTATTTTTTTCTAATGTTTTCAGAGTTTGGTATTGATAAGTATATCTATTAAGTATGTGACTTTTTCTTGTTTAAGTGTAAGTGTAATGTCTGGTCTATTATTTGTGGTTGTTTTGTCTGTTATAATGTCTCGATCCCAGTAAAGTTTGGCGTATTCATTGTTATTATATATTATTATTATTATAATACTACTTACCCGTTTATAGTAATACTGTCTCCGTTTCGTAGTTCCCGGCCGGGCGCTGTCGCTATTATCCGCAATATCACTATTGATACAAGCGATAGCGTTAGACGTCTCCAGCTCAGCCGCTTTGAAGTTCTCTTTGCCTGATGATAAACATACTATATATATATATATATATATATATATATATATATATATATATATATATATATATATATATATATATATATATATATATATATATTTATTTATTTATTAACATAAAGATAATATTACATACTAGATTTTGCTCGTTGCTTCGATCGCGTTAATCTAGATTTTATCCATAATTTTTTATGGGTAGTATTTAAATGTTCCTCAATTATTTGCCATTGTTCCACCAAAAATACTAATTGTACACCAAAATATGCTTACTAAAATATTTTAAAGAGATCAAACTAAGTCGACGGAACCCCAGTTCGCGGGGCTCCTATTGTTTGGGTGGGCTTAAGAAGGAACCTAACATAACCTAACCCTTCCGAGACGGAATGCATTGATTTGAGGCGTATAGGCGCTCGTTATGATATATTTTAGTAAGCATATTTTGATGTGCAATTAGTATTTTTGGTGGTCATTATATTCGGACGTACTTTCTGAAAAACGTTCCAGCCCACACTCGGGTCAAAATCGAGTTATTATTAGCAAATTAGTTACAGGGTTACTATCTACTAGCTGGAACAATGTGGTAGCTCTACTATCACTCTAAATATGAAATCATGACTTAGTAGCCCAACCCACATGTATGAAGAAGCACTACGGGATTGAACTTCAATCACGATTATCTCAAAATGTTAATTTTGTGGGTTGGAACGTTTTTCAGAAAGTACGTCCAATTAATCCTATTTTTTATGGTTGAATAGTAGGCGTTACTTGGCGGCAGTCCATTGTAATAAAATAATTGGGAAGAGAGGGATCTGCCACACATCCTCCGATTGCCCACCACAACGATTGCAATAGAACAACAAAAGTTTACATTGCCAAACGTAAAGAGTCCTAACGTGAATATAATTTTAAATGATGAAATTATTACTTTAGTTCAATCAACAGTCTTTTTAGGATTAACTTTAGATCATAAAGTTCAGTGGGGCGCTCAAATATCGTGTCTTGTAGGGAAACTTAGCTCAGCCGCATACGCAATTCGGAAAGTAAGACAGCTTACTGATATAGATACTGCAAGACTAGTATATTTCAGTTACTTTCATAGTGTCATGTCCTACGGTATATTATTGTGGGGCAAGGCAGCTGATATTGAGACAATTTTTATTCTTCAAAAGCGTGCAGTACGTAGCATTTATAATTTAGGACCACGAGTTTCCCTGAAAGATCGATTTAAAGAAATTGGCATACTTACTGTTGCGTCGCAATATATATTTGCTAACATTATGTTTATTAAACATAACATTTACTAATATAATAAGAATAGTGATATCCATAACGTAAACACTAGAAATAAGCATAAGTTAGTAGGCCCATATCATCGTTTACATAAAGTTCACAATACATTTGCGGGACTCGGTATACGTTTTTTTAATAAATTACCTATTACTATAATTAATTTACCATTGTTTAAATTTAAAAACGCCGTTAAAAAACAACTTATTCGGAAGGGTTATTATTCAGTCAACGACTACTTAAATGACAAAAACTCATGGAGCTAGTTGCTTGTTGCATACAGGATTCAAAGATCTGTATTACTTATAAGTCAATTTAAGCCTTTGCATAGTCACAAAGTGTAAGTGTATGCGCCATCATGCCATCTTACTGTCTATTTTAGATTTATATTAAATAATATATCTTAGCTCAAATTATTTCCTCTCTATAATATTATTAAGTTATTATTGTTATTATCTTTAGTTTTTTATAGTCAGTAGTATATGGCATAATGGCTGTAACACCTTGTTAATCTGAGTTGTAAAATACTGAAATTATATTTAACTGGCGATTTAAAAGAGTGGCCGTGAGTTTCTTGCAGGTTTCTTCTCATAGGCTCTACCCTTTGCCTGAACCTAGCAACTAACCTAAATGTAGCTTCAGTAACTTAGTAAACTCACTAACCTATATACTTTGACGTTCATAAGTGTTACTTTGTGACCTAAATGAATAAATGATTTTTGACTTTGACTTTGACTTTGAACAAGGTTGGCAATACCGAACTCTTCTGGATAGGAACAGCCACGACATCGGACCCGGGCGCACTACAACTTGCAGTATACCGCTTCGAACACAAAATATGCATAATATTGTCTTCTGTTTACGCGAATATTCATTGAAATTAAACTACTATATACGGATTTTATCGCGTTGCTTATTTGACACTTTATTACAAAATTTTGAAAAACTGTTACACTACTATAATCACTGTTAAACTTTACAAATTTTTAAGCTAATTAAATTATTGAAACTATTAAAACTATTTATACTATTACTATACTATTATACTATTTATATTTATGTTTACACTTTCCCCGACGTTTCGGTTGCTTTTCAGCAGCCATGGTCACGGGGAGACTAAGATGGTAGTTGCCTCAATGTTCCAGTGTAGTTATTTCAAAGTACCCGAACATAATTTAATCATGTTTCTATTTATTTCATGTATTTATTTCACAAAATATGCTTCGAAACCGGGCGCGTGCAATTTTAAACGTGTTAAAATATTTAATTGAAAAAGTATTGTTGTTAAATAGAGTATAATTAAATCACGGGTAAACGTTATTACTATTTTACACTTAACCCCGTAATATACTAAGAAAGTTTATAAGGCTAGTGTGAATGGAACAGTCGCAAAAAGAAAACCTAGGCGATCGTTTCTCGATCAGATCGGAGGCGTTCTGGACAAAGGCCAGGTTAAGAGCTCCTTGAACCGACGGGCGTGTATGAGGAATGTGATAAAAGTGAATGAAGCGAGAGAAGTGTGTCAGGATCGTAGCAAATGGAAATCCGTAGTCTCTGCCTACCCCTCTGGGAAACAGGCGTGAATCTATGTATGTATGCATGTAATATTATAAATGCGAATGTGAGTTTGTTTGTTACGATTTCACGCCTTAACTACTCGACCGATCATCATACAATTTCTCATACAATTTGTCATGGATACAGAAAATCACATACTCTCATCTAGGAAAAAGGTAGTGTTCACGAGAAATAAAAATGTATTAACAAAACGTTCTATAACGTGAGGGTAGTAGTAAATCTAGTATATTTTCTACTACTGAAAGCGGGTAGTTATGCTGCCCGCCTGATGGTAAGAAAGTGGCACAATAACGTCAGCTATGGTACTTACCTATAGGCATCAGCTGGTTGTCTAGTTCCCCAGACTTGTGGAGTATTCTGCAAGCCTGGAGCGCAACCATGCGCCTAGCTAACACCCTGGTCGGCATGGGATGGCCCTGAAAACATGTTATTGTTAACCTTCTGACTTCCACACTCATGTATACACTACAAAACAAAATAATAATAATATTCTATCACATACACACAACACCATCTAGCCCAAACTAAGCAGAGCTTGTACTATGGGTACTAGACAATGGATAAACATACATATATATACTTTTTTTTGTAAATACATACATATTATACATAGAAACACCCAGACCAAGACAAACATCAATGTTCATGCACACAAATGTTTGACTTGTGTGGGAATCGAACCCGCGACCTCAGGCGTGGCAGTCGGTTACACTAACCACTACGCCATCGAGGCCGTCAATGACTCCAGCACGCCACGGACAAGACAATATGACAGACTTTTAAATGTTTTTTTTTCTTATATGTGTTGTTAGTTATGTAAATACTCATCCCAATTTATATTATGTGAACTGCTTACTACTTATTTCATCCATATTAGCATAAGATCACAAAAACGATGTAGGTATTAAATGATGAAATCGTAGCTCGGCGCCGAGAGCACGCTTTTGCTTTTTTGACGTGGCGGTTAACGAGGTATTATACGCACAGATAAAAAACGCGGCGATAGTTCTATGCATAAAGAGCACGCTTTTGCTTTTTTGACGTGGCTGTTAAAGGGGTATTATATGCACAGATAAAAAACGCGGCGATAGTTCTATGCATAAAGAGCACGCTTTTGCTTTTTTGACGTGGCTGTTAAAGGGGTATTATATGCACAGATAAAAAACGCGGCGATAGTTCTATGCATTAAGAGCACGCTTTTGCTTTTTTGACGTGGCTGTTAAAGGGGTATTATATGCACAGATAAAAAACGCGGCGATAGTTCTATGCATAAAGAGCACGCTTTTGCTTTTTTGACGTGGCTGTTAAAGGGGTATTATATGCACAGATAAAAAACGCGGCGATAGTTCTATGCATAAAGAGCACGCTTTTGCTTTTTTGACGTGGCGGGTAACGAGGTATTATACGCACAGATAAAAAACGCGGCGATAGTTCTATGCATAAAGAGCACGCTTTTGCTTTTTTGATGTGGCTGTTAAAGGGGTATTATATGCACAGATAAAAAACGCGGCGATAGTTCTATGCATAAAGAGCACGCTTTTGCTTTTTTGACGTGGCGGTTAACGAGGTATTATACGCACAGATAAAAAACGCGGCGATAGTTCTATGCATAAAGAGCACGCTTTTGCTTTTTTGATGTGGCTGTTAAAGGGGTATTATATGCACAGATAAAAAACGTGGCGATAGTTCTATGCATAAAGAGCACGCTTTTGCTTTTTTGACGTGGCTGTTAAAGGGGTATTATATTCACAGATAAAAAACGCGGCGATAGTTCTATGCATAAAGAGCACGCTTTTGCTTTTTTGACGTGGCGGTTAACGAGGTATTATACACACAGATAAAAAACGCGGCGATAGTTCTATGCATAAAGAGCACGCTTTTGCTTTTTTGATGTGGCTGTTAAAGGGGTATTATATGCACAGATAAAAAACGTGGCGATAGTTCTATGCATAAAGAGCACGCTTTTGCTTTTTTGACGTGGCGGTTAACGAGGTATTATACGCACAGATAAAAAACGCGGCGATAGTGCTATGCATAAAGAGCACGCTTTTGCTTTTTTGACGTGGCGGTTAACGGGGTATTACACGCTCAGATAAAAAAGCGGCGGTAGCTCTATGAATAGGGCATTGGACTTGCGATTAAAAGGTTGCGAGTTCGAACTTTATACTTTACTATTTCACACTTATTACTTTTTTAGGGTTCCGTACCTCAAAAGGAAAAAACGGAACCGTTATAGGATCACTTTGTTGTCCATCTGTCTGTCTGTCAAGACCCTTTATCTCGGGAACGCGTGGAGGTATCGAGTTGAAATTAAAACGATATACTCAGGTTTAGTCTTTTGAAGCTGTGAAAATATCAAACTTCTAATTTAACGGAAAAAAGATACGGCCGTTTATGTAGCAAAAAACGTATATTTCGACACTCTTAAGGGAATCAAAATTTATAGGGTATTTTCCGTTGACCTAAAACTATGAAATTTGGCAAGTAATACTGTCTTATACTATAAGTATAAAGAAAATAAAAACAATACATTTGTAAATAAATCATAAAAAAAACCGGGTCTTTATGCAAGGAACGGCGGTCCAAATGTTGAATTGTGGGGTATCGTATAAAAGGGCTTCATTAGCACAAGCTTAAACAGATTTTTGATTATTTTTATGATGTATAGTTTTCGATTGCGTAGTGGTTAGTGTAATCAACTGCCACGCCTGAGGTCGCCGGTTCGATTCCCGCACAAGTCAAACATTTGTGTGCATGAACATGGATGTTTGTCTTGGTCCGGGTGTTTCTATGTATAATATGTATGTATTTACAAAAAAAAAATCAAGTAATATATGTATGTTTATCCATTGTCTAGTACCCATAGTACAAGCTCTGCTTAGTTTGGGCTAGATGGTGTTGTGTGTATGTGATAGAATATTATTATTATTATTTATGACGAAGAATGAAAAAAAACCGTACCTACAAATTTGTACGGAACCCTCGGTGGGCGAGTCCGACTCGCACTTGTCCGGTTTTTTTTTCTAAAAAAGACACCACCACAGAGGACTTACAAACATTCAAACAACGAACGCAAAGATCACCCGGACGAGGAACAACTATTTGTGGATCAAACAATTTTATGACCCACTAACTGTTACCTGCGACTTCGTCCTCGTAGATTTTAACTAAAAAGTGTTTATCTCTGCGGAACCCTTTTTTTTTCTAAAATCAAAGTAGCCAAGTTACTCCTTATAACATCAGCTATCTCCGACCAGGTGGGATGACGATCTGCGAAAGACTGCAGGCAGATGCTGGATGCGGCAAGCTGAAGACAGGGCGCTATGGCGCTCTTTGGGGGAGGGCTATGTCCAGCAGTGGACTATTATAGCCTGATGATGATGATCTGCCAGTGAAAGTCTCGTCAAAATCGGAACAAATAGACAGACAGACAGACAAAAATTTTAAAAATAGATGTTTTCGTATAGGTACCCTATATACTTTCATACGCATTAGATAAAAAGATGTTATTTTGACATTACAAACAGACACTTCAATTTTATTTATTTGTATAGATGCGGGATCGAACCCACTTGACACGGTTGCAGTGACGAGGCGACCAGCTAAGCCACTACATCATCTGTGCAAATGTAATGCACAGCGACGAAGTCACTACTTTCCCGTCAAGTGTCGGGCAGATATACGTTTGTCTATTGTTTGCACAAAGTTTTTGAAGTGAAAACTTCTTTAGCGGCGTTGTGCACTTTTTTGTGATGGGTAAAAAATGTTAAACTCGCGTCAGGACACGTGACCTGATCGAAAATTCGTAAGACCGAGGGAGAATTGTCATGTTTGTGTACGATAGCGCAATAAGTGAATATTGTATTTTACTACATAAATGATGGTACTTTTATACTGATAATTAAAGAAATTCGTGCAAAATTATTCCCTAACCATTCCAAAATATCAAAAATGCATAACGTTAATATTCAACTTTTCACTTCTGCCGGAACTCCCGGAGTGCAACCCGTGGATTTTTTGTTTTATGTCCTCTCGACCTTCAAGAAGTTAACCACTGAGTATAGCCAAACACTCACCACGATATTATACTTGACGGGACAGTTAAGAGGAAGCCGTAACGTGCAGATGTACGCGGTCCTCATCTCATTGGAGTCTGGGATCGGAAGCTGCAACTGTTCCATCCACCATTGAGGAGCTAGCCGCGTGAAGGTGTCTGATGGTAGCTTGCCGCAGTACCTGTTGAGACGTATATGGTTTAGTTTTGTTATACTTACTATTATACATTATAGTGTTTGAATTTTATTAGGATATAGATGTGCCCGCGGTTTCACTCGCGTTTATCGTTACTGCGCTGCCCCTGTGGGTCGTAGCGTGCTGTTACATAGCTGATAACCTTCCTCGATAAAAAGGCTATCCAACACTAAAATAATTTTTCAATTCGAACCAGTAGTTCCTCAGATTAGCACGATCAAACAAACAAACAAACTCTTCAGCTTTGTAATACTAGTATAGGTAATAATATTTATATTTATTTTTTATATATTCTATCACATACACACAACACAATCTAGCCCAAACTAAGCAGAGCTTGTACTACGGGTACTAGACAATGGATAAACATACATATATACTTTTTTGTTTGTAAATACATACATAATATACATAGAAACACCCAGACCAAGACAAACATCCATGTCCATGCACACAAATGTTTGACTTGTGCGGGAATCGAACCCGAGACCTCAGGCGTGGCAGTCGGTTACACTAATTCTAACTAATATTATTTATTTGTTTGTTACGCTTTCACGCTTTAACTACTCGACAAATAACTATGAAATTTCGTCTACACGTTGTCAGGAGCACAAAATAGGACATTGGGTTTCATCCAGAAAAAAGTACTGATACTAACCTAACCTTCATTTACGCGAGCGAAGCCGCGGGCTAAATTTAGTGTCCAATAAAAAAACAGCCTCTTTTAAATGTCTTACAACCATTTTTCTTATCTATAAAGGAATTATTACTAGTACTAGAGATGTATTTAAAAAAGAGAAAGAGTATATTATTATGTAATTATCTTACCTATTAATAAGAGCAATCGCCGTACTCAAATCCACACTGGCACTATCAGAGTCACTAATATTTCTTTTACTATCAGAGGTACTAATATCACCGTTACTAACACTACCTTTAGCTACACAAAGACACTCACTGCTCTTTATATCACTGCACTTATTACAAAATATATCATGATTAATATCATTTTTGCTAATAGTACTATCAGATTTTGATATATTCTTAATTTCCTTCATATCTTTATCTGAAACTGTGATATTTGGAATGTCTTCAGTACATTTTTCTACATTTCTCACTTGTGATTGACTTCTAATGTTGTTAATTTCGTTATTTATTTTACTATCATCCTCACTAAAATCGGCTGATTCTTGATTTTTGGCACCATTCTTTGCTTTTTTATCATTCAAATCGCATATCGCCCATTTTTCTGCATCTTTTAATCCATCTTCTATACTAAATGCTGCTGTTTTCTTTGATATATCATCAATTTCTTTATCAAAACTATTATCAGTTTCACTAATAGCTTTATTATCATCACAATCACCTCGACTATCAATTTTACTGTCAACTGGACCATCTTTTTCAACTTTCTCCTTGATACTAGCCTCTAGAACATTACAGATAGTTTTCTTATCCTTAATCTTACTTTTAGCCTCTTTTACTTCAACTTTGTCATTATTTTCTTTGCTCTCTTTCTCATTATCGTTTTCTAAATTATTATTTACACTAATATCTTTAGCAGCATCGATATTCGTATCAATATCACTTTTACTAACAGTATCAGGTTCACTAATGCCACTATCTTTGTTAGCATTATTAATATTAGGAATATCAGATTCACTATTAGTACTATTTTCAATATTAGCAACAACGATATCTGGACTATCAAGTTCACTAATTTCACTATCTTTGTTTGTACTATTAGTGGTACTGTTCTTGATATTAGTAGCATTAGGGCTGTCGTTAGGAGTGTAGGGTTTGATAAACATGGTTAAACTATCGGCGTTATCTTCTTCCGATTGCGGCGGCTCATCTTGAATCCCGCAGCCACATTTTCTGCTTATAATCTGGAAGGGAAGAAATGTTACGGTTTATCAAAAGTCCAGAATTGATACTTAAGCGGAATGTGTGTATGGACACATGTAAATATGCAGACGACTGTGATACTTTCTTGAAATATTTGACTTCTTTTGTCGCTATATTCACGGGTAAGAGAATCGTTGTGATAGTTTCATCATGCCAACAAATTTAAAAGAAATTTTGTCTTCAAGTCGCGGGTGAATAGGTATCTTCTAGGCAAGCGTGCTCTACCGTCGACTGCATCGTCACTTAACAACAGTTGAGGTCGCGGTCAAAAGCAAGCCTATTAAAAACTAAAACTTTTGACCGCCACAGTCATGTATACATGACAAAGCAAAATGTGTCCAGCACGCCACGGTGACCATTACATGACAGACTTAAAGGATGTAATGGTAGGTTGGCGCCGAGAGTACGCTTTTGCTTTTTTGACGCGGGGTTCAAAGGGTTAATACTGTCTAACACTTGATAGATGCACGTACCTGGTCCAGTTCTCTATAAGTGGCGACGTTATGCAGTAAATGTTCGGTGGAGGCGGGGGAGTACGTGCACAGGAGCGCCGCAGTAGCGCGCGCCGCCCGGGCACGCCCGCGGCACAGACCGTACGAACGGTACCTAGTGCGGATAGAACATGTCTTTATATTATACAAACTTTTTCCCGCAGCTCCGCTCGAGTAAAAGTAGGTTAGGTTATGTTAGTAACATTACATTTTTTAAATAAAATAAATCCTATGTTACTCAGTGGTAATATACATTTCTAACAGTAAAAGAATTTTTAAAAGTTTTACTAAGTTTTAATTTTATATTTATTTTGTTAATAAATTTTAATTTTCAATTACTATAAATTCTATAATGATAGAAAAGTATTTCATTTCATTTTTTCATTTATTTATTCACAAACAATTTCATTGTGTCGGAACATAATACATATTACAATTGTTATAATATTACTTACTATAATTTAATGTCAATAATTGCAAAAAAATACTATACTTAAAAGTTAAACAGTTCAATGTCAAATTCATAACAGCAAGGAGTCATATAATAGAAAGATAAAAATAAATAAATAAATGTCCCACAAATCTACAATAAAAAAGAAAACAATCAAAATTCAATTATGTTATAAAGTTAAAAAGATCAATGTCACATTCATTAAAAATAAAAAAATAATTGAAATATACAACAAAAAATACTAAATATAGTTAACTTATATAGTATAAAAGTAACAAAATGTGTAATAACATGTCGGGAATATTTTAATTTATTTATAATCCTACAATATTTTTAAATAAGTAACTAGAGGATAAGAGTAATTAATTTGGAAAATAATGCATATTATTGCAGTAATTTAAAGAAAAATGAATCAAGACATATATAAATGAAGTACTCACGAAGCTGGCACATCCCATCGCAGCACGAGGTTACACCGCGGCAGATCTATACCTTCCTCCAACGCTGATGTTGCCAGCAGTAAATTACATTCGTGCATACGGAATCTGTTGGCAAATATAAGTCAAATAAAATCCAAGTTAATATGTACAAATTATTTTAATGTAACCTTATCCTAAACAGTAGAGGTAGGCCCCTCACAAGGTGGATCGACGACCTGGTAAGGGTCGCGAGAAGCGGTTAGATGCGGGCGGCCCAAGGTTACAAAAACACTATATTTTTCAAATTTTCCTTGGATTTTTCGCAAACTTTCGTTCATACGAACCTTGTCCAGACAATTAAAAACGCAACAAAAGAAAACAGCCAAATCGGTCGAGCCGTTTTTAAGTGATGCTCCGTCGTTGTGGCAATAGATTTTCATTTATATATTGTAATTCTATATTCTGCTTGTTTATTGCCTCTCAATGTGCGACACTAATAATAGCAAATTTTTTTTTCTAAATTTTGTGGTATTTTTGTTTGCCTATGTCTTTTTCTGTATCCCTGACAACGTTTATGCGATATTATAAATGAGAATGGAAGTTTCTTTATGACGCTTTCACGCCTTAACTACTTGACCAATCATTTTGTAATTTCTCATAAACGTTGTCGAGGATATAGACTATCTTTCATACAGAAACAAGTGACAAACGGCAATGAATTGCCGTAAATCTTACGAGTTCAAAAAAATTGTATCACGTGATCGTGGTCAGAGGTCAAAGGTCATAGTCATTTCGGGGGTATATCGACTATGCTGAGTCAAATGGCGTTGACCGCGAGTCTGTTCTTGAGTTGAAAGATGGTATCACGTGACCTTGAGGTCAGAGGTCAAAGGTCATTGTCATTTCGGGGGTATATCGACTATGCTGAGTCGAATGGCGATGACCACGAGTCTCTAGCTCTTACGGTTCTTGAGTTTAAAGTTGTATAACGGGCGGACGGGCGGACGGACAAAGCTGTTATATAAGAATTTTTTCGAACTCTAAAAAGTAAGCTGTTACCAAGCGAATCCGCTGGCAAAAGCTAGTTGCTGTATTTTTATATCTCTTAAACTCAGTGTCTTTATCAAGAAACGAGTCGTTTTAGTCATTTTTCGCATATAATATGTGTAAAATAACACTCTCTTTTCTGAAAAGGATAACACCCGCACTAGAAATAATTCCTGTGTCGCGGGGTACTTTACAAACATTCAAACAACGGACACATAAAACACACAGACTCGGGACAACTATCTGTGGACCACAAATGTTCATCCCGTAGGATTAAACTTACAACATACGGCGCGGCTGCAATGGCGAGGCGACCACCACTACGCCATCCGTGCAGTCATAGTCAAGTGTTCGTAGGTCTCGTTTCCTAATTATAGGAACGGAGACATAGACAAGAATCTACTTATTGAAATTAAACTACTATATACGGATTTTATCGCGTTGTTTATTTGACAGTTACAAAATTTTTTGAAAAACTGTTACACTACTATAATCACTATTAAACTTTACAAATTTTTAAGCTATTTAAATTATTGAAACTATTAAAACTATTTATACTATTACTATACTATTATACTATTTAGATTTATTTTTACACTTTCCCCGACGTTTCGGTTGCTTTTCAGCAGCCATGGTCACGGGGAGACTCCCCGTGACCATGGCTGTAGTAGTGTAACAGTTTTTCAAAAAATTTTGTAACAGTGTCAAATAAACAACGCGATAAAATCCGTATATAGTAGTTTAATTTCAATGAATAACATTCGCGTAAACAGAAGACAATATTATAAGAATCTACTTACTTCTTAAGAACTTCTTCTTGTTTCTTCCCTTGTCTCTGGCACTCCTTCAACTCTGTCCCAGGGTCGGCAGGGGTCTCGGTAGCACAGTATTGCGCACACAAGTACGATAGGTGCCGGTTACAGCGAGACATGTCCTGGGGAAAAGGGAAATGGAGTTTATATTGAGAGCTAGATGACATATAACTAGATGTTCCCGCGGTTTCACCCGCGTTTATCGTTACTGCGCCGCCGCCGTGGGTCGTAGCGTGATGTTATATAGCCTATAACCTTTCTCGATAAATAGGCTATCCAACACTAAAACAATTTTTCAAATCGAACCAGTAGTTCCTGAGATTAGTGCGTTCAAACAAACAAACTTCAGCTTTATAATATTAGTATAGATAGATAATACTTACCACAATAGTCATGAACATTATCTTCGCTATCAAAGCATCCTTCATATACACTATACCACATAGCGCGTCCGGATTCAGCTGCATTTGAAGTGCCCTCGCCGCATTGTTCCGCTGAATCCTATAAATAAATATTATTTTATTTCTAATATGATATTGATATTAAACATGCACAAATAATCTCGAAAACTAACATATATCTAACTAGACGTTCCTGCGGTTTCACCCGCGTTTATCGTTACTGTGCCACCCCCGTGGGTCGTAGCGTGATGTTATATAGCCTATAGACTTCCTCAATAAATAGGCTATCCAACACCAAATAATGTTTCAATTTGAACCAGTAGTTCCTGAGATTAGCGCGTTTAAACAAACAAACAAACTCTTCAGCTTTATAATATTAGTATAGATAACAGATGAAAAAGTTATATTAAATTTAATGAATGGATGAATGAGTGAGTGAGTGAATGTGTGAATGAATGAATGAACGAATAAGCGAATGAATGAATAACCGAATTAGTAGATGTGTGAATGAATGAATGAACAAATAAACAAATGAACGAATTCGTCAATAAATGAACGATTGAATAGATGAACGAATGATTGTATGAATGAATGAATAAACATTTCTGCCTAGTGCTGGATCTTAGATTTTAAAATTAATATACATATCCAAAAACCTGATACTATAGTAACATGAAAATATATGTGAATTTGTTTGTTTATTAACTTCCTTTCAGCCGGAAAAAGTATATTTCGCGAAGGATATAAATTAATTGACAAACTCTACATTTACGAAAGCAAATCCGCGGGCAAAATCTAGTAGCATTATATATTCGTCCACACATCATATAACAACTCTTGTTATACAAAGTTGTCTTAGGAATAACTGATAAAACAATTCTGTCAGGCCGCCTAGTATTCATAGGAAGCATTTCATGAGCTTTTTTGAATAGCATAGATGTCTTTTTAACAAATTTACTACATCTATACAAATAATTGAAATTGAAGTATCTGTTTGTAATGTCAAAATAACAGCTTTTTACTAAATGTATATGAAAGTATATATCGTACTTACATGTATGTATATATATGCGAGCTAAATAAACACTTTTTTGTTAAATTCCACGCGGGCGAAGTCGCGGGTAACAGGTTTAAAATATACAGCAGACCTAAACGAAGAGACGATTTGGACGTCTCTGAAAGGGATTGGCAGGGAATATCTTCGAAGAGAGTGGTTTGGAAGTCCAAGGAAGAGGCATTTGCCCAACAGTGGAACATAAAAGGGAAAAAGAAAATATACATACCTAGTGCGACCTCTCGTCCGATGCCCAGCCCTCCGCGGCAGTAGAATCATCCCTCGTTGCAGAATATCCGGCTTACTATCAGAATACACACCACCGGGTTTGCTAATATCAGAGACAGCAATATCACGAATAGCTAAAGCATTAGAAGTACCGATATTAACCGAATCCTCATTATTTTTACTTATATCGCTAGTCTTTCCTTCATCATTAGTGAGTTCGATATTTGTGGCTGTAAAGTCCTCGATATCCTTCAAATCAGCTTCATAAATGTTGACTTTATCCTGAATTTTGTCACCCAAACTCGTAAAATCGCATTTCTCTATTTCGTTTAACATTTTTTTCGTACTATTCTCTCTGCTAACGGGACTATTGATCTCACTAATACCACTAATGGCTTTACTATCGCCAATATCTTTCTTGCTAATATTCTTAGCTTCGGGAGGTTCGAATTTTTCAAGTATTTCAGCAAATCTTAGTACTTTTGGGGCGCTGAAGGTTTTAATTTTCTCCCAATCGTTCTCGTATTTACTGAACATATAATCGGCGTATCCTCTAATTTTGATAAAGACTGTTGTACATAAGCATAGCAATAGAAAATGTCGCTCGTATGGTACTTTAATTTTTAATTTTTCTAACTTTGTTAGGAGGGAGAATGCTGCTTTGTCGGCTGCATAGGGTCCTGAAAATAACATACTAAATAAATTATTAATTTTATAACATCGCACGTGCAGATGAAATACGTAGCTGCCGGATAAAATTTATTGAAAAAGAATTTCTGCGGGTGACGAGTCACCCCCTTTCCCCCATCCCGCTCCTTCTCCTTCCCACTTCCTTTCCTAAAGGGTCGGCAACTCGCAAGTGATGCCTCTGGTCTCGCAGGCGTCTATAGGCTACGGTGACCACTTACCATCAGGTGGGCCGTATGCTTGTTTGCCACGTCAGATGCATAAAAAAAAATTAAAAAATTCTATTCGGATACCTGCTGCGGCCAAAACAAAATTAAGTGTATTGTAAATATATATATAATTAGGATAAACCAAAGTATACCACGTTATATTATGTCTGGAAATTTTATTTCCGTAACCCTTATATATACTTATGTGACATGATACTATGCAATTAATACTATTTAATAGAAATCGATTTTAAAGAAACTGCAACAGAAAATAATAATAACATTTATTTATGTATGAAATTGTTATCTATACTGGGTGTAAGGGACGGTGTACCGAAAACTGAAATAGTAGATTCAGACCATTATTCAGAGTTAAAAATCGTTGGAATTTTTTTCAACAATCACAATTGTTTTCCTGCAATATTTCATTTTTCTGACTGTCACATTTTTCAACAATACAGCAATGTAATTAAATGGTCGTGATTTAAATAGATCAGCTGTTTTTATGCGCGCGGTATGTCGAATGCGTTGTATCGGTAGCAATCCATTGCGTACCGCGTAATAATGTTAATCTACATAACATTTTAATCTTGCGTTTTTTTTAATAATTGAGGTTTATGTCGGGTTAAGAAAGCATAGAAAGACGTCTTGCTAAAGTTTTCGGTACTCCGTGCCTTACACCCAGTATAGACGCCAAAAGATTTAAAAAGCCGGTCATCCCTTTGTTCCAAAGGTGCATCACACCTGCCTTCACAAAGCTTGTCTTTGTAAACTGTGGTATCACTTACCTAGTTGCTCTAGTACGTAGAGGAACTGCCTGAATATCCGCTTGGGGTCTATCCCCGGGTCGGGTATGTTCATAAACTCTTCGTATAACTCATCACCGTATATCTCCGTGGGGTCATGTCTATAATAAATAGTAATATATTAGGCAGAGGTCTAAGGTAGTTAAGGTCCAACATAATACCCTTAATAATATCAGCCCGGTATTGAACTGTCCCACTGCTGGGCACGAGACTATTCTCAGTGTGAGAAAGTATAGGCGATAGTCCACCACGCTGGCCTAGTGAAGGTTGGCAGACTTCAAATATCTTCGAGAACATTATGTGAATAGAACAGTCGCAAGAGGAAAACCTAGGCGAACGTTTCTCGACCAGATCGGAGGCGTTCTGGACAAAGGTCAGGTTAAGAGCTCCTTGAACCGACGGCCGTGTATGAGGAATGTGATGAAAGTGAATGAAGCCAGAGAAGTGTGTCAGGATCGTAGCAAATGGAAATTCGTAGTCTCTGCCTACCCCTTTGGGAAACAGGCTTGAATCTATGTATGTATGTATGTCCATTATGTAGAACTCCCAGATATGCAAGTTTCCTCACGATGTTTTCCTTCACCATTAAAGCGAGCGATAATTAACTATATACGCACATAACTTCTAAATATCAGAGATGCGCGCCTTGGGATCGGATATGAGATCTCTGCATGACACTCCAACGATTTTCCACTAGGCTATCTCTTCAATATTCCTTCAGAAATTCCATTTAAGTTCCTTAAAACATAGTGTGTGAAACAAGTAGATGTTCCACTCCTAGTTAGAGTATAGCCTGAGTACAAAAGGGAAACTTTTCCACTTGCATGCAAAGGGAATAACTACTTTCGGCTTTGCGTGGACAAATGACTCAGTAAACAATCTATTTACAAATAATTATAATTAATTAATTAAAAAATATTAAATAATCACTCGTTGCAGGAAATATTTCGGTAAAAAAGGACGCATAAATAAATATTTAAACTGTTAACAATCATAGGCACCGCCATTTTTCTTCTATTGCGCTCCATTCTGGGTCAGCATATAAATAAACGTGCATTTTTAATAAGACACTTGTTTTCTTAACATGTTCTTCTTTATTACATAAATAAGGTATCGTTTTTATAATAAATATAGATATTATTCAATCAATGAAATGCTCATTTTCAGTCAATTATAAGTGACAATATTGCAATATTATGTATATCAAGAAAAGGCATATTTTAACAACATGCTGCAGCTTTATTATCATATTTAGTTTGTTTTGGGTATTAGATATTAAAAAAGCAATTCATTTATTACTTTAATTAATGTCCCAGCAAGCCGGAGCACCCTAACAAACTGAGCAATTCCCTTTAGCAAAGTTCTAAGAGTTCTACATGAGCAGCGATAGCTCAGTGGGGAGACCAACAGACTGCAACGCAGAGGATCTCGGGTTCGAACCCACGTCGCGCACCTCTGACTTTCAGAAGTCATATGACTTTTGGAAATTATGTGCGTATTGATTGACAATTATCGCCTGCTCCGTGCCTCGGAAAGCACGTTAAGTCGTCGGTCCCGGCTGCCATGAACATCTATGGCAGTCGTTATTGGGAGAGTGTCGACACAAAAGATCCCACTGGGTCGAAGTGTCGCCGGTCTGCACTGACTGGCCCCCACATAAGATAAGAGTTCTACATAATGTTCTCGAAGGTATGTGAAGTCTGCCAACTCGCTCTGGGCCAGCGTAGTATTGTTATATACTGTAATATGCTTGCGTTTGACCGCGATCTCACCTGATCTTAAGTGAAGATGCAGTCGACGATGGAGCATGCTTGCCTACAAGATACCTATTCACTCGTGATTTGACTATGGCCTCACCCTTCTCACACTGAGAAGAGACCCAAGCCCAGCAGCGGGTAACTTTAATACTGATATCATACTAATATGACGAATGTCGGCCTCGATGGCGTAGTGGTTAGTGTAACCGACTGCCACGCCTGAGGTCGCGGGTTCGATTCCCGCACAAGTCAAACATTTGTGTGCATGAACATGGATGTTTGTCTTGGTCTGGGTGTTTCTATGTATAATATGTATGTATTTACAAAAAAAAAGGTATATATGTATGTTTATCCATTGTCTAGTACCCATATTACAAGCTCTGCTTAGTTTGGGCTAGATAGTGTTGTGTGTATGTGGTAGAATATTATTATTATTATATTATATAATAAATGTGAAAGTTTGTGAAGATGGACGGATGTTTGTCACCATTTCACACAAAAAATACTGAACGAATTTTGATGAAACTTTACAGTATTATTGTTTATATACCAGAATAATATATAGGTTACTAAAAAACTATCCTAATAAATTTACATTAACGCGAGTGAAGCCGAGGGAAAAATCTAGTTTAAAAATTAGGCAATTAACAATTAGCGCGCTTATACAGCCACATTTAAGTGTATATACCTATGGTCATCAATAAAGTCAATGGCCTCATTAATAGTCTGTATCATGAAGGTCTCCAGCTCCTTGTATTCATCAGACATCTCTTCCTCCGAAGGCTTTGGACCATACTCTATGATCAACTCTCTGGGCTTAGTCAGGTTGTTTGCTATCCTGTAACAAATATTTACTGTTTTATAGAAAATCATAAAAAGTGTTTTTTATTATCCTGACGCCATTTATCCCGCGTCGCGTTAGTACCTGACTCCAATTATCCCACACCGTGTTAGTGACTAACGCCATTTATCCCGCGCCACGTCGGTGCATAACGCTATTTATCCCACGCCGCGTCGGTGCATAACGCTATTTATCCCGCAACGCGTTAGTGACTAACGCTATTTATCCCACGCCGTGTCGGTGCATAACGCTATTTATTCCACGCCGCGTCGGTGCATAACGCTATTTATCCCACGCCGCGTCGGTGCATAACGCTATTTATCCCGCACCGCGTCGGTGCATAACGCTATTTATCCCGCACCGCGTCGGTGCATAACGCTATTTATCCCGCACCGCGTTAGTGACTAACGCCATTTATCCCACGCCGCGTCGGTGCATAACGCTATTTATCCCGCACCGTGTTAGTGACTAACGCTATTTATCCCACGCCGCGTCGGTGCATAACGCTATTTATCCCGCACCACGTTAGTGACTAACGCTATTTATCCCGCGCCACGTCGGTGCATAACGCTATTTATCCCACGCCGCGTCGGTGCATAACGCTATTTATCCCGCACCACGTTAGTGACAAACGCTATTTATCCCACGCCGTGTCGGTGCATAACGCTATTTATCCCACGCCGTGTCGGTGCATAACGCTATTTATCCCACGCCGCGTCGGTGCATAACGCTATTTATCCCGCACCGCGTTAGTGACTAACGCCATTTATCCCACGCCGCGTCGGTGCATAACGCTATTTATCCCGCACCGCGTTAGTGACTAACGCCATTTATCCCACGCCACGTCGGTACATAACGCTATTTATCCCGCACCGCGTCGGTGCATAACGCTATTTATCCCGCACCGCGTTAGTGACTAACGCCATTTATCCCGCGCCACGTCGGTGCATAACGCTATTTATCCCACGCCGCGTCGGTGCATAACGCTATTTATCCCGCACCACGTCAGTGACTAACGCTATTTATCCCGCGCCACGTCGGTGCATAACGCTATTTATCCCACGCCGCGTCGGTGCATAACGCTATTTATCCCGCACCGCGTTAGTGACTAACGCCATTTATCCCGCGCCACGTCGGTGCATAACGCTATTTATCCCGCACCGCGTCGGTGCATAACGCTATTTATCCCGCACCGTGTTAGTGACTAACGCCATTTATCCCGCGCCACGTCGGTGCATAACCCTATTTATCCCGCACCGCGTTAGTGACTAACGCTATTTATCCCACACCGCGTCGGTGCATAACGCTAATTATCCCGCACCGCGTCGGTGCATAACGCTATTTATCCTGCACCGCGTTAGTGACTAACGCCATTTATCCCACGCCGCGTCGGTGCATAACGCTATTTATCCCGCACCGCGTTAGTGACTAACGCCATTTATCCCACGCCGCGTCGGTGCATAACGCTATTTATCCCGCACCGCGTTAGTGACTAACGCCATTTATCCCACGCCGCGTCGGTGCATAACGCCATTTATCCCGCGCCACGTCGGTGCATAACGCTATTTATCCCACGCCGCGTCGGTGCATAACGCTATTTATCCCGCACCGCGTCGGTGCATAACGCTATTTATCCCGCACCGCGTTAGTGACTAACGCCATTTATCCCACGCCGCGTCGGTGCATAACGCTATTTATCCCGCACCGTGTTAGTGACTAACGCTATTTATCCCACGCCGCGTCGGTGCATAACGCTATTTATCCCGCACCACGTTAGTGACTAACGCTATTTATCCCGCGCCACGTCGGTGCATAACGCTATTTATCCCACGCCGCGTCGGTGCATAACGCTATTTATCCCGCACCACGTTAGTGACAAACGCTATTTATCCCACGCCGTGTCGGTGCATAACGCTATTTATCCCACGCCGTGTCGGTGCATAACGCTATTTATCCCACGCCGCGTCGGTGCATAACGCTATTTATCCCGCACCGCGTTAGTGACTAACGCCATTTATCCCACGCCGCGTCGGTGCATAACGCTATTTATCCCGCACCGCGTTAGTGACTAACGCCATTTATCCCACGCCACGTCGGTACATAACGCTATTTATCCCGCACCGCGTCGGTGCATAACGCTATTTATCCCGCACCGCGTTAGTGACTAACGCCATTTATCCCGCGCCACGTCGGTGCATAACGCTATTTATCCCACGCCGCGTCGGTGCATAACGCTATTTATCCCGCACCACGTCAGTGACTAACGCTATTTATACCGCGCCACGTCGGTGCATAACGCTATTTATCCCACGCCGCGTCGGTGCATAACGCTATTTATCCCGCACCGCGTTAGTGACTAACGCCATTTATCCCGCGCCACGTCGGTGCATAACGCTATTTATCCCGCACCGCGTCGGTGCATAACGCTATTTATCCCGCACCGTGTTAGTGACTAACGCCATTTATCCCGCGCCACGTCGGTGCATAACCCTATTTATCCCGCACCGCGTTAGTGACTAACGCTATTTATCCCACACCGCGTCGGTGCATAACGCTAATTATCCCGCACCGCGTCGGTGCATAACGCTATTTATCCTGCACCGCGTTAGTGACTAACGCCATTTATCCCACGCCGCGTCGGTGCATAACGCTATTTATCCCGCACCGCGTTAGTGACTAACGCCATTTATCCCACGCCGCGTCGGTGCATAACGCTATTTATCCCGCACCGCGTTAGTGACTAACGCCATTTATCCCACGCCGCGTCGGTGCATAACGCCATTTATCCCGCGCCACGTCGGTGCATAACGCTATTTATCCCACGCCGCGTCGGTGCATAACGCTATTTATCCCGCACCGCGTTAGTGACTAACGCCATTTATCCCGCGCCACGTCGGTGCATAACGCTATTTATCCCACGCCGCGTCGGTGCATAACGCTATTTATCCCGCACCGCGTTAGTGACTAACGCCATTTATCCCGCGCCACGTCGGTGCATAACGCTATTTATCCCACGCCGCGTCGGTACATAACGCTATTTATCCCGCACCGCGTTAGTGACTAACGCCATTTATCCCACGCCACGTCGGTGCATAACGCTACTTATCCCACGCCGCGTCGGTGCATAACGCCATTTATGTGCAGCTTGTACTTTAGACTCGCGATTTTCTTTATTTACCTTTTACCTTAAGCCTAGTTGAAAAGAATAAAGTGCTAGAATGAACTTTCTAATAAAAAATACGTCTCTCACCGTTTTCCTCCATCGATGTCTTCAGCCAGGTCCATTTGACAGCATAACTCAGACTCCAACTCCTCAATCTTCCACTCCAACTTCTCATACAGCTCAAAATCGTCTAGGTTTTCGTAAACACCCAACTCTTCTTCACTGCCCTTAGAAATAATTACAAATATGTCGCATCAGACTATAGTGAATGTTGAACTGAGCAGAGGTCTCGAGTTCGAACCCTGACTTTTCGAAGTGATATGGGTATCAAATTTGGCCACTTGCTTTTCCAAATTATGTGTTCACTAGTTTTCCCCCGCGGCTTCGCTCGCGTAAATGTAGGTTAGGTTAGGTTTGCAACAGTTATTTTTTCTGGATGAAAGGTACCCTATGTCCCATTCTGTACCCCTGACAACGTGTATGCAAAATTTCATGTTGATCGGTTGAGTATTTAAGGCGTGGAAGCGTAACAAACAAACAAACTCATTTTCGCATTTATAATATTAGTAAGGATAAGGATTAAATCTTATTTTACTTTAGAAGATATCGCCCGCACTTGGATTTATTCCTGTGTCCCGGAAGATTTTAAAAACAACGGATATAAAAAACATCTAGACTCGGAAGAACTATTTGTGGATCAAAGAATTTTTAGTTTGTGTTGAAGTTAAATTGACAGCACTCGAGGCAATGGCGAGCCGACCACTTAAACCAATACGCTGTCCGTGGAGAGAGATCTCCATGTCAACTTGAAAGAAAGAAAGAAAGAAAGAAAAATGTTTTATTTGCATCTCCATATATACATAATTTTAAAAACAATATTAAATAATACAATTAACCCGAAAACGGTACATGGAGATCAAATTAGGCAACTTGTGACCATGGCCGGTGTAACCTGGTCGAAACGTCAAGCATAAAAATAATAGTTTACAAAAACTAAGAAACAAAAAAAGTTGACTTTTTTATGCAATAAATATATGTCTATGTCTAGAAAATAATTAAATAATTTTATTGTAAAAAGCGTGGGGTCTACGATATTTTGATACCCCTCACCCCACGCTTTTTTACATTAAAATTATGTAATTTTTTTCTACTTTTTTCATAAACCGTGTTTTTTTAGTTTTCTTAAACTATTATTTATTTTTATTTTTTTAAAACTATTATTTACTTTTATTTCTTTGACAATTTTTTTTTCTAAGTTATTGTATTGTCGCCGGTCCCCCATAAGTGTGCAAAGTTTCAAATCAATCCGTCGGTTTGAAAGGGGTGAAAATCACGTTCAAAGATTCCATGACATATATTCATACCAAGCTGATAAAAGCGTGTTAAAATAGGTAAAGATTATGCTTGATTGCGTTTATACCCGTTACTTATTATATTTAAATAACATACCTGGTACCGCATCATCTCTGTCTGAGTCTTGATGCTGATGATCTCTTGTGAGTCTATCGGTGGGAACTCCTTCTTGATCTCTTTCTTAGGAGATGCGAAGAGAGGGTACGTGAGAGCCAGGATGATTGGACGATTTATCAATGGACATGCTTTATACTGCTGCATAATCTGAAAATGTTAAATAAAGATTAACTCCAAAAGTTCTTTTATTTTTTTTGGAACGAAGTTCCTTACGGCAGGCTTGGAGGGGATAGGGATTTTGCTGCGCGACCGAACTGAAAAAAATGTGATAGTAAAACCGTAAGAAAAAATCCGTGGAAAAAAGTGCGTGGAATAAAACCGTTAAATGAGACGTGCGCAGGCGCGACAGTCGTTGTGTCGATTCTACATTAGCCGAAGGAACTTCGTTCCTACCTGGTGTCCCACGACACCACATAATTTTTATTTTGCTCGTCTAAATGACCACACTCCACCTGATGGTAAGCAGTCGTGTGGTCTAAGAGCAGTGGCCTCCACACCGCCCTCATAGCAGCCGAGGCGATGTATAAAAGTAAGGAAATATGGCTCTAATATGCCATCAAACAAACCATATACATACATGTTTCATTTTTCCATGAAGCTGTATATAGATTCGTCAATTGACGGCCTCGATGGGCGTAGTGGTTAGTATAACCAACTGCCACGCCTGAGGTCGCGGGTTCGATTCCCGCACAAGTCAAACATTTGCGTGCATGAACATGAATGTTTGTCTTGGTCTGGGTGTTTCTATATATAATATGTATGTAATTACAAAAAAATAATTATATATGTATGTTTATCCATTGTCTAGTACCCATAGTACAAGCTCTGCTTAGTTTGGGCTAGATGCTGTTGTGTGTATGTGGTAGAATATTAGAATATTAGAATAATTACTTGGTAATACTTATTCAATTACTGGCGTGCCAGAATTATTTTGTCTTGTGCCAGCATTGGCACGCGTGCCATTGGTTCGCCATTCCTGGCATCTTAACTAATATTACAAATGCGAATGTGAGTTTGTTTGTTACGCTTTCACGCCTTAACCACTCGACCAATCATCATGAAATTTCGCATACACATTGTCAGGGCCACAGAAAAGGACATATGGTACCTTTAATCTAGGAAAAACCGGCCAAGTGCGAGTCGGACTCGCGCACGAAGGGTTCCGTGCCATTATCTATAAAAACGGTAAAAAAATCATGTCTGTTGTATGGGAGCCCCCCTAAATATTTGTTTTATTTTAATTTAATTATTTATTTTCAAAGTGAATATATAACTAAATATTCTGTGAATATTTCAAGCGTCTACCTGTTGCAGTTATGAATATCGAGCAAAAACTAGCAAAAACGTCACGTTTATTGTATGGGAGCCCCCTTAAATATTTATGTTATTTTGTTTTTTCTATTTGTTGTTATAGCGGCAACAGAAATACATCATCTGTGAAAATTTCAACTGTCTAACTATCACGGTTCATGAGATACAGCCTGGTAACAGACGGACAGATAGCAGAGTCTTAGTAATAGGGTTCCGTTTTATCCTTTGGGTACGGTACCCTAAAAAAGACTGTTAATAACCTAACCTAACCCACATTTACGCCAGCGAAGCCGCGGGCAAAATCTAGTTGTATATAAATGTTCCAGTACTTACATATTTGAGATTATCATCGGTATATATAAGATGACAGCTGTCGATTATAAGCACGTTAATTTTGACCATCGTGAGGTATCCATCTTCTAATATCTGCTTTAGTACTGGCGATGTGCACACTAACACCTGCAAAACAAAAACAATTATTAAAGAGGAGAGGACATCGATCAAATATACCATAGATGCACGATCGTCGCTCGAAAAACAGCCCCAACAAAACTTTGCATAAATCAGTCGTATGCGCTATATTATGCACCTGTCCCACTCACTCTTGCGGGCGCTGCCCGTAAGCGAGAGCGAATTGACACCACTACTACGGTGGAGACCGTACCATATACTTAGTACGCTTGCGTATCGCGAGTAACACACTTAGGACGCTTTACATTGACGCGTTTTAACTAAACTATTACAAAATGTTTCTCAATAGGCGTTCAATGGTTATTCCGGTTTATTTCCTGGATTGCATTATAAATGCAGACACTTATAAGTAAGTAGTACTGGTCAGTGCCACATATTGACGCGGTTTTTGTATGAGAATGTGCATCTATGGTATATTTGATCGAAGGGAGAGGATAAATTATTATTAAAGAGGAGAAAGATAATATAAAGAATCTTGAATAACATTTAAATTAGAATTTAATTATTTGCCATAAAGTGTTGGAACAGTTTAGGTCAGAGGTTCCCAGACTCTTTTTCTCATAGACCACTTTCAAAATTTAGCTGGTTCCAGTGGACACCCTGCAGCTACATTTCTACCATATATAACTCTACGGGCTTTGTTCGAAATTCTCGGGATTGAACCTACCACGGTAGGCGGGCTGACCTTTTTTTTAGAAATATTCTCCACCAAAAATTAGTAGGTTCGAGACCATTGCTACTGAATATGGAATATACACGTTTTTATAAGTAACAGTCGCTGAGCTTCTTAAAATATTATCTGCCTACATCGATAGGTGAAGTCAAGCCAACATTTTAGTTCTTCACTATCGAAAGCAAATATATTTTCATGGACCCGCGCTTACGACTTGTGAACCCTCATTTTTTTGTCACGCCAACGTAGACCCCCGTCGAGTCACCCATTGACCCCTAGGGTTCTACCTGGACCACTTTGGGAACTAAGGGTTTAGATCATCAAATTTAATAAGTATACATCAAAAAGCACTTGTTATTATAGTGACATGCATATAGTGAATATATAAAAAATAATTAAAATTTATATTATCTGAAATTCTGTTATTAGATTATATATAGATTTCTATTTTTCATTCTTATTAACCTGTTAAGTCTTGGAATACTAGACATAAAACCCATTGTGTGCCACTGCAACTCAATAGGTTAAACTTTATATTAATAGATATAATTTAATTTTTTATTTAACCATTTTCATGATATCGTTTATCTTCTTCGACGGCTTAACGTGCTCTCCGAGGCACGGAGCAGGCGATAATTGTCAATCAATACGCACATAATTTCGAAAAGTCATGTAAATTCCGAAAGTCAGAGGTGCGCGCCGTGGGTTCGAACCTGAGACCCTCTGCATTCCAGTCTGTTAGTCTCCCCACTGAGCTATCGCTGCTCTTATCATTTATCATTTCAAATCATTCATTTATTTCGTTTTAACAATAAATTTCCTTTAGTTACTTTGTGGAGTCTCATTTATCTTAACAGGATATGCCAAAACGATAATATAAGCTATACATAATAGAACTTAGACGATAAAATAATTTTACACAATACTTAAAAATTATATTTAACATAGACCTAACTCAAAACTATACAAACATTTTTAAAATTATTTCACCATTTGAAAGCTATATTATCACCGACTAACATAGGCTATATATTATTTAAAAAATTCGAAGTGCTGTTACTAACATAACCTAACCTACTATCACGCGAGCGAATCCGCAGGCAAAAGCTAATAATATATAATTTGAAAGAAATAACTAAATGTTCTGCTTACCTCCTTCTGTTCAAGCTCAGCACCCCAATTCTCTACTTGTTCATACGTCTCTGCTGATGCTGTAGCCAGGTCTGTTAATATCTTCAGCTCGTAGGAGACCACGGGTATACGAGATGCTCGGGTCACGTATATGGACCTCTGGTTACCGGCTGACAGAAGTCTGAAAAAGATTTTAAAGTACCTATTTAGTTAGTTTATTTATTTTTATTTATTTTCAGCCTGTATTGTCCCACTGCAGGGCAAAGGCCTCCCTCTCGCTTTTCCACATATCCCTATTATGCGCTAGTTTGCACCAGTCCCTCCTGTAGCTAATTAATTCGTCTTGCCATCGACGTTTTGGTCTACCACGTTGGCGTTTAGCACCGTCTGGGATCCAATCTGTGCTGATTTTAGCCCAAAGCTCCTGCGGCATACGGCAAACGTGTCCAGCCCAATCCCATTTCAGTTTGGCGGCTTTCTGGGTGACGTCTGCGATTTGTGTTTTGGAGCGTAGTGTAGAGTTTTTCATGTAGTAGTTAGTTAGTTACTTAAAATAATTCAGTATGCTGTATTCTGTGTTTATATAACAGTGATAGCCTAATGGGAGACCATTGGACTAGTAGAGGCCCGAAATTCAGAGTAATTCGTCAACTCGTCCTACATGCCTACGGCCCATTTGGGACGACTTGCAGATAATCAAAATAAATTATATTTTCATTCTGCATCTCGTCCCACGTTATTATTAAAATGAGAAAAGGTATAACCGGTAGCAAAAGTGTTTGTTTGGAAATAAAAATAAAAGAATTTGTTATAAAATATTTAATCATCACAACATTGTCACATATAAACAGAAAAGATTAAATCATCACAAATTTGACACCACTTAACACACGAGGTAATAATGAACATTAATACATGTAGGTTTAATAATAATAAACCTAAAATTATAAAATAATAATCAACAGTTATAAAGATAATAATCAACAATTACAAAGGTAATAATCAATAATTATAAATCCCATTTTTATTTACTTGTCTGTGAAGAAAACATTATTTGAAACTGACATATTTGAGAGAGAAATGTTCTCAAAGATAAGTGAAGTCAATCAACCCACACTGGGCCAGTATGCTGAATTGGCTCACCCTTCTCACAATGAGAAGAGGCATGTGCCCAGCAGTGCGACTATTTATATACAAGGCTGATATTAGTATTATAATATTTAATAATATACTTTGAAATCTTAACTAATATTATAAATGCGAAAGTAGATTTGTTTGTTTGTTACGCTTCCATGCCTTAACTGGAGTGATCATCATGAAATTTTGCATGTATGTTGTAAGGGATACAGAAATGTACATAGGATACCATTCATCCAGGAAATAAGTACCATTCTCGAGAGAGCGAAGCCGCGGGCAATGGCTATTACTTTCATAATTGTATAGCTAAAGAAACATGATAGTGTATGTATTCATTTCAAACAGATACATATAAGATACTATATTTTATATAACAGAATTTTGCAGATGAAAGGTATCCTATGCCCTATTCTGTACCCCTGATAACGCCTATGCGAAATTTGGCGACAATCGGTCGAGTAGTTAAGGGTCCGTTCACACAGACCGGCTCGGAGAGCATCGGCCCGCTTTTTTCTTTTCACACAGACCGGATCGTATACGCTTGGAATTGGCCGGAGCGGAGCCGCCAACTATTTCACCGATCGGCTGCGCGAGCGAGAAAGAGCACGTAATCGGAACCGTTCGGCTCCTCTTATTATTTCACACGAAGCGCGTTCAAACATTCTTAATGACAAAAGAAGTGCACATGCAAAAATAAACCTTACTACAATTACTCAAAACTCTGTTTCCAACGTGATAAAAATCTGCTCTTCTCTCCGAGCCGGTCTGTGTGAACGGACCCTAAGGCGTGAAAGCGTAACAAACCAATGAACAAATTCACATTCGCATTTATAATATACTAGCTTTTGCGCGCGGCTCCGCCCGCGTTTATGGTTAATGCGCAGCCTCCGTGGGTCGTAGCGTGATGTTATATAAGCTATAGCCGTCCTCGATAAATAGGCTATCCAACACCAAAAGATTTTTTTATTTCGAACCAGTAGCTCCTGAGATTAGCGCGTTCAAACGAACAAACTGTTCAGCTTTAT
Source organism: Catocala sponsa (assembly GCA_963564715.1). Classification (NCBI taxonomy): domain Eukaryota; kingdom Metazoa; phylum Arthropoda; class Insecta; order Lepidoptera; family Erebidae; genus Catocala; species Catocala sponsa. Next base: position 5,512,632 of record OY751356.1, on the reverse strand, counting down.
AATATTCGTATAGAAGTATAGATTACAGGATATTTTGATACTACTCTTAGTAATTTGTGTTGTGGATATTGTATAACAAGATGACATATGATATCAATTTAATCAATTAATATGAAATAGCTTTATAATTGCAGTTTATGTAACTTCATAGTTGATATTAAACTTTATTTTGTTATTGTATAAAAAACAACTGCAGTAGGAATAATTGTGTGGGATTCGAACCCACAATGATCTTATCTTATGTGGGGGCCAGCCTGTGCAGACCGGCGACACTTCGACCCAGTGGGATCTTTTGTGTCGACACTCTCCCAATAACGACTGCCATAGACGTTCATGGCAGCCGGGACCGACGGCTTAACGTGCTCTCCGAGGCACGGAGCAGTCGATAATTGTCAAACAATACGCACATAATTTCGAAAAGTCATATAACTTCCGAAAGTCAGAGATGCGCGACGTGGGTTCGAACCCGAGACCCTCTGCATTGCCCTCTATTGGTCTTCCCACTGAGCTATCGCTGGTCTTGAACTCACAATACTCGCTGCTGTGGCAGTGGCGAGGCGACCTCGTTAACCACTACGCCTCCGTGCAATCAAATGCAAGTTATTTTATAAATTATTCTCATTCCACTATATAAATTATTAATAACATTTATTATCAATAATATATTTTTTTAATAAGGAACAGTGTTATTAGAGAGTGATGCAGCATGAAAGTGGATATAGTGACATGAATAGAAAAGGGTATGTTAAGCTGATTTGGACATGTAGAAAGAATGGACGAGGAAAGACTGACTAAGAAAGTTTATAAGGCTAGTGTGAATGGAGCAGTCACAAGAGGAAAACCTAGGCGAATGTTTCTCGATCAGATCGGAGGCGTTCTGGTCAAAGGCCAGATTAAGAGCTCCTTGAACGGGCGTGTATGAGGAATGTGATGAAAGTGAATGAAGCCAGAGAAGTGTGTCAGGATCTTAGCAAATGGAAATCCATAGTCTCTGCCTACCTCTCTGGGAAACAGGCGTGAATCTATGTATGTATGTAATTATTTTTTTGCGGTGAGTATAAGTACTTCTATTTTATATTTCCGCACACTGGTCGTCTGTATAAAAACTGAACCAGCTAATATTAGAATAATGGTCCAACAACTACTATAAATAAAACAGTTACCCTCGTATCTGATAAGCCTTCTCATACAGAAGTCTGACGGGTATGAATGAGGCATACTCCACAGCCAGGATGTTCTTTGTAGAAGCGGCAGCTGCCAACCGTGCTCCACCTTCAGCTGCTGTGAAACGTGAACAGCATGCTTCCATCATCGTGGACCTGGAAGAAGTAATATAAAATATATTTATTCATAAATTATGTGTATATTCTTTAGAGGGTAGACAGAGACTTATTACGTAAACGTTTCACCAGCTGTCTATTGAGCATATTTTCAGATAAGGTATCGGCTACTAGATAATTTCTAATAGAAAAAGCTAATGTAGTTTTGTCTTGTGCCAGTAAATTGTACTACAAACATAAACAAATGTTATAAATTGAAATTAAACTATTGCTTAATGGACTGCCCTATACTCTTTAAACCATTATAAAATACATCATTTTATCTAGATATATATCAGTTGCTAAGCAGATTTGTCTTAGATTACCGACGTACTTCAAAATCTAAGCTATAGAGTCGCGTGGCCCATTGGTGGCTAGACAACCAATGGGCAATTGCAACTCTATAGTTTAATTACGTTGCATTGATACTATGAATATTATTACATAAGGAACATATGTAAAACCTTTTACGTGGGTGAATGTATACTGACCCGCATTAATGTGTTTGTACAGTGTAGTCTTAGAACGAGTAGCATAATATATTAAACATAATGCTAGCCAATCTGAGCCACAATCATTCTACGCGTTTCGTGTAAGTGCGGCCGTTTTGACGAGATAACATTTCTTTCTATTTTATTTGCAGCCTCACTTTTGTTTCTCAGGCTAAGTAAGTTAGTGAGGAAATTCTCAGCTGCAGTAGAGAGCCTAAAAACAAGCCTTCCTATTGAAACCTCAATATAAATGAGTGATATTTGTAGTTAGAAAATGAGTAACAAAACTTAGCTCTCAACCACAGTGTATACTTATAAAAATTTATTTAACTTATTGGTTATACTGGCAATGTAAAGAAATACATTTTAATTAGTACGTAACACAGTATGTGTTAATAAAGTATTTAAAACACTTAACCAAAACACGAAATTAACAAATAAAACCGAACTACTTGTAGAGGTTATTGAGCAAATATTTTTCAACTGAATAAGCGATTAAATACTTACGTGGAACGATTCTCGACACTAACAAAGCGTAAAATACGAAATAATCACCTCGTTTCTTGTGAAATAGCCACACAAACAATCATTATTACACTGAAATATGAGCTAACACAACTGAATATTACTCGTTCATTTTCACCGATGTTATTCTACAGTTTACTTTACAAACGGCACAAAAATACTATTCAGAAGTATTTGTATGTCACAATAGATCGCATAATGATAAAAATATGTATTTTTTTTAACAATAATCAGTTAGTTTATCGCCTCAAACAGTATTCGCAAAAGCATAGCAACCACAGATGGCAAACTGCAGCATTTGGCAAAATCAAAACTCTACAGTCTACTATGACATGACATACCTACCACAGATAAAGATAGAGCGAGATTGACAGATATTGTGTCAGAAATGTATTATATTTAGAATGGCGCCGAGGTTATTAAGATTGCGTGAACTTCCAATTGCGAACTGGGTTTAAATATACTATAAAAATGAACAAAAGCTTATTTTTAATACATGTTCCTTTTTATGAAATAAGACAAAAACATAAATCAATCTCTTATAATGTGAATATTTACATATGTACACCCTGACAAGACAGGTGTATACAGTTGTTGTTCAGAAATTAAATTCGGTACTTTCCCCAATACTAACTCAGGGTGCCTGCGTATTTCCGTTTTTAAATTCCACGTAATCATAAATTATTTAGTAAGATTTTGAGCAATTAAGTAATGAAATGGTTATAATTACTTACTTGATTCCTCTTATTGTTAAATACATTATATAGTTCTTTCTATACAAATTAATACATTATTAATAATTAGTTATAATATGTATAATATAGTTTCGGGATATCCTGAAGGATATTAAAAATTGGTGTTTAAATAAATTATTAAACATTAATGTTCCCCTCACATCATTTGCGCCTATTGCGCATAAAATTAATTTATTATAATAATAATTGTGGGAAACTCATTAATTATACATTAAATTATAAGAATGCAATATATTGTATGGATGCATTCAAATAATTGCAACTTTGCAGACAATGGTAACATTAATACTTACTTGTTTTATGATTTATGTACCAACCTATTGCGATATGCACTTGTTTGGAATGTATACATTTTTCAGCCAAATTCCACTAGTCTTCCCTATATGCCAGAACCAGTGAAACTTGGCTGAGGAGTCAAATATGTATTAAGTATTGTTGTATAATAGTAAATTAGCTGTCCCGCGCAACTTTGTCTGCTTCACATTAGATAATTTTTGCCCGTTTAAAAAGTAAAAGCTATCCTATCTTTTAAGTTGGACCAAATTACAGATGGTTACGAAGTTTGATCAAAATCGGTTCAGTAGTTTAGGAGTCCATAGCGGACAAACAACGTGACACATAATTTATATACCTAATAAGATATAGTATTTTAGATATTTACTGGTTGCTAATCATGCTCAGGCTGTGGTAAGCACAGCCTGAGCATGATTCATAGAGTCAGTCATAGAGTCACAGCCTTTACCAGCATTTTTAAAGTGTTCCTGACTAGACTGAATTTGAAGGCATAAGTATCTCCAAGGCAGGCGCGGCAGCTGTCAGCCTCTGTTTATCAGTACCAGCCGGCGCCTTGGATAGACTCTCTATCCACTGACTGAGATCATGGCAAACATTTCTTTTTTTTCGTCTGCTAACCATTGTCCTGTTAACAGGTGTTAAATGCGCTCCATCGTAGATTTCTCCATCATTTAACATCAGGAGTCATATAAACACTAGAATAAAATTGTTCATGATAGACTAGATAAGTTCGTCTACTTCTCGCCTCACTGTCATTATGGATGTAACAATAGCTAATATTATAAACGAATGTGAATTCGTGTATTTGTTCCGATTTCACGCCTTAAGTACTCATCCAATCATCACGAAATTTCGCATGCACTTTCTCAGGGCTACAGAAAAAAACACAGGGTATCTTTCTTCCGAGAAAAAGTACTGTTCCCGAACGACGCCGAGCGCAACAGCTGGTTAGCAATAAGTCTGACCATTAGCGTGCGATCGTGGAGACTCCTGGACATCACTTATTGAGGGTCCTAAAGAATGTTCTTGGATTTTTCGAATAGAATATTGTTAGTACCTAACAGCATAGAGTCTATAAATAAGTGCGGTGATGCCTATGATGATAATATCATATTACTTGGTTATTATTATTTGGTTTTTCTGCCGGAGATACGAGTTAATAGGGTTAGGCCCTTGTGGCTCGAAAAGGACGTAAAGCCATTGGTCCTGCGCCTGATCACTCGCCGGACGCGTCGGATTGCCATCCCATTGGATTCTGATACTTAGAGAACATAGAGTACACTTGTGTTTGCGTACACGCTTCTGCACTATAATAATTATCTCCTGCGCAGATGACCAGACTCTGTTAAGATTGGTCACCCTGGCCGAAATTTGATCTGGAGGATATTCATTCACTGTTACGGTACTTTTCTATAAAATATTGGTATATTATAATAATATGTAAGACGGCTCATTAGTACAGTGACCAATGAATTGCTAATAACGAGCTCTGCCTATCGCAAAGTTTTCTTCGCTATTACGAAGCTATTGAGGTGCACAAGACAACGATGTTCTGTAGAGCGAAGATGAAGAGGTGGCAAGCTGCTCCAGTTGAGTATCTATCGAAATTCCAGGTTTAAATATGAAAATCGTTGGATTCTTTTAATAGATCATGAATTGCATTTACCAATTGTATATATAACTGCACCATTCAGGATAGACTAAATCCTACAACACCGAGACCCTAGTGTAGCATCTAGGGCTTCATAAATATTTTTTTTATATTTGCTTGATACGTGACTATCTGCTCATACTTAAATCGGTAGTGAGATACGAGCATCATGTACTTCTGCCTGAGCTTTTGAATATATATAAGCCTGATACCAAACATAGCATCAGGCTTTAGTACTACTTACATAACAATGTTAGTAAGTACATAAATGCTATATACATAATTATATAGATCTACAGCTATCCCGAAGAGGTTATCAAAAGTGTAGGTATTACACCTGCTATAAATAGAAAATCCAATAAGGCATTTGGACAGATACATTAGTGAGGTCTTTGATATATTTGACTATGTTGTATTCATACTTTGAAAACTTTTAAACACCTTAGTAATGATTTGTCAATGATTTTCCTAGGCATAAGTTAGAAATGATGTTTGTGAGAGCGTGGGTAATTGGGCGAATGGAAGAGTGTTACAGAGAGACACAGTGAGCGAGTGTCCACTCTCACTTCCCTTTGGTCCTCTGAGATGAAGGACAAAAGGTAAAATTTGAAAGAGGGTGCTAAAAAGGGAAATTTTTCTATACTAGGGTAAGAAGATGGAAAAAATTAAGTTGAAAATAGAATGATTATAAGAGATACAACAAAGTGTGTATAATCTGGATAATATTTATTACATTTACACTTTATATTAAGTAAATTAGAATTTAGATTTAGAATCACTCAAAAAGAATGCTTATTTATCATATTACTTCAGAATTTAATGAAACGTATTTGCTATATTACCAACTAGCTGTTACCTGAGACTTCGCTCGCGTAGATTTTAACTAAAAAGTGTTTGTCTCCGCGTAACGCTATTTTTTTCTAAAATCAAAGTAGCCTAAGTTACTCCTTATAACATCAGCTATCTGCCAGTGAAAGTCCCGTCAAAATCGGTTCAGCCGTTTCGGAGATTAGCCGGAACAGACAGACAGATAGACAGACAGACAAAAATTTTAAAAATAGATGTTTTCGTATAGGTACCTTATATACTTTCGTATGCATTAGATAAAAAGCTGTTATTTTGACATTACAAACAGACACTTCAATTTTATTTATTTATATAGATATGTCAATGATTGTGTATTACTCCAAAACTACATCATGTGTCAGAAATTTTTTAATCTAAAACATACTGGTAGATACGCGGTACGTTTTAAAAATGAATTAATATACCTATTAAAATATAGTTCCAAATTAGTAGATTTTATGATAGGTCGGACAAGACGAAGGTGCGGTAGGTACCTACCTAGCTCATTTTAAAAACGTAGGGCTTGATTTAATCTTGGGTCTTGAAACTACTTCGACAAGGTTCTAAATCAAATGTCATGCTTCCTATGTTGATAAAAATGATAAAATTAACTTGTGGATTGTGGAGAGTCCCGTAATGTCTTCTAACAACGATTGCCTTTGTTTTATCAATTACAATTGAACTACCTAAGTAATCTTAGTCTGGAAAGTTTAGAGATCTACAAATGACCTATCAACCGAGCATTTTGCAAATAAAATATCCAGTAAAAAGATAAAAGTGACTTGACAACTCCAGTTTAATTTTCTGTGGTCTTGTTACTTTACGGTAAGTCATTTATACTTAATTAAAAATATTAGTCGTTTAAAATAACACAAAATATTTCCAATTTATTATATCATATATAGGTACCTTATAAGTGCTTGGTTATAAATTATTCAATAATATACTACCTGTTGTTTCTACATGAACATTCTATAGATAGGTAGTTAAAAAAAAAACTTTACTTATTATGTCCTCATTTGGAACTCTTCGTACTAATATTAAAAATGTGAAAGTTTGTCAGGATGTTTAGATATTTGCCACTTAACCACGCATAAATCGTTGAACGAATTATCATGAAACTTAGTATAGGTATAGTTAGACGATGTCTTGAATTAATTTATTTAGGTATCTATATATTATAAGATAATACATATTTTGATTTCGTGATAATTGATCTGATGAAGTTAGAAGTACAAGCTAGTATTGAGTAATAGTGTGTATTCAAGTTGTACTCAATAATAGGTACATGTTATGTCATGTAAACCAGATACAACTGTGATGCATACCTGCTGAAACAAATTTTAATAATTATGTAGCCAGAAAGACAGAATAACAAAAAATAGAATGGCTGGCCGATGCAATAATTGTTTAAAATTTTAAGCGAGTAAGGTACAGACAAATGCTCTCTGAAACCTAGAGCATGGTTAAGGCATGTAACTTGAAATTTATAGGTACCTACCACGTTCAAACCATGACCATATTATTCACTTTAGGAATAATTCCTGTTTTGCGGTAGACCTTAGAAACATTGATACAATAAATACAAAGACTACTTAAACTCGCAACAACTATTAGTGGGATATCATGGCTGTGGCTAAACATACACTTATCAATGAGGTATTTTCAAAATCTATACTAATATTATTTATTTATTCCAATTGCAAAATACAGGTACATGGGATGTTAGGTAGTTATATAGATTGTTAGGCAACACTGTACTTAGCCTTGTGGCATGCAATTACACATAATACTTAAAATCTAATTACAAAACTGTATTATATTAAATTACATATAGGTACTAACTTATTTATTTACTTAACTATATAGTTAAAGTTTATCACATAAATATTCACTTACAGAATAGTAATATTTTTCTAGTAATAATCATTTTAATTTATTTTTAAATATTTTAACATTTTGTTCATTTAGGATTAGCTTTGGTAAATGATTATATATTCTGGGAGCCATGCAAAACACACTTTTATGTTGTAGTATTGGATGGAACAGTAATTTCTAAATCGTGTCTTCTGGTTTTTAAATTTTCAAACATATGTTCATTCTTTTTCACAAATAGAGCAGTTTCCAAAATATATGTACATGGTAGTAGGCTCAAAATATTTAATGTAATAAAGAAGGGTCGACAACTATCTGTTGTTTTTAGTTTACATATAGCCCTTCACCCATTAACCGCCAAAATAAAAATAATAGGCATATTTTTACGAAACATTTATTTTATTGTTGTTTACAAACAAAATAAGCAATAAAAAACGAAAAAGAAATATAATAATAATTAGGCTCCCTAAGGGGAGGGTGTACTTAATTGGGTACAGCGGCGTATTACAGGTGACATTTTTCAAAACATTTCTTTCCAACACACAATGTTCTGAGACACTTTTTACATTGCCAGCACACTCTTGCGTGTCATAAAACGCATCTTAACGGGTTTTGAAACTTCTGAGAATAGTGTCCTACTCCATCTTGAGGCAAGCTTGGGATCAATGAAGAAGGTCGAGCCCTATGTTAAGTTTTCTGGCGTAAGTGGTACCTTGCAATGGAGCAGCGAAACATTAGTTGATCCATGCTATTACTGTGACTCATTACATGTAAACGCCAAGGGTTTGAAAAGGCCATACCCAACATGTAGATAAATAAAAACCACCACTACTTCTTTCCATGTTTGGCAATTCTATAAAGCGAAACCGACTAATCGTAAGTCTGAAATAGTTTTGGTATATTGAGATCAGTCTTTACACGTTGTACAGGACCAGGAGTCTCGTGCATAACACCCCGCTGAAGAAATTTATTCATTAGAATATTAGCTAACATTTTGTCCCTGGTATTACTTGTTTCGTTGTTGTTTGTCAAATCAAGAGTCCAGTTCACACGAATGTCTATTATTGTTTTGATTAGCATATAAAATTGTGTTTGTAAGTATTAGACTACAATATCTTCTTCATCAAAAAATCCTTCAAATATTTGTACTGGGTGAGATCGCCGAGCTGTTCTTTTCCCACTGCCAGTTTCCCTAGCACATAGTTTTATCTTCAATTGTAGAAGAGTATCTTCAATTGTAGAAGAGTATGCTGGCGAGCACTTACGCCACACTGGCTGGTCTGGTTGATGACGACTTTGCTTTACCTTTTTAGCTAGTGGTTCATCATTGCTACTGTCGTCGTCACATTGAATGTCCTTGTTGCTTCTAAAAACATCTGTATTAACAAGCACATCCCGTGGCAAAGATGCGGTTACCATGTCGTCTTTGGCACATCTTCATGCGTCACCGCCAGGTCGAAATCGCGAACTGCTTCCTCTAAGCCGTTATAATAATTAGAAACATTAAAATGTTTCAAACGAATTTTTGAAGAAACCTAAAACAAAGCATGCAATCTTTACATGGATTCGGCCGTTGTACCCAACTAGGTACAGTACTGTTTGAATCACAATTTCTTTACAGATATAAGTTGTACAATGTTTGAATAGTATTTATTTTATAAGTAAATATGTAAACTACAAAAATAAAACATATATAAGATAAAAACGTCAAAGGCAAACCCAAAAAATAATAAAATGTGTACTTACCTGGTTAAGTGGTTATACTACTAAAACAGAATCTACACAGTGACAAATATTATAAAAATACCGAAATAAACGGTTATTACTTCGGTCCACTATCTACCATCTATTACAATGAGCGCAAAAAATAAACTATATCTTAACTAATTGGGTAACTACCCTCAATTGTTTTGCTGTACACAATCAGGTACAGCGGCGCCAAATGGGTTAAGCATATCTTTTGGGCCTTAAATACATCATTGGAATTGCCCCAGAAAATGACACTGTATTTTATAATAGGAGCTACATATCCATGGTAGGCAGTCAAAACCGTAGGTTTATTTGCTATTTTAGTAAGCTTATACAGAGCATAGGAGTACTGATTTATTTTTGAGCACATCTCTTCAATGTGGCTTTTCCAATTAATACTGTCATAAATATTAATACTTACTTAAAAATGTTGCTTGAACCTGTTTAATATTTATTCTATCATATTAAATTAGCTAACTTATTCACACTATTTCTAAATGTCATTATACTTGTCTTTTTAATGTTATTTTTAAATTATTTGCAGTTAACCAAGTTATACTATTAGACAAAGTATCAACTATTTCCTGTTCAACCTTTTGTTTGTTATTACCTTTAAATATTATGGTGTTATCATCTGCAAAAAGAATAGTTTCATGACGTACTACTTTAGGAAGATCATTGATATAAATAATAAATAACAGTGGCCCCAGCACACTACCCTGCGGGACGCCATATTTAACATTTTCCTGCTCCGAAGAGTAACTGATTACCCTTTTTTCAATGTTACATAACCTAGTAATTTGCGTGAACTGTTTTTTATCACTGAGGTAAGATTTTATTAAATCCAGTACATTTCCTTTAACTCTGCAAGTGTACAGTATATTTAGTAAAATTTTATGGTCAACATACCTAATCAAAGGCCTTAGATAAATCCATATATTAAGGCGCAGGCCTGGTTTTTATTGTCTACTGTGATCATGACTGTTTTTAGAAATTTGAAAATGGCAATATCTGTACTATATTGCCATTTTATATCTATAAAAGGCTACGGATGGCAAATATGAAAATATGAATCTATAATCCAAATTGTTAGTAATCTTATAATTCAAATCTTTGTTAATGTTGTATATCTAAATCTAATGTTGATGGTGCACAACTTTTTTAATAGTCAACATTATTGGAGAAGCACGGCTGTTTCCCCTGCCATAGCGAGATATATTAATGATATCAGCTCCGTAAATAAACTATCCTATTGCTGAGCATGGGCCTCTTCTCAGTTTGATAAAGGTCAGGCCATATTCCACCACGCTGGCCCAATGAGCGTTGGCAGGCTTCACAGATCTTTGACAACATTATGGTGTAGGCTTTCTCACAATGTTTTCCTTCATTGTTAAAGTATGCGTCATTTAACACATTAAGTGCCACTGACATGCCTAGCGTGTCCTCACTAATCCTTATCCCCATGCCGTGAGCACGCCAGGCGTGTTCCCAGTTTTTCATCAATATCTCAAAGATTTTACTATATTTTCCATCGAAACACTCAGAGCATAAACCTGATGCCGTAAGCTAAAGAGTTCTCAACTGTTTATATTGACAGATAAATTTATAATACTATACATTATAATAATAAAATTTTGTCTGTGTCTGTACATAGAAGATATTTAACAACATTTTGATATGAGGGTTCTTTGTAACACTAATAGAAGCCGAATCGGATGCGGTTTTCATAGATGTTTTGTAGCTGGACTAACTTAAAATCTACTGTATGTTTTATCTTTATACGATGCCTAGAAGCGAAGGTAGAGACGTTCGAGTGGTTTTTTAACTGGTGTAGTGCGTGGAAATCTGCACGCATAGTAGGTAGGTATACAAAAATAATATAGAATCTCTCTTAGGACATCCTAGAAACGTATTTGTGAGCTAAGTTTTAACTCAATAAACATTATTGATCAAGTGTGAGTCGCCCATGGAATCAATGGAGTTGAACAAAACTTATTGTTTTTGCTTTTCCTAAAAAAAAAACATTAGTACCTAACAAAATGTTGAGATTCTCCGATCAAGTTACGATAAATCCTTACCGTGAAAACTATTTCCTGCCATGATTAAAGTTTCACAAACACAAGCACTTGCATAAACATGGTATATCTTCTGTAGTGTGTAGTGCAAGAAATATTAATCAATCGGCACAATTGAAGCCGAAATATCGCTTTTTGTGATTTTACCTTTAAACAGTGTCAGTGAACACGCCTAGCGTGTCCATGTCATTGCATATTCAATGCCGAGGGCACGCCTAGCGTGTTCGCGGTTTATATAGGGTGGCATCGGCATTGATAATTAAATTTATGTATCATCAAAAAGACAGAATTGATTGCCTTGTGATTGCACTGTAGTCGACTTAGCCAACGCGGTAGACTGTGGCCACTGGCCTATGCCTTGTTCCGTACCTAGAAGTGAAACTGTTTTTATACAGGCCTAATATAATTCTATTATTATATCTCGAGATTATCTTTTCTTTTATTAAAAGAGTTAATCACTTTCCATATAGTCTTGGAATAATTCTTCGACGTAGCAAACATTGAAACGATAGACACAAAGAACACACAGACTACTTGTGGATCACATAAAGTGCGCCTACAAATTTTCATCTAGTAACCTATTTTGTTCTTTACAGATATCACAAAAATGGCAAGTCAAAACGGGCCATCTATCTCACCGAACCTTCTTATGAACTTCAATCCGTACGACATACTTCAGCCACAGAGAACTTCTCGGGTTGAAAAACTTATAGACGTAGGTGATATGACACTAAGCCATGAAGTTGATGCATCTCTCTTAGATCAAAAACCCAGATACGATCTTATTGACCTATTTCAGAATTTATACGTCACTCCTGAGCTTGTTAAAACGAGCAACAATGCGGGTAAAACAAATGATACAGCTAATACTAGTAGTAATACAATTAGTAGCAGTAACATCGATTTCAAAGACTTTCTAGATAAGATTGAATCTGGTGAAAAGGTGGATTGGACGAAGAACATTCGAGAAGAAACTAAACAGCATGATAGAATTGAAATGGTTAAAAGACCTAAAGTCCTAGCTCGGAAAGTTTCTTTAGATGATTCGGATATAGATGAGGATTTGATAGAAGAACTATTGGCGAAGAAGAATGAAGTTAAGCGTATTTTAGATGAAGTTCAGAAGAGAAATAATTTTCCTACATCCCTTAAACAAGTTGAAAGTAAGTCTCAAGATGAAGTAGATTATCCTCAAGTAAAAGTACTAAATGCTCCAACTGATATTGATTTGAAACTAACTACAAATAATATTGAAACTAACAAAAACACACCAAACACAAATCCAGTAGATACAGATTTTGATATAAGAGCAGAGCTATCTCGTTTAAAACTAAACAATAAAGATTTGAATACAGATAAATCCATACCAATAGCTTCACCCGTTAAACTTGACGGACAAATTAACAACGCGTTGGATTTCAAATTAATTGCAATTAAAAAGGATGAAAAGGTTTACAGAAAGAAACGAATCATAAAACCGGAGAGTCAAACTCGTGACTTTACTAAAGGTGCGGACTATGATGAGAAATCTGTTGTTCTACCACAAATGATGCTACGGATAAAAGCAAGACAAGCTTTCCTAGAAGAAAGAAATAATCAGAAAAGGAGATTTATTCTAGACGCTGGAATAACACCAGGTAATGCAGATAACAATTATTCTAATATAGATGATGTTAAAAATGGAAAGAAAAATGTGGCGGGTGCTACAAATAACGTTGAAAAAGCTACTGGCATAGATAATAAATCTACTACATCGTGTCCAAGCACAGTTAATACATGGAGCAAAGTTAACCCAGTAGTCTTAATGGCGGATTGTAATAAAGAAAGATTAAGAGCTTTCGAACAAGTCAGGATGTTCCAAAATTTTGTTAAGAGTGGTAAATGAATTGTATTAAATTGCATTTATGTATACTAAGCCCAATTAACTGAGGCAAAATGGTTTATGAGCCTACGTGGCTTAGACGAACTCATAACAAAGACTTTGTCACGCAAATTTTTGTATCATCACCTAAAGTGCCATGAGACGGCAGAAAATGTTATCATGTCCGTATCGTGTCACTCATTAAGCGCTGCTACTGTGCTGTTTTACTTGGTTAGGCATTTTCGGCCGTCACTATGCAAACAGTAAAGTGACATAAAACCCATTCTGTCACGGGACAGCGCAACATTTTATCATGTCTGTATCATGTCACTTAATGGTCTGTTAATGTCACTGTTGATAGTGCTTACTTGTATTCAAATGAACAAAAATTTGTGTGATCCACAAATAGTTGTTGCGAGTATGAGAGTTCATTGTGTCCGTTGTTTGAATGTTTGAAAATTCGCTCTCTACACAGGAATTATTTCTAGTGCAGAAATTGTCCTATTATATACAAAACATATCGCTGGTTATAGATGAACTGATATATGATTTATGTGAATACAGTTACACTTACCGAGATTTATTAAATGTTAATATACGTAAGCTATTATAATCAACTAACATTGTTGACTATAATTGCTTACATATATTAACATTTAATAAAACTAAATTTAAATTTCCCCTTATTCAAAAGCTCACGCTAAATAGTGGTTATGAAGTGACTGACCTTTTAATAAACTAAATAAATAGGAAATGACTTTCCTTTTAATAAGCTAAATAAATAGTAATGTGACTTTCCTTTTAATAAGCTATATAGGTATATAAATAGAAAAGTGACTTTCCTTTTAATAAGCTATATAAATAGTAATGTGACTTTCCTTTTAATAAGCTATATAAATAGAAAAGTGACATTTCTTTTAATAAGCTAGATAAATAGAAAACTGACTTTTTTAGTAAGCTACATAAATAGAAAAGTGACATTTCTTTTAATAACCTAGATAAATAGAAAAGTGACTTAACTTTTAATAAGCTACATAAATAGAAAACTGACTTTTTTAATAAGCTACATAAATAGAAAAGTGACATTTCTTTTAATAAGCTAGATAAATAGAAAAGTGACTTAACTTTTAATAAGCTACATAAATAGAAAAGTGACTTTCCTTTTAATAATCTATATAAATAGTAATGTGACTTTCCTTTTAATAAGCTACATAAATAGAAAACTGACTTTTTTAATAAGCTTCATAAATAGAAAAGTGACATTTCTTTTAATAAGCTAGATCAATAGAAAAGTGACATTTCTTTTAATAAGCTAGATAAATAGAAAACTGACTTTCCTTTTAATAAGCTACATAAATAGAAAAGTGACTTTTCTTTTAATAAGCTATATAAATAGTAATGTGACTTTTCTTTTAATAAGCTACATAAATAGAAAACTGACTTTTTTAATAAGCTACATAAATAGAAAAGTGACATTTCTTTTAATAAGCTACATAAATAGAAAAGTGACATTTCTTTTAATAAGCTAGATAAATAGAAAAGTGACTTTCCTTTTAATAAGCTACATAAATAGAAAAGTGACATTTCTTTTAATAAGCTAGATAAATAGAAAAGTGACTTTTCTTTTAATAAGCTACATAAATAGAAAACTGACTTTTTTAATAAGCTACATAAATAGAATTTAATTTGAATGTATAACATTTGCGTTAACGTAAGACAATATTAAGTGTCATATAAGGACAAACAGTTGTGCCGAGTCTAGGTGTTCTTTGAGTCCGTTGTTTGAATGCTTGTAAAGTCCCCCGCGACACAGGAATTATTGTTAATGCGGGAGATGTATTAATTTTGAAAAACGATTGCGTGCATGGCGTTTTGGCTTAAGTGGTCGCCTCGCCACTGCTACAGCACCGAGTGTTGTGGGTTCGAATCCCACACGGGACAAAAATTTGTGTGATCCACAAATGATCTGGATGTTCTTTATGTCCGTTATTTAAATGTTTGTAAAGTTCCCCGCGATCCTCATTCATCATTCCTAGTGCGGAATTTGTATTAAGTTGTAACAGAAAATGTATAAGGTTTAGGTGAAAAGCTATTCAAGACTTAATTATTCATATTTTATATAGATTTTAATCAATGTATTGTTATATTGTATTAAGGTATATACATAAAGATTGTTATTAATATTTTCCAAGTATCCAATAAAAAAATACTAACATAATTTTTGTAGCATTTAAACTAATAAAGACTTTGAAAATGTTGACGTCTTTTTTTTGCACTACCCTCTTATAAACAGAATAGTCTAGTCAAGGGCGGATCCACCGTTGTGGGCACGATGGGCATGCCCACAACCCTAATAGACTTGTGACGTCACACTTTCACGGTCTATTGAGATTGATAGGCTGATGATAATAAACGCTATACGACTCCTGAGACAACGTCAAGATACCTACTTACCCAGTCTAGTGCCCCTATATTGGCTTACTGACTACTAGAAAAGAAGAAAAAAAAAATTATTGATTGTATTTAGTTTGGAATTTAATCGAAACTGTTTGACTATTAATTGGACGAAATCGGGTCTGACTTCCTCCAATTATTATTTTCATTCCTAAGGCCATCCTGATGCGCGGAAAAAAGGAAATAATCAAATTCAAATACATAATCAAATTAATTATCGCTCGCTTTAACTGTGAAAGAAAACATCGTGAGGATACTTGCATGTGTGAGAGTTCTCCATAATGTTTTCGAAGATATGTGAATTCTGCCAGCTCGCACGGGGTCAGCGTTGTCGAGTAGGTATGGGCAAACCTTTTTCACTAAGGGCCAGTTTCATATAGGGCTGATATTATTATATACATTTGGTATATCTTTAGATAGTAAAAAGCTTGCCCCTTTTTTATATTGACGGCCTCGATGGCGTAGTGGTTAGTGTAAACGACTGCCACGCCTGAGGTCGCGTGTTCGATTCCCGCACAAGTCAAACATTTGCGTGCACGAACATGGATTTTTGTCTTGGTCTGGGTTTTTCTATGTATAATATGTATGTATTTACAAAAAAATCTATATATATAAAGGAAGATGTCCTGACGGACTGACTTAGAGACAACGCACAGCCTAAACCGCTGGTCATAGGAACTTGAAATTTGGAGAGCATGTGTGTTTTAATTTGTAGGGGTGTAGTAAGGAAGGATTTTTTGAAATTCCACCCCTAAGGGGGTGAAATAGGGGGTGAAGTTTATATGGAATTTGCTCATTTCTGGACTTATAAGTATAAAAATAGGTATTCAAGTTATTGATTATAATTGAAAATGACCTGTGTAGGTAAAATGGACAAAACTCCCCCTAAAAAAGTAAAATGGGGGGTAAAGTTTGTATGGAAATTTTCTCATTTCTGTATTGAGAAGTATGAATATTGGTATATTGGGTCCTGATTTTAAACAAAAATGATCTATGTAAGTGGAATGGACAAAACTCCTCCCTAGAGGGGTAAAGTTTGTAATGAAATTTTCTCATTTCTGGACTTAGCAGTATGAAAATTGGTACATAAGTTTTCGATTACAATTGAAAAATATCTGTGTAGGTGAAATGGATAAAACTCTCCCCTAAAGGCTAGGTAAACGGAATCAATAAATATTGTAATAGTAATCTAAAAATACATTAATATCGTTTATTACTTTATTATAGTTTTGTTAAAACTCAAAATATACACTACATATACACAATAAATCTAAGTAGTGTAGTAACGTTCTTATGATAATAGATGGCGCCACGTGTCTTTCGAATTATGATTGAATTATATTATTACAAGCAGAGTACAACCCGAATTGATTGTCAAATTCTAAATTAACGCAAGCGAAGCCGCGGGCAAAAGCTAGTAGGATATATGTACCTATGTTTATCCATTGTCTAGTACCCATAGTACACGCACTATCTACTAAAGTAAGATATCTACACCAATATTAAAAAACAGAAAAGGTTTGTATTCTTTTATTTTTATTTGTAAGTAGCTTTTGCCCGCGGCTTCGCTCGTTTAGAAGTAGGTTAGGTTATGTTAGTAACAGTAAGAACTTTTTATAAATAAAACTAGCTGTTACCTGCGACTCCGTCCGCGTATATTTTAACTAAAAAGTGTTTGTCTCCGCGGAACCCTATTCTTTTTCTAAAATCAAAGTACCTAGCCTAAGTTACTCCTTATAACATCAGCTATCTGCCAGTGAAAGTTCCGTCAAACTCGGTTCAGCCGTTTCGGAGATTAGCCGGCACAAACAGACAGACAAAAATTTTAGAAATATATTTTTTCGTTTAGTAACCTTATATACTTTCATATGCAATAGATAAAAAGCTGTTATTTTGACATTACAAACAGACACTTCAATTTTATTTATTTGTATAGATATAGCCTATGTTACTCGGTAATAATATATTTTTTTAGTGGCGAAAGAATATTTAAAATCGGTTGAGTCGTTTTTGAATTAAACCTTTACAAACAAACAAAATATCAAATCTTTCAGTTCTCTTTATTTAGCCATTATACGTAAGAGAGCAGCATCGCTGTTGCGAAGGGTGAGGGACAGTCCCAACAGCTACCTGAGAGTTATTGCTGAATACATCCATAGCCCAATTTGGAGGCACTGGATAAGGATGCATATTCTGTAGGACAGTTGTTTTTATTTTTTTCTAGCTTTTGCCCGCGGTGTCGCTCGCGTTAATTTAGAATTTGACAATTAATTCGAGTTGTACCTACTGTGCTTGTAATAATATAATTCAATCATGATTCGAAAGACACGTGGCGCCATCTATTATCATAAGAACGTTATTATTGTCTTCCTCGGAAAAAGTAATTTTTTTCGGGATGAAAGTCTATGTCCCTTTCTGAACACCTGACAACGTATATGCAAAATTTCAGGATGATCGGGTCAGTGGTTTAGGCGTGAAAAGGTAACAAACAAACAAACTCATTTTCGCTTTTATAATACTAGTTTTCGCGCGCGGCTCCGCCCGCGTGGTACCTACTTGAATAAAAAGTAGCCTATGTCCTTTCTCAGGTTTTAAACTACATCTGTACCAAATTGCATCTAAATCGGTTGAGTGGTTTAGCCGTGAAAAGGTAACAGACAGACAGACAGACAGATAGAGTTACTTTCGAATTTATAATATTAGTTAGGATTAGGATTAGGATTGTATTTTATCTTTTTATTTGTCTGTTGTATGTGTGTGTAAATTACTAACATAGTTTTAAGTTATCATATTCTATTGTACTACTAACACTCTCTGGACCGAATTAGTCTGAAAATAAATGATTTAGATATGAATTTGAAAAAATTATAACATCAGTACCTATAGATAAGTAAAATAAAATAGTAGGTACTGGACTGATGTTAATAATTATTTCTTCATTACACAAAGCTACTATATACAGAAGTATCATAGTCTATATATAGGTATAACGTCACGCTACGGGCCACGGGAGCGAAGCAGAAATCATGAACATGGGTGAAATATGAATTCTTCTAAAATATTATTTACTTCACCATATTTTTTCGGGGATCAGCTTGTAAAATATTCTTTAGGTTATCATAATTTTGCATCCTAATCCTAACTAATATTATAAAAGCGAAAATGAGTTTGTTTGTTACCTTTTCACGCCTAAACCACTGAATCGGTCATCCTAAAATTTTGTTTATATGTTGTCAGGTATACAGAAACGGACACAGGCTACCTTTCATCCCTAAAAAATTACTGTTCCCGAGAAAAACAATAATAACGTTCTTATGATAATAGATGGCGCCACGTGTCTTTCGAATCATGATTGAATTATATTATTACAAGCAGAGTACGACCCGAATTGATTGTCAAATTCTAAATTAACGCGAGCGAAGCCGCGGGCAAAAGCTAGTGAAATAATAAACGAATAATATAAGAAACGAATATCTCCTCACGCCACTGTCAACTATTCATACTTAGGCTAAATTATTGGGAGGGCTCAGTCCTACTGATAGTGCCTTTGTAGAGGCTAGGGAACTCCTAGGCTCTATGGAGTCAGCGCCAGTAAGTATCTAAAACATAAAAAAGAAGAATATACCGGTCAATATACCGAGTAATACTTAGCAGTGTCGGGCAAAATTTAGTTTGATTGATGATTGATAACTAAGATTAAATTATTTATTCTTGAGATGACTAATAAGTAATGTTTAACATTATAACATTTAATCATGGTGTGGTGATTGAAGATTGATTAGTGTTAGTTATTTAATCATGACTAAATTTCTCATGACTAATTTTATATTTAAAATTACGCCGTTAACGAGTTAACACACTGAATGTTGATTTGTTGTTCACAAGTTTTAATAAAAGCTCTTGTCATAACAAAATGAAACACAAGTAGGTACTACAACAGAATCAGTTAAATTTTTTAATTTACATTTAGGTTGTAGTAGATGTAGGTATAATTACAATAACAAACTTTGGGCTAATTATGTTTAAAATAATTTTAATTGCTTTTCATAACCACGCGGTTTTCAAATTGTTCATCAGACAAGGTTGACTAAGTGAATAAATGATTTTTGATTTTGAAGTCAAAAATCATTTATTCACTTATGTCACAAAGTAACACTTATGAACGTCAAAGGGGTTAGTGAGTTTGTTACATTTACTGAATTTACATTTATGTTAGTTGCAAGGTTCAGGTAATTATTTCAAGGACAGCGCCGAGTACTGTTAGATAACATTACCGTGGTTATAGCTTGATAGATGTGTTCAATGAAACAATAATGGAGTTACCTAGCTCAGCATTTTTAGTTTAGTCATCATCATCAATCACAAAATATAATGATTGAATGACTAATGAGTCTAATGACTGATTTATTTAGTTATGATTATGATTAACTTTTTAGTCATGAATAAATCAATCATGACTAAATTAGTCATGACTAATCAATTGATTGAAAAATTAGTTGATTGACCCAACACTGATACTTAGGTAATATATATACGTCGAGTAGTTGTGTAATAATATTTGTTAAGCTTGCACGCCTTAACTACCTGACCGATCACCATGAATTTTCGTATACACGTTGTCAGAGAAACTGAAGAAGAAGGCTTCGATCAACAATAGCAACTAGATATCGGGTCGGCGCAAAAAATACGTCTCGGTAAATAATAGCGCACTTGAGACGTGAGCTCTTATTTTGTATAATTCGGTTGAAACTCAGCCAATGTAAACACGTCTCACAATGCCGCAGTGTGTATTCAAAAGTTGCAAAAATAATGCCCGAAAAAGCAATTTAACGGCCGGAGTACCTATCTTACTTTTGGTAATTACATGAAGATTCCTAATCCTAACTTTCTAACTATCCTAACTATATATAATATTATAAAAGCGAAAATGAGTTTGTTTGTTACCTTTTCACGCCTAAACCACTGAATCGATAATTCTGAAATTTTGCATATACGTTGTAAGGTGTACAGAAACGGACATAGGCTACCTTGCATCCCGAAAAAATTACTGTTCCCGAGGAAAACAACAATGACGTTCTTATGATAATAGATGGCACCACGTGTCTTTCGAATCATGATTGAATTATGTTATTACAAGCAGAGTACAACCCGAATTGATTGTCAAATTCTAAATTAACGCGAGCGGAGCCGCGGGCAAAAGCTAGTAAGTTATATTTTCAGCTTTTTAAACTAACAAATAATATCAAATTTTACACACCAACCGGCCCCTAACTTGTAGGTTTAAGTCCTACAAGATAGGGGCCATAGGTAGGTGTCTGAATGTTAATGTAATAAACGGGATACTTCTTCAAGTATTAGGCGTGAGTCTTTGTATGTATTGCAGTTATTTTTACTTTATAATTATTAATCAGCCAAGTCTTAAAATACTACTACTAGGCGTAATTAAAAAACCATTGTGTCTGGCCACCACGTAGGTGTGTCGCTACGATTTAACAGGTTAGAGACAACCTATAAGTTTTGTCACTAATAAGAATGAAGCTAACTAATTTTATTACAGCAGATAATTACAACATTCAGTTTTGAATTTCTTTTAACAGACTGGACACATCCTAACCATTATTATAAATGCGTATACATGTATGTTCGTAACGCTTTCGCGCCTTAACTGCTTGACCGATCATCATGAAAGGAGCATGCCCATTTCTGGGCCCACGTGTTATAGCCAACATTTTTACTAGAAAAATAGCGTTATTTCATCACTAAACAAAATCACAAAAAATAAATTGAATTTACAATGGTTAATTGGAGAAAAAAAATAAAAAATGTTAAGTCAGTACGACTTAATTTGTAGTTAAAGTCATGTGCTAAAATCAATATTTTTAATGTAAAGTGTTTGTTATTTTATCAATACATAAAATCACAAAGAACTATATTCAATTTACGATGATAAAATAATATTTTACAATATTTTTGTAACTGCATTGTTGGCAGACGTACAGTAGGCTGTTGTGCTCATGTAATGTCGATAATCTGGTTTTTGAGTTGGGCTAGGTATCAAGAGGGGTGTGTGGCCAGAGAACCTCCTAGTGTGCCTGACGGTTGCTGGTCCTTTCTACACTTCTCGTGGATGGGAACAGCAGACGTTGGGCCGGTACACCCCGGGCAACTCGGGTAATAATGTCCTTTCGGGGGCATTATTACTCGTGGCTAATACTCTGGCACGCGTAGGGAACCCGAGGCAGTTTGTCTCGGGGTTATCGGCCCGCGAGGGCCGCGTATGGGGGTCTCTCCACGTGATCCTCTGATTAGCAGAGGACACGTGGATCAGAGACGGGGTGGGTCCGAGGAAGAAAACCTCGTTAAAAATTACCAGTGGGGGCCGTTAGGCCAGGGTGGGGAGCGTAGGCGTCATGCCCAGTCAGGCGGTCTTGGGGCGGGTGGATCGGTCCAGCATGGACCCCCATTCGGCCCAGAACGGGGGGGATAGAGGAAGACAACCTCTCTAAAAAATCACTAGTGGGGGCCGTTAGGCCGGGGCGGGAAGCATAGGTTTCCTGCCCAGTCGGGCGGTCTTGGGGCGGGTGGATCGGTCCAGCATGGACCCCCATCCGGCCCAACCCGTAATCCTGAACTGACAGGACCGGGGGCCTTCGGGCTGCGAGGAAGAAAACCTCTATAAAAATTACCCAAAGCCCAAGTTTTTGGTGGCCCGGCGAGGGGCTGTATGGCTGGGGGGAACCCAGTCATTAGGGCCACAACAAAAACTACCAATGATGTCGGCCAAAGGTAATAACCTACCCCAGGAGGGTACCAGGCGCCCCGCGCCTGGAGAATCCCTCACGGAGCCTTCAGGCTCCGTCTGCCCCTCGTATTCTGGGGGGAGCAACCTACATCACAGCGCCGTGCCGCGCGAAACTACCGGCACCGAAACAGCCGCGGAGTCGGACACCGATTCCGCGATGAGTGTCGTCTTGGGGTCAGTCCCGGACAAGGCGACTTTAGCGCGAAAGCGCAAGCGCCGCACCCGTCGGACCCGCTCAGGTTCCGACGGAGAGTCGAGCGCAGCGCCGATCCCAAAGATTGGGACAGCCCGAAGGGGCAGGGACCGACCTGGAACACCGGGGCCTTTCGGTCATGCGAAGGCGGCGGAGGCGGCCGCTGCAAAGCGTGCAGTTGCTGAGCTGTGCGCAGAGGAGGAGGTGGCGCTGCTCGCGCGGAAAATACGTCCGCAGGGGAGCAGCCCCACCCCAAATTCGGTGGCAGAGGCGGTTCAGAGGGTCCTTGACGGTTCCGAGATTGTGACGAAGGTGGCGTCCAAGTCTCGGAACCTCAAAGGGACCTTCCAGAAGCACCTCAAGGAGGCGGCGGCCGCAACGAAGGCGTCGGTCGATTATCTGGCCGACAAATTCGTGCGGCTGGAGGCGGAAGTGGCGGAGCTGCGCCGGGAGATGGTGCGGCTCAGGGCCGAGACCCGAGGGCGAGCACCTAAGGAGGCGCCTCAATCGTCCGGTGAAGAGCTGGACATGCAGGCGTCCTTCTTTAAATATGTGGACGCCCGCATAGAGGGTCTCGGCGACCGGCTGCTGCCGTCGCCAAGCTATCGGTCGCGGCTGCAAGCCGCACCCCCTGCGGCTACTGCTGCGGCCTCCAAAAGGTCGCCACCGGCGCCGGCGGCGCCGCCATTGGGGTCTGGTCCCACACCCGCAGTAGGCAGTAGGAAATCTGGCGGGAGGAAGTCTGCCAACGACTTCCCGCCCCTGCCAGCACCCAGGGCTCCTGCGCCCTAGAGTTTGCAGCGAGGCGCCGCTAGGCCCGTGCCCCGTACGCCGTCAACCCCTGCGCCTTCCACCCCTCAGGATGAGGGTTGGCAGACGGTGGGGAATATGGGCAAGGCTCGCCGCAAAAAGGCCAAAAAGGCCGCTGCGGCTGCTGCTGCGACGACCGCAGCCGCAGTAAGACCTGGCCCCGTGAACCAAGGTGGGGCCAAGAAAAAGAGGCGGAGGAGAAACAGACTCCGAGCGCCAAAGTCAGCTGCCGTGGTTATCACGGTGCTGCCGGAGGCGGCTGAGCGCGGCCTGACGTATCAAGCTGTGCTCTCCACGGCGAGGCGGAACACCGGGGACATTACGCACCTCGGAGCCAGGGTCCGCCAAGCTCATACAGGAGGCCGCATCCTGGAGTTCCCCGGAGCTGACGGAGGCGAAGCGGCAGATAACATTGCCGCTAAGCTCAGGAGTCTGTTTCCTGAGATGGATGGCGTAAAGATTGCGAGGCCGGTAAAGTGTGCAGAGATGCGCATTACCGGCCTCGATGATTCGGTGTCCGCAGAGGACGTCTCTGGCGCCATTAGCGCCAGAACTGGTTGTGCTGCGGACGCCATACGGATTGGCACCATCCGTCCCGGCCCTGGAGGGGTCGGTGCCGTGTGGGCGCAATGCCCTGTCGCCGTGGCCAAGCTGCTGGCTGACGCCGGGCGTCTGCTCGTGGGCTGGAGTTCGGCCAGGGTCCACATCCTGGCCTCTCGGCCCATGAGATGTTTTAGGTGTGGGGGAGCTGGGCACGCTCGTATTAAGTGCCCCAGCCCCGAGGACCACAGCGACGCCTGTTATCGCTGCGGCCAGCCTGGGCACGTCGCTGGAGCGTGCAAGACGACCCCGCACTGCCCGGCGTGCGCGGCAGCTGGTCGAGCAGCTGCCCACTTCCATGGCGACAAAGGATGCAAATCCCCACCCAAGAAACGTGTAGAGGGGGGCAGCCCATCGACCCCGGCTGCCGCCCTATCTCTTGAGGTAAGACCGCCCTCAGCGGTGGAGGAGGAGATGTCGATCTAGTCATAGACCAGGACCGTGACTATCTTCTCCTCCAGGCGAATCTCAACCACTCCGCCCGAGCGCAGGACCCTTTCCTGCAGTCTATGGCGGAGTGGTCGATCGGTGTAGCCGTAGCCGCGGAGCCATATTACGTTCCTCCCTGCCCCAATTGGGCAGGTGACCGGGACAGCTCCGTGGCAGTCGTCAGCTCCACGGCGCCTCGTTCACCCTCCCTCTCAGTCAAGGAGAGGGGACCGGGATACGTGGCGGCCGCGTGGGGAGAGGTGACAGTCGTTGGTGTATACTTCTCCCCTAACAGGAGCCTGGCAGATTTCGAGGCCTTTCTCAACAACTTGGAGGCCTCGATACGGTGGATATCATCTAGCCGTGTCCTTGTGATGGGGGACTTTAACGCAAAGTCTACTGCGTGGGGGTCCCCCCACACGGATGTCCGAGGAAGGGCGGTCGAAGAGTGGGCAGACGCGGCAGGCCTCTGTTTGCTGAACAGGGGCGCCGCCAACACCTGCGTGCGATGGCAGGGAGGGTCGATAGTAGACCTCTCGTTTGCTACCCCTGCCCTCGCCGCACGCGTAAGGAGATGGCGTGTCTTAGAGGAGGTAGAGACCCTTTCGGACCATCTGTATATCCGTCTGGATGTCTCCCTCCTCCGGGACCCTATCAGGGGTCATCGCCCGTTGGCGGGCAGAGCTCCTCGCTTTCCGCGGTGGGCTGTGAAGAGGCTGAACCGGGACCTACTGGAAGAGGCAGCCATAGTTCAAGCTTGGCTGTCTCCTGCACCCCTGTCTGGGGAGGTAGACGCCGGGGCTGTCCGCTTCCGCGACAGCATCCAAGCTGTTTGCGACGCGGCCATGCCCCGAGTGCGACACTGGACCCCAAAGGGGGTCTACTGGTGGTCCCAGGAGCTGGCGGACCTCCGTGCGGCCTGCATTCGTGCCCGGAGGTTGTACACACGCAGACGAGGCCGTCGCCACCGCGATGAGCAAGAGGAGGGCCGACTGTATGACGCGTATCGCGAAGCGGTCTCTGCAGTCGGCCATATGCCACGCCAAGGAACGGGCGAAAAGTGAAATGCTGGAGGGTCTAGACCTTGACCCCTGGGGGCGCCCATATCGCGCGGCGCTGAACAAGCTCCGTGCGCGGGGCCCCCCCCTTACGGAGACCCTCCAGCCCAACTTCCTCTCCGAGGTGGTCGAGGAGTTATTTCCTGACCGGGCAGAGCACGTGCCCCCGACAATGGCCCCATCGGGAGGCCGACATCGGGAGGTGGACCTCAGTGCTCCCCCGGTTACAGATGCGGAGATGGGGGTGGCTGTCTTGCGGATCCGCTCCAAGACGACCGCCCCTGGACCTGACGGTGTGCCGGCGCGAGCTCTCGCGCTGGCCCTCGATCACTTGGATGTCCGCCTCAGGGAACTTTTCGACGCGAGCCTGGTGTCGGGACGATTCCCTGAGTGCTGGAAGGAGGGGAAGTTGGTATTGCTGGCCAAGCCGGGACGGCCTCCAGAGTCGGCCGCGGCGTACAGGCCCATAGTGCTGCTGGACGAGGCGGGGAAGATGTTTGAAAAAATTCTCGCCACCCGCATCGTCCGGCACCTGAGCACGGTCGGTCCCGACCTGTCGGATGCTCAGTTCGGATTCCGGGAAGGACGTTCGACGGTCGGGGCCATTATGCGCCTGAGGGCCGCGGCCGAGGAGGCGGTCGCCGGCGGCGGTGTTCTGTTGGCGGTGTCTTTAGACATCGCCAACGCGTTTAACAGTCTGCCATACAGCTGTGTCCAGGTGGCGCTTCGATATCACGAGGTACCTTTTTACCTGGAGCGGCTGGTGGCGGACTATCTGAGAGGCAGGAGTGTCCTCCTCGAGGTTAGAGGCGAGGTTTGGCGGCGGCCCATGTCGTGCGGTGTCCCGCAGGGATCGGTTCTTGGTCCGCTCCTGTGGGACATGGGGTACGACTGGGCCCTACGTGCTGTCCTACCCCTCGGGCTGAGCATCATCAGTTACGCTGACGACACCCTCGTCACAGCCCGTGGGGGTACCTTCGAGGAGGCGGCCCGTTTGGCCACCGTAGGGGTTTCCCAGGTGGTCGGGCGTATCGAGGCGCTGGGTTTACGGGTGGCTATTAACAAGACGGAGGCCCTGGTCTTTCATGGGCCCCGTCGCAGTCCACCCCGCGGCGCCTCGATAATGGTGGGCTCGACGCGCGTTCCCGTCTAGGCCCACATGAGATATCTGGGCTTGGTGCTGGACGGAAGGTGGCACTTCGACGAGCATTTCAGACAGCTCGCCCCGAAGCTTCTCGGCACTGCGTCCGCCCTTGGGCGGCTATTGCCAAATTTGGGCGGGCCCAGTGCTGGTTGCCGGCGACTTTACACGGGGGTTGTCCGGTCGATGGCGCTTTACGGCGCACCAGTATGGGCGGACTCCCTGACCGCTCAGTGCAGGACTCTCTTGCGGAGGCCGCAGAGAGTCATAGCGGTCAGGGTAATACGTGGATACCGCACGGTGTCGGCCGACGCAGCTAGCTCTTTGGCCGGAACACCCCCGTGGGATTTGGAGGCTGAGGTGCTCGCCGAAGTATATACAATGAGTGAGGCGGTTCGGGAGGAGACGGGTTGTCGTCCCCTCCTGACAGAGATTGAATGCGCGCGCAATCGAGCCCATCAGGGCATGATTTTAAAGTGGAAGGCGCGGCTGGAGGCGCCCGTGGCTGGTTTTAGAACCGTTGGGGCTCTCCAGCCGGTATTGGAGCGGTGGGCAGGGCGGCAGCATGGGACCCTTTCCTTCCGGCTAGTGCAGGTGTTGTCAGGGCACGGTTGCTTTGGCAAATACCTGCACACGGTCGCTAGGAGGGAACTGAGTCCCGTCTGCCACCACTGCGACTGTGAGGAGGACACGGCGCAGCACACGCTCGAGCAATGTCCTGCTTGGGCGGTGCAGTGGCGTGAACTCATTGAGGTTGTGGGTGAAGATCTCTCGCTGCCGGCCGTGATCAAAGCCATGGTCGACAGCGAGAGGAAGTGGGCAGCGGTTGCGTCCTTCTGCGAGGACGTTATCTCGCAGAAGGAGGCGGCGGAGCGGATCCGTGAAGAAAGTATCCTTGCGGATCCGAGCCGTCGCCGGCGAACCGGGCGGCGCAGGCGCGCTTTTGCGCGCCTAATGCCGCCATAATGAAGGTCGCGGGCGGGAGAACGGGGATCTCCCGCCCGCCAGCCATTGAGTCGGTCTGACGCCCTATGTAGTGCCGGGGCGTCACCGAGGAGTTGTAGACTGCTGGGTGGGTCGCTGAGGTAGTAACTTTTGCCAGCGGCCCATCCACTACACAAGGCAGCGAGCGTGCACACCGTGGGGTTTTGGTCCGTAGGCCTGAAATACGGGAGAGCCGGACATAGCCCTCTCACCTCCCCTTGTGACGAGAGGGTATGCATTAGGCGCATTTCCCAACGTAAAAAAAAAAAAAAAAAAGGTATCAAGAAAATATTTCTCCTCCTGCACAGTTTCTCAACGATATTTTAATAACCTATGAAGAAAAGTAACATAGTATTTCTTTTATATTTAAATGAATTCCTGTACATGTGCTAGATAAACAATCATATTGACAAAGTATGATTTTGTTCTTTTGCACGCATATCGGTATTCTGTTTTAGGTTGATCTATTATGTATGTATGAAAATATTTGTATTCCTGGTTAACATTTTAACAATCTAGATAAAAATAAAATAAATAAATAAAGTAATGTGTTTTTCATTTTAAACAACCTATTACCTGCACATAATCAATGTTGTAACGAGGGTGGTGCCCCTGGCACAGGGCGCAGAAATAAACAGCCCTCTGTTTCACAAGCATTCGATTGAACCGCGTTCGATAATCGTAATTTTATCGAAACAAAATGCTATTGATATTGACGATAATGGAACTGGATTGATCCATCTCTGTTCTATCTCAATATTTGAATAAAAGTTACCTACATAAAAGGCTGTTCGACCAATGTTTTACTTATCGAATGAAGTCCCTGTTCTGTCAACTTATAAGTACCTAAATCCAACAAAATATGAGGTATGTATTGGTGCTATTTGGTTCCTGTTTAATTTCTCATTAAGTCATTACAAATCAGCTGAAAGAATAATTATTTTTAATGTACCACAACTTGTAACCTTATCCATTTCCTATCCTTTTTTTTATGGTGGTGAATGCTTTGACGCATACCCCTCCGCGGGGGCGGGCGGAGGGGTTATGTCAGACTCGCCGGGGTAAAAGAGAAAGATGGAATAAGAATAATGTACCTCCCGGAATACCGACTAAACCTACCACGGGTGGTGAATGCTTTGACGCATACCCCTCTGCGGGGGCGGGCGGAGGTGTTATGTCGGACTCGCCGGGGTAAAAGAGAAAGACGGAATAAGAATAATGTACCTCCCGGAATACAGACTAAACCTACCACGGTGTTCCTCGACAAAACCACTATCAGCGAGGCCGCGCGAATCATTTGCACATGCGGTCGCGACCCCGCCGAGGTTTCGGCCCGCCGTATAAAACGGCAGGCCACACGAAGAGACCTAACCTAAGGTCACCACTAGACAAAAATACCTACTGTCTCCCTACGGCCAAAACAACCGTGGCCAGTCATTACCTGTGTTAGCCGGAAGGTGAGGACGCCATGCCACCTCTCCAGCCACTCCTCAAACACGGGACTTACCGCCACAATCGTGGCGTGCCCGATCCATTTCCTAACCTAACCTAACCTAGTTACACAATAAACAAATCTCATTACCTATTGCAATTGCCAATTTTAATTAAATAAAGCAGAAGTATAATTTATGTATTTATCTAACAAATGCCATATGACTATAACAAGTAGGTCTAAAGATGTAGGAAAAATGGGGGATCTCCTTTCGCATTGATACACGTTGTCACTTGTCAGGGGTCCAGAAAAGGACATAGGGTACCTTTCGTCCAGAAGCTAGTTCTCAATAAAGTTCAGGTTGTGAGCATCCTAAGCATCATGACATCTAATGTAATATGAGTGAATGAAATAAGGGCGATAATTATGCCAGGGTCGTAATAAGTCAATATTTGTGGAGTCTGGGTAACAGACTCCACAAATACTAAGTGTATCTATGTAAATAGTCGTACATATTCCATCTTTCTTATCCAAGCCTAAAGTACTTACTTCTCTCTAGCCTTTATTATTCCCAAGTCACTTGGGGTCGGCTTTCTAGTCTAACCGGATTTGACTGGATATCAGTTTTTACACGGAGCGACTGCCATCTGACCTCCGCAACCCGAAGACTAACGACACCCTAAGGCTAGACCAGTGCTAGGATATTAGAGGGCACTAACTTCCCAATAACGACTGCCATAGATGTTCATGGCAGTCGGGACCGACGGCTTAACGTGCTCTCCGAGGCACGGAGCAAGCGATATTTGTCAAAAGCCTTAGAAGTACTTACATTCTGTCTAAATAAAAGTTCCACAATGCAGAAAGGTAGGTAATTTGTGATTACACTGGTTACTTGCCCTAGATAGATAAAGCTTACAGATAGCTACCAAAACGTCAAAACGTGTAGATAAAATTAACCGTAAAGATATATGATTTCAATGGGTAACAATTGTGTAAATGTGAGAAGTTAAGAGTTTTACAATAACCTATTTAAGTCACTAATTACCTACAAATAATTACTGGTATATACACTTTCACTATCACATTTACCAAGATCCACAGTTTTGTTGTTTTAATTCACGATATATTGCACAATTATTATAAGTTACTAAGTTTATAACATTTCAGTTATATTTGATTGCTATCTACTGAAATAAATACAATGAAATCAATATATATCCTGTAACTGCGAAATAGACAGCAAAAGTCTATACGTACTGGGAAATCCCCGAATGACAATGTTCAATAAATTCTTATTATAGGGAATTCCCGTCTTTAGACATTTTATTTAATATCTTCTTATTAGCTAGCTTATACACCGTTCTATTTTATATTTTACTAGCTTTTG
Source organism: Catocala sponsa (assembly GCA_963564715.1). Classification (NCBI taxonomy): domain Eukaryota; kingdom Metazoa; phylum Arthropoda; class Insecta; order Lepidoptera; family Erebidae; genus Catocala; species Catocala sponsa. Next base: position 5,481,901 of record OY751356.1, on the reverse strand, counting down.
CGCGCGGCTCCGCCCGCGTGGTACCTCCTTGAATAAAAAGTAGCCTATGTCCTTCCGCAAGTTTTAAACTATAGGTATCTGTACCAAATTTCATCTAAATCGGTTGAGTTGTTTAGCCGTGAAAAGGTAATAGACAGACAGACAGATAGACAGACAGAGTTACTTTCCAATTTATAATATTAGTAAGGTAGTAAGGATTGAATCTGATCGTACATTTAGGTAATAATGTTTCCTACGGGGTCAAAACGGAAAAAGGAAAATTATTTATAAAGTAGGTCTAGCTGTTACTCGTGACTTCGTCTGCGTGGATTTTAACTAAAAAGTGTTTGTTCAGTTCGCAAAGTTTACAAAGTCTTAATATTTCTGTATTCCTCGTATAGAAATACCTATGCTAAAATTAATGTCATTCTTCTACTTGGATCAATTTTATTTCATAGGCGTTAATTTTTTTTCGCGTATTACCTTTTTTTTTTTCTAAAATAAAAGAAGCCTCAGTTACTCCTTATAAGCTATCTGCCAGTGAAAGTCTCGGCAAAATCGATCCAGCCATTTCAGAAATAGGGTAACGAAAAGGGTAACTAATAACATTACAAACAGACCCTTCAATTCTTTATTTATAGGTATAAATAACGATTTGCAATGGAGTCTATAAAAACATTTTCATGCTTCACTAAAAACGTCAATTGGCATGTCAAAACTCCTAAGCGTTTCAAGTGGTCATAAGTGACAATTTTACGCATCAGAAAATGTTATCTTTGTCACACTTGGGTAGGTTTTGTATTAAGCTATTCTACTCATATTTATGCTGCAAATTGCCGTGCCATGCCATGTTGTTTACTTCTAAACGTCAAACGTAAATAAGTAGGTACCTACTTGCTGAAGTATTTTTTCATAATCTTAGCTAATATTGTTTACATAAAAGTGAAATTGCAGCAGTTGAATTATCTATAGCTAATAAATAATGGATCAGATACTTAAGGTAGAGAAAGAAATTGAACATTTAAGACAGAAATTACGTCAAAAAGAAGATGAATTGTATTTGCTAAAACAAAATTATAATTTGGTAAGTAAAATATGCGTTTTTGATATAAAACAAATATTGAAAAGCTGAACAAACTTACAGTTGAAATGTTTCCTTCAGATTAGTTCATTTATATAGATAATAAGTATAACGTGGTATAATAATAATATAACTACTTACTACTTTCTTTCGCCGGCGTTTCGTTTTTTAAATGGACCTTGTATAGTTTTATTATGTGTTCACGTTTTGTCAGGGTTTTCAACCTGTTTAAATACTTATTAAACACAATAGGAAATTTTAAACTAGCACTTAATGAGCATGGCATGGTAGATTTATGTACCTTAACATATATACTTTTTACATTATACATATCGCTGGTCCATTAGAAGGTACTATGTTACATTTTTGAAAAAAATGTGTTATGAATATTGCATGGTTCTATATGTCATTCCTGTTTGTGTAGACTAATATAGTAATAGATGGAAGCACTTAACACCTCACAATGTTAAATCGCAAATAGTTTTAAGTTACTTTTCAAGTTATTTTTACTGATATGCAAACTTCAAACCTCACATCCCCAAAGTTGAAAAAAAAAAACATAGAACCTTGCAATAGTGAGCCAGCGATATATTATAGTGTCTTACGCTCATATCCTCGGCAAGTATATTACTACCACATTTTACGGAGCACAATGGTATATAAATAAGGTTGTCATAATAGTAGCATTATGGCATCTGGAACGCTTTGAGGCGCTCATAGCCAGTTGCACTCACTGATCGGTAAACGATTAGCGAGGTTAAGCAACGTTGGGTGCGGCCAGTCTATAGATGGGTGACCGCTTAGTGGTATTTCATCTGAGCGTTTCTGTGCTTCGGAGGGCACGTAAAAAGTCGGTCCCGGTTGTTGTCAAATTGATAGCAGTCGTTAAGCCATGTCAGAGGCCTACGGGCGGCTTGAATAACTCTTGATAACAGGTTGACCACTAACCACACGAAAAGAAGAAATCTGGAACTGTCCCCAATCAATGGCAAAAGGCTTACCCTCTATTATGTGGCACCTAAAAGAATAGCTGGCGAAATTTGGGTGTAATACACCTCTGTCTCTACTCTGCCATGTATATAAGCAACTTCGTGTGACACACAAATGTTTGTTCCGAGTCGGTGTGTTCTTTGTGTCCGTTGTTTAAACTCGTGATAATGCATCAGTTACAGTATTTTCCCGTCCTAGGCGATAAATTATGTCATACTTGTAGCAAGACAGTTCTAAGCGCCATTGCTCAATTTTTTCATTTTTTATTTACCTTGAATGCTTTTGATCGAACATAAAAGCTACTGATTGCTGATTGGTTATGAGGATAAAATGTCTTCCTATTAAGTAATGTCGCCATTTACGAAGTGTTAAATGTTTGTAAAGTCCCCCGTTGTACAGGATTTATTCCAGGTGTGTGAGATGATTTAAAAGAATAAAAACATCTTTGTGTGGTCTCTGCTTACTCCTTCAATCATAAACAGGCCTGATGTTATGACATGCTACTACATTGTATAGAGAGTTTTCTTCAGTATTATTTGTTTACGTAACCATTTCACAAACACTTCATTCTATGAGAAAAGTGCAGTTACCGATTAGCTGTATTCCAGTTCACACATCATGGTAATGGAATATTATATAATTCGATATTTAGTTTGTTCGTGGCATTCTGGATTGATTGGCAATGATCGTTGGAGCAGACGGGTTCTCGAGTGGAGACCACGACTCGGCAAGCGTAGTGTAGGATGCGCTCCGGCCAGATGGACCGATGACCTAAAAAAGGTGGCTGGAGGTGACTGGATGGCGAAAACGGGAGATCGGGCCTTGTGGCGCACACTGGAGGAGGCTTATGTCCAGCAGTGGACTGCAATAGGCTGAAATGATGATGATGATGTGGCATTCTGGATTTGCTGCCCGGTTTCAGCAAAGTGTTATTCAGTATACTATTTATTTTTAAACTAGCTGTCTTTCACAGTTTCATCCGCGTTTATAAGTAGGTCAGCTCCTGTTACTCGTAGCACAATGTAAGACTATTTTACTTCTAAATATAAAAATAATTTGAAATCGGGTTAGTATGTAGTTTCATCAGGCAGATGCTCGATGCGGCAAGCTGAAGACAAGGCGCTATGGCGCTCTTTGGGGGAGGGCTATGTCCAGCAGTGGACTATTATAGCCTGATGATGATGATGATGATGTAGTTTTAGAGTTTATTGATTACAAACCATGAAATATTGACACTTTACAAACATTCAAACAACGGACTCAAAGAACAGCCAGACACGGAACAAATATATGTGTATCACTCAAATTTCAAATAGGATTACTTCTTTTCGCGTAATGTTTTTTTACCTAATATACTTTGGCATAACTTTTTTGGCATAATTTTTTTTCGTATAATGAAATTAATAACATTTTGTGATAATAAACAATAAAAAAATTATGTGTAATTATAATAATATCAGCCCTGTATTAAACTGTCCCACTGGTGGGCACGGGCCTCTTCTCAGCGTAAGAAGAGTTAGACCATAGTCCACCACGCTAGCCCAGTGCGGATTAGCAGACTTCACATATCTTCGAGAACATATTGAGAACTCTTAGACATGCAGGTTTCCTCACCATGTTTTCCTTCACCGTTAAAGCAAGCTATAATTAACTTTTTAATACGCACATAACTTCGAAAAGTCAGATACGCGCCTTGGGATCGAACTCGTTACCTCTGCGTGACAGTTTAACGGTTCCCCACTAGGCTATCGCTGCAAGCTGCAATAAACAAAAGTACACAAAATATCGACGTGAAATACTAGTATTCCTATTGTTGTTTCGTTCGGTAAGTGAGAGTGCCGGACGCCCAATCGCCCTCTTAACCCTACCCGCTCCTTCTCATTCCCACTTCCATTTTCTCTTCTTCCATTCGTAAAGAGTCGGCTACACGCAAGTGGTACCTCTGGTGTTGCAGGCATCCATAGTCTATGGTGACCACTTACCATCCGTATGCTTGTTTGCCACATTAGTTGTATAAAAAAAAGCTAGCACAATGTGTAAAATACACCTGTACTACCACTTCGGTCATAATACTAAAATTAAACCTATTTATTATTTTCAGAGTCAAAGTACATTAGCTCAAAATGGCGCTGAATTGCGGACAAGTGACAATGGTGCACAGCACCATCAAATCAAATGTGGAGTACTACCTAAATGGGCCATAGAAAGGTAAGAGACTAGTATTTTTTCTCTTTTTCTTGTTCTTTTTTAACCCCCGACGCAAAAACGTCGGGGTGTTATAAGTTTGACGTGTCTGTGTGTGTGTGTGTGTGTGTGTGTTTGTGTTTGTGTTTGTGTGTGTGTGTGTGTGTGTGTTTGTGTTTGTGTGTGTGTGTGTGTGTTTGTGTGTGTGTGTGTGTGTGTTTGTGTGTGTGTGTGTGTTTGTGTGTGTGTGTGTGTTTGTGTGTGTGTGTGTGTGTTTGTGTGTGTGTGTGTGTTTGTGTGTGTGTGTGTGTGTTTGTGTGTGTGTGTTTGTGTGTGTGTGTTTGTGTGTGTGTGTGTGTTTGTGTGTGTGTGTGTTTGTGTGTGTGTGTGTGTTTGTGTGTGTGTGTGTGTTTGTGTGTGTGTGTGTGTTTGTGTGTGTGTGTGTTTGTGTGTGTGTGTTTGTGTTTGTGTGTGTGTGTTTGTGTGTGTGTGTTTGTGTGTGTGTTTGTGTGTGTGTGTTTGTGTGTGTGTGTTTGTGTGTGTGTGTGTTTGTGTGTGTGTGTGTTTGTGTGTGTGTGTGTGTTTGTGTGTGTGTGTGTTTGTGTGTGTGTGTGTTTGTGTGTGTGTGTGTGTTTGTGTGTGTGTGTGTTTGTGTGTGTGTGTGTGTGTTTGTGTGTTTGTGTGTGTGTGTGTGTTTGTGTGTGTGTTTGTGTGTGTGTGTTTGTGTGTGTGTGTGTGTTTGTGTGTGTGTGTTTGTTTGTGTGTGTGTTTGTGTGTGTGTGTGTGTGTGTGTGTGTGTGTGTGTGTGTGTGTGTGTGTGTGTGTGTGTGTGTGTGTGTGTGTGTGTGTGTGTGTGTGTATCTATTGTATCTATCTGTCTGTCTCTGGCATCGTAGCTCGCGAACGGATGAAACGATTTCGATTTAGTTTTTTTGTTTGAAATATGAATTAGCCGGGAGTGTTCTTAGCTATGTTTGATGAAAATCGGTCCAAGATGGCCGCCGCCACAAAATATATAGCGGATTACATATTTTTTCACAACCCCCTTAATATGGGTATCAAATGAAAGGGCTTGACTAGTAGAATACTATACACTATGATAAATTTCAAATTCAAGATGGCCGCCACCGCAAAATGGTGAATTACTATTTTTATTATTTTGTGTCGGGGGTTTTTTAAATTTTTAATTTATAGTTATTAAGGGTATTTTTATACTTTTGCACTTTTGGGAGAGTGGTTTAAAACAAAATCTAGAAATCAAGCAATGCCTGAAAGCATTAAGCCCATAGTCCACCTCGCTGGTCTAGTAAAGATACTTTGATACCGTTATTTCCAGGTACAGTCGGCAGATCTTGCTCCGAGAGATTGGAGTCCCGGGTCAGGCCAAGATATGCGCAGCTAAAGTGTTGATAGTTGGTGCTGGCGGACTAGGCTGTCCCGCTGCTATGTACCTGGCAGGAGCTGGGGTAGGTGAGTAGTCTATTTCTTTTTTATGTAGCCAACCATGGGTCAGAACCTCAACATCGCCTCGGCTGCTATGAGGGCGGTGTGGAGGCCATTGCTCTTAGACCACACGACTGCTTACCATCAGGTGGAGTGTGGTCATTTTGACGAGCAAAATAAAAAAAATGAACGAGATCATCTTTGCTTCCTGTAGCTACGCGTAGATTCGAGGCGCGGTAGATTAAGCCCCGGTATCCACCAAAGCGGAGAGGAGAGGAGACGAGAGGAGATGTGCTGCGAAGCTGGCAGGTTATTTCCACCAAAGCGGAGAGAAGTGTAGCGGAGAGGAGATGTGAGCTTTGTGTAGCAGAGATGATAGCGAGGCGCGGGGAGAAGGCAGCGGGGTGGGGGATGCGCGAGCGCATGCGCCGTCCGGCCGCCTGACTAGACATTTCTCCGCTCTGCCGCGCCGCTTGCTCGCTCGCCGCACAAAATTCTATAGAAAAATGAGACATCTCCTCTCCTCTCCGCTTGATCCATTTCCACCAAAGCTAAGCGGAGAAGAGATGTGGGAATAACGAAATCGGATTGCTTTATTCAAACACATCTCCTCTCGTCTTCTCTTCTCTCCGCTTTGGTAGATACCGGGTCTTAAACTTGCGTAGCGGGTAAGCGTCCGCCTCATCGCTGCTGCCATGTCGAGCTGCTGTGGTTATGACTCCTACACGACACAAATAATTATATTGTGTCTGAAATTACGACGAATAAATATAATAAGAAAAGGTAAGATAGCAGCGATAGCTCAGTGGGGAGACCACAGAAATAAATAGTAGTAGAATGGTGAAGAGGGCGTGGCGCGCGTGCCAAGCTATTGCACTATAGTGCATATGCTTCTAAACGCATTCGCATTACGCAACGCGTCTCCCGTTCGCGCGCTGCGGAGGTAAAAAAACATTAAATTCGTTACAAATATGGCATATTGTGCAGTTTCCAATTGTAAAAATAAAAGTGATGCAATAAATATGGAAAAAGGAGGCATTTCATATCACCAGTAAGTATTTAAATTGAGTAAAAGTTAAGATTATTGAGATTCAAAATAAGTGTTCTACTTTTACCATGTTTATCTAATAAGAACATCATCGGTCATTTCTTCGTTATGTTAAATATCCATTGCTTGAATTATGCCATACTTGTTCACATAAATATGAAACCCACACGCAATGTACGTCGAGATAAGCGATATTCACAAGATGCCAAAAACAATATCAAATCAGGGGCGTCGGGTCAAATAAATAGTTGTGATTGGTCAGCGATTGCGCTAGTGATTGACGTTCGGTTTATGGTGACGTCTTAAATTTATCGATAAATAAAATGAATATTAATTCGAAGGACACTCTTGAATTAATTATTATGTCGATATCAATACGTTTGTTAATATTAATCAACTGTTTCTTTGATCTGTAAGTTTAGTCTAATGGTAGTGTGTATACGATTGCTGATTAAGTCAGGCAGAATAATGTTGTTAAGAATTTTTTCATAATTAACAATTTATTTAAACGAATGTTTGTTAGTACCCTACACCCTTGCTTTGCTAAACGTGGCAGTAAATGTAAATTCACAGACAGAATTTAGTGTAACTTTGACATTCATAAGTGTTACTTTGTAACCTAACTTGAATAAATTTATTTTTGATATAATAATATACATTATATAAAGTATATTCTATAATATAGTCAACAGTTTTGTAAGGTTTCAATACAGATTTTTAACTAAATAAATACGTTTTATTTAAATAACATTATACTTTAATCAAAGTTTACATAGTACCTAATATGTTATCATCACTATTCATAATAAAACATTTTACATAAAAACAATAACATAATTTCATCTTCCACAGCTCTCAACATATCGATAATAATTCCATAGGGTCCACTCACTATTTATACGTAACTGTAGGCGGGGCTTGCCGAAATGTGGCACGCGCGAAATGTACGCGAAGACGTGACATTCACCATTCTACTACTATTTATTTCTGTGGGGGAGACCAACAGACTGCAATGCAGAGGGTCTCGGGTTCGAACCCACGTCGCGCACCTCTGACTTTCGGAAGTTACATAAATTTTCGAAATTATGTGCGTATTGATTGACAATTATCGCCTGCTCCGTGCCTCGGCGAGCACGTTAAGCCGTCGGTCCCGGCTGCCATGAACATCTATGGCAGTCGTTATTGGGAAGTCAGTGCCCTCTAATATCCTGCCACTGGTCTAGCCTTAGGGTATCGTTAGCCTTCGGGTTGCGGAGGTCAGGTAGCAGCCGCTCCGTGTAACAACTGATATCCAGTCAAATCCGGTTAGACTAGAAAGCCGACCCCAAGTGACTTGGGAATAATAGAGGCTAGGGAGAAGAGAAATATAATAAGAAAATTCTACCATACACACAACACCATCTAGCCCAAACTAAGCAGAGCTTGTACTGTAGGTACTAGACAATAGATAAACATAGGTACATATATACTTTTTTTTGTAAATACGTACATATTATACATACTAATACCCAGACCAAGACAAACATCCATGTTCATGCACACAAATGTTTGACTTGTGTGCGTATTAATTAGTTAATTGTCGCTCGCTTTAACGGTGAAGGAAAACATCGTTAGAAAAGCATATCTGAGAGTTCTACATAATGTTTTCGAAGATATGTGAGATTGCCAACCCGCACTGAAGACTATGGCCTAACCCTTCTCACAGTGAGAAGAGGCTCGTGCCCAGCAGTGACAGTTTATATACAGGGTAGATATTATTATTAGGGATTAAATATAATGACCACCAAAAATAGTAATTGCACACCAAAATATGCTTACTAAAATATGTCATAACGAGCACCTATACGCCTCAAATCACTGCATTCCGTCTCATAAGGGTTAGGTTATGTTAGGTTCCTTCTTAAACCCACCCAAAAACAGGAGCCCCGCGAAGCGGGGCTACGTCGACTTATTTTGATCTCTTTGCTGTGCAATTAATATTTTTGGTATTAAAATGCGGTTTTAATTTTGTTGATCATTTACTATTTTTGACGGTTATATTTTACTATATCTGGTGTTAAGTTAAACATACGTATGTATATAAAATCTATGTGTTGTTTCAGGTGAGATCGGTATAGTGGACTATGATACAGTAGAACTAACGAATATTCACCGACAGCTGTTACATAGAGAACAAGATACAGATGTGAATAAGGCCGAATCTGCCGCACGAGCTATACGCAGGTATGTTATTGTAATAAACTAACCCATTTGACGTTCATAAGTGTTACTTTGTGAACTAAGTGAATAAACAATATTTAATTTTGACTTTTACTTTGTGTGTGTGTGTGTGTGGGTGTCGGTGTGTGTGTTTGTGTGGGTGTGGGTGGGTGGGTATGTGGGTGTGGGTGGGTGGGTGTGTGGGTGTGGATGTGTGTGTGTGAGAGGGTGTGTGTGTGTGTGAGGGTGTGTTTGTGTGTTCATGAGTGCGTGCTTGTATGTTTGTGCTAAGAAAATAATTACTAAATTCGGTCTGCATGATACAATTTACCTTGGCAAGCACGCCATTCGGCCGTATATGCGTGAGATTATGTATGTATAAAGAAATACATAGTAACGTGACTGCACAGATGGTGTAGCGGTTCAAGTGATCGCCTCACCATTGCCACTGCTTCAAGTGTTGTGGGATCGATCCCCACTCGAAAAATACTAGGTATAAGTGATCCACAAGGTTCATGTCTCGTCGATTGAATGTTTTTAAAGTTTGTGGCTCATAGCGATGTAATGTTCTCGTAATGTTCTCTAGGAATCCTAGTAGGTTCCCGGGTGACTTTACAAACATTCAAACAACGGACATAAGAACATCCAGACTGCGGATCACACAAGATGTTTACTTTAGATTTATATAAGCAATAGTACTATTCATTGTAGTAGGCGCTTAAATATTTTAATATTTATGTATCGTCTTTTCTTTTTTCTTTTCGTGTGGTTAGTGGCCAACCTGTTGTCAAGAGTTGTTCAAGCCGCCCGTAGGCCTCTGACATGGCTTAACGACTGCTGTCAATTTGACAACAACCGGGACCGACTTTCTACGTGCCCTCCGAAGCACGGACACGCTCAGATGAAATACCACTAAGCGGTCACCCATCTATAGACTGACCGCACTCAACGTTGCTTAACCTCGCTAATCGTTTACCGATCAGTGAGTGCAGCTGGCTATGAGCGCCTCTACGCTCATAGCCACTCCTACCGACATCGTTATGTCGGTAGGAGAGACTCCATTAAATCGTTAACACAAAATCAACTAAGATAATTTTATTTCCACCTTGTAATATTCCTACTTAACCCATAGGTATATCTCCAACACAAGAAGCTAACGTCAAGTTGTTTGTGTTTCAGTATAAACTCCCGCATCACGGTAACTCCTTACCGGGTACAGTTGGACTCAAGTAACGCGATGCAGATCGCCTCCAAGTACGATGTTGTGTTAGACTGTACCGATAACGCGCCGACCAGATATCTTCTAAGCGATCTCTGCGTGCTTGCCAAGGTAAATTATATCATGAAGACCGAATTAAGTCATTATTTTCTTAGCACAAACATAAAAGCACGTATCATGAACACACAAACACACACACACACGGTTAGGGAACTTACACACTTGGAATCACAGACATACACACAGACGCACACATAGACGCACACACAGATGCACACACAGACGCGCACACAGACGCGAGCTCAGACGCACACACAGCACACACACACACACACCCTCACACACACACACACCCTCACACACACACACACACACACACCCTCGCACACACACACACACACACACACCCCCTCATACACACCCTCACACACACCCTCACACACACATATATACCTACACACATACATACACCACACACAATTACACACAACAATTACTAATACAATAGAAAGCATAAATTGTACATTAACACACATAGATGCTTCATACCGGCGCGGAACGTCGCTTGCGAATTATTGTTAAATTATGTAATGCAGACCGAATTTAGGTACTCAAAAACACATATTTTTTTTATTCCGCACACTCATAAAACAGACACAAACATCACATAGGTACAGACACATACAGACACTTTTAACAATTACTAATCAATAGAAAGCAATTATTATATCTGACTTAACAACTTTTGTTTTACCAATTTTCATAATTCATTTGTATGTATGTGGTAGAATTTGCCACTCTAGATTTGGCTTACATAGCCACGAGACTAAGTGCATGTCTACGGGATGATGACTAAATCGTCTGGAACAGACGTAAAAGGCCAATGAATGAATATTTGATTATTCATACAAAAATACAGATGTGTATTGAAATAGGTTGCTCTAATCGCACGACTAAGGCGCAAGACACAGAGAAAAGACGTAAGACGAGGTCGCGTCGCAGACGCGGCGCCCCTTCAATCAATTTTATATTATTCATGTGTATTTCATCGGTATACAACTAGTCTATCTAATATGGCTTCTCATTACAGTTACCCCTGGTATCAGGCAGTGCTCTCAAGCTAGAAGGTCAGCTAACAGTATATTGTTACCGAGCCGACTTACATGGAACTGAAAAGGTAAGTATCTTGGTAAATGGCGACGCTCACTTAACACGTTCACTGTGCAGCTATGATGAGAGAGACTACCCCATAAGTGTAAACGCAAATTGTAGATAATATGTTGCGTTAGGTATAAAAAATATATTATTTTAGCATTATTTTTTCATTTTTTATATCTCTTTTATATAAAAAATATAGTTTTTATACACGTATAATCTCGTAAATTCATGCCACACCCCTGGGTCATGCACGTACGATGAGCAACTCGATATGCCCCACCGGTGCGGCATGCACAGTGAACGTGTTAATAATAGACCAAAAGCACGGCTGGCCTTATTAAATAAAATTTGAAGTTATGATATAATATTGTATATATAGCTCAGTGGGGAGACCAAAAGACTGCAATGCAGAGGGTCTCGGGTTCAAACCCACGTCGCGCATCTCGGACTTTTGAAAGTTATATGACTTTTCGAAATTATGTGCGTATTGATTGACAATTATCGCCTGCTCCGTGCCTCGGAGAGCACGTTAAGCCGTCGGTCCCGGCTGCCATGAACATCTGTGGCAGTCGTTATTGGGAAGTATACTAAGATAATTATGTCAACATATATTGTAGCTATGCCAACGACAATATTGGCAAAGAATAATTTTGCCAAAAAAAAAATGTCATGCATCGTGCCGCGGTCCAGGCACGATCACCCAGCCTGGTCGGAGGATCCTCCCTTTGTGTTGGAAGGACATCAGACCACGTTCCTCCACAGAATAATTGAACTGGCTATCCTATTGTTTACAGGGCAGTGCTTATAGAGGTCCGTGCTATCGCTGCGTGTTCGCCACGCCCCCGTCCCCTGACGCTATGGGGTCATGCTCGCAACACGGGGTCGCTGGACCAGTGCCTGGGGTCATAGGTAAGTGAAAATAATAAGGCATCTTTAAAACCAAAATGTTATGAATTTTGAAATTAATCAAACTTTATACGGATTTTATCGTGTTGTTTATTTTTTATAAAACACTATTATTACATAATTTTGAAACTTGAAACTACTATTGTTAAACACTTTTACTAGTTACTGTTTACTTCAATTTAAGCTATAAGCAAGCTTTGTCCGTCCGCCTGTCTGTTATACAACTTTCAAATCAAGAACCCAAGAACTCGCGGTCAACGCCATTAGACTCACCATAGTCGATATACCTCCGAAATTACTGTGACCTTTGACCTCTGACCTCAAGGTCACGTGACCTTTGTATATTACTTTAACCATTTTTTTGTACTCTAAGATTTACGTCAATTCATTGCTGTTTCTCACTTATTACTAGTCACTGTTTACTTCTACTTAAGCTGTTTAAATGATACAACTATTTAGATTTAACTTTACACTTTCCCCGACGTTTCGGTTGCTTTTCAGCAGCCATGGTCACGGGGAGTCTCCCCATGACAAACAGCGGAGAAAATGGTTTCAGATGGTTCAGTTCAACTGTTTTGCCTATTTATGTAAAGACTAGCTTTTGCCCGCGGCTTCGCTCGCGTTAATTTAGAATTTGACAATTCATTCGGGTCGTACTCTGCTTGTAATAATATCATTCAATCATGATTCGAAAGACACGTGGCGCCATCTATTATCATAAGAAAGTTATTGTTGTTTTCCTCGGGAACAGTAATTTTTTTCGGGATGAAAGATAGCCTATGTCTGTTTCTGTACACCTGACAACGTATATGCAAAATTTCAAGATGATCGGTTCAGTGGTTTAGGCATGAAAAGGTAACAAACAAACAAACAAACTCATTTTCGCTTTTATAATATTAAGTTAGGATCAGGATTAGATTTTGCCTGCTTCAATCTAGATTTTGTTAAACTGGAAACAGTACTTTTTTACTTCATGACAGGTACCCTATATCCTTTTGTGTACCCCTGACAACGAGTATGCGAAATTTTATTATGATCGGTCGAGTATTTAAGGAGTGAAAGCGTAACAAACAAACAAACTCACATTCGCATTTATAATATTAGTTGCGATTTATATTATGTAAATCTAATTTCTTTTCCTTTACAGGTACCCTACAAGCTATGGAAGCTCTCAAATTAATAATTGGTCAACCATCCAGAAATTTGCTGGTGGAAAGGATGCTTATCATGGATGTGGAGGATATGTCTTGTAAAGTTGGTAAGTATTTACCACCATTACTCCAATAGAATTAAAGAATAATAGTAATTTAGGATTGATAGTATTATTCCTCTTGGTTTTTGTTATGTCCCACTGTTGGACAAAAGCCTCTCCCTTGGATTTTCAAACCGGTCTGTTCGAAGACATTCCCAGTCAGTCCCTTTTGAAGACGTCCAAGTCATCTCGCCATCTTCGTTTATGTGTGCCCAGTCGCCGTCGACTGTCCTGTGGCCCACCTCTCTGGGTGCATTCCTCATTCTACATTAGGTTTATATATTTTTGTCCCGTGAGGGATTGACTTGAATTGACTGCACGGATGGCGTAGTGGTTTAAGTGGTTATCTCGCCGCTGCCACTGCTCCGAGTGTTGTGGGTTCGAATCCCACACGGGACAAAAAAAATTATGATCCACAAATGGTTGTTCCGAGTCTGGACGTTCTTTGTGTCCGTTGATTGAATGTTTGTGAGTTTTTAATAAGCTACAGAAATAGAAAAGTGACATTTCTTTTAATAAGCTAGATAAATAGAAAAGTGACTTTTCTTTTAATAAGCTACATAAATAGAAAATTGACTTTTCTTTTAATAAGCTACATAAATAGAAAAGTGACTTTTATTTTAATAAGCTACATAAATAGAAAAGTGACATTTCTTTTAATAAGCTACATAAATAGAAAAGTGACATTTCTTTTAATAAGCTACATAAATAGAAAACTGACTTTTTTAATAAGCTACATAAATAGAAAAGTGACATTTCTTTTAATAAGCTACATAAATAGAAAGTGACTTTTATTTTAATAAGCTACATAAATAGAAAAGTGACTTTTATTTTAATAAGCTACATAAATAGAATTTAATTTAAATGTATAACATTTGCGTAAACGTAAGACAATATTAAGTTTCATATTTTATTTTATTTATATATTTGGGACATCAAACAGTAGTACAATTTTATTGAAAATTACATATTATCATTAAATATAAATGTGCTAATTATACTACCAACAACATTATCCACTGATTACTACACAATCTATATATATAAACGACGATGTCCTTACTGACTGACTTAGAGACAACGCACAGCCTAAACCGCTGCTCGTAGGAACTTGAAATTTGGAGAGCATGTGTGTTTTAATTTGTAGGGGTGTACTAAAAAAGGATTTTTTGAAATTCCACTCCTAAGGGAGTGAAATAAGGGGGTGAAGTTTATATGGAATTTGCTCATTTCTGGACTTATAAGTATAAAAATAGGTATATTGGGTCCTGATTACAAACAAAAATGATCTATGTAAGTGGAATGGATAAAACTCCCCCTAGAGGGGTAAAATGGGGGGTAAAGTTTGTAACGAAATTTTCTCATTTCTGGACTTAGCAGTATGAAAATTGGTACATAAGTAAGCTACATTATCACCGAGTAACATATTTTATTTAATAAATAGTGCCGTTACCTACTTTTACGCGAGCGAAGCCGCGAGCAAAAGCTAGTATTATATAAAAATGGAGCATACTACATGCTATGAAAAACAAAGAATCATAATTACTAGCGGTCGCGTACTGCTCAAAATTCGACCAAAGTTTGCCTGTAAGATATTGCTGATATATGTCATTATAATTGTATGGATATAAGTAACCATAGTTACGCGCTTCGACTGCGTGTGTCAAATGCATGGTTGTGTGCGTGTAGTGTCTTTTCATTAATTTAATGTATTTCTAATGCATATTTTATATAAATATTAGGATTCGCCCCACCTTCTCCATATAAACTTTAGCTGTGCCAAATTTCGTACTCCTCCGTCCGCGCAATTTTCGTAAAAAAGGGGTACAAAGTTTTTGCTTTACGTATTAATATATAGGTATATGGATGGATTTAATACATTAGCTATAAATTAATTAATTAATTAAGCATATAAGCACAAACAGTTGCTAGGAATCTGGATGTTCTTTGTGTCCGTTGATTGGATGTTAGTAAAGTCTCCCGCGACACAGGAATTATATCTGTAAGATGAGGGTTGTTTCCATGGATAATGTTCTTTGTCCATAGTGGTTTATTCAAATAGTTCAACTTTATAATTGAGTAGTTTAGTTTCAAAATCCTCTAAAATACTTTTCACAAGATAATGGTAAATCTCAAAAAACTATTTAAGACATAATATAAATGGACTATTTTAGCGGTGTTTGCAACAAACTGCTACTTTTGTGAGCTGATTTAATAGAATGTTAGTGGGTTTTGTTCAAAACTATCAGTGCAATGCGATAGAAGCAACGAAGGAGCTTCATATTCAATTGGAACATTATTTTTGTTCTGATATCGTGTTGGCGGGTTATGAAACTATACTCCTCAATCATACTAGCTGTTGCCCGCGTCTTCGCTCGCGTAGAAGTAGGTTAGGTTATGTTATGTAACAGTACTTTTAAAAAATATTAATATATGACCTATATTACTCGTTGATAATATAGCTTTCTAATGGTGAAATAATTTTTAAATTCGATTGAGTAGTTTTTGAGATAAATTCTTGCAAACAAACAAACAGAAAACCAAATCTTCCCTCCTTTTAATATTTTTTTTTTATAAATCTAACGTGGCAAACAATCATACGGCCCACCTGACGGTAAGTGGTCACCGTAGCCTATAGACGCCTGCGACACCAGAGGCATCACTTGCGCGTTGCCGACCCTTTAGGAAATGACGTGGGAAGGAAAGGAAGCGGGATGGGGGAAAGCGGGTGATAGGGCCTCCGGTACTCTCACTCACCGAACGAAACACAACAGTAGGAATACTGGTATTTCACGTCGATATTCTGTGAGAGGGTAGTCCTTCCCCGGTCGAGCCGGCCCATTCATGCTGAAATCAGCGAGGCTCTACTACTCAAATTAGTATAGATATTGTAAGGATTAGGTTATTTGTTCTATTATTTAATAACTATAGCTATTGTATGCAGATATAGTCTAGTTGGTTGAGCGTTAGACTGCCACGCAGAGGTCTTAAGTTCGATCCTAAGGCGCGCACCACAGACATTTCGAAGTTATATGCGTGTTAATTATCTCGTCTGAGAATCTGCATGTTTGAGAGTTCTACATAATGTTCTCGCAGATATGAGAATCTGCATGTCTGAGAGTTCTACGTAATGTTCTGGAAGATATGAGAATCTGCATGTCTGAGAGTTCTACATAATGTTCTCGAAGATATGAGAATCTGCATGTCTGAGAGTTCTACGTAATGTTCTCGAAGATATGAGAATCTGCATGTCTGAGAGTTTTACGTAATGTTCTCGAAGATATGAGAATCTGCATGTCTGAGAGTTCTACATAATGTTCTGGAAGATATGAGAATCTGCATGTCTGAGAGTTCTACATAATGTTCTCGAAGATATGAGAATCTGCATGTCTGAGAGTTCTACATAATGTTCTGGAAGATATGAGAATCTGCATGTCTGAGAGTTCTACATAATGTTCTCGAAGATATGAGAATCTGCATGTCTGACAGTTTTACGTAATGTTCTCGAAGATATGAGAATCTGCATGTCTGAGAGTTCTACATAATGTTCTCGAAGATATGAGAATCTGCATGTCTGTGAGTTCTACATAATGTTCTCGAAGATATGAGAATCTGCATGTCTGAGAGTTCTACATAATGTTCTGGAAGATATGAGAATCTGCATGTCTGAGAGTTTTACGTAATGTTCTCGAAGATATGAGAATCTGCATGTCTGAGAGTTCTACATAATGTTCTCGAAGATATGAGAATCTGCATGTCTGTGAGTTCTACATAATGTTCTCGAAGATATGAGAATCTGCATGTCTGAGAGTTCTACATAATGTTCTGGAAGATATGAGAATCTGCATGTCTGAGAGTTCTACATAATGTTCTCGCAGATATGAGAATCTGCATGTCTGAGAGTTCTACATAATGTTCTGGAAGATATGAGAATCTGCATGTCTGAGAGTTCTACATAATGTTCTCGAAGATATGAGAATCTGCATGTCTGAGAGTTCTACATAATGTTCTGGAAGATATGAGAATCTGCATGTCTGAGAGTTCTACATAATGTTCTGGAAGATATGAGAATCTGCATGTCTGAGAGTTCTACGTAATGTTCTCGAAGATATGAGAATCTGCATGTCTGAGAGTTCTACGTAATGTTCTCGAAGATATGAGAATCTGCATGTCTGAGAGTTCTACGTAATGTTCTCGAAGATATGAGAATCTGCATGTCTGAGAGTACTACATAATGTTCTCGAAGATATGAGAATCTGCATGTCTGAGAGTTGTACATAATGTTGTCGAAGATATGAGAATCTGCATGTCTGAGAGTTCTACATAATGTTCTCGAAGATATGTAAAGTGTGCCAACCCGCACTGGGCCAGCGTGGTAGACTATGGCCTAATCCTGCTCACAGTGAGAAGAGGCCCGTGCCCAGCAGTGGGACAGTTCATATACAGGGCTGATATTATTATTATATTTGTTTTATTACAGTGCAACTGAGGTCTCGCAACACCTTGTGCGCTATATGCTCGGAGACGCCATCTATCACACACTTGGTGGACTATGAGTTGTTTTGCAAAACATTAGCCAAAGAAAAGGTAAGATTATTTTTATTGATATTGCTACCTTTCATGAGCGGCATAAATGTATTCAAGTTAGGTTACAAGCTAACACTTATGAATGTCAAAATTACACAAATTTTTGCTGTGGCTTTACATTTACTGCCACGTTTAGCAAAGCAAGGCAGTCGGTTACACTAACCACTACGCCATCGAGGCCTTCAAGTCTCGGCTAGTGTTAGAAGCATGATAGTTACACTGACGACCTCGATGGCGTAGTGGTTAGTGTAACCTACTGCCACGCCTGAGGTCACGAGTTCGATTCCCGCACAAATCAAACATTTGTGTGCATGAACATGGATGTTTGTCTTGGTCTGGGTGTTTCTATGTATAATATGTATGTATTTACAAAAAAAAGTATATATATGTATGTTTATCCATTGTCTAGTACCCATAGTACAAACTCTGCTTAGTTTGGGCTAGATGGTGTTGTGTGTATGTGATAGAATATTATTATTATTATTATACTGCGTTTACCGATGAAGTAGTTTAGTTCGTTTGGAAATATCTACACCAAACAGAAGACTGCAAACTTATACGTCACTTTTTTAGAGCTTTTATTGTTTTTCGATTTTAGCAAAGCTTTTGACACAGTTGACCGTCAAATATTGGTTCAAAATCTATTCGATATTAATATTCATCGGCTATTATGGAGTTCGTTAGAATCTTATTTAATAGTTCGTAACACTAAAGTTGTTGTCAACACCTATGCCTATGTATATATGTGAACCGAGCTGGGATCTCACAAGGATCTCACCTCGGTCCGTTATATGAACTTTTGAAGACTTTGGAATATATGAATATGTGACATGTTTTCTACGTTAAGATAATTCAATAATGAAATATTAATACAATCTATTACTTTTAATTTCGGTGTGATAGTAAAAAAAGTTGCATGGTATAAAATAAACAAAAATTAAATGCCTTACTTTTTAAAATTTAAATAACAAAAATATTTTTCAAAAGGCAGGCCGCCTTGCCCCTTTTTGGATTCCTGGGATGACCGTAGTATTTTTCTGACAGACCTTTTTTCGTGGTACGCAATCTAGAAATGAGATCGATAGACGTCAATATTATGTTAAATTTAAACGTACGTGTTATAATGTCCTCCCCTCGTGTTAATTTTGTACCGAATTTATTATTTTGTGAATCAAAACTGCGAATGTTTTACAAGGTAAGTTAATGTTCAAAATTATTTGTTCTGTTTACTATTTCATACTTACAATTGTCTCTTGGTGAATATTCTTCTAATAATATTCGCGGTTTTGATAGTGCATGGATTTCTTTCTTTCTTTGACAATATTCTTGCACTAAACCAGACTTGGAATCTATTTTATAGTAAAGCTGGAAGGCTGTCTGTACCTCGGCGATCTTTTTAAAATATACTAGCGGTCGCCTAGTGCTCGAAATTCGACCAAAGTTTGCCTGTAAGATATTGCTGATATTATGTCATTATATAATGATATAATATGTAACCATAGTTACGCGCTTCGACTGCTGTCTCAACCAATCCTAAGTTCTGGAATACTCTAAAACCGCTTGATACAACCATTTTGGTTTGTAACCCAATAATAATTACTAGCGGTCGCCTAGTGCTCGAAATTCGACCAAAGTTTGCTGTAAGATATTGCTGATATATGTCATTATATATTGATATATGTAACCTACGCGCTTCGACTGCGTGTGTCAAATGCATGGTTGTGTGCGTGTAGTGTTTTTTCATTAATTTAATGTATTTCCAATGCATATTTAAAAAAAATATTATCATTCGTCATTTCTCTGTATAAACGATAAGTGTGCCAAGTTTCATACTCCTCCGTCCGCGCATTTTTCGTAAAAAGGGGTACAACGTTTTTGCTTCACGTATTAATATATAGATATTGGGGTAGTCTATTTAGCGAAATCTGACACTGTGGGTTTAGAGTTTTTATCTGTCTATTATACTTTATTCAGTAGTAACATAGGCTATATAACAGCACACAAGCAGCAAGCGGAGCAATAATCATAAATGTCGGTGAATCCGCGGGAGACAGCATCTCTCATCATCTAGTATCTAATAAATAAAGTTTGCTTCAATATTCCAATTTATTACAAAGAAAAGAAGAAATCTATTCAAAGTAAACATCATTCCTTTCCACTAGGAATCTTTGTCTCTACATTTAAACCGATATACATACAAGTTTAAATGAACAATACTTATAACCTTATACCGTGTCTTCTACATCACGCTTAACAACTTTTAAAAGACTCAATACTACCAAAAAACATAATATATATCTATACTAATATTATAAAGCTGAAGAGTTTGTTTGTTTGTCTACTTGAACGCGCTAATCTCAGGAACTACTGGTCCGATTCGAAAAATTCTTTCAGTGTTAGATAGCCCATTTATCGAGAAAGGCTATAGGCTATATATCATCACGCTAAGATCAATAGGAGCGGAGCACCAATGAAGAATGTTTCAAAATCGGAGGGTATTTTTTCCTTTTGAGAGCTTCCGCTGCGTGCGCTGCGTAAACAGTTAAAGTTTCGCAAAAATCATGCATGACAGAATTGTTCCCCTTTAAAAGTTCTAAAAAAAAGTCCGCGACAGCATATGTCTACCTTTTAAGGTTGGCTCACTATAACCATTTTTATGCTAACCAAATTTGTTCTAAAATAATGCATTATTTGCGAAGGTATTTTTATAAACATGATATTAATCCTTATCCAAATAAATACGTTATTCATCACAAGTATTTAATTTAAAACAAAATTGCCCTTTACATAATTGATTTCAATGAATATCTTGCAGTTTTAAAATAACATCGCAGCAAAATAATTACCCATTACAGACATAGTACAAACGTTGTTTCTCCTGATTTATTCTGCGTGATTACTACTGGTTCGATTTGAAAAATTCTTTTAGTGTTGGATAGCCTATTTATCGAGGAAGGCTATAGGCTATACTAGCTGACCCGCGCAACTTCGTTTGCTTCACATAAGAGAATTTTCCTAGTTTTTGCAATATTTTTCATTTATGCTCCGCTCCTATTGGTCGTAGCGTGATGTTATATAGCCTATAGCCTTCCTCTATAAATGGGCTATCCAACACTGAAATATTTTTCTATAAATGCAGCGGATGGCCGTTTCGCGCGTTAAACAACAATCAACCGTATAGCCGTACCCATACTGGCGCGGCGAGATTTGGAAGTTTTATTTCATCTATATTTTGTGTGTTTATAAACCGATTCCTATATATTTTTTTATAATATAAATATTAAAGTGTACTTTTTGAATATGGGAGTTCGATAAAGATATATCTATGTGAAATACAATATATTTATGTATTTTAATACACATTGAAGAAATGCCTAACGATTAAACACGTTATTGTGGCTAATTTATAAAATATAGATATATACTATTCAGGACTTTTATGTACATCTTTTGAAGACCATCATCTTTGTAATACATACTTTTGGTGTATGATCAACGTATGCGAGGATAAGAGCTCGAAAGCGCATTTTCGTCCGACTTGCTTCAAATTTATCGTCACTGCTTAGCTCCTATGTGTCTTAGCGTTATGTTATATAGCCTATAACCTGCCCAGGAGTATGGACTACAATCGTACCAAGTTTGGTTAAAATCCCTTCAGTAGTTTTTGACCCATGCGTGCACATACAGACAGACAGACAGACAAAACATTTACTGATTGTATTTTTGTCATCAGTATCGATCACCATTCATCCTCCAATATTAATTTTGAATATATATTCAATTTACAGAATTGACCTCTCTACAGTTTTATTATAAGTATAGATAACATCACGCTACGACCCACGGGGGTGGCGTAGTAACGATAAACGCGGGTGAAAACGCGGGTGAAAACGCGGGAACATCTAGTTATTATTATATTTTTTTTATACAACTAAGGTGGCAAACAAGCATACGGCCCACCTGATGGTAAGTGGTCACCGTAGCCTATGGACGCCTGCAACACCAGAGGTATCACTTGCGCGTTGTCGACCCTTTAGGAAAGGACGTGGGAAGGAAAGGGAGCGGGATGGGAGAAAGGGGGTGATTGGGGCTCCGGTACTCACACTCACCAAACGAAACACAATAGTAGGACTACTGCTATTCCACGTCGATATTCTGTGAGAGGGTAGTCCTTCCCCGGTCGAGCCGGCCCATTCATGCTGAAATCAGCGAGGCTCTACTACTCAAATTAATAATAACTAGCGGTCGCCTAGTGGTCTAAATTCGAGCAACATTCCTAAGCTTGGTACTTTGTTTTCTGTTTTTCTCTATTACATATAAATAAGGTATAGGTAACCATAGTTACAAAGAATTGTACGACGACAGACGAACTATGTCGAAATACTACGGACGCGATTCGACTGCGTGTGTCAAATGCATGGTTGTGTGCGTTTAGTGTTTTTCTATTAATTTAATGTATTTCTAATGCATATTTTGTAAAAATATTAGGATTCGCCCCTCCTTCTCCATATAAAATTGAAGTGTGTCAAATTTCATACTCCTCCGGCCGCGCAATTTTTGTAAAAAGGGATACAAAGTTTTTGCTTCACGTATTAATGTATAGACATGTTTACTATGCAGTCTAATTTAAAATTCACATTAACATTGATATCCACATACATTAGACACTAGGCAAAGCCTGTATCGAGGCTATATTATAAGACAATAAGACTTAGGACTAAACAGTTTTACATTATTTGTGTAATTAACAAGTTTAAAATTGCCAGTTCGATCGCCTAGTAGCAGACCATTTTATTGCCATATAGTCTCGGGTTGATCTCAAGGCGCGCATCTCTGGCTTTTCGAAGTTATGTGTGTATTAAATAGTTCATTATCGCTTGATTTAACGTTGAAGGAAAACATCGCGAGGAAGCTTGTCTGAGAGTTCTACATAATGTTCTCGAAGATATGTGAAGTCTGCCAACCCGCACTGGGTCAGCGTGGTGGACTATGGCCTAAACCTTCTCACCCTGAGAGGGGCCCGTGCCCAGCAGTGGGGCAGTTTATATACTGGGTTGATATTATATAAAATTGCAAGTGTCCCGGCTCCGTCCCCGCCGTGTGTTGTTTTTTTACGCGGCTGCTTTCTTTTGCGACCGCATGTAGTCTTAAGTCTTAAGGTCGCAGCCGATTTATATAACACCGCTCCAACACCGCTCTCGCACAGCTAAGCCAAACGGAGAGGCCACTACCAGCTGTCCACGCACCGATAGCTAGCAGGCAACCAGCTGTCCACGCGCTTACAGCTAGCAGTCGACTAGCTGTCCCCTCGCATGTATTGTATGTGTCAAGCGAGCAGTCTGCGTGCGTACATCGCGCAGGCCGCCCGCTTGAAGCGCGCGGTAAGCGTGGCTATAACTATCGAGTGGGACGATGGCGGTAAGCTCGCTTACAGCGAGCTGTTTGCTAATTTGTGATATCAATATAAATTATGTCTACAGAGGACGCCCTAAAGCTCAAATTTCTATTAACATTATTTTCCCGTGTGGGAGCGGTGTTGTATAAGTCGGCTGCGACCTTTAGTCGTGCGATTAGAATAATCTATATCAATATTTGTATTTCTGTTTAACTAAAATCTAATAATGAATTATGAAAAGTGGTAGAACAAAAGTTGATAATTAAGGTAATAAATCACGGGATAAAGGTTATTAGTATCTTTCAATTATACGTACGAACGTCGTGTTTAAGAAATCTGGATGGATGAATACGAAACAAAGAAATGAAAGTCACATTCTAAAACCAATTTTCTTCCTCCACAGAAAGACTGCCGCCACAAAACAGAGAAAAGAAAACAAGAGAAAGAGAAACGCATGACCGGCCAAAGCTACTACGGTTTCCGTACACACACAGAAGGAGAAAAAAAGAGATACATCCAAGATGTACTCAAATCGGAAAGAAAACTCGGGCCTGCATGCAAATCAGACATATGCAGTAAAAACATCGGACGTTTCTGCCACAGATTGTCAGAAAGTGACCGAGAAACTATATTTAAACACTTTTGGCAGTTAGAATGGAGGGAAAAGAAGAATTTTGTCAAATCTCTCATTGATTCAGTCCCCGCGAAAAGACGTCGAACTACCCACAAAGGATCGATCTCAAGAAAAGGGGACTCAAAATCTTACAATTTAATTCATAATGAAGAAAGAGTCCCTGTATGCCGAGTGACGTTTTTAAACACTTTAGGCATTAAAGAGGCAATGGTTCGATGCTGGCTTACAACTGAAATCAAACCAAAAACCCTAAAAACTCCAATCAAATCTTTAACAGTAATTTCATATGTCGATAGCTTACCAAAAATTGACTCAAAATGCCAGTTCTGCTTAAATAATAATATCAGCGTTAAGTACATAGACATGAATGTCAAAAATCAATTTCAGTTGTACAATATTTATATAAAAGCTATGAAGACTGAAGGGATAAACCCGGCTTCTAGAAAAACCTTCGCGAAAGTGCTAAGTAGAAAAAATTTGAGGATTTTTAAGCCGAAGAATGAAAGGGATGTTTGTGATTTGGTCAGTCAACATAACGTGGCTATAGGGGAATATGGGGGGGAGAAATTGGATGGATATTATTATAATAATATTGAGCAATGGCCTTGAAGAGTACGCAGATCTGTCTGAGTTAGACTGTGATAAAACCCCTCTTGAATTTTCAAAGTTATGTGCGTATTAAATAGTTCATTATCTCGCTTTAACGGTGAAGGAAAACATCGTGAGGAAAGCATGTCTGAGAGTTCTACATAATGTTCTCGAAGATATGTGAAGTCGGCTAACTGGGCCAGGGTGGTAGATTCTGGGCTCACCATTCTCACAGTGTAAAGAGGTCCGTGCCCAGCAATGGGACAGTTCATATACAGGTCTGCCTTCGTGGCGCAGCGGTAGTGAATGCGACTGCTGTGCATGAGGTCTTGGGTTTGAATCCCGGGTCGGCTCAACAAAAAGTTATTGAGTTTTTCTGTTAAGAAATCTCAATAGCAGCCCGGAGTTAGTAAGTTGGCGGTGTTAGACACACCCGTGTGTCGGAAAGCACGTAAAGCCGTTGGTCCTGCGCCTGATCTCTCTCCGGTCGTGTCGGATTACCGTCCCATCGGATCATGAGAGTTAGGGAACAGAGGAGCAGCGATCGCTCAGTGGGGAGACCAACAGACTGCAATGCAGAGGGTCTCGGGTTCGAACCCACGTCGCGCACCTCTGACTTTCGGAAGTTATATGGCTTTTCGAAATTATGTGCGTATTGATTGACAATTATCAATTATCGCCTGCTCCGTGTCTCGGAGAGCACGTTAAGCCGTTAGTCCCGGCTGCCATGAACATCTATGGCTGTCGTTATTGGGAGAGTGTCGACACAAAAGATCCCACTGGGTCGAAGTATCGCCGGTCTGCACTGACTGGCCCCCACATAAGATAAGATAGGGAACAGAGAGTGCACTTGTGTTTCCGCACACACTTGTGCACTATAATATCTCCTGCGCAGATGGCCAGTCGCCGTTAAGACTTGCCGAAATTCGGTCTGAAGGACATTGTTATTATTTGGTTAAGAACCAAAATGGTTGTATCAAGTCGGTTTTAGAGTATTCCAGAACTTAGGATTGGTTGAGACAGCAGTTGTCAAATATTTTGAGTTCACGGATGGCGTAGTGGTTGAAGTGATCGATGCCACTGTACCGAGTATTCTGGGTTCGATACGATAAAATAATTAAAAAATCATGTTATTTACAAATACACTGGACCTTGACTCAAGCCAGCGAAGTGAGTCAGGATCGTAGCAAATGGAAATCCGTAATCACTGCCTACCCCTTTGGGAAACAGGCGTGAATCTATGTATTTATGTACAGTCTTCTTTTTTTCGTGTGGTTAGTGGTCAACCTGTTATCAAGAGTTGTTCAAGACGCCCGTAGGCCTCTGATATGGCTTAACGACTGCTGTCAATTTGGCAACAACCGGGACCGACTTTTTACGTGCCCTCCGAAGCACGGAGACGCTCAGATGAAATACCACTAAGCGGTCACCAATCTACATTTTTATTTTTTTTAAAGTCACGGGAATGTGTTTACGCACCGTCCGCGCCGGGGCAGGGCTCGGGTGTGTGGGACTCGAGCCAGAGAGGTTGGCCCCATACCCACTAAACCCCTGACGACGTACCTCAAGTACCGGTGTCGTTGCCACGGGATTCACGCTAGCATTCACCGCGACACCGACAGGTCTTGGCCCGCCACGTGACTAAGCGGGCCCCAGCTGTTTGGGGGAGGACCAGATGGTACAGCCCTCCCCTCCACTGAGGAAGCGGTCACCCATCTATAGACTGACCGCACCCAAGGTTGCTTAACCTCGCTAATCGTATACCGATCAGTGAGTGCAACTGGCTATGAGCGTACATGTATAGTGGACTTTGGTAATCCGAATAAATGGTTTTCCAAACGTTTTGCAGGGTGGTGCCGGACTATCGAATCTATCGGATCATAGAGTACTGCTAGTCTCCCTATAGGTCCGAATATTTTGAAAAGTGTAGCTTGTGATCCGATAAACCAAGATTCTATTTGAACTACAACATGTCGAGCGCAATAGACATGTCTCGTACTAGTTACAACCTGTTCAATCATGCATTATATTAGTGAAGATTTGGCGAAATAATTTTATGTACATGATTGAGACGGCCTCGATGGTGTAGTGGTTAGTGTAACCGACTGCCACGCCTGAGGTCGCGGGTTCGATTCCCGCACAAGTCAAACATTTGTGTGCATGAACATGGATGTTTGTCTTGGTTTGGGTGTTTCTATGTATATTATGTATGTATTTACAAAACAAATATATAAGTATATGTATGTTTATCCATTGTCTAGTACCTACAGTACAAGCTCTGCTTAGTTTGGGCTAGATGGTGTTGTGTGTATGTGATAGAATATTTATTTATTTATTTACTAGCTTTTGCTCGCGGCTTCGCTCGCATTAATTTAGAATTTGACAATCAATTCGGGTTGTACTCTGCTTGTATAATAATATAATTTAAATCATGATTCGAAAGACACGTGGCGCCATCTATTATCATAAGAACGTTATTGTTGTTTTCCTCGGGAACAGTATTTTTTTTCGGGATGAAAGGTAGCCTATGTCCGTTTCTGTACATCTGTCAACGTATATGCAAAATTTCAGGATGAACAGTTCAGTGGTGTAGGCGTGAAAAGATAACAAACAAACTATTACGCAGTCGTGGTTCTTGCACAATGAAACGCCGAGATACTTTTTACACAACCAGTATATATTTCAGCAGAGTAACGTTCTAACTGACAGTTGTAACGAGAATGAATATTTGTTAATCTCCTACCTTATATTTTATATATTTTTATCAATGTATCAAATGGATAGTTAAATATTGATTAATTACATTTTAAGGTGTAAAATTAGTACAGTAACAAATAACAATGATAATTATTAATTATAGAAATAATCAAATGTAAATATGCAATTATAACATAACAATTAAAACAGTATAATACGTCACAACCGTGTGCTACTATTGAGTACTTGATAACAAAACTCATTTTCGCTTTTATAATATTAGTTAGGATTAATGTTGGGCATGTTTACAGGGGGCGGATTATTTTTTTTTATTTTGCTCTTCAAAATGACCACACTCTACCTGATGGTAAGCAGTCGTGTGGTCTAAGAGCAGTGGCCTCCACATCGCCCCACAGTAGCCGAGGCGATGTTGAGGTCTCTACTTTGACGATTACTGGAGGTCCATTTTAGTTGTTCCAATTCTGAGTGTTTTATATATTGTTTGTTTGTTTCTGGAGTGCCCTGCGACAATGGAGTCATTGATAGTTAGACAGGTGTCTTTAAGGCAGTGGTCCGACCGCCAACGGTGAACGAGAAACGAGTAAAACTAGAAACTATAAACGAGTTGACGATCAGCGGGAAGCGAGTGTGTAGTGTCGATAGTTTTGTCGCCGGGCTATAAGCGAGTGTGCAAGTGCGACGAGCGATTACTCGCGCCACTCGCCCGCGGTCGCTCAGTCCTGTGCAAACCTGCGCGCGCAACCACAAATTTTACATCCAAAATCGTCTTGTTTTCCGTCAATTTTTTCCGTTTTGTCAGAGTTGCCGCTGCCACTACACAAACGCTATCGTAAAATACATCGTCGTCGTCGTCTGAACTAGATAACAATGAGAGTTGCAATGATTTGTTGATATCCATAGGTCTACTTTCAAAGCCGCGCTGTTTAGAAATGATCATGAAAACAAATGATCAAGCGAGCGAGCATCGCTGAACGAGTATCGCTGAGCGAGTTTATTTTTGAAAGCTCTTGTCGCTTAGCGACAAAACTAGGAAAGCGAGTCGTCGCCGGCAGTGTGAACAGTCGGAGAGCAACTTTTAATATATGCATCAAGAGCAGCGATAGCTCAGTGGGGAAACCAACAGACTGCAATGCAGGAGGTCTCGGGTTCGAACCCACGTCGCGCACCTCTGACTTTCGGAAGTTATATGACTTTTCGAAATTATGTGCGTATTGATTGACAATTATCGCCTGCTCCGTGCATCGGAGAGCACGTTAAACCGTCGGTCCCGGTTGCCATGAACATCTATGGCAGTCGTTATTGGGAGAGTGTCGACACAAAAGATCCCACTGGGTCGAAGTGTCGCCGGTCTGCACTGACTGGCCCCCACATAAGATAAGATAAATATATGCATCTCTTTCGTTTACACGGAATGTATATTATTTGTGCGTTTCTTGAGAGAGAAAATCGCCGATAGTTAATCGTTTTCTCGCCGGCGGTCGGACCACTGCATTAAAAATAACTTTAATATAATTGAACTGGAGTCATTTTGTGCCAACATGTGGTCCGCGCGAAGAAAATCGTGGATCAAACTCCTTCTTGGCGTTTTTCTTTACGACCTACTAATGTTATAAATGGATGAATGTTTGTTAATCTTTCACGCAAGAACTACTGAACCGATTGCGATGAATCTTAGTAACGGTAACTTCGTATGACTTTAGCCCTGAGGGGTGACATTGGCCCTTAATTGGAATTAATTAGAAGAAGCTGTTTTACCGACAGTTTATAGTGCTTAATGTTGTCTTCTGTTTACGCCAATGTTATTCATTGAAATTTAACTACTATATACGGATTTTATCGCGTTGTTTATTTGACACTTTATTACAACATTTTTGAAAACTGTTACACTACTATTACTACTAGACTTTACAAATTTTTAAGCTAATTAAATTATTGAAACTATTAAAACTATTACTATACTATTATACTATTTATATTTGTGTTTACACTTTCCCCGACGTTTCGGTTGCTTTTCAGCAGCCATGGTCACGGGGAGACTAAGATGGTAGTTGTCTCAAT
This sequence comes from Catocala sponsa, assembly GCA_963564715.1. Taxonomy (NCBI): domain Eukaryota; kingdom Metazoa; phylum Arthropoda; class Insecta; order Lepidoptera; family Erebidae; genus Catocala; species Catocala sponsa. Next base: position 5,452,462 of record OY751356.1, on the reverse strand, counting down.
GTTAAATATATACTCTCCTGAAATAACTACCCTGCAGCTACATTTCTACCATATTCCTTGGCATTCGTATTTATATTGGTGAAGAATCCAAAATTAAAAAATATATATCGGTAGGTTCGAGATAGGTGGTGAAGTCAAGCCAACATTTTAGTTTTTCACTATCGAAAATAAATAAATTTTCGTGGACCCCGCTTGCGAATTGTGAACCTCCATTTTGTTGTCACGCCAACGTAGACCCCCGTCGAGTCTCCCTTGGACCCCTGGGGGTACACCTGGACCACTTTGGGAACTAAGGGTCTAGACTCTGCCCGCCGAACCTTTTAATGAAACAGATCTGAAATAGTACAAATTATGTAATAATGTAATAATAATAATATTCTATCACATACACACAACACCATCTAGCCCAAACTAAGCAGAGCTTGTACTATGGGTACTAGACAATGGATAAACATACATATATACTTTTGTTTTTATAAATTCATACATATTATACATAGAAACACCCAGACCAAGACAAACATCCCTGTTCATGCACACAAATGTTTGACTTGTGCGGGAATTGAACCCGCGACCTCAGGCGTAGCAGTCGGTTACACTAACCACTACGCCATCGAGGCCGTCTGATAACTGATAATAACTGATTTTTAGATAATAAATATATATTCTAAATATAATTATTGTTTTATTTATATTTATAAACTATGGTAAAATTATCAACATAAGTGGCTGAACTAAGCAAATTTATAAAAGTATTAGCAGAGCCACGCAACTTCGTCTGCTTCACATAAGAGAATCTTCCCTGTTCTTGCAACATTTTTCATTGATGCTCTGCTTCTATTGGTCTTAGCGTGATGTTGTATAGACTATAGCCTTTCTCGATAAATGGGCTATCCAACACTAAAAGAATTTTTCAATTCGAACCAGTAGTTCCTGAGATTAGCGCGTTCAAACAAACAAAGTCTTCAGCTTTATAATATAGATATAACCGATGATGTATATCTCGGTCTATGATACCTGGCACAGACCTGGCCGTGTTATTACTGAGCATTACTTTACAAAATCCGAATAAGGGTCAGCGCTGACGGACGGAGTGGCGGCGAAGAGACTAATTCAGTAACAATTTAAATTCAACCTAAAGTGCTTCAGAATACGACTGTATTTGGTACAGTCAGCTTCTTATATAAAGTGACAGATAACATATCCAGATATATAGGAACTCCTAAAGTGATCAATTATATTAATACAACCAAAGTCTTCTAATTATGCAAATCACCCATCTTGCACAAATATATCGGAACATGGACATCGTCAAATATATGAGTTCATTCAAAGTGTCATAATCATAGTAACAAACACAGCGCCAATGGTTTCTAAGCATCCAAAGTATTCAAAAATATGAAGCATTATATGAAAATGAACTTTATCTCTATATACTTGAGGTACTCTTTTAAATATTCCGGCCATAACTATTTATCTCTGAAAAATATTGATGTGAAATAGACATTTCTTTGACAAATTTTAAAAAGTTGTAATATCATTACTAATTTTTTGATTACCGACTACTTGATTATTTTCTCTTTTAATGGTCTAGGTGTATCCTGGTAAATTTAAATACTTTTGTTAGGACTTAGGTCGGTGGTATAACTGACTTTTTGTCAAGTAAGGGTCATACAGTTGAAGTTATCATACCAGACTTTATACGGATTTTATCGTGTTGTTTATTTTTTATAAAACACTATTATTACATAATTTTAAAACTTGAAACTACTATTGTTAAACACTTTCACTAGTTACTGTTTACTTGTATTATGCTGTTTAAATGATACAACTATTTAGATTTAATTTTACACTTTCCTCGACGATTCGGTTGCTTTTCAGCAGCCATGGTCACGGGGAGACTAAGATGGTAGTTGTCTCAATGTTCCAGTGTAGTTATTTCAAAGTACCCGAACATAATTTAATCATTGGTGTTTCTATTTACGCAGAATGAGCTCAAAGTATCATGAAGTCTAGCTGTGGTTTGCTTCTTCTTGAGTTTGATTATTAGAATTACTGGATCCCAAGCTAATGGTACATTTCAATCGTCTTCTCTATTGAAATTAGGATATTTTTTGATCTCTATAGCCTCGCGAAGCATCCTTGGTAGGAATCGGTGTTTAGGAGCGAGAATCTGTGGTTAGTCAAATCTCAGATAGTCGTTGGCGTTGGTCGCCTGTTGTAAACGTTCACACACAGCAGACTACAAAATGATAAAATCCGTATAAAGTTTGTTTCATTTCAATGTATAACATTCGCGTAAATATAAGACAATATTATCATACCAGGTCAGTACTTTCTTTTCTATAGTAAAATATATATCCTTCTCTAAGGCACAAGTGAATACGCTGTTACTAGACCAACGAGCTACATCTTCGACCTCATTAACACTTACCATTAGATGAAATTCAACGAATTATATGATCTATAAAATTTATTATATTATAAGCCAACACTAACATATTAAGGTATTACTGTGCCTACGTATCAATTACATACCTAATTTCAGGGTAAAATAATAAATCGTAAAATAACAAGACTTAAATTAAAATGGATTTTTATTATCTTATAATTTTACATAACAAACAAATATGAAAAGCCTGTATATCCACCTTCAGCAATAATAACCTCGCTAAGTCGCTGACGCATGGATTGCACTGCATTATAACAAAATTTGCCTCCTTTCAACGTGTCTCCTTAAGTGTTCAGTACTTTTTATCGTAGTATTATCCCATAGTTGAATCATTTAGTTCTCTATTGGGTTAGGACTACGTGGTGGAAAAGTTATTCGTTCTAAATGCAAACAAATACGCAAACAAATGCTACTCTTTGACATCTATTCTTTATTCTTGACAAATAAGGTTCATTTCGTATATTTTGCCTAGTTAGCAATAAGTACACCTCACAATAATTCTAAATTACAGACATGAACAATAAACAAAACACATGCCAATGACGTCACGCTCAAAATGAAAGGAACTACCGATGCTTTATCTCCTTCATTTTGGCAGAGAGTATTTTTACGGTCGAAATCATCAGTCTATGGCGATACCAAAGGGTACCGAATATATGAAGCGATAAAGTTCATTTTCATATAATGCTTCATGTTTTTGAATACTTTGGATGCTTAGAAACCATTGGCGCTCTGTTTGTTACTATGATTATGACACTTTGAATGAACTCATATATTTGACGATGTCCATGTTCCGATATATTTGTGCAAGATGGGTGATTTGCATAATTAGAAGACTTGGGTTGTATTAATATAATTGATCACTTTAGGAGTTCCTATATATCTGGATATGTTATCTGTCACTTTATATAAGAAGCTGACTGTACAACGAAATAAAATGACGGCGAGCGACTCAAAAAGCGGTCATTTTATTTCGTTGTACCAAATACAGCCGTATTCTGAAGCGCTTTAAGTTGAATTTAAATTGTTACTGAATTAGTCTCTTCGCCGCCATTCCGTCCGTCGGCGCTGACCCCAACACTACTCGACCCAGGAATTAACCCCGTTGACTTCGTGGATGGCGTAGTGGTTTAAGTGGTCGCCTCGCCACTGCCATTACGCCGAGTGTTGTGGGTTCGAATCCCAAACGGGACAAAACTTTGTGTGATCCACAAATGGTTGTGCCGAGTTTGTTTCTTTTTTATAATTAATTGACAATATTTCAATAACACTATTTGAACCAGGAATTAACCCCTCTAGGCCTATCTCGTGTTTTATTGCTGGGTCTACCTGTAGTGTGTAAGTATAGTGTGTAATTAACTTTATAATATCTTGTGTCAGCATTTGTACGTATTTGCGTTAATGTAATATGTTATTTTTTTGATGATACTTATAAATGGCAACCTAAACTGGCTTGATGTATTTCCTTTCTATGGAACCTTGGACCATGTCTCTACACCAATACACACCACATGGCGACCCTAGGATTAAGCCATTTACGGTAGTAGAGCCTCGCTGATTTCAGCATGAATGGGCCGGCTCGACCGGGGAAGGACTACCTTCTCACAGAATATCGACGTGAAATAGCAGTATTCCTACTGTTGTGTTTCGTTCGGTGAGTGACAGTGCTGGAGGCCCAATCACCCCCATTCCCACATTCCGCTCCTTTTCCTTCCCACTTCCTTTCCTAAAGGGTCGGCAACGCGCAAGTGATGCCTATGGTGTTGCAGGCGTCCATAGGCTACGGTGACCACTTACCATCAGGTGGGCCGTATGCTTATTTGCCACTTTAGTTGGATAAAAGAAATAAAAAGATCAGTTTAAATATAACACCATTTTCATTTTTACAGGAACTATCTCTGAAGATACTACCAGATACCAACCGTATCACAGCGCTGGACTTCTCCCAACTCTTGAAGGAAGACGCATCCACCCTGGTGATAGACGTTAGATCAGAACCAGAGTTCCAAATGTGTCATATAGATGGCGCTGACAACATTCCAATAGATGCCGTCGACTCGAAGATTCAGGAGGTGCTGAGTAAAGTGTCTAGTAATAATGGACCAGGTAAGATTATAGACAATATACTGGGTGTAAGGGACGGCGGCGGCGTACCGAAAACTTTAGCAAAACATACTAAAAAATACTAAAACTAAACTTTTTCCTACTTATATCGACGCAAACTTCTATTATTTATTACTAGATGTTCCCGCGGTTTCACCCGCGTTTATCATTACTGCGCCGCCCCCGTGGGTCGTAGCGTGATGTTCCGTGTACCGTTCCGTAAGGAGCCGACCATGATCACGCGTCTGAGCCGGGCGGCATGGTATCTCGTAGTTTTCGGCCGGCCTTTGCACATCATAGATGCGCGCGCAGTACAAACTTGATCATTATTTTGCTGCGTATGTTATTTTAAAACTGCGATATCTCCTAAGATATTCATTGAAATCGAATGATGTACAGGGCAGTTTTGTTTTAAATTAAATACTTGTGATGAATAACGTATTTATTTGGATAAGGATTAATATCATGTTTATAAAAACACCTTCGCAAATAATGCATTATTTTAGAACAAATTTGGTTAGCATAAAAAAGGTTATAGTGAGCCAACCTTAAAAGATAGACATATGCTGTCGCGGACTTTTTTTATAACTTTTAAAGGGGAACAATTGTGTCATACATATTTTTTGCGAAACTTTAACTGTTTACGCAGCGCACGCAGCAGAAGCTCTCTAAAGGAAAAAAAAACTATCCGATTTTGAAACATTCTTCATTGGTGCTCCGCTCCTATTGATCTTAGCGTGATGATATATAGCTTATAGCCTTCCTCGATAAATGGGCTATCTAACACTGAAAGAATTTTTCAAATCGGACCAGTAGTTCCTGAGATTAGCGCGTTCAAGCAAACAAACAAACAAACTCTTCAGCTTTATAATATTAGTATAGATTTTATTTTATTCGGAAAACAAACAGTTTCTATTACTATGTTACAAGTCATATAAATTATCTATAAACCATTTATATGTTTTCGCATATGATTATCTAAGGCTTGATAGTGCTATACAAAATTAATATTGATATAAAATTTCTAAACAATTAAACAATTACAATGCTGATGAAAGGAAAATGAATTAGAATTAAGAAGTTAAGAGGCACCGATTGAAACCGTTGATTGGAAAGCGAGTTCATATATTTAGATGGACGTGTGTTAAATAAATCAAGTACTCCTTTTTGAGAGGCCGGCAACGCACTTGTAACTCCTCTGGTGTTGCAGGTCTCCATGGGTGGCGGTAATCGCTTACCATCAGGCGATCCGTCTGCTCGTTTGCCCCTAATCCATAAAAAAAAAAAGTTTATTGCAGTCAACCAGTGTGTTGATAAGATTTGCTGATCTTACAAAAAATGAGTTGTCTCCATAGTTAGTGGTACCGTGAGGAACATTGAGGAGAATAGGTGTTCTAACCGACCTGGTGAGCACTCTGAGATGTCACATAGAAAGGAGGTAGACCGAATCTATTTTAGATTGGGCAATTTTTACCAATAATGTGACATCTGCAACTTTTTGGAACGAAGTTCCTTACGGCAGGCTTGGAGGGGATAGAGATTTTGCTGCGCGACCGAACTGAAAAAAATGTGATAGTAAAACCGTAAGAAAAAATCCGTGGAAAAAAGTGCGTGGAATAAAACCGTTAAATGAGACGTGCGCAGGCGCGACAGTCGCATACACAAGCGAGTAGTGTATAATACCAGGATATCAGAAATCACTAAATGACCAATATATTTAAATGTTTGGAATCATTTAAATATATTGGTATAAATGAATATTCTTTATTCTATTTAGTGAATTGAGCACGATTTTTTTTGCAATTTGTGTCGATTCTACATTAGCCGAAGGAACTTCGTTCCTACCTGGTGTCCCACGACACCACATAACTTTCTCCTCTTATTTAGTGGTAGCAAGTGGTGTCTCTTACACCTCCCCTGATGGCTATTGTCATTTTCTGGCATTTGTATTAAAGAAATGTTGAAGAGCAGCGATAGCTCAGTGGGGAGACCAACAGACTGCAATGCAGAGGGTCTCGGGTTCGAACCCCCGTCGCGCACCTCTGACTTTCGGAAGTTATATGACTTTTCGAAATTATGTGCGTATTGATTGACAATTATCGCCCGCTCCGTGCCTCGGAAAGCACGTTAAGCCGTTGGTCCCGGCTGCTATGAACATCTATGACAGTCGTTATTAGGAGAGTGTCGACACAAAAGATCCCACTGGGTCGAAGTGTCGCCAGTTTGCACTGACTGGCCCCCACATAAGATAATAAGAGAAATGTTGTGAGTTTGCGCTGTATATATTCTAATCTATTTATATAAACATCATACTAATTAACATCATTAAGCGGTACGCAATGGATTGCTCCCAATACAACGCACGGGAATTACCTCTGCGCTCCGCGCGCATAAACAGCTAATCTATTTAAATTACGACGATTTAATTACTTTAATAATAATAATATTCTACCACATACACACAACACCATCTAGCCCAAACTAAGCAGAGCTTGTACTATGGGTACTAGACAATGGATAAACATACATATATACTTTTTTTTTGTAAATACATACATATTATGCATAGAAACACCCAGATCAAGACAAACATCCATGCTCATGCACACAAATGTTTGACATGTGCGGGAATCGAACCCGCGACCTCAGGCGTGGCAGTCGGTTACACTAACCACTACGCCATCGAGGCCGAAAATTGCTGTATTTTAGTAAAATGTAAAATTTTAGTAAAATTCCTTACTTTTTTTTTTCAATATTGTTTATGCATTATGGTTTATGCATTGCATGCTTTAGCAGTTAATTCACCATTAACAAGAATAGCCAAATCATACAACAGTTTTCAGCGACTGGCTGATTTGGTGATAGCTTGTTGAGATTTAAGAAAACAATCACTGTAGTATGCCCGTGTTCCAGGCTTCGGTAATTATGATACCATACTAGGCAAGGATTAAAATAATGTTTTTAGTTTAACGTTTTTATTTCTTTTTAATTTATTTTAACGGTTCTCATATCAATTTGGTCGTCATCCTTTTTGTTAGATGTGGTTGCTTATACGTAAATGAGCACAAGACATGTCTGTAAAATATTATTTAAATGTAAGAAACGTGTATCATTTGTTGGCGATCCAAATAAATAAATAAATTATATGTATCAACCTTGTATTAAACAGTCCCACTGCTGGGCGCGGGCCTCTTCTCAGTGAGAAGGGTTAGCCTTCCACCACGCTGGCCCAGTGCGGGTTGGCAGACTTCACATATCTTCGAGAACATTATTGAGAACTCTTAGACATGCAGGTTTCCTCACGATGTTTTCCTTCACCGTTAAAGCAAGCGATAATTGACTATTTATTTAATACGCACATAAAGTCCTTCCTTGGGATTGAATTCGAGACCTTTGCATGGCAATCCAACGGTCTCCAGTTGGATTGCCATGAGTAGTTAGGCTATCGCTGTTTTTTAACTAACGCTGACGTAATTTTCCTTTTCAGTGGTATTCCTCTGTCGCAGAGGTAACGATTCGCAGATCGCAGCCAAGATGTTGCTGGATAAACTACCAGAGGAAGATAGGCATAAGATCAAAGATATGGAAGGTGGACTCCACGCGTGGGCTAAAGATGTGGACATCTCGTTCCCTGTATATTAAGACGTATTTTAGCAACTGATTCGATGGCGCAGTGTTTGCGAATTCGAATGCCGTGCTTGAGGTCCCAGATTCTTTGATTATCAAAAGGGTTGTATTTAACTGCACAGCAAAAAAATACTAATTGCACACCAAAATATATTAAAAGAGATCAAACTAAGTCGACGGAGCCCCGCCGAGCGGGGCTCCTATTTTTGGGTGGGTTTAAGAAGAACCCTAACATAACCTAACCCTTCCAAGATGGAATGCAGTAATTTGAGGCGTAACACATTTCTTGATAACGGCCTGTGACAAAAACAGTTAAACATTTTACAAAGATCTTAATTATTTTAATATGGGATTAAATATAATGACCACCAAAAATACTAGTTGCGCAGCAAAATATGCTTACTAAAATATATCATAACGAGCACCTATACGCCTCAAATCACTGCATTCCGTCTAGGAAGGGTTAGGTTATGTTAGGTTCATTCTTAAACCTACCCAAATAAAGAACTCCGTCGACTTATTTTGATCTCTTTGCTGTGCAATTAATATTTTTGGTATTAAAATGCGTAATATTGTCTTCTGTTTACGCGAATGTTATTCATTGAAATTAAACTACTATATACGGATTTTATCGCGTTGTTTATTTGATACTTTATTACAAACATTTTTGAAAACTGTTACTCTACTATTACTATTAAACTTTACTAATTTTTAAGCAAATTAAATTACGGTTTTAATTTTGGTGATCATTTACTATTTTTGACTGTTATATTTTACTATATCTGGTGATAAGTTAAACATACTTTTTTTTATTGTAATTGTTTATTTTAGTTAATAAAGTCTGCCTCTATACATTGATGTTAAGAGAAACTATTGTATCCCAATTTAAGCATATTGTCTGTATAGAGACATTGCCGGATAAACCACGTAGCAAGAGTACCAATTGCTACGGGCCCCGCGCGAAAGGGGGCCCCGCATATTTAAACCCACTCATCTCTGTCTGAGCGTAATTTGTTGAGTGAAACTTATTACTTAAGATGTGGTATATTGAATTTACTTGATGTCACAAAAACGTGAAATGTTACAACTTTTCCTACTAAGACAATCCACGTCAGACAATCGGTAACCGACTATTTCCTTGCCGGAAATAAAACACCGAATTTTATACGGTAAACGCTCAAGTTCTACAAAAAGTCGCTCGTGTAAATGTGTAGAATTTCAGTCGGCCCAATAATCAGCTCTACAAAGTCTGACGTATGCAAGCACTCTTACCCGAAAGAATTTGGTACGGGCCCCGCGCTTGCTTCATCCGGCACTGTATAGAGAAGTGTGAGAGTTGGCATAGATGACGTTTACAGTTCGGAAAATCTAAATTTTTGACTTAAATAATAAAAAAAATGTGAGTTAACTATCTTATATTCGAATTATTCGATATATATCGACGAGAAATACCAGTATTGCTACTGTTGTGTTTTTTTATATTTCATCAAGTGCGGCTCACGCCGATCGGCGTCTACGTTAAATATGAGCCGCATCTGGCTAATGAAAGCAAAATTTGTTGCCGCATTGAATGGGTTAATCGAATATTGTTTTAAACATAAGTTATTGATATAAGTTTTTCATACTTAAGGTAATGACATTCAAGCCCTTTAGATATCCGACCACCCAGCTTTATAAAGAATGTCAGACTCTTACTGTCAGACAACTCTTCATACTTGAGATTGTTATTCGAAAGCATACATCGTTAGAGTACAATCATAATTATAAAATCAAACGTCTTTCGTACAAAGTTTGCCAAATTCCAAATTTCCGAACCACACAGGCTTCACGGCATTTTAATGTTATAGGCTGCCACCTGTACAATAGTATTAATAAAAGTTGTAACATCTATTCACTCATTAGATCCCAATGTAAGAAAGAAGTTGCAAAATGGCTCATGACCAAAACTTATGCTCAAACTGAGATCATGCTGAAGTTATCGGTACTTTAATTGGATGAATATCACAACCATCACGCGCGCACACACACACACACACACACACACACACACACACGCACCCTTAATAAATATTATTATTATTATTAAGTATAATATGTTATTTTAAAATTAAATAATATTATATTAGAATATGTGTTATTTTTTAACTAACAACTTTTGCCAGTGGCTTCGAACTGTAGGTACCTACTTTTCAGGTTTAAGTGTATCCTATGTCCTATTCTATACCGCTGACAACATATTGTTCTACTTACGCTTGAATTATCGCAGTCTAAGCATATGCATCGCCCGCAACTAAGGTCGAAAAAAAAATGAGTAACCTTGAACGTGATAATATATTATTATATGCGGCATTGATTTTAACCCAGTTTACAATACCGCTGACGTTAACACTTCCATGTCATAAGTTGTTAAATAAGTTCCATGGTAATAATTATAATATTGGTCTATTTTTGCATATATTTATATAATAAGTATGGCTCATTGTATGTAACTTAGCTCCTAGTAGCATATTGTAAGTGCCATTAACGCCTGTGGCGTAGGTTTACCCTAGTACAGGCACGCATATTATATTACCTACTAGCTGTTACCTGCGACTTCGTCCGCGTAGATTTTAACTAAAAAGTGTTTGTCGCCGCGGAACCCAACTATATTTCTCTGCCCAAGTTACTTAAATGGCGTAGTTTTTATAGTGTAAAGCTAGATAATAGCATGGCTTACTCAAAAACAACATTTAAATATGCGTCGTTAGATTACACGCTGTCACAGAATGCGTAAGAAAAATAAAGATTCACAGCTCCTCCCCCGTAGGTGATAGCGTGATAATATGTAGCCTATATGTTGACCCGACCTGTTAGTAATATTCATGTAAAATTTGAAGTAAATCCATGCAGTACTTTTTGAGTTTAGACCGGACATACATACAGACAAACAGACAAACAGATAAACAGACAACAATTCTAAAACTATATTTTTGGCTTCGATATCGATTGTAGATCACGCCCCAAGTATTCTTTTAAAAAAATATTCAATGTACAGTTTTGACTTTCCTACGATTTTATTATATCTATAGATAATGGTCTATTTTTGCATATATTTATATAATAAGTATGGCTCATTGTATGTAACTTAGTCCCTAGTAGTATATTGTAAGTGCCATTAACGCCTGTGGCACAAGTTTACCCTAGTACAGGTACCCATATTATATTACCTATATTAAGTACTTTATGGACTGTATGATTTACCACTGAAATCAATTAATAAATTATTACCAAAAAAAAAATTTTTTTTCAGTAATGATCGGTCGAGCAGTTTTTTTTTTAATTTCATTCATTTTTTTATTTTTTTTTTATTAAGTCGTGAAAGCGTTAAAAGCGCTGCATACTTTTGTTTACAAAGTTAGGAATGACTAGAACTCCCGCACTATCAGTAATTCCTGTGTCGCGTAGGACTTTACAAACATTCAAACAACGGACACATAGAACATACAAAATCGGAACAGTCATTAACACATTGACTGCCATGTAACAGACACAATAGAAAATGTGTTGTTCGCGGTCATTTATAACCGGCACGGCATTCAATGTGTTAAAATTTGTGGATCACAAAAATTTTTGACTCGTGTGGGATTCGAACCCACAGCCCTCCGACCAGTGGCAGTGGTACGGTAACCACTTAGATGACTACACTGTGTCAGTCAATATTTTGCAATAGTAATCTCGAGGCATTGTTTGAAGTCTACAACACCCTAATATTGTACCAGACAACGACTAAGGGTGAGCGCCGCCGGACGGAGTGGCGGCGAAGAGACTAATTCAGCAACAATTTAAATTCAACCTAAAGTGCTTCAGAATACGACTGTATTTGGTACAACGAAATCAAATTACGGCGAGCGAGTCAAAGCGCGGTCATTTTATTTCGTTGTACCAAATACAGTCGTATTCTGAAGCAGTTAAGTTTCAATTTAAATTGTTACTGAATTAGTCTCTCCGCCGCCACTTTGTCCGTCAGCGCTGACCCTTAGATTTCTAATTGACTTAAATAAAATAAATAAAATTAAAGTGTCTGGAATAAGAGCTTTTTACTAAATACATATGAAAGTATGTACAGTAAATATATCAAAGAGCAATTTAAAAAAAAATTGTCTCAGTTCCGGCTTATCTCTGAAACTGCTGGACCGATTTTGACGGAACTTTCACTGGCAGATAGCTGATGTTATAAGGCGTAACTTAGGAAACTTTCATGTTAGAAAAAAATCTCTTGTTAAATTCCACGCGGACGAAGTCGCGGGTAACCGCTAGTTGAGAATAAAACACAATTATCCAGAAGCGTTTATTTCCTCAAGCTGACCCGAAGTTCTTCATCATCAAAGTCGTAGAACAGGTCATCATCATCCGGAGAGTTCCTCATCATTTGATCCACTTCACCATCATCATCATCTTCTTCGGCTTCTTCATCACCTGCAAATCAAATCAATTGATTTGAATATAGTAGTAAATACAAATTAATACTTACCTAATAATAATAATGTCCTCCAGACCGAATTTCGGTCACGGCGGCCAGTCTTAACGGAGACTGGCCATCTACGCAGGAGATATTATAGTGCACAAGTGTGTGCGCAAACACAAGTGCACTCTCTGTTCCCTAACTCTCATGATCCGATGGGATTGTAATCCGACACGACCGGAGAGAGATCAGGCGCAGGACCAACGGCTTTACGTGCTTTCCGAGGCACGGGGGTGTCTAACACCACCAACTTACTAATTCTTGCCTGCTATTGAGATTTCTTAACAGAAAAAATAGTAGTAAGTATAAAATAATCTATACTAATATTATAAAGCTGAAGAGTTTATTTGTTTGTTTGAACGTACTAATCTCAAGAACTACTGGTTCGATATGAACAATTCTTTTAGTGTTGGATAGCCTATTTATCGAGGAAGGCTATAGGCTATATAACATCACGCTACGGCGCAGTAACAATAAACGCGGGTGAAACTGCGGGAACGTCTAGTAATGTATATGACAGAACCACGTTTGCCGGGTCAGTTAGTAAGGAAGTAATTAAAACTAAAGCATAATATTCTGCCACGAGGCGCGTTCAAGTATTCAACTAAGTACTAACGGCTTCGCTCGTCTAAAAGTAGGTTCTGTCAATTTTCTATCCCTCGGGATCAGGACTTTTTCTGGATGAAAGGTACCCTATGTCCTCTTCTGTATTCCTGATAACGTGTATACGAAATTTCGTGATGGTAAGTCGAGTAGTTAAGTGGAAACACAAGGGCCGTTTTTCCATATAAACGTAGTCTCCTGTTTCCTCGCTGGATAATGCCAGTAGAGCAATAATTTTTTTCCAAAAAATGTATGGCCTCTATTGGCATGTCCCCATGTTTTCCTTCTTGTCATAAATTAATTATTAAAAGAGACGCCTTCAAAAACCACAAATATTGGACAGATTTTCCGATGTGTTCAAACATCCAGAAAACAAATTTGACTAGATTATATAAAAAAAGGAAAACATAGGAACACGGCCAAAGCCTTTCTTTATTTTTTAATGAAAATAGTAGTTAAATCAGTCAAGTTTTGGAGAAGGAATCGGGGGACTACGGAACGTTGATTTTGTGTACTTTTAATAGGTATTTTCGGTTCAAGCTGCAGTCGTCTCTATCGCGTTCATGATATACATATGGCACTGCGCGACAGCAATAGATTTTACAAAGAGAAGTAATTAAATGGTTTAGTAATTATAAAATTTGGTTAGCCACAAAAAAACAGCATTTTAATTATTTGGTCAGCATAGTTAATAATTTGGTCAGCATAGTTAGGTTAAGTTAGGTTCTCATCTAAAAGTGATTCGCGCGGCCCCGCCGATAGTGGTTTGTCGAGGAACACCGTGGTAGGTTTAGTCGGTATTCCGGGAGGTCCATTTTATCGTTTTAACATCTTTCTGTTACCCCGGCGAGTCCGACATAACCCCTCCGCCCGTCCCCGCGGAGGGGTATGCGTCAAAGCATTCCCCCAAGTAAAAAAAAAAAGTTTTGTGATTTGCTGATCAATTAGCTATTTGTGCTCACAGATTATATTTTTCTGCTCACAAAAATACCAATACTATGCTAACCATTTAAATAAGGGATTAAATATATTATAATGATCATCAAAAATACTAATTGGTCACTAAATATTGTACAGCATAACGAGCATCTATACGCCTCAAATCACTGCATTCCGTCTCAGAAGTGTTAGGTTATGTTAGGTTCCTTTTTTTAAACCTACCCAAAAATAGGAGCCCCGCAAAGCGGGGCTCCGTCGACTTAGTTTGATCTCTTTAAAGTTTGCTGGCCATGTGTTGCTGATCAATTAGCTATTTCTGCACACAGATTATATTTTTCTGCTCACAAAAATACCAATACTATGCTAACCATTTAAATAAGGGATTAAATATAATGATCATCAAAAATACTAATTGGTCAGCAAATATTGCACAGCATAACGAGCATCTATACGCCTCAAATCACTGCATTCCGTCTCGGAAGTGTTAGTTTATGTTAGGTTCCTTTTTTTAAACCTACCCAAAAATAGGAGCCCCACAAAGCGGGGCTCCGTCGACTTAGTTTGATCTCTTTAAAGTTTGCTGGCCATGTGTTGCTGATCAATTAGCTATTTCTGCTCACAGATTATATTTTTCTGCTCACAAAATACCAATACTATGCTAACCATTTAAATAACAACTTTTAAATAACACCCTTTTACAAATACCTATTTTTCAATTCTCTCGCCCTTAGTGTTTCCTCAAGCGTAACAAAGAAACAGCCAAACTCAGATTTGTAGCTTCTGTCAATTTTGTATCTCTCGGGGTCTTTTTCTAGGCGAAAGCCACACCTTTAAAATATGTCCTTTTCTGTACCCCTGACAAAGTGTATGCGAAATTTCATGATGATCGGTCGAGTAGTTAAAGCGTGAAAACGTTACAAACAAACTCACATTATTTTTATACGACTAAGGTGGCAAACAGGCGTACGGCCCACCCGATGGTAAGTGGTCACCGTAGCCTATGGACGCCTGCAATACCAGAGGCATCACTTGCGCGTTGCCGACCCTTTAGGAAAGGACGTGGGAAGGAAAGGGAGCGGGATGGGGGAAAGGGGTGATTGGGCCTCCGGTACTCTCACTCACCGAACGAAACACAACAGTAGGACTACTGCTATTCCACGTCGATATTCTGTGAGAGTACCCTCTCACAGAATATCGACGCCGGCCCATTCATGCTGAAATCAGCGAGGCTCTACTACTTATGCATTTATATTAGTTTGGATGGTTACAGTGTCCTAGTGGAAAACTGGACTGGCACGCAGAGGTCTCGAGTAATCAAGGCACGCATCTCTGACTTTAAATTTCTGTGCGTATTAAATAGTTCATTATCGCTCGCTTTAACTGTGAAGGAAACATCGTGAGGAAACCTGCATGTCTAAGAGATCTACATAATGTTCTCGAAGATATGTGAAGTCTGCCAACTTGAACTGGGCCAGCGTGGTGGACTATGGCTTAAGTCACACTGAGGAGAGGCCCGTGCCCAGCAGTGGGCAGTTTATTACAGGACTGATATATGTTTCTCATATATGTGACTGTACAGTCTCATTAAACTGTACATTGCATTTTGCTGACAACGCGACCTGTCGGGCGCGCGTCATTTACTTAATTAACATTAATTATGTATATTATTATAAAAGCAACTCAGTGCTAACTTTACTGTCGCGACGTACAGACATTAGAGAGACGAATTGCCAAAACCTAACTCGTGTTATCGTAACTTATACGTGATTATACGTGACTATTTAGTGCTACTTGTGTCTTTTCTCTTCTCTCCGCACTCACCAAACCACAACAACTAGATATCAAGTGTACGAAACCGTACATTTTATGGTCCTTCGAGCCGGATTATATTCAGTGTTAAGTGTCTCTGTTTACGATAGCGAATCGGTTCAATTGGTCTCCCAGAAGCGGGTTGCCCCGGTTGGATTGAGAACGGCGCACATATCGTAAGCGGAATACGAAAACACTGAGGATCCAAAGCGACAACGGAAAGGAAACTGCAACTTGCGTTCTTCTAGTCGCATACCAACGCTACATTCAACCACCTATCGTTTACTACGTGTTGGAACCTGGAATAAATCAATCTTCTAATACAAACTAACTGAACGTTCTTTTGTCACCGAACAATACGTGTCAGAACTTGTCAAACAACTACTAAACAAAGAAATACCAACATGGACAAACTGGAGCTGCAGTCAACATGTTTCGATAGTATAAAGAGCCTGTGTGTCAACTATCGTAAGGACTCTGAGACTCGAAAGACTGTAGAATACCTAAACAAGCGTTTATCTTTACTGGAAAGCCTATGGGTGGAGTTCGACAAACGGCATGCCCTACTGATGCTGGAATTAGAAGATAAAACAATAAGCTACTTTGTGGACGACATCTACGCAAGAACAAAGGAGATGTACGTTGCAACAAAAACGGATATCACCAACAAACTGACGGAAAAGGCAAATCCAAAACCGTCCGTCAAGTTCGACTTGTCCGGTACATCAACTATTGGTGAACGAGCTGAAAATGCTGATGATGTACAAGTTCTGCTTAACAAGCAACAATGTCACTTTAACGCGATTTACCGGACGATATCTAAAGTCGAACATGTATCTGCTTCGGAGAAATGGGAGCTAGAAGATCATTTGGCAACCTTGAAATCCAAGTGGGAACCCATTGATAAAACTCATTGGCAAATAGACTTTCATCTAAAAGGATCAAATGAGCAGTATTACGACATGTTCTCGGAAGTCGAGCATAAATACGACGAGCTTAAAAGAAAAATCAATGCGAAAATTTGGTCCACAGCGCATTATCAGAAATCGACGCCAAAGATTGAGATTCCCGAATTTTCAGGCAGCTATAAGCAATGGATTTCATTTAAAGACTTGTTTTTGGAATCCATACATAAGAATCCATCCATCAACAATGCGCAAAAAATGCAGCACCTCAAAACTAAACTTCGAGGGGAAGCTGAACGGTTAGTGCAGCATCTCACAATAAGCGCCGACAATTACAGCTCTTGTTGGGATATATTAAATCAGCGCTACGACAATCGTCGCTTGCAGTTCACTTCGTTTATGAATACCATGTTCAACCTGCCAGTAATACAACAACCCGATGTATTTAACTTGAAAAGAATGCATGACACTATAACAGAGTGTTTAAACGGCATTTCTAACATAGGCATTGATACATCTACGTGGGATCCGATCATTGTTCATATTATGTCACAAAAACTGGACTCTGCCACCCTTAGAGACTACATGAAGGAACTTCAGGATCACAGAGAACTACAAAACTTGCAAGATTTCTTGTCTTTCTTAGAAACACAATTCATGGCTCATGAAACTATGAAATCCGCAAAGAAAGGGAATTCAACGACTGCCGAAAAACCACCAAACTATAAATTTAGCAAGCAATCCCAGGTGAAAAAACCTAGCTACAATTTTAATAAAAACAACTATTACGCCGCATATGGAAAATGCCCGCTTTGCAACTCAAATCACGTTTTAAGGCAATGTGACAAGTTTCTGGAATTAGACACCGGAAAACGTAATACAACGATTACGAAATTGCAGCTGTGCAAAAATTGTTTGTTCAGTCACGGTAACGAAGAATGCAAATCGAATAAAACCTGTCGTGAATGCAATCAGAGACATCATACATTACTACACAATAATGACAAGAAAATTATAGCGTACCCAAACAGAAAAACCAATCATGAGCAAAGCCCTATGTCGTCATCTCAGCAGGTGACATCCAACCATCTGCAGACTAGTGATGTAGAAGTCATACTGACAACAGTTCAGCTGAAAGTTAAATCATTAAATAGCACGTATATAACACTGCGTGCGCTCCTTGATCAAGGTTCACAGGTGAACTTAATAACAGAAAACGCTGCACAAGTTTTAAGATTGCCACGAAACAAGATCCACGCATCCGTGACAGGTATTGGTGCTGTTTCAGGCGATTGCAAGGGACAACTAAGCCTTACTTGTAAATCGATATACTCTGAGTACAGTTTTGAAACGCGTGCGCTTATTATGAAAAAGCTCACCAATAACTTACCCATTTCTACGTTCGAGAAGGGTGAATGGCCGCATCTAAAGAACTTGAAACTAGCGGATCCCGACTTTAACATCTCACGTCAAATCGATCTGCTATTAGGGGCCGATGTGTACTCAAATATTTTACTGGACGGTGTCCTGAAAGGAGACAGTCACATGCCCGTTGCACAACAAACGCATATTGGGTGGATTGTTTGCGGTAAAATAAAAACGTTTTCGTGTCATGTGGCATTAATTGATTTAGAACAACTAACTAAATTTTGGGAAACCGAGGACATTCAAACTACCAAGGATATACCTAAAAACGATCGCTGCGAACAATTTTACAAGGAAACTGTGAAACGAAGCCAAGATGGAAAGTATATTGTGAAAATGCCACTCTGCGCGGATTATCAAGAAAAACTAAGTAACTCTAAATCAATTGCAATTTCACAGTTTTTGCAATTGGAAAAACGGCTGGCTAGAGCTCCAAAACTTTCTAACATGTACCGAGAATTTATTCAAGAATATGCGGATCTAGGTCACATGAAACTGTCGCCACCTCACACGTCAGCCAATTCTTGTTACTTACCACATCACGGTGTCCTCCGTGAAAATACTACAACTACAAAATTGAGAGTAGTGTTCAACGCTTCCCAAAGGACCTCCAGTGGTTACAGTCTGAACAGCTTAATGGAAAAGGGGCCCAACCTACAAAAGGACATCCAGGCCCTGATCTTCAAATGGCGAACATACAAATACGCTTTCACTGCCGACATTGAGAAGATGTACAGGTGCATATGGCTCTCGAAAGAACAACAACCCCTACAAAAAATTATCTGGCGAGATTCGCGTGAGAAAAACTTACATGAGTATCAGCTTTGCACGGTAACATACGGAACCAAATCCGCGCCTTGGCTAGCTATGAGGACGTTACAACAACTAGCTAGCGATGACGGACCCAAGTACCCGGCAGCTGCAAAGATACTACAGACAGAATGCTACGTCGATGACGTCATTAGTGGCCATAATAACATACAAGAAGCGCAAAAATTACAAGATTCACTCATACAATTACTAAAAGGAGCCGGTATGAACTTGCGAAAATGGACAAGTAATCATCGAGCCTTACTTGACAATTTAAGCGAAGATCAAATATCAAAGCAAAGTTTGTTTGACTTTAAAATCGAAGAGTCGTCAAAAGCACTCGGGCTCTGCTGGCATCCTGTGAGCGATACCTTTCACTTCAACTGGCCAGTCAAACACACTAAGAAACTAACGAAGAGATCTCTGCTCTCAGACATATCGAAGTTTTATGATCCACTCGGGTGGTTGTCACCAGTAACGATTACAGCCAAATTATTGTTCCAAAAACTTTGGATAACTAGGCTCAGTTGGGATGACAAAGTGCCTCATGACATTGAAACTGAATGGCTGAAGTTGAAAACAGAACTACATTATGTTAAAAATATGACAATTAACAGATGGATAGGCGGACACACATAAACGTGTAGAGCTACTTGGATTCTGCGATGCAAGCGAAAAAGCGTATGCATGTGTAATTTACACCCGAATGTGGAAAGAACATGGCTTACCGACAATAACGTTATTCGCGTCAAAAACAAGGGTTGCACCCCTTTCACAGAAAACTACGCTGCCCCGACTCGAACTATGTGGTGCTTTGCTTTTGGCCAAACTAATTGAAAAAACTAAACAAGCCTTGTTGGAATATGACGTCTCTATGAGCGCTTGGTGTGACTCTCAAGTTGTGTTGGCGTGGATAAAAGGTGACCCGTCAAGGTGGGAGACCTACGTAGCGAACAGAGTTACGAGAATTAAACGCGTCATTCCTGAAAACAATTGGCGATTCGTGAAGTCTGAACAAAACCCCGCTGACTGTGCAACGAGAGGCTTACTACCGAGTAAATTACTTAACTTCAAATTATGGTGGCAAGGTCCTGAATTTTTGGCGAAACAAGAAAGCTCAGATGTTTCGTGTTCTTATGAAACAAACTATGGCTGTATAAATGTTGTCGAAACTATACAAAAACCACCCAAACACAATGAACATTTTATAACAACATTAATAAGCAAATGTAGCTCATTAACATTTACAACTCGAGTCGTCGCATGGATACAGCGCTTCATTTTGTACTTGCGTAACAAAACGAAACCGAACACCGAGTACCTAACTACAGGCGAGCTCGGCGCAGCGAAAACAACTATCGTCATTCACGTGCAGCGTTCACAGTTCGATGCAGAATACAGGCAACTTATTACTAACGGAACGGTATCAACAAAGAGCAAGATTTTAAAACTAAATCCCTATCTTGATGAGATCGGCATCATCCGTATTGGAGGTCGCCTGAAAAACTCTAGCCTATCTCCAGGGATGAAAAATCCAGCTATCATACCACATAATGGCAAATATACTCAACTGCTGATTGAACAAGCTCATTTGAGAACACTACATGGAGGAGCTCGTTTAACTTTGACTGTTTTACGCCAACAATATTGGATAGTCGGCGGGAATAGAGCAGTAAAAACAATGTTACGAAAATGTGTACGCTGTCACCGATTTAACAAAACGAATACACACCAACTGATGGGAGATTTGCCTCGCCAACGTATTACCCCATGCCGGCCCTTTACTCACACAGGAGTTGACTTTTCCGGCCATGTAGACGTCAAACATAATAAGGGTAGAGGGGTGAAAACATCGAAGGCGTACATCGCGATATTTATCTGTATGGCCACCAAAGCCATCCATATAGAACTTGTGTCGGACCTTAGCACCGAAACATTTATAGCGGCCTTCCAGAGACTGTGTGCCCGGCGCGGCGTGCCTAAACACATGTACTCGGACTGTGGTACTAATTTCAATGGCGCGTCTAAGGTGCTTCGGCACGAGTTTGAAGCCTTTAAAGAAATTCTGAACCCAGAATTGTTTTGCGAACTGGCCAAACTAGAGGTTGAATGGCATTTTAATGCGCCGGCTTGGCCTAGCGCCGGTGGGCTGTGGGAAGCGGCAGTAAAGTCGATGAAACACCACCTGCGACGAGTATTGGGCGATCAGAAACTTACCTTCGAAGAGTTTACTACGCTCTTGGCGAAGATAGAGGCCTGCCTTAACTCAAGACCTTTGTGCCCTCTAACCGAAGATCCAGAAGAATTTTATAATTGCCTGACTCCCGGTCATTTCCTCACAGGCAGCCCGACGCTGTCGCTTCCACTATCGGATTATAATGACGTCAATAACATCGACTTACGACGTAGATGGCAATTAGTTGAACATATGTTTCATCAATATTGGAAGAACTGGTCAAACGACTATCTCAACACATTGCAAGCTCGCAGTAAGTGGAACAAACCCACTAAAAACATACAGAAAGGAGACATCGTTTTGGTGAAAGACAACAATCTACCCCCAGGCAAATGGGCGATGGGAAGAGTCTTGGAGACGCACCCCGGTACCGACGGTCTCGTGCGGGTTACTACCCTTAAAACCGCGGCCGGGATTGTAAAACGCCCCGTGGTTAAGCTTTCACCATTACCATTAGACTCTGAAGTCAACATTGAGGAGGATAACGCCAAGCAAAATAAACCTAAACAAAAACATTTTAAAACAGGCATCAAACCTATTACATCGTTATGCCTCGCGATATTTACATTGTTTACACTTATATCGGGTTCCTACGCTATCGGTGACAATGTACGCCAGGTGCCTAACGCTCAGATTACATGTTTAGAACGCGAGCGGCCGATATACTACGACACTGTCGGCAAAATACAAACAATGCATGATGAGTGGATATTGCTGATGTATTATAACCTCACTAATTACTGGGAGGGAACTAATCGAATAAAATTATATATTGAAAATTTAGAGAACATTTGCGATCAATCACAACTGAAACACTGCAAAACAACAATGCAACAACTCGAACATGAAATGGACCTTTTGGGTTATTACAACTTTGCTTTGAAAAACCCTCACAAGCACCTCAGTAATCGAAGAAAACGAGGATTAGTGGATGGAGTTGGTTACCTGGCTAACAGTCTTTTTGGAATACTGGATCAAAATTTTGCTTCAAAGTATGAAAACGACATACAATCGCTTCAAAACAATGAAAACTATTTATTAGAACTTATAAAAAACCAGACAAGTATTGTGAAGCTTGAGAATCAAGTTTTGAAACAAAGTGAGAACAATATTCAGCGTCAAACTGAGTTCATTAACGACTTCGTCAACCAAACAAACTTACATATGTCTTCTATAAAATCGGAATTAGAAATTATATCGGCAACTACATACATTAACTCGGCTTCCTTGACTGCATATTTATTAATTAACAGCCTGCGAACTTTCCAAGAAATGCTGTTCAACACCCTTACTAACGTGTACCAAGGACATGTTGACGTACACTTGATAACGCCTGTGCATTTGATTCAGCAGCTGAGCGAAATATCTAGTAGCCTGCCAAAAACGGTGTCATTGCCAGTGGAAAATTATAAGGAAAACATCAAGGATCTCTACAAGCTGATTACAGTGACAGCCCGCGTTACTGATAGTTATTTCTTGTTTGAAGCCCGTATTCCACTAGTATCTGACGAAGATTATATTTTCTACAAAGCCATTCCATTGCCGGTTAAACTCGCCACTGAAGTGACATATGTGCATGTATCAACTAAGTACATCGCCGTTAACCTACAGAAGAACAGATACATCTCAATGACCGAAGATGACTTACGGCAATGCATACAACATAAACCAAGCAAATTTCTTTGCAAGAAAAATATGCCGTCGTACGATCTGCATAGTAACAACGCGCCCTGTGAAGCGAAATTGCTGTCGCATCAAAACATTGCGCGTTGTGACGTCGATCACGCGTCCTGCAAGGAAGTCTGGATAGAACTACACTCGCCGAACAGCTGGCTAACAACGTGTTGCGATGTATGCTCGCTACGTACCATATGCAATGATGACGTCACTTCATCTACAATTTCATCGTCAAGCATAGTGACATTATCTCAAGGATGCATCTTGCAGTCGAAGGATTTGACCATCTACGCCCATCGACAATACAATAGTCACATGAAGATGGATTACGAGTTTAGCATGCCGACTTTAGACACATCTATTAACAACATAGTCAATTTGACGTATCACAACACCCAAAACACGCTTCACCCTATAGCTACAGATCTGCAACAAATTGAAGACAATCTTGAGACTCAAAGGGAAAGTGAAGCTAGGCATCATATGACAATTTCTAGCCACGACGTCCACCAATATATTATAAGCTATTTATTGTTGGCGTCAGCGGTTGTTACTTTCGTCGTGGTCGTTTGGAGGAACCGCTGTCGCCTTTGTTTAACCAAGCAGCGTGAAACTATGCCAAATGGACAACGGCACGAGGATATTGAGCTGCAAGAATACTGTCGACAACGGACAACCAGAACAGCATCACCGAGTCAGGATGACGTGCATCACGCGGACCATGAATCCGAGACGGCGCGTCGAACTTTCATTACAGGGACTAAGAATATTGCGTTCAATTTCGATTAAATTTTATGCATTTCTTGCTTTGTGATGTCTTTTCTACTCTCTTATGTTTGTTATTCTTATTTCTTTGGGGTTGCCAAGATGTACAGTCTCATTAAACTGTACATTGCATTTTGCTGACAACGCGACCTGTCGGGCGCGCGTCATTTACTTAATTAACATTAATTATGTATATTATTATAAAAGCAACTCAGTGCTAAC
Source organism: Catocala sponsa (assembly GCA_963564715.1). NCBI lineage: Eukaryota > Metazoa > Arthropoda > Insecta > Lepidoptera > Erebidae > Catocala > Catocala sponsa. The sequence continues at coordinate 5,428,388 of OY751356.1, read as the reverse complement.
TTTACTGTCGCGACGTACAGACATTAGAGAGACGAATTGCCAAAACCTAACTCGTGTTATCGTAACTTATACGTGATTATACGTGACTATTTAGTGCTACTTGTGTCTTTTCTCTTCTCTCCGCACTCACCAAACTACAACAACTAGATATCAAGTGTACGAAACCGTACAGTGACTATGTTATCTTCTTGAGAATAAAGTACTTTAAACATAAACTTACGTTGCCCCCTATTATCATCAACATTATCATCATCCTCTCTTCCCCTAAGATCCTTTTCTTCCTCTTTTCCCTTAAGATCGATATCTGCCTCTCTTCCCTTAAGATCTTTTTCTTCCTCTGACTCTTCCTTTTTCTCTTGCGCTGTCTGTTTTTCCAGTGATGCCTCTTTTTGTTCTCTCTCAGACAAGTAGAAAGACAATTTGTGTCTTTGGCCTTTAGGCTCAAATTTGTTGATTAGAGTTGAAAAGTTAACCTCCGAGGACCCGAGTGATAATGGTTGTATGTAACCAAACTCAGTATTGAGCAGTCCAGTGTTATTTGAAGAACGACCTTTAGTTTTCGTGGTTTTTGAGTTGGTTATGAAGGCTGTGAAAGAATTGATTTCTTAATTAGCTTTAGAGTTTATATATACACTAGCTTTTGCCCGTTATTTTAGAATTTGACCATCAATTCGGGTTGTACTCTGCTTGTAATAATATAATTGAATCATGATTCGAAAGAAACGTGGCGCCATCTATTATCATAAGAACGTTTTTGTTGTTTTCCTCGGAAACAGTAATTTTTTTCGAGATAAATGTTAGCCAATGTCTTCGATCAAATATACCATAGATGCACGATCGTCGCTCGAAAAACGGCCCCAACATCACTGTGCATAAATCAGTCGTATGCACAGTTTCGCTCGCAGCCACTTTACGACCGCGCTAGCAGTCACACGTTTCACGATGCCAAAGTGTGTAGTGAAAAAATGCAAAAACTATACTCTAAAAGTGCAAAAAAAGGATAGAATGTCGTACTTTCGGTAAGTTTAGTTTTGTTATGAATTATTTATTATATTTTGTTGCATATGGCGCTTTAAATAATATATTTGAAAACATTTTCGTTTAAATTTAAATGCATGTCCCGCTCACTCTTGCGTGCGCTGCCCGTAAGCGAGAGCGAATCGACAGCACTACTTTGGAACAAAGCCCATATGAAATGGCATGGAGTCGTTATAAGTTGGTTTGAATTATTAATATAATATTTGTATTAATTTATTTTAGCTTTCCACAAAATTAAATTCGAAGGGAGAAATGGAGACGTATTATAGCTCGAGATAGAGATGACGAATTTTACCAACCAAATAATTCTAGCGTAATTTGTTCAGAGCATTTTAATGAAGAAGATATGTATGTAACTAAGAAAGGGTATAGTAAATTAAAAAATACAGCCGTACCGAATATACAGGTAAAATATTTTGTCATTTAATTTTAAAATTATGTTAAATTTAGTTAATTTTATATACGACCTGATGATTGATTAACTATTGTTTTCGTTATTTTTATAGCAAGAAGAGTCAATAGTGGAATCTGAAGTGAATGCAATAACACCCCACTTGAAAGTAAACATAGGGTCTACATCCACATCGGGGAAAACTACATTAAATATAAATTTAGATAGAAATAATGAATAGCCGGATACTTCATATACTGTTCAGGTACTTAGTAATGTCACTAAGTAAATTATTCTTTAAATTATATAATTCTTGATCACAAGTTTTATACTATCAGCTAACTGCATTGCTTTATTTTTCAGTTGGATGATGCGGTAATTATAGGAAGAAGTTGTTTTCAAATAGAAGCACGTCCTGTGATAAAATCTCCATTTACATCATTAAGTTTTGACTCAATATTAGATACACCTCGTAAAGCTGTTTTAAGGAAGGATCTCAGAGTATGCAAAAGACGGTTGATTGATAAAAACAAACCAGTAAAAAAATTGCAGAAAATCAATATAAGACTTAAAAAAAGAACGCGACTTTAAAAAGTACAATCACTGCTTTGAGAAAACAAAAAGACTTTAAACCAAAAACAAAAAAACATTATTTTAGTAGTTGTTAATTTTTTTAACCTAGTTCCTTTCTGAACGATAGAACAGCTATAATTTATATTTTTAGCATCTACATATAAGTATCCTGGTAAAATATATCTAGTTTTGTTAGCTAATTCGACCATCTACGAGTATATAGTTTTATTATTATAATAATAAAAAAAGAAAAAAAGAAATTATTTGTCAGAATATTGTAGTTACAATGGTGTTACAAAAATTTATATTTCCATAATATCCTGCCGTTTCCAGCGTACAAATATTCAGATAGGTACAATAATCATTAGGAATAATAAAAAAAAATAAAAGCTATATGTCAGAAAAATATAAAAAAGAAAGCTAAGATAATTAAGAAAATGTCAAATGTATAAAGTAATTTAATTATAGGATGTCAAAGTTTCATTTAGGAAGTCATACGTTGAATAGTAACATTTGTCTAAAAGAAAATAGAATAATTTATTTTTAAATGTCATTAAATTCAATGTTTTAAAATTGTCTGGTAATCTATATACAGGGTGTCCAGTAAATAGCACGACATACTGCAGGGGGTGATAGCTTGGGTCAATACCTACCAAAAGAACACAATATATGTTCAGCAAAATCTTACGGATTTACAGTTTTACAAAATTTGCCGAAATATCGAAAAATCTCTACCTTGAAACAGATTTTTAAGCATCTCGTAATGAAAACTTCCTTTTCTAGTTTTTTCTTACATCAATTTATTCGTGAATAGTTACTTTACTCATTGATTAGTCTTTTTTCTATAAAAAACAAGAATGTTTTCAAGAAATAGTATTTTTGTATAAATTTTCACAGAACGATTTTCTTTTCGCATAACTTTAACCTACAGTGGTGACAAAAAAAAGTATGTGGCAGTTTTGTACAACAAACTTAAAAAATAGCTTGTTTAATGGTGATTTTGAAAAGATAAAATACTAGTGCATTTTCATAAAAGAAATACGAAAAAATGCTATAACTATTCACGAATAAATTGATGTAAAAAAAATAACAAGAAAAGGAATTTTTCATTACGAGATGCTTAAAAATCTGTTTCAAGGTAGAGATTTTTTGATATTTCGGAAAATTTTGTAAAACTGTAAATCCGTAAGATTTTGCTGAACATATATTGTGTTGTTTTGGTAGGTATTGCCCCAAGCTATCACCCCCTGCAGTATGTCGTGCTATTTACTGGACACCCTGTATATAAAAGAAAGTCGTGTTAGTTACACTATTTATAACTCAAGAACGGCTGAACCGATTTGGCTGAAAATTAGTGGGGAGGTTGCTTAGAACCAGGAAAAGGACATAGGATACTTTATATCCTGTTAAAAAATAAAAAATAAAACTTTGTTAAAACATTTGAATATTGACGTGTTTCCATTATATGCTTGCCTGGTACTTGAAGCAGCCATCTATGAATAAATCTATATATATAAAAGAAAGTCGTGTTAGTTACACTATTTATAACTCAAGAATGGCTGAACCGATTTGGCTGAAAATTGGTGGGGAGGTAGCTTAAAACCAGGAAAAGGACATAGGATACTTTTTATCCTATTAAAAAATAAAAACAATAAAGCTTTGTTAAAACATTCGAATATTGACGTGTTTCCATTTTATGCTTGCCTGGTACTTGAAACAGCCAACTATGAATAAAATCTATATATAGCTGCTGAAGCTGAACGGATTTGGCTGAAAATTGGTGGGGAGGTAGCTTAGAACCAAGAAACGGACATAGGATACTTCTTATCCTGTTAAAAAATAAAAAAAACTTTGTTAAAACATTCGAATATTGACGTGTTTCCATTTTATGCTTGCCTGGTACTTGAAGCAGCCAACTATGAATAAATTCTATATATAACTGCTGAAGCTGAACCGATTTGGCTGAAAATTGGTGGGGAGGTAGGTAGCTTAGAACCAGGAAACGGACATAGGATACTTTTTATCCTGTTAAAAATTAAATAAAAATCTTTGTTAAAACGGTATAACAAAACGCAACTGACATGGAATAACAAAACGCAACTGACAGCAAAATGAAAAATTTCAGTCACACATGAGTCTAGCCGTTTATTTGTTAAAATTTTTATGGAAAATGACATGGAATAAATTTGACATAAGGACAAACCGGAGAAACGCAAGAATTGTGCTGCCTTAGTGAGAAAGTGAAATAATATTTGAATGGTTTTTTTGTGTGTGTTCAAGTGGATTCGAGGATGGTTTAGATTCACTAAGTTACGATTTTGTTTATTTTTCGACATTTTAGTTTGAGTGTATTATATTAAGTGTGTTTCGTTATTTTGACATTTAATTTTTTTTGTACGGTGTCTTTTGATATCAGGTGTCGCATTTCAGTGAATATTAAGTCTATTATATTTACATATAAATAACGTACATAAAACAATGACACGTCTTCGTGGACGAGGAGGAAATATTGGTCGACGGACTCGGAATTCACAATTACTCCAGAACCGTCGGTTAAATAGATCGGCAGAAGACAATGAAAATGTAAGAATCCAGGCTGCAATCACACGTGCTAATGAAAGTCAAGAGCAACGCAACGAACGCCTCGAATGCATTGAGACAAAGACTGGCCCGTCAACGAGTCACCGGCACATTCAGAACACGTGAACAACAGCGTTTGCAAGTGTATCGCGCATTGACACGGGCATCATTTCTTCACCTTGCGTTTGAATATGAGTCGAACATCGACTATTCGTCATATTCACAAATTGTAATCGGTGCTATGAACAAACAATGCCAACACTGTCATGCACTTAAATACAAAGGTGAATCGGCCGGTTTCTGCTGCGCATCTGGAAAAGTTGTATTGCCACCATTGAATTCGCCGCCAGAACCATTGAAAGCACTATTGGCTGGAGCTACATCTCAATCTAAATTGTTTTTTCGTAAAATTCGCAAATTCAATTCGTGCTTTCAAATGACATCATTTGGAGCAACAAAAATCGTTCAAAATGAGGATGATCGCAATTTTCAATCAACGTTTAAGATTCAGGGCCAAGTGTATCATCAAATTGGTTCTTTAATGCCGATGCCTGATAACGATCCAAAATTTCTGCAAATCTACTTAACTGGTGATGAGCTGTAGCAAATAAACGCACGCTGCCAGTACAACCATATCGAGCAGATGGAGGAGCGAGAAATTGTGGGTATTTTAGAACCGTTTTTACAGAATCACAACCAGTTGGTCCAGTCGTTCAATACCGTTTCAAACAGACTGCAAAACGACAACTATACAACCGTCATCAAAGCAGACTAAGTACCACCTGGGCAGCACGCGGGCCGATATAATGCACCGACCATTAATGAAGTTGCAGTTGTTATGGTTGGCGACGCATTTGAACGTCGAGATATACGAATCCAACGCAGAGATAACACAGTGCATACGATTGAAGACAGTCATCGCTCTTACGACGCTTTGCAATATATCCATTGATATTTTGGGAAGGAGAAGATGGATATCATTTAAATATCAAACAAAGAAATCCAGCAACAGGTACAATCTACACAAGTCATTACCTAATATGATAATAATAGGCAATGTTCTTGAAGCTACAATTTTGTATGGCAAATTTGAAGGTGAAGTTGTTCTCCTGCCACGAATCCCAATGATCCCTTCAGACTCACCCATTCCATTCAGACGTCTGCAATTTCCAATTCACTTGGCATTTGCCATGACTATTAATAAGTCACAAGGTCAAACAATGTCGATTTGTGGGATAGATCTAGAAAATCAGGTCTATTCACGTGGCCAATTATATGTGGCGTGTTCTCGCGTTGGAAAACCGTCAAGTTTATTCATTTAAACTCCTCAGGAATTGACTAAAATATTGTTTATCAACTCGCATTAAGATAAAATTAAACAAACATTATTGATTATAACGAATTGTATTTAGAAAAATTTATGTTATTTCAAAATAATTAATAACAAAATTATTATATTATTTGTCTTACATTTCTTACTTTGTTTAATATCCTAATCGCTTGGTATATCATGCAGGAGAACGTCTGTCGGGTCCGCTAGTCTATATATATAAAAGAAAGTCGTGTTAGTTACACTATTTATAACTCAAGAACGGCTGAACCGATTTGGCTGAAAATTGGTGGGGAGGTAGCTTAGAACCAGAAAAAGGACATAGGATACTTTATGTCCTGTTAAAAAATAAAAAAATAAAACTTTGTTAAAACATTCGAATATTGACGTGTTTCCATTTTATGCTTGCCTGGTACTTGAAGCAGCCAACTATGAATAAATCTTCTATAATAAAGTGTGTGTATAAGTCGTGTTAGTTACACTATTTATAACTCAAGAACGGCTGAACCGATTTGGCTAAAAATTGGTGGGGAGGTAGCTTAGAACCAGGAAACGGACATAGGATACTTTTTATGATACATCTGCTGAAGATTTCTCTGAGCAATTGCTGACTATTGGTAATGGTAGAAGTACCTGTCGACGAATCGAGTGGATTGATTTCATTTCCTCCGAATTACTATAACGTTGTCTCATCGAAAGACGAACTCATCAACAAAGTATTCCCAAACATCATTACTAACCACAAAAATAATGAATGGTTGAGTGAGCGAGCAATTTCGGCGGCTAAGAATAAAGATGTAGATGACTTAAACTACATAATTCAGAATGAGATCATTGGTACACTGAATTCATTCAAATCTATTGACTGTGTAACAAATGAAGATGAAGCCACCGACTATCCAATTGAATTTTTAAACTCCTTGGATGTGCCTGGCTTACCACCGCACAATTTACGACTAAAGGTTGGCTCCGTAGTAATCATGCTTCGAAACATAAACCAACCAAAACTGTGCAACGGAACGCGTTTGGTGGTAAGTAAATTGATGAACAATGTGATTTACGCCACGATACTCAAAGGAAAATTCGAAGGTGAGGAATTTCTCATTTCGAGGATCCCGATGATCCCAACTGATATGCCGTTTGAGTTTAAACGACTTCAATTTCCGATCCGTCTTGCATTCGCCATGACCATGAACAAATCACAAGGCCTTGAAAGTTTGTGGTCTGAATCTAGAAAATCCATCTTTTTCGCATGGTCAATTATATGTGGCATGTTCAAGGGTCGGATGACCATCTGCGTTATTTGTTCTTGCGCCTGATAATAAAACGAAAAATGTCGTCTATCACAAGGTGCTTCACTGAAGAGTGCAACCCATGCACCAAAAATACATGCCAATAAAGAATCATTAAAATACTTGATCTTTTTTATTTATATTTATTATCCTAATAAAAATAAAATCCAAAATCTGCTCATTTATTGCCTCTAAGGCGCAACAAAATTCGCCGGGTCAACTAGTTTATTATAAATACGTATTGCCATACAGAAGACATTATTTGAGAATAGTTGAATTCTTTGTTGGGGTACATTAAATTTATGAATCTTCCTACTTTTCCTTATTACAACATTATTATGAAACTCGAATAAATATGTATGTTTATGGACAAAGACACAAATTTCATATACATACAATGCTGGAAGTGGTAGTATTTTAAATTTTTTAAAGAAGGGGACTCAACTGTGTGAAGGCTGTGCATTGGTTATAGCACGAATACACCTTTTTTGAGCACGGAAAGCATTTATTTATTTATTGAAACTACATAGAAAACACACATACAAATATTTTACATACTTAATGTAATATAATGTACGAAGGTGAGCATAATTATTAGTATTGCAAATTATTGGCCTACTTTAATATAAATATATTATATGCTTGCTTTTTATAAAGCTATATAACGTCTTCCTTAAAATTACCTACTATAATTTAATTATTAATATTAATAAAATATTTATGTAGTAGATAGTCGACTCCATGAGTTTCCTGTAGTGTTAGCGGGTGGAGACCGTACCATATACTTAGTACGTTTGCGTATCGCGAGTAACATACTTAGGACGCTTTACATTGACGCGTTTTAACTAAACTATTACAAAATGTTTCTCAGTGGGCGTTCAATGGTTATTCCGGTTTATTTCCTGGATTGCATAATAAATGCAGACACTTATAAGTAAGTAGTACTGGTCAGTGCCACATATTGACGCGGTTTTTGTGTGAGAATGTGCATCTATGGTACATTTGATCGAAGGCCAATGTTCGTTTCTGTACACCTGACAACGTATATGCAAAATTTTAGGATGATCGGTTCAGTGGTTTAGGCATGAAAAGGTAACAAACAAACAAACTCATTTTCGCTTTTATAATATTAGTTAGGATTAGGATACATACATAAATTCACGCCTGTTTCCCAGAGGGGTAGGCAGAGACTACGGATTTCCATTTGCTACAATCCTGACACACTTCTCTGGCTTCATTCACTTTCATCACATTCCTCATACACACCCGTCGGTTCAAGGAGAGAGTTTATAGATTTTCATAAATAATCTCTATACTAATATTATAAAGCTGAAGAGTTTGTTTGTTTGTTTGAACGCGCTAATCTCAGGAACTACTAGTTCGATTTGAAAAATTGTTTTAGTGTTGGATAGCCTATTTATCGAGGAAGGCTATAGGCTATATAACATCATGCTACGACCCACGGGGGCGGCGCAGTAACAATAAACGCGGGTGAAACCGCGGGAACATCTAGTATTTTATAATTGCTCTTTTACCCATTTGGAGTTTGAACTTACTACACTCGGTGCACTAATAAGTTGTCAGAAAGAGCAGCTATAGCTCAGTGGGGAGACCAACAGACTGCAATGCAGAAGGTCTCGGGTTCGAACCCACGTTGCGCACCTCTGACTTTCGGAAGTTATATGCGTATTGATTGACAATTATCGCCTGCTCCGTGCCTCGGAGAGCACGTTAAGCCGTCGGTCCCGGCTGCCATGAACATCTATGGCAGTCGTTATTGGGAAAGTGTCCACACAAAAAACATCCCACTGGGTCGTAGTGTCGCCGGTCTGCACTGACTGGCATAGATGACATAAGATAAGATAAGTTGTCTCTTAACTACTGAATTATACCGGCAGCTTAGTGTTTACTTTAATCCTATTGAGTTAAAGTTTCTCGTATTCATTTTATTTCCTAATTCATAAATTTGGTCATGTATAACACAGCCCGGATAGCTCAGTCGGTAGAGCATTGGACTTTTAATCCAAGGGTCCAGGGTTCAAATCCCTGTTCGGGCGATTCTTTTTATTGCCGCTGCACACTTTATTAACCCCGTGTTGTTATATTTCTTAAACAGAGAAATATAACAAATGTTTATTTAACATGGACATTGAACTTGGGACCTTATGATTGTTCTTAAACAGCCCAATCTCAGCCACTGAGCCTATGTGACAGTCTATTTATAATCTATATGCAAAGCCCGGATAGCTCAGTCGGTAGAGCATTGGACTTTTAATCCAAGGGTCCAGGGTTCAAATCCCTGTTCGGGCGTTTTCTTTTGATTGCCGCCGCGTTTTTCCCAAACACAGTGTTGTAAGTAAGCATTTCTTAGCAGAAAATTACAATAATACTAGTATATGACCGTGGCTTCGGTTTGGGTTAGTTTAATCTTAGGTTAGTAGTTTTGGTCTCGCACTGGATGGCGGTATGATGTAATTACGTAAATTGCTTATTCTTATGTTTTCTTTGTTTTTATTTTTGTATTTCTAAAATTGTTTCTGCCTACCCCTCTAGGAAACAGGCGTGAATCTATGTATGTATGTATATTTCCAAAATTTATTTTTGTTGTTATTTTTGTTTTATGCTAGTGTAGCGGTCAAAATAAACTGTTTTTTTGTTTCTTTCTTTACTTTTTCTGGATAAAGGGTACCCTATGTCCTTCTCTGTACCCCTGACAAAGTGTATTCAAAAATTCATGATAGTCAGTCAAGTAGTTAAGGCGTGTTAGCGTAACAAACAAACAAACTTACATTGGCATTTATTATATTAGTTAGGATTATATCTTACTAGCTTTTGCCCGCGGCTTCGCTCGCGTTAATTTAGAATTTGACAATCAATTCGGGTTGCACTCTGCTTGTAATAATATAATTCAATCATGATTCGAAAGACACGTGGCGCCATCTATTATCATAAGAACGTTATTATTGTTTTCCTCGGGTACAGTATTTTTTTTCGGCATGAAAGGTAGCCTATGTCCGTTTCTGTACACCTGTCAACGTAGGTATATGCAAGATTTCAGAATGATCGGTTCAGTGGTTTAGGCGTGAAAAGGTAACAAACAAACAAACTCATTTTCGCTTTTATACTTAATATTAGTTAGGATTAGGAAGTTAGTATTCAACATGAAAATCGAACTTAAGACCTCACAATTGTTCGTAAATAAGGCAATCTTAGTCACTAGGCCTATGTGACAGTTTATTTATAATCTATATGCAAAGCCCGGATAGCTCAGTCGGTAGAGCATTGGACTTTTAATCCAAGGGTCCAGGGTTCAAATCCCTGTTCGGGCGATTCTTTTTATTGCCGCTGCACACTTTCCTAAGTCCAAGTTGCTAGTAAGATTTATTAAACAGAGAAATATAATAAATGTCTATTCAACATGGACATCGAATTTGGAACCACCTGATCGTTAATAAACAGCCTAATTTTAATCACTGAACTAAAAGGACGGTCTATTTGTATGCTCTATGCAAAGCCCGGATAGCTCAGTCGGTAGAGCATTGGACTTTTAATCCAAGGGTCCAGGGTTCAAGTCCCTGTCCGGGCGATTACTTTTTGACAATTCCTGTTTAATTTTGAGTCAGCTATAGCCTAGAGAGTTTGTTGGACTGCCAAGCAGAGGTCTCGAGTTTAGTTTGTACCTTTGACTTTATGAAGTAACTAGTGACCCGCCCCGGCTTCGCACGCGCACGGGTAGTCGAAAACCTGAACAAATTATACACCTGAACCTTCTTTAACAATTACTCTATCTATTTGTGAAAACCGCATGAAAATCCGTTCAGTAGTTTTTGAATTTATCGCGAACAGAAAGACAGACACGGCTGGGGACTTCATTTTATAATACGTATTGAAGTTAATAGTAATAACGAGCAGCGATAGCTCAGTGGGGAGACCAACAGACTGCAATGCAGAGGGTCTCGGGGTCGAACCCACGTCGCGCACCTCTGACTTTCGGAAGTTATATGAGGACTTTCTGAAATTATGTGCGTATTGATTGACAATTATCGCCTGCTCCGTGCCTCGGAGAGCACGTTAAGCCGTCGGTCCCGGCTGCCATGAAATCTATGGCAGTCGTTATTGGGAGAGTGTCGACACAAAAGATCCCACTGGGTGGAAGTGTCGCCGGTCTGCACTGACTGGCCCCCACATAAGAAAAGATAATAATAATAGTAATAACTAGCGGTTGCCAAGTGGTCGAAATTCGCCCATAATTTATTTAAATTATAAATTTGATCGTTATTAAGGTTTTATTGTCTATAACTAATCTATGTATTAATACGTGAAGCAAAAACTTTGTACCCCTTTTTACAAAAATTGCGCGGACGGAGGAGTATGAAATTTGGCACAGTTAAAGTTTATATGGAGAAGAAGGGGCGAATCCTAATATTTATATAAAATATGCATTAGAAATACGTTAAATTAATGAAAAAACACTACACGCACACAACCATGCATACGACACACGCAGTCGAAGCGCGTAACTATGGTTACATATATCAATATATATTGACATATATCAGCAATATCTTACAGACAAACTTTGGTCGAATTTCGAGCACTAGGCGACCGCTAGTACTCATAAAATCACATTTCATTTAGTCACCTACTCCAAATATATATGTAACCATAGTTACGAAGCATTCTACGATGTCAACTGAACAATGCCGAAGTACTACGAACGTGATTCGACTGCGTGTGTCAAATGCATGATTGTGTGCGTGTAGTGGTTTTTCATTAATTTTATGTATTTCTAATGCATTTCATATAAATATTAGGATTCGCCCCTCCTTCTCCATATCAACTTTAATTGTGCCAAATTTCATACATAAAAAGGGGTACAAAGTTTTTGCTTCACGTATTTATATATAGATATTCTATCACATGCACACAACACCATCTAGGCCAAACTAAGCAGAACTTGTACTATGGGTACTAGACAATGGATAAACATGCATATGCATGATGATCGGTCGAGAAATTAAGGTGTGAAAGCGTAACAAACAAACGAACTCACTTTTACATTTACCTATAATATTAATTAGTAATTGAACTTTTTATTTTAAACAGGGAGAGCTCAGTGGGGAAACCAACAGACTGCAATGCAGAGGGTCTCGGGTTCGAACCCATGTCGCGCACCTCTGACTTTCGGAAGTTATATGCGTATTGATTGACAATTATCGCCTGCTCCGTGCCTCGGAGAGCACGTTAAGCCGTCGGTCCCGGCTGCCATGAACATCTATGGCAGTTGTTATTGGGAAGTCAGTGCCCTCTAATATCCTGACACTGGTCTAGCCTTAGGGTATCGTTAGCTTTCGGGTTGCGTAGGTCAGGTGGCAGCCGCTCCGTGTAAAAACTGATATCCAGTCAAATCCGGTTAGACTAGAAAGCCGACCCCAAGTGACTTGTGAATAATAAAGGCTAGAGAGAAGAAGAGTTACATCCCTAACGCGGTGAGATTCTCTAGGTACAAATGCAGCGAGCAATAAGGCGGCTCCTTTGACTGCTAACCTTTGTCAGAAAAGCCGACAAATTTTAATAAAAAAATAAATATATCAAAGAAGCCGCGGTTTAGTGAAGTGTTGCCAGTCTGTGCGAAATTTCAGTTATTTAAGGGTAAAAATTCTTATCAATACTGTACTTAAAAATATTATGTAGGCGTTTTACGTTAATATAGATTATTTTTCTTAGCATGTTTGTTAAGAGAGAAATAAGCCCTTAATGGATCGGACAGGGTTGTCTATACATCCTTACTAATATTAGAAATTAGAAAGTAACTCTGTCTGTCTATCTGTCTGTTACTTTTTCACGGCTAAACCACTCAACCGATTTAGATGAAATTTGGTACAGATATAGTTTAACACCCGAGGAAGGACATAGGCTACTTTTTATTCATGTAGGTTCCTCGCGGGCGGAGCCGCGCGCAAAAGCTTGTACTGTATAATTATCTGTTTTAAGGTTTATTTCATGTTGAAATAAAAATTACTATTGTAAGAGCCGCTCGTGGCGCGCCTTGCTTTGCATTAACTCGACACATATAAGAAGAGCTCCGGATGCCATACAAAATGTATGCAAACCGGAGCTCTTTTTACGTGGGGTTGAGTTATAACATCCGGCGTCATAACACGGGCGCAGGTTCATTGAAAGTGCCGAGGCCGGCGCGGCGCCCCCTAACCGCTGCGCCCGTGTGCACCGCACACCCTGCACACTCGGTAAAGACGCCTCTGGTAGGTACATATTATACATAGAAACACCCAAACCAAGACAAACATCCATGTCCATGCACACAAATGTTCGACTTGTGCGGGAACCGAACCCGCGACCTCAGGCGTGGCAGTCGGTTACACTAACCACTATGCCATCGAGGTCGACAAAAGTTAAAAGTTTCAAGTGTTTTTGGGTTTTCTCTGTCAAGAATTTTTAAGTACAAGCACGGAGCCTGGTATTCTGTTTAGTATTCGGCAAAAGGCTATCATTACGCGGACCTAAACCCCATATCTGGTGAAATATGAGTGCAAAACACTTCTCTCCACTAGGAATAATTCAAATATCAAATCTGAAACTCCTTCGCGCACGCAATATACTTAAAATGGGGTACAAAGATTTTTTACCGACTTCAAAAAAAGGAGGAGGTATTCAATACGTCTGTATTTTTTTATTTTTTTTTTATTTTTGTTACCTCGTTTCTTTCGACTGGGTGAACCGATTTTGATGATTCTTTTTTATTTGAAAGCTGGTACTTTCCGTGCGGTCCCAATTAAATTTGATCAAGGTTTGACCATCCCTTTTCGAGTTATACTTAATAATGCGTATTTGGCTACATTGATGATGTTCTCATATTTGGCAAGGTTCACTAAAAACCGAGAAATAAACAAAATTTTAACAAAAAAGAAAACCGACTTCAAATAAGAATATTCTAAAACTTAAAATGCACTAAAAAGTTAATAAATAATTGCATATTCTTGTGAATAATTAAATTATTGTTATTATTGGAGTCGGTGTCAGCCAAGGTAGGTTTGTAACTAATTAAACATGAGATGTCTTACTATAATATCATCTATGTGTGTAATTGTGCATGCTAATGTTATGTCACCGATTCCAAAAATAACAATAATTTAATTATTCACAAGAATATGCAATTATTTATTAACTTTTTAGTGCATTTTAAGTTTTAAACTATTCTTATTTGAAGTCGGTTTTCTTTTTTGTTAAAATTTTGTTTATTCACGTATACATACATTGCTATACAAACACAGCCCATAATAATATAGATAATTTCAATAATGTTATCTTTCAATCTCAAAATTCATTTTACAATCATACATTGATTCCTCCTAATTTATTTGCTAAAAATATGTAATAAATACCATATGTACCTACATAAATGTAATTTAAAAAAAATTGCGGCCGTCTTTGGGGACTGCCGATAGAAGTGAAAACTTGATCATAAACACTATTTAAAAACCAAAAAGAAAGGGGCGGGTCGGATGCTACATAGTTCCTGATACTCTCTTACGGGTTATTAAGGGTGTCAAAATTTCGTTATTTTTTGCGTAGGACGCACCATTTCTGAGATATTGATAATATTCTAAAAACAATAATAAAGCGTGGAAGCGTGACGATGACGCGAGTTCTATGATTTTTGTTTACCCAAGAAGTGCTCAACGCGCCTAAAGAAGTTTTCACTTCAATATATAACTAAATACTAACAAATAAAAAATAGAAAAATAAAAGATTAAAATAGCACAGATTTGTCTGTTTGTGTGTGGGTGTGTGTGTGTGTGTATGTGTGTGTGTGTATGTGTGTGTGTGTGTGTGTGTGTGTGTGTGTGTGTTGTGTGTGTGTGTGTGTGTGTGTGTGTGCGTGTGTGTGTATATTAATGTAAATTTCAATACTTACAACATAAAATAAATAAACAAAAACACTTATTTATCATTGCAATAGATTCATGAGACGTTTGAATAGCAGAATTTGTACTTCCCATTAAAATTCCAATTTGATTGCCATAAAATTAGATTCGTCTTGGTGTACCAAAGACAAGATATAATCTTCTTTGATTTGATATGGTGACAAACGGATATATACTTTAGTAATCGCTGCGCCGCTTGTTGACATGTGAAAACTCAGACTTAAGAACACAACACGGTCTGTGTAACAATCAATATTTTTTTTTTTATGTCACTAAGATGGTAATCAAGCATACGGCCCACCTGATGGTAAGTGGTCACCGTAGCCTATGGACGCCTGCGACACCAGAGGCATCACTTGCGCGTTGCCGACCCTTTAGGAAATGAAGTGGGAAGGAGAAGGAGCGGGATGGGGGAAAGGGGGTGATTGGGCTACCAGCACTTAGGGTTGCCAACCATACTTTATAATAACGTATCCTACTTTATTTTTGGTAATTATACTTTATACTTTTGCATACAAATAAAGTATATGAAAATACTTTATTTCCAACCTTTACTGTGATGCTTTTACTTACTTTTTCAGTGATGAATCTAAAGTGGCGAGAAGAAAGAAATAGAGCGTCAATAAATTTAATTAAAAACGTATTGTTTATTTATTTAAATTTAAACTTTTGATTGTCAAACAAGCTTAGAGAATTTAAAAATACCAAAAAATTGTTAGCATGTGCTGAAAGCACACAAAATACGTTTTTAAAGAATAACAAACATAAATTTAAAAAATACTTTTTTCTTCCAAATACTTTATTTTTTTCCTATTCAAACCATTTTATACGTTTTTTTTTGGCAAAAAAAGTTGGCAACCCTACCAGCACTCTCACTCACCGAACGAAACACAACAGTAGGAATACTGGTACCTATTTCACGTCGATATTCTGTGAGAGGGTAGTCCTTCCCCGGTCGAGCCGACCATTCATGCTGAAATCAGCGAGGCTCTACTTGCGCAAACAGTATCAGAATTGGTTACAAAATAAAGAAATTATTAATATAATATTGTCTCACGTTTACGTGAATGTTATATATTGAAATTAAACTACTTTACATTTACTTTTGCGCTATAGAGACATAGCAAAAAGGTTAATCGACGCTTCCCGTGACCAGAGGGCTGGCCTTTATTTTGCGGAAAGAATAAGCATTGCCTTTCAACATGGGAATGCTGCCAGTCTTCTGGGCACACTACCGGTCGACTGTGATGCGGAGGAATTTTATGACGCCTATTAGAGGGTTTTAGTTTTATTTTTCTTTTCTGTTTTATAATATTTTAGGTATAAGTTATTTTTAAAGAATTGTGGTTATATGTACATATTTGAATTTCTTATAAGTAAATAAAGTAATCAATTTTCTGTATTTATAATCTAATTTCAATACACTTCTGTTTATGCGAATGTTATACATTGAAATTAAAATACTTCATATGGATTTTATCGCGTTGTTTATTTTAAAACAATTTTAATCTATTCCCGCACAAGTCAAACATTTGTGTGCATGAACAGGGATGTTTGTCTTGGTCTGGGTGTTTCTATGTATAATATTTATATATTTACAAAACAAGTATATATGTATGTTTATTCATTGTCTAGTACCCATAGTACAAGCTTTGCTTAGTTTGGGCTAGATGGTGTTGTGTGTATGTAATGTTTAGAAATAGCCTATGGGTGAGAGCAGTTTAATCCTAAGCATTCATGATGATCGGTCGAGAAATTAAGGTGTGAAAGCGTAACAAACAAACGAACTCACTTTTACATTTACCTATAATATTAATTAGTAATTGAACTTTTTATTTTAAACAAGGAGAGCTCAGTGGGGAAACCAACAGACTGCAATGCAGAGGGTCTCGGGTTCGAACCCATGTCGCGCACCTCTGACTTTCGGAAGTTATATGACTTTTCGAAATTATGTGCGTATTGATTGACAATTATCGCCTGCTCCGTGCCTCGGAGAGCACGTTAAGCCGTCGGTCCCGGCTGCCATGAACATCTATGGCAGTCGTTATTGGGAAGTCAGTGCCCTCTGATACTGGTCTAGCCTCAGGGTATCGTTAGCCTTCGGGTTGAGGAGGTCAGATGGCAGTCGATCCGTGTAAAAACTGATATACAGTCAAATACGGTTAGACTAGAAAGCCGACCCCAAGTTTTTTGGGAATAATAAAGGCTAGGGAGAAGAAGAATTGAACTTTTTATTTTATTAACTGACTAGCTTTTGCCCGCGGCTTCGCTCGCGTTAATTTTGCATTTGACAATCAATTCGGGTTGTACTCTGCTTGCTGCTTGTAATAATATAATTCAATCATAATTCGAAAGAAACGTAGCGCCATCTATTATCATAAGAACGTTTTTGTTGTTTTCCTCGGGAACAGTAATTTTGTTCGGGATGAAAGGTAGCCTATCTCCGTTTCTGTATACCTGACAACGTATATGCAAAATTTCAGGATGATCGGTTCAGTGGTTTAGGCGTGAAAAGGTAACAAACAAACAAACTCATTTTCCCTTTTATAATGTTAGTTAGGAAGTTAGGATTTCTAGAGGACCAGCCGACTAAAGTCGCAGGCGAAGAAGTGTGAGGGAGACGTTGCTGTTTTCTCTTTGTAATAAGATAGCTGTCCCACTAGGAATAATTTCTATGGCGGGATAGCTAACTAATATTGAAACAACGGGTACTAAAAGCACCCAAACTTGGAACATTTTTGATGACGTTAGCGTTAGGAGACTTTATTGATGGCCTTGATGGCGTAGTGGTTAGTGTAACCGACTGCCACGCCTGAGGTCGCAGGTTCGATTCCCGCACAAGTCAAACATTTGCGTGCATGAACATGGATGTTTGTCTTGGTCTGGGTGTTTCTATGTATAATATGTATGTATTTACAAAAAGAAAGTATATGTGTATGTTAATCCATTGTCTAATACCCATAGTACAAGCTCTGCTTAGTTTGGGCTAGATGGTGTTGTGTGTATGTGGTAGAATATTATTGTTATATTGGTTACTAGATATTCCCGCGGTTTCACCCGCGTTTATCGTTTCTGCGCCGCCCCCGTGGGTCGTAGCGTGATGTTATATAGCCTATAGCCTTCCTCGATAAATAGGCTATCCAACACTAAAATAATTTTTCATATCGAACCAGTAGTTCCGGAGATTAGCGCGTTCAAACAAACAAACTCTTCAGCTTTATAATATGAGTACGAGTATAGAACTAGTATAGTATTATATTATCTGTGGTATAGATTAGTTTATTTCTTTATTTGTTATATACTGATTATATGTTGTTAATCTTTATATGTTTTTCAAATTAATCCAAAAAATAACTCTCTTGCTTTCTTTCTTTAATCTTTCTTTCAATAACAATTTGCGAACACACATATTGATATACAACAAATGATATAATATATATATATGTATATATCTATACTAATATTATAAAGCTGAAGAGTTTGCTTGTTTGTTTGCTTGACCGCGCTAATCTCAGGAACTACTGGTCCGATTTGAAAAATTCTTTCAGTGTTAGATAGCCCATTTATCGAGGAAGGCTATAGGCTATATATCATCACGCTAAGATCAAAAGGAGCGGAGCACCAATGAAGAATGTTTCAACATCGGAGGGCTTTTTTTCTTTTTGAGAGCATCTGCTGCGTGCGCTGCGTAAATAGTTCAAGTGTCGCAAAAATCATGTATGAGAGAATTGTTCCCCTTAAAAAGTTCTAAAAAAAGTCCGCGACAGCATATGTCTATCTTTTAAGGTTGGCTCACTATAATCTTTTTTATGCTAACCAAATTTGTTCTAAAATAATGCATTATTTGCGAAGGTATTTTTATAAACATGATATTAATCCTTATCCAAATAAATATGTTATTCATCACAAGTATTTGATTTAAAACAAAATTTCCCTGTACATCATTCGATTTCAATGAATATCTTAGGAGATATCGCAGTTTTAAAATAACATCGCGGCAAAATAATTACCCATTACAGACTTACAAATGATGTTTCTCCTGGTTTATTCTGCGTGATTTTAAATTAGCACTGTAGGTATATTTATAAAATTTTGTTCAATGGTTCTTATGCGGTTCGTGGATTTAACAAAGAAAGTTTCAGCTCCTTTAAAATTGTATTATAGGTGCCTACGACCCACTCTCTCTCTTATGTGACGCAGACGAAGTTGCGCGGGTCAGCTATCTATACTAATATTATAAAGCTGAAGAGTTGGTTTGTTTGTTTGTTTGTTTGAACGCGCTAATCTCATAATGGCCTATTTATCGAGGAAGGCTATAGGCTATATAACATCACGCTACGACCCACGGGGGCGGGGCAGTAACGATAAACGCGGGTGAAACCGCGGGAACATCTAGTGTACATATATACGGGCGTGTATGAGGAATGTGATGAAAGTGAATGAAGCCAGACAAGTGTGTCAGGATCGTAGCAAATGGAAATCCGTAGTCTCTGCCTACCCCTCTGGGAAACAGGCGTGAATCTATTATGTATGTATATTGATATACCATACAGCGACTGAACATACAACATTGACAGTGGCTAGACGACCAAACAACCACTGCGCCATTCTTACAATCAAAAACTTCTATAAGTAATTATACACCTAACTAATATAGCAATCAAACCTGTGTCCCCTGATTGCCCTTCTAACAATCTAACCATTAAGCTATCGGTCTACACACCTATCATTTATTATTCTACCTATCTTGCAAAAGGGAACTTTACCAGCAAATCTTATTTCCCTCTTTTCAACAACATGCCACGCGAATTTCAACTCTATTTCCTATAATATAATGATTATTATATTAAGCGGTATCAGCAAATTTAATATAGGTTAAGTCCCAAGCCCTTTTCTTCCGAAAGTGACCTGTGATTGGCCAATTTCTAAATTGCGCGCGCATACGAAATAGTGAATTGACGAATACAACTATAAAAATTATGTACACTGCCTTTTCCACTTTGTATTAGTATCTTTAACGGTGAAGAAACACAGCAATGTATACAAAAATATATAATGTTATCGTAAATTCCCTTACAAAGTGTTAGCATTTCTTTCAGCGAAAATTATTCAGTTTAGTTTCGCGAGCCGTTGCATTCGGATACGAACATAAATGTAACAAAAATGTAATAAATAGACTTTAAAATGTAAAATATAAACAATAATATACATTTAAAAGTGTCTTACAGTGCCTTAAAATAGATTAAACAAATAAGTGTCCTAAATATATATAAATAGATAAAAGTGATTTTTCGAAAAACGAATTCGTCAACCATTTTGTGGAAATAGCCGCCATTTCGGATCATAGATAATTTTATGTATTTTTGAATTTGAATTGAAGGGTTGTTCTTTTTATAATTTCGTATTTGATATCGTTTTATTAGTTTTTAGTTTTATTTAAATTGATTTAGTTTTTATCAATGGCGAATGTAGGAAAGGTTTTGGCAACGATAAAAGCAGTTATAACTAGATTAGTTTTCGCTTGCCATGGTACCATTGCCATATGGCAAGTCACACTTTTTAAAGACGACATAGAATACTGGTATTTGGCGTCGCCTATCCTACTTTTAATCTTCGAAGGAGTTTTCACGCTAACTATTAAAGAAAATCAAGAATGGAAATGGTAAGTATATAAAATTAACTACAAATATTAAAGTAAAAATTTTACGCGACTTTTGTTTGTGGATCTAATTTTCTTGTAAACTGGTTAATACACGACTCCAAAGCTTGGAGCATCGTCGTAAGGTTGCCAGTCTCTCGGTTATCTATCGGATACATTTCGGAGAGTGTGCAGAGGAACTGCATAATTTGATTCCTCCTTCCCCATTCTACCATCAGACGACCAGACAAAGAGACCAGCGGCACAGGTACATGATGGATATACCACATTTACGCACGGAGCACTTTGCTTCCACTTTTATAATTCGTACCGCAAAGGAGTGGAACTCACTACCTAAGTCTGTGTTTCTCGATGAGTACAATCTGAGTGTCTTCAAGTCACGAGTAAATAGATATCTTCTAGGCAAGCGTGCTCCATCGTCGACTGCATCTTCACTTAAGATCAGGTGAGATCGCGGTCAAACGCAAGGCAAACGACAGTATAAAAAAAAATTACAACGTATAATAATAAAACTAGCGATCTGCCCCGGCTTCGCGCAGGTAGTACAAAACCTTAACAAATTATACATCTAAACCTTTCTCGAATCTGTCTATTGGTGAAAACCGCATGAAAATCCGTTTAGTAGTTTTTGAGTTTATCGTGAACTAGCTTTTGCCCGCAGCTTCACTCGCGTTAATTTAGAATTTGAGAATCAATTCGGGTTGTACTCTGCTTTTTATAATATAATTCAATCATGATTCGAAAGACACGTGGCGCCATCTATTATCATAAGAACGTTATTGTTGCTTTCCTCGGGAACAGTAATTTTTTTCAGGATGAAAGGTACCCTATGTCCGTTTCTATACACCTGACAACGTATATGCAAAATTTTAGGATGATCGGTTCAGTGGTTTAGGCGTGAAAAGGTATCAAACAAACAAACTCATTTTCGCTTTTATAATAAACTCTTCAGCACGCGCCACCACTATAGCGTTCGACATGTTGTAGTTATATAGAATCGGCTAGTATTTAACTGCACAGCAAAATATGCTTACCAAAAATACTAATTGCACACCAAAATATATTTAAAGAGATCAAACTAAGTCGACGTAGCCCCGCTTAGCGGGGCTCCTATTTTTGAGTGGGTTTAAGAAGGAACCTAACCCTTCCGAGACGGAATGCAGTGTTTTGAGGCGTATAGGTGCTTGTTATATATTTTAGTAAGCATATTTTGGTGTGCAATTAGTATTTTTGGTGGTCATTATATTTAATCCCAATAGAATCTTATCATTTTGATTTGTAATTTGTTGGATTACAAGGTACTCTTTATGTTAAAAACTGCCGGACTATAGGGGGTGTGTGGCAGTACTCTATAATCGATCGATTATACAGGTTGATTTTGAAATCGTGTAATTCCTTTTAACTACGCATTCTACTGGTGGTATAGAATAACCCTGAACATATATTTTTTTTATTAGAATTATGTTTTTGGAAAAATTAATGTACCGTTTTTTTCGTGAAATGGTTTCAGATAGTCATATGTTAACCATCCGAGACAATTTTAATTTTTACTAATTAAAAAAAATTACATTTTAATAATTAATGTCGTAAATAATAACGGGCGGTCCTTTTTATTGTCTTATTATTTACGACATTAATTATTAATATGTTATTTTTTTTAATTAGTAAAAATTAAAATTGTCTCGGATGGTTAACATATGACTATATGAAACCATTTCACGAAAAAAACGGTACATTAATTTTTCCAAAAAATCAATTCTAAAAAAAAATATATGTTCAGGGTTATTCTATACCAAAAGTAGAATGCGTAGGTAGTTAAAAGGAATTACACGATTTCAAAATCAACCTGTATAATCGATCGATTATAGAGTACTGCCACACACCCCCTATAGTCCGGCAGTTTTTACCATACCATACCACAAGTAGAATGCGTGGTTAAAAGGAAATACACGATTTCAAAATCAGTCTGTAGAGTACTGCCAACTCTATAATCCGACAACCTCGATAGTCCGGACACCGCTCTCCAAAACGTTTGTCGGATTGCCGGGAGTCTACTGTAATTTGAATGTTTGTAAAGTCTCCCGCGACACACGAATTATTTCTGGTGCGGTAGAAGTCTTTACTTAAGGGGACACCGCGAATCGTGACGTACGTACTCATTGACACTCATTGTGTATCAATCGTTAAAGAGCGGTCATAAGGTCTAAAATTGCGATGCGCCCGTAATGATCGAGAGCGCTTAGAAATTGTTAAAATCTTAAAATTAAAAATGATTGGTTTTAGTTATGGAAATAATGAGCTAGCTAATTATTGATGTTACGAATATATTTGAGTAATTCCTAAGCATAATGATAGTGTAACTTCCTTGTAATTTCAAAAATAGTAATTTTTCAGAGGTGTTCTCGAAAATAATTATGATCGAGCCAAAATCACAATATAGTGTTTTTGAGCTAGGAAATTCTAGTTAAAGACATCAATTTACCTATATCAAAATTCTAGATTAATTGGTCTTCTCATAGTGCTATACTATTCGATGAAACTTAGTGCATTTTTTCAGTGTATCCTCTTAATACAATGGCTCAAAAGTGAAACACACGATCCACGGTTATCGGTCTAAGCGGGAAAAAAGCGTATCGGCAACAATGGATTAGCATTTATAGGTTAACTATTGTAATTCGTAAGAATAAATCGTTTGTGTTCAGGATATGTAATAAAAGAATCTGCTAGCATGACTGTTTTTAAAAAAAGGCTTAAATCATATATCTTTGACAAAACATAAAATAAATAATCATAATAAACCTATACATAATTATAAACACTATTTAACAATAAACATTAAATTATATAAGTAGCCAATAACTAAAAAACCGGACAAGTTTGTAGGTACGGCTTTTTTCATTCTTCGTCATAAATCGAAAAGTATACATCATAAAAATAATTAAAAATCTGTTTAAGCTTGTGCCAATGAAGCTCTTTCATACGATACCGACACGGTTAACTGAATTCAAAATTTGCATTTCTTGCATAAAGACTCTGTTTTTTATGATTGTTTTTAGATTTTTCTCTATACTTGTAGTATAAGACGGTAGTTCTTGCCAAATTTTATAGATCTAGGTCAACGGCAAATACCCTATAAATTTTGATTCCCTTGAGAGCGTCGAAATGTATGTTCCTTGCAACATAAACAGCCGTATCTTTTTTTTACGTTAACTTAGAAGTTTCATTTTTTCACAGCTTCAAGAAACTGTAGACCTGAATATATTCTTTTAATTTCAACTCGATACGCGTTCCGTTCCGACGGACAACAAAGTGATCCTATAAGGGTCCGTTTTTTCCTTTCGAGGTACGGAACCCTAAAAATTATATATTATATATATATAAACGAAAACGTAATATATTTTTAAGAGCAGTGCGAAGCCGTGCGTGCCACGTCCAGTAACGGTGTAGTTACCACATCCGTGTACTGACAACGTTCGAGCGTTTTTAAATAGTACAAACAACTATATACCAAAACTCAATGTAGTGCAACATAGCTCAAGAGTTCAATCAGTTTCATTATATAATAAGCTGCCCACAGAATTTAAAAGTATTTACAGTGCAAACTTATTTAAAAATAAACTTAAAACATATTTATTTAAAAATAAACTTAAAACATATTTATTGGGCAATGGTTATTATAGTGTTGACGAGTTATTAATGACAAACAGTAGACATAATAACATTATTTAATAACCTGTTGGCATCTTCCATTAAATTAATTAATTATATTAAAATGTATATTGCGAATTGTTATCGAAATTTAAATTATTATTGAAATTGTGGTTTATTATTGAATTTTGTGTAGTTTATAATCATTATTAATTTTATTATTATTTCTTGTATCAAATATTTTCAACACAATCTATATTGTTAAGAAATATATAACTTATGACTTATGAGAATTTGTTTGCAATATACCCACTTCGTAGCGTTTAGTTATATTAACTTTCATGTTACGTTCTTTTGTTGTTACTTTTAATTTAGTGATAAATAAATAAAAATAATAAAAATTTGTTTATGGTCAAAAATATTAACAATGTCAAATAAAATATCCTGTGGCCCCACACTAGGCAAGCCTGTCCTGTGGGTACCGGACGCGACTAAATTATTAACATACATTGTTAGCTCGGACAGCATCATAAAGTATATCTATGGCTTATAAATAAAAAAAAAATAGGTACAACAAACTTATAATTACTACTAGCTGTTACCTGCGACTTCGTCCGCGTAGATTTTAACTAAAAAGTGTTTGCCTCAGCGGAACCCTATTTTTTCTAAAATCAAAGTAGCCTAAGTTACTCCTTATAACATCAGCTATCTGCCAGTGAAAGTCCCGTCAAAATCGGTTCAGCCGTTTCGGAGATTAGCCGGAACAAACAGACAGACAGACATACAAAAATTTTAAAAATAGATGTTTTCTTATACGTACCTTATATACTTTCATATGCATTACATAAAAAGCTGTTATTTTGAGATTACAAACAGACACTTCAATTTTATTTATTTGTATAGATAACATGCGAAGTTTATAATACTAAAATAAGTGCATTGGTTTCGATACAATAATAATTGAAATTGCAATTTAACTGAAGTATGTATTAAATTATATTATGTAATTAAATATTTTATATAAGTATATAAAGGAATATATATAAATAGATATGTATATATATAATCCTAACTAATATTATAAAAGCGAAAATGAATTTGTTTGTTTGTTTGTTACCTTTTCACGCCTAAACCACTGAACCGATCATCCTGAAATATTGCATATACGTTGTCAGGTGTACAGAAACGGACATAGGCTACCTTTCATCCCGAAAAAAATTACTGCTCCCGAGGAAAACAATAATAACGTTCTTATGATAATAGATGGCGCCACGTGTCTTTCAAATCATGATTGAATTATATTATCACAAGCAGAGTACAACCCGAATTGATTGACAAATTCTAAATTAACGCGAGCGAAACCGCGGGCAAAAGCTAGTGTAAATATAAAAGTCACTTGGGGTCGGCTTTCTAGTCTAACCGGATTTGACTGGATATCAGTTTTTACACGGAGCGACTGCCATATTATCTCCGCAACCCGAAGACTAACGATACCCTGAGGCTAGACCAGTATCAGAGGGCAATGACTGCCCAATAACGACTGCCATAGATGTTCATGGCAGCCGGGACCGACGCGACGGCTTAACGTGCTCTCCGAGGCACGGAGCAGGCGATAATTGTCAATCAATCATATTTTGAGCCATAATTTCTTATTAATATCTACCTTTTTAATTTGCACACCTGATAAGGTAGGATATGGCCTAGACTCTTGTTTATAAGATCTAACATTCAACCCATGTTCATGCAAATAAATATTTATGATTATGATAGACTGCCCTTTTGGTTCAGTTGTTAAAATTTGTCTGTTTATTAACAATCAGGTGGTCCCAAGTTCGATGTCCATGTCGAATAAACATTCTTTAGATATCTCTGTTAAAAATTTTACTAGCAATTTGGGCTTAGGAAAGTGTGCAGCGGCAATAAAAGTAATCGCCCGAACAGGGATTTGAACCCTGGACCCTTGGATTAAAAGTCCAATGCTCTACCGACTGAGCTATCCGGGCTTTACAAAGAGTTTATAAATAGACTGCCCTTTTAGTTCAGTGATTAAAATTAGGCTGTTTATTAACAATCAGGTGATCCCAAGTTCGATGTCCATGTTGAATAGGTAGATATTTATTATATTACTCTGTTTAATAAATCTTACTAGCAACTTGGACTTAGGAAAGTGTGCAGCGGCAATAAAAAGAATCGCCCGAACAGGGATTTGAACCCTGGACCCTTGGATTAAAAGTCCAATGCTCTACCGACTGAGCTATCCGGGCTTTGCATATAGATTATAAATAGACGGCCATTTTGGTTCCGTGATTAAAATTAGGCTGTTTATTAACAATCAGGTGGTCCCAAGTTCGATGTCCATGTTGGATAGACATTCTTTAGATATTTCTCTTAAATATACTGCTAGCAACAGCTAGCTGTCCGGGCTGTGTAGAAAATATTTTAATAATTGAACTTCGAAATATAATAAGCGATGAAATACATATATATGTATATATATAATTTTAATATTTATTTTATAAGATAATATATTATTTTATTTTATTTATTATTTATTTATTACTAACAATAGGCTAAGGTGATACTAACACTATATGGATCATTGGTCTGAAATAAAAATATTATTATTATATTATTAAATCTGTAACTAAGCAAGCATTGCCTGATAATAAAGTTCAAGGGTAGCGCAGTGCTTATGTACGGTCCAACATTCGGTCAACCAACGGTCAGCATTTTTACGCGATGCACGCGTTTTCATTAATAGATACTAGCGGTCGCCTAGTGCTCGAAATTCGACCAAAGTTTGCCTGTAAGATATTGCTGATATATGTCATTATATATTGATATATGTAACCATAGTTACGCGCTTCGACTGCGTGTGTCAAATACATGGTTGTGTGCGTGTAGTGTTTTTCACTAATTTAATGTATTTCTAATGCATATTTTATAAAAACATTAGCATTCTTCACTTCTTCTCTGTATAAATTATAAGTGTGCGAAATTTCATACTCCTCCGTTCGCCCAATTTTCGTAAAAAGGGATCCAAAGTTTTCGCTTCACGTATTAATATATAGATTACATTCAGTTCGCGTCGACCCATCATTAACGCCGTGCGTTCTCAAATATCAGTCATTAAACATATCGCGTCATATCATACAAATTTTAGTTTATAAAGTTAATTTCAATATATTCAGTTTAACAGTCCATTCAGTGTTTCAATCCGTACCAACCGACGCGCGCTATCATTTTATCAATCAACAAAGTTGTGTGATAACAAGATCATACAGGTTAAGTGATACCTTGTACACCACCGCGTGTAGTAGGTTCGATGGCCATATGAGTCAAAACTGCGATTCACAAATCTTCTTTATCTATACAAATAAATAAAATTGAAGTGTCCGTTTGTAATGTCAAAATAACAGCTTTTTATCTAATGCATATTTTCATATGCATTAGATAAAAAGCTGTTATTTTGTTTAATAGATGTTTTCGTATAGGTACCTTATATACTTTCGTATATAAGGTACCTATACGAAAACATCTATTTTTAAAATGTTTGTCTGTCTGTCTGTCTGTTTGTTTCGGCTAATCTCCGAAACGGCTGAACCGATTTTGACGGGACTTTCACTGGCAGATAGCTGATGTTATAAGGAGCAACTTAGGCTACTTTGATTTCAGAAAAAGATAGAGTTCCGCGGAGACAAACACTTTTTAGTTAAAATCTACGCGGACGAAGTCGCAGGTAACAGCTAGTAGAAAATATAAAAGGTAAAAAAATAATATCGCCCGAACAGGGATTTGAACCCTGGACCCTTGGATTAAAAGTCCAATGCTCTACCGACTGAGCTATCCGGGCTTTACATATAGATTATAAATAGACTGTCACATAGGCTCAGTGGCTGAGATTGGGCTGTTTATGAACAATCATAAGGTCCCAAGTTCAATGTCCATGTTAAATAAACATTTGTTATATTTCTCTGTTTAAGAAATATAACAACACGGGGTTAATAAAGTGTGCGGCGGTAATAAAAAGAAAACGCCCGAACAGGGACTTGAACCCTGGACCCTTGGATTAAAAGTCCAATGCTCTACCGACTGAGCTATCCGGGCTTTACATATAGATTATAAATAGACTGTCACATAGGCTCAGTGGCTAATTGGGCTGTTTATGAACAATCATAAGGTCCCAAGTTCAATGTCCATGTTAAATAAACATTTGTTATATTTCTCTGTTTAAGAAATATAACAACACGGGGTTAATAAAGTGTGCGGCGGTAATAAAAAGTAATCGCCCGAACAGGGATTTGAACCCTGGACCCTTGGATTAAAAGTCCAATGCTCTACCGACTGAGCTATCTGGGCTTTACACATCTATACATATAATAAAATCGTAGGAAAGTCAAAACTGTACATTGAATATTTTTTTAAAGAATACTAGGGGCGTGATCTACAATCGATATCGAAGCCAAAAATATAGTTTTCAGAATTTTTGTCTGTTTGTCTGTATGTATGTCCGGGCTAAACTCAAAAAGTACTGCATGGATTTACTTCAAATTTTGCAGGAATATTACTAACAGGTCGGGTCAACATATAGGCTACATATTATCACGCTATCACCTACGGGGGAGGAGCTGTGAATCTTTATTTTTCTTACGCATTCTGTGACAGCGTGTAATCTAACGACGCATATTTAAATGTTGTTTTTGAGTAAGCCATGCTATTATCTAGCTTTACACTATAAAAACTACGCCATTTAAGTAACTTGGGCAGATAAATATAATTGGGTTCCGCGGCGACAAACACTTTTTAGTTAAAATCTACGCAGACGAAGTCGCAGGTAACAGCTAGTTTATTATAAATAGACTGCCATATAGGCTCAGTGGCTAAGATTGCACATTTTATTGACTGCCGTGAGGTTTTAAGTTCGATTTGTATGTTGAATGCACATTTTTATATTTCTTTGGTCAACAATTTTGAATAGTAAAACTACGAGTCGTAGTCTGGAAAGTACGCGGTGAATTATTTCCGGTTTCTGAATGAAAACGATTTTCAATTCAGTACGGTTGCTTTCTTTTCATATTGTGTTATTAGATTTTCCACGTGGCTTCGCTTGGTAATACTATGTCTGGAATACACTCTATGTCCTTTTCTACACCCCTGATAATAAAGTCCTCCAGACCGAATTTCGGTCACGGCGGCCAATCTTAACGGAGACTGGCCATCTGCGCAGGAGATATTATAGTGCACAAGCGTGTGCGCAAACACAAGTGCACTCTCTGTTCCCTAACTCTCATGATCCGATGGGACGGTAATCCGACACGACCGGAGAGAGATCAGGCGCAGGACCAACGGCTTTACGTGCTTTCCGAGGCACGGGGTTGTCTAACACCGCCAACTTCCTAACTCCGGGCTCGTAATGAGATTTCTTAACAGAAAAACTCAATAACTGTTTGTTGGTCCGACCCGGGATTCGAACCCGATGCACAGCAGTCGCATTCACTACCGCTGCGCCACGAAGGCAGCCCTGATAACGTGTATGCGAAATTTTATAATGATTGATCAAGTAGTTAAGGCGTGAAAGCATTATAAACGATCTCACATTATCATTTTTTTCTTTTCTTTTAAAAAGACAATTTTTTTAAATTTTTCGAGGAGAACCCGGAATCATTTTTGTGTCGCGGTAGACTTTACAAACATTCAAACAACGGACACAAAGAAAACGCAGACTCTGAACAACCATTTGTGGATCATACAAAGTATTTTTTTAAATTTTTTTTTTTAATCGTGCTCGTCAAAATGACCACACTCCACCTGATGGTAAGCAGTCGTGTGGTCTAAGAGCAGTGGCCTCCACACCGCCCTCATAGTAGCCGAGGCGATGTTGAGGTCTCTACTTTGACGGCCTGAGAAGTTGCTTTTTCACGCCCCGCTTAAAGGACCCAGGATTGAAGGAAGAAGGAAACACGTGCCTTGGCAGAGAATTCCATGCCTTGGTCGTTCGGCAGAGGTATGAGGACCCAAACTTTGTTTGTGTGGGATTCGAACCCACAACACTCGGAGCGGTGTCAGTGGCGAGGCGACCACTTAAACCATTACGCCATCCGTGCAGTCTATGTAATACTAGTTAGCATGATGACCACACTTAAACCACTACGCCATCCGTACAGTCTATGTAATACTAGTTAGCATGATGACCACACTTAAACCACTACGCCATCCGTGCAGTCTATGTAATACTAGTTAGCATGATGACCACACTTAAACCACTACGCCATCCGTGCAGTCTATGTAATACTAGTTAGCATGATGACCACACTTAAACCACTACGCCATCCGTGCAGTCTATGTAATACTAGTTAGCATGATGACCACACTTAAACCACTACGCCATCCGTGCAGTCTATGTAATACTAGTTAGCATGATGACCACACTTAAACCACTACGCCATCCGTGCAGTCGATGTAATACTAGTTAGCATGATGACCACACTTAAACCACTACGCCATCCGTGCAGTCTATGTAATACTAGTTAGCATGATGACCACACTTAAACCACTACGCCATCCGTGCAGTCTATGTAATACTAGTTAGCATGATGACCACACTTAAACCACTACGCCATCCGTGCAGTCTATGTAATACTAGTTAGCATGATGACCACACTTAAACCACTACGCCATCCGTGCAGTCTATGTAATACTAGTTAGCATGATGACCACACTTAAACCACTACGCCATCCGTGCAGTCTATGTAATACTAGTTAGCATGATGACCACACTTAAACCACTACGCCATCCGTGCAGTCGATGTAATACTAGTTAGCATGATGACCACACTTAAACCACTACGCCATCCGTGCAGTCGATGTAATACTAGTTAGCATGATGACCACACTTAATTGCTCCACCGGTTTATTGAGTGCATGTTGAGTGTTTCCTATGATATCATAAGTGTCGGAGAAATAACAAAGGCGGAGTATAACCTTCATTAATGTAATATAGGTACTTGTTTAAGACACTTCAGTACGATAGCTATGTGTATCTATTCGTATCTACACTAATATTATAAAGCTGCAGATTATTATTCTAGTTACAGACATCAATTTACCTATATCAAAATTCTAGATTAATTAATAATAATAATAACAGTCTTTTATCTGGCGGCAACAAGGTGCGCGCTTTTAACGGTTGGGTCATGCCGCTTCTTTTATACTCCTTTGGCATACTCAAGTGGACTCAGACGGAGTTAGATGCCCTGGACAGGAAAGTCCGTACACTGTTGACGGCATACCGAATGCATCATCCTCGTTCATCTGTGATGAGGTTGTACATCCCACGGAAATGTGGGGGTCGAGGTTTTCTAAATGCCAAAACCCTCCATAACCGTGAGGTGTGCAACCTTAGAGAGTATTTTCTTCAGGCGAACGTGGGTGTGCATCGTGATGTTGTCACAGTGGATAACGGACTCACCCCGCTTGATCTGGCTAAAGAGAACTGGCGCGTGCCTATAGTACTGAGCATTGACGACCGCAAGAGTGTATGGCAGAGCAAGGAGCTTCACGGTAGGTTCTACCAGGCCCTATATGGAGCCGATGTAGACCTTCTCGCTTCCGTGAACTGGCTACGCTTCGGTGACCTCTTTGGGGAAACCGAAGGGTTTGTCTGTGCAATTATGGATGAAGTTATCAAGACGAATAACTACCGGAGATATATCCTGAGGGATAGTACGATTGACATAAATGTCGGGCGTGCCACCAACCCGGTGAATCCCTCAGGCATATAGTCTCCGGTTGTTCTCGTCTTGATCACGGCGAGTACTTGCACAGACATAACCAAGTAGCCAGAATTATCCATCAGCAACTTGCTCTGAAATACAAACTTGTAGAGGTCGAGGTGCCTTACTGTAGGTATGTAGCAGAAGCAGTTCTCGAAAAGGGCCATATCACACTGTACTGGGATCGATCTATTATCACGGACAGGACTGTTGTTGCCAACAAGCCTGATATTGTGGTAATAGATCGATCAGAGCGCCGTGCAATGATTGTCGATATTACCATCCCTCATGATGGCAACCTCGTGAAAGCTGAGAAAGAAAAACAGTTAAAATATTTGGACTTAGCACACGAGGTTGTCGATATGTGGGATGTGGACTCGGCAATCGTTGTACCGATAGTCGTTACAGTGAACGGTCTAATAGCCAAGAGCCTCGACCAACATCTTAAGAGGCTCGCGTTAGGTGCTTGGGTCAAGGGTCAGATGCAAAAGGCAGTCCTCCTTGATACGGCACGCATCGTGAGGAGGTTCCTCTCGCTGGAGCCCTAACCACCGGTAGCTTGGACCCAGTTCCCGATGCCACCGGTGGGTCTTCATAGTTTTTATATTTTTAAATGTGTTTTTTTTTATATATTTAAAAATGTAATAATTATTGGAAAATGTACAAATAAAGAGAATAATAATAAATTCATTTATTTCTCTCAAAAGGTGCACACATAGTTTTAAACACAAAAGGAGTATAGTAACAGTTACATAATCAACCTTTTTGAGAGCTGGAGTCTGTAATAGGTTCGAAACCTGTGTGACAAATCTCCAGGATCTCTCTCTATCAAGATCACATATATGATAAAATTATAAGTATATACGGTAAAGTCTAGAAATAATTGGTCTTCTCATAGTCCTATACTATTCGATGAAAGTTAGTGCATTTTGTCAGTGTATCCTCTTAACGCAGCTTGGCACACCCTATAACATCACGTTAGTTAATTCTCTACATTGTTTCGCTTGATTAGCCTTTTACAAAACAACTAAATGTCATCGTTTAACCCTTGCCTAGGGGTGAGTTTATTGCTTCCCCGGTCGATACTCACCCCGAAACATCCTATGTTATACTTATAGTAGGTATATCTATACTAATATTATAAAGCTTAGGAGCTTGTTTGTTTGTCTGAACGCGCTAATCTCAGGAATTCCGAATTGAAAATTCTTTTAGTGTTGGATAGCCCCTTTAGCGAGGAAGGCTATAGATTACATAACATCACGCTACGACCAATAGGAGCGGAGCATCAATAAAGAATGTTGCAAAAACGCGGCAAATTCTCTTATGTGAAGCAGACAAAGTTGCGCGGGTCAGCCTAGTATAAATATATATAGCACAAACCCTTAGAAACACTAGACCAATGTTTTTAAATTATGTTAATTTAAATTTATAATAAGCAGCGCAATAGATATGGAAAGAGCTTAGACGTGAAACATACCTATCGGTATCATTCGAACAATTGCGCTTTAAATATTTTACAAGAAATTTTGTTAAAATATTAGAAAAACGTCACAATTGAGACGTTTTTGAGTCTTCACTTCTCGTGCTCTAATTTATCTAAAATATATTTTCTGTATATCTATATATATATTATAAAGCTGAAGAGTTTGTTTGTTTGTTTGTTTGTTTGTTTACTTGAACGCGCTAATCTCAGGAACTACTGGCCCGATTTGAAAAATTCTTTCAGTGTTAGATAGCCCATTTATCGAGGAAGGCTATAGGCTATATATCATCACGCTAAGATCAATAGGAGTGGAGCACCAATGAAGAATGTTTCAAAATCGGAGAGTATTTTTTCCTTTTGAGAGCTTCCGCTGCGTGCGCTGCGTAAACAGTTAAAGTTTCGCAAAAATCATGTATGACAGAATTGTTCCCCTTTAAAAGTTCTAAAAAAAAGTCCGCGACAGCATATGTCTATCTTTTAAGGTTGGCTCACTATAACCATTTTTATGCTAACGAAATTTGTTCTAAAATAATGCATTATTTGCGAAGGTATTTTTATAAACATGATATTAATCCTTATCCAAATAAATACGTTATTCATCACAAGTATTTAATTTAAAACAAAACTGCCCTGTACATCATTCGATTTCAATGAATATCTTAGGAGATATAGCAGTTTTAAAATAACATCGCAGCAAAATAATTACCCATTACAGACATAGTACAAACGATGTTTCTCCTGGTTTATTCTGCGTGATTAAAACTGGTTCGATTTGAAAAATTCTTTTAGTGTTGGATAGCCTATTTATCGAAGAAGGCTATAGGCTATATAACATCACGCTACGACCCACGGGGGCAGCGCAGTAACGATAAACGCGGGTGAAACCGCGGGAACATCTAGTCTATACCAATATTATAAAGCTGAAAAGTTTGTTTGTTTGTTTGAACGCGGTAATCTCAGGAACTACTGGTTCGATTTGAAAAATTATTTTAGTGTTGGATAGCCTATTTATCGAGGAAGGCTATAGACTATATAATATCACGCTATGACCCACGGGGGCGGCGCAGTAACGATAAACGCGAGTGAAACCGCGGTGTTCCCGCGGTTTCACTAGTAATGAATAAAATTAAATGGTCTATATTTTTTGTTTATTTCTCCATTTTCAAAGAATTTTGATGGCGTTTTCATAAAAAGATGTTTTGTGCTATTTCCTGTTGAATATAAATGAAGGTACAAAATTAAACAGAGGCAAGTATCCTAATATAATACCTAGCAAAATTGAATTATTATGAAAACCCTCTGTGTTTACATATTTATCTGAATTTCACCATGCCCGGATAGTTCAGACGGTAGAGCATCGGACTTTTAATCCAAAAAAATCTAGTGGTCTATACTTAATCCTAATCTATACGTCTATACAAATAAATAAAATTGAAGTGTCTGTTTGTAATGTCAAAATAACAGCTTTTTATCTAATGCATATGAAAGTATATAAGGTACCTATACGAAAACATCTATTTTTAAATTTTTTCTCTGTATGTCTGTCTGTCTGTCTGTTTGTTGCGGCTAATGTCCGAAACGGCTGAACCGATTTTGACGGGACTTTCACTGTCAGATAGCTGGTGTTATAATGAGTAACTTAGGCTACTTAGATTTTAGAAAAAAATAGGGTTCCGCAGAGACTAACACTTTTTAGTTAAAATCTACGCGAACGAAGTCGCAGGTAACAGCTAGTCCTAACTAATATTATAAATGCGAATGTGAGTTTGTTTGTTACGCTTTCACGCCTTAACTACCCGACCGATCATCATGAAATTGCACATACACGCTGTCAGAGGTATAGAAAAGGACATAGGGTACCTTTCATCCAGAAAAAAGGATACTAAACTTACCTAATCTACATTTACGCGAGCGAAGCCGCGGGCATAATCAAGTATCAGGTACATAATAATCCCGAGTGAGAAGTTAGAAGAGCCAAAGGAAGATAGAAAAGAAAAAGATCCGGAAGCGAAGCGAACCTTGTTAAGTATAGTTTTAGAGAAGCTTAAAGAAATTTGTTTTTCTAAAAACAAAACTGAGGTAAAAATTAAATTATTTATTAGTTTTCTAATAGAAGAGGTGATAACTTTTGTTGTAAATCATTTGCATGATAAGAATATTTGGAATAGTATACTTTTAATGTTCAATAATGGATAACGATCAATACTTTCATACGCTAAACATACTACAGTGGAATGCACAGAGCTTGAAACCAAAAATAAATGAACTTGAATTGTTGTTATTACAAGATAAAATACATATAGCATTAGTTTGTGAAACATGGCTATCACATGACTCTAGTCTTAAAATAAATAATTATAATATCTTTCGAATAGATAGGGAAGATGGATATGGCGGAGTAGCCGCTATTATTCATAAAACAGTTAAAGCTATTCAATGTCCTATAACCTCTACAAACTTGGGTATAGAAATGTTATGTCTAATTATCATCAACTGTTCTAGTATAAAAAATGTAGTTCTGATTTATTGTCCTTCGTCTATACGTGTCACGCAACAAGATTGGGAGTTCGTTTTTAATGTTTTTCCAGAAAAATGTTTAGTTGTCGGGGACTTCAATTCACATGACACAAACTGGTCCTATAGAATTGATGCAAGGGGTAGAAAGTTATATAATGCTGCCATTGAATCTGAATCTATATCTCTTAATAATAATGATTTTACTAGAATTAAATTAGTGAATAATATGGTTTACAGAACATCCCCCGATATTTCCTTTGCTTCGAGTGACATTGCCATCCAATTTGACTGGCAGGTAATAAATTAATGTTTGGGAAGTGATCATTTTTTTATTAAAATGAAACTAAATTATAGCGACATTAAAGTAGTTAATAATAAACTAAATTTTAAGTTAGCAGATTGGGATAAATATAAAAAATATCTTGAAACACATTTGTCACCGTACATTACCTTACTGGACGCTAATTGTATTCAATATGTATACGACTGCTTTATTGCACAAATAAGGAACGCAGTTAAAGAAAGTATACCCAACATTAAAATTTGCAATAATTCTAATAGTAAATTTAGACCAAAAAATTATTGGACACCCGAATTATCTAAACTCGTAGCTGAACGGAGGTTGGCATTACGAAATTTTAGGAAAAGTCCTACACCCGATAATTTATATGTATTACAAACTAAAGGCTCAGTAGCTAAACAAGCCATTAGAAAAGCAAAAGCAAAAAGCTGGCAAATATTTTGTAACGAAATTAATGAATCGACATCAGCCAGTGACATGTGGCAACGAATGCGGTGGGTAAAAGGTTACCGTAATAAAAACAATGCTTGTATTAGTAAAGAAATAAGAAGTCAATTATTAATAAGTCTTACTCCATGCTATGTTGTAAATAATTCAACTGTGTTTGTTTCCTCAAATATAATGTTAGAATCCGACTTTGGGTTACAGAAATTAGAAAGATGTTTGAGGAAAAAAGACACCGCACCAGGAGATGATGGATCACTCATTCGATGATTATGGACTTGCCACACATTGGAAAACTACTTTTATTAAAATTATATAATTGCATATTTGCTAGTGGGACAGTTCCAAATCAATGGCGAGATATAAGGATAATTCCTATCCCTAAGCAAGGTACCACTCAAAATAGTAAAGTTAGGCCTATTTCTTTAATGTCTTGCGTATGTAAAACATTTCATTTAATGATAACAAGACGGTTGGAATGGTATATTGAAAAAAATAGCATATTATCACCATACACTACTGGATTTAGACGAGGACAGTCTTGTCAAGAAAGTTTAGTTCATTTAGTATCGCACGTTCAAATTGGTTTTTCAAATAACATTTCAACATTGGCTTGTTTTATAGATGTGGAAAATGCCTACAATAATAGGTATTTTAATTGAAAGTATGACTAATTCACTTGACAGTTTGGGAGTAGGTGAAAGATTTTGTGCATATATATGGAACTTTCTCATCGAGCGGTGTCTTAAAATTGGTGATGAGTTTGAGAACAATATACATATGACTAGACACGCTCGAAAGGGTTTGGCGCAAGGAGATCCTCTATCCCCTCTTTTATTTAATATCGCAACTTTAAAGATCGGTCACCAACTTAATGAAATAAAATTTTGCCAATATGCGGACGATTTTGTACTATTTACATCAGGTAAGACACAAGATAATGTGATAAGCGTTCAAAATTCCTTAAATATTATAAATTTAACGTTACAGGAGATAGGCTTACAAATATCACATAAATAAGTCAAAACTTTGTCTTTTTACAAGAGGTCGTAAACGCGAACAATTTTTGGTAGAGTTAGACGGCCAAAAAGTAGAACTAGTAGATACAGTTAAATACTTGGGATTATGGTTGGACAAATCATTGCGATGGTCTAAACATATTAACGAATTAGTCGAACAAACTTGTAAAATTATAAACGTACTTAAAGTGTTAGCTGGGTCCTCGTGGGGCCTTCACTCCACTCATTTGCGTAGATTATATATATCCCTATTAAGAAGCAGAATAGATTACTCCAGTTTTTTGTATGACAACAGTTCCAAATCGAATTTAATCAAAATAGATAGAGTTCAAAATCAGGCTCTTAGAATTATAGGTAGTTTTATTAAGAGCACCCCTATTCATGACAACGGTATTATATTAAATGTATCCAAAACCAAATGCATGCTTCTACACTCACCGTATAATAGAAAATCAATTAAAGAAATCTCCATTATTGGTCACTCGTATGAATGCTTACATAATAATATGCAACTATGTATTGATTGTGAACATATAGAATTTGTGAATCAATATAAATACCTAGGTTTAACAATAGATGATCATTTTAATTGGAAATTCCATATCGATATTGTTTGCAACAAATTGAGGTCTGTTTTATGTAAATTCAAGCAGCTAACATATGTTACAAACCGAGCCACGCTGTTTATGTTATATCATGCACTGGTAGATGCAATTTTGAGCTATGGTCTGAGTTCTTACGGGCGTACATTTAAAACTTATTTAGATAAAGTCTTAAATATACAATGTAGGTTCCTAAAGTCTTGTAGATAAAAACACAAAAAAGAAATGTAATAAAAACTATATGAAATTGTTCAAGATATGTAATATATTACCTGTGCATCAAAAGGTTCAATATATGCTAAGTGTCGAACAGTATAATAAAGAAGAGTTTAAAATACCTAAAGCTCCACATTGTATGCTTAGACAAGCTATTAGAAATAAGTACAAAGAGCCTGTTTCATGTAATTACTACGGTGAACGAACACGTATGTATATAATACCACAACTACATAACAAAATAAGTATCCCAGAAAATTGTTCCAGCTTAAATATATTTAAGAAAAAGATAAAAGAAACATTGTTACAAATATTTAATGATCAAATTGAAGATTAAACAGCCTTACTATTGTTAAATGTATCTCTTCTTCATTTTTTCTTAATTTTTTTTTTTGAAAATTTTAATTTCACTAACAATAACTATATTGTACCTAATACTAAACTAATGTGTCTTAAAAGTGTGTATACATAATTTTAATTTGTTAAATGAGTGCAGTATTCGCCAACAAACTGTTACACAGTTTGGCGAGTTATGTAAAAGGATAATTGTAGCACATTTTCTTTGAGTTCAATAAAAAAAAAAAGTACTATGGAGAGTGAGCTCTGTGTGATTCCATTGTATGTAAGAAGGCAATACTTAGCGTACAAATACTGTATAAAAGCGAGATCCTATCAACATAGTTTTATTGTTCAAATTTTGGTGCAACTTTTTAGTCTTCGTAACAGTAGGTACTGGCTAAATAAAAGGATGCCCTTACTAGCCACAGCAATGGATGAAATTAAAAGCGAAGATATTGCCTATAACTCCCTATGTTTAGTTTGTCGACTTGGGTAACAAATATTTGTACTGAGCATATCATTGAATCACAACTGACTAGTATCAATCGTTCTAAGAAAAACTGTGAAATGAATCATTTAAAAAATAATGTATTGAAAGAACTATGTGATAAATATTCAGATCGTAATTTTATATATACCGATGGTTCAAAGAGTTTTCGAGGCCTTGGAGCTGCTTTTTATGATCCAAGAAACACTTCTTTTGGTAATAACAATTTTAAAATACTCGGTGAGATCTCAATTATGTCGGTGGAACTATTTGCAATATTGCAAGCACTTTTGTACATTAGAATCGTAAAATACAAAAAAGTAGTTATATGTACCGATAGCAAAAGTGCAGTGCAACATATAGCTCGGTGCGCCTCTGGACACAGAGGTGCTCTGATAGCTTATGATGTGCTAGCAGAAATTGAGGCACTACGTTGTATTGGGGTAGTTTTGACGTTGCAATGGGTTCCATCACATATTGGGTTGCGAGGTAATGAGAAGGCTGATACATTAGCAAAGCAAGGTGCATTTCAAGGAATAGAAATAAATATCAAACCTAACTACTCGGAGTTGTTACCAAAATACAGGCGAAGTTGTTATAATATCTGGAAAGAGCATTTTAATAAAATTTCATTGGAAAAGGGAATTTGGTACAAGTCGCTACAGTGTGAGCCTCCTCATATACCTTGGTTTCTTGGAATAAAATTACATAGACAACTTCTTGTGACAGCTATCAGAGTTAGATCAGGACATATTCCACTTAGCAAATTTAAATATTTGATGAAAATTGTTGATTCCCCAAACTGTGAAACGTGTGGGAAAATAGAGGATGTACATCACATTTTAGTGGAGTGTGTTCGATATAAGTATGAAAGACAGATACTTTTAACTATAATAATAATAATAATAATATTTATTTATTTAAATAATAGGTACAATAATTTATAATAAATGACTAATTTAGTATTAATTTATAATATACATTTGTTGTTGTTTGCCCGAACTAGATTGAATTTAAATCAAAAGGATATTAGTATGTTTCATCATATATTAAGTTATCCAACATCAGCGGCAGCAGGTAAACTCTTTGTGTTTGCCAGTCAATGTATTGCTTGAGACTCTTTCTGTTTTATTATATAAACAACACAATGGGACTTATATGTACATTATTGTATACATGTTCCTAAATAAAATAAAAAAAAAATAAAAAAAAGAAATATCTTAATGGCAACCCGAAAAATAGGTCCAGGTTGCCGCGGGGTGGCTCTTGGACCTCAATCGGCCAGTTGTGATAATATGAAATCCAACTACATAATATATAATTATTACTTAAAAAATTATGCGTAAATATAATTATTATGTCTTAAAATTTTACACAAATGGATAGGGAACCTTGTATACCATGTCTCAATCGAATAAAGTTTCTATTTCTATTGTAGTTCGATGAAAGTTACACATCAATGTTGAAAGTTACCACTAAAGTTACCCGTCAGTCATTAGCATGAAGCCAATTTGGGCGCGTCAGGAAGTAAGCGTCGACGGGGCGAGAGACTAGCGCTAATGTTCTGGAATATTCCACGACAATCAATACTTTGCTGTCATTCATTCAACTGACATCACCCCTAAATACGCCGAAGGGGTTAGGTTTAGGTTATCACCTCGCCATTTCTGCACCGATAATCCTAATCCTAACTAATATTATAAAAGCGAAAATGAGTTTGTTTGTTTGTTAACTTTTCACGCCTAAACCACTGAACCGATCATCCTAAAGTTTTGCATATACGTTGTCAGGTGTACAGAAACGGACATAGGCTACCTTCCATCCCGAAAGAAATTACTGTTGCCGAGAAAAACAACAAAAACGTTCTTATGATAATAGATGGCGCCACGTGCCTTTCGCATCATGATTGAATTATACTATTACCAGCAGAGTACAACCAGAATTGATTGTCAAATTCTAAATTAACGCGAGCGAAGCCGCGGGCAAAAGCTAGTTGGGATAATAATTTGCGTGATACGCCAATGGATGTTCTGGGTCCCAGATGTTCTTTGTGTCCATCCTTTGAATGTTTGTGAAGTCCCCTGCGACACCGATGTTTATTAAACTGCAGGAGTTGTCTTTTAAAATTTCAAAAACATGTTTCGGAATAAGGCAAGGCTAGAGTAAAATTTTTCTTTTTTTTTTAAGTGAAAACTTCTTTATGCGCTTTGAGCACTTCTTGGGTGAACAAAAATCATAGAACTCGCGTCATCGTCACGCTTCCACGCTTCCCATTTTTGAATTATTTTAGAATATTTACAATATCTCAGAAATGGTGCGTCCGACGCAAAAAAATAACGAAATAACCCTAAGAGAGTATCAGGAATCCGACCCGCCCCCTTTTTTATTTCTTTTTATAAAGAAATGTTTATAATAATAATAATAATAATATTTTTTATTTATTCAAAAAGTTACAGATGGGTTCACATTATACACATATACATTTATTATATATATATATATATGCTAAGATGTTTTATTATATATATACAATAAAAGGATTTACATAACAGTTTTGAAGATCCATTGTAGTAAAAATCTGTATACAATTATTTTGAAACCCTGTCTCTTAAACTAGGATTTATGATCAAGGGTTAAAGTTTTCACTTCTATCGGCAGTCCCCAAAGACTGCCCCAGCAACTCCCCCACTAGGAAT
This sequence comes from Catocala sponsa, assembly GCA_963564715.1. NCBI lineage: Eukaryota > Metazoa > Arthropoda > Insecta > Lepidoptera > Erebidae > Catocala > Catocala sponsa. The sequence goes on along the minus strand of OY751356.1, from coordinate 5,386,055 downwards.
AACTCCTGTATCGCGAGGTACCTTACAAACATACAAACAACAGACACAAAGAACAGCCAGAATTGGAACAACCATTTGTGGGTCACACAAATTTTTGTCTCGCATGGGATTCGAACCCACAACACTCGGCATAGGGACAGTGGCGAGGCGACAAATTAAACCACTACAGTTAAGGTGATTTTCCACCAGAGTGGCGAGACGAGGTGAGGCGAGGAGAGAATTGAAATTTGTATGGCAAATTTTCAATTCTCTCCCAGCGCATCTTTGGTGGAAACAGTGTGGATTGACGAGGCGAGGCGAGGAGAGAATTGAAATTTGTATGGCAAATTTTCAATTCTCTCCCAGCGCATCTTTGGTGGAAACAGTGTGGATTGACGAGGTGAGGCGAGGAGAGAATTGAAATTTGTATGGCAAATTTTCAATTCTCTCCCAGCGCATCTTTGGTGGAAACAGTGTGGATTGACGAGGCGAGGCGAGGAGAGAATTGAAATTTGTATGGCAAATTTTCAATTCTCTCCCAGCGCATCTTTGGTGGAAACAGTGTGGATTGACGAGGCGAGGCGAGGAGAGAATTGAAATTTGTATGGCAAATTTTCAATTCTCTCCCAGCGCATCTTTGGTGGAAACAGTGTGGATTGACGAGGTGAGGCGAGGAGAGAATTGAAATTTGTATGGCAAATTTTCAATTCTCTCCCAGCGCATCTTTGGTGGAAACAGTGTGGATTGACGAGGCGAGGCGAGGAGAGAATTGAAATTTGTATGGCAAATTTTCAATTCTCTCCCAGCGCATCTTTGGTGGAAACAGTGTGGATTGACGAGGCGAGGCGAGGAGAGAATTAAAATATTTGTTTGTGTAAAAATGAACCGTATTACTTCATGCATAGAGTATAAATTGACTTTGCAACAGAAACACGCTTCTCGCGATAGGCTTATTGTTGATTGTTGCTACTTATCGCATTGGATTATACATATAGCCTGTAAAGATAACTTGTATGTGTGTAATAAATAAATAAATAATAAATAAATCGCGCGAGCTCGCGATGGCTATTTTTAGTGGAAAAGGGCAGTGCGATTTCAAATCTCTCCTCGCCTCGCCTTGTCTCGCCACTCTGGTGGAAAATCACCTTTACACCATCCGTGGAGCAGCGATAGCTCAGTGGGGAGACCAACAGACTGCAATACAGAGGGTCTCGGGTTCGAACCCACGTCGCGCACCTCCGACTTTTGGAAGACTTTTCGAAATTATGTGTGTATTGATTGACAATTATCGCCTGCACCGTGCCTCGGAGAGCACGTTAAGCCGTCGGTCCCGGCTGCCATGAACATCTATGGCAGTCGTTATTGGGAGAGTCTCGACACAAAAGATCGCAACTGGGTCGAAGTGTCGCCGGTCTGCACTGACTGGCCCACATAAGATAAGATAAGATACACCATCCATGCATTCCACGTATTCATCGTCCCATGTTTTACGTCAGCCCTAGCGGGAGACCGTTGGACGGCTACGCGGAGGTCTTCATTTCGATCCCGAAGCAAGCATCTCTGACTTTTCTATGTTATGTGCGTATTAAAGAGTTTATTTATTTATTTATTAAATAGGCACAACTACAGATATCAAATTAAATAAGGATACGAATAATAATAATAGTAATAGAAATAATTTATGTCAATTTGAGATCCGATTAAAGTAGAGCACAGCATTTGAAAAAAAAAAGTATACAATTAGGCGGCTAGGTGAAGAAGAGAAAATATTATATAAGACTAGAGGATGCCCGCAGCTTCGCCCGCATATGTTTTTTTATTTATCCATTTCTTCCCAATCCCGTGGGAATTTCGGGAAATCCCTTCTTAGTGCACCCCTACAGTACCCAAGGATGACATGTCAAAGAACAATGGCGAAATCTTAGCTAACGTAAATTTGAGCGTCTAAAAGTGAATTACTTAGTGAAGGAGTTCCATTAATTGTCTACGTTTTTTTAAAGTATCACATTAACTAGTTAAGGCCAGATAAAAAAAAAATATTATAAATGAAAAGTTATTTGATTTCTCCGTTAAATTCATATTACACATGTTATTAAAAGTTATCTGCAGACATAACCTACAAAAGTTCATGACTGAATATCTATTATTTTCGGCCTTCTCGAACAAAAATTTTGCACGCACTAATTCAGAAGATGACGCTGATTTAAACCAGATATTTTTCATTTCAAGACGCAGGAATTTAATATCAGCTAAAACAATGTATGGGTTTCTGCCATTGTTCTTTCAGCTTCTTGCGCCCAAAAGTTTTGGCTGTGCATTGTCTGTCAGTCACTCAGTAACGGAAGAGTTTTATATATATAGATAAATGTCAAAAAATAAAAAAATACAATTCAAATTAAATATTTTATATAAATTACATTTAAAGTTATGGAAATAAATTAAAAGAAACAATAGATCAATTAAATTACGTTAAAAATAGGTAATAATACAAAAGAAATATGTTATGGTGTCTTAAAATTATTATCAGCGTGGACTTAGTTAATTTTTGCTCGCCTTAACGGTGAAGGAAAACATCGTGAAGAAAGCATGCCTGAGAGTTCTCCATAATATTAAACACTAGCTGTTGCCCGCGGCTTCGCTCGCGTTAATTTATAATTTGACAATCAATTCGCGTTGTACTCTGCGCTTGTAATAATATAATTCAACCATGATTCGAAAGACACGTGGCGCCATCTATTATCATAAGAACGTTATTGTTGTTTTCCTCGGGAACGGTAATTTTTTTCGGGATGAAAGGTAGCCTATGTCCGTTTCTGTACACCTGACAACGTATATGCAAAATTTCAGGATGATCGGTTCAGTAGTTTAGGCGTGAAAACGTAACAAACAAACTCATTTTCGCTTTTGTAATATTAGTTAGGCAGTTAGGATAGGATTAGAATTATAGTGAGATTAGGTCAGTCTACCCTGCTGGCACAGTGCGGGTTGGCAGACTTCACATATCTTCGAGAACATTATGTAGAACTTTCAGATATGCAGGTTTCTTCACGATGTTATCCTTCACCGTTAAAGCGAGCGATAATTAACTATTTAATATACAGCACATAGCTTTCAAAAGTCAGATAGTCTTGGGATCATCAATCAAATATACCATAGATGCACGATCGTCGCTCGAAAAACGGCCCCAACAAAACTGTGCATAAATCAGTCGTATGCGCTGTATTATGCACCTGTCCCACTCACTCTTGCGTGCGCTGCCCGTAAGCGAGAGCGAATCGACACCACTACTACGGTGGAGACCGTACCATATACTTAGTACGCTTGCGTATCGCGAGTAACACACTTAGGACGCTTTACATTGACGCGTTTTAACTAAACTATTACAAAATGTTTCTCAATAGGCGTTCAATGGTTATTCCAGTTTATTTCCTGGATTGCATAATAAATGCAGACACTTATAAGTAAGTAGTACTGGTCATTGCCACATATTGACGCGGTTTTTGTATGAGAATGTGCATCTATGGTATATTTGATCGAAGATTGGGATCGAACTTAAAACCTCTTTGTTGCAGTTCAACGTCTCACATTAGGCCACTACGGTGCCTATAGCTTAAATTACACTGATGCAAACCTTGTGTATATGTTTTTATGTAGATTATACAATGCCCGGATAGCTCAGTCGGTAGAGCATTGGACTTTTAATCCAAGGGTCCAGGGTTCAAATCCCTGTTCGGGCGATACTTTTTATTGTTTGAACTTTGCCAACTGAACTGGCAAAATACATACTCTACACATATCTAAACAAAATCTGAATAAAATACTAATCCAGAAAGCATATTATATCATAACGAGCACCTATATGCCTCAAATCACTGCATTCCGTCTCGGAAAGGTTTAGGTTATGTTAGGTTCCTTCTTAAACCCACCCAAAAATAGGAGCCCCGAAAAGCGGGGCGCCGTCGACTTAGTTTGATCTATTTAAATATATATTGCTGTGCAATTAGTATTTTTGGTAAGCATATTTTGCTGTGCAATTAGTATTTTTGGTAAGCATATTTTGCTGAGCAATTAATATTTTTGGTAAGCATATTTTGCTATGCAATTAGTATTTTTGGTAAGCATATTTTGCTGTGCAATTAATATTTTTTTGCTGTGCAGTTAAATACTACCCTTAATTATTTGGTATTATCTATATTATCATAGATGTTTTCGATTTATTTAATTTTCTACTAATATTACTAACTAGATGTTCCCGCGGTTTCACCCGCGTTTATCGTTACTGCGCCGCCCCCGTGGGTCGTAGCGTGATGTTATATAGTCTATAGCCTTCCTCGATAAATAGGCTATCCAACACTAAAATAATTTTTCAAATCGAACCAGTAGTAATCACGCAGAATAAACCAGGAGAAACATCGTTTGTACTATGTCTGTAATGAGTAATTATTTTGCTGCAATGTTATTTTAAAACTGCGATATCTCCTAAGATATTCATTGAAATCGAATGATGTAAAGGGCAATTTTGTTTTAAATTAAATACTTGTGATGAATAACGTATTTATTTGGATAAGGATTAATATCATGTTTATTTATTTATTTAAGGATTTCCAACAAAGGAATATACAATAACATACATTATATAGCAGTAATAAAGTTCTTAGCGTGTATAGTCCCTCAATTATAGGAAACCACAGCTTGCAAATTATAATTACAACTAAACTAACAACTTAATTAAAGAAACAAACAGAAAACATAAAATTTTTAAACATAAAATTCTGCCTCTAGAATAATGCATTATTTTAGAACAAATTTCGTTAGCATAAAAATGGTTATAGTGAGCCAACCTTAAAAGATAAACATATGCTGTCGCGGACTTTTTTTTAGAACTTTTAAAGGGGAATAATTCTGTCATACATGATTTTTGCGAAACTTTAACTGTTTACGCAGCGCACGCAGCGGAAGCTCTCAAAAGGAAAAAATATCCTCTGACTTTGAAACATTCTTCATTGGTGCTCAGCTCCTATTGATCTTAGCGTGATGATATATAGCCTATAGCCTTCCTCGATAAATGGGCTATCTAACACTGAAAGAATTTTTCAAATCGGACCGGTAGTTCCTGAGATTAGCGCGTTCAAACAAACAAACAAACAAACAAACAAACTCTTCAGCTTTATAATATTAGTATAGATTTGTATACGCTATTATATTACTGTAATATATTTAAGATACTGTATTTGTCATTGGGTATGGTAAAAGAAGCATGAGAGCAGAATAAATGCTGTAGAAATGAGAGCGCTGAGAGACATATGTGGTGTAACTCTGAATGGCCCAATCACCCTCTTTCCCCTTTCCCGCTTCTTCTCCTTCCCTCTTTCTTTCCTAAAGGGTCGGCAACGCGCAAGTGAGGACTCTGGTGTTGTATATGACTTTTTGAAATTATGTGCGTATTGATTGACAATTTATCGCCTGCTCCATGCCTCGGAGAGCACGTTAAGCCGTTGGTCCCGGCTACCATGAACATCTATGGCAGTCGTTATTGGGAGAGTGTGGACACAAAAGATCCCACTGGGTCGAAGTGTCGCCGGTCTGCACTGACTGGCTGGAACATAAGATAAAACTGTCCCATTGCTGGGCACGGGCCTCTCCTCATGTGAGAAGGGTTAGGCCATAGTGCTGCATGCTGGCCTGGTGCGGGTTAGCAGACTTTACAAATCTTCGAGAACATTATGGAGAACTCTTAGACATGCAGGTTTCCTCACGATATTTTTTTTCATAGTTAAAGCTAAATAATCTACGTATTTACACTAGTTATGTGCCGGATAATTAAAATGTAGATACCCAGATACGGATACGGATTATTGCCGTCAAGATCCGCGGATACGGATCTTAACTTTCTTACTCAATCGGTGTCGGTGCGCGTGACCTTAAGATTTAAGTTTTGTTATAAAAGTGATCTTATAACTTTCTATAATAAATGTTACAAAGATTTAAACAATTACTGATCCGGAACATCACTAATACGCACATAACTTCGAAAAGTCAGAGATGCGCGCCTTGAGATCGAACTCGAGACCTCTGCGTGGCAGGACAACGGTCGCCCAGTAGGCTATCGCTGTTTTTTCTTCAAAAAATTATCAAAATATTTTTTAGTTATCATATAATTAAGGCTCCATATGCTAGAAACGAGACGTTTAGCAACGAACAGTAAATTTTTTACATATTGTTACGTGCTGGGTTCGACGGATAGGAATGTAAACAATATTACTGACCAAAACACGTTTTATTCTAACACACAATTAAATTCAAAACACTTCAAAACACAACTTTTCCACTGTAACTGTTTCAAACTCCGTAGTATTTTCGCTTGCGTTCGCTTCGATGAATACTTGACCGCTTACGATTGTAAATTGACTTGGCGGTGCGCGTGCACTCTATTTATAAACGTTTAGAGCGTTTCCAGAGTTTTCTAGAATGTGCAACAGCACGAACATTCGAGAATGTGCCAGCGTTCTCTCTACTCTTCTCGTACGAAGTTTCGTAAGATGTCAATAGATGGCGCTATAATAAATTATTAGATGGAACTGCCGAGTCTTCCCCACAAAGCCGAGAGATGGCACTGGGTGTAACAATATATATATAGGTACTTCATTAATACATACATACATAGATTCACGCCTGTTTCCCAGAGGGGTAGGCAGAGACTACGGATTTCCATTTACTACGATCCTGACACACTTCTCTGGCTTCATTCACTTTCATCACATTCCTCATAGACGCCCGTCGGTTCAAAGAGCTCTTAACCTGGCCTTTGTCCAGAACGCCTCCGATCTGGTCGAGAAACGTTCGCCTAGGTTTTCCTCTTGCGACTGTTCCATTCACACTAGCCTTATAAACTTTCTTAGTCAGTCTTTCCTCGTCCATTCTTTCTACATGTCCAAACCAGCTTAACATACCCTTTTCTATTCTTGTAACTATATCCACTTTCATGCCGCATCTCTCTCTAATCACACTATTTCTTATTCTATCTTTCAGAGTCATATAATATTCATATCAATATGTGTTTAAAATAACTGTCCGTAAATACAAACAAACACGGGTAGTACAAAATCTTATCAACTTATACAAATAAACCTTCCTCATGAATCATAATCATCATAAATGAATATCACTGTTGATTTGGTGTTTGTCTCCAGGTTTTGTCCATCGGTTTTCATCTACTTGGGACTGGTGGTTCCGGCAATATGGCTTCTCGAACTGCACAAGGTGGATCTCAGAGTGCAGGAGAAAATGAGCAATATGACTATTGTGGAGGTAATTATGCTTGTATGTCCTTAATGAGTTCCCAAGTTACAGTGTTTCCTGTGATATTTGAACACAATATGAAGATTCTACTAGATTTTAAAGCCTTAGTGCCCAAAGTGGTCCAGGTGGACCCTCAGGGGTCCACGGGAGACTCGACGGAGGTCTACGTTGGCGTAACAAAGAAAAGGTACAGCCCGTAGCTTTAGACTTTGATCAATTTTTTTTTATTTTTCACCAATATAATTACGAAGGTCAAGGAATATGGTAGAAATGTAGCTGCACGGGGTCCACCGGAACCAGCTAAATTTTGAAAGTGGTCTATGAGTAAAAATGTCTGGAAACCTCTGCTTTAAAGCTTACTTTGAAAGTAAAGAGTGCAATTTGTAGTTCAGTCTTTCTTTACAGAGTGCTGGGTATACTCATTTACAAGTTGGGTTATTAGTAAGGTCAAGCTACTTTTTATTGATGTAGGTACCACGCGGGCAGAGCCACGTGCAAAACCAAGTCTGCTATAACTTAGACCTAAAATCACAGATGGTCAAATTTCGGTGTGATCCTTAACCATGATATTTTTTGTCCACAGACAGAGATCCCAATTCCGGGCGCGACGAAGATCCCCACGGACATGTGGGTGACTCTCATCGAACAGTTCCTGATGCTGACCCTCATAGTAGGGAGGTGGCTCCTGCCAAAAGGAGACCTGACAAGGGACCAGCTCAGCCAATTGCTTCTGGTCTATATCGGTAAATCCTTCTTCAAATTGTATAGTATACTTAATCGCTGCCAGTCGCGGTAGATAGATAAACGAGATGGGTGAAAAACCCAGGATTCAACCTCTTCGTTTTAAATGTAATGAAAAGGAATGACCCCTATATCTCGGGGGTCTTCTGACCCACAGGGCCCATATTCAAACTCGACCGAGGTATGACCCCAAGGTGTTTGCACATCAAGTTACAAGTAAATATTTTTCCATTTAAAATACTTACATGTGACCTTGTGACCCCTATACCTCGGAGGTCTTTTGACCCACAGGGCCCATATTCAAACTCGAACGAGGTATGACCCCAAGGTGTCTGCACACCAAGTTACAAGTAAATATTTTTCCATTTAAAATACTTACATGTGACCCTGTGACCCCTATATCTCGGAGTTCTTTTGACCCACAGGGCCCATATTAAAACTCGACCGAGGTATGACCCCAAGGTTTCTGCACACCAAGTTACAAGGTCTTAAGTGTAAAAGCATTTAAAATACATGTGACCTTGTGACCCCTATATCTCGGAGTTCTTTTGACTCACAGGGCCCATATTCAAACTCGACCGAGGTATGACCTCAAGGTATCTGCACACCAAGATACAAGGTCTTAAGTGTAAAAGCATTTAAAATACATGTGACCTTGTGACCCCTATATCTCGGAGTTCTTTTGACTCACAGGGCCCATATTCAAACTCGACCGAGGTATGACCTCAAGGTATCTGCACACCAAGATACAAGGTTTTAAATGTAAAAGCATTTAAAATACACGTGATCTTGTGACCCCTATATCTCGGGGGTCTTTTGACCCACAGGGCCTATATTCAAACTCGACCGAGGTATGACTTGAAGGTGTCTGCACACCAAGTTACAAGTCAATCGGTCCAGTGTTTCCGGAGTTATGCCGGTCACTAACAGGCAGACACACAGACCCACATAGTGTTTTCATTAAACTCTGAAGAAGGCTCAGAGGTTAATAAAATTTGAAATTTTAGAAAGAAAGAAAGAAAGAAAGAATATACATTTTACGTTCTTTCTTCTTCTTTATTTTCGTGTGGTTAGTGGTCAACCTGTTATCAAGAGTTGTTCAAGCCGCCCGTAGGCCTCTGACATGGCTTAACGACTGCTGTCAATTTGGCAACAACCGGGACCGACTTTTTACGTGTCCTCCGAAGCACGGAGACGCTCAGATGAAATACCACTAAGCGGTCATCCATCAATTTTTTTTTTTTTTTTTTAACTTTTGGGATTGCTTTGCCGCACATCCCTCCGCGGGGGCGGGCGGAGTGGTTATGTCGGACTCGCCGGGGTAAAAGAAAGATGTTGAAATAATAATGGACCTCCCGGAGTACCGACTAAACCTACCACGGTGTTCCTCGACAAACCACTATCGGCGGGGCCGCGCGAATCACTTTCACATGCGGTCGCGACCCCGCCGAGGTTACGGCCCGCCGTATGAAACGGCAGGCCACTACTCGAAAAGACCTACCCACTGGTCACCTCTAAATAATCCCTACTGTCCCCCCCCTAGAGGGGAGACGGACACGACACAGAGGCGCACGTGGGAACACGCACGCCGCCTCTCTGACCTGGTGCTGAACGGATGGCGGGCAGGCCCACAAAGCCCGCCACCCTCAGGTCAAACAAGCGGTCACCCATCTATAGACTGGCCGCACCCAACGTTGCTTAACCTCGCTAATCGTTCACCGATCAGTGAGTGCAACTGGCTATGAGCGCCTCTTTTACGTTATAAACGACTAATAAATTACATAGAGTTAAAAGAAGACCATCTCTATAGTATAAATATTTTTATTAGCTACATACATATTATATAATATATACTACGTGTACAGATATAATGCACAACCTCAAACACCCCAATTAGATTATTAAATCGTAATAATAATATAATCATTAAAATGTTATTTTTATGTAGGTACTTAAATATTTTAATTTAACGAATTAGTTCTCCTTATTGTGCGCGGATAGTATGGGTATATTACAATAAATCTAACATTATTGCCTTTTTTGCATCAAAAACCTTATTGCCTTGAATTATGATACATTTTCGTTTATTTCAGCTGTTTAATAAATGGGGGTGACTATAATTTAATTTGTTATAATTATTTTAGGGATAAAAATTACCTATATTAATAATTGCTGGAATTGATTCAGTAGCTAATTTTGAACAAACTACTTTCAGGATGTGCGTTTATTATGTTACATGTTGTATATCTACATAATTATTTTAACTTTCTCAGTGGCGCAGCGGTAGTGAATGCGATTGCTGTGCATGAGGTCTCGGGTTCGAATCCCGGGTCGATTCAACCAAACAAACAAACTCTTCAGCTTTATAATATTAGTATACTTAGATTACGTGCGAAGCTTTTATTTCAGACTAGCTGTGCCCGCGGTTTCACTCGCGTTTATGGTTACTGCACCGCCCCCGTGGGTAAATAGGCATTCATCGATAAATAGGCTATCCAACACAAAAAAAAAATCAAAATTCGAACCAGTGGTTCCTGAGATTAGCGCGTTCAAACAAACAAACTCTTCAGCTTAAGGCTGGTTTCACAGTCGCGCCGTCGAGCGGCGCCCGCGCCGTCCAGACGCGCGCGCTTACAATTACCTAGATAGTAGTAGTTGCGTTTCATAGTCACGCAGTTCAAACGCGCCGCGAGCGAGACGCGCGCCGTCGGCCAGCGCTGCCGAAGCGCGTACATTGCAAAGAAACGCGCGATACTAAAACTCGTTTCACAGTGGTCCGCGCGTCAAGCGCGCCCTGTTGAGACGCGCTGGTCTACGGCGCGTGCCGCGCGCGTGAATCTGAAATCAGCCTTATAATATTAGTATAGATAATGCATTTATTTTTGTACATACTTTTTAAATTTCTAATTCTTGAGGTTAGGTAATTATTATGGAAAAAATCAAGAGATCACAACATGCCAATAGAGAAAGTACAAACAGTTAGATTTTTATCTAATTGTTTGTAGGTACTTTCTCTTTTGGCATGTTGTGATCTCTTGTAATTGAGAAAACATCAGACCTTATTTTAATTATCAAGATGTATTGATTGAGGAATTGTATTTCTTGTAAGAGATTTTAACGCTTGTATTCACTGCGTTTGTCGATGAAGCGTTAATTGAGTTATAGCACTGATCGTAAGGTAACTCGGGGGATAATTAATTAAAAGAATGTTCTCTGGTACACAACTGACTGTTTATTCACCGAAATCCCCGTGAGAACCTTTCAGTCCGACCAGTGCGCAGTAACTGCTCGGCCACACATTCGTTCACGCACACATACATTTTTGCTTGCCTTGCACTCAGCCTTACATACTTACATGTGTCCCTACAAGATCCTTAAAAATAAATTAATGGGCCCTTTCATTGTCATGCGTGTTTGCGCCCGCGTGCAGGCCAGGCGCGCATGCGTGTTCCGGGCCGCACGCAAAGCAGATATTTTTCGTCCCGCTGCCCGTGCGCCGCGTGCGTGGTGCGCGCATGACAATAAAAACATGTATGATACGATAGGTTGCGGGCAGCAAGCATGCGTGCCTGGCCTGCATGCGGGCGCAAACACGCATGACAATGAAAAGGCCCTATATATGTCTTAAAGAACCATAGGCCTGAGTTCTTCAATTCACCCGCAGGTACAGCAGCAGACATCATAGAATTCTTCGACTCCTTCAAAGACGAGAAGGTGGCGTCAGAGAAGGTTCTAGTGCTGTTAACACTGGCGATCTGGTCGTGGTCCCTGATGCAGTTCACGGTGGTCCTCACGGCAACCAAGAGTAGGAAGTCCAGGGGAGCGGCTAATAGGTCAGACATGTACGTATATACACAAGCACGCTCGCTCATGAACACGTTGGCACTTACTGTAAATTGATGGGTGGTTGCGGCAATTTTTGTGTAAAAAAGAAAAAGAAAGTTTTGGTCATTCTGTATATTTTTTGGTGTGGGTAGTTATTATCCTGTATAATATAATGTTTTATGATATGGATAGTAGTCAGCCTGTATAACGCTTAATAATTTACAATCACAAATATTATTTTTTGATATTTAGTTAAGTCCTACAGACCGAGTTTTAGTGCAAGGGTTACGTCTTATCTTATCTTATCTTATGTGGGGCCCGGTCAGTGTAGACCGGCGACACTTCGACCCAGTGGGATCTTTTGTCTCGACACTCTCCCAATAACGACTGCCATAGATGTTCATGGCAGCCGGGACCATAGGCTTAACGTGCTCTCCGAGGCACGGAGCAGGCGATAATTGTCAATCAATACGCACATGATTTCGAAAAGTCATATAACTTCCGAAAGTCAGAGGTGCGCGACGTGGGTTTGAACCCGAGACCCTCTGCATTGCAGTATGTTAGTCTCCCCAGTGAGCTATCGCTACTCTAGTGCAAGGGTTAATTGAGACTGCTAATTGAGGGGAAAACGCAATAATTTTATTGACGCGTGACAAAGCACAGCAGTCTCGTCCACTAAAAATTTGCAAAAATGTATATAGTTCTCAAACATAATTATGTGAAGTCTGCCAACCCGCAGTTGGCCAGCGTGGTGGACTATGGCCTAACCCTTCTCATACTGAGAAGAGGCTCGTGCCCAGAAGTGGGACAGTTTAATATAGGGCTAATATATTATTATATAAAAACCTCGAGTCACGATGTATGTTCGGGATAAACTCTGAAACGACGGAATCGATTTTGATCAAACTTCGTAACTATCTGTAATTTGGTCCAACTTAAAAGATAGGATAGTTTTATCTTATTTTTTTTGTGTCATGTGTACAGAACAGTTTCTGTCGGGACAGCTAGTTATATTATATATATAGTTACTAACTGTTACCTGCGACTTCGTCCGCGTAGATTTTAACTAAAGAGTGTTTGTCTCCGCGGAACCCTATTTTTGTCTAAAATCAAGGTAACCTAAGTTACTCCTTATAACATCAGCTATCTGCCACTGAAAGTCCCGTCAAAATTGGTTCAGCCGTTTTGGAGATTAGCGGGAACAAATAGACAGACAGACAGACAAAAATTTAAAAAGTAGATCTTTTTGTATAGGTACCTTACCTATATACTTGTATATGCATTAGATAAAAAGCTGTTATTTTGACATTACAAACAGACACTTCAATTGTATTTATTTGTATAGATGTGTAGATATAGATATACTACGCTGCAATTAAAATATGTATATTTTTGATATAGTAGAGGTTTCTTTAAATATATTTATTACCTAGAACAATATAGGCGTTTTTTATTAGCAATTGTGGTGAACTACGCTCAAAGATTTGGCTCTGTTTTACCAGATAGTAGAGAAATAGTATTATTTACAGGGTACCAATAAAATAAACAAGTATTTAATATCTTGTTATGCCGCAACCACCCACGTAATAAATTAAATAAATATAAATTATCTGTATAATATTATTGTGTCGTCAATATAAACTTCATTAGAGGCTGGTCATTTATTACTTCCCTTTCCCATCCTCTCCTACATAGGAAAAACAGAAAAATCCGTTATTAATAAATTAAAAATTTATAAAACCTCCGACACAAAATAATAAAAATAGCAATTCGCCATTTTGCGGTGGCGGCCATCTGGATTTGAAATTTATCATAGTGTACAGTATTCTACTAGTCAAGCCCTTTCATTTGATACCCATATTAAGGGAGTTGTGAAAAATATGTAATCCGCCATTTTGTGGCGGCGGCCATCTTGGACCGATTAACCTCAAACATAGCTAAGAACACTCCCGACTAATTCACATTTCAAACAAAAAAACAAAATCAAAATCGTTTCATCCGTTCGGGAGTTACGCTGCCACAGACAGACACCCTCACACACACACACACACACACAAACACACACACACAGACACGTCAAACTTATAACACCCCGCCGTTTTTGCGTCGGGAGTTAAAAACATACAATAGCCAATCTAGTTCATACAGTTGGCTTCACTTGCCTATTTACAAGGATATCATCATCTAAGCCGAAAGACGTCCATTGCTGGGCATAGGCCTCTCCCAAGGTTTTTCACACAGACCGGTCTTGGTACACCCGCATCCAACCGCTTGCCGCGACGCTTACCAGGTCGCCGGTCCACCTTGTTATTATGAACAACTTTTGTTTTGAGACATTGCAGAAATCGCGAAAAATAACTCAGATGTTCCATACAAAATTGGACTTTGATCTCGACAAAATGTATGGAAACAGCAGATTTTTTTCGCGATTTCAGCAATGTCCCAGAACAAAAGTTGTTCATAATAAAAAGTATAATCACCCCTTGAGAGGTTTTCACTTTACTAAAAATAACCTTGTATATATAAACTAGATGTTCCCGCGGTTTCACCCGCGTTTATCGTTACTGCGCCGCCCCGTGGGTCGTAGCGTAATGTTATATAGCCTATAGCCTTCCTCGATAAATAGGCTATCCAACGCTAAAAGATTTTTCAAATCGAACCAGTAGCTCTTGAGATTAGCGCATTCAAACAAACAAACTCTTTAGCTTTATAATATCTATATATTAATACGTGAAGCGAAAACTTTGGATCCCTTTTTACGAAAATTGGGCGGACGGAGGAGTATGAAATTTCGTACACTTATAGTTTATACAGAGAAGAAGTGACGAATGCTAATATTTATATAAAATATGCATTAGAAATACACTAAATTAATGAAAAAACAGTACACGCACATAACCATGCATTTGACACACGCAGTCGAAGCGCGTAACTATGGTTACATATATCAATATATAATGACATATATCAGCAATATCTTACAGGCAAACTTTGATCGAATATCGAGCACTAGGCGACCGCTAGTTACTATAGATAGGGAAAGATAAAATGGATCTGAACCTATATCTCCTTTATTTGTCAACCGATGACATTGCCCCTCCATTTTGTGTGACGTAATAAATGACCATCCTAATTTCGTTTGTCCTTGCTAATGTTAGGACATGTTTTTTTCAGGCTTACGCCAATAAGTACTCATATGACCATGCTTTTGGCTTATTTGTGTTTCATGTTTTTTATTACAGAAATCTTTCAGGACTCAGATGCACCGACTGTATATGTTTTATGTGGTTTTCTCCATCAATCCGACGAGTGCGGTTTGATCCCCACATGACACAGAAGATTTATGGTTCACAAGTATTTGCTCGGAGTCTGTATGTCAACTATAGGCGCCGAGATGTTCTTTGCGTCTATTGTTTGTAAAGAAGGCAAAGTTAAAAATATCTGTTGTCATACGTATGTGTAAACACATCTTGGACACGACAATTAACTAATATATTATTATAATAAAAAAAAATGTATTGGAAAAGCTTGTTCGTGAAGTAGAGGTCTCATGAGAAGAAGCAGGCAAGAAACTCATAACTACTCTTTTCAGTCGCCATATGTTTACAATGAGTTAGTTAGGGTTTGTACTACCACCTCCAGATAGAATTTACCTTTGTCGGCCTTGATGGCGCGGTCACGGGTTCGATTCCCGCACAAGACAAACATTTGTGTACATGAACATGGATGTTTGTCTTGGTCTGGGTGTTTCTATGTATAATATGTACGTATTTACAAAAAAAAGTATATATGTATGTTTATTCATTGTCTAGTACCCATAGTACAAGCTATGTTTAGTTTGGGCTAGATGGTGTTGTGTGTATGTGATAGAATATTATTATATTATTATCTATAAGATAAAAGTTTCGCCATCTCTCTTCTTTAACCGAACATGAGTGAGACAGCATGCGATTTATCTTTCGGATAACTTTTACTCGTTAGTGGTAGGAGTGGCCGTTAGTACACTTAATTACACGAAGGATTTAACACGTCAGTTTAAATCGAGACAAAATAATAAAAGTACAGTTCTAGTACGTAGACGGAAGAATTAAAAAGAATTACAGCTACGTCGTAGGTATATAAAAAAAATCTGTAGGATACCGACCTCATATAATCGCTTTTCTTGATCGAAGATGTGTTCCTATTTACGCAGAATGAGTTCAAATGAAATAGAGAAACGTGAGAGCGCCGTGACGCCTCTCCAGCCACTCTCTAAGTACGGGTCTTACTGCCACGATTGTGGCGTGCCGATATTATCGCTGATACAGCTTAACTTACATAGGCTTACACCGCGTATGTACAAAAGAAAAAAAAATATGATGTGTACCTATTTATTTATCGATTATTCATTATTTACATAAACAGAAGCAACAATCATAATTTACAACTTAACTAAACCATACTTCTTATAAATAAAACATAATGAAAAGTAACAAAATATTTCTTAGATGAAACTGATCCATGCCATGGTAACTTGTAAGTAAAAAAATATTGGGGCAGTCTTTGGGGACTGCCGATAGAAGTGAAAACTTTAATCCTTGATCATAAACGAAGTGTTTATAAACCAAATTATAAACCAAAAATAATTCAAAAATGGAAAGCGTTCGATGACGAACCATTTCTGAGATATTGTTAATATTCTAAAATAATTCAAAAATGGTTAGCGTGGAAGCGTGACCACTGATGATGATGCGAGTTCCATGATATTTGTTTACCCAAGAACTGCTCAAAGCGTCTAAAGAAGTTTTCACTTCCACAACACTCAACACATTATTGTAAAACATTTTTGTAAACTCTGTATTAGTGTATGATTTGTAATAAAACACGCACACAACAAATAAATAAAATCAAGAAACAAAATTGAATTTCTAGAAAGCAGGTCATGGTTTTAAAAATTTGTGCTTTCGTTTCAAATTCAGGAGAACAGTTCCCTTGAAAATCTGTTTTTTTTTTGCTCAAAAAGACAACGCTAGTGTCGCGGTAGACTTTACAAACATTCAAATAACGGCCACAAAGAACACACAGACGGGACAGCCGTGTGTGGAACTCACTATCAGCTATAATCTACTCGTACTCTTGTAAAATTTTGTGAAAGGTACGTACGCGGTATTTGACAATGTAAGTTAGGCCTATTCAAACCTGAGCGGTATTCGCTGCCGATGTGGGTAGAAGTGCCTTCCGCGCGGATTTCGCTCAGGTATTTAGTATCAAGTTCCGCGGCTAGAGCGACCTGAGCGGTATTCGCTGCCGCTGTGGGTAGAAGTGCCTTCCGCGCGGATTTCGCTCAGGTATTTAGTATCAAGTTCCGCGGCTAGAGCGACCTGAGCGGTATTCGCTGCCGCTGTGGGTAGAAGTGCCTTCCGCGCGGATTTCGCTCAGGTATTTAGTATCAAGTTCCGCGGCTAGAGCGACCTGAGCGGTATTCGCTGCCGCTGTGGGTAGAAGTGCCTTCCGCGCGGATTTCGCTCAGGTATTTAGTATTAAGTTCCGCGGCTAGAGCGACCTGAGCGGTATTCGCTGCCGCTGTGGGTAGAAGTGCCTTCCGCGCGGATTTCGCTCAGGTATTTAGTATTAAGTTCCGCGGCTAGAGCGACCTGAGCGGTATTCGCTGCCGCTGTGGGTAGAAGTGCCTTCCGCGCGGATTTCGCTCAGGTATTTAGTATCAAGTTCCGCGGCTAGAGCGACCTGAGCGGTATTCGCTGCCGCTGTGGGTAGAAGTGCCTTCCGCGCGGATTTCGCTCAGGTATTTAGTATCAAGTTCCGCGGCTAGAGCGACCTGAGCGGTATTCGCTGCCGCTGTGGGTAGAAGTGCCTTCCACGCGGATTTCGCTCAGGTATTTAGTATCAAGTTCCGCGGCTAGAGCGACCTGAGCGGTATTCGCTGCCGCTGTGGGTAGAAGTGCCTTCCGCGCGGATTTCGCTCAGGTATTTAGTATCAAGTTCCGCGGCTAGAGCGACCTGAGCGGTATTCGCTGCCGCTGTGGGTAGAAGTGCCTTCCGCGCGGATTTCGCTCAGGTATTTAGTATCAAGTTCCGCGGCTAGAGTGACCTGAGCGGTATTCGCTGCCGCTGTGGGTAGAAGTGCCTTCCGCGCGAATTTCGCTCAGGTATTTAGTAATTTAGTATCAACAGGCCTTAAAGGCCTGTTCAAACCTAAGCGGTATTTATGCGGTATGACTACTACTATTATTGAAACTAAGTTACAAAACTTGGTTATATAACACTTGTGCCTACCTCTTTTGACATACAGGTCAAGGCCGTCCGTTGTAATCCCCATGCGACATAGGCATTGTTCCTATCACTGTCGTTTTAAACCCAACCTATTATTATTTTATTATTTTTGTATTTTATTATTTTCAACATACTTTTAAACCTATAAATATGTATACATATATAGGTATTATATAAAGGGATTAAATATAATGATCAGCAAAAATACTAATTGGTCAGCAAATATTGCACAGCATAACGAGCATCTATACGCCTCAAATCACTGCATTCCGTCTTGGAAGTGTTAGGTTATGTTAGGCTTCTTTTTTTAAACCCAGCCAAAAGTAGGAGCCCCGCGAAGCGGGGCTCCGTCGACTTAGTTTGATCTCCTTAAAGTTAACTGGCCATGAGTTGCTGATCAATTAGCTTTTTTTGCTGCGTAATTAGTATTTTTTTGCTGTGCAGTTAAATACTACCCTTATACAAATACCAATATTATTATTGAAGTGAAAACTTCTTTAGCGGCGTTGTGCATTTTTTGCATGTGTAAAAAATGTTAAACTCGCGTCAGGACACATGACCTGATCGAAAATTCGTAAGACGGAGGGAGAATTGTCATGTTTGTGTACGATAGCGTAATAAATGAATATTGTATTTTACCACATAAATTATAGTACTTTTATACTGATATAAAATAAAAGCAATTCGTGCAAAATTATTCCCTAACCATTCCAAAATATCAAAAATGCACAACGTTAATATTCAAGTTTTCACTTCTGCCGGCACTCTCGGAGTGCAACCCGTTGATTTTTAGTATAAAATTACTCTTGCCATCTATGACCACCTTCTGCCTAATTTATATAAGTAGATTGTTTCGTTTTTTTTTTAATTGAATTATGTATGTATGTTACTGCCTACATGCACCGAAATCATGCAGGCTCTGTGAGAATACCAGCGTTGTGGTACCACTGTAACATTGCTGACGCAGAACCTTATTTGTTCTTTTCATACTTATTGGTTGTGTTTCCTGTTACCTTATGAGTGTGGAACAAATAAAATTATTTTCTTTCTTTCTATCTCTCATTATAATGTATCGTGTCAAGTTTAGTGAATCCCCAACTGACGTAGGGATGAATCCCCACCAGAACCGAGATCAGCACTTCATACTCTTTCTCTTGTACACAGGAACAGCCGGGCTTGCTGTTGTAGTATCGAGGTGTGTGCTATCATTATGAATATAGCGCTCCAAGATGCACCGTTCCTCGCCTTCAGACTCCTCATCATCTGCCATTACAAGATCATCAATTATATGAACATATTCTTCACTTGTAAGAATACTCTAGTAAGTACGTGACCTGGCTTAACTATTATGCTATGCTTTACAGGATCCATAATTTGATACATAAATTTAAGTTTATCATCATCTGAGCCGAAAGGCGTCCACTGTTGGACATAGGCTTCTCCAAAGGTTGACAGACCGGACTTGGGCCACCTGCATCCAACCGCTTACCGCGACCCTTACCAGGTCGAAAACCTCTTAGGGGGTGATCATACTTGTTATTATGATCAACTTCTGTTCTGAGACATTGCCGAAATCGCGAAAAAAAAATCTGCTGTTCCATACAAAATTGGACTTTATTTCAATAGCCTCGCGAAGCATCCTTGGTAGGAATCGGTGTTCTTTAGCGAGCATTTGTGGTTTGTCAAATCTCAGGTAGTGGTTGGTCCCCTGTTGCACATGTTCACACACAGCAGACTTCAACATGTGCAACAGGGGACCAACCACTACCTGAGATTTGACAAACCACAGATGCTCGCTAAAGAACACCGATTCCTACCAAGGATGCTTCGCGAGGCTATTGAAATTCGACAAAATGTATGGAAAAGCTGTTTTTTTTTTGCGATTTCGGCAATGTCCCTGTACAGAAGTTGTTCATAATAACAAGTACAATCACCCCTGAGAGGTTTTCACTTTACTAATAATAACCTTGTATACAAGCGGTCGCCTAGTGCTAGGATTTATATATATATAAAGTATTGGTAATGTACTGATAAATTATATTTATACATGTAACTGTGATTGTATAGGTACAAACTGTATGTATTTTACATTCAATATTTGAAACTGAATACTTAAAACTGCCGCTGATAATCACAATATAAAGATATAGATTACGCTCACACAGGTAATTCTTCTACAAATCTATCGCCTGTACGTCCTTCACTTGGAGACAGTGGACGAAGGAAACGGCGGTTCAGTCTACAGGAAGAAACGCAAGCACAAGTCGGGAGACCGGAAAGACAAGGACAAGAAACACAGGTGAGTGAAACACTAGATGTAATAGGTTAGTAGTTAAATGAACATAGGCAATGTTCATTTTGTAGATTACGTTTAGATTAAACTACGGACTACAATCATGATTTGTCTTGATTATTTATGTACATGTAAGTGGATGCTCCTGTTTACCATACTGCTGCTTTAGAGGCTACCATCAAATTTTATTAAATGCTTGAGTATGTTCAGTAGTAATTCATGGAGAAACGGTTGCAGCACTTACAGTTATGATCTGTAAACAAAATTTTATTGTAAACTTGGCGATTAAAAAGAGTGGCCATGAGTTTCTTGCCCGTTCTTCTCATGAGCCCTACACCCTTGCTTTGCTGAACGTGGCAGTAAATGTAAATTCTCAGAAAAAATTTAGTGTAACTTTGACATCCATAAGTGTTACCTTGTAACCTAACTTGAATAAATTTATTTTTGTTTTTTGTTTATTATTTTACACACAAGAGCAAATCGCAATCAAAAGAAATCCTTTTTTTTATACATCTAAAATAGCAAACAAGCATACGGCCCACCTGATGGTAAGTGGTCACCGTAGCCTATGGACGCCTGTAACACCAGAGGCATCACTTGCGCGTTGCCGACCCTGTAAAAATGTTCTATCGCCCTTTTTGAAGAACTCCATACTTCGATCAAATATACCATAGATGCACATTCTCATACAAAAACCGCGTCAATATGTGGCACTGACCAGTACTACTTACTTATAAGTGTCTGCATTTATTATGCAATCCAGGAAATAAACTGGAATAACCATTGAACGCCTATTGAGAAACATTTTGTAATAGTTTAGTTAAAACGCGTCAATGTAAAGCGTCCTAAGTGTGTTACTCGCGATACGCAAGCGTACTAAGTATATGGTACGGTCTCCACCGTAGTAGTGGTGTCGATTCGCTCTTGCTTACGGGCAGCGCACGCAAGAGTGAGTGGGACAGGTGCATAATATAGCGCATACGACTGATTTATGCACATTTTTGTTGGGGCCGTTTTTCATGCATCTATGGTATATTTGATCGATGACCCCATACTGTAATCTTGTGGAAAAACCTCGGCAGGGAGCCAATTACCTCTACTGCCAGATTTGAAACGCTATCAAACAAATTTTTAAGTGGATTTAAATACTAAATATTCACAAAACTGGTTTGGGCATCCTAGGGGCATGCTTGGGTAACGTGCCCAGATGGCTGGCAACATTGCCACGTTAAGACTGTGCCGAGCGTAAGACAGATAATGACAGAGCTTGTGCGGCGCATATTAAAATCGGCGCGCGGCCGCCATAGTTAAATTGTATGGAGGAACTGAAGTGCTTTTTTGATAAATATGTATCTTTATTGCCAACCAATAACTTAAATATTTGGGACGGACAAATTGTAATATAACTATTTATGTTTCGTTTAAGCTGTAAAATAGGATAGATTTCAACTGTTATAATCTAAAAATCACGTAACACAAGCTTACGTTTTTGCATTTTTCGTGCAAGTTTACGTAATGTTGTAGACGAAAATATTAATTATTTTAAGTTTTTAACACGGAGTAATTGTAAACACATTCATTGTTATGGTAAATGTATATTATTTTACTAGCTTTTGCGCGCGGCTCCGCCCGCGTGGTATCTACATCAATAAAAAGTAGCCTATGTCCTTCCCCAGGTTTTAAACTATATCTGTACCAAATTTCATCTAAATCGGTTAAGTGGTTTAGCCGTGAAAAGGTAACAGACAGACAGATAGACAGAGTTACTTTCGAATTTATAATATTAGTAAGGAAGTTAAGATATTTGTATTAAACAAAAAGTGTTGATTTTATTCACTTAACTTTGACCGCCTGTTTTGGCACATTTCGCTCGGCGCAGTCTTAAAAGGCAATGCTGATTTTTTATACTAACAAAAGACCAGCCTACTGATCACGTGAAGCGTCGATCAGATGTTTTGCGAGCTCTGTATACCTACAATATTTGAGCCCTTGGACCCTATAAGCCTTAACGTTTCCACCCCAAAGGGTCAAAAACATAATGGCTAACCAAATTTCCGCCGTTTGAGGGATTCCGCGGTCGCAGCAGCAACGCCGCCGGCACTTCCCAAATAATACGGTAATTTTACTATAAAAAATCTGTTGAAAATTTAATTGCCTGAATAGGGACTTAAACCCTGGACCGTTAGATTAAAAGTCCAATGGTTTACTGATAAAACTATATGGGCTGTACGTGACACATCCTGACTAATATTAACTTCAAACTACTTCAAACTTTTCCAATTAAGGGCCAATGTCACCGCTCAGGGCTAAAGTCATACGAAGTTACGGTACTAGATTTCGCCTGCTATTTCGCTCGCATTCCAGATTTTGTCAATTTTGTTTTATCCCTCTGAAACAGTACTTTTCTGGATTAAAGACATAGGTCTGAAATTTCATGATGCTCGGTCGAGTAGTTAAGGCGTGCAAGCGTTACAAACAAACTCACATTCGCATTTATAATATTAGTTAGGATTGTAAATAAATAAAACACTCTAATATAATGTATGTGTTTCAGTAAGCACAAAGCGAAGAGACACAAGAAGAAACACGAGATCGGAGAGACGTCGATATCGGTGATCAGCGATAGAAGACATGACCGCCTCGACGGTGGACGTATCAGGTCAGTGTAAAATAATAATAAGTCTAACATTATACAAAATGGCTACTTCATACTTCAGGTTTCAATTTCCTTTTTTGCTCAGAGTTAGTCATAAATTTAAAAAAATCAACGAAAAATATATACTTGAATATTAACGTTGTGCATTTTTGATATTTTGGAATGGTTAGGGAATAATTTTGCACGAATTACTTTAATTATCAGTACAAAAGTACTATCATTTATGTGGTAAAATATAATATTCATTTATTGCGCTATCGTACACAAACATGACAATTCTCCCTCCGTCTTACGAATTTTCGATCAGGTCACGTGTCCTGACGCGAGTTTAACATTTTTTACCCATCACAAAAAAGTGCACAACGCCGCTAAAGAAGTTTTCACTTCAAAAATAAGTTTATTCGACAAAAAAAGGGAGTTGTACAATAACACTAAAAACTAAGGTAGAAATAATCAGATACAACTAAAATTACTATACATAAGTGTTAGGTTGAACTCTGATACCCATGATAAGAATAAACTTGTGTCATGGATATCAGTGCTCTCTCAGTATCAATTTGTGAAATTGACATTAAAACGAGAAAATAGACGTGTTATTGGATAATATAAATGCTTGTAATAATATACACACAGTCATATAAGCGCTCGAACATCGAATATTTGACGATTTTATTACAAAACAACGACTGTTCTCTATATCTACATATTATTATAAAACAAAGTCTCCCGCCGCGTCTGGCTGTCTGTTCGTTCGCGATGAACTCAAAAACTACTGAACGGTAATTCATTCAGTAGTAATGAATAAACATACATACCTATACTTTTCTTTTTGTAAATACATACATATTATACATAGCAAAGCAACACACAGACCAAGACAAACATCCATGTTCATGCACACAAATGTTTGACTTGTGCGGGAATCGCACCCGCGACCTCAGGCGTGGCAGTCGGTTACACTAACCACTACGCCATCGAGCCCGTAAAAAAATGTAAAAATTGCACGAAAAATGAACATTAGTTTTGTATAGTGTACTCCTTCAGTTATAGGAAACCACAGCATGCATAGCACACATATAACAACAAAGCATAAAACAGAAAATTTAAAATTAATTAATTAAAATAATCTACACGTTAGGAATTAACTTAAGAAAAGAAATAAATAATGTGAAACTTAATGAAAAACTTAAATAACTTGTTTATTTGTCCGTTTAGAAGTTCCAACAGCGAATTTAGTGATGTACCGCTATGTCAAACAAAGGTCAAACTCTAGAAAGTTCTATGACAAACCACGGAGTATTCGTGAACATGTATTAGTAGAAAGTGTACGAATCAAAGGGTACGCCCTCACATAAGCACTACAGATACGTGTAGATACGACGTTCGCCGCACCCTCCAGGGACGGGCAAACGTCGATAAATGTTTATCGATAAAAAGTTAAAAAAGAAAACCGACTTCATCTAGACAAGTAATAAAATGAGAACATCATCAATGTAGTCGAAGTTAACAAAATATGCATTATTAAAGAAAACTCAAAAACTACTGTTCAGATCTTGATCAAATTTAAATGAGACCACTTGGGAAGCACACACAAATAACAAAGCATCATCAAAATCGGTTCACCCAGAAAAAGAAAAAAATCCCGAGGTAACAAATACAAAAAAATACCGTCGAATTGAGAACCTCCTCCTTTTTTTTGAAGCCGGTTAAAAATAATTTCAATTTTAGACACAAATTACAGGCGTAACTTTGAATATGATATATGCACTTAACATTTTCGCTCGAATTATATTTTATTGATTATCGATAAAATTTTTACTGCATTTTAATTGTAAACACAAATTACAGGCGTAAATTTGTATATACCTATAGCATAAAGGGTCATTTCACCATTGTGCCACGCCGAGTATTGTAATTCAGTTCCAACACAGACTATAAAATTATGTAATTCACTTATATGTTTGTGACATTTATGTATTCGGAGGGAACTTTACTGTTTTTTTTTTTTTAGAAGAATCAAGGCGGTTTTCTTTATATCCATTCTTTATATATTTATGGTCCTTTGTGATAAATGGCTTATCCCAGTGGCTTATCATTAGAAGTTGCTTTACATAACGATAAAATAATATATAGTATTATATATGTCCGATGTTTGTTTGTTTATAAAGCCTTCGCGATGCGATATATTTCCTAGAGGACGATGTTATTTTAAAGCGAATAAAATATCGATGTTACTTGCGCAAGTTTTATCGACAGATCCGCATCCCTAAAGGTCGAATCAACCCCGTTGATGTCAAGGCAACCACCCTATCCTCCACAATAGACAGATATACATACATACTTATATATATACACTGATGTTGGCTAATCTAAGCGGGGTCAAGCTATTGTTCGCCCGGATTATGACTACA
Source organism: Catocala sponsa (assembly GCA_963564715.1). Taxonomy (NCBI): domain Eukaryota; kingdom Metazoa; phylum Arthropoda; class Insecta; order Lepidoptera; family Erebidae; genus Catocala; species Catocala sponsa. The sequence goes on along the minus strand of OY751356.1, from coordinate 5,360,581 downwards.
TTCAAAATGTGTACAAGTATCTTTTTGTTTTGATTTATTTGTATCCTGATGAATTGGTTCGTTTAAAATACATGAAATGACTGAGCAATAGTCTAATAGAGACTACTACAAGGTTAAGTAGAAAATGGTATTTAATGAATCGATATAAACAACCATCGAATCGTGACAATATGAAACGGATGGAAGCCGAGGCAGATCAATGTATTATAATCTTTATGTATATACTGCAGTAATAGATAAACATTTTTGATTTATGAGACGTATGAGCAAAATTTTCCGCAAAATTCCTCGGTTTAATTAATCGAACATCGATCCTCTTTCTGTTCGATATTATCGAGAATATAACCAAAATTTAATGTTCAAAATTAATCGATGTTTAATATAGTGAACAATCGATGCTTTTAGCCTCGATTAATCGATGATCTGTTTAAGCACGAATTGATATGCCTATTTACGTCATAAAGTTAACAGTTACAGCTGCAGTGTAAAATAATACTATATTGTATTTATTTCTTTTCAGAGCTATAATCCTCACGAACTCGGATGAAATAAAAGAATTGGAGCTAAACAAAATCTTCAGAGATCAAATGTCTACTGAGAATGAGAAAAAAAAAGGGTGAGTTACATACTTATGTTTTTATGCAATCAGAGTGACGAACAAAAGAAATAAATAGAAATCTTTATTCGCTTAAGACATAGTACACAAAAAGGTGTTACCTACAAGTTTTAAAGGTTCAAACACATCTTGCCCTCAGAGGACATGCGAAAGTTTTAAATTTATATTTATTTATTTAAGGCACACCAACTATATATTTACAAACAATGTGTTACATTTAATATCGTTAATCCTAAATACAGTGTAAATATATCACTTAAAGACACACTCACATTTTCGAAATTTTACATAAATGCAATATATATCACATACATAACATCGTTAATGTCTAGTTCATTTTAAATATACATTTTCATTTGTATAAATATATTAAAGTTGATAAATAATTATACATTGAATGAAATTAAATAATAAAAAAAAATATTAATTTAAATAAAAGATTACATGTCAGATAATAAAATAAAAAATAAAAATTGAATTACAAAGTAAGATTAACTTCTGTATATACCTAATACTTTTACTAAATTACATCACATGCGGTCGCGACACCGCCGAGATTTTGGCCCGCCGTATAAAACAGCAGGCCACTACACAATAGACCTACCCTGGGTAGGTTACTACTTTACCCGAGTAGATAGGGTTTCGGGGGGAGAACTACGGGTCTCCCCCTTAGGACCAGGGTACTGCGGGGTCAGGAAGCCCACTGCTCCTCGAAAGGCGTGTTCTATCGGCCGCTGACTAGAGTGCGCCGTGCCTGACATGGTGTTGGACTCGCAGGGGTATGTGGTTAGCCGCTGAGGACGACACGTTTGTTTGCTCGGCAAGCACGTAGCGATCGAGCGGTGGACTCAGGCACGGCTAGTGCGAACTAGTCGGTCGCGCGAGGCACAGGGTTGTCTCAGCGAAGTGGCAGCGTGGTTTCGCTGCCGCAACGCATCTCGGGTGCTTGCCTGCTTAGCAAGTAAGAGTCATAGCTGGATTGACTCGGGCCTCACCCGGTTTGTAGGCCTATTTGGGTAGGCGTACGGACGTACGTCGGGAAGTGAGCGTGCCTTATACAGCTCCGGTACCATACTGGAGATATGGGAGGCGGCTTCTCCGTCGGCTTCAGCGAGGTTTTCGTTAGCATCTCTTAGGAGTAGCGAGTGGTGAGCGGCTTTATTGCTCCGGTACCTATCTGGAGAATAGTTAGTGTCACTTGGGCACGAGGTAACTCGCTTACGAGAACCGAATCTCTGAGGATAGGGTGGAGAGTCGAGATTTGGGGACAAGACCTGTCTATAACTGGTCCCGGAAGGTGCTCTCGGGCGCTGGAAGGTACAGCGGCTCTGCCTAATATAACATTGTTGATTGGTGTAGGCGGAACGCTATATCATAAACTGGACTAGTCGTAGAGGAAGGGAGACCTACCCAATGGTCATCTCTACAAAAATCCCTACTGTCCCCCCTCTAGAGGGGAGACGGACACGACACAGAGGTGCGCGTGGTAACACGCACGCCGCCTCTCGGACCTGGTGCTGAACGGATGGCGGGCAGGCCCACAAAGCCCGCCACCCACAGGTCAAACCTCAGGGTGGCTAGAGGTCGTCTCGCGCCCTCCGGCGCCCGGGTCTGCGGTTAGGGAGAGGGTTTAAACGCTCCCTCTCCCGCTCCGCCGCCTCCTTGATGGAAATCACTTCCTCACAGAAGGAGGCGACGGCATTCCACGACCTCTCACTCCGGACCATAGACTGAACTACGGCCGGGAGCGAGAGGGCAACCGATCCGACTGCCGCGATCAACTCACGGCGCTGCGATGCCCAGGCGGGGCAAACCGCCAAAGTGTGCAGCGCCGTGTCCTCAACAACGTCGCGGCAGTCGCCGCAGTGGTGACAACCGGGCGTCTCTTGCCGGCCTATGCGACACAGGAACCGGCCAAAACAACTATGACCGGTCATTACCTGTGTCAGCCGGAAGGTGAGGGCGCCATGCTGCCTCTCTAGCCACTCCTCGAACACGGGACTTACCGCCAAGATCGTGGCGTGCCCGACTATTTACTATACTTATTTCTACACATTACAAAGCTTAAAATATGAATAACATCTACATATTTTTTCTTATATAGCTAATAAAAACAATTTCCTAGAAACCATGACTAGTCTTCTTTTGTGTATTATGTAAAGGGAGTTCCCTTAAGTGGTTCTAGGTATGTGGTTGTAAATTGCGAGAACATGTAATAACTAGGTACTACCTACTTAAAAGATTACCTTTATTTTTAAGAGTGCCATCCCTTCAAAACCCGGGTATAAATGTCCTAATTACTTAATCAACTTAAATTATTTTCTAGGAAAAAGAAACAGAAATCTGAAAGTTCCGAAGAATCCTTGAATAACGTGCATCATACGACAGATGACTCAGGTATTTGACATCACCGCGTTCGACGCGAAAGCCCCAAAAGAAGTCCAAGAAGAGAAAAGAAAGAAGATAGGCATAGAGAAAAGAAGAGAAAGAAAAAGCACGACTCTACTGAAAGTGACAGTGACAGCTCTAGTTGAAGAAGGCTATATGAGATGTTGCCTTTGCGTTAACTTGTTGTCTATGGTTTGAGTATTTAGATATCGGGCTTTTGGGGATGTCGAATTAAAAAAATGTTAAAAGACATTATGGCGATGGAAATGACTAACGAAAATCGAGTTTATATTGTCGTTTTAATAATTATAGTTTTAAGATTTTTTATCGTGACATAATCTGTAGGATAAAAAATATCGTTTCGAAATTAGGAGATTTTATAGAATATTATATTATATGGCTTTGGGCCCTGTTCGAAATTTATATCGTTATAGAAAATAAATATGTATTCTTTTTACTTGGTTGCGTAAAATGGAGTGTAGGTAATGTTTTTCGGGTGTATTTAAATGTTATATGACCAGGAATGAATGTGATCATATTGTACTCCATTTTGTTTAGGTATTTAACTAAAGGTAAACAATCTTGATGTGACTTTACACAAACTCATATTAAACAAATAAACTACTGCTTAAACTAACGGTTCAATTGATTTAGTAATCGGTATTGTTGTATTTACATTGATCTTTAGCAGCATTTTATTTTGACGTGACAACGTCTAATAAATCGATGAACGCCGGCTGCACGCACGAAAAAGGATGACTAATTGTCCCGTTACGCTCATTGTCGCGTTACGCTCTTTGTCCCGTTACGCTCATTGTCCCGTTGCGCTGATTGTAACGTTACGATCGGAGCGAGAGCGCTACACGAGCGAGTGAAAGGCACGTTATGACGTTGTCACGTTAAACTATCGTCCGTAAACCGACTTTACAGACAACCAATTATTAAACTAAGTTTTTAGATAAAAATAATAAAAAAGACACATCAAGATTGTTTACCTTTAGTTAAATACCTAATCAAATGGAGTATAGGTGCCTTAAAGGTGGCTCATACTACTGTGTATGCAGTCTTGGATTTGATTGCCGACTCGAGCATAGTGTTGTAAGGTTTCTTTACTGAGAAATTTTCGGTAACTTTCTTAGTGTGTAACCGGTACGGCAGTAGGTTTGCCCGTTATCACGTAGATATAAAACCAGAGCTGCTGAATGTGGGTGTTAAACACCTCTTCCCAACCCTTCGATGCATGCATGTGAAAAGGCATACGACATACCTCATCTGTAGCCTATACGTATTTACGTTTGCAACACAAAGAGTATTAAACGCACATTGCCATTCTTAAAAATTAGTCCCTATGTTGCCAGTGCAAGGTACAAAGATTACAGGTTTTTGTTGACAGCACAACGTCTCCTTAAGGAGAGCAGGGACACAATATAAGTTTGTTTGTGTATCGGTCTGTAGTGTAGCAGTACTTCCAGTGCATGCTGCATACCTCATACCGCAGTGCCTTATCGTTCTTGTACAATTGAGATTGATTATATATTTAAATAGTATAATAATAATATCAGCCCTGTCTTAAACTGTCCCACTGCTGGGCACGGGCCAATTCTCAGTGTGAGAAGAGTTAGCCCATAATCCACCACGCTGGCCCAATGCGGGTTGGCAGACCTCACATTTTGAGAACATTATGGAGAACTCTCAAACATGCAGGTTTCCTCACAATGTTTTCCTTCACCGTTAAAGCGAGCGATAATTAACTATTTAATACGCACATAACTTCGAAAAGTCAGAGATGCGCGCCTTGGGTTAAATAGTATATATCCTACTAATATTATTTATCAACTAGATTCTGCCTACAATTCCGCTCGTTCAGGATCAGGCTCAGGATTCAGTGCCCAGGTCGGGCAAAACTGTTATTGGGTTTCCTATTAGACATTTACACTAGCATAGCTTGGAAAGGTTCCCGTAGACCGTGACTACATACATACATACATACATATATAGATTCACGCCTGTTTCCCAGAGGGGTAGGCAGAGACTACGGATTTCCATTTGCTACGATCCTGACACACTTCTCTGGCTTCATTCACTTTCATCACATTCCTCATACACGCCCGTCGGTTCAAGGAGCTCTGAACCTGGCCTTTGTCCAGAACGCATCCAAGCTACAAGACTACAAGCTTTTATATTATCTTACATATCTTCCGAAATGTTGGTGTAATGCATCTTTTCCTACTCTTATATAGAGGTATGTGATATATGTACATATATATGTATACTAGCTGTCCCGGCAAACGTTGTCCTGTATAAAAGAGACAAAAAAGAAGCATATCTAAACCATCCTCGAATCCACTTGAACACACACAAAAAGTTTCATTCAAATCGTCCCAGCCGTTTAGGAGGAGTTCAATCTTTATATATATAATTCTTCTGTACGTGTCAACACACGTACAGAAGAATTATATATATAAAGATATAAATGATTGATAATAAAATTATTAATTTTATTTCTAATACTGATCTGTATTGAATTTCAATGTGTAATATTTTCGTAAATTTAAAATGTAATAAATATTTATTTGAAATTGAAATAATATATATGGATTGTTAATAATAAACATATAATTATTAACGATTATTTATGTTATTCAGTGTGTAACATTAAGTTGTGGTCATATTTTAGGGGGGAAACATGCAAATAAACCACACAAAAAGCGGAAGGCGAGCGGTACTGGAGGCGGCATTTTAGTTTTTTTTAATTATACTACCAAAGTGGTAAACAAGCATACGGTACGGTACCTGATGGTAAGTGGTCACCGTAGACTATGGACGCCTGCAACACCAGAGGCATCACTTGCGCGTTGCCTGCCTTCTAAGAATCTTTTAACGCTCTTTTTGAAGAACCTTTTTTTGTTGAAATTAAACTACTATATACGGATTTTATCGCGTTGTTTATTTGACACTTTATTACAAAATTTTGAAAAACTGTTACACTACTATAATTACTATTAAAATTTACTAATTTTATTAAAATCCGTATATAGTAGTAGGTATAATTTCAATGAATAACGTTCGCGTAAACAGAAGACAACCTTTTTTTGTATTGTTCAAATTAGGTTTTGACGTTCAGAATAAACATATTATAATTATATTATATAAAAATCTCGTGTCACAATACTCACAATGTTTGAGGTGGTACTACTCCGAAACGGCTCGGCAGACTTTGTATATTTAAGACATTTTTAAATAATTTTCATGGGAGAACAACGTTTGCTAGATCAACAAGTAATTATGTATAAACAAATTCAGGCGTATTACGTTAGGCCTACCCGCTGTCGCATAGGATGGAAACAAATGGATTTCTTCCATTCTTCCCTACCACTTCCCTACTACGCCGTCACTGTTTGATATAAGTGGAATTTTATCGCCACGTATCCCTGCCGGTTTTGTAGCCAAAGTCAAAATCAAAAATCTTTATTTCCATAAAAATTTTCAAACAATTCTTGGACACGTCAATTCACTATTATATTAATAAAATAAAATTATAAAAATAAATAGACGGAAATAAAAATTTTGCATTGAAAAAAAGCCTGTTCGAGGAGTAGAGCTTTCATGAGAAGAAGCAGGCAAGAAAAATAGAACATATTGTTAAATAAAACAATATGATACTAATAAATAATAATATAAAGAATGCATTTTTTATAGTATGTAAATTGTAAATGTATGTAAAAATTTCGTTTCTTTCAGTTAAGATCAGTTAGGTATTTTCGTGTGATCTTGCAGTGCTCCTTAAATATCGAACTTAATGTTATATGCCGTTAAATAATATTAGGTCTTTGAAATTCCTTGTATTTTGTACATCTAATTTTGTGACGTCGTAAATTCGTCATTATTTGGACAACAGACGGTGTCTACATAAAAATGTTTTTTACATTTTATGGTTAATAATGTTTTAGTACCAGCCCAGTTTCGTTGTAATATATTGCCACATTTTCATGATGTTAGCTGTTTGTTGTAATTTAGGACTTAGGATGCACACTGGGTTTAATATCAAGGCACTATAAAAACATCTAAATAAAATGTGTCTTTAAAAACAGTTGGAGAAATAGTTTTCAAGAAAAATGCAACGTAATTGAATTTTCTTCAGACAAACGGCAAAGACCTAATATATTTTTTATATTTGTAGAAATAAGTACTTAAAATATAAGATTCGCACAACGAAACGAATACTGTATTAAAATAAATTTCGTAGATTTTGTAATAAAATATATTTACTGAACAGTGCTGTGTTTTATTTTATTGGTGTACCTTGTAATAATAATGTGACCGCATTTCGGTCACGACGGTCAATCTTTACGGTGGCTGGCTATCTGCGCAGGAGATATTAAAGTGTTCAAGTGTGTGCGCAAATACAAGTGCACTCTCTGTAGCCCAACTACCCCATTTTTTTTTGTACTACTAATATGGCATACAAGCATACGGCCCACCTGGTGGTAAGTGGTCACCGTAGCCTATGGACGCCTGCAACACAAGAGGCATCACTTGCGCGTTGTCGACCCTTTAGGAAAGGAAGAAGAGAAAAAGGAAGTGGGAAGGGAAGGAGCGGGAAGGGGGAAGAGGGTGATTATATTGACACAACAGTAGGAATACTGCTATCCTTCGGTCGAGCCGGTTCATTCATGCTGAAATCAGCGAGGCTTTATTACTCAAAAATCAAAAATCACAAAATTTCGATGGAACGGTAATCCAACACGACCAGAGAGAGATCAGGCGCAGGACCAACGGCTTTAAGTGCTTGGCAAGACACGGGGGTGTCTAACACCGCTAACTTCCTAACTCCAAGCTGCTACTGAGAATGTTGATAGGAAAACCAAATAATACTTTGCCCGACACATCAAACCCAAGCCATCACGCGCAGCTGACAAAATAACTCCCGTTGCGCCACCAAAGCAGTTCATTTCATTTCATTTATTTATTGAATAACAATTTTAACATTGTGTGTGAATATACAATAATATATACATACAGTATTTTACATTTTCTAAATAATCATCATAATTGATACTCAGGTGAATACATACCTACATGCATAGATTCACGCTTGTTTCCCAGAGGGGTAGGCAGAGACAACAGATTTCCATTTGCTACGATCCTGACACACATCTCTGACTTCCTTCACTTTTATCACATTCTTCGTATACGCAGGTAATAAAACTACAATTGATTATTTGATAAACATTTATTAAAACATCCATTTATACATAATAAAATCAGACTTATTTTTCACGTTAACTAACAGAATAAATATTTTGACTATCTACCGTACCTTAGACTACAAACTGTCAACTGTCAATGTCAAAGTATATCATTTTCCCGCTCAATTTCGGCGCCATACATTCTGTATAAAGTGCGCCAGAAATAAGCCCTCTCTGGCGTTAAAGGTGAAATGTATTGAGGTTCCAAAGTAATAGCTAACTGGTAAGGATGTGGTAGCCATTCACCGTTGTCAGGGTCTGGAGTTGGGGATCTGTGAGAAGAAATATTTACATGAAATAACGGTTGTAAGTATCTTCGAAAATCGATAAACATTCTTGAAATTTTTAAGCGCTCTATCATTTACAGTAGTGGTAATTTCTTATCTTTTGCCGTAGTAACAGTTAAAGGTTTAATAAACAGTTTAATATAATTGTATTACACAATTATATGACAAAAACCTACCTTGTTTAAGATATATTTTTTTAGATAATTTAAGTTATATTTTAGTAAATTTTTCTATTGGACGATAATAAGTAAATTTTCATTCATAAAATAGTGTTACAAACTTATGTAATGTTTAGGTACTTTTGTCGCTGACTGTACAATACGAACATTACGTTAATTATAATTTTAGGTTAAGTACCACGTTATTGCAGGCAAGTTTATCCTCTATCGGATATAGCCTTCGTGGTGCTACTAAGAATTATTTGACAGAAAGACGCTAAAATAATAGACCCGAGACATTATTGGAATTCACATTCGCTGACCAATAACTACGAGTATAATATTCTTTTGACCCAGTTTAAGTCACGTCGGACAATCATAATAGAATCTAGACATCAGAGCATTAAATATTACTAGCGGTCGCCAAGTGGTCGAAATTCGACCATAATTGATTTAAATTTTAAGTTTGATGGTTATTTTATTGTCTATAACTATATCCTTATAATCACATTTCATTTAGTCACCTACTCCACATACATGTAACCATAGTTACCAAGAATTCTACGACATCAGTCGAACAATGCCGAATTACTACGAACGCAATTCGACTGCTTGTGTCAAATGTATGGTTGTGTGCGTGTAGTGATTTTCCATTAATTTTATGTATTTCTAATGCATATTTTATAAAAATACTAGATGTTCCCGCGGTTTCACCCGCGTTTATCGTTATTGCGCCGCACTGTGGATCGAAAATCCTGTTCCGTGGACTTATAAATTTTAAATTTCAACTGTCATTTTTTTGCTGGATATAGTTTTAGTTACCTTTCACTATGCCCAAATATATCATCCGAGATAATTTAGCCCAAAAACGGATGATTTAAATTTATTTTACGAAAAATTTGTATGGAGAGTGCATGAAAAATCCATTTATCTCGAGAACCGCAAGGTTAACCGTAATATCCTTCCAGATGGCTATAGTGCTATTTATTTATGATTTTTTGGCATACTCCACATAATGGTCACAGCTGCGGAATTGTTTTTAAAAATGTCGAATGTATTTTTTATTATTTTTTAACACTTCATGTATGTTCTAAAGATAACAAATTCTGGTTTTAAACCTATGTGGCATTTATGCAATAGCAAAATAAAAATATTCTTTACGAATTGGTAATTAAGTAAGTAATAATTAACTAATGAGCCTAATAATTGTCATAACATTGATGCATTATCACAACTTACGGAATCTTGTCTTATTCTGGTGTGTGAGTAATGAGTTCTATGAAATATTTTTAATAAACTCTCGCTAATGAGGGTATTTAATTAACTTAAAGTTAAAATTACTAATCACAAATAGTTTTAATGGACAGTAAATTGCAATAAATAGACGGAAATGAGATATTCGTCTGTTTTTCACATAAATATTTGTATTATGAAAGTAAATTAATAAAACACAAAGCGTTTCACTTTTATCTTTATAATTGTAAATAAGATAAAAATTACAAAAAGGGAAAGGTAAATATATTATGTGGAGATAAGAAGGATAAGACCATTATGTGGAGTATGCCAAAAAATCATAAATAAATAGCACTATAGCCATCTGAAAGGATATTACGGTTAACCTTGCGGTTCTCGAGATAAATGGATTTTTCATGAAGTCTCCATACAAATTTTTCGTAAAATAAATTTAAATCATCCGTATTTGGGCTAAATTATCTCGGATGATATATTTAGGCATAGTAAAGGGTAACTAAAGCTATATCCAGCAAAAACAATGACAGTTGAAATTTAAAATCTCTAAGTTCACGGAAGACGATTTTCGATCCACAGTGCGTCGCCCCCGTGGATCATAGCGTGATGTTATATAGCCTATAATAAAATTAGTTGCAAAACAAGGTAGGTACTAAATATTTTAGGCAATTAAAAAGTGGAGTGTAGTGAGGATTTCTCGCTATCTCCTTACATTGCCTCACCCTCATAGCCTCATACCGGAATCAGGTAATTAACGAAGTGTTTTCCTTGTGCCTTGTAAAGCACGTAAAGCTGGTAACCTTGCACCTGATTTTTTCGATCGTGTCAAATTGCTTTCCAATCGGACTATGAAGAATATAGTGCAGCCAAAATCGATAATAAATAGAGACAACTCACCCAAATTTAGCAAAATTTGTCCACATCATAGTCATAAACGTGATAATCCTGGCGTCATCCTCATTCATGGGCAAAGGAAGCCGTTCCAACTCGAAAATATAGAACAATTCGTCCATAAAAGTCGTCGCAGGCAGACTGGTATTTGTCAGGATCCTTCCCAAATTCCTGTTCCCGGTATAATTGAACACATACTGGTAGACATCTGAATCAGAATTGTTCGAATATAGATCAACAAAAAGCGACATTGGTCCAACAAAGCCGAAATCTGAATTCATATTAATCAAACCACCAATCACTGTTTCGTCTGAACTAATATTCGAGAAGTAAGTATCTTTTAGTATAGTTCTTATTTCTTCTTTTTCCTTTTTGGATACGTTGAAGCATTTCTGGTCTATACTAGTGAAGTCTTCGTTCTTTATTCTATCTATTTGACTGGTAATCGTATAATAGTCAAGAATACTGGCTAAACCTTCTACTGTGTTCAAACCAAATATCGCTGGCACTGCATCAAAAGATTCAGATACTAAAATGCTGTAAGGAGTTGCAGTCAAGAACGGTTCTGCATCCAAATACTCTTCTACAGAAGGTAGGAATACTGATTTTGAGTGCATCTGGTTTCCAATAGCTTCTTCTAACTTATTAATAGGTACATCTGTGTATATATTCAGAAGTTCTTCTGGATCCCAAGTGTTGACTCCAAGGGATTTCGCAACTTGTGACGCAGTAGCTAAAGGATTAGCGTCGAAAGACTTGGGGCTGAATGGAGTTCCACTTTCAGATATAATTCGCTTGAATAATCCTTTGCAAGAATCTGATAGCGTCAAATATATAGCTGCTATACCGCCGCTTCCATGACCAAAAACGGTTACGTTGTCTTTATCTCCATTAAAGTTTTCTATATTATCTCTCACCCATCTCAAAGCGGCTCTGATGTCTTTCAAGCCAGCGTTTCCTGGAGCCTCTTTCATGTTTAGATTTAAGAAGCCTAAAGCATTCAGCCTATAGTTGACTGAGACGACGATAACTCCATGGCTAACTAAGTAATGAGGGCCATAGAAATGTGGGGAACTGCTTCCTACGCCGAACTCCCCTCCGTGGAGGAACACCATGACTGGTAAAGTAGTGTTAGTGAAGTTTGGGATGTATACATTGAGGACAAGGCAGTCTTCGTTGTCGCTTGGGGCGGATAAAGGGTCGTTGGTGGAAAACTGGGGGCAGAGAACTGATCTGGCGTTAGCTTTGTAGGTGCCCTCGAAGACTGGGGGTTCTTCTGGTGCCTGTGGAGGAATTGGATGATTAGACGATGGTATCAGCTGTAGTTATATGCTTACTAATATTATAAATAACTGCCTTCGTGGCGTAGCGTAGTGAATGCGACTGCTGTGCATGAGGTTTCGGGTTCGAATCCCGGGTCGGGCCAACAAAAAGCTAAGAAATCTCAATAGCAGCCCGGAGTTAGGAAGTTGGCGGTTAGACGCCCCCGTGCCTCGGAAAGCACGTAAAGCCGTAGGTCCTGCGCCTGATGCTCCGTCAAACATGAGGCAATTAATTTTTATTTATACAGACTAAATGTTGTTTGAAATTTTTGAAAGTTTTAACGGGTCCAAATAATATTTGTAATTATTTTATGGAATTTAAATATTGAAATTTAAATTGTCGGAAAAAAAATACCACTTAGTCATCTACCCGGGAAGCGATACCGAGACTCAGCAGACACACTAAAAATATAGACTTACCGTATATCTATCCTTCACAACGCCATATCGAATTCCACAAAACTCATAATAAAATCCATTTGTCGCCAAATAGCCCTCCACTTTGCCTTGCTTAGTTTCCACAACTTTATTCTTCCCATCGCCACAAACTAAACCAAAAATAAATAAAAGAAAAACTAGGCTGTTTACGACTAGGCCGTATACACCCATTGCCTTTGCGTCAAATGATTATATCTTAAAAATACTTGACATTTAATTTAAAATGATCGCCTTTTATAACTGATTTATGGCGTAATTTTATTATTACAGCATTTTAACGTTAAATTCGTATGTAATTTTGATAGCTTAATGTTGATTGATGATTTCATAATCTTGATGGTTCCGTACTCAATACTCAATATCTTTATTGCACTCTATATGTTATATAAAGGTGTTACACAATATCACAGTAGGTAGGTACAACATGGCCCCTGTAGAGCACGGCAACGTAGAAGAGAGGAGGATGCTATTTTTATACATTAAATAATTCACTGCTTATATTAATTAATGCACTATTTGCTTTCCACTATTTCAAATTGATTTATAAGTATAGCATGCATTTCGTGACATCATTTACACACCCCCGTGCCTCGAAAAGCACTAACCCGTTGGTCCTGCACCTGATCTCTCTCCGGTCGTGTCGGATAGCCGTCCCATCGGATCATGAGAGTTAAAGAACAGAGAGTGCACTTGTGTTTGCGCACAGACTTGTGCACTATAATATCTCCTGCGCCAGTCTCCGTTGGCCACCGTGGCCGAAATACAGAAGTATGAGCGCAAGCACAAGTGCACTCTTTATTCCTTCACTCTCATAATCCAAATATTAACAGCCTCTATGGTTCAGCGCGAGGTCTCTTGTTCAAACTCGGGCCAACATAAAGTTTTTGGGTCTATCTATTAAGACATCTCTTGATCTCTCTCTGTTCGTGCCGGATTGTCGTCTCATCGGATAATGACAGTTAGGGACCTAGGAGTGCCCTTGTGTTTGCGCCCATATTTGTGCACTATAATATCTCCTGCGTAGAAGGCCGGTCTCCGTTAAGATTGGGCGCTGTGACCGAAATACACAAGTGTGTGCGTAAACACAAATACATTCGTTATTCCCCTACCGATGGGACAGCAATCCGACACGGCTGGAGAGAGATCAGGCGCAACACCAACGGCTTTACGTGCTTTCCGAGGCACAGGGGTGTGTAACACCGCCAATCCTAACCCCTTCTCGCTACTGAGAATTTCTTGCCAGATAAACTACAATCGCAAGAGGAAAACCTAGGCGAACGTTTCTCGATCAGATCGGAGGCGTTCTGGACAAAGGCCAGGTTAAGAGCTCCTTGAACCGACGGGCGTGTATAAGGAATGTGATGATAGTGAATGAAGCCAGAGAAGTGTGTCAGGATCGTAGCAAATGGAAATCCGTAGTCTCTGCCTACCCCTCTGGGAAACAGGCGTGAATCTATGTATATATGTATGTATAAACTAACGAATAAGTTTTATTGACCCACCGGGGATTTGAACCCGAGGCTTAATGTACAGCAATCACATAGGTACACTACTGCTTAGCCCTTCTAGAATATAGGCATGTATGTATAAGTTTATTACTTACTAGTTTTCACCCGCGGCTTCGCTCGCGTAAATGTAGGTTAGGTTAGGTTAGGTTTGCAACAGTTATTTTTTCTGGATGAAAGGTACCCTATGTCGTATTCTGTACCCCTGACAATGTGTATGCAAAATTTCATGTTGATCGGTTGAGTAGTTAAGGTGTGAAACCGTAACAAACAAACAAACTCATTTTCGCGTTTATAATATTAGTTAGGATTTATCTTTACGGAACTCTAATTTGAAATCTACAATCAAAACGTGCCTTCCATTGAATTCTACAATCATTCAATGTTTATTATGTTTAATAACTATTGCAAGTTCTCTCCTTATCTTGATTTTACATTATGTAATGCGTTTTATCTAGCAGCGAGTCTAGTGGGGGACCGTTGGACTGCCACACAGAGGTCTCGAGTGGTCACAACTAAGGTGGCACACAAGCATACGGCCCGCCTGATGGGCCACTGCTGCTTTAGAGGCTACCATCAAATTTTATGAAATGCTTGAGTATGTTCAGTAGTAATTCATGGAGAAATGGTTGCAGCACCTTACAGTTATGATTTGTAAACAAAATTTTATTGTAAACTCGATTAAAAAGAGTGGCCATGAGTTTCTTGCCCGTTTTTCTCATGAGCCCTACACCCTTGCTTTGCGTGGCAATAAATGTAAATTCACAGAAAAAATTTAGTGTAACTTTGACATTCATAAGTGTTACCTTGTAACCTAACTTGAATAAATTTATTTTTGATTTTTGAATTTTTTGATAAGCTATGGACGCCTGCAACACCAGAAGCATCACTTGCGCGTTGCCGGCCCTTTAGGAAAGGAAAGAGGGTGATTGGGCCTCCCGGCACTTCAACTCACCGAACGAAACACAACAGTAGGATTATTGGTATTTCACGTCGATGTTCCGTGAGAGCGTAGTGCTTCCCCGGTCGAGCTGGCCCATTCGTGCTGAAATCAGTGAGGCTCTACTACCTCAAATAACGTTTGTGTACCTACGTATTTTTATGTACCTACGTATTAAATAGTTAATTATCGCTCGCTTTAACGGTGAAGTAAAACATCGTGAGGAAACCTGCATGTCTGAGAGTTCTACATAATGTTCTCGAGGATATGTGAAGTCTGCCAATCCGCACTGAGCCGGTGTGGTGGACTATGGCCTAACCCTTTTCTCACTGAGAAGAGGCTCGTGCCCAGCAGTGGGACAGTTTGTAGGTCTGATATTATACATTTCGTCTTACTTAATATTTAATACTAACAATGGTGCCAATTCTGTTGTCACAAAATTCTCTAAACTTAACTAAAAATCACTAAAATTTTTTTTAGTCCTGTCACTTTTAACGATTTCAGAACACGAAATGTCATTTGAGAGGACTAAACAAAATTTTTGTGATTTTTAGTTAAGTTTAGAGAATTTTGTGACAACAGAATTGGCACCAATATTAACATTGATTTATAAACTACTAGTTCCTGCACGCGGTTTCGCCCGCTTGTCTCATGGGACAGACTGGAGCCGAGTCCTTGGGAGGCTTTTGGAGTCCTCCCCAACGGCATTATTGATAGGACATTAACTGTAGAAAAAGGGGCTTAACACACAAAGGAGACCGTCCATATTCGGCTTGCACGTGGACAATCGTTTTATAAACAAAGTAAAATATTAAAAGCTTTGTTTTAATATATAAAAAATATTGGTTACCATTCATTAGTATGAAATTGACTTATTTTATTTATATATTATTTCAAAATAAAGCACAGCCTGGAAGCAATAAGGCAGTATTACTGCAACTGCATAGTCGGCCGAAGGACTGTTGGTTGCTGTGCTCACATAATGCCTGTAATAATTATGGTACCTAAGCTGGGCAAGATATAAAAATGTCACTCCACCAGCCCAGTTTCTGGAAAATATATTAATAACTTATGAAGTTGATGGTGACACATGAAAACAAATATTTATTTTAAACAATGTGTTTTATTTTATTATTTAACGAACTTGATACTAAACTTCAAAGAATAATATTTTCTACTTAGTTTAGGCTACTAAAAATTTATATTGTTATTACAATATAAAATTGTTCACGCCCAGGCCAGGATCCCATACAAGGTGGTCGGTCTCCTTTTTGTCCCGTGTGAGAATCGAACCCACAACACTCGTCGAAGTGGCGGCGGCGAGGCGACCACTTAAACCACTACGACATTCATAAAGTAAATTTATTACATAACTAGCTGACCCACGCAGCTTCATCTGCGTCACATAAGAGAATTTGCCCCGTTTTTGCAACATTTTTCAATTATGCTCTGCTCCTATTGGTCGCAGCGTGATGTTATATAGCCTACAGCCTTCTTCGATAAATAGGCTATCCAACACTGAAATATTTTTCAATTCGAACCAGTAGTTCCTGAGATTAGCGCATTCAACCAAACAAACAAACTCTTCAGCTTTATAATAATATATGGTGCTAGAGTAGCCTTAAAACAAAATAATATAATTATGTAATCACTAGATTATACCCGCGGCTTCGCTTAATCTAGATTTTATCAATAAATTTCTACCCTCGGCAACAGTACTTTTTCTAGACAAAATGTACCTTATGTCCTATTTCATGATAATAAGTCGAGTAGTTAGTGCACAAATAATTTTTCACCATAACTGGTCCTGCGAATTTCTTGCCAGGCAACCCTAATAATACTTTTCAGATAAAAGCCGAGAATCACACCCGTTAATTACCGCTGCGACGCTGCGGCAGACAATTATAGAATCAGATAATAGATACTCGCTCCCACAATAGCACACGAAAATTATAATTTTAGACACGTGGCGCCATCTGTATTATGACCAAATAATTATAATGTACCTAGAATGTGTCTAGTAGGCTAGCACAAAACACTTTGAAAATGTTTCATAATATGCGGGTAAACTCAGCATGGCGCTTAGAAGTATCATGAAATTGTTGTTAAAAATTTATAAATAGGTACAGAAACCACATTATTAAAATTTTCATAAGTCTTACAATACAATAATTATTTTACAAACAGTTTCGAAAAGCGCCTCTAGCGGCAAAGTAATGAACTATTCTAATTGCAAAATGTATCAAAATAGACTCAAGATCAACTTAATGCAGCACATCTTTTACAAATGTGTATCTACAACGCACTTGAATCAATAAACTAAACTTCCATTTATAAAACCTTTTTTAAAAATGTGATTCTATTAATTTTAAGTAATCAATACTTAAAGTAGGTATCTATTAGAAATATTAACGTAGGTATAACGTTCCCTATGTATTACTTTACTCTTTGGTATAACGTAACAAAAGTGCGTCTAGGTAGAGCATAGGTAAAAATATTTTTTGAGAGACCATCTACTATTGAGACTATGAAACAGTAATAAAAACAAAAAAATAATTAATTATTTATGTAGTTTAAGTGCTTACTCAAACTTTTCGTATGAAAATGTACAATTTAAAAGCGTTCAGAAACTTAGTAACAACAAAATCCAGTTAGTTATAAATTAAAACTACTTGGTTGTGACTGTAATTAGTTAATCATCTTTTAAATCCTTATAAAAATTCTATATGTGCATTGGTATATGAAATTTCGTTGATTATTTTATCCATATTCATAACATAAAAAGACAAAGTGAAAGTTTGACAGCATCAAGTTTCGGAAAACACACCAAACTTATAATTTGACATCCAAAATTGTGGTTACACTGAACTCTGGAATTATTACAATAATACCTTAGATATTTATTTGTGCAATATAATTTACAAGTAAAGCTAACATTTATTAACGCTACCCACCATTGTTTACCAATAAACAACGAAAGAGTGACATCAATAAGAATAACTACGTTCGTGGCTGCATACGTGTTGATTTACAAAATCATTAATAAGTTGCTAAATTGTGTTATGAGAGTACTATAATCGACACAGTTATGAATAAAAAACCAGTGAGGACCGGTCCTAGGATCAGAATAACAAGACCAGCGTTGAAAATCAAAAAACCAGAGGAAGCAACTGGAATAATCGACGATCGAAAATCGTATATATATTCTTGTCAATATTGTCGTCTGAAATTTACACAAAACAGTCAGTATTTTCGCCATATGACTTCCAATCACGAATTGCAGCAGAAGGCGGCTACTTACGAGTGTGACGATTGCCAAATCGTATTCAACAAGAAGAGTAATTTAGATTTACATTGTCAAACTCAGCACCAAGTGAAAAGCAAATCAAGATGCGAGTCTTGTGCGATCACATTTAAATCAAGGTATTGTTTACGTCGCCATTTAAAACTGAAGCAGCTATTACAAGAGAATTCTTGTTTCAAATGTCAGAAAAAGTTTACTAACAAGGAGGGTTTAGCCAAGCATGTAAAAAATAAACATACATTTAAAAACGTCACTTTTCAATGTGATCTGTGCTCTCTAAAGTTCAAAGCTGAGGAGTCTTTAAGAAGTCACTTGGCAAGGATTCACAAGAAATTATGATTCTGCAGTAATATTAAATAGTTAAGTATTTTATTAAAAAAACAGCTATGATTGTAATAAAAACATAATTCTTTTGTATTAATGAAGTATGGTACTTATGGCTTGGGCTAAACACAAGACAATTCTACCATTATTTAAAGTAGTTTTTATTATAAATTTAATGTAATCTTTGTAACTAATCAGTTAATCACGCACACAAATATATTGGCTCTGTTTATTGTACTGGCTTACTGATGAGCGTAAGACGCCCCTTAGAATGAGAAAAGCTTCGTTATAGACAATGACATTATGGTCTGGCTAAAGCATTTCGTTGTTGAGTGAATCGCTATGTGTTTTGGAGATACTTTTTAGGAACAACAAAATACTAGTTAACTTGTAATATATTTGAGCTTAGTTAAATTCTTTTAGTGTGAAAAATTTAATAAAACATTTACGTAGCACAGTCTTAACTGTTTTCGTTAGTGTAATTGTCTTGCGTGTAATGGATGCTATGGATCAAAATTGCATCTAAAACCAAATATCGAGAAAAATCACATAGTGACTTGTAGGCTCAACAACGATTTGTAGCCACGGTTAGAGTATTACAATATTCAACATTTTATTTCCACCTGATGCTTTACGAATATGAACAAACTCAGAACAAGAATTTAGCTTAGCCTGAAGGATAGATATCTTTATAAATACAATTGTAAGAATGTGTAGTCTTACTAGCAATAGCATTAATTAATTTACATCTAATTATTTGTCATAATTTTGTTTCTTAACAATACTTTTCAAGTCCACTAACAAGTACTTGGTCCCCTAAGATAAACCTACTCATACTGAAAGGAAGCCCAAGCCCAACTGTGGGACAGTTTATTAACAGAGCTGATTTTATAATTATTGAATTAGCAAATTTTTACATTAATTTTGCAATAAAATAAACTAAAATTGTCAAGCTTGCCTTACGGTTTGTCCTTGACCTATCCGTAACACAGTCACTGTATTTAAGATGAATTCTATGTGGCTTAGCACTATCGATCGTGATAGGTTGCAACATGTACCAGGCACAACTGCGTAAAATTAGAGTTTGAACTTGAACTCTATAAAATCAACTAAAATCATTGATGGAATGCTTTCAAACCATTGTTGTAAATGCTAACCTGATTTCATGTTGAGCTCTGAAAATGTACTTCAAATCTTTGTCATAAAACATTTAGCTACAGATGGCTGCCTTATTGCAATGCATGAAATTGTATACATTAGGGGCCTTTTCATTGTCATGCGTGTTTGCGCCCGCATGCAGGCCAGGCACGCATGCGTGCTGCCCGCAACCTATCGTATCATACATGTTTTTATTGTCATGCGCGCACCACGCACGCGGCGCACGGGCGGCGGGACGAAAAATATCTGCTTTGCGTGCGGCCCGGAACACGCATGCGTGCCTGGCCTGCACGCGGGCGCAAACACGCATGACAATGAAAAGGCCCTAACACACATATGTGTATAGATACAGTAATGTAATATCAATTCATTGAACTATCAATATCATGCTAGGCAGTGGATTGCATTATCATTACAAGATTCATCATTCCAAATTGAAACACTGGTCCCAATAATTCTGTGTACAACGCATTTTTGGCAGTAAATAAAAGTGCAATCTATCCCGGTCCTCTTTATTGTTCAATGTCACTCGCATCTTGTGGATCAGCCCGCTGAAGCTCACTGAAGGCATGTAGTACTAGATTGAATATAATCATTATAGCAAGGCAAGCCGACTTCTACACTTATGTTACGGTGCCACCGAAATTAATACAGCCCACTATTCGTACTAATGTTTTGTGATGTTACAACGCTATATTCACAGTAAACATTATATTGTATTCTGTTTACGTGAATGTTATTCATTGAAATTAAACTACTATATACGGATTTTATCGCGTAAAGTGTCAAATAAACAACGCGATAAAATCCGTATATAGTAGTTTAATTTCAACAAAAAGTATATATTATATTGTTTAATTTCTTTTTATATACTCTGTAAAAATGCTAACTTTATTTTCTATGTTTCTTTTACATATTTATTTTTGTACTTACGTGTAATTTAATATGTTAAATTAAGTTTATTATACGCAGGCTGAATTTAAAGTAGAATCTTTGTATACAAACAACTGTCCAATTATTTTAATACTAGCGACTTGCCCCGGCTTCGCATGGGTTGTACAAAACCTTAACAAATTATACACCTCAGAGGCCGAGGCATTATACCCATGTATTTTTGAACCCCACATAATAGGGATTAAGCGTAGCAATCGAACGGTCTCCCACACGGCTATCACTGCTTATATATGAAAGTGTAATTGTCAGTCTTAGTAGCAGCATTGAATATGCGACTGTTTCTAAGCAAATCAATGATTCATACTCTTTATCTGCTGTGTATGAGGTCCTAGGTTCATTGTCTAAGTCAGGTAAAGTTTTAGTGTCAAGAAATTCTCGGAAACAGCACAAATTTTGCAATGGTAGACTGCAAGCTCCCTATTATGTGGGGTCCTAAAATCATAACATGGGTCTAATAGACCTCTGCCAATCCTTTTGGGGATATAAGTGTAAGGCAAATGTATGTCACTACATATTATAAAAAGAAAGTTCCCTACCGCATCTGTCTGTCTGTTCGCGAAAAACTCAAAAACTACCAAACAGATTAATACGCAGATTTCATTAGGAAGGTTTAGGTGTATCATTTGTTAAGGTTCGCTAGTATTAAAATAATTGAATAGTTGTTTGTATACAAAGATTTTATAATTAACTTTGGTTCAATACGGTATAGTCTTTTAACACAAGTTTACCAACAAAGTACATCTTTTTGTAAATAAATTAAGATTAATTATATGTTAAGGTAAATTTATTTATGTTGAATTTGAGAATATTCACCGTGTGTAAAATTCATTGGTTGTAAATTGTAATATTTTATGTGCTATTGTCACCTTGAGATGAAACAGTTTATATATTGTACAGTCATTAAGATGTGTACGGTACAAAGTTCTATTTGAATGACTTTATCCAATATGTCAAAATATTGTGGCAAAATATGATATTTACTGTATCTTGTCAATTTGAAATAAACATCTGTTCACAAACTTTGTAAATGTGGATGTTTCCTGATAATCCAAAATATTGTATTTAATAATAATAATATAAGCCGTGTATTAAACTGTCCCACTACTGGGTACGGACCTCTTATCTAAATGAGAAGGATTGAGCATAGTATTCAACTATTGTTTTATAATGAACTAAATGTAATAGATGTATACAATCTTCGATCAAATATACCATAGATGCACATTCTCATACAAAAACCGCGTCAATATGTGGCACTGACCAGTACTACTTACTTATAAGTGTCTGCATTTATTATGCAATCCAGTAAATAAACCGGCATAACCATTGAACGCCCCTGAGAAACATTTTGTAATAGTTTAGTTAAAACGCGTCAATGTAAAGCGTTCTAAGTGTGTTACTCGCGATACGCAAGCGTACTAAGTATATGGTACGGTCTCCACCGTAGTAGTGGTGTCGATTCGCTCTCGCTTACGGGCAGCGCACGCAAGAGTGAGTGGGACAGGTGCATATTATAGCGCATACGACTGATTAATGCACAGTTTTGTTGGGGGCCGTTTTTCGAGCGACGATCGTGCATCTATGGTATATTTGATCGATGTATACAATATTTATATAGTAGTGATAGCCTAGTGGGAAACCATTGGATGCCACGCAGAGGTCTCGAATTCGATCCGAAGGTGCGCATCTTTGACTTTTCGAAGTAATGTGCGTATTAAATAGTTAATTATCGCTCGGTTTACTGGTGAAAGAAAGCCTCGTAAGGAAATGCATATCTGAGAGTTCTCCATAATGTTCTCGGAGATATGTGAAGTCTGCCAAGCCGCACTGGGCCAGCGTGGTGGACTATGGTGTAACCCTTCTCACACTGAGAAGAGGCCTGTGCCTCGAACAGTTTAATACAGGGCTGTTATTATTATATACAATATTGTGGCATGTGCATTCGTTTTAATGGAAATTTGCTCTGTATACAAATTTTAATTGTGATTTTATATAAACTCAGGATAACAGACATGTATGTACGATATATTGGCTGAATTTCTATGTGTTGTGCACACATGTTTAAAATAACGATTTTTCTACAAAATGAGCTATTAAGATATATGATGTATATAAATGTCCAATACAAAGCACTATTGTGTATAATAGGGTAGTTGCCTATACTCAGGATAACAGACATGTATGTACGATGTATTGGCCGAATTTCTATGTGTTGTGCACACATGTTTAAAATAACGACTTTTCTACAAAATGAGCTATTAAAAGATATATGTATATAAATGTCCAATACAAAGCACTATTGTTTATAATAGGGTAGTTGCCTATGTTCATTTTGTACATTATTTTACACACAAGAGCAAATAGCAATCAAAAGAAATCTTTTTGTGCATACAGTATCAAAATAAGGGAGTAATTTATATTTTAAATTTGAACATATGGAATATAGTGGAGATATCTTGCTATCTCCCTCGGACAGCTGCATTTCAGTAGCGGTTACGTCAAAGTTTGTATCGCGCATCCTTTTTCTGTCATTTGATAATTACTCCTACTACCTGATTTGATACGCTTGCATCTTATTTACCACTTCGTAAATTTCAAAAATTCTTTGTATTTGAGTGTTTCGGTAATGTAACTATTTGACAATAATAAGAAGTTTAAGTCAACTACCCTTTTGCCGGTGTATAAAATTTAAGTCAACTACCCTTTTGCCGGTGTATAAAATAAAGTACTGTGCCTCAAAAAATTTGCTTGATTATGAGATCTGCTACTATTTAGTTATATTATGTAAAATGTAATATTGTTTTCCGTCATCACAGTAAACAACTTTTCACGTATCAATTTTTAACGAAGGCAATATTCTTCATATCAGAATATTTAATTTTGTTGTCTGGTTAAACCTTAGAATAGCAATATCCCTCACGCTGCGGCTGTCAGATCAAATGTATTATATCTGTTTCGAAACTGCTGTGTGATCAGAATTTAATAGCAAATTCATATGAGATGTATTAAAATAATGTAATCTTTTAAACAGTCGTCTGAGGGCCAAGAAATATACGCTCCATGCTAATTCAGCGCAATAAGGTGGAACATCTAGCGGTCACATACAAATGAATGTCCTAACTATATAGTACTAATATTTACCTAGCCCGTAGTCTTGTTGAGTAATTTCAGTAGAAGCGTACATTTCGTGGCCTTACCTATTGTTATTACATGTGTGAGACCGAGACAAAACTACACTTTGTAACGTGTTATCTCATTCATGCGCATGCAATAACAATAAATGTCCTTAGAGATGGTGGTAAGACTCCTGGTCTGAGAGCTATAGTCAGACTGGAATTCTTTGTTTTACTGTGTACGCGAACATTCTTGGATTTAGATAAAACTTAGCACACATATACACCTCCTTTTGTCCTATACTATTCCCGAGACACGAGGGCAAAGCCCCGTGCTTACTAGTTACTTTAATCACATATGTACAGTATTTATTTCTTGTAATTACTTTTGTAACTCCAATTTACTCTATAATCGCGCTATTGTTTTATTATATTTCTTTGTATTATTATTATTACTTGTTTATTTTTTATTGTTGATATTTGTTTGTACCGACATCTTATTCAAATATGGCTACTATTGACGTATATAAGGACCTGTTGGGCCAAACCCATCCTGGAGTTGTCTGGTGCCCACCTGAATATTAGGTTTCTAGGGTGTAGTGCCCTAGAATTTTAAGTAGCCCATTGCTTTTAGAAGCACCAGCTCAGCTCCACTTGGGTAATAAGTAATAACCGATATGTCATAGATATGCCAATGGTGGCTACCGGTTTTAATAAGGTATCTGTTGGTAGATTTATTTACGCCAAAGCTGATATAACTTTTCTTAGAATTGGTCCATGACCAGTTTCTTGTTCTCAGAGCAGAGTATACTGCAAGATTGCGTCTATATTACGAAATATATAATTTAACTGGCATATGTTAACATATTTACTTGATACAAAGTTTAACATGAGCCAAGAACAAGAAAAACTATGTATTATAATATACATTTGAATACAAATTCAAATGTCCATGTTATTCGCGTAAAACTCCCCAAAAGAACCTTAAGGCTGGACCAGAGCGCAGTAACTGGCCTGCTGCATATTGAACCATCATTAAAGCATAATTTTTTGCTTACTAGCACTCTGCCTTACATACTTGGGTTCCTAAGGACCAATATGAGCCACCGGTTATATAAAAATGGTTGTTATAAATATATAACACTTAGTACTTATGTGGTTCGTGAAGTTGGTATTTGGTATTGTATTATAATTAAACGTTTAATGATAGCAAGAAACGCCTTATAAAATAATATTGAAGGGTTTAGTGAAAGAAGGATCTTTACCCAACGTGTCCATATCGGATTTATGATTTAAAAATAACTGTCATTTGGGTGGGATCAAAATGATCCCGGTATGTTTTGTTATATCTGTCAGTATTTTTACTAGTATGCCTGTTTTTATGGATATATTCTTTAGACCTACCATGAAATGTAAATGCCGAAGTTTTGGACTGATCGTTCGTACGGTGAAACACATTTTATTCTGAAGTTAGTCCTGAATTTCTGTACGTAACCTCTCGGTTACGAATCCTAAACCCTTTCATGAAGCAGTCCGAACAACAAAGTAATGTTTTTTCGAAAGGAAGAAATCTGGAGAACCTTCATTGTAATTTTGTTTCATTCGGCCCAAAGTTTCGGATAGATGTTTTCATGGTAGACCTCGGGGTCTTATTGATCTATCTCAACATCCATGTTTCCAATAAAAAAGTACCAATCCCAATACAAAGAAATGCATTGATTGCGTTTTTAGTATTGGTATAGTCTATGTCCAGTATTTGCCGAAACTACCTGATTGATAGATAGCGTTGTAACCAATTTGGGAGTTTTTAAGCTACTAGATGGCGTTGGAACAAGATTTTGTTAACATGGTCTTACGATACTTCTTTCCCTGTATCCTTTTATGATCAGATTCCAAAATGTTCATAGAGTATGTAGATTTAATACAGACTGTCCATTACGAAATAAGAAATCTGTAAACCGGCAATGAGATTGTTACTTATATTGTAAAATAATTTATAAATAAATATTAGTTTAGATATATTTTTTGTTGTTTATTCGCTGTTGGTCGATTTCTAAAATTGTAGGCCAGTTAGCTAATATTTTGACGGGAAAATTTCTGGGTTATCGGTCACGACATCGCTCTACGTTGGGAGTAAAAATGATGATTAGAATCGACAGCTACATAATTGATTTTCGATTAAATCCCGCAACGGTCATGATTGTGATTACTCTCGGTCGTCAGTCTCGCGTTCAATTCCCGGGTTAAGGGCAGTGCTATTGCGTTTTTCTGCCAAGAAAACCTCATAAGCAATTAGGAAGTTGGCGGTATTCCACACCCGGTGCCTCGGAAAGCACATAAAGCCATTGTTCCTGCGTCTGATCTTTCATCGGTCATCGGATTGCCGCTGGATTGGATTATGAGTGTTAGGGTACAGAGAGTGCACTTGTGTTTGCGCACACACTTGTGCACTATTATTATCGCCTGTGTATGTTCTCCTTTAAGATTAGCCGCTGTGACTGAAATTCGATCTAGAGGACGTTATTATGCTACTACATAAATTATAAAAACAAAACTTTTATTCTTGTGCTGTAAACTATAATTCACGATGAATACGTACAAATACAAAGTTGGTCTTTAATTATCAACATTTATACAATTCCATAAACTCTTATAATCACATAATTGATTATGTACATTCATAATTTCACAACTTGAGATTGATTGATGATTCGTGAAATCACAAGATTCTGGCAATTCCTCCAATCATTAAGATTGGCTCACTATTACAAGGTTCTATGTTATTTTTCTTAACTTTGGGAAAATGTGGTTTAGCGTAAAATATAACTTAGAACTATTTGCGATTTAATATTGTCAGGTGGTAAGTGCTTCCATCTATTACTATATTAGTCTAAACAAAAAGGAATGACATATAGAACCATGCAATATTCATAAATCATTTTTTCAAAAATGTTACATAGAACCTTGTAATATTGGACCAGCGACATGTCAATTTTGTCTTGATAAATTCTTGAAAAGATCGATTTTGGATTAATGATTCAGAAAACAGGTAATAGAAATTAGAAAGCGACGTGAGTATCGGATCTGTCTCAATTCGATTTCAAAATTGATTGGTAAACTGACAAGAAATTATTCTTCGATTAATCTTGTAAAATTCTATTAAATTAACAAGCATATAAGATAAATGCATTCGCTGCCTGCAATCGTATTACATTAAGAAAACTAAATGAAATAAAAAAATATTTTAATAAGGTCTAATTCACGTAGTTGAATAAGTTCAGTTGCACTTAAGTTTCGATCAAAACAGCCCTTTTCGTATTCTCGTATTGTACTGTCAGATACGCTCGCGTCACGCGAGCGCTTTAGAGTATTCTACTGCTGCGCGTTTTATGTGCGTGATTCAGATAGTAACTTGATCGGTATTCACCTATTCATTTGTCAAAAGTATTACAAGTATTACATACGACCACAGATTAAGTAGACACGTTCAGTTGACGCGCAGCACACGCGCAGTTTACGCACAGCTTACGTGCAGCTCACGCGCAGCTAAACAATTACAAGAATACCATTTTGCACTAAGACGTAAACTTAATTGCAACTGCACCGCAACTTGATCTGCGCGTCAAGAAATTACGTGAATTAGCCTACTGATCATTAATTACGTAATGTCAATCTTTATGACTTCCTTATTTTCTTTTTCTCGGACTAGCCGTTTGGATAGGAATATAAAATAAAATAGTTTTAGGACTTACGTAAAAAGGTTGTTGGTTGGCATGATGTCGTTATACCTACCATTTCGAGCATATACGAGAGCATTGTTATGACCCAGGTATTAAATGATAACTTCTTTAGTTTCAATACTTCTCAAAAGCCTCTATAAGATATATTATAACGACCATGGACGTGTGCTGAAATCATTAAAGATTTTCCACCCGGTCATTTTGATCCGTCCCAAATTACATTATATTATCAAATAACACAAATTAACAATAGATCATGTGACTTTTCGTATATTACTTATACAGCGTATAACAGAAAGGTAAAGTCAAATAATTTTGATTTTTTTAAAAGTCACTTCCCCTCTAGTTATAATTCCGGTGTCGCGTGGGTTTTTACAAACTTTCAAACAACGGACACAAAGAACTCGCAGATTCGGGACAACCATTTGTGGATCACACAAATGATTGTTTCGTCTCGTGTGGGATTCGAACCCACAACACTTGGCGCAGTGGCAGCTCAGCAGCATTTAAGCGTCATGTACACCTGTACGATGGAAATCCGCAACAAATAAATCCATATACATTTATACCAAGATATAGCATTTTCTTTTTAATAATAATAGGTACCTACATTTTGTTGATATTTAAAAAAAATCGTTTATTGGTCACAAGAATTACATACAATGGTATTAAGGTAAATACAATTCGTTTACAAGTTTTTTTAGGATAAGTACTGAAACTGAAAACCCTAACTAGGCAAATTGCCTGTATCTTGGAAAACAGTGTTCAGTCGTGCAAGAGGTGACGGTACAGTCTGTACATTGTGTCGCTGTTTTTTTTCTCGTGTCAATCGTTTGTGTTATTTGTTGGTACTCTAGAGTGTGTGTGTGTGTGTGTGTGTGTGAAGGTGTGTGTGTGTGTGTGTGTGTGAAGGTGTGTGTGTGTGTGTGTGTGAAGGTGTGTGTGTGCATGTGTGTGCAAGTGGGTTGAAAATTTATACCAACACTAACAGCTGACTCAGCAAGCACTGTGGATTAAAAAAATTACTAAGTGAAATTTCGATAGTGATGTAATGCGTTTATTTTGATGTTTAAATGATAAATAAATAAAATGTTCAAAATTGTCATAAAATTTAAAAATAATTTGTTTTGTGCCAGGGATAGGGCACAAAGGTTATTTTTGTAATATACATTATGGTATTAATATATGACCACACCTTTCTGTTACACACTATAGACTCACGCATGTAAATCCGTTACTGGGTAGGCAGCAGTAGGTATATAATACTCACATTATTGCCAGCTATCTGTAAAAGATAAGACACAATCATCCAAGCATGTTTTCAGCTACCAGACACATATCCAAAGTTCCAGACTCCAGCATTACAAGGCAAGGCGAACCTATGAAAATCGCGGCGCGCTTCAACAGCGTGACTATAAAATGCTACTAGTGAATTTACAAGCGAGTCTAGTGAAGTTACAAGCGCGCGGATCTGGACGGCGCCGCCCGACGGCGCGACTGTGAAACCAGCCTAAGAAATCCCAGACTGAATAATTCAATAACATTATGACAATTTTAACTAGTTTGTTATATTAAAAATAAGTCAAATGTAACCTATTGGGGTGTAAAGCAGAGATCTCAAATTCAATCCCAAGGCACACTCTTTGATGTTTTACTGAGTAAATTTGCAGGTAACGAAAACAAATTAGTTACCTATGTCTAGAGCAGTGATAGCTCAGTGGGGAGACCAACAAACTGCAATGCAGAGGATCTCGGATTCGAACCCACGTCGCGCACCTCTGACTTTCGGAAGTTATATGACTTTTCGAAATTATATGCATATTGATTGACATTATCGCCTGCTCCGTGCCTCGGAGAGCACGTTAAGCCGTTGATCCCGGCTGCCCTGAACATCTATGGCAGTCGTTATTGGGAGAGTGTCGACACAAAAGATCCCATTGGGTCCAAGTGTCGCCGGTCTGCACTGACTGGCCCCCACATAAGATAAGATAATAATATGTATAACTAAACATTATTGCATTTGGACTGGACCCTATGGTCCCAGTATGGGACAAGAGATTAAAGTAGTTTAATTAAGCAAATAATTACCACACACTTCAACAGTGAAGACATACCCAAATCAGCAGCTTCATAACATTAATAAAGGACATGATGCATTTCAATTCAATATAAAAAAAGCATTTTGGGTTTGTCATATTCTGAAGTATTTTGTCAAAGTTATGCACCATATAACATAACAAAAACTCAGCTAATTTAACTGAAATCACTATTACACAAGTATTCCCTGTAAGCCTTAAAAGCTGTTTATTTATTACCTGCAATGTTATGTATTTGATATGATTTCTGTTTCATATGAAACATAAAAATATACACAATCTCCTGTCATGAATTCTACAAAAATGCATAAACATATGCCAGGATAAAATGTATCCTATAATATATCCGGTAAAACAAGAACATGGTTAACAAGTTACATCAATGTTCAATGGTATACATGTAATAGAATTCAAACATCTAAAACATTATAATATTAATAGGATTTTGTGCATTTATCAAATCATGTTCACAAGTAAAGTCCACAGGCTTGTCTGCACAGGTTAGTTTTCACATCACTTGTAACATTATAATTTTGAATTCCTTTCCGTAAGAGGTATGTAAAATTACAATATCACTAATCCACCAACATGTCAGATGCTGTCACCAGTTTACCGTTAAGCAGACCCATTTTATGTTTTTCTCTGACATGCCTTACAACATGATCTTTACGTTTATATGTTTGTTTACAGATTGGGCAAACAACAAACTGATTTAAATGCTGTGATTTTACATGTCTCAGCATGTGATCTCTCCGCTTAAATGTAGTCTGGCAATGTGGACACAGATGCCTGTCTGTTAAAAGATGTGTAAACTCATGTTTCTCCAATTCTGGTAGTGTGTTACACTGAAACTCACATTCTCTACATCGGAACACTTCCGCAGTTGTTGAATGTTTTCTTTTTATATGTTTCAGTAATATATCTTGTCGTTTACAGTCTTTTTCACACACAGGACACATGCAGTACTTCTGATTCGTGTGTAGGCTTTGTACATGCCGTTTTAAGTGATCCTGTCGGCGAAATGTAGCGTTGCATAGACTGCATGATAATAACTTCTTTTTTCCGTGTAATTCGACATTGTGATGCTCGTATTCGGCGTTGTCGACGAATGTGAGGTCACAGTGTGAGCAAACAAGCGGTATTTCTTCGTTAACTCGACTTTTTTGCTGGTTTTCTGCGATAGCATTTTGTGCATTAAGGTGATGGTCACCAGTCGCGAATGGATTTAATGCGTATTTAGTGCCATCTGTACTTTGAAATATCGGCGTGTGATAATAATTTCCCTTATTATCTACCATTGCTTCTGTTTATTTTACAGTTTTTGTTATTTTACAAAATAATTATTGCTTTATTTTGCACACCTCCATATAAACACTATTAGGAGTGCGTTACAGCACTGTGTTATTCTGATTTAGAAATCTGTGCTCCTCACACTAGTTTATATTGTATATAGCTATTCTTGTCTTACGCTATAGATTGTAAATAGAGGTGGAATGCATCAACAATCAATGAGAATGACATTGACAGTTTAGTGTTGTTAATGTTGCTATTTTAAAATACCACAAACACTGCTCAATACCTTACCCTCTATCCAAAGATAGGACTGACATCTGTGTTTTTGGCCCCGTACTTGTGTTGTAAATTAATCGCAAAAGATGGCGCTTGAACAAATTTTTAATTTATTTAGTTTGTTCTTACCTATCAATACTTTTATATATTTAATTTATCTAGGATCATATTTTATTCTCATTTTAATTGTTTTTATCATAAAAATGTCAAAATACAAATTAGTAAATATGTTGGTTAAAGACTACGATTCAAACATTGGATTTGTAAGTCAGTCAACTCAGTCACAATCACAGAGTATATGGCGACTGCATCTTGCCCGTGCGCACGTTTGTAGTTCATCCTATATTGTATATTTTCCGGCTGTGAAGGTCTTATGTAAGTGCGTTGAATCGAGCTCTGTGTTCCTCCACATTGTGTCAATTAATCTTCCCATCGAAAACTGTTGTTATCAGTGTGCGATAGAGACGCTTTTGGTGTTGTGTCGGCCTCGGTTGCGTAGTGGTTAGTGTAACCGACTGCCATGTCTGAGGTCGCGGGTTCGATTCCCGCACAAGTCAAACATTTGTGTGCATGAACATGGATGTTTGTCTTGGTCTGGGTGTTTCTATGTATAATATGTATGTATTTACAAAAATAAAAGTATATATGTATGTTTATCCACTGTCTAGTACCCATAATACAAGCTCTGCTTAGTTTGGGCTAGATGGTGTTGTGTGTATGTGGTAGAATATTATTATTATATTATATTATTATTATGTGTTGTGCGGTTTCACTGTGAACCTAGAGTTCGCTGCACAGTTATATTTTAATAAACATAATAAAATTTTATTTGTTGTTATTTTATTCTTATACTACGATATGCACCCTATACTTATTGTATTTAAATTGTTTTGTTTGGATCTATTTTTGTAACATTCTACTTGTTCTAATTTAATAACGCCCAATTTTTATTTGCATATTTGTTACAAAAGTACGATTGATACAAAACAATTTAAATACAAATCCTGGATTACAATAATGGCAACGCAATACATAATATAAATAGCTATAGGCACAGAATACGGAATAGCTATAGATATATATAGAAGGATTAGTTCGGGGCCAAAAGTCCAGATGTCGCTATTTCAAATAGGGTTGGCTAAAATTGACCATAAGAGGGCTCTTTTCCCTATGTATTACTTTACTCTTTGGCCTGGGCCGACGCCGTGCCGTGACGTGAGCGGGTGTGCCGATTATAGGTGGTACGCATATCTATATAGCGTTTTGTATGATTTATCTCACCCAAAATATATAGATTCCAAGTATAAAAATAATATATGGAATGAAATCAATGCAAAAAAATCAATCAAATCAATGGCATTTTTTGGGGGTTAGTCCCATTCGTCACCGGAGGTGGCAATGCTGGGGGTGGTGGGACTAACCCATTTTTTATTAGTTTTCTGTATATTTTGTGAAATTCTCCTAGTAGCTCTGTCTTGCCACAACTGATACCCAGACACGTTTATTTACTACTTTCTCTCATGTACCTCTTCCATTTAAGATCGCGGCACAGATTTAAGATCGCTGTCTTTCCACAGTCCGGTAACACCCCTGAAGTGTGTGAATAGAAAGTCCGTCGGATGCACGGTCTTAGCACGGCCACGGCCCTGTCACGTCCCGGGCACGGCGCTAATATGTGTGGATAGAGCTTAAAACTTAAGACCACACGCAGTCGCAAAAGAAAAAAGAAAAAATAAGATTGAAATAAAAATAGTAAATAGAAAGCAACGGCGTAACCAAACAATAGACCGTAGGGAGGAAGCGTTAGGTATACTTGCAATTTTTGACTTGATAATACGACTTTATTCATAGCCAAAACCGTCAAGAGATGTCACTGTTTTTCGGAAGAATAGGTACCTACCTATCGTTTTGTAAAAAATTTAGAATAAAAGTTGTTATAATATGTATAGGTAATGTATATATGTAGCAGGCAATTTGTATGATTCCGCGTTTTACAAACTGCGTCGTCCGTCCAAACGCTCGTCGATTATAATCGCATTATTATAGTAGGGTAACCGTCGACAGAGCCCCGCTTCGCGCGGCTTCTATTTTTGGGTGGATAAGGAACCTAACATAACCTAACCCCCTTCCGAGACAGAATGCAGTGTGATTTGAGGCGTATAGGTGCTCGTTATGCTGTTGAATTATTGTCTATCAAATGTGGCATATTATAAAGTGACAAGGCAATTTACATTTTGACTTCGGCATATTTTAAAACAGCGAGCGTTTTAAAACGGACGCCTTTTATAAAACGCGGAAGCATATAAATTGCCTGCGACATATACCTACAAAGAGTTATTTAGTATTTTAAATTTAAATTTAATGTAAATCCCTGTAGGTATGTGCTTTAGGGAACCTACCAAATTGTTTCCATCCAGTATTCTCAGCCGCATCTCACCATCTCGCCAGTAGCTAAGGTAGGGTTCGTCAAAATAAAACAAACATATAAAGATTTAATATTGGACTAATATTTAGTAAAATACCATATTATATTAATAAAATTCATATAAAAATTCAAGTATTTCAGTTTTTAAACAATACCTACAAGGCTTATTGGGAATCAGAGGCGTACTAGCATACATTATTATATTAGTTTTTTGATCTGTCGATAGCGTTTGAGACGCTACATATTACATTTTATACAAACAAAAACAATTTAAGTACCTACTTATAAATACTAATTTCAATACAAATTAAATATACTACTTAAATAATCGTCTTTTAATAATATGTTTAATTTAACAAAATACATTTCTGAATAATATTCGATAATTATATAAATAAATACATGTCTTTAGGAACATTACGGTTGCGCAAAGACTATCGGCAGATGTAAAAAATATATAGGTACGGTACCTCTGTGTATCCCCAACAAGCGTAACACTAAGTAATACTATTCAAACGACAAAATAAAATAAAAAAAATCACTCTTAAAATAACGAAAAACGCAGGTAAATCCAAAACTACTTATCTACAATAATTATTTAGTTTTTACATAAATACAAATATATAAAAAATGGTAATACATTTTATTTATAATAATAATAATAGAAATAAAGAAAAAAACAATAAAGCTCCGTTCTTTAGAAATTTGAATCTAATTTGCAATATTCAAACAGATTTTTTTACATTTTTCTATTTATTTCAAGTTAAATATATATAAATATACCTTAATTTACGGCCAACGTGCAAAAACTTTATATTCGCTGAAAGCTTATACTAATCTGTGTAAAATTACCTATAATAGAAAAAAACTCGAAAAAAATACTGAAAAAATTTAACACTAAACTACTAGTGAATAAAAACTACTAAATTGATAAAAAAGTTATACAAAAATTGGTATAAAATAAATAGGAATAACATCAAAAATACTTCAATACAAGCGGGTGATGAAAAAACATTGTTTACAAAAAAAAGCTGATTTTCTCACCGGAAATTAAGTAAAAATAGGAATCAAATATGTCTTTTTGGTAGGTAACTTTGGGCCGCAAGACTGTCTTTGGTCAAAACTAGAAGGATGTAGCTAAAAAAATGTACTTACAAAAAGTAACGTGTGACACACTGGGGCTTACCGCGCCCTGTGGCTCGCAGTTCAACTTGTGAAAGATATTTAAATATAGCCTATAGCGGCCTAACGGTCAGCGGTTACCTATAGGAGTTATTTTCCCTTAGGCTGTTCTAGAGAAATCGACTGCAGCGTTTCAAACTCAAGAACTATCTTACATTGCCCAGCTATCAAAATACCGTCACGATTCTTCCTCGATTCGGGGAAATTTCAATCTGCGAGCCACACCGCGAGCCCCGCAAATAAAGGCAACAATAATTGCACTACCCCAAAAGCAAAACTACAATACAAACACAGGGCGAAAGTTTCAAATTCATTTTAATATCTCACAATAGTAAAGTAATTTCACGGGCGTGAAACAGGACTAAGCGAGTCAAGGCCGACACCGGCAGAACGTTGGTATACGCAGTCAGGGCTAACATCCGGCGGCTGTCAAACGGAATAATGAAGCAGAACGTCTTAGTTAAGTCATGAGTTTGGCTGCCATTGGCGAGCCGAACGTGTAATGTTTCAACTAGTTAGTAATGGTAAAATTAATATAAAATGACTTGTAGCTACCCACAAACGGGGAGACAACGCTTTACCCATTACATAGATACGGGGTATAATAAACCTCGTACGAACTAATTGTAGTCCGGTACGGGGCGTGTCTAATCTCGTTTCCCGAGGTTTACCACCTCCGCCCGCATTGAACATATTATCTTTGAGATTTTATGATGATGACTTCCATTTACAATGTTGTCAAGCCTCCCCGACTTAGTGTTGCCAATTACCGTTCCCAATATTCCTAACTTCACGGCCGCCGCACAGTCAATTTAAATGTACTTAAGACTAAAAAGAAAGCTTAAAAATTAACCTTAATTATTTCTCACTAAAGCTGTCACTAGGTATCGTAGAACGCTTACAGAAACTATATTAGCCCAAACGGCGCAACCACAACGCTGGCGAAAAAAACTTGGTTTCAATTTTATCTCACACAGTATCAACAAAATTGATTTTATATAACAATGAATGAAACAACTGCATATAAAAATATATAAATCTTATTTCAAATCAATTTAAATTATAACTTGGACTCAGGTACTGAAATCGTGATTGTGATTCAAAAAATGTCAAAGTAAAATATTTTTTTACTATTTGGTAGTTTTATTTTTTGAATGGCAATTATGCTAACCTTATAATGGAATTTTTTGAAGCACAGACACGTAATGCTGAAACATTCGAGCAGCTCAAACGAGTGTGTATTAGATATATTTACTAAGAGAGACTAAATTTTACTCAATATGGTAATTGTAACGCCAAGTAATTTGTTTATACATTTAAATCACATTAAACAGTTTAGATAAAGTTTCTAGTCGTTTGGTCAACGCTCTCGAGTGTTTCAACATGCGAGCTTACATGAAATCAAGAGCCCACTGAACATTGAAATACTATGTTAAAAAAATAAATTTTGATTCACCGCAACAATCAATATAGATCAAATGATACAGACAGTGAAAGAACACCTGAAGTTAGAACGGTGCAATCATTTTGTTTATATTTTAAAAAACATAATAATATTGTCCTAGCAACGGTACAAGATATTAGGTACATTATTTAGACTCAACTAGGTTAGTTAAATTGCGCTACTCTTTGCTATTTTTAATTTCACTAAAAACTTCTAGCACAAGAATTTACAAAACCCGCCCGAGCACGGGCGACGCTAAGACGAAAAAATTTTTACTAACTCCGTTCCGCCACCGACGACATAATCGTAAAAAACATTTCTTTTTTTGCGGATTTTTTAAAAATTTTGTTTTTACCTAACTCCTATGTACATGCATGTGAAGTGTGAAACTCACTCGGGAGCAACGTGGGGGACGATACACCGATCAACAACAACAATTCATTTATAAAGATACAAATTTCACGTCAAAAAATGTATAAGAACGACACCGCGACGCCCCCCGCCTGTGACCGCACGCAGTAATATGCAAACGACAAAATTACGATCTAAAATTAATGAGAACAGCACACCCGTCCATAGAAAAAACAGACAACGTACAAACGTGAACGAGTG
Organism: Catocala sponsa; assembly: GCA_963564715.1. Lineage (NCBI taxonomy): Eukaryota > Metazoa > Arthropoda > Insecta > Lepidoptera > Erebidae > Catocala > Catocala sponsa. The sequence continues at coordinate 5,323,618 of OY751356.1, read as the reverse complement.
CCGCTTAGCGACGGCGTCGACAAAACAACCTACAAACTAGCGACTAAACGTACGTGCGACTAAATACAGCCGCCCCGCCTCAACAAACTAAACAGCGCTCCAAATCAACAACAAAAATATTTTCATTTTCAAACGCTACATGCCATCAAAACGTAGACGATCCCCGTGGTGACAGTGCCGCCATGACGCGGCCGAAGTACCAACGACATTGCTAGCTACTTTAAACTCTCGGGAAACACATCACCCTTGCCGCGTCATAGCCGCACACAACCACAGAATAAGAGACTAAACGATATTCAAAACTAAAATAATGCGAGGCGACATCAAGAATTACAACAAACAAGCGAATATAGGTTACAAAAACCTCAAGAGGGAAAAATCAAAGATAAGAAGGAGGACGAATTGAAACTTTCCCCCGCGCGATATATTAACTAAATAGCAAAATTATCCATCGCGAACTACCACACTTTATGGTAGTAAAGCGTTACGCTGGTCACACTAGAACAAGACATTGTAAACTATATTACCATGTCGAGTAATCTCATTCGCAGGTATCATCGGTTGATGATACCTCGTTGGTATAGTCCCATTTTTAGACAGATGTTCAAATCTGGCATACGTTTAGGTAGAAAGTGGTACAAGCCGCTGACAAGCAACTTTATAAGTCAGCTAAATAAAATAATAATTGGCTATAATTTTGCTAAGTTATCCAAGCACTTTCTTCGCACAGGACAACGAACTCTCGTTTACAATACGTTCAAGGCGACCAGCCTTAAAATGACGGTACAAACCGTCACACAAAGCCCTAGGCATAGTGCAAATTAGCCCACCGCTCGCAGCAGACCACATATCCCAAACACACCTCGGTATTTTAATCTAACACCAATTACTTTTTTAATCGCTGGGTTGAACAGATCTTCAAGTTTTTTTTAACGCAGTTTTATTTAAGTTGTAGTTTTCCAGCATTTCATAGGTATGTAAAACCCAATACTTTTATTTTTGTTTATAAAACTTGCTGAAAAGAATTTTACGTAGACACTACAAACACACCAATTATTATTTTTATTATTAATACTGATCAATTATATCATTAATTAATTTCTTAGAGTTCAAGTTAAAAGGCAATTAATTTTTAAATAGTCACTTGAAGATCCGTTGTAATTTTTATAAAAAGTTATCCACCCAAGCGTTCACTACGTTGCGCGTAAAGTAAAAAAAATCACATCCGAATTCACATTATTTACGTTTTTTTATTATAAAAATACAAAAATACAAAATGGGACAGTGCGACCACACATTCAACTATCGCCCGCCATACTAACTTCAACTAGGGGAGTAGGGAGTACTAAACAATTTACAAAAACTCATTGAGCAATTTCATGTAAAAGAACCACCAAAACGGGAACGAGTGTACGTAATTCACAAACAAATACAACGTAAAAATAAATTTTATATTAAAAACTCAACTTGTTGCACCGACGCAGAAACAAACCGCTACAAACAAAATTTCCTCTTAAAGTGTTGCCATATTAAATGATTGAAAATACTACCAAATTTGAAAATGCAATAGAAAAACGAAAATCAGACCATAATAAAATGAATTAATCAATGATTACAAAGTGCGCTAGTGAAAATGGTTCCTATATAAGGTGTTCGGGGCGATCAAGGCGTGTGTTTTTAAAATATTTTTCTAGGAAAGTTCTATTTTATTTAGAGAAATCGATTCGCATTTGCTATTATACTGAAACTATTTAATTTACTAACGGATCCGATGATACTAGAAATTGTGAATAGACCAGCTTATTGAACAACAAAGTTATCATTGAGATCTAGAGATTTACTTGCAGACAAATATAAATTGCATTTATTAATGTAGGGCGCTGGTCCGTCCACATTTCTAGTAAGTAATAGACGTCGGATCGCTTAAAGAGCTCCACACACTTGCGTGCGACGTTCTTAAACTCTGTGAGCGCGCCGCGAGACCCCTCCACGTCAAATACTATACATACATATCTAAATACTAAGAAAAATATAATATTGTTATTATTATTTCACTTCAATATTTTGCTACATTAATTGATTAATACTTGAACATCTTCAACGGCGGCGAGGGCCCCACGACGCGTATAATGGCAAATTTTACTAAAAATGCTTTTCTACTATTAATACAAATTGTACCTACTTAAAGTTTAGTGCGGGCCAATTTTACCCCGGCCGCAATGAAGAAGATTAAAAAATAAGGAATTTTGGAGTAAAACCGACCCTAAATATCAACCGTATTGCGAGCCAAAAGGGGGAAATTACGAAACTTCATGGCTCATCACAAGGAACAGTGAAACGACCCAATTCTCGAGGTCCAACAGACCTCGTACATTCGAGCTACGTCGGGAGGGGTACACCAAACTCATACGCCACAACAAGGCACTATTAAGCCTCATGATAATTTCCGAAAAAAGGTACCACACAGCACGAAAAATCCGTATCGAAATCATGAAAAAAATCATCAAAAAATCCGCGCAAGTCTTTTTACTACAGTCTATTTTATTTCCGTGGTCTTTCGGGATACGTTATCTCCACAGTGTGTATCCGCTGATTATATTATACTCGAGATTTTAAGTACACGTTATAATGAACAAAAAGGTATCCAAACTTTAGTGTCAAGACTTGTTATACTTGGTATAGGACCCGCATTCAAATAAGCCGTGGTATGACGAGAAGTTGGACTAATATTGCACTGTTGTATCACAAATGCGGCTTTAGACTCAAGTATAATTCGTCTTAACTCGGAATAACACACTAAAAATAGCTGGAGTTAGATTTAAGGACAACAATATGCCTACCAAAGATTAAGAGACGTTATTTTCAAAGTTAAAATGAATTGACAATGGCGTAGTCATTCTTTAACTGCACAAAGCTTGGAGAAAAAACTAGTCTCTCCTGATCACAATTATTTCTCATTGCACTGGAATTTAAAAAATTCCTTAACGTCTGGATTTATATCAAGAAACAAGTAGTTTTAGCTACTGACAGTTAAATTTTGACTTATATTTTATGTCAAAAATTAACTGTTGCTAGGGAAACATACTATTTCTTGAATATACGAACAGGGCTCTAGAAACCAGGCTGAAATCTACCGATGATTGACAGTTGAAGGCCTTGCGGCCGTTTCGCGGCATTACGTGTTGAATAAAGATTTAAAAGATTATGTTCATAATTATTTTAAATTACTGTAATGTTAAAAAAATTGCACAGTTGCTTCTGCTCAGACAGATCACACAAGTCGGAGTGGATAACAAGATCCTTTGTAGAAGACAAGGGATCTTGTTATGCACTCCTTGCTTTTTCCTACGCCAATATCAACAGCATCGTAGTATATACTAAAATTCAACACCAGCTAATTTTCAACGTGTCTCCTAAAACCAATCGTTATTGAAGGCATCGTCAATGTAGACGCGTGATTGGTTCATACGCGGACGAACGTTACAAATTAAATATCGGTGCTTTACACAGAGCGTTTACTGGTGGATGAAAGACGTTGACGACTTCTGTGGCAAGACATCTATTAAGTTTTTAATGTAGCTGCCAAAATGACAAGTATTATGGCTCCAGACTAACCGCAATTTATTTTAGCTAGTAAGCTGATTGACAAAGCTTATGTACGCTTGCAGAAGACTCAACGAGAGCACAAGGGCGTAATGTTGAAGTTTAAGAGCTCATAGGTTATAACATAATTATCATTATAAGAACACAGATGTTTTTTAGTCGCATTTTTAAGACATCACCATAACCCCAGTCCTTAGGAGCTACTGCGTGAAGCATGGAATTTGACAGAAAGTGAACCAAGATCTTTAGAGCAACACTTTCAAGTTAACTCGACCGATCGGAGTACCATATTCATACATCTGTGTCTGGTGTAATAAAATTCTGTAAATATCTACGCGCTAAAAGAAAACGAAATGGGAAGCCAACCTAGGCTTCCAATTATGATTACTACTAACACATTCTAATGGCTCTTGTATACGATTACGGTGCGGATTTTATCTATCGTGTATAAGACTGGTCGCTAGCTAGCGTGCAAGCGTCCTAAACGAGTAACGCGCCTTAGTAACTATTATAATATATATATTATACTATAACCCGAGACAATTACGTGTGTCGTTTACAAGACACCTTAAAAAATAGCGCTATAGCAATCGGCGGAAAGGATAACATTACTAATCCCTCTTTTGGCTGCATAAAGGTTAGCTCTGGACAAACAGTCAATTATTGGAATGCCAGACATTTGAAAACCTATTGTGTCTAGCCACCGGTGGGCCGCTGTCCCTCAATAGGTTAATATCAGAACTACAAGTCAGAACATTAAAGATGACATCATGAGCCTCATCACAAATTCCGTCAACATCTTGACCAACAGTAAACGCCCTCTCCACTAATATGTAGTCATCTCAATCCCAAGTGAAACGAGCGCGTACGCTTAATTGTGAAACCTTTTCTATTTACACTAGGTTTAATAAGGTTAATATATCTTAAATAGTTTTCAATGAGCACACTAATGGCCCAACATCTCATTAAAACCATTAGTGCGTTCCTAAAGTTAGATAACTATACGCTACCATCTATTGCACTACCCCGGCAAATTCAAAAAAATAGTTTTTTTAATATATTACTTTTTTAACGCTATAAATAAAAATTGTGAGGATGAGTCGTTCGAGCAAACGTTTGAAGGTAGCCTTTGATTCTGTATAGTGGCTTGAAGCTGCCGTAGCTAAGCGACTGTAAGTCACCTAAACCTCCCCAGCTAATATCAAGCTTGGATAAAAATACCACCCTACAACAACCAAGAGATGTTAAAAGCATGCGTGTCGTTACAACGTTGTTTGCTCATCGCTAGCATCCCCACGAAACTTGCAGAGCAAGACTACAGCCAAATTGGTAACAGTTTTGTTTTAAAGTTTGTACTAAAACCATTCCCTACCGCCTCCCTTGTCGAAATCATAACGAGCCCTAGTTTCGGCAACTTTTTGGTATAAGACTGCCGTGAAGGTGTACAGTGGAAATGTGCACTGCAGGCGACACGACAGCCGTATACGTGTGCCGTATTCACAAGCTGTCCTCGTTCGAGAGAGCAGGGCTAACTACGGGCGTAGCCAGAAGATGTGTCAACATTTCTGGTATGAACAAGGAATCAAAACTATTCTATAAGATTCCTAAATTCCTTCTTAAAGGGATGTTTTGAGACCGTATTTTGCGTGGACGATCGATAGATATTAGAACTAAGTTTACTGAGTTTACAATGCTAACACGTATCGGCGACGCCCGTAGCAGTTGCAACAACAAGTTCCATATAGAAATACACATTTAAACAGGATTCAAACAGGGAATGATTGGTGGTTACATAGAACTTGCTTTTGCAACGTTGCAACCGCTGCGTTAAGATTAAAAACCATTCAGGGTCGCAGTCAAAAGCTAGCTTTAGCATCAGACATTTTTCGACTACGTCGACGATGCTCCGATTCCGGGCTTTTGCGACAGTAGCGCATTCTTGCAGCTGCAGCACGTAATTGCAGTTGCAGCAACTTTCGTGACTGCGGCAACTTTCCGCGACTACGTTGCTTTTGCGATAAGGATCGAACTTTTAAGTCAGAGAATCACTGTATTGGCAGTCGTATGTATCGATGCTAAAACTAGCATACGCCTGCTGTAATCCACAGTCCGAACAAGACGTCAAACAAACCATCACAGGCACGAACGGGACAACAGGACAACCGCAACGGCATCCAAACCGATAGTCTTAACGAAAACTTAAAAGGGGAAAATATCAGGAAATTGTCTCTAGCTACACAGGTACAATTACGTTTCGAAAAATCAGACATTCCACTTATGTCTTACGCTTAGTATCTTACGATAAGTGAGCGTTCACAGTGCGACAGCCGCAGAGTGATGCGAAGTCGCGAATGCGTCACCTCGTGACATAGACCTTACCTATCCACAAACGACAACGGACAACTAGCTAAGTTTTGGGATACATATTTTGCTTAAATCGAATCTATTTCCGTCAATGGAAATGCTTTTGCAGAAACTACCATTTCTACCATAGTTTTTGGACTGGCAACAACTCTGATAACGTATTTGACGTACGCTGTCAGATGTTAAGATTTTCACAAGATGGCGGTCTCCGCAAAAACAAAATGGATCCATTGCGCCGACGCCTTGTACTTCCATTTTATAGTATCTTTGTTTAACATTAAACGCGGAGTAATGTTGCAATTTTTTTTTGGTTATACGCCAAAGCGTCTTCGACTAGTCAAGAGTATGTTTTCGTTCGAACATCGATTCGCAAGTAAACCAGGGTACACTTATTTTATAATAATGGACTTATTGAATGCAGCGTACCGGACCTTTAGAAATGGGTCCAACACACTACTTTCCTAGCGGCATCATTTACTGTCAATAGAATGGCCTCGTAAAGCCCGAGTCAAGGTCAGGAATTCATTTTCATCAGAATGCAATTCCAATGCAATTTAGTTGAAATAATACATCCAACCGATCATCCAGTTGAGATGATGATGAATACATCCAACTGCCTGCCTAGATGGTTATTCCAAGTTATGGCTTCTAAATTCCTTATTCAAACCAAATTGAGGGTCTGCAAATCCGGTTCCTATATCGAGAAACAAGTCGTTTCGCGGACATTTAATTGTGACACATTCTATGAAAATTATGTCAAAATTTAAGTGTCCATAGCAAAAACGACTTGTTTCTTGATATAGGAACCGGGCTTGAAAGACGTGTCATTTGGAAAGAAGCATATCTCGCTTCTCAACCAATCCAGATTACTTTAAACGTTATTTTATTTTAGATAAAGTCTACTTTGGTTTAAAAGAAGTTTGTGACGTTTTCTGCTTTTGAGAATATAATTGGTTGGAGCAAAGAACACGACATTGGGGGAGAAACAAGGCCGCTGCTATAGTCCCCAGTAACCCCCAATATGAAGCAAATTCTGTCTTATCTTGACTTTCTGATAAAAGCAAACCCCTTTATGGATTTAAGACAATCCACCGAAATGACTCCCCCAAATAGACTATTATGCTTGGCAAAAATCTTTCATTGGCATTTTGAATTATCCTTTGAAATACATATTTATTTATATATTGTTGTTCGATTTGAAAATAATATTAATTCGCACTTTTGATTCTGACCTGACGGTTCTCTTAATAAGGAAATGCCCAGCAGTGGGACTGGTTAAAGATAAAAAATACTGTTACAGAGCTTACGGATATCAGATACAACATACAGATAAAATACAAATTAAAAAGTTACTTTTGCAATCGATGTTCAAATACCATAGATTCACGTGTTCGTTCGTTATTAGCTGAGAAGTCAATCCTTCGTGTTGTGTTGCCAACGCGAAAAACAGTGTTACCATCGAAATATTCCTAGCTGGTTGGTACAATTCTTCTGATAACTAGTCTAAATTCTTTTTTATCTTCACGACTATTCCCTTGCGTAATAGGCAGAGGTCTAAGTGGTACTATACTAAGAGTTACGCCACTTATGTCCATTCAATATTAGAGAGGTATTTTACTAGAGAAATATTTTAACTAATTAAATAATTCTACCAAACTCGCTAGGGTGTCGTGAAGATTTTTCATGTTTCACAACATTAATTAACAATTGTGTTGCCAGTTATTTAGACCAGTTTTAACCCATTCCATTCTATAAGTCCGATGTGTAAACTGGGCAGATTTTTATTGCAGAATTAAAATATACTTCAATTTCAAATATATTTCAATTCCACAGGGAGTGGGAGGTAACTACTACCGCCGGGTAGTACCTAGGTAGTGTTGAAACGGGTAGTCAGATTTTTGGGTAGTTTATATAATAACGGTTACATTGTCTAATAATGGTAGTAGTACTAACCAAAACTATGTGACTAATCGGTACTACGATTACCCATAGTTACTACCCGCACCAACAACTACCCGAATACTACCTGGTAACAAGTTAATAGGTACGAGTACTACCCAATGTCGCGAGTACACAAGTTGAATATTTATGTTCCGGCCACCACGCGTTTGCGTAAGGGAGAATGTGACGTTGGGTAAAATGGGGTTGTTTTGGGTAACAAGGGGTAAGCAGCAGACATTTTTACCCTAACCTTTATATTTTATTTCGTGGCTGCTATATAGCTATTATGCCTAGATGTTTTTATTACCATGCCTAGTTTTCCTTTACAAATTCTCGTCAATGCCCATTTTTCTCCCGCGTGATATTTTTTGTATCATCACTCTACTACCAACGTATTTCTTTGAAGACCCCATCTTATCCCAAAAAGTTTTTAACCCCTTACACACCCCAACACTCAAAGCATGCCCGAATTTTCCCTTATTGACCCATTTATCCCGATATTCCTAGTTTACCCCCTTGTTCCCCAGTTTACCCCACTAGTCCCCGTTCCCCGCGTGTGGCGTGGTGTCCGCGTGTGTGTAACTAACACCAGCGGAAGGGCACGGCGCGCGGGCGGTCGGCGCCCTCCTTGACGAGCGGCTTGTGGAACTCCCGGCCCGGCCGCGAGTGGATGGTGGCCCAGCAGTGCTCGCAGTAGTACTGGAAATAGAAAAAAGTATCGTTGAAGTAACGAACGTTTTGGAGCTAGGCATTTTTTAAAAAGAAAATGAGAATTTTATTTGTCCATCGATCTAGTGTGTATCATAAATGTTTGCCAGACTGAATTTCTAACACGACCGCCAATCTTAACGGAGATTAGTCATCAGCGCAGATTTTCTTTAAAGAAGACAACGCCCGCTCTAGGAATCATCTCTGTGTCGCGATGACTCACAGACACAAAGAACATCCAGCCTCGGAACAACCATTTGGACGTACTTTCTGAAAAAAGTTCCAACCCACAAAGTTAACATTTGAGATAATCACGATTGAAGTTCAATCCCGTATTGCTTCTTCATACATGTGGGTTGGGCTACTAAGTCATGATTTAATATTTAGAGTGATAGTAGAGCTACCACATTGTTCCAGCTAGTAGATAGTAACCCCGTGACTAATTTGCTAATATTAACTCTATTTTGACCCGAGTGTGGGCTGGAACGTTTTTCAGAAAATACGTCCATTTGTGGATCACACAAATTTTAGTCCCGTGACTGATTCGAACCCACTTAAATCACTATTCATATCATCCCATCCGTGCAGTCATGTCAACGTGCTTTCTGGCTCATGATACTACGAAAAAACAATCTAGAAATGTGATCCAGCATCCGATCTCCGGCCCAGTTTCCGCACATCTGTGGCGGGTACATACCTGCAGACAAGTGACGTTGGCGCAGAAGAAGGGCGCAAACTTGGAACCGCAGCGTGCGCCTGCGCACTCGTCGCACATCTGGTCGTCCAGCACGTATGGCTTCACCTGCAAACGAAACCATCCTCAGTTAAATCAAGCAATGCAATGCAAGCATAGTCTAATAATATCTAATGTTCGAAGCAGCCGCCGAAAAATTTTTAAAATTCAAATATATCGATTTTTTTGAAGAATCGATTTAGTCGTTTTCTCATTTTTTAATTTCTTTTTATTTGACACGAAGCTATTCATACATACATATCTTCGTGTTTAAATATTAGAATGGCGGTTATGCATTCGTATTTACGTATACATAATCAAATAATCAATATATAGCGCATTCGAATATTTCGATTTGTTTGAAGAATCTAATAATTCGAATTTTATTCGATAATAATTGTCCACCTTTATTGTAAGTGCATATCTTGAACCTTGGCAAAATACATAAGTTACCAAAAATATTGAAATAAAATATAAAATACAAAATTCACGCTTTCAAATATTTTAAGATTATTCGGTGTGTTTGAAGAATCGAATAAATCGATCTTTATTTTATTATCTTTATTTTTTCGTTCTCTAAAGTAGATATCTTGAACCTTGGTAAAACAGATTCGTCACTTAAACCAAAGCTTAGTCATAATTCAATTAATTCTTGTGGATTTATTCGATTCGTGTAAATTTTCGAAAAATTCAAATATTTTATCGATAATCGCACATCATTAATATTAATTTATAACCGTTAAAATATATTTGCTTTTGAAAAAGATACAGATACGTTACCATACATTTGCTTCTAAAAAACAGGCTGTGTCATCATAATACGTTACCTCGACGCGCTTGTCGATGTCTCCGTGCTGCAGCTGCACGAAGCGCGCGGAGATGGCCGCGATGTACGACTGCTGGTTCGAGAACGCCACGCGGCCCGCGCCCTGCGACCGACACGCATACACTCACTACTCATGGCTCATGTATTTTAATACAAGATAAAACAAAAAGATAAATTATAAGTTAAGTTAGCTGTTAGTGATGGTGGTGGATGTGTTGTTCCAGCCACGTTTGATTGCTGCCTCGCTCCCATGGCTCGTAGCGTTATGTTTGAAATGAATTGCAAATATTGAATCCAAAAATATTTTCTAAATCTGACTGGTAGTACCAGAGATTAGCGCATCCAAAAAATAACTACCTTTATTTTATATTTTTAGTCGCTATTGAGAATTTCATGATAAAAAATTCCAACAACTTTCTACTAGCCTGATCCTAAAATGGACTCAAGACCTCATGCAAAGCTGTCTCTTTCTCTAATACTGCGATACTGAGGCTATATAATGAAGACGAGTGGAGCCTGATAATCATTATTCCTAAAGATGGCAGTTCAGTCAATTGCAAAGTCAGCTATGCACAAATATGTATATTGACATAGGATGGGGCACCATTTATAGGCCACGCTACCAGTGCTGTTTTAGCCATATAGCTAAAAAATCGACAGGAATCCAAAAGTCAGCCTTCTTATCATTGCCAAGCTCAATCATCCCCTACATCCCTTCCCCCCCCCCCCCCCTTGGTGTACCCCCTTTGTGCTCCTGTCCTTTTAAACAGATTACGGTAATCATTACCCATCATGCGAATTGTATGCTTGTCGCCATCTACATGGTTAACCGTAGGAAGCGATGTCGTTTGAAGTTGCTTGTGATGTCAACATAACCATGTCCATGAGAAGGCTGTGGGCTTATCTCTATTCTTTATTTATTTATTTTTTAAATTACGACTTTGACTTTGAACCTTGACCGTTGACCTGAGGGAAGATGGTTGGGATACCATATTTAACATTGTTTTTTAATACAGCACATAAAATACTCCCAAACTAATAACTTTAATAATAACTTTTTGTTTACACAAATACTTGTCCAGCGTGGGATTGAAGAAAACAGAGGAATGATGGTAGTACAAACCTTAGGGTACTTGAGCTCTGGGTCTGTATCGATGCCGGCGTAGCACACGCCGCCGTACAATCGATCCATGATCATCGCCAGCTCCACTGAAAGAAAATACAACAACTTTAGCGCCAGAATCACTTATTTATATTCGACTAGCTTTTGCCCACGGCTTCGCTCGTGTTAATTTATAATTTGTCAATTCATTCGGGTTGTACTCTGCTTGTAATAATATAATTCAATCATGATTCGAAAGACACGTGGCGCCATCTATTACCATAAGAACGTTTTTGTTGTTTTCCTCGGGAACAGTAATTTTTTTCGGGATGAAAGGCAGCCTATGTATGTCCGTTTCTGTACACCTGACAACGTGTATGCAAAATTTCAGGATGATCGGTTCAGTGGTTTAGGCGTGAAAAGGTAACAAACAAACAAACTCATTTTCGCTTTTATAATCTTAGTTAGGATTATAGGGACAAACTGCATACTCAAGTCATTATTACTGAGGCATGTTTATACATAAATAAAATAATTGTACTGTTAAATAATATTCTATCAAGTTACGTGACTTCCATCGACCTAACGATCAATTCCATCGAGCTGACTTGTAAACGTGCTATCATCACATTCATCACACAAAGAATTTCTGTCAAATGTAAAGTATTACATTGAAATTAATGTAAATTCTAGAAAACTAATACAAAGCCCGTCAAAACTAAAGCATATTCTGTCAAAACTAAAGCGTATTCTGTCAAAACTAAAGCAAATTCTGTCAAAACTAAAGCAAATTCTGTCAAAACTAAAGCATATTTTGTCAATTTTGTCCAGCTAAAGTCACTTGAATAGATCTGACTTTTTTGTCATAACTTATCTTGGGAATGACGTTTTGTCAGCTTTTGTATAGAAACATGATATGTCAAACCTCCATATTTATTTCTCAGATATGTTATCTGATGATTGAAAACCGGCTCTTAACGACTGCGTGTTCTAGAGGTGGACTGGAGTACTCACCAGCCTTGAGCGGGCGCGGCACGCCACCGACGAAGACCGTCTTCCTGGGGTCGAGCGGCATGCTGGCGTCAAGCACGAAGTCTGCGTCGGCAAGGCGCCACGGCCGGATCTGCACGGGCTTGTCGCGGATGGTGGGCGACGACACGCACAGGTACAGCTTGTCGTCGTCCGTTATGCATGCCTCCATCAGAGCCGCTACCGAGCTCTCGTCCTGGAATACATTACGTTAACATGAGGTATTACGTTAGGATACATTTTTTTTAAAGACGACTTTCTGCACTGGACTTTAATCCTGTGTCGCATATTAAAACAATGGAAATAAGAACACCAGACTCGGAACAAATTGGAAAAAAGAGCAGCGATAGCTCAGTGGGGAGACCAACAGACTGCAATACAGATGGTCTCGTGTTCGAACCCACGTCGCGCACCTCTGACTTTCGTAAGTTATAGGACTTCAAAATTATTCCTCGTGCCTCGGAGAGTACGTTAAGCCGTCGGTCCCGGCTGCCATGAACATCTATAGCAGTCTATTGGGAAGTCAGTGCCCTCTAATATCCTGACACTGGTCTCGCCTTAGGGTATCGTTAGCCTTCGGGTTACGGAGGTCAGGTGGCAGCCGCTCCGTGTAAAAAATTGATATCCAGTCAAATCCGGTTAGACCAGAAAAGCCGATCCCAAGTGACTTGGGAATAATAAAGGCTAGGGAGAAGAAGACTCGGAACAAAAATGTGTGTCGAGAGCCACAACACTCGGTGCGGCGGCTGCGGCGAGGCGACCACTTAAATCACTGCGCCATCCGAGCGGTCACATTATTTACATTAGGTATACATACATAGATTCACGCCTGTTTCCCAGAGGGGTAGGCAGAGACTACGGATTTCCATTTGCTACGATCCTGACACACTTCTCTGGCTTCATTCACTTTCATCACATTCCTCATACACGCCCGTCGGTTCAAGGAGCTCTTAGCCTGGCCTTTGTCCAGAACGCCTCCGATCTGATCGAGAAACGTTCGCCTAGGTTTTCCTCTTGCGACTGTTCCATTCACACTAGCCTTATAAACTTTCTTAGTCTTTCCTCGTCCATTCCTTCTACATGTCCAAACAAGCTTAACATATCCTTTTCTATTCTTGTAACTATATCCACTTTCATGCCGCATCTCTCTCTAATCACACTATTTCTTATTCTATCTTTCAGAGTCACACCACATATGCTTCTCAACGCTCTCATTTCTACAGCATTTATTCTGCTCTCATGCTTCTTTTGCCATACCCAACTTTCACTTCCATACATAAGTGTGGGCACTAATAGTCCTCTATGAACAGCCAAACGTGCCTTTTCGGATACATTTTGACTGTTCATAAAAGCGCGTCGAGCTCCATTCACTACATTAGGTATATAGGTACCTATATAACATTTAGGAATACTGTTCGGTGTATGCTTGATAAGATTGTATATAATAATATCAAAAAAAAACTTAATTGCATTTATAACATTTATTTAATAAAATAACGCCCAATTGTTGTGTACTTAATGAAGTTAAATTACAGTATTTTGTGCTAATTAGTATAAATAGGTATTTAAATAATGTTAATATAAATTATAAAAGTAAGATATATTACGTATATATTATTATGTATATTAGTATTATGAAAAGTAAGATATTAATAATAATACTGGGAGTTTTAGGTCGATATCTTTTACCCAAGGAATAAACAAAGTTTTAACAGTTTGTATATAAAAAATGCATCAAATTCTTTGCAGAGTAACAAATTTAAAGTTTTCATTACCTATATAAAATCTGCCAACACGCCGTCATTAGGTTAAATACGTAATGACTGAACTTTCTTGAAGTCTACTTCTATTACCTATGTGTTACCTACCTACCATACCTACCTATATATACCTACTCATGTTTCAACAAATAAAACTATCTTTATCTTCATTTTTATCTTCTCATAAAGAGCATCCAGACTCCGAACAAATATTTGTGTAACACGAAAAAATATCTTATGTGAGAATCTAATCCAAAAACTCACAGAACATTTTGAGATAGTCAAATGACCAGTTAGGCCACTGCGCTGTCTATTAGATCAAACATAATATAGAAGGTAGGTAGGTACTACGAGCTCACCTGAAACAGTAGGAAGGCGTAACCCTTGGGCGGAAAGTAGCTCTTGCTCTCAGCTTTGTGCGGCCAGTCCACCACGAGCGGCCCGAACCGGCGGAACGATGAAGTGATCTCGTCTGGAACGCAAGCGAAAATATCATTAGCAACATTAACACAAAGTACATAATCCTAATCCTAACTTCCTAACTAATATTATAAAAGCGAAAATAAGTTTGTTTGTTTGTTTATTACCTTTTCACGCCTAAACCACTGAACCGATCATCCTGAAATTTTGCATATACGTTGACAGGCGTACAGAAACGGACATAGGCTACCTTTCATCCCGAAAAAAATTACTGTTCCTGAGGAAAACAATAATAAAGTTCTTATAATAATAGATGGCGCCACGTGTCTTTCAAATCATGATTGAATTATATTATTACAAGCAGAGTACAACCCGAATTTATTGTCAAATTCTTAATTAACGCGAGAGAAGCCGCGGGCAAAAGCTAGTAATATATAAAACTACCTAACACCCACGGCGTCGGCTGCGAGTGAGTTATGTACTTAGAATCCTATTACGAATATACTAAGTTGGCCCCCACGGTTTTCACCCACGTTTATGATTACTGCTTCTCTCCCATGGGGCCGTGGCGTGATGCTATATAGCCTTTAAAAGGCCTTGAATTAGAGCTATCAAATGGAAAAATAATTTTTCGAATCCGTCTATTAGTTCTAGAGATAAGCGCGTTCAAACACAAAAGGAACCAAATTTCAGCTTAATTGTATTAGTTTACAAAATACATATATTAAATTCTCATCAGTGTTTCTTATGTAATTATTTTTGTTTACGTAATAATAATTGTTGATGCATGTCGTGATGGTACAAAAATAGAACCCATTTCATTTTTACTTTATCTCATTTCATTTGAATAGTTTTAAACGGAAACTTATTATTTATGCTGCAATATGTGGTTACAATATACTAGCCGGCAACAGTCCTATCGTAGAATTCACTTTATAATTCTGCATAATATGGCTATCTAAACAATTATATTTGGAACTAGATGTGCCCGCGGTTTCACCCGCGTTTATCGTTACTGCGCCGCCCCCGTGGGTCGTAGCGTGATGTTGTATGGCTTATAGCCTTCCTCGATAAATAGGCTATCCAACACTAAAATATTTTTTTAAATCGAACCAGTAGCTCCTGAGATTAGCGCGTTCAAACAAACAAACAAACTCTTCAGCTTTATAATATTAGTATAGATTATAGATGACTGATGCATTCAAATATTTATCAGCTGACCGGACTATAGTTAAAAACATTGCAGCCAGATATAGCAGTAATAACTTGAAACGGGCAATAGCGTTTCAAGGTCTTAAGTTTCAACATAATATACATTTCTTCATAAATACTTTAAATACAATCTCTTCCCTTAGGAAATTAATTTCACCTGTCACTCCAAGATCTAAGCTTGTAACTCAACATTCTAGACATGTTTGTTAGCGATAACGCTTTGTAGTCTTGTCAAGTCTTAGAATACCAGACACCATTCAAAGGCCCCCACTTGGAATGTAAGTAGTAAGTAGGTACGCCAAAAAGCTACAGTAACCTTTTGTATCTGGCCACGGGTGTGCTGCTTTTACTCAATAGGTTATGAATCAGGCGTCCCTTGAAATATAACTTTAGGTACGGTATCTTATCTTATCTTATGTGGGGGCCAGTTAGTGCAGACCGGCGACACTTCGACCCAGTGGGATCTTTTGTGTCGACACTCTCCCAATAACGACTGCCATAGATGTTCATGGCAGCCGGGACCAACGGCTTAACGTGCTTTCCGAGGCACGGAGCAGGCGATAATTGTCAATCAATACGCACATAATTTCGAAAAGTCATAACTTCCGAAAGTCACAGGAGCGCCACGTGGGTTCGAACCCGAGACCTTGTGCATTGCAGTCTGTTGGTCTCCCCAATGAGCTATCGCTGCTCTTTAGGTACGGTAACAGCTACCAACAAGCAAGTCATATACTCTGCCACCTCGGTAGTGAAGAAATGCGACCCATAAAGTAAGATTAGTTATATTAAATCGTTGTAGTCCCCAGTGGCTCGGCGCGTGCAATATAAACAAATTGCACCGCCGCCCACGCTTGTCCCTGTATCTAATTGAGCGCTCGGCACACTGCGGCAAACATACAGATACAATCAACTTAACCTATACTTGTATAATCTGAGTTCTTTCACAGGGTTTAGCTAATTATATTATCCTACTAGCTGTTACCTGCGACTTCGTCTGCGTAGATTTTAAGTAAAAAGTGTTTGTCTCCGCGGAACCCTATTTTTATTTCTAAAATCAAGGTAGCCTAAGTTACTCCTTATAACATCAGCTATCTGCCAGTGAAAGTCCCGTCAAAATCGGTTCAGCCGTTTCGGAGATTACCCGGAACAAACAGACAGACAGACAAAAATTTTAAAAATAGATGTTTTCGTATAGGTACCTTATATACTTTCATATGCATTAGATAAAAAGCTGTTATTTTGACATTACAAACAGACACTTCAATTTTATTTATTTGTATAGACGTATAGATGGCGAGTTTGTGAGGTTCTTTGTTACGCTTTCACACCTTAACTACTCGACTGATCATCATGAAATTGATACGTTGCCAGGGGAGCAAAAAAGGACCTTCCATCCAGAAAAATGAACTGTTACTAACCTAACCTGCATTTACGAGCGAAGCAGCGGGCGGAGTCTAGTTTACTATATTCCGTAAAATAAAGCTTGAGTCCTGTGACACGGCATAACCGAGGTCTCGGACGATGTCGATCATATTCGATTTATACATTTTCAATTAATGTTATTATTCTCCTTGACGTTTGTATCATTATTTTAATCCTTACTAATATTGTAAATGCGAAAGTAACTCTGTCTGTCTGTCTGTCTGTCTGTTACCTTTTCACGCTCAATCCGCTGAACCGATTTTGATGAAATTTGAAATGGAGATAGCCTGAGACCCTGGGAAGGACATAGGCTATATAACATCACGCTACGGCTCACGGGAGCGTCGCAGTAACCACAAATACCACTGACGCAGGTGAGACCGCGGGCACAGCTAGTTTAATATAACGGAATCATTCAAGATGCTTAAAAAATAATAATAATAATATCTCAGTATTCAACTGTTGGCATGAGCCTCTTCTCAGTCTGGAAGCGTTAGGCCATAGTCCACCACGTTGACCTGTGCGGGCTAGCAGATTTCTCATATCTTCGAGAACATTATGTAGAACTCTCAGACATGCAGGTTTCTTCACGACGCTTTTCTTCACCGTTAAAGCGAGCGATAATTAACTAATTAACACTAACGTTACTTTAAAGAGGTGGAGTGGTGGTCAGCCTTTGGCTATTATAGCCGGCCAGTATAATAATAATAATGTCCTCCAGACCGAATTTCGGTCACGGCGGCCAGTCTTAACGGAGACTGGCCATCTGCGCAGGAGATATTATAGTGCACAAGTATGTGCGCAAACACAAGTGCACTCTCTGTTCCTTAACTCTCATGATCCGATGGATAATCGGACACGACCGGAGAGAGATCAGGCGCAGGACCAACGGCTTGACGTGCTTTCCGAGGCACGGGAGTGTCTTACACCGCCAACTTCCTAACTCCGGGCTGCTATTGAGATTTCTTAACAGAAAAACCCAATAACTGTTTGTTGGCCCGACCCGGGATTCGAACCCGAGACCTCATGCACAGCAGTCGCATTCAATACCGCTGCGCCACGGAGACAGCCGGCCAGTATATTGCAGCCTCGAATTGCAATAAAAATAAAGGCCATTTACCTCTTAACACAATTAGTCAATCCTCTGGCGTCGCGATTTCTATTTGATCACACTTCCGTGCAGTGATTGATCGTATTTGCTTATTTTCTAACAAATATTTGTTACGCTTACACATACACCCATCGCAAACAATCCAGTCCGATGGCAATGTAATTAAACATCTAATAAGTATGGAAACCAGTATCATAGACAGTGCCGGATTAAGCAAGCGCGGGGCCCGTAGCAAATTCTTTCGGGTAAGAGTGCTTGCATACGTCAGACTTTTTGTAGAGCTGATTATTGGGCCGACTGACATTCTACACATTTATACGAGCGAATTTTTGTAGAACTTGTGCGTTTACCATAAGAAATTCGGTGTTTTATTTACGCCAAGGAAATAGTCGGTTACCGATTGTCTGACGTGGATTGTCTTAGTTGGAAAAGTTGTAACATTTCACGTTTTTGTGACATCAAGTAAATTCAGTATACCACATCTTAAGTAATAAGTTTTACTCAAAAATTACGCTCAGACAGAGATGAGTGGGCTTAAATATGCGGGGCCCTCTTTCGCGCGGGGCCCGTAGCAATTGCTACTCTTGCTTCGTGGTTAATCCGGTACTGATCATAGAAGCAATATAATTATATTTGTAGAGCTTTTACTATGCGAGGCGTTGAAAATTTTAATTATGCACATAGTAAAATTGATTATATTACAAATATAATCATACTAAGGTTTGTCCGCGGCTTCGTTCGCGTTAATTCGGGTTGTACTCTGCTTGTAATAATATAATTCAGTCATGATTCGAAAGAAACGTGGCGCCATCTATTATCATAAGAACGTTTTTGTTGTTTTCCTCGGGAACATTATTTTTTTTCAGGATGAAAGGTAGCCTATGTCCGTTTCTATACACCTGACAACGTACGGTTCAATGGTTTAGGCATGAAATGGTAATAAACAAACTCATTTTCGCTTTTATAATATTAGTTAGGATAGGATTTAGGATCAAGCAAGATTTTGCCTGCGGCTTTGCTCGCGTAACTCTAGGTTAGATTAGTAACAGTTCGTTTTTCTGTATGTAAGATACCCTTATGTCCTTTTCTGTACCACTGACAACGTGTATCCGAAATTTCATGCCGATTGGTCGAGAACTTAACGCGTGAAACCAACAAACAAATTCACATTTTCAGAATAAGATCAAAGGCGAATAGATCCATTTAAGACTAAGTAATTTTGCGTATAGGTCTTATCACGACTCGCCCGTCACATCCAGCGTCCTAAAATGCCTATAATAATATCAACACTGTATATTAACTGTCCCACTGCTGGGCACGGGCCTCCACTCAGTGTGAGAAGTGGTAGCCCATAGTCCACCACGCTGGCCCCGACCGGTTTGATAGACATCAGTGACATCACATATGTTCGGGAATATTACGCAGAACTCTCAGACATGCAGGTTGCCTCACAATGTTTTCCTTTACCGTTAAAGCGAGTGATAATTAACTATTCTGTCTTTCTGTTCTTAATAAAGACAAGTCTCGCACTAGAAATAATTCCTGACTTTACAAACATTCACGGCCCACGGCACAAACGGCCTCAATGGCGTAGTGGTTAGTATAACCGACTGCCACTCCTGAGGTCGCGGGTTCAATTCCCGCACAAGTCAAACATTTGTGTGCATGAACATGGATTTTTGTCTTGGTCCGGGTGTTTCTATGTATAATATGTATGTACGTACAAAAAAAAGTATATATGTATGTTTATCCATTGTCTCGTACCCATAGTACAAGCTCTGCTTAGTTTGGGCTAGATGGTGTTGTGTGTATGTGATACAATATATTATATTATTCAAACAACAGACACAGAACAACCATTTATAGATCACACAAATTTTTGTCCCGTGATGGATTCGAACCCACAACACTCAGCGCAGTGGCAGCGGCGATGCGACCACTTAAACCACTACGCCATCCGTGCAGTTTTTTAATACGCACATAACTACAAAAAGTCAGACGTGCGTGCATTGGGATCGAACCCAAGACCTCTGCGTGGCAGTCCAACGGTTTCCCAATAAGTTATCGCTGCTGTTTGGATACTTCCTAGCGGTATGAGTGATCATATGTCTATATCACGAACAAATATTTGTATCTTACGTAACCCCAACCCCGTATTCTCACCCTCATACACCCACCCTTATCTGGGGCATCGATCAACGCTTCTATTTTCAAAACAACTTTTATTTGACTTCTTATATTTGCTTTCAATGTTATCGGTTCTGTGACACCAGATGTGTAG
Source organism: Catocala sponsa (assembly GCA_963564715.1). Taxonomy (NCBI): domain Eukaryota; kingdom Metazoa; phylum Arthropoda; class Insecta; order Lepidoptera; family Erebidae; genus Catocala; species Catocala sponsa. The sequence continues at coordinate 5,303,106 of OY751356.1, read as the reverse complement.
GTTTAGCAGGCATTGGCGAGGTTTGCTTTGTGGATAGATGGGTCATTGTTTAGATGTATGATATCAGCCCTGTATTAAACTGCCCCACTGCTGGGCACGGACCTCTTCTTAGTGAGAAGGGTTGGGACAGTCCACGACACTAGCCCAGGGCTGGTTGGCAGACTTCACATATCTTCGAGAACATTATGGAGTACTCTTAGACATGCAGACTTCCTCACGGTATTTTCCTTCGCCGTTACAGCAAGCGATAATTAACTATTTAATATGACTGATGGGACGTTAATCCGACGATCAGAGAGAGATCAGACGCAGGAACAACGTCTTTAAATACTTTCCGAGTCACGGAGATGTGTATAACCACCGCCAACTACTTAACTCCAAGGTGCTAATGAGCATTTCTTAACCTAATAACTTTTGACTCGGTTCTTGATAGATAATCCCAATTACATTGTTAGGCCCTCCAGGGTTCGAATCAAAGCCCTCATGCATAGCAGCCACATACGCTGCGTACCCAAGCAGTCAAAAACTATGTATGTAATTTGACCTGCAAGCAGATTTTTAAAGAAAATATTTCTTTCTGCTTTTTACGACGAGTAAATGGTTGCACTCTTTCTGATAAAACGCTTACGACTATAGTTTAGTATTCCATCGCTAAGCAACGGTGTAACAACACAGCATGAAGGCCCAGTGCAGCATAATGGCGGACCTCAAGGTTATCAACACGCCGAGTCGATATTGACCTGGTTATTGTTTGTAAAACACATTGTTTAACTACGTTTAGTGGTCAGCGGAGTATTGATTTTGTCGCAGTTACGTTTACTGTTATATGTACTGACTAGTTGACCCTGAAGGGGGAGGGTAGAGGTGTAGAATTTCTCTAGCCAGAGTCGGATTAACTGTAATATACCTAAACTTGATGTTCCCGCGGTTTCACCCGCATTTATCGTTACTGCGTCGCCCCCGTGGGTCGTAGCGTGATGTTATATAGCCTAGATAAATAGGCTATCCAACACTAAAATAATTTTTCAAATCGAACCCGTAGTTCCTGAGATTAGCGATATTAGTATAGATATTACAAGTATGAAAGTGAGTTTGTTTGTTTGTGACGCTTTCACGCCTTAACTATTCGATCAATCATCATGAAATTTCACATAGTCGTTGTCAGGGGTACAGAAAAAGACAGGGTACCTTTTACCCAAAAAAGATAATTATGTTACCTAACCGAATCTTACATCTAGTATTTTATATTTTTGGAGATAAAACTATATTAAGAAGCAGAATAAGCTAAATATATGTTAAATATCTTAAACCATAAACCATAAAAGAGATGAAAATGTGATATATTTATGAAAATGCTTAGTTAGTTGGACGTGTGTTATCCGCACTTAGCCCCACAATTGGGCCATTGTGCATAAGTAGCCGACGCGAAATATTGTTCGGTTACTCATACTACCCCAGCTCCATCCAGAAAGATAATAGGGGACCGATGTTGCGCAGTGCCTCCTTCATCGTTTCTGGACTGTTTAGAAATTTCGCCCGTTGCTCACGTATTTTACAATGTAGGAGCACGTGAGCCGGTGTCTCCTCGGTCTCCATGCAGCCTCTACATAAGGGACTGTCAGTGATGCCGATGTTGAATAGGTGTCTGTTGAGTGAGCAGTGGCCTGTTAATACCCACTAGGTGGCGTAAGTTTTTCCTTGTGGAACGTAGCAGTTTGCGTGATGAAATAAACATAATAGAGAAATGACGATGTAACGTTAAAAAATTGTAATGTAAGATTTTTAAAGCAGCGCCGAGTGTAAAATATATACTACGAGTATATCGCAGGGGACCTAACAATCAGCCTAGTCTTTAGATATCCCAAGCATTACAATATCATAGTAAGAATTAATTATCAAATGCATAAAGAATTTTGCAAGCCCGATTGGTAATTCAGATACATATTAGTGCGTTCAAACATACAAACACACATCTTTATTAAATATTTTTTTTATATATTCTATCACATACACACAACACCATCTAGCCCAAACTAAGCAGAGCTTGTACTATTGGTACTAGATAATGGAATAAACATACATATATAGTGTTTTTTTTGTAAATACATACATTTTATACATAGGAACATCCAGACCAAGACACACATCCACGTTCATGCACATAAATGTTTGAATTGTGCGGGAATCGAACCCATGACCTCAGGCTTGGCAGTTAGTTACACAAACCACTACGCCATGGAGGCCGTCAATGATATATATCGTATATTACTAGATTTTGACTGCGGCCTCTTTCGATCAAATATACCATAGATGCACATTCTCATACAAAAACCGCGTCAATATGTGGCACTGACCAGTACTACTTATAAGTGTACAGAAACGGACATAGGCTACCTCTTATCCCGAAAAAATTACTGTTGTCGAGGAAAACAATAATAACGTTCTTATGATAATAGATGGCGCCACGTGTCTTTCGAACCATGATTGAATTATATTATTACAAGCAGATTACAATCCGAATTGATTGTCAAATTCTAAATTAACGCGAGCGAAGCCGCAGGCTAAAGCAAGTAAGATTATAGATTTTGGACGTTTCCGCGGTGCCAGATCGCCAGCTAGCCCCACATTCCCATTATACATTCTACTAGTGGTATCAAATAACACGACCTAGTTACCACAAAGAGAATCCGGCCGTCAACCCACCCAGATATGAATGGAGCGAGATAAACGTACAATAAGATAATGTTAGATTTGTTTGAACAATGTCAACTGGGAATAGAATATAGGGTACGTCGGTACACGTCCCCTTTTAACCTAGTTACGATATACATTTCTATGATTATGTCAAACCGACTTCTCTTTGAAAGGTCTTGTGAAATTGCAATAAATTTATTTTGTGACTAATATTATGAAGAGAAAACATGTGTATGTTTGTTTATAATATCAGGCCTGTACATAAACTGTCTCACTGTTGGGCATGGGCCTCTTCTCAGTCTATAGTTCGCCACGCTGGCTCAGTGCGGTTGGCAGACTTGTCACACACATGTCTTCGAAAACATTATGTAGAACTCTCAGACATGCAGATTTCCTCACGATGTTTTCCTTCACCTTTAAAGCGAGCGATAATTGACTATTTAATACGCACACTTCGAAACGTCAGAGCCTTGGAATCGAATTAGAGACCTGCGTGGAACCGATTGTTATAATTCTTTCACCATTAGAAAGCTACTTTATTCAGGAGGGACAGAGGCTATATAAGATCACGCTACAAGCCTTGGGAGCGTAGCAGTAATCATTAAAGTGGGTGAACTGCTAGTAGGCTAAGGCAGGCCACGAATAGATTCCTGTATCTATTTATTTGATTTCTTTATGCACATGGCCCCACCAGTCCAATACTGAGTAGAGGCCTTTACCCAGCAGTGGGATAAATACAGGAATATCCTAATCCTAATCCTAACTAATATTATAAAAGCGAAAATGAGTTTGTTTGTTTGTTACCTTTTCACGCCTAAACCACTGAACCGATCATCCTGAAATTTTGCATATACGTTGTCAGTTGTACAGAAACGGACATAGGCTACTTTTCACCTCAAAAATAATTACTGTTCCCGAGTAAAACAACAATAACGTTCTTATGATAATAGATGGCACCACGTTTCTTTCTAATCATGATTGAATTATATTATTACAAGCAGAGTACAACGCGAATTGATTGTCAAATTCTAAATTAACGCGAGCGAAGCCGAGGGCAATAGCTAGTATCTTATAAGTCCACTAGCTATCCCTGGGGTTTCTCTCACGTTTATGATGACTGCTCCGCTCCCGTGGCTCGTAGCGTGATATTATATAGCCTATATTGCTACTGGATAAAGTATCTTTATAATGGTAAAGAATTATAAAAATCGGTTTAGTAGTTTATCAGTGCAGACCGGCGACACTTCGACCCAGTGGGATCTTTTGTGTCTACACTCTCCCAATAACGACTGCCATAGATGTTCATGGCAGCCGGGACCAACGACTTAACGTGCTTTCCGAGGCACGGAGCAGGCGATAATTGGACGTAATTTCTGAAAAACGTTCCAACCCACATTGGGTCAAAAACGAGTTATTATTAGCAAATTAGTCACGGGGTTACTATTTACTAGCTGGAGAAATTTGGTAGCTCTACTATCACTAAATATGAAATCATGACTTAGTAGCCCAACCCACTTGTATGAAGAAGCAATACGGGATTTAACTTCAATCACGATTATCTCAAAATGTTAACTTTGTAGGTTGGAACGTTTTTCAGAAAGTACGTCCAATTGTCAATCAATGCGCACATAATTTCGAAAAGTCATAACTTCCGAAAGTCAGAGGTGCGCGACGTGGGTTCGATCCCAAGACCCTCTGCAGTCTGTTGGTCTCCCCACTGAGCTATTGCTGCTCTTTAGTTCTTGAGTAAATTAATTACCAAGAAAAACAGAGTAGTGATAATTTAATGGGAGATGGAAGACCGTGGCACTTCCACGCAGTGGTCTCGAAATCACTCGCAAGGCACGCACCTCTGACTTTAAATTTGTAAGTTATGTGTGTATTAAACACAATCCCACCAAAAACATAAATGTAAAAAAGGAGAAGAAGCCAAGTTCAATACAAAAATTATGCTTGGCTGTGGGCTTCGCCGCAAAAAGAATGGAGATCTAAATGAGTGCCAAGTTCTATGCAAAATCGAAATATGTATTTATAGGAACAAAATAACATTATGAACAAGTATTAAACTCTATTTCTTTGCTTTATTGGATACCTATAACAATTACTGTTATTTAAAAATGTGAGATCTTAAAGTAGGTTAGATTTGACTTGGTCTGAGAGTTCTACAAACCATCTCGAAGATAATTATTATGTGAGGTCTGCCAAACCACACTGGGCCATCGTGGTGGACTATGGCTTTCTCAGACTTAGAAGGGCCCGTGCCCAGCAGTGAAACAGTTTAATACAGAGCAGATATTTTTTATGCACATGGACGCTTTTATTAGCTGGCATCCCGTTAGCCGTTGCACAGTAGGACGCGTCGCAATACTTGCATCCATTTGCATAACTACATGCAATCTTGCATCATAGCGGCATTACACATGCGCCCTGCAATAGTATGCGTTAAATATATCGACTACACCTTGTTCTGAAAGTCTGGGGTTTCAGAATAAGTCAAACTATGCTTTTTACCCAAAGGAGGGATATGCTTTTTGTTTTTGAAGTGAAATCTTCTTTAGGCGCGTTGAGCACTTCTTGGGTGAACAAAAATCATAGAACTCGCGTCATCGTCACGCTTCCATGCTTTCCATTTTAGAATTATTTTAGAATATTAATAACATCTCAGAAATGGTGCGTCCTATCAAAAAATAACGAAATTTTGACACCCTTAATAACCCGTAAGAGAGTATCAGGAACCAGCATCCGACCCGCCATATATATATATATTTTTTAAGTGAAATCGCGTTAATGGAACTCGCGTCATCGTCACCGAACTCTTTCCATTTTTGAATTATTTTTGGTTTATAATTTGCTTTATTGATCAAGGATCGGCAAGCTTTACAAATATTCAAACAACGGACACAAAGAGCACACAGACTCTGCACAACCATTTGTGGGTTACGCAAAGTTTTGACAAAGATCGAGCCCACAACACACAGCGCACTGGCACTGACGAGGCGACCACTTAAACCACTGCGCCATCCGTGCACTCATTGACCGGTATGAATGTATGTATGTTCTTCTGTTCCCTCATAACTTCTAAATTACTCATCATAATTTGACAAATGAGGTATCGTTGGGAGCGTCTTGATCGTACGCTGATTATAGGCTATGTGACGTATTATTAAACTTAATATGGCGCCCTCTAGAGGACAAGTCTTGCACTACAAAAATAATTAATGATGCCGTGTTGTTTATTGATAAATGAAGTGATTTCCATTTTGGTTCCATTTCCAAACATGACATTACCAAACCCTGGTGGTATAGCAGTAGGCAATATAACTGCTGTGCGCGAGGCCTCTGGTTCTACACCCAAGCCGGGCAGTATTATTGGATTTGCCTGTCATGAAATACTTAGAAGGAATTTGGCACTATGTGTTAGATGGGCTATAGCAGGGATGGCAAAGATTTATTGGTTAACGTGCCGTTATTTATTGAAAAATAGTAATGTGTATTTAATGTGCCATCAAAGAAACAAAGCATGTTTCGCGTTTCAATCAAGTTGTAGGTACATAGATACGTCAATTGGTTTGTAATACTTAGTGAATTACTGGCGAACCTGAATTATTTTATTACGTGCCATTTGGTTCGCAATCCCTGGGCTATAGGATAGGCTAGACTTCCTCCCTATTCCGTGGGACCTACAACCAAAATTGGCGAAATGTGGAAACGTCTTTTTCTTTTATAATCCTAACCTAAATGCGAATATGTGCTTGTGTTTGTTACGCTTTCACACCTTAACTCCTAGACTGATCGTCATGAAATTGCGCATACACATTGTCAGGGTACCTTTCATCCTGAAAAATACTATTGCTCGAACGAAGCTGCGAGCAAAATCTAGACAGTATAATTACACGTTCACTCTTAGCTAACAGTTAGCCAGTTTACAGTCGGCGGCTAACAATACGTTTAGTATAAACACGACTTAAGAATGCGCAATAACTGAATAATGTATCAATATTCGTACTAATAGTAATAATTGATCGAAGGAATATAGCGTGAGGAAACGTGTATTTCTGCAGTCGTATGCCCTCGTCCCCATGATACGGTTCAAAGACTACACGGAACGCAATACGAACTTATGTACATACACCTAATTCCGGCAGGCGAAAGCAGACAAGACCAACATTTTAATACATAAATACGTCATTCCGGCAATACCCACCAATCTAGTAAGGTCATACCTATGCCTGAAATGACTTATTTTCCAAAGATCAAAGACTACATTGAACGCAATATAAGCGAAGCAATTATTCATTAAAATTAAACTACTTTACACGAATTTAATCGCGTTGTTTTTTAACAATTATTACCTAGTTTTGAATTTTCCTCCGTTCTGCTGAAAGTCGTTATCTTAAAAACTCTATCCTACTACCTAGGTAAAGGTAAAAGCGACTCACCCTCGTCAATATCCGGAGGCAGCCCTCCCACGAAGACTTTGCGGCTGAACCTTTCGCCGTGCTCCGAGCCGGCCGACACTGGCGACGAACGAGCCGGCGAGCCCAGTGCGCTCACACACATTGATAAACCTGAAAGACACATACTGTTAACATTTTGGATGTTTGTAAACTGTCCTTCAGACCAAATTTCGGTCACTTCACTTTTTTTTTCATATTACTAAGTGGCAAACAAGCCCACCTGATAAGTGATCACTGTAGCCTAATGATGCCTGCAACACCAGTTGCGCGTTGCCGACCTTGTAAAATCCTTTTAACGCCCTTTTTGAAGAACCTCTACTGTAGTCTTGTGGGAAAACCTCGGCAGGGAGTTTATTCTACAACTTGAGCGCCCGCGGGAAAAAATATCCTTTGGAACCGCTTATTGCGACACCAATTAGGTTGTAAAGTGTGAGAATGAAATCCCTGCCGATGGCAAGCGGTGCGATGATAAAAAGTAGCTGAGAACACAATCCACTATATAAGTGGTAGAACATACAAAGGGAGGCAAAGTCCCTTCTGAGATTTAGTGGCACAATACCGTCTGTGAGTTGGGGCTCATCGACAATTCTCAAGGCTCGTCTCTGTACCGCGTCAAAGGTTGAAGAAGAAAGGAGGCGTGTACTGACCTGCAGCTGACAGCCTGGAGACCACATCCTGAGCCTGTTCCGGCACCGAGGGCGAGCCGGCACCCGCCGCGCCGCCCGCTACGCCCGCCTCCTCCACGCCGGGGAAAAATGGCGACTTGCCTATGGACAAACAGACAAAAAAATCACATTTATGACTTCTTTGGTGGCACTTGTTAATGGGACTGTTGTGCATGAGGTTTCGGATTCATTTCAAACATTTTCTTTCGAAAATTTGATGTGGGAACACAGTATATAACAGCCGGTAGGTAGATATAGTTACTGCAGTTTGCCTCGTATCACATGAGAGCTGCTAAAAATGTTTTTTTATAACACTGACTACTCTCTCGGTGGTTTAGGTGAGAGACTGTATGAATCTGTAGACAGACAAAAATTTTAAAAATAGATGTTTTCGTATAGGTACCTTATATACTTTCATATGCATTAGATAAAAAGCTGTTATTTTGACATTGCAAACAGACACTTCAATTTTATTTATTTGTATAGATGTGTAGATTTATAAAATAACCTATTTTTCAAATTTACTATTGCGGTCGAATTTCGACCACTAATATTTTATTAAAGCACCATCCCGACACGGCTGACCCTGTGGAAAGAGGTCACAAAACAGGTCAACGACATGCAAATCCAGTAAGCCGTGCAGGGAGCAAACGTTTATTATTAAATTAGGATATGTTCGGGTGATATGACCGCGATGGCGCAACGGTAGTGAATGCAATGAATGTTGTGCGTGAAAGCTTGGGTTTGATAGCTGGGTCTGGCAAAGTGTTGCAGCACGGTGCATGGAAATGTCCTCAATTGACTCGCCTTTTGAAACGTCGGACCTAAAATCAGGCATTTCGGTGTGATACATCTGATTCATTGATATTATAAATGCGAATATCTATATATTAATACGTGAAGCGAAAACTTTGGATCCCTTTTTACTTATATTGGGCGGACGGAGGAGTATGAAATTTCGCACACTTATAGTTTATACAGAAAAGTGACGAATGCTAAAATTTTTTTTAAATTATGCCTAAAAATGCATTAAATTAATGAAAAAACACTACACGCACACAATCATGCATTTGACACACGCAGTCGAAGCGCGTAACTATGGTTACATACATATATCAATATATTATGACATATCAGCAATATCTTACAGGCAAACTTTGTTCGAATTTCGAGCACTAGGCGATCGCTAGTACTTTTAAAATCGCATTGCAATAAACTATTGTTAGAACTACACACAGCAGCTCATATAAGAAAAAATATTTGTATTGTTATTTAGCGATTGAAAAGAGTGGGCATGAGTTTGTTGCCTGCTTCTTCTCATGAAAGCTCTACTCCTCGGACAAGCTTTTTCAATGCTAAATTTTCATTTTCTTATATTTTATATAGTTAAGTAATCGACGTGTCCAAGAATTAATTACACATTTTTATGGAAATAAAGATTTTTAACTTTACGCTATCATGCCTTGACTACTCGACTAATCATGAAATTTCGCATACACGGTGACAGGGGTGCAAAAAAGGACATAGGATACCTTTCATCTAGTTATTAGGTACATAGACCCTAGTACCTGGGAGTATTTAACATAACTCAAGCTATGATGTTAGGATGATGAATAGAAATTGAATGCCATTCTAACCGTAACTAGAACTGTCGAACCACTTTAGACTAACCAGCGGTCGCCTAGTGCTCGAAATTCGACCAAAGTTTGCTTGTAAGATATTGCAGATATGTCATTATATATTGATATGTGTAACCATAGTTACGCGCTTCGACTGCGTGTGTCAAATGCATGGTTGTGTGCGTGTACTGTTTTTTCATTAATTTAATGTATTTCTAATGCATATTTTATATAAATATTAGCATTCGTCACTTCTCTGTATAAATAAACTATAAGTGTGCGAAATTTCATACTCCTCCGTCCGCCCAATTTTCGTAAAAAGGGATCCAAAGTTTTCGCTTCACGTATTAATATATAGATATAATAAAGAAAAATATGTATTTTTTGTAATCAATAAACTCAAAAACTACTGAACAGATTTTAATAATAATTAGCGGTCCCCTAGTGGTCAAAATTCGACCAAAATTCCTAAGCTTTCTACTTTATTTTCTTTTTTTCTTTATTACATATAAATAAGGTATAGGTAACCATAGTTACAAAGAATTGTACGACGTTAGACGACCAATGCCGAAATATTACGAACGCGATTCGACTGCGTGTGTCAAATGCATGGATGTGTGCGTGTAGTGTTTTTTTATTAATTTAATATATTTCTAATGCATATTTTATAAAAATATTAGGATTCGCCCCTCCTTCTCCATATAAACTTTAACTGTGCCAAATTTCATACTCCTCCGAGCAATTTTCGTAAAAAGGGTACAAAGTTTTTGCTTCACGTATTTATATAATATAGATTTCACCATTAGAAAGCTACTTTATCGAATAATAACATAAGCTATATAACATCACGGTTTGCGCCACGGGAGCGGCGCAGTGATGATAAACGTCGATGAAACCGGGACGGCGAGTAGTACACAGATTTAAACTAAATATGTCTTTCATTTCACAATACCAGAATAACCAATGTCGAAAAGGTACCTATGCCAACTATAAATCCACGGTAACCTGTGACGCAAGCTAGCAGCTCTGCCAGACACCCAGTTGTGTAACCTCAATGATAACAGCTGTGAAACGTTTCCATTCATATTGCTACTACTAGCTGTGCCTGCGGCTTCACCCACGTTTATAATGATGTTATATAGCTTATGTTATTTTTAAGTAAAGTAGCTTTCTAATGGGAAAAGAATTATTAAAATCAGTAAATTAGTTTTTCAGTTTATTGTTTACAAAATATGCATATATTTTCTATAAAATATTAGCGTATGATGTTTATATAGCATCAATCCTTTCTCAAGAATTAGGGTATTAAATGCAAACATATTATTTAAGTACCTACGTCTCTTGTAGTTTCATAGATTAGCACGGTGAATCCTAACTAATATTATAAAAGCGAAAATGAGTTCGTTTGTTTGTTTGTTATCTTTTCACGTCTAAACCACTGAACCGATCATCCTGAAATTTTGCATATATGTACGTTGACAGGTGTACAGAAACGGACATAGGCTACCTTGCATCCCGAAAAAAAATACTGTTCCCGAGGAAAACAATAATTAACGTTCTTATGATTATAGATGGCGCCACGTGTCTTTCGAATCATGATTGAATTATATTACTTATTACAAGCTGAGTACAACCCGAATTGACTGTCAAATCCTAAATTAACGCGAGCGAAGCCGCTGTCAAAAGCTAGTAAAAGAATAATTCTGAAGTATTATTATATGTATACTAGGTATACCCCGCGGTTTCACTGCTCCGCTCCCGTGACTGTAGACTGAAGTTACATAGCTGAAAACTTTCCTCAAGAATTGAGCTACCAAATGCCAAACTAATTTTTAAATCGGACTGGTAGTTTCAGAGGTAAGCGCGTTCAAATAAACTTTTCAGCATTACTATTGAATAGCTGTCTCTCGCGGTTTTACTCACGTTATGATGACTGCTTCGCCCCGTAGCTTGTAGCGTGATGTGATATAGCCTATGTTACAGAAGTAACAGAAGGATAAAGCAGGAGTCCAGTACATTTTACAAACAAATATTTTCTTTTATAATATTAGTGTAGGTAATATTGATTAACCATCGCACAAGTCGCCGCGGGCATGGAGCTTAACCTCATACCATTCATCCCATATACACGAATACATATTATTTAACTAGCTGTCCCAACAGACGTTGTATAGTCAAAAGAAAAAAAAACGATCTAAACCATTCTCGAATCCACTTGAACACACACGAAAAGTTTCATCAAAATCGGTCATTATATGTATATATAAAGATAATAATATCAGCCCTGTATAAACACTGTCCCACTGGGCTCTGGTCTCTTCTCAATGTGAGAAGGATTAGGCCATAGTCCACCACGCTGGCCTAGTGCGGGTTGGCAGACTTCACACAACTTCGAGAACATTATGGAGAACTCTCAAATGTGCAAGTTTCCTTACGATATTTTCGGTCACCGTTAAAGAGATAGATAAACTATTTAATAAGCACATGGCTCCAAACAGTCAAAGGTGCCTTGGGATCTAAGTACCTCTGCGTGGCAGTCCAACGGTCTCCCACGTCTATCACAGTTCCACAGTTACTTAGCAAAATTACATATACATACACACATCGGGGCATCCTCCTAAATATTACAAGAAAACGACTCCCTAAGGGAGAAAACGGAGAGTCCCTATTCATAGTAGAGTCGTAAATAACACGTTTGTGTAATACTATGAATATATGACGGATTCTATTTGTTACTATTGTATATACATTGTCTCCCGACTAAGTCCCCGAAGGGATGGACAGGGGTGTTTTACACCTGCATTTTGTCAACCATGACTTTAGGTCCCACGTTTTTTTTTATAGCTACATATAACGTGGCAAACAAGCAAACAAGCATACGGCCCACCTGATGGTAAGTGGTCACCGTAGCCTATGGACGCCTGCAACACCAGAGGCATCACTTGTGCGTTGAACTTTTAGGAAAGGAAGAAGAGAAAAAGGAAGTGGTAAGGGGGATAGAGGGTTATTGGGCCTCCGGCACTCTCACTCACCGAACGAAACACAACAGTAGGAATACTGCTATTTCACGTCGATATTCTGTGAGAGTCCTTTCCTGGTCGAGCCGGCCCATTCAAGCTGAAATCAGCAAGGCTCTGCTACTAATAGGGGTCTACTGCCGTTTACCGAGCATAGTTTCAAATTCCGTGTTGCTAATCAGACTTTGTTGGTAGAAACCTTACAACACTGCCTAACCAGAAAATAACTTGTTAAAACTCAAAAGAGATTACGACAATTAAAATAGTTTGAGATGGGTAATTGTATTATCTCTGGTAACCAGTACACCAACTGTTTAGTAAATAAGACTCATATTTATCTACAAAGCAAGAAACATCGGCTACGTGATTTTGTGTACAAAGTTTTTTTAGACTGAAGAATGAAATGAGGTATGTATCCCAAAAATGCATTAGTTACTTAACACTTTTTTAAACTTAGGTAAGGTAAGGTAATAACGAATTCCTACTACATATATTATCTCTGCTTCACATAAGAGAATGTTCCCCGTATGAGCGACATTTTCAGTGATTTCATTAATCCGCTCCTATTGGTCGTAGCGTGATGTTATGTAGGCTTCCTCAATAAATGGGCTATCCAACACAGATAGAAGGCAATCTATACTAATATTATAAAGCTGAAGAGTTTGTTTATTTAATAAACGCGGGTGAAACCGCGGGAACATCTAGTATATAATAAAGACAACAAATATATAGATAATAGATGTTCCCGCGGTTTCACCCGCGTTTATCATTACTGCGCCGCGCCCGTGGGTCGCAGCGTGATTTTATATAGTCTATAGCCTTCCTCGATAAATAGGCTATCCAACACTAAAATATTTTTTTAAATCGAACCAGTAGTTCCAGAGATTAGCGCGTTCAAACAAACAAACTCTTCAGCTTTATAATATTAGTATAGATATCAGCCTTGTATATAAGCTGTACCACTGCTGGGCACGGGCCTCTTCTCAATTTGAGAAGGGTTAGTCCACCACGCTGGCCCAGTGCGGGTTGGCAGACTTCACATATCTTCGAGAACATTATTTACAACTCTCAGACATGCTTTCCTCACGATGTTTTCCTACACCGTTAAAGCGAGCATTAACCAACTATTTGAATACTTCGAAAAGTCAGAGGCGCTTGCCTTGGGATTGAATGAAGATTACAAAATACAGCTAATTTATTGATTCTTATATTTAACGATAAAGTCAATGACATAAGAAAATATACATATTGGCTTCGAGCCAAATACAAACTCGTGTTTGGACGTAATCAGACATTTGTCAGACAATATCTGTACTAATATTGCAAAGAGAAAAGATTTGTATTATTGTTTGAATTGAATTAACTCAAAAACTACGGCACTGATTTTAATAATTCTTTTACTATTACAAAGCTACATTATTTAGAAGTAACATAGGCTATATAACATCACGCTACGAGCCACGGGGACGGAGCAGCCTTTATAAACGTGGGTGAAACTGCAATGGATAGCTAGCTAGTGATCTTCTTATCGTGTCGATGGCAACAGTTTTTAAATGGTTTTAGCCCATTGCTCGGCAACGCGAATCGTATTAGGCATTGCTTGGTATATTTCATCAAGCGTGCACAATTCTGGGCTCGTGGTACACGTCATCAAACGACCCATTGTCTGTGGGGATGCACCGCAGTCGCACTTGATCAACACAACTAGCTAGTGATTCATAAGTGTCTTCATTTAGGAGCAAAAGCTCAACAAGCCTTAGTATAACGCTCATTTTTCGAAAGAACTCCCGCTCTAGAAACAATTCCTATATTATCGCGGGCGAATTTACAAATTTCACAAAGAAAACAGACTGAACACCTATTTGTGGATCATACAAATTTTTGTACCGTATGGGAATCGAACACACTCGACGCGGTACCAGCGGCGAGGCAACCACTTAAACCACTACGCCATCCGTGCAATCTATAGACTGATTGACCATTTTTGGAATTAAAGTTATTTTTATAAAGTCAAGTCAAAAGTCAAAAATAATTTATTCGCTTACATCACAAAGTAACACTTATGAACTCCAAGAAGTTCCTTGCAAACGGAGCCACAGGCTTCACCCGGAAGTTCTGTGGATATAGCAAGAGCAAAATGCGCCTGATCACAGGAGCGATCACTGGCCATTTTGGCACCAACGACTACCTGTGCAGATTGAGATTGGCACACAATTTGATCTGCAGGGCCTGTGGTGAACAGGACGAGTCGATATCGCACCTATTGTGTGAATGCGACGCGTTGGCTGGACTGAGGTTGGGTCTGATGGGGGTGGCATATCCAAGCCCTGAAGACTTCAGGCTTCTCCCTCTGAATTGTACACTGCGGCTGATGCAGTACATTCATAAGGAGATAGCTAAGGGTTAAATCTTGGGGCCGACACAAAAGATCCCACTGGGTCGAAGTGTCGCCGCGCCGGTCTGCACTGACTGGCCCCCACACATAAGATAAGATAAGATAAGATAAGATAAGATAACACTTATGAACGTCAAAGGGGTTAGTGAGTTTGTTACATTTACTGAATTTACATTTATGTTAGTTGCAAGACAAAAAGTTGAGCCATGAGAAGATACCTGCAAGAAACTCAAATACTTTTTGATTTTATCCCAATGGGTCTTCAATATGAGGCATGACCTTATAGTGACATGATCTTATAGTGACATGATCTTATAGTGACATGATCTTATAGTGACATGATCTTATAGTGACATGATCTTATAGTGACATGATCTTATAGTGACATGATCTTATAGTGACAGTCTATTAAAAGCAAAAAGTGTAAACACTGACGCTACTTTATGAAACCACGCCAGTTATTTTACGGGTATGGGCAGATGTCCAAGTGGACGATATTAAAAACTAATTATAATAGATGCTGATAGAGACAATATTACAAACAGACATGCCCATATTTCTTTATATATTTGAACATCCTGTTGTTACATACACACATACATACATACATATAGTATACATAGATTCATGAAGCCAGAGAAGTGTGTCAGGATCGTAGCAAATGGAAATCCGTAGTCTCTGCCTACCCCTCTAGGAAACAGGCGTGAATCTATGTATGTTACATTATAATAATGTAATAACATCAGCCCTGTATTAAACTGTCCCACTGCTGGGCATGGGCCTCTTCTCAGTGTGAGAAGGGTTAGACTATACACCACCACGCTGGCCCAGTGCGGGTTGGCAGACTTCACATATCTTCGAGAACATTATGGAGAACTCTCAGACAGGTTTCCTCACGATGTTTTCCTTCACCGTTAAAGCAAGCGATAATTGAGTAGTTTAGTTTCAAAATCCTCTAAAATACTTTTCACCAAATCATGGTATATCTCAAAAAACCATTTAAAGACATAATACAAATGGACTATTTTAGCGGTGTTTGCAAAAAACTGCTACTTTTGTGAGCTGATTTAAAAGAATTTTAGTGGGTTTTCTTGAAAACCATCAGTGCAATGCGATAGAAGCAACGAAGGAGCTTCAAATCATCAAATCAAATCATTAATTTCGGGCTGCATAGGCCCATAGATAAATACCTTAACCTAAATTTACATACTTATTATATAATTTTATATTCAATCATATTCAATAGGAACATTATTTTTGTTCTGATATCGTTTTGGCGGGATTTGAAAGTGTACTCCTCAATTAACTATTTAATACGCATATAATTTCAAAAAATACTATACATTTCTTAGTAACTAAATAAAACTATAAAAACGGCTATATGCACAATGTTGAAGGCGTCAAAACATGCATTATCATCATCATCAGTATCACAATATATAAAGAAAAAATGGCATTCAACCGGAGTAGCCAAACGTTTATAACATCAAAGATTTATATCTTATCTTATGTGGGGGCCAGTCAGTGCAGACCGGCAACACTTCGACCCAGTGGGATCTTTTGTGCCGACACTCTCCCAATAACGACTGCCATAGATGTTCATGGCAGCTGGGACCAACGGCTTAACGTGCTTTCCGAGGCACGGAGCAGGCGATAATTGTCAATCAATACGCACATAATTTCGAAAAGTCATAACTGCCGAAAGTCAGAGGTGCGCGACGTGGGTTCGAACCCGAGACCCTCTGCATTGCAGTCTGTTGGTCTCCCCACTGAGCTATCGCTGCTCCTATATCCTAACTAATAATAATATTCTATCACATACACAAAACACAATCTAGCCCAAACTAAGCAGAGCTTGTACTATGGGTACTAGACAATGGACTTATTTTTTTGTAAATACATCCATATTATACATAGAAACACCCAGACCAAGACAAACATCCATGTTCTTACACATAAATGTTTGACTTGTGCGGGAATCGAACCCGCGACCTCAGGCGTGGCAGTCGGTTACACTAACCATTACGTCATCGAGGCCGACAATAACTAATAGTATAAATGAGAATGTAAGTTTGATAGGCTTTCACTCTTAAACTACTCGATCAATCACCATGTAGTTTCGGATACACGTTGTCAGGGGAACAGAAGGGACATAGGGTACCTTTTATCCAAGGAAAAAGTATTGTTACTCATGTAACCTAACCTAAATTTACGCGAGTGAAGCCGCGGGTAAAATCTAGTTATATTACAAATGCGAGTGTAAGTTTGTTTGTTAAGTTTTCACGCTTTAACCGACCGATCATGAAATATTATCAGGCTAATACAAAAGGACACAGGGTACCTAACATACAGAAAAAAGTACTGTTCTCAAGCGAGCAAAGCCGCGAGCGAAAACTTAGTACGTATCTAAAATAAAAAAAGTTTTATAAATAATCTTTCACAATAAAAAAATAAAATAAAATATTATACATATAGACACTGACAAGCCAATGGTCGTCAGAGGGAGAGAAGAGCTAGAAGGAGAGAGCAGATAGCATAGATATAATAAGTATTTCTATGGCAGATAGTGACGTAACTGATCTAGTAATTCATCATCACGGCTAGTCTCATATAGGTATTGGCAGATTAAATATCAATAAAATTTTCAAGAAAGCAAAATTTAATATAAAATAGAAAATAAATATTTTGTCCACTATTGGGCATTGGGACAAGATAAATATTATTTGCTTCCTACTAAGCTGCCTAACCCGATGAGGGCATGTCGTAAAGATGAAAATATAAAACAAAAAACACTCACTCTTTCTATACGGGAACCTCGGGCCTCTAATGAAAGGTGTAACCAGAGGAATCGTATGCACCGACATAATATTTCAAACTGATATTGCCGAAAAATCCGGTTTTATTTCGTAAGAAAATATATTTTTTGAAATTGATTTTTTAACAAAACGTGTGTTCCCCGCTATGACGGACTACGCGAATGAGAAAAAAAAAGAAAAACAACTAACATTCCAAATTCGAAATATATTTTTTTCATCTAGCGTGCTATGCCAGCGGTATTTAATCGAGCAACGGCATAGAGTATGAATAGCATTTGAAATAACGTTGAAATAACTGTTTGAATAATTATTTTAATTAATTTTGTTAACCTTGATACCTTCGTCCTATGGCATTAGTGGAAAGGTTTACTAGATTTCTAAACCCCGGTTTATTACTATTCCCGAGCGGGACAAATGGATTTAGAGAATTAAGTATATTAATTCTCTAAATCCATAGAAAACCGCCTTTAATGTTTCATTATTGACATTTTTTGTCATAATATTCTGAGGTGCGTAAGTTTTCAGTGACTAGGAGAGAATGTAAATGTAAACCTATAAGTGCAGACTGTCATAAGTCGGTTCGATTCCCATACGGAACAAACATTTATGTGCTCCACAAGATACCGAGTTTAGTTGTTTCTTATATCCGTTATTCATAAGCTTGTAAAGTCCACCCCGATACTGGCAATATTCCTAGTGTTTGAATCATATAGAAAGAGAAAAAGAGAAGCTTCTCCATACTTTAACTGATTGAGTCGCAACGGCACACCAGCAGTCAGACACGTGGATTTTAATTTATCTGGCATTCCAAGACTTGACAGTGATGAAAATAATAACAATATTCAGCTATGCCAGCACTGTCAGTTCGGAAATTTAACTGTCATATTAGTATTGCGTGTGTAGTTGTCAATGTCACGAGCGGATTGTATACAATACTAGCTGACCCGCGCAACTTCGTCTGCGTCACATAAGAGAATTTTCCCCGTTGATGCAACATTTTTCATTGATGTTCCGTTCCTATTGTTCGTAGCGTGATGTTATATAGCTTATAGCCTTCTTCGATAAATGGGCTATCCAACAATAAATTTAATTTTTCAATTCAACAAGTTCAGTTCAACCAAACAAACAAACTCTTCAGCTTATATTAGTATAGACGACAAGCGGCGCGTCTCTTAGCGTGTTTCTTGTTCTATGGCTATTTCATTAAAACTAAAATACTTATAGCTAGCAAAACGTGTGTGTATCCTAACTAATATGATAAAAGCGAAAATGAGTTTGTTTGTTTGTTACCTTTTCACGCCTAAACCACTGAACCGATTATCCTGAAATTTTGCATATACGTTGACAGGTATACAGAAACGGACAGACACGGACCTTTCATCCCAAAAAAAATTACTGTTCCCGAGGAAAACAATAATTACGTTTTTATGATAATAGATGGCGCCACGCGTCTTTCGAATCATGATTGAATTATATTATTATATATTACTAGCTGTGCCCGCGGTGTCACCCGCGTCAGTGGGATTTATGTTTATTGCGCCGCTCCCGTGAGCCGTAGCGTGATGTTATATAGCCTATGTCCTTCCCAGGGTCTCAGGCTATCTCCATTCCAAATTTAATTTAAATCGGTTCGGCGGATTGAGCGTGAAAAGGTAACAGACAGACAGACAGGGTTACTTTCGCATTTATAATATTAGTAAGGAAGTAAGGGTTACAAGCAGAGTACAACCCGAATTGATTGTCAAATTCTAAATTAATGCGAGCGAAGCCGCGGGCAAAAGCTAGTATATAATAAACCGCTGCCTACCGTTTCATTGTAATGTTATTTATCAGACTTGCAACGAATATTCAGTTATTATTCGGCCTATTCTGCTACTTTTATTATATTTGGCCGAATTGTATGTACTCGTAGATATTCGGTATTTAGCCGAATATAATATATATAGTAGCCGAATAGGAGGCCGTACTGATTACTTTATTATATTTTGTTAAAGTGAGTGATTGGTAAAATGAAAGAAAATGTTGATTTATCTATAGATACTAGCGGTCGCCTAGTGCTCGAAATTCGACCAAAGTTTGCCTGTAAGATATTGCTGACATATTATGTCATTATATATTGATATATGTGTATGCGTGTTCTTAAGTGGAGACCGCGACTCGGCAAACGTAGTGTAGGACGCCCTCCGACCAGGTGGGATGACGATCTGCGAAAGACTGCAGGCAGATGCTGGATGCGGCAAGCTGAAGACAGGGCGCTATGGCGCTCTTTGGGGGAGGGCTATGTCCAGCAGAGGACTATTATAGCCTGATGATGATGATGATGATGATGATATGTAACCATAGTTACGCGCTTCGACTGCGTATGTCAAATGCATGGTTGTGTGCGTGTAGTGTTTTTTCATTAATTTAATGTATTTCTAATGCATATTTTATAAAAATATTAGGATTCGTCCCTCCTTCTCCATATAAACTTTAACTGTGCCAAATTTCATACTCCTCTGTCCGCGCAATTTTCGTAAAAAGGGATACAAAGTTTTTGCTTCACGTATTAATATATAAATGATCATCAAAAATACTAATTGGTCAGCAAATATTGCACAGCATAACGAGCATCTATACGCCTCAAATCACTGCATTCCGTCTCGGAAGTGTTAGGTTATGTTAGGTTCCTTTTTTTAAACCCACCCAAAAATAGGAGCCCCGCGAAGCGTGGCTCCGTCGACTTAGTTTGATCTCTTTAAAGTTTGCTGGCCATGAGTTGCTGATCAATTAGCTATTTCTGCTCACAGATTATATTTTTCTGCTCACAAAAATACCAATATTATAGTATTGGTAACTAACCATTTAAATAACACCTTTTTCGTATTTAGCCGAATATAATAATAGTAGTCGAATAGGAGGCCGTACCAATTACTTAATTATATTTTATTGGACTGAGTGATTGGTAAAATGAAAGAAAATCTTGATTTATCTATAGATATAAAAATCTCGTGCCACAGTGTTTGTGATCGCACTCCTCCGAAACAGCTCGACCGATTTTTATGAACTTTTTTATGTATATTTGGTAGGTAAGAGAACAGGTCGTAAAGTATATTTCATACCGCCGCGCTAGGTGATTAGAGTGTCCCAAACCAGATTTTATTATCTATTTTTTTTTAAATTATGTTTTTTATTATTTGTAGAAATAATTTATATTTCAGAACAACGTTTGCCGGGTCAGCTAGTTTTATAATATTATATAATAATAACAATAATATTCTATCACATACACACAACACCACCTAGCCCAAACTAAGCAGAGCTTGTACTATGGGTACTAGACAACGGATAAACATACATATCTTTATATATATAAATCTTCTGTGCGTGTGTTTGTCATTAAACTCCTCCTAAACGGCTGGACCGATTTTGATGAAACTTTATGTATGTGTTTAAGTGGATTCGAGAATGGTTTAGATTTCTTTTTTATTTCTTTTATTCATGTTTACAGGACGACGTCTAGTATTATATATATTTTGTAAATTCATAAGTACATATTATACATATAAATAATATATTTCACTTATAATCATTAAAGTAGTCATAGGTACATAATCAAGTTCTGTATTACAAAATACATGGTTTTAGGTCTGAGGTAATAGGGAGCTAGTCTAATGCCATCTACTGAGCACAGACCCTGACTTCGTGCTACTAAGGATTCTTAAAGAGTATCTCTATTTGGTTTACTGACATTATCATTGAACACTGCCCAAAATACAATGGCTTTTCTGTTACAGGCGTTTTGTTATACAACTAAGGTGGCAAACAAGCATACGGCCCACCTGATGGTAAGTGGTCACCGTAGCCTATGGACGCCTGCAACACCAGAGGCATCACTTGCGCGTTGCTGACCCTTTAGCAAAGGAGGTGGAAAGGAAAAGGAGCGGGAAGGGGGAAAGAGGGTGATTGAACCACTGGTACTCTCACTCAACGAACGAAACAACAGTAAGAATACTACTATTTCACGTCGATATTCTGTGAGAGGGTAGTCCTTCCCCGGTGGAGCTGTCCCATGCTGAAATCAGCGAGGCTCTACTACTCTAAGGTTCTCACTTAAAAATAATAGACCCGGGAATAGAATCCCAAAACCTCTTGCACAGCAGTCGCATTTACTACCGCTGCGTCACGGACGCAGTGTTAAAATAATCGTCGAAATAATAATAATTCTGAAATTTGCAATAAAGCTAGTAGCTTTTTATAATTATTTTAAAAAGACAATGCCCGTACTAGGCTTAGTGTAATACCTGTACCGCGAGCGACTTCAGAAACATTTAAATAACCGACATCCAGATCCGAAACAACTATTTGAGGAGTATAGTTT
The DNA here is from genome assembly GCA_963564715.1 of Catocala sponsa. NCBI lineage: Eukaryota > Metazoa > Arthropoda > Insecta > Lepidoptera > Erebidae > Catocala > Catocala sponsa. The sequence goes on along the minus strand of OY751356.1, from coordinate 5,281,083 downwards.
CAAAACCCGCCAAAATCATCAGAACAAAAATAATGTTCCGATTGAATATGAAGCTCCTTCGTTGCTTCTATCGCATTGCACTGATAGGTTTCAACAAAACCCACTCAAATTCTATTAAATCAGCTCACAAAAGTAGCAGTTTGTTGCAAACACCGCTAAAATAGTCCATTTATATTATGTCTTTAAATGTTTTTTTGAGATTTACCATTATTTGCTGAAAAGTATTTTAAAGGATTTTGAAACTAAACTATTCATTTGTGGATATCTGGTAATTTTTTTGCCCCGTGTAGGGATCGAACCCACAACACTCGGCGTAGAAGTAATGGCGAGGCAACCACTTAAAACACTACGCCATCCGTACCTTCAAAGTTACACACATTCAAACTGAAACTCTCCAAACATTGTTAAACCTAAATAAATAGGATGGCAACTGTTAAAATTTGTTCACGTGACCTAAATAAACTAGCTGCTACTTTTCACGAGAACCTTTTTCGTTATAACGTTGTTTTACACAGGTGCTTACTGATATGCTATTATCTTTACACTTTGAAAGCGTATAAACAGTATTGAAACAGTAAGAAATTTTCTAAGAACTATATGAAAACTTTGGCTGCACGGATGGCGTAGTGGTTTATGTGATCGGCTCGCCACTGAAACTATTCCGAGTGTTGTGGGTTCGAATCCCACACGGAATAAAACTTTGTGTGTTCTAACTAGAAAATATAATAATACTATAAATAATTGTTATTTGTAACTGAGTTTTCAATTTCTTTATTCATAAAAATTTTTACATTGTGTTGAATATTGAAAACATTTATATAACTTAATAATATATGCAACATAGTTTAAAAAAATCACATGTGTAAAATAAACAAAACCATACCAATACAAATTCCAAAAACAAAAATAATTAAAAAACGATTAACCCATGCGCTGACCCGTGATAGACACAATAGAAAATCTTTTGTTATGTATCATATGTGATTCATCGGACAGATACAATAATAAAAAAATATTAACATGTAAAGAGAGAGAATTTGTTAAGTAATTCATTTTAACAAAGAAATAAAACAATTTTTTTATTTATAATGTACTAGTTTTCACCCGCGGCTTCGCTCGCGTAAATGTAGATTAGGTTAGATTAGGTTTGCAACAGTTGCGGTGAGGCTCTCCCCTGGGGACGAGAGGTGGTCGGGTCCGTTTGACCCGGCCCGCACCCACACGGGGGGGCCTGCTATGGATGACTCAATTCTTTTAAGAGCTCCCAACAGGCCCCTCCATTGGGTGAGAGAGGGAACACCCCAGGTTTTTTAGTGCGTATACCAGAATGGGGAGTCCCACACGCCCCGCCGGTACCGTCCCCTAGCCGGCGGATAGTGCATCAAGCATTTTTCCTGGGTACCAAAAAAAAAAAAAAAAAAATTGCAACAGTTATTTTTTCTGGATGAAAGGTACCCTATGTCCTATTCTGTATCCCTGACAACGTGTATGCAAAATTTCATGTTGATCGGTTGAGTAGTTAAGGCGCGAAAGCGTAACAAACAAACAAACTCATTTTCGCATTTATAATATTAGTTAGGATTATTCCCGCCAATAATTGCCCGCGCTAAAGGTTCGCAATCGCCTTGACACTCCACAGAGTATATAATATATGTACATAGATAGATCACCAATGCCGTACTGCAGCGGCCGGCCAAGTGGTACAATGCTGTCGACGTTATAGCTGCTACGGGCACAACGCGTTGTTATGTCACTATAACAGATAACTGCTTAATATTTACAACGTTATTTTAAAAGGATGAAGGCCGATTTACTTGAGTTTATTTTCTCGCACTCATTTTCAATATGGTATGGTATCTTTCATTAACATGAGGTTATTTTCACGCACTCAGTATAATATGGTATCTTTTAGTAGCATAGCAGTGATTTCGAATTAGATAGGACGTTTTTGAAATTAATGAAATTTTATGCTGTTTTCTTTTCTATTTTTAATTTCTCTTAATAACCAAACGTTATTTCTTCCGAAAAAGATTTTTAGTTTCTGGTCAGGAAAATATTATTTTAATTTATAAGTTGTTATTTAAACCTATTATAATAATATATAGTATTTATATCCTTTTTTAATTTGATATTCTACATTAAAGTCTTAGCTATAATTATTTGCAATCCAATTTATACCTACCGACATATAAAGTTTATATAATATATGTCTTAAAAAAAGTATGTATTAAAAAAGTATGTATCAACAAAAAGAATGTATTAAAAAAAAAGTGTATAAACACACATTTTTTTAATACAGCAATGATAATATATGCTTGCTATACTGCTATTATTACATGCTATTTTACATATTATCTGTGGTCGCACTAAGCCCTTATATACTTTTTAAATTTAAAAGAATCCAATTTACCGTTTGCAAAATAACATGCAATACTTGGCCAATATTAGACGTATTACCTATAGAATACATACATACATAGATTCACACCTGTTGCCCAGAGGGGTAGGCAGAGACTACGGATTTCCATTTGCTATGATCCTGACACACTTCTCTGGCTTCATTCACTTTCATCACATTCCTCATACACGCCCGTCGGTTCAAGGAGCCCTTAACCTGGCCTTTGTCCAGAACGCCTCCGATCTGATCGAGAAACGTTCGCCTAGGTTTTCCTCTTGCGACTGTTCCATTCACACTAGCCTTATAAACTGCAACTTTAGCTATAGAAATAGTTAAATAATAAATCTAGTGGGTTAGAATCCTTACTAATATTATAAATGCGAAAATGAGTTTGTTTGCTTGTTACGCTTTCACGCCTTAATTACTCAACCGATCAACATGAAATTTTACATACACGTTGTCAGGTACATAGGGTACCTTTCAACCAAAAAAAAGAACTGTTGCAAACCTAACTTAACCTACATTTACGCGAGCGAAGCCGCGGGTGAAAACTAGTAATATTATAAATATTCAAAACTTTAGCAAGTATTGCACAAAAATTTATTCCCTTCGACAATATTTTCTATGTGAGTGCATGGTTAGTCCTGTATGTAAGTATGATCTTCACAGGCTTGAGTGGATGGCCCTTAGGAGTCTAGAACACTCCAAGAAATTCATTGCAAACAGAGCCACAGGCTTCACCCGGAAGTTCTGTGGATATAGCAAGAGCCAAATGCACCTGCTCACAGGAGCGTTCACTGGCCATTTTGGCACCAACGACTTCCTGTGCAGATTGAGATTGGCACACAATTCGATCTGCAAAGCCTGTGGAGAACAGGACGAATCCATATCGCATCTACTGTGTGAATGCGACGCTTTCGCTGAACTGAGGATGGGTCTGATGGGCTTGGCATATCCAAACCCTGAAGACTTCAGGCTTCTCCCTCTGAAGTGTACACTGCGGCTGATGCAGTAAGGATAAGGAGATAGCTAAGGGTTAAATCTTGGGGCCGACACAAAAGATCCCACTAGGTCGAAGAGTCGCCGGTCTGTATTGACTGGCCCCCACACACAAGATAAGATAAGTATGATTTTATGTTTTCAACCGATCATTAGTACGTGCGTTTAGTAAAATACTACACATCCACACACAGGACGAAAATTGTGTGATCCACGAAGAGTCTGGGCAAACTTTAAGGCTTTAAGGAAAATACTAGTTAAAAGCAAGAAGAAGCAGCGATAGCCTAGTGGGCAACCGTTGGACTGCCACGCAGAGGTCTCGAGTTCGATCCTAAGGCGCGCATCTCTGACTTTTCGAAGTTACGTGCGTATTAAATAGTAAATTATCGCTCGCTTTAACGGTGAAGGAAAACATCGTGAGGAAACCTACACGTCTGAGAGTTCTACATAATGTTCTCGAAGATATGTGAAGTCTGCCAATCCGTACTGGGCCAGCGTGGTAGACTATGGCCTAAGCCTTCTCACACTGAGTAGAGGCCCGTGCCCAGCAGTGGGACAGTTTAATACAAGGCTGATATCTATACTAATATTATAAAGCTGAAGAGTTTGTTTGTTTGTTTGAACGCGCTAATCTCAGGAACTACTGGTTCGATTTGAAAATTCTTTGGCTTATGTTTAACTTATCACCAGATATAGTAAAATATAACAGTCAAAAATAGTAAATGGTCACCAAATTGCACAGCAAAATATATTTAAAGAGATCAAAATAAGTCGACGGAGCCCCGCTTTGCGAGGCTCCTATTTTTGGGTGGGTTTAAGACGGAACCTAACATAACCTAACCCTTTCGAGACGGAATGCAGTGATTTGAGGCGTATAGGTGCTCGTTATGATATATTTTAGTAAGCATATTTTGCTGCGCAATTACTATTTTTGGTGGTCATTATATTTAATTCCAAATTCTTTTAGTGTTGGATAGCCTATTTATTGAGGAAGACTGTAGGCTATATAACATCACGCTACGACCCACGGGGGCGGCGCAGTAACGATAAACGCGGGGGAACCGCGGGAACATCTATTATCTTATCTTATGTGGGGACCAGTCAGTGCAGACCGGCAACACTTCGACCCAGTGGGATCTTTTGTGTCGACACTCTCCCAATAACGACTGCCATAGATGTTCATGGCAGCCGGGACCGACGGCTTAACGTGCTTTCCGGGGCACGGAGCAGGCGATAATTGTCAATCAATACGCACATAATTTCGAAAGTCATATAACTGCCGATAATCAGAGGTGCGCGACGTGGGTTTGAACCCGAGACCCTCTGCAGTGCAGTCTGTTGGTCTCCCCACTGAGCTATCGCTGCTCTGGGAACATCTATTACTATAATATATAGCTACACGCTATCCGCGAAGGGATAGGCAGATGCCTAACTATACTATACATCAGTGAGTCTATACATATATGTATGTATGTAGTTTCGACAATAAACACTTGTGAAGTCACTCATCATTGTAATATGGAGGTCACACATAATAGACAGTTTCCTGCGCGGGCGCACTGTCAGCTGTTCACTGACAACGAATAGGGGATATTGTGTGTTACACCTCGTCTATTCGACTGTGGGATAGTTTGATGTGTACGGTTCCGGTGTCGACTCCCGTTTGTGTCAGGATGAGTTATGTTGTTGGAATTGTTTTGCTCAGTCGTGGGTTTGGTTATCGGATCAAATTTGTTTGTATCCTAAATCTATACTAACATTATAAAGCTGAGGAGTTTGTTTGTTTGTTTGTTCTCAGGAACTACTGATTCGAATTGAAAAATTATTTTAGTGTTGGATAGCCTTTTTATCGAGGAAAGCTATAGGCTATATAACATCACGCTACGACCCACAGGGGTGGCGCAGTAACGATAAAAGCGGGTGAAACCGCGGGAACTTCTAGTAATCTATACTAATATTATAAAGCTGAAGAGTTTGTTTGTTTATTTGTTTGTTTGTTTTAACTTGCTAATCTCAGGAACTACTGGTTCGAATTGAAACATTGTTTTAGTGTTGGATAGCCTATTTATCGAGGAAGGCTATAGGCTATATAACATCACGCTACGACCCACGGGGGCGGCGCAGTAACGATAAACGCGGGTCAAACCGCGGGACATCTATAGTAGTATAATTGGTAGAATAACAGCATCCAATTACGTGTACATAATATCAGCCCTGTACATAAACTGGCCCACCGCTGGGCTTAGGCTTTCAGTGTGTACTGTAGCGGCAAAACTAGTATTGTATTACCTAGAAACCATTTGCAAATCAATAAATAAGGAATATTAATGCGTTGGAAATGGTTTCCCACAATCTACTCAGCTGAAGGTTACATACGTTATTACTGATACACGTGGAAACTGCCTATGGTATGTCCTCGACAAACGCCTTGGATTGCAATATTAATTTATTTATTTCCAACTATTAATCTATCATTACAGGTTCTTAACGTAATGCGATAGTATAATAACACAACTACAATCTAACATTTAAACAATAATATAATAAAATATCTTAAATGTATTAACAACGAGATGGGTGTAAAAAAAAACAACGTTTTGCACTCCGGGAGTGCCGGCAGAAGTGAAAACTTGAATATTAACGTTGTGCATTTTTGATATTTTGGAATGGTTAGGGAATAATTTTGCACGAATTGCTTTAATTATCAGTATAAAAGTACTATTCATTTATGTGGTAAGATACAATATTCATTTATTGCGCTATCGTACACAAACATGACAATTCGTCCTCCGTCTTACGAATTTTCGAAGAGGTCACGTGTCCTGACGCGAGTTTAACATTTTTTACCCATCACAAAAAAGTGCACAACGCCGCTAAGTTTTCACTTCAAAAATTTCATCATCATTGGTCAAACCATTTAAAAGGAATCCAGTAAAATACACACATACAGAAGAATTATAACTATGAAGTTTTCTATATATTTATATGTGTATCTCCCTATCTTATCTTATGTGGGGGCCAGTCAGTGCAGACCGGCGACACTTCGACCCAGTGGGATCTTTTGTGTCGACACTCTCCCAATAACGACTGCCATAGATGTTCATGGCAGCCGGGACCAACGGCTTAACGTGCTCTCCGAGGCACGAAGCAGGCGATAATTGATAATTTCGAAAAGTCATATAACTTCCGAAGATCAGAGGTGCGTGACGTGGGTTCGAATGCGAGACCCTCTGCATTGCAGTCTGTTGGTCTTCCCACAGTGTATCCCCCTAAAGACTATAACAATTTTACTAAAATATTTAGGTGTATTATTTGCAACAGTAAAAATTGTTAAAGAAATTATTCATTACTTTTGTATAAATGTTAGCTTTCTGCACTCCTTCTCCATATAAACTGTATTTATGCCAAATCTCAAAGTCCTCCGTTAGCGCAATATGCTTAAAATGGCTACAAAATTTTCTCTTTACATATTAATGTATAGATAATAGATATACGACGTTTTCTAGGTCACAGACTAAAAATCAATACTCATTGATACCGGCGGCATAGAGCTGATTATTCTATAGAGTAGCTCTATGGTTAGCTATCTTATTCAACTAGCTTTTGCACGCGGCTTCACTCGGGTATAATACATTTTTCTTGGATAATAGGTACCTTATATCGTTTTCTGTTCCCCTGACAACGTGTATACGAAATTTCATGTTGATCGGTCGAGTAGTTAAGACGTGAAAGCGTAACAAACAAACTGACATTCGCACCTATACTAATATTATTTAAGCTGAAGAGTTTGTTTGTTTGGTTGAACGCGCTAATCTCAGGAACTACTGGTTCGAATTGCAAAATTATTTTAGTTGGATAGGCTATAGGCTATATAACATCACGCTACGACCCACGGGGGCGGCGCAGTAACTATAAACGCGGGTGAACCCGCGGGTGCATCTAGTTTATAATATTAGTTAGGGTAAACTTTTACTCGCGGTTTCGGTCGGGAAATGTTTCTTTTACTGGATGAACGGTTCCCTATGTCTTATTCAGTACCCCTGACAACATGTATACGAAATTTCATGATAATCGGTCAAGTAATTAAGGCTTTAAAGCGTAACAAACAAACTCACATTCGCATTTATAATATTACTAATTAGGATGGTAAGAACTTACAGATCGATCGTGTGAGGTCAAGCTATGTTAGCAAGGCTAAGTTATGGGTGACCGAATTACTCACTTGCTCAATATTGGGTCATGAAGATTGAGCAAACAACTATACTAAACGGCTTATGGTAAGCGGTGACTGTACCAATGAGTCCTTGCAAAACAAGGAGTTGTGCAGAGATGGCGCAGTGGTTAATGTGGTCAGCTCGCTGGTAAACACTGCGCTGAGTGTTGTAGGTTCAATCCCCAAAACAGAATAAAGATAGTTCCACAAATAATTGTTTCGAGTGTAGGTGTTCTTTCTGTCTGTTGTTTGACTGTTGTTAAAGTCCCCCGCAACGCAGTATCATTACTAAAGTCAAGTCAAGTCACGTCAAAAATAATATATTCATTTAGGTCACAAAGTAACGAGTCATTTGGATACACGGATAGCGAAATGGTTTAAGTAATCGGCTTGCTGCTGACATTGAGCCAAGTGTTGTCAAAGTCAAAGTCAAAAATCATTTTTTCATTTAGGTCACAAGTAACACTTATGAACGTCAAAGTATATTGGTTAGTGAGGTTACTAAGTTACTGAAGCTACATTTAGGTTAGTTGCTAGGTTCAGGCAAAGGGTTGAGCCTATAAGAAGAAACCTGCAAGAAACTCACGGCCACTCTTTTAAATTTCAACTCAGATTAACGAGGTGTTACAGCCATTATATATTGTGGGTTAGATACCCGCATAGGACAAAGATTTGTGCGATCCACAAATAGTTGTTCCACGTCTCGGTGTTCTGTATCAGGTATTTCAATTGTTTCTTCATTGCGACAAAAAGCAATAACGCGGAAGTTGTCTTTTTTAAGTACGAGAAGAAAAAATATATCCCTCGCGACACAGGAATAATAGCACCTAGAGCAAGAGTTGTCTTGTTAAAAGAGCAGCGATAGCTCAGTGGGGAGACCAACAGACTGCAAAGTAGAGGGTCTCGAGTTATTGCAGTCCACTTTTTCAGCCTATTGCAGACCACTGCTGGACATAAGCCTCCCCCAGGGTGCGCCACAAGGCCCGATCTCCCATTTTCGCCATCCAGTCACCTCCAGCCACCTTTTTCAGGTCATCGGTCCATCTGGCCGGAGGGCGTCCTACACTACGCTTGCCGAGTCGTGGTCTCCACTCGAGAATCCGTCTGCTCCAACGATCATCGGTTCTGCGACAGATGTGACCAGCCCACTGCCACTTCAGTCTGCTACCTTTCTGAACTACGTCAGTGACTTTTATATGACTTTTCGAAATTATGTGCGTATTGATTGACAATTATCGCCTGCTCCGTGCCTCGGAGAGCACGTTAAGCCGTCGGTCCCGGCTGCCATGAACATCTATAGCAGTCCTTATTAGGAGAGTGTCGACACAAAAGATCCCACTGGGTCGAAGTGTCGCCGGTCTGCACTGACTGGCCCCCACATAAGATAAGAGTTGTCTTTCTTAAAGGTTTTGGACCTCATAATTATCGGTCGCTAAGTTTATTAAACTAACTACATTTTCTTCACACCTTACACCACCTACATCTGTACATAACACTTTGCTATAGCAGTGACCCCATTAACTGCTACTTCCAACGGCTTTAACCGTCACAAGTGTTAACACAACGTTAATATAATCCATTTTGCTCCCTACCCGCTATTCTTGTACAATCCTATTTATCTAATACTTTACCAAGATACCTAGTAATCTTTAAGCTTGTAGGTCAAAAATATACCTACACCTTACATATACAAGCAACCAGTTACATATCAAGTATCAAACAAGTCAAAGTAATACTTCTGAACGTCAATGTGACACTTATGAACGTCAACGTAACATGTATGAACGTCAAAGTAACACTTACGGCATTCTAAATATTATATTTATCTAATACTTTACCAAGATAGTAATCTTTAAGCTTGTAGGGCAAAATATACCTATAACTAGTTACATAATCATCTATAATACAAGGGACATGATCAATCTACAGGGTTCGATTCCCACATTCCAAGTCAAACATTTGTGTGCATGAATATGGATGTTTGTCTTGGCCTGGGTGTTTCTATGTATAACATGTATGTATTTCCAAAAAAAATCTGTATATATGTATGTTTATCCATTGTCTAATACCCATAGTACAAGCTCTGCTTAGTTTGGGCTAGATGGTGTTGTGTGTATGTGATAGAATATTATTATTAATATCTAAATATTAGAGGTAGGAATGAAAATGCCAAATAAATCACAAAGAAAATTTTAATAATGTAATACGAATGAACGTCAAAGTAACACTTATGAACTTTAACGTAACACTTATGAACGTCAATGAGGCACTTATGAACGTCAAAACAACACTTATGGCAGCCAAAGTAACACTTATGAACATAGCTATTGTTTTTGAAAGCAACACAAAACAATATTAGATAGTTTACACTGATGGCTTTAATAGCTCTCTGAGCAGTGATGGACAATTTATTTTACTTAAATAGTCTTTACAAACATTCAAACAACGGTAACCAAGAAAACTCAAACTCAGAACAAATATTTTCTTCTTTTTCTCGTCTCTTTTAAAAAGGCAGCTCCCGCACTACGAATAACTCCTGTGTCGCGGGGGACTTTAGGCAGTGGTCCGAGCGCCAACGATGAACGAGAAACGAGTAAAACTAGAAACTATAAACAAGTTGACGATCAGCGGGAAGCGAGTGTGTAGTTTCGATAGTTTTGTCGCCGGGCTATAAGCGAGTGCGCAAGTGCGACGAGCGATTACTCGCGCCACTCGCCCGCGGTCGCTCAGTCCTGTGCAAACCTGCGCGCGGCGACGAGCGAGCATCGCTGAACGAGTATCGCTGAGCGAGTTTATTTTAGAAAGCTCTTGTCGCTCAGCGACAAAACTAGTAAAGCGAGCCGTCGCCGGCAGTGTGAACAGTCAACGAGCATCTTTTAATATATGCATCTCTTTCGTTTACACGGAATGTATATTATTTGTGCGTTTCTTGAGAGAGAAAATCGCCGATAGTTAGTCGTTTTCTCGCTAGCGGTCGGACCACTGCATTACAAACATTCAAACAACAGTCAAGAAGACTCACGTCTCAGAACAGCTGTTTGTGTCACGACACACATTCGACACAGTGGCAGCAACGAGGCAATCACTTAAAGTGCAGTTAAAATCAAAGTTTAAATGTATTGATATATACGCGCTAATCTCAGTAACTACTGATTCGAATTACAAAATATTTTAGTGTTGGGTAACTCATTTATCCAGGAATGAAAGAAAGAAAGAAAGAAAGAAACATTTATTTGCACAGAATACAGGTGGTACCAGATTTAACAATGGTGAATAGTTGAGGCTATATTTAACTGTAAAGTAAATGTAATACTGCGAGGGACCTGGTACCCAAAACACAAGTTAAATCTTACATTGGGTACCAGAGTACAACAAATTCTGTATTAACTTGTTTTGATTTATTATGTACTGTGTTCATGCTAAATGTAACTTTCTGAAAATAAAAATATTATTATATTATTATTATTATTATATTCTGCCTATATTAGGCATGCAAATATTAATAATTATATAGAACAATTCAAATATTAGTAACAAAATGGCAAACTATATTATCAATGCTATACTTCGATCAAATATGATCGATGATGCTATATAACATCACGCTACGACCCGTAGAAGCGGAGCAGCAATGAAAAATGTAATGCAAAAACAGAGCAAACTCTTATATGAAGTAGATGAAATTGCGAGGGTCAGCTAGTTGCATATAAAACCGAAGAGTTCATTTTATTCTTACAGAACATTTGTAGTCTGTCAAGACACGAAACATAATTAAAAATCTATCTATCTGGCCACCGGTGTGCTGCAACTCAATAGGTTAAAACATACACTAAACTGAAGGCATTAGTTCTTTTTACATTTTCATCTCCAACCTTAAATTTTTTCGTGATTTATAATTTGTGTCTCTTCCTAGATTTAGTACAATCTTCACGCTGTCTCCTAAAGGGGATAAACATAGCCTATCGACCGAGAAATAGCCCAAACTAATAGCGAGGTCATTGACCCGACACGTGCTCAGTTCACGCATGCGTAATGCATACCGAGTTCTTTCTTACGCAATATCTAAAAATATGCGTCTTTTTAAAATTAGCCTTTTTACCCGAATGCGACAAAAATATCGACTGCCTATTGTTGTTTGACATGATGTTTTGGGTTTGATGCCCGAGTGGAGTAAAGATTTGTTGCGATTTGAGATTTTCAGTGGCAATGAAAGCACGTAAAACTACAACTGAAACTGCAACAATATAAAACTTATACATGTATACAAATATGATTGCGGCGATCAACAAATTCAACAAGTTATCACACTAATATTATAAAGGCGAAAGTTTGTGAGTGTGAGAGTGTGTATGTTTGTTACTCTTTCACGCAAAAACTACTGGACCGATTGCAATTAAATGAATGTATGTAGATAGCTGGAGTCCTGAATTCACACATAAGCTACTTTTTATCCCAATATTCCCACGGGAACGGGACTTACGCGGGCGAAACCGCGGGGAAAAACTAGTAGTTAATAAAATAAAAAATAATCTTTATTATATATTTGTCCTCAAGTTTGCTATACCTAAAAAGGTTGCTAAGTTGTAAGCACATAATATAATATTAAGACCTTCAACTGTACACTTAGTTTGCAAATAAATATCATTGAATCTTTGAGTATGGAGGCTGAAATTGTGTCTGATAGACAGCATAGTTTCGATCCTACTACGTGAGACTTAGAATCATAGTTAGTGAAATTTCAGCTGACACTATGCCTGGTAAATGGCGATAGTAGTATAAATATACATTTTGGTAACAAGCTCACAACAGCTTATATATTAAAAAAAATTAACGGAGTGTATCATATTATAATATACCAGCTTTTGCCTGCGGCTTTGCTGGCGTTAATTTGGAATGTGACAATCAATTCGGATTGTACTGTGCTTGTATTAATATAATAATTCAATCATGATTCGAAAGATACGTGGCGCCATCTATTATCATAAGAACGTTATTATTATTTTCTTTGGGAACATTAATTTTTTTACGGGATGAAAGGTAGCCTATGTCCGTTTCTGTACACCTGACAACGTATATTATTATGCAAAATTTCAGGATGATCGGTTCAGTGGTTTAGGCGTGAAAAGGTAACAGACAAACAAACTCATCTTCGCTTCTATAATATTAGTTAGGAATTAATTTTTCTATTGTTATTATTATCCGCCAGGCTGGTATGGGACCAGGCCGGACACGTCCGCCGCATGCACCCAGAGAGGCGGACACAAATTGTGACCAATTAGGTGCCATAAGATAATCGACAACAGGTCTACAGACTTAAACGGAGATGTCGAGATGACTTGGACGTCTTCGAAAGGGACTGGCAGGAAATGTCTTCGAATAGAGTGGTTTGGAAGTCCAAGGGAGAGGATTTTGCCCAGCAGTGGGACATAACAAAAGGCTACGGTAATAGAAAATAAGGGTATTTACACAATGACAATGTATTAGCTATCAAGCTTTGTTTCTCGGGGAACTTTACAAACATACAATAACGGACACAACTACATCCAGACTTAAAACAATAATTTTTAGACAGACAACGTGGAGCAACGGAGAGACTTTGGGTCTCTCTGCGTGTTCTACCGACTCTTTCACGGGGAGTGCTCTAAAGAACTGTTTGATTTGGTTCCAGCGGCCCCTTTCTATCACCGTACCACTCGACAACGAAGCAGGGTTCATCCATATCACCTGGACGCTTTCAAATCCAAGACGGTACGCATTCAGCGATCATTTCTCCTACGTACGTGCAAGCTCTGGAATGAACTGACTGCTTCGGTGTTTCCCGAGCGCTATCTGTCCTTCTTCAAACGAGGTTTAGAGAGAGTTCTTCTTTCATGGTAGGCAGCGGCTTTACTGTGTCCTGACATTGCTGAAGTCCATGAGCAGCGGTTACCACTTTCCACCAGGTGGGCAACTTGCTCGTCCGCTACCAAAGGCAACAAAAAAAAGACTCACTACTTGGCGATAACGGCAAGGCAGAACCCTTCTGATAACTTCATAACAGTAAAAACTCATCATCCGGGAATCCACCTGAGACTTAGTGTGGAAATAAGCGAGACCTACGCTATGAGGTCATTGAAGTATATCATTACTAGTGAAAGTGCCATTTCACAATTCATTGTCAGATCAGTATTGTTTATGGTACTTCGACATTTACAAGAAAGGAAAGTTCAAAACAATAGATAATTGTTATCTTTCAAATTTTGAGTAACATTGCGTAAACCTAGTTACTTTTTTAATATCAGACCTGTATTCATATGTGCCAATGTTGGATTTCTCAGTATGAGAAGGGTTAGGCCATAGTCCACCACGCTGGCTTAGCGTGGCCCAGACTTCACATATCTTCGATAAAATTATGTAGCACTCGCAGCTCGCGGTTTTCACCGTTAAGGCGAGCGATAATTAACTAGGTATTTAAAATGCATAATCTAATTGAAGATTAAACAGCCTTATTGTTAAATGTATCTCTTCTTAATTTCTAAAAAGTTTAAGTGCTTAACAATAACTATATTGTACCTAATACTAAACTAATGTGTATTAAAAGTGTGTATACGTAATCTATATATTAATACGTGAAGCAAAAACTTTGTACCCCCTTTTACGAAAATTGCGCGGACGGAGGAGTATGAAATTTGGCACAGTTAAAGTTTATATGGATAAAGAGGGGCGAATCCTAATATTTATATAAAATATGCATTAGAAATATATTAAATTAATGCAAAACCACTACACGCACACAACCATGCATTTGACACACGCAGTCGAAGCGCGTAGGTTACATATATCAATATATAATGACATATATCAGCAATATCTTACAGGCAAACTTTGGTCGAATTTCGAACACTAGGCGAGGATAAAGAGGGGCGAATCCTAATATTTATATAAAATATGCATTAGAAATACATTGAATTAACAAATAAACACTACACGCACACAATCATGCATTTGACACACGCAATCGAAGCGCGTAACTATGGTTACATATATGTCATTAATATGTCAATAAATATTATATCAGCAATATCTTACAGGCAAACTTTGGTCGAATTTCGAGCACTAGGCGACCGCTAGTTTTAATTTGTTAAGTGAGTGCAATGTACGCCAACAAACTGTTACACAGTTTGGCGAAGTTATGTAAAAGGATGAATGTAGCACATTTTCTTTGAGTTAAATAAAAAAAAAAAAAAAAACGACGCAAAAATAATAAAAATAAAATAAAATGTATATTCTTCGGAATGTCAGATGCCTTGGGTATTGGGTTTGAGTTAGAGACCAGTGCTGGCAATCCAACGGTCGCTTATTAGGATAGGATAGGCTATCGCTGCGGTTATTGTGTTAGTATCTTATTAACCTTTGAGTCTTCTTCGAAGAGGTTAATGAAAACACTTTGTGGGTCTGGTGTTAATGATAGATTGATGTTAGTGATACGCATACCTCCGGAACCACTAGACCGATTGACTTGTAACTTGGTGTGCAGACACCTTGGGGACATACCTCGGTCGAGTTTGAATATGGGCCCTATAGGTCAAAAGAACCTCGAGATCTATATGCCATATGTATTTTAAATGGCAAAATATTGACTTGTAACTTGGTGTGCAGACACCTTGGGGTCATACCTCGGTCGAGTTTGAATATGGGCCCTGTGGGCCAAAGACCTCCGATATATAGAGGTCACAAGGTCACATGTATTTTAAATGTCAAAATATTGACTTGTAACTTGGTGTGCAACCACCTTAGGGTCATACCTCGGTCGAGTTTGAATATGGGCCCTGTGGGTCAAAAGACCCCCAAAATATAGAGGTTATTTCTTTTCATTACTTTTACATTTAAGACGAAAAGGTTGAATCCTGGGTTTTTACACCCATCTCGTTAAATCTTCTCTTCTCCCTAGCCTTTATTACTCCCAAGTCACTTTGTGTCGACTTTCTAGTCTAACCGGATTTGACTGGATATCAGTTTTTTCACGGAGCAGCTGCCACCTGACCTCCGCAACCCGAAGGCTAACGATACCCTAAGGCTAGATCTGTGTCAGGATATTAAAGGGCACTGACTTCCCGATAACGACTGCCATAAATGTTCATGGCAGCCGGGACCGACGGCTTAACGTGCTCTCCGAGGCACGGAGCAGGCGATAATTGTCAATCAATACGCACATAATTTCGAAAAGTCATATAACTTCCGAAAGTCAGAGGTGCGCGACGTGGGTTCGAACCCGAGACCCTCTGCATTGCAGTCTGCTGGTCTCCCCACTGAGCTATCGCTGCTCTATTTACTACTCTAACTAACTACTCTGTTAGTTGTGGGACTGGCCAGGAATCTGGAACTGTATCTGCTAACATAAATTCTCTATTACTTGTGACCTTAAATCATTGCTAGCAAAATATACGTGTAATACACCTTCCCTTTGGAACTACCGGCGTAATATGATGTATACATTATTAAGATACACGAAAATCCGAGATCCGAACCCCGGATGAATAATAATAGGGATGAAATGAGTTCAAGGACTCGAGAAGGGGAGGCTATCGATCATTTCCCTACGTGGTTAAATTATACAGCATCCTTATCACTGATAACTTTCTTACAGCTGTTTAAAATTGTTCTATCTTATGTTTACGCGAATGTTATTATTATACATTTGATATTTTTATTTTATAATTTTTGATATAGAATTTATTAATTACTAGCTTTTGCCCGCGGCTTCGCTCGCGTTAATTTAGAATTTGACAATCAATTCGGGTTGTACTCTGCTTGTAATAATATAATTCATTACAAGGTTATGTCGTTCAATTGCCGCCATAATTTTATTTGGTGACGTCATAATATTACAAAATTAAATATCGAACACTGTGAACAAAATACTTCCCTCATTAGCGAACTAGTAATAAATGCTACTAATGTGCAACCGTCAGTCAGTGAGGGTGAGGACATGAGATCCCCCCTTACTGACTGCCCCAGGGCGTAGAATCCGACAACCTCTCTCGGGTTCTACACCTGGGTCAGTCAGTCTTGAGATTTTCTATAAAGAAATTGTCTATGGCAGCAGGGAGTCTGGAACTATGTCCGTTAAACGACGATACTCACTCTCTTTTAGGTACGGTCAGACTAGTAAAACATGGCTAAATGTAGATGTGGCTCATACCCCTAAGCAAAGCAGGCAGAGCTGTAAAACACCTCTGCATGGCCCTTCGTGCAATTAAATAAGGATATATTTAAAAATAAAGACAAAGGATAAAGGCCAGGTTAAGAGCTCCTTGAACCGACGGGCGTGTATGACGAATGTGATGAAAGTGAATGAAGCCAGAGAAGTGTGTCAGGATCGTAGCAAATGGAAATCCGTGGTCTCTGCCTACCCCTCTGGGAAACAGGCGTGAATCTATGTATGTATGTATGTATATTTAAAAATATTAGCTGTGGGAAGGTTACTCCAAAGTCTATAGCAGCTGTTCCCCGCGTTTGCACCCACTTTACTCATTACTGCGCCGCTCCCGCGGCTTGTAGCGTGATGTTATATAGCTTATATTACTTCTGAATAAAGGAGCTTTCTAATGGTGAAAGAATTATTAAAATCGGTCCAGTAGCTTTAGAGTTTATCGATATAAACAAATCTTTGCTCTTTACTATAGTATTATAATAGATTACCAATGATTACAGATAACAATATTTCTGATGTAGGTATTAATTAAATAATTTGTCAAAATGAAAATCCAGGGTCAATATTTTGTCAATTTTTTTTCAGGCATTGTTAAGAGTACGGTATCATAAAAATAATAAAAAAATATTAACTACACAAATTAGGTACTATTAGCAGAAAAACATTTAATTTCCTTAATATTAGTCTTTAAAGGTAGTTTTTAATAGAAACAACAAGCTGTCAAAATATTTCATTTCTGAAATAAGGAAACCTAACATTCATAATGTCAAACGAAATTAAATATCGAGTCTCAAATAAGGGAATTAGATAAAATGGCGGAATTGATTTGCGAAAACAATTTATTACTGATTGCTACCAAAGTTAATTTGCAGAACTATGTATTTGAAATATAAATTATTTTAATTTGAAACGTAAAAGAAAAGAAAATATCGCTGACCTTAAAACTAACAGATGAATCCCATGATATCGAGAGACTTCATTTTCAATCCATTTTCAAACTAAATTAGTCGATTACATTACAAAAGTAGGCTGCACTCATCTGAGAGCTTAAACACATTACAAGTTAAAAAAAAGTAAATACTCATTCCATTTTCAAAATCAATAAATTGATTCGAACGCAAGCTCTACAGCTGACAACAAAAAGAAAACTACAACAAAAAAACAATACGACACGCCTATCATCTGCGACGGAACGCGCATGCGCGGTTGCCATGACAACGGCAAAATGGCGGCGTAACCATGGCGACGATAAGTAGAGCAAGTCGTCCCGGTATGACCTAAATACAGCCTCATGTATTGATGCGGGCGTTCGGTTATTTCACCCTATAAAAGTGAAGTATGGGGGTCATCGCTGACCGCTGTGACGTAACCGGTGTGTTCCTAGCTGAATCGCAGTATCTGAATGGCCATAATAGGTAATAATTTACGGTGAAAACACAGGTGTTATTTGAGAGCTATATTGAACGCTATATTCACAAAAAAATAACGTGCTATGTGTTAATTAGAATGTTATTTTTAAATTTCTGGACGAGGTTCTTAATTTGTTTTTGAATCCATTGTGATTTCACACAAATCGAAACCTTTTTTCGACACAAAATTATATTTATTAAAAGAGTTTGCTCTGAAATTTTACTATTTCATTTATATGTATACTAGCTTTTGCCCGCGGCTTCGCTCGCGTTAATTTAGAATTTGACAATTCGGGTTATATGCATATAATACATAATATAATTCAATCATGATTCGGAAGACACCTGGCGCGGTCTATTATCATAAGAACGTTATTATTGTTTTCCTCGAGAAAAGTAATTTTTTTTCGGGATGAAAGGTAGCCTATGTCTATTTCTGTACACTTGTCAACGTATATGCAAAATTTCAGGATGATCGACTCAGTGGTTTAGGCGTGATATGGTAACAAACAAACAAACTCATTTTCGCTTTTATAATATTAGTTAGGATTTTCACACCTGGATACAAAATATATAGGAAGCTCCATTTATGTTTATTTATTTATTTTCTTTCACAAATGTTGGGTACTTATACTAGGTAAGTATATGTTATTATGACATTGAGTAACAAAGTGTACCTTTGTGAGAGACGTGGTATCTGAACTAGGAAAATCCTGTCAGACAGTAATGCGATGTGTGCGAATTGAGGACAATTTACCAATATGCACAGCAGTTTAGGTTACAAATAACGAAATTCTTTGGTGTTTATTGGGCTAAGTACCAATTAATTAGGTAGATACATTTAAATATTATTCAAAACCTAGAGGAAAATTCAAAAAAAGGCATTCTTTTTTTTCCTTTTCCTCGTTGTATGCGTATTAAATAGTTAATTATCCCTCGCTTTAACGGTGAAGGAAAGACTGAGAGTCATGTTCTCGATGATATGTGAAGTCTGCTTACCTGCACTGGGCCAGCGTGGTGGACTATGGCCTAACTCTGCTCACACTGAGAAGAGGTCCGTGCCCAGCAGTGGTACAGTTTAATACAGGGCTGATATTATTACTTTGTGACACTTATATTGAAAATTAGAACTTAATAAGTTTAGTATCGCAATAGATATGCAAAGAGCTTACTAGAGATAACTAACATACAAACAAATTTGCTTTAACTGTTTTCGAAAGAAATTTTGTTTAACGGATTTTGTTTTGTGAACAATAGAAAAATATCTCAATTGGGACGTTTTCAAGTCTTCACTCTTCTATTCTATTCTATTCTACTTCTTTTCTATATAATATCACCAGCTTTTGCCCGCGGCTGTCCTCGTATAAAATTATGATAGGAACAGTAGGTTTCTTTTTAAATGAAATATAGCCTATGTTACTCGGTGATAATAGGTCTAGCTGTCCAAATGTGAAAGACTTTTAAAAATCGATCGAGTAGTTTTTGAGTTAAATCCTTACCAACAAACATTAAAAAAAAACTTTCCTCTTTATAATATTAGTAGAGATTGGACGTAACACTTTACTCGGCCCCATTATTAAACATTTTAAAATCTTACTTAAGGTCTTAGCATACGTGACGTGTTTTTCTCGAACGGGACGAATTCTTGACATCGTCGCATTTCAAAATATAGCAATAAAATACACGTTGTATTAAGTCAAGTCAAGAAATCGTCCCGTTCCGTCCGCCACGAGAAAAAACACGTCACGTATGCTAAGACCTTTACACGACAGAATCACGTATAGTAAATTTTTCTAATTATCTTATTTGTTACACAACAAATCTATACTTCTACTAGCTGTCCAGACAGACGTTGTCCTGTACACAAGAGAAAAAAAAAACAAAAAAGACAGAAAAGCATACGTAAACCATTCTCGAATCAACTTGAACACACACAAAAAGTTTCATTAAAATCGGTCCAGTCGTTTAGGAGGAGATCAGTGGCATACACACGTACAGTAGAATTATATTATAAAGGTAAGTATATTTGATTTTTGTTTGTTTGTAAAGATGACTCAAAAACTACTCACCCGATTTAAAAATTCTTTACCTTTATATAGCTATATTATTGTGGAGAATGTTTTATTTAAAAAAAGAGTACTGTTACAAATATAAATAACCTAACCTACTTTTACGTGAGCGAAGCTGCAGGAAAAAACTACTTCATTATTAAACCATTCAGTTACTGCTTTCTTTCTCTAATAGAGAGAGATGACAAACACAAGCAAGACAACACATAGAAATATATACATACATTATATTCTATCACATACACACAACACCATCTAGCCCAAACTAAGCAGAGCTTGTACTATGGGTACGAGACAATGGATAAACATACATATATACTTTTTTTGTAAATACATACATATTATACCTAGAAACACCCAGAGCTAGATAAATATCCATGTCCATGCACACAAATGTTTGACCTGTGCGGGAATCGAACCCGCGATTGTCTAACCCTCTCTAGCCACCAGTACAACATATTTGTTAACTAAATTGTTTAATTAAGAAAAATAAACCATAGACAATAAAACGGACGTGACGTCATCAAACCAATAAAAAAATACTTACCGTAATACGCCATATTGCTGACTAAATGTTCATTGATCATTTTAAATGATTATATTTGTCACTGACACTGTTATTTAATAGAAGACTCAATAACACATTTTAAAATCACTTCACTGGAACACAAAATAAATTAAATATAAATAAAAGTGAATATTAAATTGTTAATATATATTAATCTGGCATGTCTTAAAATACTATAGAAAATAAAAAAATCTTTCGTGTATGGCCACCGGGGTGTCGCTGCGACTCTATAGGTTAATGCATGCAAAGGAAATTTCGTACCCAAGCGGCATAGTTACAGTATAAATGGAGAATTAAACAAATAATAATAATATAATAATAATATTCTATCACATACACACAACACCATCTAGCCCAAACTAAGCAGAGCTTGTACTATGGGTACTAGACAATGGATAAACATACATATACCCATACTTTTTGTTTGTAAATACATACATATTATACATAGAAACACTCAGACCAAGACAAACATCCATGTTCATGCACACAAATGTCTGACTTGCGCGGGAATCGAACCCGCGACATCAGGCGTGGCAGTCGGTTACACTAATCACTACGCATCATATATAATTTAATTTTTTTTTATGGGTATAACGTAACATTTTTACGACAATTGAAAACAGAAGAGGAAAGATGTTTGGCCACCTTATAAGACATGATGACTTCATAAGAAACATCATAGAAGGAAAAGCGGAAGGAAAGAGAGGAAGGGGCAGACACAGAAGGACATTCACTGACCAAATAAAAGAAAAGGCGAAGGCCATGTCTTATAAGGAGGTCAAAGAATTGGCCGAAAATCGAGAAAGATGGCGCTTACTACACCGACAAGAGCAAAGTTCTTAAATATCAAGAAGAAGCATATGCAAATAAGTACGATTTAATATCGATCATTACACCTGTTGACATTTTCCATTAAATTAATTAATTATATTAAAATGTATATTGCGAATTGTTATCGAAATTTAAATTATTATTGAAATTGTGGTTTATTATTGATTTTCGTGTAGTTTGTAATCATTATTAATTTTATTGTTATTTCTTGTATCAAATATTTTCAACACAATCTATATTGTTATGAAATATATAACTTATGACTTATGACTTAGACGAATCATAGATTGAATCATTAATCTGTCTCATTTTGAATCAAGTTTAAGTTATAGCAGCGATAGCCTAGTGGAAAACCGTTCGATTCGATCCCAAGACACGCATCTTGTAATTTTCAACGTTGTGTTCATCTATGTATATATTAATACGTGAAGCAAAAACTGTGTACCCCTTTTTACGAGAATTGCGCGGACGGAGGAGTATGAAATTTGGCACAGTTAAAGTTTATATGTAGAAGGAGGGTGAATCCTAATATTTTATAAAATATGCATTAGAAATACATTAAATTAATAAAAAAACACTACACACACACATCCATGCATTTGACACACGCAGTCGAATCGCGTTTTTCGACATTGTTCGTCTGACGTCGTACAATTCTTTGTAACTATGGTTACCTATACCTTATTTATATGTAATAGAGAAAAACAGAAAACAAAGTAGCAAGCTTAGAAATTTTAAATAGTAATATTAAATAGTTAATTATCGCTTGCTGTAACGGTGAAGGAAAAACATTGTGAACACCTGCATGTCTGATAATTCTACATAATGTTCTTAAAGATATAAGAAGTCTTCCAAACCGCATGGTGGACTATGGCCTAACCCTTTTCACACTGAGGAGAGACCCCTGCCCAGCAGTGGGACAGTTTAATACAGGGCTGATATTATATTATTACTTTTATGTTAAAAATTTCCTAAAGCAACAATCCTGCATGGAGAATATAATGAGATTGAATGAAGCAAGTGAGATATGCCCAGATCGTAGCGGAGCATTACTTTTCCTGGATGAAGGGTACCCTATGTCCTTTTCTGTACCCCTGAAAACGTGTACGCAAAATTTCATGATGATCGATAGTGTGGAAGCGTAACAAACAAACACACATTCGCATTTGTAATATTAGGGTAAGTTTGTCCCGAGGAATTGACAAAATTTACAATAACGCGAGTGAAACCGCGGGCAAAATCTATTAAATAGTAATAAACTTATATTACTAAAGTACGTGACATTTCAAAACATTAAAATTGTCACGTTTTTATCTAAGAATACTAACAGTATTTAAAAGATAAGTAGAAATATCTTTATTTATCATGAATCTGTGTCATCATAATTGTTAATAGACAATTTATGTATAAACAAAACATGAATACTACCTAAATAATATTATATTGAGCGAATGCGAGTTTGTTTGTTACGCTTTCACGCCTTAACTATTCGACCGATCATCATGAAATTTCGCATGTACTTTTCATTCTTGATTTCATTTTAGGAAAAAATACTGTTCTCGACGGATGGCTAGTATTTTAAAATGGCGAGGATACTGACGTGGCGTAGGTACGCCATGCAACACAACTACAACTCATTATCCGTGGTAGGTACCACGGATAATGAGTTGTAGTTGTCTATGCTCTATCTTTTTTTTAAATAACACTAGCTACCCGCCCCGGATTCGCATGGGTAGTACAAAACCTAAACAAATTACACAACTAAACCTTTCTCATGAATTACTCTGTCTATTGGTGAAAACGGTATGACAATCCGTTCAGTAGTTTTTGAGTTTATCGCGAATAGACAGACAGACGCGGCGAGAACTTTGTTTTATAATATGTAGTGATAATAGTAGACTATAATTTACAATTTACCTGTACTTGTGGTCTCGTGTGGGATCGAACCCACAACGCGAGGCAAGTGGGGAGCACTTTGTCTGCGCAGATGGCATAGTGGTTTAAGCGGTGCCCTTGCCGCTGCGACTGCGACAAGTGTTGTGCATTCGATTCCCAAAAAATGAGTTATCCGTCAATATTTATTCTAAGTCTAGATGTTATTTATGTTCGTTGTTTGACTTTTTGTTTAGTTCCCCGCAACAGATGTAGGTATTTAAAAAATAATAAATTAAATCGCACATAAAAGTATCCACACTCAGAATAGCGAGCCTACAAATTAAAAAAAACACAATTTAATAATTTTAATTTAAAATAAGCGTGGGGTGCTTTCTAAGATATTTTGATAACCCCCAAACCACGCTTTTTTTTAGTTTTTTTGAGCTATTACTTTTAGATATTACAAGACGTATAAGTCAAGGCAAACAGAAAACATTACTTCATTCAACTTAATTTTAGCATGACAATTGTCTTTTAAATGACATACGATGTACTACCTAGGGTTGTATACTTTATTAGGAAAATAAAGCAGGTACGTAATAATACTTTATTTTACCTATGTCAACTTTTACATGTTTTATTTAATTGTTTACTAAAAGAACGTTACAGAGATTAAACTAATATATACGGTTTTATCGCGTTGTTTATTTGACACTTTATTACAAAATTTTGAAAACTGAAAACTATTAAAAAGCAACCGAAACGTCGGGGAAAGTGTAAACATAAATATAAATAGTATAGTAATAGTATAAATAGTTTTAATAGTTTCAATAATTTAATTAGCTTAAAATTTGTAAACTTTAATAGTAATAGTAGTGTAACAGTTTTCAAAATTTGGAATAAAGTGTCAAATAAACAACGCGATAAAATCCGTATATAGTAGTTTTATTTCAATGAATAACATTCGCGTAAACAGAAGACAATATAACGTTATAGAGATTACCTAATTTGAATAAAAATAATTGTTCATCTATCTTAATATAGACATATATTGTAAAGATCCGGTTACGACGTTCCTTGACTAATAAACATTTATTAGATGTCACTAACATCAACAAAAATATGGCAACAAAAAAGCAGATTAAATAAATAATACTTTATTTTCAGATCATGTATTTTTTTACCTCATTCGGTAAATGTACTTACTCTATTCGTTAAAAATAAAGGTGGCAGCCACAAAAGTAATACTATTATTTATTTCTGTGGTGGCAGCCCTAGATGTACCTCTATTTTAATTATTTGTTATCTATTGTCCAGTAATGTTTGACCTTCAAATGCTCTATGGTACCGAGATGGCGACATCTGTAATGATACCAACTGTAGTCTATAGAATTGTTGAAGTTATATGAGCGAGGTTAAGCAACGTATGGCATGTTCTATCCTTGGATGGGGCACCGCTAATATACAATTTGCTGAAATCTGTGAGATCGTTTGGGCTATTGTTTCTTTGATGCTAGATTAGGCAGATTCTTTACTTAAAAAAATATTATGGCCGCATAGTGGTCTCAAATATTTCAATAAAGTAATATATTTATGGGAGCTACTTGTTTGAAAACCGATTTTAAATTATCTACGGACGTCTCTAAGGTTCAAGCTATCTCTTTAATATATATATAATAATAAAAATAATATCAGCCCTGTATTAAACTGTCCCACTGCTGGGCATTATGGCCTAACCCTTCTCACGCTGAAAAGACGCGTGAGAAGGGTTAGGCCATAGTCCACCACGCTGGCCCAGTGCGGGTTGGCAGACTTCACATATCTTCGAGAACATTGTTGAGTACTCACAGACATGCAAGTTTCCTGACGATGTTTCCTTCACCATTAAAGCAAGCGATAATTAACTATTTAATACGCACATAACTTCGAAAAGTCAGCGATAGGCGCCTTGGGATCGAACTCGATATCACTGCGTGGCAGTCGAACGGTTTCCCACTAGGCTATCGCTGCTCTATATTTAATTCTCTCTACATTAAATTTTATTAAAATCGGTTGAGCGGTTTTGCCATAGATTTAACAAATAGACAGCTTTTTATATTTATTTATATAATATTATATTAGCCACTAACTATTACTCGCTAGTCTGCTCGCGTGAAAGGGTAACCTTTAATATAATAAGTAATGTAAAAACGTACTTATTATATTCAAATTTCATTAAAATTGGCGCAGCAGTTTGGCCGTGAGAACTTAACAAACAAACAGAGTAACTTTTTAATTTTTATTATGATTATAAATAGAACGGATGACCATCAGTATAACAGTATTGCTGCATTAATGCTACAATAATAATAATGACAATAGTTTTGCCTCCATAAACAATGGCTCGATTTGAGAAATGCAATTAAATACAACCTTGACCAAACTTCGTGTG
Source organism: Catocala sponsa (assembly GCA_963564715.1). Classification (NCBI taxonomy): domain Eukaryota; kingdom Metazoa; phylum Arthropoda; class Insecta; order Lepidoptera; family Erebidae; genus Catocala; species Catocala sponsa. The sequence goes on along the minus strand of OY751356.1, from coordinate 5,255,094 downwards.
TTGAACCGCGTTGCACATCGCTTTGCGTAACACAACCTCCTTGCTATGTTTAGCATGTGTTAAGGTGACTGACGTAAGGTGCAAGATGGCTGACTGTCAAATTTGGCGCCAAAATTTGAATGACAAAATATAATTTTCTTTTTTATATCGAATTTAGTTTAAACACAATCAGAAATAGTAGCGATAGCCGAGTCGGAGACCGCTGGACAGCCACGGAGAGGTTTTAAATACAATTGCAAGGTATGCATCTGTGTCTTTCCGAAGTTATGTTCATATTAATTATTAATAATCGCTCGCTTAAACAGTAAAGGAAAACATCATAAGGAAACCTGCATACCTATCTAAGAGTTCTACATAATGTTCTCGAACGATATGAGAAGTCTACCAACCACTGAGCCAGCGTAACCCTTCTCACAGTGAGAAGAGGTCCTTGCCGAACAGTGGAACAGTTTATATACAGCGCTGATATTATCACAGTATAAAGTATGGATTATTAGACTGTGATATTATTATAATAATAATAATAATAATATTCTATCACATACACAGAACACCATCTAGCCCAAACTAAGCAGCGCTTATACTATGGGTACTAGACAATGGATAAACATACACATATATATTTTTTTTTTGTAAATTCATACATATTATACATAGAAACATCCAGACCACGACAAACATCCATGTTCATGCACACGAATGTTTGACTTCGCGACCAAAGGGGTGTCAGTCGGTTACACTAACCACTACGCCATCAAGGCTGTCATATGTATTATCCTTACTATCCTTACTTAATATTATAAATTCGAAAGTATCTCTGTCTGTTTATCTGTCTATCTGTCTGTCTATAGGTTTTTTCTTTTTTTTATACTACCAAGGTGGCAAAAATTATACCTGATGGTAAGTGGTCACCGTAGCCTATGGACGCCTGCGACACCAGAGGCATCACTTGCGCGTTGCTGACGCTTTAGGAAAGGAAGTGGGAAGGAGAAGGAGCGGGAAGGGGGAAAGAGGGTAATTGGGCCTCCGGCACTCTCACTCACCGAGCGAAACAAATACTGCTATTTCACGTCGATATTCTGTGAGAGGGTAGTCCTTCCCCGGTCGAGCCGGCCCATTCATGCTGAAATCAGCGAAACTCTACTACTTTCACGGTTAAACTCAACCGATTTAGATGAAATTTAGTACATATATAGTTTCATACCTGGGGAAGGATATAGCCTATTATTTATTGATGTAGGTACCACGCGAAAAGCTAGTTTTAACTATTACAGTCACAAAAACTCACAAATCCCACCGCTAACAGAATCGTGACGTAGACTAACATTGTTATGTTTCACAACGCTGCCAAGGTTCTGTCAGTAAATAGTGTGTACACAAAATATTAGCGGAGCACAAATTGAAACTGTCACCTTAGCAACTAACATCTCCTTACAACTTATGGTAGCCTGGTACCTTGGAACCGGACTGTAGATGTCTTTACGCATCAAACACTTGACGGGGTAGGCAGAGCTTACCTATAGTTTTTATAATAATAATAATAATATCAGCCCTGTATTAAACTGTCCCATTGCTGGGCACGGGCCTCTTCTCACTATGAGAAGGGTTAGGCCATAGTCCACCACGCTGGCCTAGTGCGGCTTGGCAGACTTCACATATCTTCGAGAACATTATGGAGAACTCTCAGACATGCAGGTTTCCTCACGATATTTTCCTTCACCGTTAAAGCAAGCGATAATTAACTATTTAATACGCATATAACTTCGAAAACTCAGATATACGCGCCTTGGGTTCGAACTCGAGACCTCTGCGTGGCAGTCCAACGGTTGCCCACTGTCCTATCGCTGCTTATATTATATTATCCATGTAGTTTTTATTATCCATGACATAATATGTGTAGTTCTTTTTTACTTAATGATGTAGAATAATACATTAAACTTTACATACATGTTTTCAGGACTATAGAAAAGGACAAAGGGTACTTTCCATCCAGGAAAAGGACTATCGGCTTATAAAAATTTAATGAAATAATCTAAATTCATATTTCATTCATATTTCATATATCTCTGGCTAAATTTAAAAGATCGCTTGCCAATAATCCTTGACAATAGTTAAACGCATATCATATCTATTATACATATTTATATTGTATTTTTTTTTCTAAATTGTCACGTATCCTGTTTTGTTTTATAGTCTGTTAATTAATACTATTTTAATATCTGTCGCAGAATGTAAAGGCCACGTGTGGAAACTCTTCTGGATTATGTTTTATTTGTATATTACTGTCTTTATGTTATATAACATCTGTTTGTTTCCCAAAGAACAATAAATAAATAAATAAATTAATTAATTTTAATTTTTCTTATTTTAATTTAAGACACCGTCCTAGGAATGATTCCTGTATTGACTTTACAAGGATACAAACAACGGACATAACACCCAGAATCGGCACAACCGGTTCTGGATCTCACAAACCTACAACTGTCTTCCCATTGACAATGGAGAAGCGACCATAAACCACTACGTCATCTACATCTTATCTATAATAATAATAATAATATATTCTATCACATACACACAACACCATCTAGCCCAAACTAAGCTTGTACTATGGGTACTAGACAATGGATAAACATACATATATACTTTTTTTTTGTAAATCATACATATTATATATAGAAACACCCAGACCATGACAAACATCCATGTTCATGCACACAAATGTTTGACTTGTGCGGGAATTGAACCCGCGACCTCAGGCGTGGCAGTCGGTTACACTAACCACTACGCCATGGAGGCCGACAAAAAAAAACTACAAATACTTCTATAACAGAGGTTCCCAGACTTTTTTTCTCATCTTTCAAAATTTTGCTGGTTTCTGTCTACCATATTTCTTGGTATTTATATTGGTGAAGAATCAAACGGGATAACCTTTCTTTTTTAAATTCTCGGTACAGAACCTACCACGGTAGGCTGGCTGACCTGGTACTGAATATGGAATATGCAAGTTTATACAAGTAACAGTCGCTGAGCTTCTTAAAATATTATCTTTCTACATTGAGATAGGTGAAGTCAAACCATTTTAGTTCTTCACTATCAAAAGCAAATAAATTGTCGTGGACCCCCGCTTACGAATTGTGACCCTCCATTTTTTTGTTGCGCCAACGTAGACCCCCGTCGAGTCTCCCGTGGATCCCTGCAGTCCACCTGGACCACTTTGGGAACTAAGGTTCTATACTAATATTATAAAGAGGAAAGATTTGATTTTTGTTTGTTTTTCACTCAAAACCACCCGAATTTAAAAATCCTTTTACCATTATAAAGCTATATTATGACCGAGTAATATATGCTATATTTTATTTCTAAAAAGTACTGTTAATAATTTTTTTTTTTTTTTTTTACCGTCTGTTTCAAACCTATTTTTTTTTACGTTTTAAAATGCTCCTGCTGCAAAAACCAAACGCGAGCGAAGTCGCGGGCAAAGGCTAGTTAATTATAATAATCTGATATTATACAATATACATACAACCTCGCTGAACTAACGAAATAACGCGGGATTGTCGACGCCTCGATTAAGTAACAAAAGCCTTGACATGACGACAATCTTTGAATGTTTTTGTTAAAAAAATGCACAAAAACAATACGAGACTTAGTAGGTTGAGGTGACACAAAAAGTTTGTATTACACTTCAAGTTCGCTCGTAAAATAGTTTTAATTTAATCTGTGGTTGACTTAAATAGATTAACAATTTAGTAATACTAACTATCCTAACTTATATTATAAATGCGAATGTGAGTTTGTTTGTTACACTTTCACGCCTTAACTACTCGACCGATCATCATTAAATATTGCGTACACGTTGTTAGGGGTACATCTGTACCTCTAACAACGGTACATCTGTACCCCTAACAACGGTACATCTGTACCCTTAACAACGGTACATCTGTACCCCTAACAACGGTACATCTGTACCCCTAACAACGTTACATCTGTACCCCTAACAACGGTACATCTGTACCCCTAACAACGGTACATCTGTACCCCTAACAACGGTACATCTGTACCCCTAACAACGGTGTACATCTGTACCCCTAACAACGGTACATCTGTACCCCTAACAACGGTACATCTGTACCCCTAACAACGGTACATCTGTATCCCTAACAACGGTACATCTGTACCCCTAACAACGGTACATCTGTACCCCTAACAACGGTGTACATCTGTACCCCTAACAACAGTACATCTGTATCCCTAACAACGGTACATCTGTACCCCTAACAACGGTACATCTGTATCCCTAACAACGGTACATCTGTACCCCTAACAACGGTACATCTGTACCCCTAACAACGGTACATCTGTACCCCTAACAACGGTGTACATCTGTACCCCTAACAACAGTACATCTGTATCCCTAACAACAGTACATCTGTATCCCTAACAACGGTACATCTGTACCCCTAACAACGGTACATCTGTACCCCTAACAACGGTACATCTGTACCCCTAACAACGGTGTACATCTGTACCCCTAACAACGGTACATCTGTACCCCTAACAACGGTACATCTGTACCCCTAACAACGGTACATCTGTATCCCTAACAACGGTACATCTGTACCCCTAACAACGGTACATCTGTACCCCTAACAACGGTGTACATCTGTACCCCTAACAAAGGTACATCTGTACCCCTAACAACGGTACATCTGTACCCCTAACAACGGTACATCTGTACCCCTAACAACGATACATCTGTACCCCTAACAACGGTACATCTGTACCCCTAACAACGGTACATCTGTACCCCTAACAACGGTACATCTGTATCCCTAACAACGGTACATCTGTACCCCTAACAACGGTACATCTGTACCACTAACAACGGTACATCTGTACCTCTAACAACGGAACATCTGCACCCCTAACAACGGTACATCTGCACCCCTAACAACGGTACATCTGCACCCCTAACAACGTGTACGCGATCTAAGCACATAGTCATACAGAAAAACGACAGACAAGCTGCGGCAAAAATCTAGTCTCCCTCACATTCGTCGTTCCTCGGCGTTTTTACAAGCTTCAACATTTTTACGTTTACTGCGCCACTCCTTTTAATATTAGCGTGATATTATATAAGCCTACTAGCGATTCGCCCTAGCTTCGCACGGATAGTATAAAACTTCAACTAAATATACACCTAAACCTTCCTCATGAAAGTCATGAATCACTCAGTTATTGGTGAAAGCCACATGAAAATCCGTTGAGTAGTTTTTGTTTTTATCGCGAGCAGACAGACAGACGCGGCGTATGAATAGGGTTGCCAACCATACTTTATAATAACGTATCCTACTTTATTTTTGGTAATTATACTTTATACTTTTGCATACAAATAAAGTATATGAAAATACTTTATTTCCAACCTTTACTGTGATGCTTTTACTTACTTTTTTCAGTGATGAATCTAAAGTGGCGAGAAGAAAGAAATAGAGCGTCAATAAATTTAATTAAAAACGAATTGTGTATTTATTTAAATTTTAATTTTAATTGTCAAACAAGCTTTGAAAGATTTAAAGATAGCAAAAAATTGTTAGCGTGTGCTAAAAGCACTCGAAAATACGTTTTTAAAGAAATAACAACATAAAATTTAAAAATTCCTTTTTTTTCTTGCAAAAACTTTATATTTTTCCTATTCAAACCATTTTATACTTTTTGGCAAAAAATGTTGGCAACCCTACGTATGACTTTGTTTTGTAATATGTATTGATAACCTTCCCCAATAAACGAGCTATCAACAACAAAAAGGATGTTCCAAATCGGACTAGTAGTTACAGAGATAAGCGCATTCAAATATACAAACACTTCAGATTCGTAATTTGAATATCATAGATATTATCATTCATGTGAAGACTTGATTGAAGATGATTGATAATATCAATCAATTGGTAACCAATGGTGACACAATTTCGAATGTAATAGCTATATTCTGTGACATACATACAAAAACTTACCAGTCATCGGTAAATATCCTAACTAATATTATAAATGCGAATGTGAGTTTGTTTGTTGCGCTTTAATACCTTAACTACTCGACCGATCGTCATGAAATTTCGCATATACGTTGTCAGGGGTACAGACAAGGACTTAGGGACCTTTTATTGCCTTAGTAGTCGTGCGAATTGACACCTGCGTTTTCAAACGGGAACGGTTCGCACGAAAATATACTCCATGTGTGCAAAACGACTACAAAAAAAATATTATTTTAAAAAAGTGTATTTTGCACGATTTGTGTGAACAAATTCGTGCGAAGCGACTGCTAAGCCCTTTTATTTAGAAAAAATATTGTAACTGAGATATAGCCAGTACATCATATGTATAATGTCCCAAACCTATTCTAATATAATAAAGCTTATAAAAAAAAAAGATTTGTATTTTAGTTTGTAATGAATAATCTCAGAAACTACCAGACCGATTTTAGTCACTCTTTCACCATTAGAAAGCTATTGTATCCAGAAGTAACATAGGCTATATAACATCACGCTACGACCAATAAATCAAATCAAAATCAAAAATAAATTTATTCAATTTAGGTTACAAGGTAACACTTACGAATGTCAAAGTTACACTAAATTTTTTCTGTGAATTTACATTTATTGCCACGTTCAGCAAAGCAACGGTGTAGGGCTCATGAGAAGAACGGGCAAGAAACTCATGGCCACTCTTTTTAATGGCCAAGTTTACAATAAAATTTTGTTTACAAATCATGACTACGATGATAAGGTGCTGCAACCGTTTCTCCACGAATTACTACTGAACATACTCAAGCATTTAATAAAATTTGATGGTAGCCTCTAAAGCAGCAGTATGGTAAATAGGAGCATCCACTTATATGTACATAAATAATCAAGACAAGGCATGATTGTAGTCCATAGTTTAATTTAATAGGAGCGGAGCATCAATGAAAAATTTTGCAAAAACGGGGTAAATTATTTTATCTGACGCAGACGAACTTGCGCGTGTCAGCTAGTTCTGAATAAAGGCTAAAAATCTAACACACAAAAAAAATATTAATTTTTTCGTCCAAAAATAAAACGGCGTCGCTATATTCGTTTGCATAATCAAAACTTTTTCTCATAACGACGAGGACGTTCTTACAAAATATTATGACATTTCACAAATTTCAATATGGCCGTCACATAATTTTTTACAGCCAATTTGTTTGTGACGCATCACCGAGTTCATTTAAACAAACAGTTAAATAATATTATATACCTACCAGCTTTTGCCCGCGGCTTCGCTCACTTTCTCAAAGTATGTTAGGTTTTGTTAGTAACCATTACCTACGTTTTTAAATAAAATATATCCTATGTTACTCGATGATAATATAGATTTCTAACGGTGAAATAATTTCTAAAATCGGTTAAGTAATTTTTGAGTTAAATCGTTACAAACAAATAAAAAATCAAATCTTTCTCCTTTATAATAATATAGATGAGCTGTCCCTCGCGATGTCATCCGCGTTTATGATGACAGGACGCTGCTTAAAAACTATTTAGGACGTCCCAGGACACCACAAAAACTAGGACATGTCCTGGGAAAACAGTAAAGAAAAAAAAAGAAAGAAAATATATTTATTTGCAGCAGATTATGCACTACATAGTTACATACTTCAGACACAGTTAATTACAAAAAAAAGAAAAATACAAATCTTACTGCAAATTGGTCGCAACTCAGCAAAAAGCTAGTTTTGAAAAAACTAGCGCTGGTCTGTCTAGTACGGTTGGCAACTCTATTTTATAAGGAAGATAACGCCTTACAGAACTTTGTTTTACATGATAAATAGCTCTGTCCCTCCCTCATGCAGTAATATAACGGCTGGTGGCAACAAAACAATCGAATTAGACATTTAATATCTCATCCATCCGTCGACAACGCTTATCTTGGCTTTGTATCATTGCCAATCAATAAGACATTAGAACGCGTCACCCCTTGCGGTCTATGCTATGTAGACAGCTGAAAACCAGCGCTAGATCTTTGACGCCTGCACATGATGAGCAGGTAACCTTTTCAGCAATACATGCTATGCTATCTTGTAATGCATACTTAAGTTGGGATACGACAACTTGCCTGAAACTCAGCCCAAGCCTTATTAGCCATATCACTTTATCTATAACTAGATGTTCCCGCGGTTTCACCCGCGTTTATCGTTACTGCGACGCCCCCGTGGATCGTAGCGTGATGTTATATAGCCTATAGCCTTCCTCGATAAATAGGCTATCCAACACTAAAAGAATTTTTCAAATCGAACCAGTAGTAATCACGCAGAATAAACCAGGAAAAACATCGTTTGTACTATGTCTGTAATGGGTAATTATTTTGCTGCAATGTTATTTTAAAACTGCGATATCTCCTAAGATATTCATTGAAATCGAATGATGTAATTTTGTTTTAAATTAAATACTTGTGATGAATAACGTATTTATTTGGATAAGGATTAATATCATGTTTATAAAAATACCTTCGCAAATAATGCATTATTTTAGAACAAATTTCGTTAGCATAAAAATGGTTATAGTGAGCCAACCTTAAAAGATAGACATATGCTGTCGCGGACTTTTTTTAGAACTTTTAAAGGGGAACAATTCTGTCATACATTATTTTTGCGGTAAACTTTAACTGTTTACGCAGCGCACGCAGCGGAAGCTCTCAAAAGGAAAAATAACCTCCGATTTTGAAACATTCTTCATTGGTGCTCCGCTCGTATTGATCTTAGCGTGATGATATATAGCCTTCCTCGATAAATGGGCTATCTAACTCTGAAAGAATTTTTCAAATCGGACCAGTAGTTCCTGAGATTAGCGCGTTCAAGTAAACAAACAAACAAACAAACAAACTCTTCAGCTTTATAATACTAGTATAGATTATTAATACGTGAAGCAAAAACTTTGTACCCCTTTTTACGAAAATTGCGCGGACGGAGGAGTATGAAATTTGGCACAGTTAAAGTTTATATGGAGAAGGAGGGGCGAATCCTAATATTTATATAAAATATGCATTAGAAATACATTAAATTAATGCAAAAACTACACGCGCACAACCATGCATTTGACACATGCAGTCGAAGCGCGTAACTATGGTTACATAATATATCAATATATAATGACATAATTATATCAGCAATATCTTACAGGCAAACTTTGGTCGAATTTCGAGCACTACGCGACCGCTAGTTGTTGTAAAAGTGTTAAAGTTTGTAAATAATAATCTCAGAAACTACTAGTAATATTCATTAGTAATCCATAGGAATATTATAAATGCGAAAGTAGCACTGTCTGTCTGTTACAATTATTGCAGCTAAACCACCGAACACGAAAGACATATACTACCTTGTATCCCGGTATGTGATCCCGTAGGATATCCGCGGGCAAAGCCACTGACAGAAACTAGTAACTAAATAAAACCAATCCATTTTGAGCTTCAAATAGTAAATTTATAAGCTACTAAAATAAAGCAATTGTAATAAGGCTGTATCGTTTGTTACCATTGCCGGAAAAAATTCTACAAAATGGCGTCGCTGTTTATTGTTTTTCTAGTCGCGCTGTTTGTAACTCGGACAAAACGACATCAAGTTTTGAAATGACATCGCTCATCGCATATCCAGGTCATGTTTAAACTTGAAATGCGTCGCAGTAATGATCTAATGACTTATGTTATGATATCTGATGTAAGATTCATTTATTAATCTGTAATTTTTGAATACCAGGCATACCCAACTATAAATCTATTGTGAGGCCACCGGTGTGCCGCTACGACTCAAGAGATTAAAAACCAATTAAAAGACTCTATGCTATGGCTCTGTGGGATAAGATTTTGGCCAACCGTGAGGTCTTAGAACAACTAGGTCGGATAGGATTTTCTTGCTAGTAGTAACAAGGGGTTGCTTGCTAGGATCTTCTTAGTAGAAATATACCTGGTAGGGAGGAATAAACTAGCCCCCTTTTACTAGACACTATGCTATGACTCTGGCATAAATTTTCGACCAATCATAAGGTCCTAAGTTAAATACCTAAGTCGGATAGTATTTTCGAGGCATGCAACTAGTTTGAAGCGCACCAAGAGTATTCCACACAGCGCACGCGCTTGGTGTGTAAACATTAAATAATAAATTTATTCATTTTCTATGGGATTAAATATAATGACCACCAAAAATATTAATTGCGCAGCAAAATATGCTTACTAAAATATATCATAACGAGCGCCTATACGCCTCAAATCACTGCATTCCGTCTCGGAAGGGTTAAGTTATGTTAGGTTCCTTCTTAAACCCACACAAAAATAGGAGCCCCGCGAAGCGGGGCCCCGTCGACTTAGTTTGATCTCTTTAAATATATTTTGCTGTGCAATTTGGTGATCATTTACTATTTTTGACTGTTATATTTTACTATATCTGGTGATAAGTTAAACATAAGCCATTTTCTATTCCACTTTGCACACCAGTGGTCATGGGCCATGTAGTGAGGGATATTAGCGAATAAACATATCGATAGAAAATTACAATAATGTTTATTAAACGTGGCTGTGGCCGAGGAGGCCTCACAAGAGGTCTGGTAATATCCCTAGTAGGCGGAATTAGACTCTTCCTATTTCGTGTGGGACTTACATACAGTTGGCGGAATGTAAGTGCAGAAGACCTCTAGTCTAGTTTAGTCTAGTCTCTAGTCTAGCTCTTCGGAAATATAGTTGATGTATCTCTATATATGTTTATATTATCTTATCTTATCTTATGTGGGGGCTAGTCAGTGCAGACCGGCGACACTTCAACCCAGTGGATCTTTTGTGTCGACACTCTCCCAATAACGACTGCCATAGATGTTCATGGCAACCGGGACCGACGGCTTAACGTGCTCTCCGAGGCACGGAGCAGGCGATAATTATTGTCAATCAATACGCATATAATTTCGAAAAGTCATATGACTTCCGAAAGTCAGAGATGCGCGACGTGGGTTCGAACCCGAGACCCTCTGCATTGCAGTCTGTTGGTCTCCCCACTGAGCTATCGCCGGTATATACCAATAGACTCGCCGTAAGTATTGGATACCAAAACTTGCAAAACGTAGTTGTCATACATCGCAGCCTACCTGTTTAATTCTTCATGAGTACAATAATGCATTTACTGACTTAACATGCGATCGACAACCATAAAACATATTCACATTAAAGACAGCTTAGAATATATTAAAATCACGTGCATGTCAAATCACAATATGTTAAAAAAACTGATTCTGAAAATTGAATACAGCGCCATCTAGACTTCAAAGTAAGTGACAATTTTCGATTTTGAAAGCTAGATGGCGTTAGCTTCATTTTTGTTTAGAATAATACGTAAATAAATAATTGATAAAAATATTAAATAGTATTCGATCTGATACATAGGTATATCAAATAATAATTATACTTTAATAAAGTATTAATACAGGGACAACGGCAATACTAAAAAGTGCGCCAAAATGAATTATTATTTAAATAGAAATGCATTTAAATGGTAAGGCAGAATTAATGAATTAAAATATATAAAAATATTTATGAAATTATCAAATGTTCCTCTTTTTATTTATTTCTTAAGCATGGTAATGTCATCCATTTTAATTTAAATAATTAATACGTAATGATGAAATGGTAATGAAAATACTATTGGCGTTTTAATTTAAAATGCATAATTAATTAATTATAGTTTCATTTCTATGCACAGGAAAATTATCAATGCCTTACCTCGATCGAAAATGAATAAAATTATATAATTAATATCTATTAGGTTATAATATTAAATAATGTCGTAAGAAAAAAATATTGAAGTAATAATTATTTTAATTCGCTAGGTACGATATTTGTTTACTTGGTATATAGAATAATGCTATGTAATGTAAATAAACATAAGGTAAGACTGTTCCAGTAACAGCTATACCTAAAATATTACCCATTAATTCGAAAATTTTCTAATTTAATATTCACTTTTCTAAACACAACAAAAAAACACAATTTTAGAGTTCACTGCACTCCAAACGGTCCGCGTAATATTTTTTTATAAAAATAGACTGAACACGCACCGCCCACGAGTCTAATTTCGTATTTTTAAAAAGTCACAGACGCATGCGCTTCGTTCGCGCGCGCTCACCTACTGACAGCGCACATCACAGATTCCCACTCAATTGTTATCGATTAACCGACCGTTTCAAATATACATTAGAATGTACCAAATTTCGTACACAATGTTACCTTCCATATTCAGGCGTATTTCATCACGAGAATAATACAACTCATTTAAACTACCTCTATTCTAGTTCAGTGTGCTTCAGTTAATGCATTTTTAATTTGTCCGGTTTATATGGAAATTCTAAGCGCAGTGGTAAGTCACGAGGTAGGAGAGTTTTAGTAGCATATAGTTTATTTTTAACTAGTTTTAGACTAGCGAGCCAAATGTGAAAATGTCAGCCGTCTGAATAGTTATTTTGCATTGATATGAGTTTATTAGGTTTTGTTTCGACTTCAAATCTATTAAAGGGACAATCGAATGATATTATGTTTGACCAGGTTTGACCTATTTTCAAAATGTCAGTTATTTGATATGTAATTTCGTAATAAATAAACAATGATACATTTTAACTGAATGAAATGCAAATGTATTGTAATTTTTAATCGTACTAACACACGACGGCGTATTTAGTTATTTTATTGTTTATCATTTAAAAAATAAAACGTTTCCAGTAATTACAATTTAACGGCTAAACTGGAATAGAAATATAAATATGTTATAAAAATACGAGTAAAATATTTTTATTAGAATTCAGATATAGTTTCAAAGACTAAGTACACAATGAAGATATATCAAAGAAATTTAATATGATTGATAAGACGGATTAGAAAACATCCATTGTCGCACAGTCTCAAGGTATAAATGTTTTTCAGGATGTTGGTAATTTGTGACTGTAATAAATACTATGCCTACTTAGATCATTTTATATTATACTATCTGTCCCCCGCGGTTTCATCCACGTTTATGATCACTGCTCCGCTCCAGTTGCTCGTAGCGTGATGTTATATAGCCTCTGTTACTTCTAGATAAATAATTATATTTCTACTAGCTGTCCCGACAGACGTTGTCCTGTACAAAAGAAAGAAAAAAAAAAGAAGCATATCTAAACCATCCACGAATCCACTTGAACACACACAAAAAGTTTCATTCAAATCGGTCCAGCCGTTTAGGAGGAGTTCACTGTCAACACACGTACAGAAGAATTATATACTTATATAAAGATTATTATTATACATCTATTGGTAAAAAATTTATTAAAATTGGTCTAGTAGTCTTTGAGTTTATTAATTACAAAATGTTTTATACCTCCTATAAAAATATAATCAGCCATACTCTCTAGCGCTTTCTTTCTCAAAAAACAAGCTATTTCCACACATCACCATCGAACTCGAGACCTCTGCGTGGCAGTCCAACGTTCTTCCACTAGGATGTCACTGCTTATGAATTTACCAAATTTATAAATCTCAAAATATAACATTCGTATGATCCACAAATAGTGGTCCCGAGTCTGGGTACAAAGAGTCCCATGTCAGCAATTATTCCTAGTGCGGGAATTCTTTTTAAACACTAAACTAGAAAATTACACCTTCAAACAAAATTGGGGCTGTCTTTGGGGACTGCCGATAGAAGTGAAAACTTTAATCCTTGATCATAAACACTTCTTTATAAAAAAATTAGGTATAAACCAAAAATAATTCAAAAATGGAAAGCGTTCGGTGACGATGAGGCGAGTTCCATGATTTTTGTTCACCCAAGAAGTGCTCAAAGGAAGTAAAGAAGTTTTCATTTCAAAAGAAAAATGGGGCGGGTCCGATGCTAGTTCCTGATACTGTCTTAGCGGTTATTAAGGGTGTCAAAATTTCGTTATTTTTTGCGTAGGACGCACCATTTCTGAGATATTGTTAATATTCTAAAAAAAACTAAAATAATTCAAAAATGGAAAGCGTGGAAGCGTGACGATGACGCGAATTCTATGATTTTTGTTCACCCAAGAAGTGTTCAACGCGCCTAAAGAAGTTTTCACTTCAAAAGCTATGGTAATCGGTTACCGCGTGGGATGTGTACTTGTTCACCGCCATGGTTGTTTACGCAGTTATTTACGTAGTAAATAGGTAACTGCGCATAAATCGTTACTCACGCTGTCGACACTTATTATCATTAAGTAGCTGTATATAATTTGCTATTACTTTATTCTTTGTGCATTACCATATTCCTATGTACTAACAAATGAACAAAATAGGAATATTGAAAAACTTAATTTACTTTTTTATAACAGTACATGTTACAACAATTATAGTTTATTTTTTGACACTAATAAGTTTATTAGTAAATTTTTATTGACTAAAGATACAATGTATCTATCTTCTTTTTATAAAAAGCAACTTGCTAAATTATTAGCATTTAATATAATATGTATCGACTCAGGTACCAGTAGGGTAATTAAGGTTTTAGGACATAGTAGTATTTCTACTACAAATTCAAATATTGACACTTCTAGTAGTTTAAACTGTTAGATGAGACAAAGGATAGGCATACACACAGTATTAGACTAATTCATCAGAATATTCAGGGTCTATCCGGCAAGGAGTTAGAATTAGATTTATTTTTTAAACAACATAATATTCAAATATGTTGCATAACAGAACATTGGTTAAGAACTAATCAATTAATATTTAATAACGAATATTATTCAATTGTAAGTGCGTTTGTAAGAAAGAATTCTATACATGGTGGCTCTCTAATATATGTATGTAACAATCTAAAATGTAAAGAACGTAAAGATATAGTAAATCTTTCTATCGAGCGCACTGTTGAACTATCCTGTGTGGAATTAGAGCAACATGTCATAGTTTGTGTATACCGACCACCGCAAAGTGATTTTAGTGTATTTGAAACCGTAATAGAGGATATTTTAAAACGCTTGAGTTCTAGTAATAGGCATATAGTAGTGTGTGGTGATTTTAATGTTAATTTACTTGAGCAGTCAGCTGTCTCTTTAAGACTTATTAGTTTATTTAGATCATTTAATTTACAGCATTTATTTTCTGAACCCACAAGGATCACTTCACATTCTGCTACCTGCTTAGATAATGTATTTTGCGACTGCCAATTTCTAAATAGGGCCATATTGAGTGAACTTACATCTGACCACTGTGGGCAAAAGGTAGTATTTCCTGTGAGTACAATTCATAAAGAGAATAAGGTCACATGTAGACCGATGACATCTAATCGCTTAAAGGAATTTAATGATAACATAAGTCTCAAAGTTGTCAATATGGACCTTTCTCTGGATAATCCAGACGAACTATATGAGTCTTTACTTAACATAATTACTTTAGAATATAATAATATTTTTAAATGTAAGACCTTTAGTCAGAATAATAGGATTAAGTTTTGTGACTGGGCAACATCTGGGATATATAAAAGTAGAGCAAAGCTATATGAATTATATGGTATGAAACAATACAATTTCGATCCAAATTTTATTCAATATGTTAAAAATTATTCAAAATTATTTAAAAAGACTTGTGCCACTGCCAAGTCCCTTTACCTAAAAACTAAAATTCAAAAATCTAATAATAAAATTAAAACTACATGGAACATTATTAACAATGAAACAGGTCGCAGCAAGGTGCGTGATAATAAATTTGAACTGAATATAAATAATAGCGTAATTTCAAATAATTTGGAAGTAGCCGATACATTCAATAACTACTTCGCAAAAATACCTTTAAACATAACTAGTACCCTTAGGTCTTGCCCAGCTCGAGCAGAATACTTAGTTAGGTGCAACGTGGAAGAGTGCAAGATACTATTTAGTTTTGAGCGTGTACATCCGTATGATATAATTAAAGTATTTAAGTCGCTTAATTCAAAAAAATCAGCTGACTTCTGGGGTATTTCGGTAAAATTAGTTGAAAGTATTATTGTTAATATAGCGCCACACCTAGCCGCAATATTCAACGGATGCATTGATGTGGGCATTTTTCCAAACTTAATGAAATGTAGTAAAATAATACCTTTATTTAAAAATGGTTGCAAAAGTGACCCCAGTAATTTTAGGCCGATTTCAATATTACCTGCTATTAGTAAAATATTTGAGAAGATTATATTACAGCAATTAGAGAGCCACTTCAGTGTAAACAATTTATTTCATGCAGATCAATATGGTTTTAGGAAGGGCCGTTCTACGATAGATGCGGGTGTTACGCTTTTAAAACATATATTCAGTGCCTGGGAGAATTCGCATGATGTCATTGGCGTATTCTGTGATCTCTCTAAAGCCTTTGACTGCGTTGACCATCAAACGCTGTTGCGAAAACTCAGGCATTATGGCATCCGAGATACTGCACTTGACCTAGTTGATTCCTACCTAAGCGATAGACTACAACACGTTGATATCAACGGAAGTAGATCTTCTGGATTACCAGTCACAATGGGCGTGCCACAGGGCTCGATTTTGGGACCCTTTCTGTTTTTAGTGTACGTAAATGATTTGCCGTTCTTTGTTCAGCATTTGTGTGACATTGTTTTATTCGCGGATGACACATCCCTTATTTTTAAGGTAGACCGAAAAGCACCAAATTTACGTGCTGTTAATGATTCACTCGCGGAAGTCCTGGACTGGTTTACGGCGAATAATTTACTACTTAACTCTACAAAAACTAAATGTATCAAGTTTACATTGCCAAACGTAAAGAGTCCTAACGTGAATATAATTTTAAATGATGAAATTATTACTTTAGTTCAATCAACAGTCTTTTTAGGATTAACTTTAGATCATAAAGTTCAGTGGGGCGCTCAAATATCGTGTCTTGTAGGGAAACTTAGCTCAGCCGCATACGCAATTCGGAAAGTAAGACAGCTTACTGATATAGATACTGCAAGACTAGTATATTTCAGTTACTTTCATAGTGTCATGTCCTACGGTATATTATTGTGGGGCAAGGCAGCTGATATTGAGACAATTTTTATTCTTCAAAAGCGTGCAGTACGTAGCATTTATAATTTAGGACCACGAGTTTCCCTGAAAGATCGATTTAAAGAAATTGGCATACTTACTGTTGCGTCGCAATATATATTTGCTAACATTATGTTTATTAAACATAACATTTACTTATATAATAAGAATAGTGATATCCATAACGTAAACACTAGAAATAAGCATAAGTTAGTAGGCACATATCATCGTTTACATAAAGTTCACAATACATTTGCGGGACTCGGTATACGTTTTTTTAATAAATTACCTATTACTATAATTAATTTACCATTGTTTAAATTTAAAAACGCCGTTAAAAAACAACTTATTCGGAAGGGTTATTATTCAGTCAACGACTACTTAAATGACAAAAACTCATGGAGCTAGTTGCTTGTTGCATACAGGATTCAAAGATCTGTATTACTTATAAGTCAATTTAAGCCTTTGCATAGTCACAAAGTGTAAGTGTATGCGCCATCATGCCATCTTACTGTCTATTTTAGATTTATATTAAATAATATATCTTAGCTCAAATTATTTCCTCTCTATAATATTATTAAGTTATTATTGTTATTATCTTTAGTTTTTTATAGTCAGTAGTATATGGCATAATGGCTGTAACACCTTGTTAATCTGAGTTGTAAAATACTGAAATTATATTTAACTGGCGATTTAAAAGAGTGGCCGTGAGTTTCTTGCAGGTTTCTTCTCATAGGCTCTACCCTTTGCCTGAACCTAGCAACTAACCTAAATGTAGCTTCAGTAACTTAGTAAACTCACTAACCTATATACTTTGACGTTCATAAGTGTTACTTTGTGACCTAAATGAATAAATGATTTTTGACTTTGACTTTGACTTTGACTTTGACTATTGTACTTTATAACATATACATATAAAAATATCAGCCCTGTATTAAACTGTCCCACTGCTGGGCACGGGCCTCTTCTCACTGTGAGAAGGGTTAGGCCATAATCCACCACGCTGGCCCAGTGCGGATTAGCAGACTTCACATATTTTCGAGAACATTATGTAGAACTCTCAGACGTGTAGGTTTCCTCACTATATTTTCTTTCACCGTTAGAATATTTTTCATCTTCACAATACAAGTGTCATCAAAAGTCAAGTCAAATTGAATATCATTTAGGTCACAAAGTAACACTTACGAACGTCAAAGTTTATGAGTTAGTGAGTTTAGTTAAACTCCCGATTTTTTTATATTATTTAATAGCACAAGCAGATCTTACATATTAATCACTACATGTTGTGAAAGTGAACGAAGCCAGAGAAGTGTGTCAGGATCGTAGCAAATGGAAATCCGTAGTCTCTGCCTACCCCTCTGGGAAACAGGCGTGAATCTATGTATGTATTTATGTACATTATACAACAAAGTTCCCCGCCGCGTCAGTCTATCTGTTCGCGATAAACTCAAAAACTACTAAACGGATTTTCATGCGGTTTTCACCGATAGACGGAGAGATTCATGAGGAAGGTTTAATTGTATAATTTGTTAAGGTTTTGTACTATCTGTGCGAAGCCAGGGCGAGTCGCTAGTACAATATAAAATTTTACGTTACATAGTATTTTGTGTGATATGTATAACACTTTCAGCGTACATAACATTGACTAGTTATAATGGAATTAGGTGTTTACATTTATAAATAACTAATCTATCTTATTGAAATTAAACTACTCGTACTATATACGGATTTTATCGCGTTGTTTATTTGACACTTTATTACAAAATTTTGAAAACTGTTAGACTACTATTACTATTAAACTTTACTAATTTTTAAGCTAATTAAATTATTGAAACTATTAAAACTATTTATACTATTATTATACTATTTATATTTATGTACACTTTCCCCGACGTTTCGGTTGCTTTTCAGCAGCCATGGTCACGGGGAGACTAACATGGTAGTTGTCTCAATGTTCCAGTGTAGTTATTTCATATATAGTAGTTTAATTTCAATGAATAACATTCGCGTAAACAGATGACAATATTATGTAATCTATCTTAATCTAATTTTGACTTGATTTTAAAACAGTTATATATTTATTTATGTTAGTTGCTAGGTTCAAGCAAAAGGTTTGAGCCTATGAGAAGAAACCTGCACGAAACTCACGGCCACGCTTTTCAATCACCATTATTTATCTTTAAAAAAAGCAACCCCGCACTAGGAATGAACCCTGTATTGCGAGAATCTTCACAAACCTCTGCCGAACGACCAAGGCATGGAATTCTCTGCCAAGGCACGTGTTTCCTTCTTCCTTCAATCCTGGGTACTTTAAGCGGGGCGTGAAAAAGCACCTTCTCAGGCCGTCAAAGAACCTCAACATCGCCTCGGCTACTATGAGGGCGGTGTGGAGGCCACTGCTCTTAGACCACACGACTGCTTACCATCAGGTGGAGTGTGGTCACTTTGACGAGCACAATAAAAAAAAAGAAAAAAAGACATTCAAACAAGGAGCACTCAGACTCAGAACAACCATTTGTGAATCCCACAATTCTTTATCCCGTACCTACTATCTTTTCCCGCTGCTTCACTCGCGTGAAAGTAAGTCAGATTATGTTAGTACCAGTACTTTTTAAAAATAAAATATTGTCTATGTTACTCGGTGATAACATAGGTTACTAATGACGAAAGAATTTTTTAAATTGGTTGATTAGATTTTGAGTTAAATCCTTACAAAAAATCTTTCCTCTTTGTAATATTAGATATCTATATATTAATACGTGAAGCGAAAACTTTGGATCCCTTTTTACGAAAATTGGGCGGACGGAGGAGTATGAAATTTCGCACACTTATAGTTTATACAGAGAAGAAGTGACGAATGCTAATATATTTTTTTAAATATGCTTTAGAAATACATTAGATTAATGAAAAAACACTACATGCACACAACCATGCATTTGACACACGCAGTCGAAGCGCGTAACTATGGTTACATATATCAATATACGAGTATGTGAATGACATGACATAATATATATCAGTTGGTCGATTTTCGAGCACTAGGCGACCTCTAGTTAGTATAGATGGGGATTGAACCAACAGCACTTGGCGCATCAGCAATAACAAGGTGCCTATTTAAACCTCTATGCCATTCATGAAATAATCTATTGTAGAAGTATAACAAACAAGTATACAAGCTAATTATATTATTGGTGAACGAAACCAAGGTCGTGTGAAGGCTGACGCGGCTTGCGTAATGCGCAGACGCATAGTGACGCTAGATGCGGCATTGAGACGCGAGCGTGGTTGTTTTAACAGATTGAAAGCGTAGTTTCTTTGACCTTGATTTTTTTATACCTACGTTTTTTTAGTAAGTTGCCGTCGTCTTATGGGATGATCGATGAACTGCCTCGCAAAGGTTTCGAATTGAATATCAGGACTCTGACTATTCAAAGTTATGTGCGTATAATGCGTATTAAATAATTAATTATCTGTAGCGGTGAAAGAAAACATCGTGAGAGCTCTACATAATGTTCTCGAAGATATGTTAAGTCTGCTAATCTGTGCTGTGCCTGAGTGGTGAACTATGGCCTAACCCTTCTCACAGTGTGAAGATGCTCATGCCCAATAGTGGGACCGTTTAATACAGGACAGATATTATTATTATTATATAATTCAATTTAATACCCCAAATATCCTATATCACAACAAACACAGCGGCCATTTTAAAATATTTAAATCAAAACCTTTATGATAATACTCTCATAACCGGTAACCGCTATTGTGTACTGTTTCAGTTAAATCGGGTACGATTAGCGCTTCCTTTATGAAAGTGTAATAACATTTTATTTTAGCGTTAATGTGGTTGGTTTACCGCCTCAAGGTCCTCTAGCAGCCTCGATGGCGTAGTGGTTAGTGTAACCGACTGCCACGCTTGAAGTTGCGGGTTCGATTCCCGCACAAGTCAAACATTCGTGTGCATGGATATGGATGTTTGTCTTAGTCTGGGTGTTTCTATGTATAATACTTATATATATAAAAGTATAATAATTTATCCATTGTCTAGTACCCATAGTACAAGCTCTGCTTAGTTTGGGCTAGATGGTGTTGTGTGTATGTAATACAATATTATTATTATTATAGTAAACTACTAGATTTTGCCTGCGACTTTGCTTGCGTTAATCTATATTACATAAATATATATATTTCACTAGATGTTCCCGCGGTTTCACCCGCGTTTATCGTTACTGCACCGTGTTATATAGCCTTATAGCTTTCCTCGATAAATAGGCTATCCAACACTAAAATAATTTTTCAAATGGAACTAGTAGTTCTCGAGATTAGCGCGTTCAAACAAATAAACTCTTCAGCTTTATAATATTAGTATAGATTAACATCAATTTTTGTCCCTCGGATACAGTACTTTTTTTGGGTAAAAGTATTTAGTAGTGTCATTTTCTATACAACGTGTAAACAGAATTTAATGTTGATCGGTCGAATAGTTGAGGCATGAAAGCGTAACAAACAAACTCACATTCATATTCACATTTATAATATTAGTTAGGATATTACCTACTTTCATATTGAACACGTGTATGAGGAATGTGATGAAGATGAATGAAGCCAGAGAAGTGTGTCAGGATCGTAGCAAATGGAAATCCGTAGTCTCTACCTACCCCTCTGGGAAACAGGCGTGAATCTATGTATGTATGTATATTTCACACGTAGGTAAATAAACGAGCGACTAAAAAGAGTGTCTGCAAGTTTCTTGCCAGCTCTTCTCATTGGTTCTACGCCCTTACTTTGCTGAAAATGGCAACGGATAAATGTAAATTTACATTACTAATTGTAATTTTGACGTTCATAAGTGTTACTCTGTGACCTATATGAATAAACATATTCTTGATTTTGATTTTTACAAATCCGCGGGAAAAACCTACTCTATATATAAATAAATATCAATTGCCACATGTATGAGGCAGCATCACTTATGAACGGCTCGACCGACCTAGCTGTTTTTTTTGTTGTGTTTGTAATTATTGTCAGGACAAGGTTTGTATTAACGAAAGTTTGCGAAAAAGCCGCGGGAATTGCCGAAAATTTTAATGGTATTTTTATATGAAAAAACGGCTGACGTTTTGATATTAAATTTAATTAAGATTTATTTGTACTAGCGGTCGCCTAGTGCTTGAAATTTGACGAAAGTTTGCCTGTAAGATATTGCTGAATTATGTCATTATATATTGATATATGTAACCATAGTTACACGCTTCGACTGCGTGTGTCAAATGCATGATTATGTGCGTGTAGTGTTTTTTCATTAACTTAATGTATTTCTAATGCATATTTTATATAAATATTAGGATTCGCCCCTCTTTCTCCATATAAACTGTAACTGTGCCAAATTTCATACTCCTCCGACCGCACAATTTTCGTAAAAAGGGGTAGTAAGTTTTTGCTTCACGTATTAATATATCGATAGATTGGCAGGACAACGACTGTCGGGTCAGCCAGTAAAATATAAATATACAATATTTAACCTATTATCACATCTAGCATCTTTACATCTGCGTAACTACGGTATTACGCCAACAATGCTACTAAGTACCGTCAACAAAACAAATCTATGTCAAGTTTACATTATTTATTATTACTCTTTATACTTTACAAAACAGCTACATAACACTTTGGATATAACAGCGATACCTAGCGGCACAAGTGAGGACTATGTGTGATGTAACACTTTTTTTAATGTTAGTTTTGCTGACGGTACGTCATTGACGTTAAAAAGGAAGTCACGTCATATTAGCGTTTGTTGTCTGTGGGGCTATGAAAAATGCGGATACGCACAAAATTTTAATAATTTAATTTTAGTTTTTATTTTAACTAATGTTCGCTTAGTAGTCGAAGATTAACCATTACCATTATTTTAACAATTTTAGGAAAACATAATATATTATATTTTAATATTTAAGCAAAAAATTTGTTCGTCAATAGCAACTGTCATTAAAAAACCAAAATCAGTTGACACTCAGAGGAGAAAAGTTACTGAACTGTTTAGTCTTTACATATATTAAAAAAGCTAACTATTGGCGATTTCTATTATCGATAACACTTAAAAGGTAATTTAAGCTGCTAAACAAAAAAAAATACTGCAAACTAAACTAAAATGTGTATGATATGACGCGATATGTTTAATGACTGATAACTGAGAACGCACGACGCGAACTGAATAAAGTATTAATGAAAACGCGTGCATCGCGTAAAAATGCTGACTTAAGAAATGTACGGTTGCACCAGTAATATATAAGTCACCTGCTGAGAATTTCCTCACAATAAAACGCTACTTCGCCATTTTAAAAGCCCATCATTATTCTTTCCACTTACTGTTAGTCCACAAGAGGTACAAGGGTACGACTCACGCAATTGTCAACACTCACTGCGGAATACAACGTCTTTTAAATTGTAACATCACGACCTTAGACTAAAAACTAGCTAGGTTTTACTTCTGGTTTCGTACGTGTGGTACCTAGAGTAAAAAATATGGAAAGCGCTTACGTAGGTAAAAGAGATAGCTATCTATATATATATATATATATATATGTCCATATCTTTTATTCTACATTCGAATTTCGAACAATTAAGAAATACAGCAGCATTGAGAACCTCCTTCTTTTTTTGAAGTCGGTAAAATATTGTGCTTATAAGTATTTTGTTGAACCGATTTTGTTTTGAGACTAATAAAAAAACGTTCCAATTGTAACGTTTTTGAGTCTTCTCACTTTCTTGCTTGTATATAATATAATTTTTATGGATAGGATATTCATATTAATATTGCTTCGAGTCTTAATTATAAATATCGTTAATATTTCAATAATACTAATCATTCATTAAGATATTTGTAAATTATATTAGGTTATGGTAAACGTAGTGTAAGACACCCTCCGACCAGGTGGGATGCCGATCTGCGAAAGACTGCAGGTAGATGCTGGATACGGCAAGCTGAAGACAGGGCGCTATGGCGCTCTTTGGGGGAGGGCTATGTCCAGCAGTGGACTATTATAGCCTGATGATGATGATGATGAAGGTATACATCTATGGGCCTATGCAGCATATTATTATTATTATAATAAATTAATCATTTACTTAATAATTTCATAATATTATAAGTATTTCCTTAGCCGCACTTAAATATCTGACTCGACTTTCCAAACACAACTAACGACAAGCTAAACAAACTACCAATTTCGTAATCAAATTAGCACGTTTTCTAAATTGATAACAGCGCCATCTTTTATCGCCGATACGTAAACTAGTTACTATGCATTGCCGATAGATGTCGTTAATTATTCGTATACGTAGTTTAATAAATATTGTAAATTATATTTATTCATTTTACTGTGATGTGTATTATGTATTGTAATAAATGTTTACCTTTCATGTGATCTGAAGTATCTGCTCGCATTATGTCTGTTAAATAATGCTCTAATGAGCGCATGTTGTCCAATCCGCTTCTTTCCTGCAACAAATAATACAAAATACATTATTTAAAGTTTAGTTTGTCTCTAATTGATAGACGAGTCAGCGACCCAATAGGGTTGCCTACGTTTGATATTGTATATTATTTTTTACACAAGAGCAAATAAACCTATTTTGTAAACAATATCAAAATTGGTTGTAAAATAAGGGAGTAATTAATATTTTAAATTCGGATACAAAAAAGTGGCGTCGTGGAAATGTTCCGCTATCTCCCTCACACAGCTGTAGTTAAATAGCGGTTACGTCACAGTTTGTATCGTGCATCCTTTTTCTGTCATTTGACACTCACCCCTATTACCAAATTTGATACGCTCTGGTATCTTAGCTATTTTTTTGTAGCTTACAAAAGTTCTTAGTATTTTTGAGATAAGGTACCTAATGTTACTTTTTGACTTAACTGCCTCCGTGGCGCAGTAGTAGTGAATGTGACTGCTGTGCATGAGGTCGCGGGTTCGAATCCCGGGTCGGACCAACAAACAGTTATTGAGTTTTTCAGTTAAGAAATCTCAATAGCAGCCCAGAGTTAGAAAGTTGGCGGTGTAAGACACCCTCGTACCTCGGAAAGCACGTAAAGCCGTTGGTCCTGCGCCTGATCTCTCTCCGGTCGTGTCGGATTACTGTCCCATCGGATCATAAGAGTGAGGGAACAGAGAGTGCACTTGTGTTTGCGCACACACTTGTGCACTATAATATCTCCTGCGTAGTTGGCCAGTCTCCGTTAAGACTGGCCGCCCCGTGGCCGAAATCGGTCTGGAGGATATTATTATTAATACTTTTTGACTTATATAATAAAAAGTTGAGAGTCAATTTTCCTATTGTAAGTACCGCTTAGATGCCTCTCTTCAATATGGCTGTATAGCCTTATAATCTAAGCCTTATATATCAACTGTCTCACTGCTGAGCACGGGCCACACCACAGTGTGAGAACCGTCAAGCGTCTACCACGCTGGTTTGGCAGACTTTAGGTACCTACATAATATATCTTCAAAAACATTATGGCAACTGTCAGACATGTAGGTTTCCTCACAATGTTTTCCTAACACGGCAACACTTTAATAAAAAATAATCGTTCGTCTGTAATCATACTTTTATACCTATAAAAATAAGTAGGTTGGTTAAATAATTAAGAACAACTTCAAATAATTTAAATTAAGAGCCTAAAATAATACTTAAATTGTTTTATTTATATTATTTTCATCCGTGGCTAGCTTTACGAGCGCCGGGCGGCTAGGAAACCCCTAACAATAGAATAATTAACTACAAAAAAGTACATATTTAAAAATATTTTATTCATCACCTGTCAAAATATTAACGTTTTGCGCGCCAAATTTAACAAGATGGCGTATTGAAAACTGCTGATTAAATAATTGAATAAAGGCTATGTTTTACAATCTAAGTGGCACCTGTGTGTATAATTATTTAGAAGCAAACTCTTTAATTAAAACTGGTAGTAGCGTAATGGTTGAGGACTTGCCATTGAGTGGCCGTGGGTTTGATCCCCATTCGTTGCTAATTATATGAATCCACTCCTTAAACAAGCATTTAACTTAAATTCAAATCATTTATTTGCAAACTAAGTGTAGCATCAATGAAAAATGTTGCAGAAACGAGGAAAATAATTCAAAGTCAAAGTCAAAAATCATTTATTCATTTAGGTCACAAAGTAACACTTATGAATGTCAAAGTATATAGGTTAGTGAGTTTACTAAGTTACTGAAGCTACATTTAGGTTAATTGCTATGTTCAGGCAAAGGGTTGAGCCTATGAGAAGAAACCTGCAAGAAACTCACGGCCACTCTTTTTTTCTCTTATGTGAAGCAGACGAAGTTGCGTGGGTCTACTAGTTTAAAATATAATGTACTAGATCTTGCTCGCGGCTGCGCTCGCATAAATGTTGGTTAGGTCAGATTAGTGACAGTACTTTTATGGATAGCGTAGTGGTTTAAATGGTCGCCTCGTCACTGTACTCTGGCGAGTGTTGTGGGTTCGAATCCCACACGAAAAAAATTGTGTGATTCACAAATGGATACTCCCAGTCTGTATGTTCTTTGTGTCCGTTGTTTGAATGTTTGTAAAGTTCCCGCGACACAGGATATACCTATTCCTAGTTCAGGAATTGTCTTTTTATAAAGAAAAAAAAGCAAAAGAAAGAAAGAAGGAACGACCTAAAAATATAAGTCTCTATGTAGATTTAAATTTAAAACTGTATATCTTCGAAAGGTTAGGTTCGACTAAGTTATGACCCACATTCTGCGAGCTATCTTCAGTAAGACCTGAAGATAGCTCGCAGAATGTGGGTCATAACTTAGTCGAACCTAACCTCATAGGATAAAGCCTAGACGTCTGTTCAACACAGTTCTACAATGCCCACTTCTAGAATTCCTAGATAGAAATACCTAACTTCCTAACTTAATATTATAAATGCGAATGTGTGTTTGTTACGTTTTTACGCCTTAACTACTCGACTGATCATCATGATTTTGCATACACGTTGTCAGGGGTACTGAAAAGGACATAGGGTACCTTTAACGTAAAATTCGCGAGGAATAGAAAAAGAGAAAAGCCACAGGTAGCATCTAGTCTAAAATAATTAACATCCAATTTTTTTGGAGTGAAAACTTAGCGCGCTTTGAGCACTTCTTAGGTGAACAAAAATCATGGATCTCGAGTCATCGTCACCGAACACTTTCCATTTTTAAATTTTTTTTCATTTATAATTTCGTTTATAAAGAAGTGTTTATGATCAAGGATTAAAGTTTTCACTTCTATCGGCAGTCCCCAAAGACTGCCACAATATTTTTTTTTATTTTAATCCTATTAAGGTGGCAAACAAGCATACGGCCCACCTGATGGTAAGTGGTCACCGTAGCCTATGGACGCCTGCGACACCAGAGGTATCACTTGCGTGTTGCCGACCCTTCAGGAAAGGAAGTGGGAAGAAGAAGGAGCGGGATGGAGGAATAGGGGTGATTGGGCCTCCGGCACTCTCACTCACCAAACGAAACACAACAGTAGGAATACTGCTGTAGGAATATTCTGTGAGAGGGTAGTCCTTCCCCGGTCGACTACTCTTTTTTTATTATCTACTAGCTAAAAACATTCCCTAAAAGCCTCTGTTCCAAATATAGAACACAACATTCAAAACGTTATTGTTATTATCGATTGAAATATATTCCATGCGTCAATTCGTCGTAAATCAGAGAGGGTTGGCTACGCCCACCCCTATAACTTAATCAATAAAGTCAGCTGATGTGTATCACATACACTGAACAACAAGGGCAAATGTATTTTCTAAGTTCTACGCCATTTTGCGTCAAGCTAAAATGCAATAGAAAATTCCATAATCATATTTTTCTATCAACGAAAAAAGAAATACGTTCTCCGTTTCAAACAAATCGATGTAAGAAACGCAACAGCCAATAGCGTGACACTGCAGCACCACTAACCGAATTACTATTGGTCGATATTCTTCGAGAAAAAATAAATTCAGAATGCTGCACGCTGATTGGCTAGAATACTAGAAGGTATGTTTTCAATATCAATGCGTGACCTAATTTGAATTTGGAATCGCATTGCGTTGAGCCGTTGACCTTAAAACCTATGTGCAGTATTTAAAAAGTAAAAGAATAGTAAACTAACAATTTCAATTAAAATTAGACTTTAAGACTGTTGTTACTGAGTTCATTTTCCATTTCCTATTATATTTTTTGTCGTTCAACTGAATACAATGGAAAATGGACTTTCTATTTAACAAAGTAAGATTCAATATTGCTTGTACTTTCTTTCGCGTTATGGCGCATTGCTGTAGTGACGTCACACTGCGTAGCGGGAAAATAGGTCAGTAGGTTTACAGTATAACTCACCGTCCAGTTAACTTAGAGCTCTGGTGCAACAAAGCATTTGATTGTAACGTTTAAGACCTGGGGATCATGGTATAATGGTTTTTGACGTAAAGGTTTTTGTGTTCACTGATTGATATTATATTGATTATTTAAGTTAAGAATAGAAAAATTAACATAATGTCGGACATTTTCTTGATGTTATACCCTGTGTGTTCATTATTGTAATAAATATAAAGATTGTGAGCAAGTCAATAATATTATATACAGAAAATAAGCATAATAAATGTAACTAGATTATGCTTGCACCTTCGCTCGCGTTTTTCCACATTTCGTCAGTAAATTTGTGATTTTCCGAAACAGTATATATAATATCAGCCCTGTATTAAACTGTCCCATCGCTGGGCACGGGCCTCTTCTCAGTGTGAGAAGGGTTAGGCCATAGTCCACCACGCTGGCCTAGTGCAGATTGGCAGACTTCACATAAATCTTCGAGAACACTATGGAGAACTCTCAGACATTCAAGTTACCACACGATGTTTCTCTCACCGTTAAAGCGAGCGATAAATAACTATTTAATACGTACTAACTTCGAAAAGTCAGAGATGCGCGCCTTAGAATCAAACTCGGGACCTCTGCATGGCAGTCCAACGGTTTCCCACTAGGCTATCGCTGCTTGTACAGTACTTTTTTAGGCGCTTTGAGCAATTCTTGGGTGAATAAAATTCATAGAACTCGCGTCATCGTCACGATACCACACTTTCCATTTTTGAATTATTTTAGAATATTAACAATATCTCAGAAATGGTGCATCCTACGCAAAAAATAACGATTTTGACTCCCTAAATAACCACCAAGAGAGTATCACGACTCCGACGCGCCCCTTTTTTTTTTGTATATTAGATACTGTTTATGATCAAGGATTAAAGTTTTCACTTTTATCGGCAGTCCCCAAAGACTGCCCCAATTTTTTATTGAAGTGAAAGCTTCTTTAGCGGCGTTGTGCACTTTTTTTGTGATGGGTAAAAAATTTTAAACTCGCGTCAGGACACGTGACCTGATCGAAAATTCGTAAGACGGAGTGAGAATTGTCATGTTTGTGTACGATAGTGCAATAAATGAATATTGTATTTTACCACATAAATGATAGTACTTTTATACTGATAATTAAAGCAATACGCGCAAAATTATTCCCTAACTATTCCAAATTATCAAAAATGCTCAGCGTTAATATTCAAGTTTTCACTTCTGCCGGCACTCCCGGAGTGCAACCCGTTGTTTTTTTTTATACTTGCATCTAAGGTGGCAAACAAGCATACGGCCCACCTGATGGTAAGCGGTCACCGTAGCCTATGGACGCCTGCGACACCAGAGGCATCACTTGCGCTTTGCCAAACCTTTAGGAAAGGAAGTGGGAAGGAGAATGAGCGGGAAGGGGAAAAGAGGGTGACCCCTGCTAACCCCTTCGGGGATGTAGTCGTGAGACTATACATATATATACAATAGTAACAAATAGCATCCGTCATATATTCATAGTATTACACAAAAGTTTATTTACGACTCTACTATGAATAGGGACTCTCCGTTTTCTCCCTTAGGGAGTCGTTTTCTTGTAATATTTAGGAGGATGCCCCGATGTGCGTATGTATATGTAATTTTGCTAAGTAACTGCTATGCTAAAAGCAGTATTCGCCACAAAAATGATCATCTTCTGCCATGTAATAAAATTGTTACAGGTTGATGTCTGTACATCTATATTCTATACTAATATTATGAAACAAGCATATAGTATTTTTTTAAGGAGTTCCTAACTAATATTATAAATGGGAATTTGAGAATGTTTGTTTGTTTGTTAGACTTTCACGCCTTAACTACTCGACCAATCATCATGAAATTTCGTATACACGTTGTCAGGGCAACAGAAAAGGACATAGGGTACCTTTCATCCAGAAAAAGTACTCAAGTTAACTAACCTACATTTACCCGAGCGGAGCCGCGGTTAAAATCTAGTCATTAATAATGATGTCTTAATATTGTAATACTTACAATGCAACTTACTGCATCTCTTTTACACCTACGCAGACAGACAGAGAGAACGATATCTAAAATCATTAGTGAGCCACGCCTTAGTTTAATATTTGAGGTCAATCTGGGACCCCTTGTCTGTCTTATCCATCATTTTGGACCCTTGACAGAAAATATTTAAAGGTATTAATTCTAATATTATAAATGCGAATGTGAGTTTGTTTGTTACGCTTTCACGCCTTAACTACTCGACTGATCATCATGAAATTTCGCATGTTTGCAACATTTTTCATTGCTGCTCCGCTTCTATTAGTCATAGCGTGTTATTATATAGCCTACAGCCTTCCTCCATAAATGAGCTATCCAACACAAAATTTTTTTCATTTCGGTCCAGTAGTTTCTGAAATTAGCGCGTTCAAACAAACTCTTCACCTTTATAATATTAGTATAGATAATAAAGTAGATTTACGATAATCAGAGGTCTAATTTGACCTTAAAACATCACCATACCTTATAGACATTCGCTGTAACTAAACTATTATACAATTTACATACGAGGAAGTGAACATTTTGAGTTCCGGACTATCAGCTGGGGCGATGTACGTAGTTGTTGGTCCCTCTTATAATTAACAGTCCCTTGTCAAACGGGACCTCTAGAACGAATGCGCGGGTCCATAATAGCATGTTATCCAACGAAATTAAAGTTTTAGTTATTGAAGAATTATTGTATTTATATAGTTTGGAAGTAAAGGTTTTGTTTTTGATTGTGTGATGAAATCATCTATTTGTATATTTTCTTATTTGGTAAATAAACAAGTGCATTACAAAATCTTTCAGTTGCTGTTTTCAGACATTATTATTATTAACAAGTATTATTTATACTTCTATACTAATACTAGAGGATTCCTACAGCTTCTACCGCACATGTTTTTTTATTTATCCATTTCTGCCCAATCCCGTGGGAATTTCGGGAAATCCCTTCTTAGCGCACCCCTGCAGTACCCAAGGAACATACATGCTAAATTTCAGCTTTTTGCGCTTAATAGTTTCGGCTGTGCGTTGTCTGTCAGTCACTCAGTACATAACGGAAGAGATTTATATATATAGAAGATTGTAAAGCTGAAGAGTTTGTTTGGTTAAACGCGCTAATGTCAGGAACTTGAAAAATTATTTAAGTGTTGTATAGCCTATTTATCGAGGAAGGCTATAGGCTACATTACATCACGCTACGACCAATAGGAGCGGAGCATCAATGAAAAATGTTGCAATAACAAGGAAAATTCTCTTATGTGAAACAGATGAAGTTGCGCGAGTCAGTCAACGTTATATATAACTAGATGTTCCCGCGGTTTCACCCGCGTTTATCGTTACTGCGCCACTCCCGTGGGTCGTAGCGTGATGTTATATAGCTTATATAGCCTATAGCTTTCCACGATAAATAGGCTATCCAACACTAAAATAATTTTTCAAATCGAACCAGTAGTTCCTGAGATTAGCGCGTTCAAACAAACAAACTCTTCAGCCTTATAATATTAGTATGTATGTATGTATGTGTATGTTTATCCATTGTCTAGTACCCATAGTACAAGCTCTGCTTAGTTTGGGCTAGATGGTGTTGTGTGTATGTGATAGAATATTATTATTCTTTCTTTATACAAAGCGGCAACTTCATATTTAAATCCCTAATCCGAAGTTTCTGTCAATAAGACTTCCTTTTCCAAAAGAGTTCTGCTGTTATTTTGGTATCACTTAGCCCAGAGTATCTTTCATCGCTCTAACCCTACTGCATCAGAAATAGAAAAGCCAGATAAACACCGCCATAACATAAAAAGAGACAAATAAAAATAATCGTACACTATTCTGTCTCTCTTATAAATGCGAATGTGAGTTTGTTTGTTACGCTTTCACTCCTTAACTACTTGACTGATCATCATGAAATTTAATAATCATCAAGAAAAAGTACTATTACTCACCTAACCGAGCGACACAGCGGGGAAAATCTAATATTATTACAAACTAGATGTGCCCGCGGTTTCACCCGCATTTATGATTAATGCGCCGCCCCCGTGGGTCGTAGCGTGATGTTATATAGCCTAATAGCCTTCCTCGATAAATAAGCTATACAACAAAAAATATTTTTTCATATCGAACCAGTAGTTCCTGAGATTAGCGTGTTCAAACAAACAAACAAACTCTTCAGCTTTATAATATTGGTGTAGACATGAAATTTCGGAAACGTTTGTATGTTTATTACTCAATTACGCATAAACCGTTAAACCGATTTATATAAAACTTTGCACACAGATAGACCATGTTCAGGATTAACACACAATTTTATACCGGTGTCTTCCCAAAGGATTCTTTTAGTTAGTAATTAATATTCAAACACATGTGTCACGTATGAAAGTTCATTAATATTAAATTAACACAAACATATTTCATCTTCGCCATGTCTTATGACAAGAATCTCTAGGGATGCATATATACGACTAGTTTAAGCCCTCGGCTTTGCTCGAGAATCTACTCACTGCAAAGCCAGCAATATTGAACGGGATGCATGAGGTCTCGAGTTCGAATCCCAGGTCGAGCTTACTAAAAGTAATTGGGTTTTCTTTTTTTTATATTGTAACTAGACGTTCCCGCGGTTTCACCCGCGTTTATCGTTACTGCGCCGCCCCCGTGGGTCGTAGCGTGAAGTTATATAGCCTATAGCCTTCCTCGATAAATAGGCTATCCAACACTAAAATATTTTTTCAAATCGAATCAGTAGATTCTGAGATTAGTGCGTTCAAACAAACAAACTCTTCAGCTTTATAATATCTATATATTAATACGTGAAGCGAAAACTTTGGATCCCTTTTTACGAAAATTGGGCGGACGGAGGAGTATGAAATTTCGCACACTTACAGAGAAGAAGTGACGAATGTTAATATCTTTTTTAAATATGCATTAGAAATACTTTAAATTAATGAAAAAACACTACACGCACACAACCATGCATTTGACACACGCAGTCGAAGCGCGTAACTATGGTTACATATATCAATATATAATGACATATATCAGCAATATCTTACAGGCAAACTTTGGTCGAATTTCGAGCACTAGGCGACCGCTAGTTAGTATAGATATGCTTGCGTTTGACCGCGGTCTCACCTCATGTTAAGTGACGATGCAGTCGACGATGGAGCACGCTTGCCTACAAGATACCTATTCACTCGAGACTTGAAGACACCCAGATTGTACTCATCGAGAAACACAGACTTAGGTAGTGAGTTCCACTCCTTTGCGGTACGCATTATAAAAGTGGAAACAAAGCGCTCCGTGCGTAAATGTGGTATATCCACCATGTACCTGTGCCGCTGGTCTGTTTGTCTGGTCGTCTGATGGTAGAATGGGGAAGGAGGAATCAAATTAAGCAGTTCCTCT
This sequence comes from Catocala sponsa, assembly GCA_963564715.1. NCBI lineage: Eukaryota > Metazoa > Arthropoda > Insecta > Lepidoptera > Erebidae > Catocala > Catocala sponsa. Next base: position 5,221,229 of record OY751356.1, on the reverse strand, counting down.
GCACACTCTCCGAAAGAAATTCGCAATAGCGGCTCGGAGTTAGGAAGTAAGTAGGCGGTTTTCAATAGTCTATGTTATTTCAGGATAAAATAGCTTAATAATAATATCAGCTCTGTAATAAAGTGTCCCACTGCTGGGCACGGACCTCTTCTCACTGTGAGAAGTATTAGGTTAGTCCACCACGCTGGTCCAGTGCGTGTTGGCAGACTTCACATATCTTCGAGAACATTATGTAGAACTCTCTGACATGCAGGTTTCCTCACGATGTTTTCCTTCACCGTTAAAGCGAGCGATAATTAACTATTTAATTATATTATATTATACATATCCATAGACAACAATAGATAACTAGGTAAGTACATTTCCAAAGCTTGTTCAAATAAAAGTAACAATTTCTGTCTATGCTCTAGGTACCTACTGTCGAGTCGATCTATTTTCAAAATAAGCTAATCTAATTTCTCGCCACGATTGGCAGCACTATGCCGTTAGCTTAGTTAGATTTTTAAATATAAATGTGTATTTTAAGTACAACCTTCGGCAGTGATTGCGACTGGCTGTGCATAAGGTCTCAATTTCGATTCACGTGTCGGGGATTCTATTAGGATTTTTTTCCTTAGCCTTTTACATGTCCCACTGCAGGGCAATATGTCCCTCTCCCTTGGACTTCCAAATCACTCTGTTGATTGATATCCCCTGCCAATCACTATCAAATGCGTCTAGGTCATCCCGCCATCTCCGTTTAAGTCTGCCCGTCGCCGTCGACTGTCTTGTGGCACCTAATTGGTGACGATTGGTGCCCACCTCTCTGGGCGCATGCGGCAGACGTGTCCAGCCCAGGCCCACTTCAACCTGTCGGATTTCACACCTACATCGGCTATGCATGTTTTGGAGCGCAGAGTAGTGTTTCAGACGTGATCCGTCCTTTTCACTCCGAGAATGTTACGCTCCATAGTTATTAGGATCTGTTTTATTTTAATTACTTTTCTTTTATAAATATTAAGGTCTCTAATTTGTTAATTGTATAAGTACCCGTCGTCGGTTCTTCTGAGGAGCGGAGCCATCTATCACAAGCATAATAATATCGTTTGCGACTGCAATTAGTTAAATTGTAAAACAATTTTAATAAAACAGCCCAATTAAACAATAGCATATATTGTATGGCACCACGTATCCATAATCATTTACCATAGAACATATTACAATGCTCCAACATAGATTTGTTAAAACTTAAATTGAAGCAATTACTTATTAATATGGCATACTATAGCATAAATGAATATTTTGATGACAAATTTAATTAATGATATAAAGCTAGGACATAAAAAAATGAAAATTGACTGTATATATTTTGAAAGCAAATTCTATTATTATTATTACTTTTTATTCACTCAGACATAACTATATTTAAATTATAAAATAATCTTATAAATATATTGCATGCCAAACGGTGGAATATAGCTGTACGAAATGTTTGTTATTATCAAATATTACCTATGTAAACACCTATTGTAACCTATATTCGCAATAAAACGGTTGAAATGAATTAAATATGTACTTTTGGTTACTAAAAATAAACATTTTTATTTTATTTATTATTTTTATTTGTCAAAAACTCTTAGTAGTCGCCCGGAGCATGCAACCTTTTAAAAAGATACAAATCATAGTTGAGCCCGCCCTTAGATCACATAAAAAAGTGTCCACGCTAAGAGACTAACATTACATATACGCGTTCAGGGTGCTGGTGGGGCTCCCGCGCTGCTGTAGTGCGTCTGCGATGTTTGCGCACGCGCACACAGATGGCTTTCACACTGTGCTGCGACGCCGCATCGCTTCGCTGATGTTCCGTACGCGTGGGAGCGCCAACACCATCCTGAACGTGCTTAGCCACAAGCTGCACAGCCCCTTCTGTGGCACTGGGTTCAAGCACAAGTGCGTGTGCCCGGGGCCCCAGAGGGTGGTAAATACTTAAATTAAATTAATTTCTATATTTAACTAACATAGTTTTTTAAGTTGTGCTACTAACAATATTATGGGCCTAAAAATGTCTGAAATAAAGAGATTTTATTTTATTTTTATTTATATACATGATACATAACGATAGTGTACAAATTTCTATATGAGGGAGCGTTATAGTACTATACTTATTTATAATTTAGATGTGATGTCGACATAGTGTGTCGCTTACACTCGCATTCACGCCTCAACTACTCGACCGATCATCATAAAAGAACAATGGGCAAATTTCTATAGGAGCTGTACCTGGTTTTTATTTGCCATGTCCAGAAACAAACTGGAGTGGGATTGGTTTATTTCCATGTATTTAATACCATCCTGTATGAAAATAATGTGTAAGAAGCCTAAATATTTTAATATTGTGAACAAAACGCTGTGCTACTTTGTACCTACATAATACGTTATCAATTCCATAAAAAATAATACTAACTGGTATGACCTCTACGTATTTATTTATTTGTACTACTGTTAATAACTCTTCGAAAATATGAAAATAATTGCAAGTATTGAGTATTAAACCTTTTAGTATGTGAAAAGAAACGACTCACATCGTAAGTGAAATGAAAAGATGCGTTCTAAAATTATGTAAGTTAAAAAAATACAATATCAAAAAGAATGTATATCTTTTTTTCCTGGCTTCATAAACAGATATTTCTTATCTATACATCTATACAAATAAATAAAATTGAAGTGACTGTTTGTAATGTCAAAATAACAGCTTTTTATCTAATGCATATGAAAGTATATAAGGTAAGTTACGAAAACATCTATTTTTAAAATTTTTGTCTCTCTGTCTGTCTGTGCCGGGTAATCTCCGAAACGGCTGAACCGATTTTGACGGGACTTACACTGGCGGATAGCTGATGTTATAAGGAGTAACTTAGGCTACTTTGATTTTAGATTTTTTTCCAAACTTAATGAAATGTAGTAAAATAATACCTTTATTTAAAAATGGTTGCAAAAGTGACCCCAGTAATTTTAGGCCGATTTCAATATTACCTGCTATTAGTAAAATATTTGAGAAGATTATATTACAGCAATTAGAGAGCCACTTCAGTGTAAACAATTTATTTCACGCAGATCAATATGGGTTTAGGAAGGGCCGTTCTACGATAGATGCGGGTGTTACACTTTTAAAACATATATTCAGTGCCTGGGAGAATTCGCAAGATGTCATTGGCGTATTCTGTGATCTCTCTAAAGCCTTTGACTGCGTTGACCATCAAACGCTGTTGCGAAAACTCAGGCATTATGGCATCCGAGATACTGCACTTGACTTAGTTGATTCCTACCTAAGCGATAGACTACAACACGTTGATATCAACGGAAGTAGATCTTCTGGATTACCAGTCACAATGGGCGTGCCACAGGGCTCGATTTTGGGACCCTTTCTGTTTTTAGTGTACGTAAATGATTTGCCGTTCTTTGTTCAGGATTTGTGTGACATTGTTTTATTCGCGGATGACACATCACTTATTTTTAAAGTAGACCGAAAAGCACCAAATTTACGTGCTGTTAATGATTCACTCGCGGAAGTCCTGGACTGGTTTACGACGAATAATTTACTACTTAACTCTACAAAAACTAAATTTATCAAGTTTACATTGCCAAACGTAAAGAGTCCTAACGTGAATATAATTTTAAATGTTGAAATTATTACTTTTGTTTAATCTACAGTCTTTTTAGGATTAACTTTAGATCATAAAGTTCAGTGGGGTGCTCAAATATCGTGTCTTGCAGGGAAACTTAGCTCAGCCGCATACGCAATTCGGAAAGTAAGACAGTTTACTGATATAGATACTGCAAGACTAATATATTTCAGTTACTTTCATAGTGTCATGTCCTACGGTATATTATTGTGGGGCAAGGCAGCTGATATTGAGACAATTTTTATTCTTCAAAAGCGTGCAGTACGTAGCATTTATAATTTAGGACCACGAGTTTCCCTGAAAGATCGATTTAAAGAAATAGGCATACTTACTGTTGCGTCGCAATATATATTTGCTAACATTATGTTTATTAAACATAACATTTACTTATATAATAAGAATAGTGATATCCATAACGTAAACACTAGAAATAAGCATAAGTTAGTAGGCCCATATCATCGTTTACATAAAGTTCACAATACATTTGCGGGACTCGGTATACGTTTTTTTAATAAATTACCTATTAATATAATTAATTTACCATTGCTTAAATTTAAAAACGCTGTTAAAAAACAACTTATTCGGAAGGGTTATTATTCAGTCAACGACTACTTAAATGACAAAAACTCATGGAGCTAGTTGCTTGTTGCATACAGGATTCAAAGATCTGTATTACTTATAAGTCAATTTAAGCCTTTGCATAGTCACAAAGTGTAAGTGTATGCGCCATCATGCCATCCTACTGTCTATTTTAGATTTATATTAAATAATATATCTTAGCTCAAATTATTTCCTCCCTATAATATTATTAAGTTATTATTGTTATTATCTTTAGTTTTTATAGTCAGTAGTATACTACTGACTATGCCATATATGGCATAATGGCTGTAACACCTTGTTAATCTGAGTTGTAAAATACTGAAATTATATTTAACTAGCGATTTAAAAGAGTGGCCGTGAGTTTCTTGCAGGTTTCTTCTCATAGGCTCTACCCTTTGCCTGAACCTAGCAACTAACCTAAATGTAGCTTCAGTAACTTAGTAAACTCACTAACCTATATACTTTGACGTTCATAAGTGTTACTTTGTGACCTAAATGAATAAATGATTTTTGACTTTGACTTTGACTTAGAAAAAAATTAGGGTTCCGCGGAGACAAACACTTTTTACTTAAAATCTACGCGGACGAACAATAACGGATTTTTTCATATACAATACATGTCGGGTCGCCATCAGGTACGACTTGACCATTGTTCTTTCGCATACACATTGTCAGGGAAACAAAAAGGACCATAGAGTACCTTTAAGCAGAAATAAGTAGGTACCGTTACTAGCCTAACCTAGGTACTATCGGCTCCGGCGACGGTTGACCATTTCAGAAAAATTTTCGCTTGCACATGTTGACCAGTTGAGTTTGTATCGCCTTAGAATCAGTAAACAAATGTAAAGTGTAAAAAAACTCAAACAAAGAAAGGGGCGTGTCACGGGTACGGGTACCAAGTGTTGGCCTGCTATGCGATTTTAACCTTAGGAGTGGTCATCCGTCGCTGAAATCGATAGTACATTTACGCGGGCGATGCCACGGGCAAAACCTAGTAGGTTATAATATCGTTCCACAATGTATGAAAACAATGTTATCTATAGGAAACATGATATTATCTGCTGTTTGTCTGTCACTAACATCGATACCTACTTATATTAAAAAGCTGAACAGTTTGTATGTTTGACTGTATGTTTGCACGTCAACATGGCCGCTAAAAATCTAAACTTGCGCTTTATCTATACAAATAAATAAAAATGAAGTGTCTGTTTGTAATGTCAAAATAACAGCTTTTTATCTAATGCATATGAAAGTATATAAGGTACCAATACGAAAACATCTATTTTTAATATTTTTGTCTGTCTGTGTGTTCCGGCTAATCTCCGAAACGGCTAAACCGATTTTGATGGGACTTTCACTGGCAGATAGCTGATGTTATAAGGAGTAACTTAGGCTACATTGATTTTAGAAAAAAATTGGGTTCCGCGGAGACTAACACTTTTTAGTTAAAATCTACGCGGACGAAGTCGCAGGTAACAGCTAGTTAATTCTAAAATAAGAAATGCCTTTTATAGATTAAATACACTATACAATATATGGAAATATTTATCAGAGTCGATTAGGAAAACCCTTGTAGATGCCATTGTATTAGCGCAGTTTACGTACTGTGATACAGTTTATGGACCACGGCTGTACGAGAAAAATCAACGGGTTGCACTCCGGGAGTGCCGGCAGAAGTGAAAACTTGAATATTAACGTTGTGCATTTTTGATATTTTGGAATGGTTAGGGAATAATTTTGCACGAATTGCTTTAATTATCAGTATAAAAGTACTATCATTTATGTGGTACAATACAATATTCATTTATTGCGCTGTCGTTCTCCCTCCGTCTTACGAATTTTCGATCAGGTCACGTGTCCTGACGCGAGTTTTTCATTTTTTACCCATCACAAAAAAGTGCACAACGCCGCTAAAGAAGTTTTCACTTCAAAAACTAAGAAGGCGATACAGAGAGTACACAATGCTTGTGTTCGTTATTGTTATAATGTTGCGCGGAGAAAAATACACCTAACATGCCTGGTACACAAAATTGTTTTTAAAAAGAATCTTAAATATCTGTATGAGAAGCTTGAGTGGATAAAAGATGTGCAGCAGAGGAATACTCGTAGGAGAGAAGCCAATAGACTTGTTGTACCAGCACACAGAACGGCTCAATATAAGGGAGGTTTCAAATATTCTGCTACCAAAATTGGGACCGACTTGCCCCCGCCGCCGCTGCGTGCAAGTATGTCCCAACAAACTTTGAAAGCGCACTTGCGCAGAGAATTATTGAATTTACAAAAAAGGATATAATATAATATCAGGATAGTACCAGTAGGTATACTTTTTATTGTGTGTCATGTCGTATATGTTGTGCCAGCCATATTTATATATACTAGCGGTCGCCTAGTGCTCGAAATTCGACCAAAGTTTGCCTGTAAGATATTGCTGATATAATTATGTCATTATATATTGATATATGTAACCATAGTTACGCGCTTTGACTGCGTGTGTCAAATGCATGGTTGTGTGCGTGTAGTGTTTTTAATCATTAATTTAATGTATTTCTAATGCATATTTTATATAAATATTAGGATTCGCCCCACCTTCTCCATATAAACTTTAACTGTGCCAAAGTTCATACTTCTCCGTCCGCGCAATTTTCGTAAAAAGGGGTACTTACAAAGTTTTTGCTTCACGTATTAATATATAGATATGTATATATATATATATGTTTATGTTTATATTGCTTTTTCTTTTTTTGTTTTTAAATGTGTTGGGTCCTTTTAACTTATGCTTTAATGTTTTGTAACCTTTTGTCTTCGTTGTGTACATTTATGCTATTAATATTAATACAATGGTCAAGACCCAGCTGAAAACCAGTGCTGTGCATGTGCGCAGCACATACTGAGCTGGAGCCTATTGTTATGCATGTACTATCGACTCCAGCGACGGATGACCACTCCTAAGGTTAAAATCGCATAGCAGGCCAACACTTGGTACCCGTACCCGTGCCCCCCCCCTTTTCTTTGTTTGAGTTTTTTTACACTTTACATTTGTTTACTGATTCTAAGGCGATACAAACTCAACTGGTCAACATGTGCAAGAGAATTTTTTTCTGAAATGGTCATCCGTCGCTAGAGCCGGTAGTACTTAAGCCAGTTTATATTTATTTTGTATGTGTAACCTTGTAATTACTGTCTTAATTCTATAAATATGTAAGTTTTGTAATGTGTAACGAAAATAAATGGTTTAAATAGGTTTTATAATTTAACTAGATGTTTTCGCGGTTTCACCCACGTTTATCGTTACTGCGCCGCGCGCCGCCCCCGTGGGCCGTAACGTGATGTTATATAGCCTTCCTCGATAAATAGGCTATCCAACACTAAAATATTTTTTCAAATCGAACCAGTAGTTCCTGAGATTAGCGCGTTCAAACAAACAACCAAATTAACAAACAACTCTTCAGCTTTATAATATTAGTATAGATTGAAAAGAGTGAGCTCACACATTAGATAATAATGCTGCGGGAAACAGCTAGTATATTATACTTCCTAACAGACAGACAGAATAACCCATATTTCAGGTAGTTATCCGTCTTAAACTTAATCGAGGCAATTTAGCTTGACTTCACCGATCTTTGCAGACATTCGACCATCACGGGCCAATTTAACCCACCTCAACCTTTCTATTACCAACTCTTTGCCGTAAAATTGATCACTTAGGTATCTACATATACCTATTAAGGAAATTAGGCGTGAAATGTGTGTCAACAATGATTGTTTACATTGCGAACGAGACGTCGCGGGTTTGAATCCCATTTTACTTTTTGTCTTTTTTTAAAGACTTCTTCCGTACTAGGAATATTACCTGTGACGTGAGAGACTTTACAAACATTCAAACAACGGACACAAAGATTACCCAGACTCTAAAGGACAATACTGCCGTCATAAGGGAAAAACACGTATCTACATATATCTTCGCGTCTAATATAATAACGCCTTCAGGGTGCTTCTGAGGCTCCAGCGATTCTATAGTGCGTCAGGCATGTTTGCGGAGGTCCATAAAGACAGCTTTGAAGCTGTATTGCGGAAGAGAACCGGCCTCGGTGGCGTAGTGGTTAGTGTAACCGACTGCCACGCCTGAGGTCGCGGGTTCGATTCCCGCACAAGTCAAACATTTGTGTGCATGAACATGGATGTTTGTCTTGGTCTGGGTGTTTCTATGTATAATATGTATGATTTTACAAAAAAAAAAAGTATATATGTATGTTTATCCATTATCTAGTACCCATAATACAAGCTCTGCTTAGTTTGGGCTAGATGATGTTGTGTGTATGTGGTAGAATATAAAAAAATAAAAGTATTCGCCAGAGCAACAACAGCATCTTAAAGGTGATCAGAGATAGGCCAGACTGTCCCTTCCTGTGGCACTGGAACTGCAGGCATAGCGGCAGGGCCGGTGCAGCAGGAAGATACATGAATTAAATATAATTTAAATAATATACTAACATAGTTTTTAAGTAATTGTAACTAACGAAATTATTATATTCTATTATTTTTGGAATTTATATAATATTTTACATATTTGGAATCAGTAAGAAAAGACGCATCTGCCAGTAAATTTTGACGGCCTCGATGGCGTAGTGGTTAGTGTAACCGACTGCCACGCCTGAGGTCGCGGGTTTGATTCCCGCACAAGTCAAAGATTTGTGTGCATGAACATGGACGTTTGTCTTGTTCTGGGTGTTTCTATGTATAATATGTATGTATTTACAAAAAAATGTATATATTATGTATGTTTATCCATTGTCTAGTACCCATAGTACAAGCTCTGCTTAGTTTGGCCTAGATGGTGTTCTGTGTATGTGATGGAATATTATTATTATATTATTATTTATAAAAAAAACCCCGTAGTTAAGTCTTTTTCCTTATGACGCCAGTATACAATGAATCACACAAATTTTTGTCCCGTATGGAGATCGTACCCGCGGTCGATCGGTTTAAGAAGTCGCCTCCCTATTGCTAATGCGTTCAGTGCTATAGGTTCATTCCCCACACGAGACAAGTTATGATGTCTGATCCACAAAGAGTTGTTCCAAGTCTGCGTGTCCGTTGTGTCCGTTGTATGAATGTTTGTTAAGCCGACACAAAAATTATATCAAGTGCTGATTAAAAAATATCAAAAGGAAGATTCTTGTTGAGCAGTCATCCTTTACCATCTGGTGATCTTCCAACTCCAGAAATTAAAAGCCTATTTATATTAATAATATAATATAATATTCTATCACATACCATCTAGCCCAAACTAAGCAGAGCCTGTATTATGGGTACTAGACAATGGATAAACATACATATATACCCATTTTTTTTTTTGTAAATACATGCATATTATACATAGAAACACCCAGACCAAGACAAACATCCATGTTCATGCACACAAATGTTTGACTTGTGCGGGAATCGAACCCGCGACCTCAGGCGTAGAAGTCCGTTACATTAACCACTACGCCATCGAGGCCGTCAAATTATATTTTTATGTTTCTGTACATTACGCTTATAATGATTGTTTTAGCAGCGCCATCTAACGAAAGTTAATTACAACTTCATCTATATGTATGTATTTTTATTTTGTGTTTTTAAAATATTACAAGAGTAGGTAGCTGATGTAAGTCCGGGCGTCACTTGGGGTTACCACATAATATCAGGGTTGGTTTGAGGTATAAATCGCAAACAAACAACAAACCTGTGTGATAACCTCATTCTTCATTATATATATATTATTTATTTTGCTCGTCAAAATGACCTCACTCCCCCTGATGGTAAGCAGTCGTGTAGTCTAACACCCATATTCTAAGAAGTAACCTCAAACCTTCCTCAACCTCGACTCAACCGAGGATACCTTAAGGATCACCTCAAGGAATCCTCGAAATCGGTATTCTTAGTCATGTCTTTCTCTTGACTTGAGGTAATCTTGAGGATCCTCCAATGAGGTTGAGTCGAGGTAAAACGTCATTACGTACGTCACAAAATCATAGATTTAACATACATTTTAATGTTTTTGTCTATGATCACCACAAAATTTACAGATGTTTGTTTTTGAACCTTATCTATGTCGCATCGCATCATTCCGAGTTGTTTATGTTTGATTTGTTTGTTGTGTTGTTATACAAGTTTTATCCTTTAGCTTTATTTGTTCCACACATATATTTCTGGAAAACAAATATTCAGTGAGGCGGAGAAGTTGCGTCTCGCAAATAACGCCTTTCAGGATAATCGTACGGATTATCATATAAATAATTCAAAAATCGTTTAAAATCCATTACAAAACACTTTAAAAATCTTCAAATAGAATTATCAGTCGTATTTACAAGCGTAGGTGAATAGGTAACAATGGCGTAGATCTTCCTCGAGTATCCCTTAAGGTTGGTCGCGACGTACCTTGAGTTTGACAGTTGTTTCCTCACCTCGAGTGAGGAAAGATGTCGAGGGACGCCGAGTGGAGGAGATTTTTTGCAAATGTGAATACTGATTTCCTCGAGTGAGGTTGAGTGGAGTCGAGGAACGTTTGAGGAAACGTCTTAGAATATGGGTGTAAGAGCAGTGGACTCCACACCGCCCTTATAGTAGCCGAGGCGATGTTGAGGTCTCTACTTTGACGGCCTAAGAAGGTGCTTTTTCACGCCCCATATATATGTACTTTTTTGTTTTCTGTATTATAATATTTGTATAAGAACGTGTACCTATATTTTGAAAAATAAATACTTACAATAATTATTTTAGTACCAATTTCGGCCACCTGTCATTTGTTTCCTGTCCTTTGACAGCGGCTCGGATACGAGCCACCAAGTACACGCCACTTTAAACCTTATTTTACTAACGTTAACGCTTAAAACTGATTGTTTATCGGCTACGAATGGTAGTTTTCGGATATTATAACATAAACATAGATAGGTAAAATGATATGTCATTCCTGAATAGGTACTTGTTTACGTTACAATATCTTATCTTTGCTTATCTTTATCCTACATATCTTTATTTGGAAGATTTTTCTTAACTTACAATCTCACGAGTGTTAAAGACAATGGTGCCTATTCTGTTGTCACAAAATTCTCTAAGCTTAACTAAAAATCACAAAAATTTATTTTGGTCCTCTCGAATGACATTTCGTATTCTGAAATCGTTACAAGTGACAGGACTAAAAAAATGTTAGTGATTTTTAGTTAAGATTAGAGAATTTTGGGACAACAGAATTGGCACCAATGTAGTTCAACCTTGAGTGGCATCGGTACACCGGCGGCCAGACAATAGGTTTTTAATAATGTCTGGCATTTCAAGAGTTGACAGTTTAACGCATTTTTATTTATTAGTAATATATAGTAGAGTAGTGGAAAGGCACTGCCACGCCAAAGTCTTAAGTTCGATTTTATGAAACAGACCTGTTAAGTTTTTAAAGTTTTAGTTTAATAGTTAATTGACTTGACTGTTGTGTTTAAGTTTGCATGCGATCGTAAAGTTTCGAGTTTGAACTTGGGTTTAGAAAAGAGTTATTGGAACGTTCTATTTAAATATTCACAACAGTACAGGGGTAAAAATCTATACTAATATTCTAAAGCTGCAGAGATTGACCCATCAACATTTGTTCCTAGCCTGTATGTTCTATGTGTCCGTTGTTTGAATGTTTGTAAAGTCCCCCGCGACAAAGAAATTATTCCTAGTGCGGCAGTCTTTTAAAAAAACATACCATTACTAATATTATAAAGCTGAAGAATTTCTTTGTTTGTTTGGTTGAACGCCCTAATCTCAGGTGCTACTGGTTCAAATTGAAAAATTATTTTAGTGGTGGATAGCCCATTTACGCTTCAACCCACGGGGGCGACGCGGCTGAAACCGCGGACACATCTAGTTAGTTTACACATTTTTGTATGGGTTTACGTTGGCTGAATAAATAAATAATTATTATTATTGTAACAGATTGTGGGTAGTGGTTTAATTGGTCGCTTTACCACTGCTAATGCGCCGAGTGTTGGTTTGACCTCGACGACACGAGACAAAAATTTGTGTCCAAAAATGCCTAGTCAGTGCGGGTCTGGGAGTTCATTGTGTCCGGTGTTTGAATGTTTGTGAAGTCTCCCGCGACACAGAACTTATTCCTAACCCGAGAGTTCTCTTTAAAAAAGCTTTTTTATACAACTAACGTTGCAAACAAGCATACGGCCCACCTGATGGTAAGTGGTCACCGTAGCCTATCATGGACGCCTGCAACACCAGAGGCATCACTTGCGCGTTGCCGACCCTTTAGGAAAGGAAGTGGGAGGGAGAAGGAGCGGTAAGGGGGTAAGAGTGTGATTGGGCCTCCGGCACTCTCACTCGCCGAACGAAACGCAACAGTAGGAATACTGATATTTCACGTCGATATTCTGTGAGAGGATAGTCCTTCCCCGGTTGAGCCAGCCCATACATACTGAAATCAGCGAGGCTCTCGTTGAGCTCGATGTGCCGGCGCATTATCGTCGACCAACACGAAATGGTTACCATAATTTATCCTAAATGGTCTGGTGATGCCACCAATAATAGCTGTCTTGTACGAATAGCTGTCATAGAGCATTCAACGAGTCTATACTACTTACTTTTTACTCGACTACGGCGAAGCAAAAAGAAGATTTATGACTTTTAATAGCTATAAACATTTTGCAGGTAGGTATCACCTTATCAAATCTGACGTAGCCATGTCACAGACAGTTTTAGTAACAGCCAGTGCACTTACTCATAGCATTATCTGTGTTATCTTATCTGTGCCGAATTGACAGTTCGATGACAGATGTTGATTATAATCATGCGTTTTGCCGCCATATGTTATTTATAATAAAAGTGTTTTTAGGTAAAATGTTAGCAGACATTTTAGCTTATATACCTGTTTTGAAACATATCTATTATCTATATATATAAAAATCTCGTGTCACGGTGTTTGTGGTCGCACTCCTCCGAAACGGCTAGACCGATTTTTATGATTTTTTGTATGTGTATTTGGTAGATATGAGAATAGGTCGTAAAGTATATTTCATACCGTTAAGAAATAATTTCTATGGCAGAACAACATTTCCCGGGTCACCTATTATATCTATATTACTTGGTGACACATACACTAAGTGATTATATTCTTTGGCGGGTGGACAACATCTAAGATACAAAGACGTCCTCAAACGGCATTTAACAGCAAGTAGCATACCATCTAGTCAGTGGGAAGAACTGGCCCAAGATAGGCAAAGGTGGCGCGCGACTACCCACGCTGCAACAGGCTGCTTTGAAGCTGGAAGACTAGAACGCGCTATTCAAAAAAGTCGCCCCAAGCGCTCCTACACCTACACATATAATAACGCCGGGCAGCTTTACTGTACTCAGTGTGACCGGATCTTCAAAACCAAATTTGGATTTGCGAGCCACATTAGAACTCATGGTAATAAGTGAGAGTTATTATGGGTCGCTGTCACCGGACACGGTGAAGAGGACATCATCATCATCATCATCATCATATTCTTTGTAATGTTTAGTAAACAAGTCTTTGGTAAAAAAACAAATTTTATCACGGATATTATAAAAGCAGCGATAGCCTAGTGGAAGACCGTTCGACTGCCACGCAGAGATCTCGAGTTCGATCCTGAGGCTCACATCTCTGACTTTTCGAAGTTATGTGCGTATATTTAAGAGGAAAACCTAGGCGAACGTTTCTCGATCAGATCGGAGGCGTTCTGGACAAAGGCCAGGTTAAGACCTCCTTGAACCGACGGGCGTGTATGAGGCATGTGATGAAAGTGAATGAAGCCAGAGAAGTGTGTCAGGATCGTAGCAAATGGAAATCCGTAATCTTTGCCTATCCCTCTGGGAAACAGGCGTGAATCTATGTATGTATGTATGTAAATATTTAATTATCGCTCGCTTTAACGGTGAAGAAAAACATCGTGAGGAAACCAGCATATCGGCGAGTTCTACATAACGTTCTCGAAAGATATGTGAAGTCTGCCAACCCGTACTGGACCAGCGTGGTGGACTATGGCCTAACCCTTCTTACACTGAGAAGAGGCCCGTGCCCAGCAGTGGGACAGTTTAATACAGGGCTGATATTATTATTGAAGTGAAAACTTCTTTAGCGGCGTTGTGCACTTTTTTGTGATGGATAAAATGTCAAACTTGCGTCAGGACACGTGACCTGATCGAAAATTCGTAAGACGGAGGGAGAATTGTCATGTTTGTGTACGATAGCGCAAATAAATGAATATTGTATTTTACCACATAAATGATAGTAGGTACTTTTATACTGATAATTAAAGCAATTCGTGCAAAATTATTCCCTAACCATTCCAAAATATCAAAAATGCACAACGTTAATATTGAAGTCTTCATTTCTGCCGGCAATCCTGGAGTGCAACCCGTTGTTTTATAATACATATTGATAGTAATGTTCAGAGGATAGCCATGGTCATGTACAACCTCCGTATGAGATCATAAGCTTTAGGCAAAGGCGACAGATGACGTAGTTGTTTAAGTAGTCGTATTGCTACTGCCAGCGTCCCGGGTGTTGTGGGTTCGAATCCCACACGGGACAAAAACTTAGAGACATGTACATACATGTCCAAATAATCACCACTAAGACTAGTCCAGGAGGAGGGAGCCTGGTGATCTATAACACAGGTTTTTACCTACTATAGACACCAGCCTCTCACAAAGGAATGAGAATTTTTTCAACATGTATTGTATTAGATAATAAGTACTTACCTTTGTGAAAGAGGAAATAAATATCTTTATTATTATTATTTGTTTCTCTTTCACGGGTATGTTCCTAGTACGTTAGGAAAATACCCGGCCCTTTGGGAGGCTTACACGGAGACATGGGTCCAACGTGAAGAGGCCTTCGACAGTTTTTATCATTTTTATTATTATTATACTTATGTGATCCACAAATAGTTGTTACCGTCTGGTTGTTCTCTGTGTTTGAGTGTTTGTGAAGTCCCCCGCGATACAGGATTTATTTGTAGTGCGGGAGCTGTATAATTTACTAAATCTTCCCGCAGTTTCACCCGCGTTTATCGTTATTGCGCCGCCCCCGTGGGTCGTAGCGTGATGTTATATAGCCTATAACCTTCCTCTATAAATAGGCTATCCAACACTAAAAGAATTTTCAATTCGAACCAGTGGTTCCTGAGATTAGCGCGTTCAAACAAACAAACTCTTCAGCTTTATAATATTAGTATAGATTAACCCTTTCGCTGTCCCA
Organism: Catocala sponsa; assembly: GCA_963564715.1. NCBI lineage: Eukaryota > Metazoa > Arthropoda > Insecta > Lepidoptera > Erebidae > Catocala > Catocala sponsa. The sequence continues at coordinate 5,205,716 of OY751356.1, read as the reverse complement.
TCATAGACACAATAGAAAATCTACTGTTACGTATCATAAGCAATATATCGGACAGGAAACCTGTTTAGTTGATGATTTAGTTGTTTAAGTATTATCTATGAGCGATAGTAACGTTGTATGGTAATCTGTAACCGCTCGTGGCTCGTGGCATCAAGAGTAAAAGTCTTTATATACATAATATTGTCTTCTGTTTACGCGAATGTTATTCATTGAAATTAAACTACTATATACGGATTTTATCGCGTTGTTTATTTGACACTTTATTACAAAACTTTGAAATCTGTTACACTACTATTACTATTAAACTTTACTAATTTTTAAGCTAATTAAATTATTGAAACTATTGAAACTATTTATATTATTACTATACTATTATACTATTTATATTTGTGTTTACACTTTCCCCGACGTTTCGGTTGCTTTTCAGCAGCCATGGTCACGGGAGACTAAGATGGTAGTTGTCTCAATGTTCCAGTGTACAATGGTACTTTGAAATAACTTCAAAGTACCCGAACATAATTTAATCATGGGTGTTTCTATTTACGCAGAATGATCTCAAAGTATCATGAAGTCTAGCTGTGGTTTGCTTCTTCTTGGGTTCTCAAAATTTTGTAATAAAGTGTCAAATAAACAACGCGATAAAATCCGTATATAGTAGTTAAATTTTTTTATATACATTTTTCTGCTTTTAAAAGAAAGTGATATTATTAGGCAAAGTCATAACCCTTCTTGCTTTGCCGTTGGTTAAAAAAGCAAGGAACTCAAGACTTATCGTTCGTTAACCCGATACGTATGCAAATTTACAATTACCATCGTAACAGCTACTGTCTTTTTTACATAACCATAGATAAAATAATGTACTCGTAACGTGAGCTGCACGGATGGCGTAGAAGTTTAAAAGACAGTCGTGGAATTAGCAAGCCTAAGCCATCTGTGCATTTTATCATGTCAGCCAAAAGACGTCCACTGCTGGACATAGGCCTCCCCCAAGGTTTTCCACACAGACCGATCTTGGGCCTCCCGCATCCAACCGCTTCCCGCGACCTTTCCGTGCATTTAAGTAAAGATATTATTATTTATCCCACGAACTCTGCTTATCCCAAAATTCATAATAATCTGGGTTATCACAGCACTTGATATAAAACAGAGTACAAACAACCTTATCTATGCTTTGTAGCGACGCGTCATCAACGCACGACATTTTTAACTCTAGATTTAGTCTATGGTATTGTAGATAAGAGATTGGCGACAGGCTTCTTCTTAATACTAGCTTTTATCCGCTGCTACGCTTGGAAACAGTTCTTTTTTTGGATAAAAGGTACTCTACATCCTTTTCTGTACCCCTGACAACGTGTATGCAAATTTTCATGATGATCAGTTTAGTATTTAAGGCGTGAAAGAGTAACAAACAAACTCAAATACGCATTAATAATATTACTAGCTTGTGCCCGCTGTTTAGCATGGAAACAGTACTTTATTCTAGATTAAAGGTACCCTATATCCTTTTCTTTACCCCTGACAATGTGTATGCGAAATTTCATGATGATTGCTCGAGTAGTTAAGGCCTGAAAGCGTAAAAAACAAACTCACATTCGCGTTTATAATATTAGTTAGGATAATAATAATTTACGACAGCATAAACATATATTGGTAAAAACTATTATCGGTTTTAAAATGCTATCAGTAAATCATGTTCAACTATACATATTCCATATAGCTGATATAAGCGCATTGATTTTTATATACATACTAATATTATAAAGAGAAAATATTGTAGTATTTGTATATAATAAATAACTCAAAAACTACTGCACCGATTTTTATAATTCTTTCACTATTAGAAAGCTACTTTATCCACAAGTAACATAGGCTATATAACATTACGCTATAAGCCACAGAAGCGGAGCAGTGATCATAAACGTGGGTGAAACCGCGTGAGACAATCAGTATCTGTATTTTAGTAAGTAGAGATAGTTTGGTGGGAAACCATTGAAATATCATGCAAAGGTCACAAGTTTGATCCTAAGTATCAAACCTCTGATTTATCGAAGTTATGTGCGTATTAAATAGTAAATTATCATTCGCTTTTTGGTAAAGGAAAACCTACATGTCTTTTTTTATTAGTTAGATGGCAAACGAGCAGACGGATCGCCTGATGGTAAGCGATTACCGCCGCCCATGGACACCCGCAACACCAGAGGAGTTACAAATGCGTTGCCGGCCTTTTAAAAAGGAGTACGCTCTTTTCTTGAAGGTTTGTAGGTCGTATTGGTCCGGAAATACCGCAGGCGACAGTTCATTCCACAGTTTATTCGTGCGAGGCAAAAAAATTCTGGAAAAACGCACAGTTGTGGACTGCCAACCATCTAAATGGAAATTCTGTCGCGTAGGACGATAGCGAGGCGAGGCAGCAGGGATCATTCCGAACAATTCCTCGGAGCTCTCCCCATAGTAAAACCGATAGAATATGCATAGCGAGGCCACATCTCTACGCAGCGCCCAGGGGTATAGCTGATTTGAAACAACCTGGCAGTCGACGATTCGAGTCGCTCTCCGTTGAATGCGATGGTACTGGGGTGCCCCTGCCCAAAGATGAGAACAGTATTCCATGTGAGGTCGAACCTGCGCCTTCTAGAGTAGTAGGCGGTGGGCCAGCGTGAAATACTGTCTCGATAATATCGAAACTTTTCCATAATGTTCTTGAAGGTATCTACCAGCTTGCACTGCGCTAGCTCTCAGAAATGCTTTCCTCACGATGTTTTCCTTTACCGTTAATCCGAGCGATAATTATCTATTTAATACGTACATAATTTCGAAATGTTAAAAGTGCTACCTTGGGATCGAATTCCAATCATCTGCGTGGCAGTGGAACAGTCTCCAACTAGGCTATCGCTGCCAACCTTCACAGATACAGCCGTAAATTACATATATAATCAAAGCGGTATTTTCAAGCAAAATAGGTATCAGCTTAGACTATTTTCGAAAACGTTTAATAATTGCATTTAAAAATGCATCATAATATTCAATTAGGCATTATAGAACACACCGCAGCGCGAAACGAAAAAAAAAACAACAAGTCAATAACTATGTTTTCAGTTTTCACCGAACTAATAAAACTGTGTGCGTCTTACTCTAACACATGGCGATAGAGCGAGATGTAGTATTCCACGTGAGATGACGAATCAAATATGGCGACGCGCGGGTAACCTTGAAATTTAACTATGGCGCTGATAACGGAGGGAAATTGTTGAACTGTGTGTTGTGAATGTTTTCTATTATTTTTCCATAGTTTTTAGATATGGCCGCCACGTTAGACTGCCATGAAAAAGTCTCGAGTTCGATCCCAAGGCACGCACTTCTAACTTTTCGAAGTTATGGACATATATTATTAAATATAAAATAATATAATTATTCTATCACATACACACAACACCATCTAGTCCAAACTAAGCAGAGCTTGTATTATGGGTACTAGACAATTGATAAACATACATATATATTTTTTATTTTCTGTAAATACATACATATTATACATAGAAACACCCAGACCAAGACAAACATTGTTTATGCACACAAATGTTTGACTTGTGCGGGAATCAAACCCGCCACCTCAGGCGTGGCAGTCGGTTACACTAACTACTACGCCATAGAGGCCGACATTATGTAATCAAAGTGTTTAAAAATAAACAACGTAATAAAATCCGCATAATGTACATAGTTTAATTTCAATACACTGAAAAGTACCTACTAACCTAAATGTTAGAGGAAATTTCGCTAAGTAATCGTTATACACGCTATTTTCTGCTGCGTCATCACTTCTCTTATATTAACAGTTCAGCCACACCTAGCGATGGCACCATCTACGCCAACAGCATATTGATAGATCTGTCCGGTCCTGGGTTCAGTTTTCGGGTCACACAAAGTTATTTTAGGCTATACAGTAAAGAAATCCACTTTTTTTATGCATCTAAGGTGGCAAACAAGCATACGGCCCACCTGATGGTAAGTGGTCACCGTAGCCTATGGACACCTGCAACACCAGAGGCATCACTTGCGCGTTGCCGACCCTTTAAGAAAAGAAGTGGGAAGGAGAAAGAGCAGGAAGAGCGTGATTGGGCCTCCGGCACTCTAACTCACCCAACGAAACACAACAGTAGGAATACTGCTATTTCACGTCGATAATCTGTGAGAGGGTAGTCCTTGCCCGGTCGAGCCGGCCCATTCATGCTGAAATCAGCGAGGCTCTACTACTACTAAATATATATGTATGTTTATCCATTGTCTAGTACCCATAGTACTAGCTGTGCTTAGTTTGGGCTAGATGGTGTTCTGTGTATGTGATAGAATCTATACATCTTCTATACATCTATACAAATAAATAAAATTGAAGTGTCTGTTTGTAATGTCAAAATAACAGCTTTTTATCTAATGCATATGAAAGTATATAAGGTATCTATACGAAAACATCTACTTTTAACATTTTTGACTGTCTGTCTGTTTGTTCTGGCTAATCTCCGAAACGGCTGAACCGATTTTGACGGGACTTTCACTGGCAGATAGCTGATGTTATAAGGAGTAATTTAGGCTACTTTGATTTCAGAAAAAAATAAGGTACCGCGGAGACACACACTTTTTAGTGAAATCTACGCGGACGAAGTCGCAGGTAACAGCTAGTAGTATATAATATATACTACTAGTATATAATATAAATATATTATATTTATTTATTTATATGTATACTAATATTATAAAGCTGAATAGTTTGTTTGATTGTTTGGTTGAACGCGCTAATCTCAAGAACTACTGATTCGAATTGAAAATTTCAATTTTAGTGTTAGGTAGCCTATTTATCGAGAAAGGCTATAGGCTATATAACATCACGCTATGACCTATGGGGACGTCGCGGTAACGATAAAAGTGGGTAAAACCGCGGGCACACCTAGTGTATAATAAAATAATAGTAAATATTTAATAATATTAAGCTATTCAGGCTCTCTTGTAATTATAGTAAATTAATACGCAGTAGTATGACAGGCACATACTTTTACACTTTGTGACAAATGCAAAGTTAATTTGTGACTGAAATGACAAAGTCTATATATGTATTATTAAATTAAATGTAGGTTATGTTACGTTAGATTTGCAACAGTTATTTTTTCTGGATGAAAGGTACCCTATGTCCTATTCTGTACCCCTGACAACGTGTATGCAAAATTTCATGTTGATCGGTTGAGTAGTTAAGGCGTGAAAGCGTAACAAACAAACAAACTCACTTTCGCATTTATAATATTAGTTAGGGTTAGCCATCAGGCCATTAAGGTAGACCTTTACTTAAATTCAACCCACAAAATACTCAACCAGCAAAAAATATCTAAAATATTCAAAAACATCTTCATCCATAAATAAACCGCAAGATTTTTAATAAAAGCAGCCAAAGATAACAACTTTGCATTACAACTTTAATTATAAATCACCAAAGAGTCCAAAATCCTGTTCGGAAAACTTGCCAAGTAATAAATGCTGAGGTAGTTCGTGACTGAAGTAACTAAATCTATGTATGTATGATTGTATGTATTATTAAACAACCATTATCAATAGCTATTACCTTTATATACGACCCATTAAAAACTCAACCAGGAAAACATTTAAATTGGCTAAAAATCTTCATCCATAAATAAACCACAACATTTTTAATCAATAAAAACATCCAAAGACAACAACTTTACATAACAACATTAATTATAAATCACCAAAGAGTCCAAAAACCTGTTCGGAAAACTTGCCAAGTAATAAATGGTATACATTTTTCAGGGTGGGCAACATTGAGCGCGCCGCAGTGCGGGCGGGAATTGGGTCAAAGCCTTGAAACTGTTATGTGGAGCAGGGTAGCGGTAGCTATATTCCCGGTAATTATTATGAAATTACCCGGGTATGGGATGCGGTATTCAATGATAATATACCGCATAGCAAAGAAGCGTGGTCTTATTACAAAGACTAAAAGACAAAACCAAAACGAACTGATTTATTTTTAGAATATAAAGAAAACGCAAAGTTGGAAAATTGTTTATCCTCACAGAAAAAAAAATCATTTTATTCTATACAAATATTATAAAGTGCATAGAAACCTATATTTTCTTTTATATAAAATGATAAATATGATAATACACCGCATAATACCTATATAACACCACGCTACGAGCCACGGGAGCGTTGCAGTAAATTTAAACGTGGGTAAAACCGAGAGATATACATGTAGTTTTTCATGAAGAAAAATACAATAATTCTAAAAACAGTTTATTATTTGAATATCGATATATCCCACATTTCCTTTTTTTTATGTTGGACCTTTTCGGACAAATGCGAACATGATATCAACCTTTGAAAAGCCTAAATATAATAATGTACTATTAGTAGCATAGACTTAATAAATGTATAATAAACTCCTTTTTACTTGATACCACCCATTCGGGGTACAGACATCAGTCTATTATACAGATAAACACTGCAGGTCCCGGGCTAACCCCGGATACGATGTCCTGGTTCCAACGCCCTATTTATCGAATACCCCGGCCCATGGATGACCTAGAAACTACTACACAGCTTCAAACATACAGCCATTCGAGTGACCTGATTTATATAATGTTAATTATTATAATGTAAATTTATTTATACTGATAATAGTATGTTAGCAGCTTGTCGCTCGAAACACAGGTTTAACCTAGTTCGGGCAAATATCTATAAGTGCACTTTATGTTATTGTTAAGATGCAATTGTAAAACTAAGAATTTATACTAAATCTAGCTGTCCCGGCAGACGTTGCCCTGTACACAAGAGAAAAAAAAACAAAAGAAAAAAGGCATATCTAAACCATTCTCGAATTTCGAAAAAACACACAAAACGTTTCATAAAAATCGGTCCAGCCGTTTAGGAGGAGTTCAGTGATATACACACGTACAGTAGAATTATATACATATATAAAGAAGAGAAATAAATTATTAAATTAAATTATTATAATCTATATTAATTACTATATGATAAGCGTGGCTTCGCTAAAAAGGCATAAAAGTAGGTTAGGTTATAGTACTTTTTTTTAAATAAAATGTAGCCTATGTTTCTCAGTGATAATCTAGCTATATAATGGTGAAATAATTTTTAGAGTCGATTGGGTAGTTTTGAGTTTAATCGATACAAACAAAAAAATTGGGGCAGTCTTTGGGGACTGCCGATAGAAGTGAAAACTTTAATCCTTGATCATAAACACTACTTTATAAATAAAAAAATGGGGCGGGTCGGATTCCTGATACTCTTTTAGGGGTTTTATTAACGGGGTCAAAATTTCGTTATTTTTTGCGTAGGACGCACCATTACTGAGATATTGTTAATATTCTAAAATAATTCAAAAATGGAAAGCGTGGAAGCGTGACGATGACGCGAGTTCTATGATTTTTGTTCACCCAAGAAGTTTCCTATATACTTATACTACTCTATGCAAGAAGTGCTCAACGCGCCTAAAGAAGTTTTCACTTCAAAAATCAAACAATCAAATCCTTCCTCTTTATAATATTAGCATAGACTAGATCGCTAGTATAGACTTAAAATGTTTCTATCACGTGTATGTGATGTTGTACATAGTAACTATTGGTAAATCTTAATAAATAAATAAATATATAGAGCTGTTGGATATATTGAATCGAAGTAGGCGTTACATGGCGGAAATCCATTGTAATAATATTATTGGGAAAAGAGGTACCCACACGCACCCTCCTATTGCCCACCACAACATTGCAATAGAAAAAGGTTGACTTTGAGCTCGAAGTGGAATACTGCAAGTTGTACTACGCCTGGGTTCCATATTATGCTTATGGCCGAAAGATGGTTGCTCAACTATTGCACAGTAGCTGCATTTGAACCCAGTGCATTTTGGGTTATAAATACGTCCTCTTTTTCCACCGTTGATTGACACATAATTTCTTATTCTAGTCCAGTAAGAAGAAATTCAGACAAAAAAGAAATTGCACAATGTCCGTTCAGTGTTTGTTATTATACATTTCGACGTGCGCGACGCCGAACCGAACCCGAGCTAGACCGCCGTACATGGCAGGGTCGCCATATAAGGTTGGGCGTTCGGGATGCTTAAAAGAAAGTAGCCTCGCTGATTTCAGCATGAATGGGCCGGCTCGACCGGGGAAGGACTACCCTCTCACAGAATATCGACGTGAAATACCAGTATTCCTACTGTTGTGTTTCGTTCGGTGTGTGAGAGTGCCGGAGGTCCAATCACCCCCCATCTCGATCCTTCTCCTTCTTATTTCCTGTCCTAAAGAGTCGGCAACGCGCAAATGATGCCTCTAGTGTCGCAGGCGTCCATAGACTACGGTGACCACTTACCATCAGGTGGGTCATATGCTTGTTTGCCACCCTAGTTGTAAACATTTATTACTGACTAATATGACATGATACATGATTGATTTGATTGAGATACACACACATACCTAGGTATAAAGACATACATACACCACAATGTTGTATCTGTCCCTATCCAGCGCAGTTCGGTATCGTCAATGTTTTTCTATTGCAATAGCTGTGGTGGGCAATCCAAGGGTGCGTGGCGGGTTCCTCTCTTTCCAATAATATTGTTAGTTAGTTAGTTAGTTGGACATGTGTTATCCGCATTTAACCCCACAATTGGGCCATTGTGCGTAAGTAACCGACGCAAAAATTTGTTCGGTTACTCATACCACCTCAGCTTCGTCCAGAAAGACAATAGGGGACTGGTGTTACGCAGCACCTCCTGCATCGTCTCTGGACTGTTCAGAAGTTTCGTCCGTTGGTTGCTCACGCTTTTGCAGTGTGCTGTGCACGTAAACCGGTGTCTCCTCGGTCTCCATGCAGCCTCTACATAAGGGGCTGTCAGTGATGCCGATGTTGAATAGGTGTTTGTTGAGTGAGCAGTGGCCTGTTATTATACCCACTAGGTGGCGTAAGTTTTTCCTTGTGGTACGTAGGAGTTTGCGCGACAGATGTTTGTCTAAGGATGGGAGTGCTTCCTTCGTCTGTCTACATTCCTTTATTTCTGTCCACTGTTTTCCGTGTAGTTTCGTGGTTCTATCACATAACCATGTTTTGAGTTGGCAGAAGGGTATCGGAACAATTGGTTCAGGTCCTACCATTTTAGTATTAGATCCCCTCTTTGCCAGTTGGTCTGCGGCATCATTGCTAGAAGAGTTGCTATGGCCGCGTATCCACTGCAGCGTTACTTGATTTTTTTTCCCAATAATATTATTAGAGCTATTGGATGTTCAAGCATCCAAAACAACATTTTTGAATCAGTATTGCGCATAATTCACGCATATTTTTGATGTTGTCGCAACACATCCGTCAAGATGCATAACACTTTTGTGGAACAATGTGCGCAGAGCATCAGGTTACGTGTGTGTAGAGCGAAAAACATACGTGTTGTGTAAACTGCATTCAACCACCTCAGTATTCTTTCTGCAAAAATTTACTTACGATTCTTTTTCATACCGACAGCCTTAAAAAACAGTATACTTTCTGGATGAAAGTACCCTACGTCCTTTTCTGTACCCCTGACAACTCTTCCCCTTAGCCTTTTATTATTCCCAAGTCACTTGGGGTCGGCTTTGTAGTCTAAACGTATTTGACTGGATATCAGTATTTACACGGAGCGAGTGCCATCTGACCTCCGCAACTCGAAGGCTAACGATACCCTAAAGCTAGACCAGTGTCAGGATATTAGAGGGCACTGACTTCCCAATAACGACTGCCATAGATGTTCATGGCAGCCGAGACCGACGGCTTTAATAACTTTTACCCGCGGCTTCACTTGCGTAAAAGTATGTTAGGTTATGTTAGTAATAGTACGTTTTTAAATAAAACGAGATGGGTGTAAAAACCCAGGATTCAACCTCTTCGTCTTCATGTGACCTTGTGACCCCTATATCTCGGGGGGAGGCCATATTCAAACTCGACCGAGGTATGACCCCAAGGTATCTGCACACCAAGTTACAAATTAATCGTACCTACTGCTGGGCATGATGCCCACAGTTGGGCCTCATGTCCACTTTTGGGCATCATGCCCACTGTTAGGCGTCATACCAACTGTTAGTCATTATGCCCACTGTTGGGCATCATGTCCACTGTTGGGCATCATGTCCACTGTTGGGTATCATGTCCACTGTTGGGCATCATGACCATTGTTGGGCATCATGCCCACTGTTGGGCATGTTGTGTTGCAAAACGTAGTACAAGACAAAACTCGACAGCAAACAGCAGCAACCAACACGAATCAGCACACCACCACTCTGCATATAAAGCCATTTTGCCATTTAAGTAAAATACATGTGAGCTTGTGAGCCCTATATCTCGGGGGTCTTTTGACCCACAAGGCCCATATTAAAACTCGACCAAGGTATGACCCCAAGGTGTCTGCACACCAAGTTACAAGTCAATATTTTCTATTTAAATTATGTGACACTATATCTCTGTGGCCTTTTGATCCCCAGGGCCCATATTCAATCTCGACCGAGGTATGACCCCAAGGTGTCTGCACATCAAGTTACAAGTCAATCGGTCTAGTGGTTTCAGAGCTATGCCTGTCACTAACAGACAGCCACACAAACCCACAAAGTGTTTTCATTATCCTCTTCGAAGAAGACTCAGAGGCTAGTCTATGTTACTCGGTGATAATGATAATAATTATAATATAGCTTTCTAATGGTGAAATAATTTAAAAAATCGGTTTAGTAATTTTAGTAGTTAGCAGCGATAGTTCAGTGGGGAGACCATGCAATGTAGAGGGTCTCGGGTTCGAACCCACGTCGCGCACCTCTGACTTTCACAAGTTATATGACTTTTCGAAATTATGTGCGTATTGATTGACAATTATCGCCTGCTCCGTGCCTCGGAGGGCGCGTTAAGCCGTCGGCCCCGACTGCCATGAACATCTATGGCAGTCGTTATTGGGAAGTCAGTGCCCCCTAATATCCTGACACTGGTCTAGCCTTCGGGTATCGTTAGCCTTCGGGTTGCGGAGGTTAGGTGGCAGCCGCTCCGTATAAAAACTGATATCCAGTCAAATCCGGTTAGACTAGAAAGCCGACCCCAAGTGACTTGGGAATAATAAAGGCTAGGGAGAAGAAGAAGGTTTATTATTTTTAAGTTCAATCTTTATATATATAAATCTTCTGTGCGTGTGTTTGTAATTAAACTCCTCCTAAACGGCTGGACCGATTTTAATGAAATTTTTTCAAGTGGATTCGAGAATGGTTTAGATATGGTTTTTTTTTCGAGTGCACAGGACAAGGTCTGTCGGGACAGCTAGTATAATCTAAAAATCAAATCGTGACTCTATATAATATTAGTATAGATGACCTGTTATGCTGCAGTATTAGGAACTGCGCAGGTATACCTGCACTGCAGATACTATGCGGCTACTAATACTACATCCTACTAATATTATACAAGGTTATTCTTAGTAAAGTGAAAACCTCTCAGGGGGTGACTGTACTTGTTATTATAAACATCTTTTGTTCTGAGACATTGCCGAAAACGCGAAATTAAATCAGCTGTTCCATACAAAATTGGACTCTGACCTCGGCAATTTTGTATGGAAAATTTGACTTTCGCCGCCCCCGTGGCTTGTAGCGTGATGTTACATAGCCTATATGCTTCCTCAAGAATTGGGCTATCAAATGCAAAAAGAATTTTTCATATCCGATAGGTAGAGCCAGAGACAGGCGCGTTCTAAAAAATTGGTTGTCTGTAAAGTCGGTTTACGGACGATAGTTTAACGTGACAACGTCATAACGTGCCTCTTGCTCGCTCGTGTAGCGCTCTCGCTCCGATCATAACGTTACAATGAGCGTAACGGGACAATGAGCATAACGGGACAATGAGCGTAACGGGACAATGAGTCATCCTTTTTCGTGCGTGCAGCCGGCGTTCATCTATTTATTAGACGTTATCACGTCAAAAAAAAAATTGGTTGCCTGTAAAGTCGGTTTACGGACGATAGTTTAACGTGACAACGTCATAACAATATTTCTTTCCCGTAACGTTACAATGAGCGTAACGGGACAATGAGCGCAACGGGACAATGAGCGTAACGGGACAATGAGTCATACTTTTTCGTGCGTGCAGCCGGCGTTCATCCATTTATTAGACGTTGTCACGTCAAAAATCTCTTGACGTTTTTCAGTTACTAGCTATCCTGTTTCATCTACGTTTGTGACGTCTGCTCCGCTCCTGTAGGTCGTAGCGTGATATTATATGCTTACGTCACTGCGAGATAATGTAGCTTTTTAATGGTGGAAGAATAATTAAAATCGGTTCAGTAGTTTTTGAGTTAGCTTATTACAAATAAATTATAAATCTTTCTTCATTATCTATATATTAATAAGTGAAGCGAAAACTTTGGATCCCTTTTTACGAAAATTGCGCGAACGAAGGAGTATGAAATTTCGCACACTTATAGTTTATACAGAGAAGAAGTGACAAATGCTAATATTTATATAAAATATGTATAATAAATATATTAAATTAATGAAAAAACACTACACGCACACAACCATGCATTTGACACACGCAGTCGAAACGCGTAACTATCAATATACTATAATGACATATTTCAGCAATATCTTACAGGCAAACTTTGGTCGAATTTCGAGTACTAGGCGACCGCTAGTAATATTAGATCTTAAACTATGACATTGTCGTTTATATCCTACATCTAGTCAAGCCACCTGCTTGGCATCAGCACCAATACCTAATACCTATTTTGTATGAAATACATACATACCTAAAGATTTACACAGACTTCCTTATTGGATTTTTTTGTTTCCTCCCTAGATAATAATAATATTCTATCACATACACACAACACCATCTAGCCCAAACTAAGCAGAGCTTGTACTATTATGGGTACTAGACAATGGATAAACATACATATATACTTTTTTTTGTAAATACATACATATTATACATAGAAACACCCAGACCAAGACAAACATCCATGTTCATGCACACAAATGTTTGACTTGTGCGGGAATCGAACCCGCGACCTCAGGCGTGGCAGTCGGTTATACTAACCACTACGCAAACGAGACCGTATAAATTCTTAGGTAGTTACAAAATAACTAAAACACTTTCTATTTCAAGCCGGTCTTTATAATCGTGACATATCCATCAACACTTCAAATCTTTAAAACTCCTATGTACGTATATTGTATACCTATTACACAATGACTCAAACAAAATAATATACGTAGTTTTTATAGGTATCTATATGTTAATACGTGAAGCAAAAGCTTCGACTGTGTGTGTCAAATGCAAGGTTGTGTGCGTGTAGTGTTTTTTCATTAATTTAATGCATTTCTAATGCATATTTTATATAAACACTAGCTTTTGCCCGCGGCTTCGCTCGCGTTAATTTAGAATTTGACAATCAATTCGGGTTGTACTCTGCTTGTAATAATATAATTCAATCATGATTCGAAAGACACGTGGCGCCATCTATTATCATAAGAACGTTATTATTGTTTTCCTCGGGAACAGTAATGTTTTTCGGGATGAAAGGTAGCCTATCTCCGTTTCTGTACACCTGTCAACGTATATGCAAAATTTCAGGATGATCGGTGCAGTGGTTTAGACGTGAAAAGGTAACAAACAAACAAACTCATTTTCGCTTTTATAATATTAGTTCGCCCCTCCTTCTCACAAATGATTTATTTATTTAGGGCACAAAGTAATACTTCATAATCTCAGCCGAAAGACGTCCATGATGGACATAGGCCTCCCCAAGGTCTTACACACAGACCTGTCTTGGGCCACCAGCATCCAACCGCTTCCCGCGACCTTTACCAGGTCGTCGGTCCACCTTGTGGAGCCTATCTCTGTTGCATGTACCGGTGCGTGGCCGCCACTCCAGAACCTTTCTGCCCCAACGGCCATCGGTTCTGCGCGCAATGTGCCCTGACCACTGCCACTGTAGCTTAGCTATCCGGAGAGCTATGTCGGCAATTTTAGTTTTCCTGCAGGTCTTCTTATTTCTGATTCGATCCCGCAGGGAAACCCCGGGCATAGCTCTCTCCATCGCCCTCTGAGTGACTTTGAGCCTTCTGAAAAGGCCCATAGTGAGCGACCACGTCTCGGATCCGTATGTCAACACTGGCAACACACACTGGTCAAAGACTTCTGTCTTGAGACACTGCGGTATATTGGACGCGAATATATGTCGTAGCTTCCCGAACGCTGCCCAGCCGAGTTGGATTCGACGATTGACCTCTTTAGTAACATTTATGAACGTCAAAACATATAGGTTAGTGACTTACTAAGGTACTGAAGCTACATTTATATTAGTTGATAGGTTCAGGCAAAGGGTTGAGTCTATGAGAAGAAACTTGAAATTTTATTATAATACTAGCTGTTACCTGCGACTTCGTCTTGTGCGGGACTTTGACTTGTGCGGGAATCGAACCCGCGACCTCAGGCGTGGCAGTCGGTTACACTAACCACTACGCCATCGAGGCCGACAAATATGTATGTATGTATTACCACAGTATTACAAACCATTTTACGTCAAACTTGTCTATGACGTCGGCTGACGTCATTTCCTATTGATATAATATTCTATTAAATATTGTTTACAACTGAAAGTTATTACAATTTCAATCACAACAGACTATTGTATAACAATGTACGTACTTGAAAATATATTGTTACTAGCTGTTACCTGCGACTTCGTCCGCGTAGATTTTAACTAAAAAGTGTTTGTCTCCGCGGAACCCTATCTTTTTCTAAAATCAATGTAGCCTATGTTACTCCCTATAACAACAGCTATCTGCCAGTGGAAGTCCCGTCAAAATCGCTTCAGCCGTTTCGGAGATTAGCCGGAACAAACAGACAGACAGACAAAAATTTTCAAAAATAGATGTTTTCGTATAGGTACCTTATATATACTTTCATATGCATTAGATAAAAAGCTGTTATTTTGACATTACAAACAGACACTTCAATTTTATTTATTTGTATAGATTGCCTGACTCTGTGCTGCTACTGAATTTATTGACAGTAAAACCAAATATCACTTTAACTCAACCGTGAATCGAATCCCGAGACCTCTTACCCAGTTGTCGCATTGACCACTGCTGCATTATCAAGGCAGAAGATAAACAATCAAAGGAAAGTATTTTTTTTCATAAACAAGGATTATTTTCATTAAAGCAAAGAAAAATAAATTAACAACATTAAAATTAAAGTAAATAAAATTATACGGATTTCAAACAACAAGGGACAACATTGTGTCCATTCTTTCAATATTTATAAAGTCTCCGACAAAGAAATTATACCTAAAGCGTAAAAAAATTAAATTAGAATTAATATAGAACTGTCTAAAATAAATTCTAAGCCGTTACTTAAAATTTGACAGGCCACAGATACTCGCAAAAGAATATAATTCCTACCAAGGATGCATCGCGAAGCTATTGAAATCAAAAAACATACTAATTTCAATAGAGAAGATGATTGAAATGTACCACCAGCTTGGGATCCAGTAATTCATATAGTCGAACACAAGAAAAAGCAAAACAGCAAGACTTCATGATACATTGAATTCATTCTACGTAAACTGAAACACCAATAATTAAATTATGTTCGGTTACTTTCAAATAACTACACTTCAAGACAATGAGACGATCCGCCATCTTAGTTTTCCCGTGAAAATGGCTACTGAAAAGCAACCGATATTGTAAATTAAATTAATTAATATTATAAAATAGATTTTATAAAATAAAACGGCATAAAATCCATAACATACGCATAAACGTAAAACAATATTTATATACAAAAATTCACTTCCATATGTTTGTGGCCGCAAATTTCAAAAAGTAGTCGATCGATTGACTTGAAATTTTTAAACATCATTGCATTTCTATAAGTATAAAAGTGTTTTTATATACTTTATATTCTGAAATTTGCACGGCAACAGGCTATGAAAAATAAATTAAACCAAGCCATAGAGCAGTAGAGCATTGCTGGGTTTTGCTAATTTTATATAGAAAGCACTTCTTTATACATAATATATGTATATGATAATCTTTTTAATATTGTCTTATGTATACGCGAATGTTTTTAATGCGAAGCATTGCTGGGTTAAGCAAATTTTATAAAAGTTTATTTTTCTTTATATACCTATGTATATAATCTTTTTAATATTATGTTACATTTACGTGAATATTATACATTGAAATTAAACTACTTTATACGAAATTTATCGCAGCTTAATAAAAAAAGCATTATTTTTACAAACATTATTTTTACACATTTTAAATCTTCGTATACAAAACGAATATTTTGCAATGCACAAAAATACTTCGCACAGGGTTCAAACAATGACCTTTTTAATTCCACCACCCCATTGCGCCATCACATCGCTATCCTTATATTGATTTCAATGTTAGAAAGAGACGTGCGTATCAGCTGTTTCCTCTACGTAGATAAACACGAAATTTAGGGTAACAGGTTAAAACGGGAGAGCTCAATTGACTGGTCTTACTTTAATGGGTTAACATATGATATAAAACAATATCAGCCTGTATACAGCGTGTAACAGAAAGGTGTTGTCATATTTAAGTATCACATAACATTATAGCCCCTGTTCAATGGAAAACCGCGACAAACAAATTCATATACTTACATTATTTTCACTAAGATACAGCATTTTCTTTTTATCGATTTACTTATCACAAATTCTAATCGATACCTAAACAACACAAACACCTGACTCGGCTGATCACTGTGAAACCGAAAACAATAAGTGTTGATTTTATTCACTTAACTATGACCGGCTGTTTTGGCACATTTCGCTCGGCGCAGTCTTAAATACGGCCATCTTTCTGAACGTTAAGTTGTCATCCGACACACAATGTCAAAATCACATCTGAATTATAATATAGTATTATCACTGTCATATTGATAATTGTACACTATCGCTCTCTATCATGTAATGTGGGAGCTCGCTCTTTTTTGGGTAGATACTTTTTCGTGCGATCTTCTTATATCAAATACTAGATGTGCCCACGGTTTTACCCGCGTTTATGATTACTGCGCCACCCCCGTGGGTCGTAGCGTCATGTTATATAGCCTATAGCCTTCCTCGAAAAATGAGCTATCCAACACTAAAACAGTTTTTCTATTCGGTCCAGTAGTTCCTGAGATTAGCGCGTTCAAACAAACAAACCAACAAACTCTTCAGCTTTATAATATTAGTATACCTATATTTTATTTTTATACTGTTGAGGCTGTAGCCTATGGTACTTGTGGCGATTTCTAAGTAGGGAAAACTGTTCCTCGGTTGTTCAAATGCCCAAATAGATTTTACCCAACATGGTCACAGAATCTGGAATTTGCCTTATACGAAACCTTAAACTTAAGCCACTGGTAAATTAAACTATTATGACCTTTTGTGAGGAAATTTTCTGTAACATAAAAAAATCCGGATCTCCAGTAAACGTTAAAAACTCTTCATTATTACTTGAGACCTAAATACAGCTACCCAAAAGTGAGTATAAAGCACCTCTTCTTTCCCCTTTCGAGGATATACAGCCGAGAGTTACCGTTTATAAGCACGTGGTCACCAGTGACGTTTTATTTAGGTCACGTTACACGCGCTCAACGACAATCGATCGACTTTGTCTATGGAAAATAAAATGGCACAGCACTACGCAGTCGATCGATTCTAATGTTTCGTGTTCTGTTACTTGGTACATCTATACTAATATTACAAGGAGGAAATTTCAGATTTTTTGTTTGTGTGTTTGTAAGGATTTAACTCAAAAACTACACAACTGATTTTAAAAATTCTTTCATCCTTGGGTAGCTATATTATCACCGAGTAACATAGGCTATATTTTATTTTGCGCGCACGGAGGCATGTGATATTTGGTATAGTTACAGTTAATTACATAATAATTAATCGAATAATTAATTAATTACAATCGAATTTAGATCTCTAGGACACTACTGAAGTCCACCTAAACGGCTGGAGCGATTTCTGTATGTTTTGAATGTTTAAATTTATAATTGGGCCCGGTAGGTTGAATTACGATCGGATCCACTGGTAAATTATATGAAGTTAAAAAAGCAAAGTTGTATATTCTATGCGGTACCTATAGCTATGTATCTTAAATTAGCTGTCAATAAAATTCATATTCTCTGTTTAATACTGTCTTTTCCACGAATGAAACACATTGAAACTAAACTATTCAGATCTTATTGCTGAAAAGCAGCTGTAACGAAAATAAAAGTTAACCGTAAAAATTTGTAAAAATTTAAAAACTAGCTTTTGCGACTGATGGGCGGAAAAGACGCACTAGATATTAAGTTAGTCCTCCAGCTATACAACTGCGAAATCCGCATTAAGTTTTGTGCAGTAGTTTTTGCGTGATGCGCGTACAAACATACAGAGAGACACAAATTCAGAAAATAATTGTTTTGTTTCCATAGCTCTTATAAAGAAAATTATATCTCCTAAATACAGACATCGATCAGTTACTGATTTTCTATAAAAAAGCCTTTCTATAAAAAAACTTTCTATAGAATTTTTTTATATCCCACTGCTGGGCAAAAGCCTCTCCCTTGAACTTCCAAACCACTCTGTTTGAAGTTATTCTCTGGCACTGAAGACGTCCAAGTCATTTCAAATTTAACTTGTGCTAAATATGAAATAAATATTTCTTAAAAAAAGGCTCTAATTTAAAAGCAGATCAACGTACTAGTTAACAGATAATCAAACACATATCAGCGGCTCTCATTATTAATATCAGCCCTGTATTAAACCGTCTCACTGCTGGGCACGGGTCTCTTCTCAGTGTGAGAAGGGTTAGGCCATACTTCACATATCCTCGAGAACATTATGTACTACTCTCAGACATGCAGGTTTCCTCACGATGTTTTCCTTCACCGTCAAAGCGAGCGATAATTAACTATTATTTAATACTCACATAATATAAATAAACGACTGCCACGCCTAAGGTCGCGGGTTCGATTCCCGCACAAGTCAAACATTTGTGTGCATGAACACGGATGTTTGTCTTGGTCTGGGTGTTTCTATGAATAATATGTATAAATATACAAAAAAAAATGTATAAATGTATGTGTATCCATTGTCTAGTACCCATAGTACAAGCTCTGCTTAGTTTGGGCTAGATGGTGTTTGTGTATGTCATAGAATATATTATATTATTATTATTAACTTCGTAAAGTTAGAGATGTGCGCCTTGAGATTGAATTCGAGACGTCTGCGTGGCAGTCAAATAGTTTCCCACTAGACTATCGCTGCTTTTTGTGAGACTATGTGTGTAATTAATTAAATATAAACAATTGAAATCACCATATTTAATTATTGAACGAAACAGCTGTGAATACAAGTTCCAACTGTACGTCTTACAATAGATATATTATACGAAATTCAATAACCCAATATACCGATTGTACAATCCACGTTTTTAAAGTAATCATATACCAAACAAAAATATAAATATACACGACGCCATATTGATCCAAAAGTATTGTTTACGTTACGTCTTAAAAGGCTAAGGTAAAACATAATTCAGCCAATTCATAGATTTAAAAAATAAGTTTTCATGATCTGATCGTAAATATCTGTTACTGATAACAGCTATCTTTCTGATAAATACTTTTATTATATAAAACTCATCGTGTAAGCCTTAGAAATCAAAATATTTTACCTCATATTCTATTGTCGTGGAAATCTGTAATTCGCTTAGAGATACACAGGTAACATTTTATACTTAAAAGGATACCGCCATCCCTAGATATAAGTACTTATGTATGTGATATCGAAATAAAACATATTAATTTTAATTTTTAAAAAATGTATAAAAAAAGAAAATGGTCTCAAGAAAATGTTTAATGTATTTATAAAAAAGCTGTAGAGTTTCCTTAAAATAAACAAATAAAATAAATTCACGTTTATGATAAGATTTTTAATGACTTATATGATATTAAATCAGTGAGATACTGTATCGTTTTGTTTATCGATTAGATATTTATTAAAAACAAACAATTTGATTTATATTGTATCATTAACATACTTTTATTGAACGTAAAAAAAAGACACCTGGCAAACATTTTAGCTCAAAATCATAGTGGTTTAGCCTAAAATCCGAGATGATAAGCAATATAAAAAATAATCTTAATTTCGAATTTAGAAACCTATAATTTGGTTATTTGAATTTTATACGTAATTAATATACTTTTATTTTATTAATAATTTGTGGTGATTTTATAGCTATACAATTAGATACATTGTTTTATAGAGAAACAGTCAAGCACGTAAAATCAATAATTTCTTAATGACTACACCTAATTTTTTTAATATATGACATAACTAGGTTATATATGAGAGAGGACAAATCGTTTTCATTCATAATATTACGAAAATGGTCTACAAAGAGGCGTTTATCGATTTAGGTCACAAAGTAACCCTTATGAATGTCAAAGTTAAACGGATGAAGGTATATCTGTGAAATTATGTTTTAATAGCTTGTTTCAAGTCAAGGTAGACATTTTCGGGGTTATTATTCTAGAAAAATAGACACAATTTTTTTTATCACTAAAGAAAATGGTTTTGCTGTAGAGTTGCGCAAGAAAACGCTACGGCATTATATAAAACCAATTAAATATTGTACTAAAATATTATTTCTTAGATTATTAACTTATACTTGTACAAGTTTATGAATTTCAGACTTATGGGTCGATTGAAAATTTTTGACTTTTAGTTGAAAACTGGCCACATAAAATCATATTTCGAGAATATAATAGATAAGAGTTTATGGTAATAATATTTATTTATCTGTTCACTTTTATATGTATTACTCCATAAATAATAAATTTAGATTTAAATATCGTTACTAATAAGAATTCATATTGTATTAAGTAGAATAAACTAACAAATGTAAACGTAAAATTTCAGTTCGAGACATTCTCAAAGTTAAGTTATGCGTCAATATCGTGAAAAATCAATAAAACTGAAATATCGTCACGAAATATTTCACAATGTAATAAAAATTGTCAACGTTCTTACTGCTGTAAAACTCGCTAGCTCGAACCAACCAAGGTTTACTAATAAAAATCTATAACTTGGCACAACACGTAATGCCATAACCACTACACAGCTGACACGTTGAATTTAACCAGTATGAAGTTACATTTTGATAAGCAATTGTAGATTACACGTAGAAAATATTCTACAATCAATATTCAAATTACTATTGTAATTAAGAACGTCATTTAAACACAATAAAAAACAATTTAACACAAAAAAAAGCAAAACCAGTTTTCAAATATATTTTTAACACAGATGTCAAAATCGTCAAAATCGTCTGAAAAGAGTTTCGTTACACAAAAAGGTTACATACTTGGTACGTTTCATCTGGTTTGCCCGGGTAGGAGGCACTACGACGATAGTCCGGAGGCCGAGGCGGTGCAGGCGCCCTACGCCACGGGGCGAAGGCCGACGGCTGCGGGGGCTGTGGCGCGGGCCACCTGTATTGCGGAGCCCTTCGGAAGGGGGCCCTATATTGTCTTTCATCGTCCGCGACGCTCGGGGCCCCCGGGTACTGCAACTCGCCCATTTATTTTATAACATAGGTCCGACCGAGGTGGCGGCCGGACTCGTACTAGGCCGATAACTTATCGGTCGATGCGAAGTGCGCGCGCATGCAGCGTTTAGTTTCTTGCCGCTGACACGAACCACGGAAAAAAAATGCGCTTTATTTTTTTACACAATGATCTTTGCGTTTAGTAACTTATAATTTTGTCGCATTGTCAGATGTTCATAGATTTGTTGTTGATATTCTCTGATGTTGTTTTATTAATTTTATATTAGTATATTATTAGTTCTTCTGTGATTTAGAATGAAATATACCTTCTTCAAGTCCTCTTGGCATACATTTTAATATAAATCTATGTATGACATTAATTAGAAAATAATTGGCAATTAATCCTGTTAAAGTAATTTACAACCAAAATAACTGTGTAATCTTTTAATAACGAAGATGTAGCTTTGAAACTGATATAATTTTACAACAAAAGTATGTTCATCTCTTTTACTCTTGTTACAAATTGAATGTAAGAAAGAGATAGCGTTATTACTTCTAAGGAAGTATAACAGAGATGCCTGTAGAAAGTACTTATTGTATTTTACGTCAATTTATTCATTTGTAAAATTATTTCTGAACTATTTTATAGAACGCAATTTTATTTTGCTTTTTTATTTAACATATAGACATTTAAAAAAAGAATAACTATATTTGCCGTTGGTTTTCTGGAATAAACTAGTGGTTATACAAGCTTAGGGCAAATCGCGGGATCACGAGTTTCATTCCCGGTTAAAGCAAATTGTTATTGAGTTTTTCTATAGAATAAATCTTAGTAACAACTCTACGTTTCAAAAATGAACCATAGTTTACATCTATAGCCCCGTGGAATGAATTTGCGGTTATACAAGCTTAGATAGGATCGCGAGGTCACGAGTTTGATTCCCAAATGAAGCAAAGTTTGTTATAGAATTTTTCCATTAAAAAAATCTTAGTAACAGCTTACTATACTAATATTATAAAGCTGAAGAGTTTGTTTGTTTGTCTGAACGCACTAATCTCAGGAACTACTGGTTCGACTTGAAAAATTCTTTTAGTGTTGGATAGCCTATTTATCGAGGAAGGCTATATAACATTACGCTACGACCCACGGGGGCGGCGCAGTAACAATAAACGCGGGTGAAACCGCGGGAACATCTAGTATACTAATATGATAAAGCCGAAGAATTTGTTTGTTTGTTTGAACGTGCTAATCTCAGGAACTACTGGTTCGAATTGAAAAATTTTTTCAATGTTGGATAGCCCATTTATCGAGGCATTATATAACATCACGTTACGACCCATGGGAGCGGATCAGTAATCATTAACGCGGGTGAAACCGCGAGCACATTTAGTTACAAATATAAGTATTAAATGTATAGGTAGTTACTTTTTATTATTAGGTTAAAATAGCCCATCTGATGATAATATTCTATCATATATCGGACCTTCATGCACAGCAGTTATAATATATCAGTATATATTATAAAACAACTTCCTCCGACGCGTCTTTTAATATAATATTCTATCACATACACACAACACCATCTAGCCCAAACTAAGCAGAGCTTGTACAATGAGTACTACACAATGGATAAACACACATATACATTTTTGAAGTGAAAATTTCTTTAGGCGCGTTGAGCACTTCTTGGGTGAACAAAAATCATGGAACTCGCGTCATCGTCACCGAACGCTTTCTATTTTTGAATTATTTTTGGTTTATAAAGAAGTGTTTATGATCAAGGATTAAAGTTTTCACTTCTATCGGCAGTCCCCAAAGACTGCCCAAATTTTTTTGTAAATACATTCATATTATACATAGAAACACCCAGACCAAGACAAACATCCATGTTCATGCACACAAATGTTTGACTTGTGCGGGAATCGGACCCGCGACCTCAGGCGTGGCAGTCGGTTACAATAATCATTACGCCATCGAGGCCACCACACTGTCTGTCTGTTCGCGATAAACTCAAACACTACTGAACGGATTTTCATGCGGTTTTCACCAATAGACAGAGAGGTTCATGAGGAAGGTTTAGGTGTTATTTGTTAAGGTTTTGTACTATCCGTGCCAAGCCGGGGTGCGTCGCTAGTATACTATACAATAGACTGCTAATATTGCCTCCGTGGCTCAGCGGTAGTGACAGCGACTGCTGTGCATGAAGTCTCGGGTTTGAATCCCGGGTCGGGCCCACAAAATGTTATTAAGTTTTCTGTTAAGAAATCTCAATAGCAGCCCGGAGTTAGGAAGATTTCTTTTTTTTATACAATAAAGTGGCAAACAAGCATACGGCCCACCTGATGGTAAGTGGTCACCGTAGCCTATGGACGCCTGCAACACCAGAGGCATCAGTTACGCGTTGCTGACCCTTTAGGAAAGGAAGTGGGAAGGAGAAGGAGCGGGAAGGGAGAAAGAGGGAGATTAGGCCTCCGGCACTCTCACTCGCCGAACGAAACACAACACAGTTGGCGGTGTTAGACACCCTCGTGCCTTGGAAAGCACGTAAAGCCGTTGGTCCTGCGCCTGATCTCTCTCCGGTCGTGTCGGATTACCGTCCCATCGGATCATGAGAATGAGGGAACAGAGAGTGCACTTGTGTTTGCGCACACACTTGTGCACTATAATATCTCTGCGATGGCCAGTCTCCGTTAAGATTGCCTGCCGTGACCAAAATTCGGTTTGGAGGACATTATGAGAGCAGAATAAATGCTGGAGAAATGAGAGCGTTGAGAAGCATATGTGGTGTGACTCTGAAAGATAGAATAAGAAATAGTGTGATTAGAGAGAGATGCGGCATGAAAGTGGATATAGTTACAAGAATAGAACAGGGTATGTTAAGCTGGTTTGGACATGTAGAAGGAATGGACGAGGAAAGACTGACTAAGAAAGTTTATAAGGCTAGTGTGAATGGAACAGTCGCAAGAGGAAAACCTAGGCGAACGTTTCTCGATCAGATCGGAGGCGTTCTGGACAAAGGCCAGGTTAAGAGCTCCTTGAACCGACGGCCGTGTATGAGGAATGTGATGAAAGTGAATGAAGCCAGAGAAGTGTGTCAGGATCGTAGCAAATGGAAATCCGTAGTCTCTGCCTACCCCTCTGGGAAACAGGCGTGAATCTATGTATGTATGTATTAATATTATAACTGCTGTGCACGAGGGTTCGGTTCACGGGTCGTGCAGCGTTATTCATTTATCTGTCAAGAGTTTATCTGTAACAATACGAAGTTTGCAAATGTGTCCGCTAGATGGAAATAGTCTCGGTCCCTATGACAAGTGACATAAGGTGATTAGACACACGGCACTGCGCACCGCCGCGGTAGGCGGTGAAGCGGAGCTCATGTCGCATTGACCTCTACTAAAGGGCGGAGGGGCGGTGCCTCACACACGGGACGCCGTATAGCCGCGCGGATCATCATTGATGCAGGACGTGTTGCAATTTAAAAATGATCAAACTTGTCAAAATCGCGTTAGGCTGATTTTAGAGTCACGCTGACCGCGCGCTGATCGTCGGCGCTAACAGATCAATATGTATGTAATTAAAGCAGTCGTTCCTGAGTCACGCTGATGGCTCAGCGCTGACATTACATACATTTCAACTGTCAGCGCCGACGGTCAGCGCGCGGTCAGCGTGACTCTAAAATCAGCCTTAAACCCATCCGCGCGGACAGGCGCGTAAACCGCCTTACCGCGCGGAGCACCGCTACCGCCCTCCGCGGCGGCGATGCGCGGTGCCGTATGATAATCGCCTTATTAAAGCGAGCAATAATTAACTATTTAATACGCACGTAACTTCAAAAAGTCAGACGTGCATTGGGTTCGAACTCGAGACCTCTACGTCAGTCCAACGGTCTCCCACAAGGTTATCGCTGCTCTTACTAATAATCCTTACTTAATATTATAAATTCGAAAGTAAAGGTCTTAGCAGACGTTACGTGTTTTTCTCGTGGCGGACGGAACGGGACGATTTCTTGAATTAATAAAATACACGTTGTATTTTATTGCTATATTTTTAAATGCGACGATGTCAAGAAATCGTCCCGTTCCGTCCGCCACGAGAAAAAACACGTCACGTATGCTAAGACCTTAACTCTGCCTGTCTATCTGTCTGTCTGTCTGTTACCTTTTCACGGCTAAACCACTCAACCGATTTAGATAAAATTTGGTAAGTACAGATATAGTTTAAAGTGTAAACCTGGGGAAGGACATAGGCTACTTTTTATTGACGTAGGTACCACGCGGGCAGAGCCGCGCGCAAAAGCTAGTTATACTGGGTGTAAGGGACGGCGTACCGAAAACTTTAGCAAGACGTCTTTCTATAAGTACTTATCACGACGCAAACTTCAATTAATAAAAAAACGCAAGATTAAAATGTTATGTAGATTAACATTATTACGCGGTACGCAATGGATTGCTACCAACACATAGCACTTGACGAATGAACTCTGCGTTCCGCGCGCATAAAAACAGCTGATCTAATTAAATCACGATCATTTAATTACATTGCTGTATTGTAGAAAAATGTGACAGTCAGAAAAATGAAAAATTGCAGAAAAGCAATTGTGATTGTTGAAAAAAATTCCAACTATTTTTAACTCAGAATAATGGTCTGAATCTACTATTTCAGTTTTCGGTACACCGTCCCTTACACCCAGTATAATATATAAGTATTAAATGTGTAGTTAAGTACATACATACATACATACATAGATTCACGCCTGTTTCCCAGAGGGGTAGGCAGAGACTACGGATTTCCATTTGCTACGATCCTGACACACTTCTCTGGCTTCATTCACTTTCATCACATTCCTCATACACGCCCGTCGGTTCAAGGAGTATAGTTAAGTACTTTTTATTATTAGGTTAAAATAGCCAACTTCCGCACTAGGAATAATTCCTGTGTCGCGGGAACTTTACAAACATTCAAACAACGGACACAAAGAACATACAGACTCCAAAAACCATTTGTGGATCACACAATGTTTTGCCCCGTGTAGGATTCGAACCCACAACACTCGGAATACTAGCATTGCCGAAGTGACCATTTAAACCACCACGCCATCCTTGCAGTCAAAATTATTATCAGAAGGCCCGGGCAAAATGTCTGACCTTCGAAAGGTCAGCTCTTGGTGGTGGTACCTCATCGGATCTCGGAAACGGTGATATCTACGGGAGTCGTTCTCGAACAAAATCTTCCTAAATCCCTCGTAACTTTTAGGGGGGGCGAAAAAACATGGCTTCCATATAAAAAAAATTGGCCGCGCGGTTGAAACGTACATAGTATTATTCTATCACATATACACATCGATCAAATATACCATAGATGCACGATCGTCGCTCGAAAAACGGCGGCCCCAACAAAACTGTGCATAAATCAGTCGTATGCGCTATATTATGCACCTGTCCCACTCACTCTTGCGTGCGCTGCCCGTAAGCGAGAGCGAATCGACACCACTACTACGGTGGAGACCGTACCATATACTAAGTACGCTTGCGTATCGCGAGTAACACACTTAGGACGCTTTACATTGACGCGTTTTAACTAAACTATTACAAAATGTTTCTCAATAGGCGTTCAATGGTTATTCCGGTTTATTTCCTGGATTGCATAATAAATGCAGACACTTATAAGTAAGTAGTACTGGTCAGTGCCACATATTGACGCGGTTTTTGTATGAGAATGTGCATCTATGGTATATTTGATCGAAGCTTATACATGATACACACAACACCATCTAGCCCAAACTAAGCAGAGCTTGTACTATGGGTACTAGACAATGGATAAACATACATATATAGTGTTTTTGTAAATACATGCATATTATACATAGGAACACCCAGACCAAGACAAACATCCATGTTCATGCACACAAATGTTTGACTTGTGCGGGAATCGAACCCGCGACCTCAGGCGTGGCAGTCGGTTACACTAACCACTACGCCATCGAGGCCGACAAATATGTATGTATTACCACAGTATTACAAACCATTTTACGTCAAACTTGTTTATGACGTCGGCTGACGTCATTTCCTATTGATATAATATTCTATTAAATATTGTTTACAACTGAAAGTTATTACAATTTCAATCACAACAGACTATTGTATAACAATGTACGTACTTGAAAATATATTGTTACTAGCTGTTACCTGCGACTTCGTCCGCGTAGATTTTAACTAAAAAGTGTTTGTCTTCGCGGAACCCTATTTTTTTCTAAAATCAAAGTAGCCTAAGTTACTTCTTATAACATCAGCTATCTGCCAGTGAAAGTCCCGTTAAAATCGGTTCAGCCGTTTCGGAGATTAGCCGGAACAAACAGACAGACAGACAGACAAAAATTTTAAAAACAGATGTTTTCGTATAGGTACCTTATATACTTTCATACGCATTAGATAAAAAGCTGTTATTTTGACATTACAAACAGACACTTTAATTTTATTTATTTGTATAGATTTTCACTGATTTGTGGACGTAATGGTTGTGTATGAAACTACTGTGCTTGAGGTCATAGATTTGATTACCGCATAGGACAGTGTTACTATGGTTTTCTGTCATTACATTCTCAATAGCAACCCGCAGTTAGTAAGTCAATTCAAAAGACTTTAGTTCTGAATTAAATAACAGATGGCGCTGCGTCAGAATACGGTATTGAATTGTAAGGTGTGGTGAAATTAATCTATACTAATAAAATAAAGCTGGCAAGTTTGTTTATATTTGAACGCGATAATCTCAGGAACTATTGGTTCGAATTGAAAAATGTTTTGGTATTGGAAAGTCCATTTATCGAGGAAGGCTATATGCTATATTATTATAATATCACGCTACGACCAATAGGATCGGATTATCAATGAAAAATGTTGCAAAACGGGGAAAATTCGCTTATGTGAAGCAGACGAAGCGCGAGTCAGCTAGTTATATTATAAATGCGAATGTGAATGTGTTTGTTTATTTGTTACACTGTCACGCCTTAACTACTCGACCGATCGTCATGTAATTTCGCATAATACACGTTATAACCCGGACTCGAAACAATACTTTGCGAATCAAAAAATTTTTTGTCCCATGTTTTTTTTTTTTTTTTTTTTTTTTTTTTTTTTTTTTTTTTTATTTTCCTCGTCAAAATGACCACACTCCACCTGATGGTAAGCAGTCGTGTGGTCTAAGAGCAGTGGCCTCCACATCGCCCCCACAGTAGCCGAGGCGATGTTAAGGTCTCTACTTTGACGGCCTGAGAAGATGCTTTTTCACGCCCCGCTTAAAGAACCCAGGATTGAAGGAAGAAGGAAACACGTGCCTTGGCAGAGAATTCCATGCCTTGGTCGTTCGGCAGAGATATGAGGACCCAAACTTTTTGGTACGCGCTCTAATCGACTCTACCGTGTAAGGATGGCATCTGAGCCCAGCACGCGTTGTTCTGGATAGGAAAGGGGAGGGCGGGATAAGGTGGAATAACGCGTTGTTTCGAACCCACTACACTAGCAGTGGCAATGCGTAGCCTACGCCATCCGTGCATTCAAATTTACTTCGGGTGGTTATATATAATTTAGAGCAGCGATAGCTCAGTGGGGAGACCAACCAACTGCAATGCAGCGGGTCTCGGGTTCAAACCCACGTCGCGCACCTCTGACTTTCGAAAGTTATATTATGACTTTTCGAAATTATGTGCGTATTGATTGACAATTATCGCCTGCTCCGTGCCTCGGAGAGCACGTTAAGCCGTTGGTCCCGCCTGCCATGATCATCTATGGCAGTCGTTATTGGGAGAATATCGACACAAAAGATCCCATTGGGTCGAAGTGTCGCCGGTCTGCACTGACTAGCCCCCACATAAGATAAGATAAGATATATATAATTTAAATCTTTACATAAGTAAACTATTTACATATCTCACAAAGTCTTGACAAAAATTTTAAATCCCCACGTTTCTGTAATAAATCTATTGGCAATACGCAATGCGGGGATTGGCGCCTTCCGGTATTATGGCGGCAAAACGTCCGCCATATTAAACTTTATCATATCTATGGGAATATCAAAGTTCATTCTTATTCTTGTTATAACTTCAATTTGGAAACTTTGAAAAGACAAGAAAAATGGATTGTTGCTTCTTTTAACGGCCTCGATGGCGTAGTGGTTAGTGTAACCGACTGCCACACCTGAGGTCTCAGGTTCGATTCCCGCACAAGTCAAACATTTGTGTGCATGAACATGGATGTTTGTCTTGGTCTGGGTGTTTCGATGTATAATATGTACGTATTTACAAAAAAAAAGTATATATGTTTGTTTATCCATTGTCTAGTACACATAGTACAAGCTCTGCTTAGTTTGGGCTAGATGGTGTTGTGTGTATGTGGTAGAATATTATATTATTATATTTTAGAGTTCGAAAAACTCACAACAGCTTTGTCCGTCCGTCCGTCCGTCTGTTATACAACTTTCAACTCAAGAACCGTAAGAGCTAGAAACTCGCGGTCCACGCCATGCGACTCAAGATAGTCGATATACCCCGAAATTACTACGACCTTTGACCTCTGACCTTACGGAGGAAGATTTACGGCAATTCATTGTCGTTGCTCACTTGTTATTATATATTACACTAGATATTCCCGCGGTTTCACCCGCATTTATCGTTACTTCGCCACCCCCGTGGGTCGTAGCGTGATGTTATATAGCCTATAGCCTTCCTCGATAAATAGGCTATCCAACACTAAAAGAATTTTTCAAATCGAACCGGTAGTTCTTAAGATTAGCGCGTTCAAACCAACAAACAAACAAACAAAATCTTCAGCTTTATAATATTAGTATAGATAGCTGACCCGCGCAACTTCGTCTGCGTCACATAAGAGAGAGAGTGGGTCGAAGGCACCTATAATATAATTTTAAAGGAGCTGAAACTTTCTTTGTTAAATCCACGAACCACATAAGAACCATTGAACAAAATTTTATAAATATACCTATAGTGCTAATTTAAAATCACGCAGAATAAACCAGGAGAAACATCGTTTGTATGTCTGTAATGGGTAATTATTTTGCTGCGATGTTATTTTAAAACTGCGATATCTCCTAAGATATTCATTGAAATCGAATGATGTAAACGGCAAGTTTGTTTTAAATTAAATACTTGTGATGAATAATGTATTTATTTGGATAAGGATTAATATCATGTTTATAAAAATACCTTCGCAAATAATGCATTATTTTAGAACAAATTTGGTTAGCATAAAAAAGGTTATAGTGAGCCAACCTTAAAAGATAGACATATGCTGTCGTGGATTTTTTTTAGAACTTTTTAAGGGTAACAATTCTCTCATACATGATTTTTGCGAAACTTTAACTGTTTACGCAGCGCACGCAGCGGAAGCTCTCAAAAGTAAAAAAAAACCTCCGATTTTGAAACATTCTTCATAGGTGCTAAGCTCCTATTGATCTTAGCGTGATGATATATAGCCTATAGCCTTCCTCGATAAATGGGCTATCTAACACTGAAAGAGTTTTTCAAATCGGGCCAGTAGTTCCTGAGATTAGCGCGTTCAAGCAAACAAACAAACTCTTCAGCTTTATAATATTAGTATAGATTTTGCCCGCGGATCTGCTCGCGTAAATGTATGTTAGGTTAAATTAGTAACAGTACTTTTTCTAGATGAAAGGTACCCTATGTCCTTTTCTGATCCCCTGACAACGTGTATGCGTAATTTCATGTTGATCGGTCGAGTAGTTAAGGCGAGAAAGCGTAACAAACAAACTCACATTCGCACCTACAATAAGTAGGTATTATATAGTGAGGGTAGTCGATTTTCTTTCTCGTCTAATTAATAAATAAACAACTTTTTATAAAATAATTCTGATACTGCTTTGGTTAAGCAGCGATAAAGAGCAGCGATAGCTCAGTGGGGAGACCAACAGACTGCAATGCAGAGGGTCTCGGGTTCGAACCAACGTCGCGCACCTCTGATTTTCGGAAGTTATATGACTTTTCGAAATTATGTGCGTATTGATTGACAATTATCGCCTGCTCCGTGCATCGGAAAGCACGTTAAGCCGTTGGTCCCGGCTGCCATGAACATCTATGGCAGTCATTATTGGGAGAGTGTCGACACAAAAGATCCCACTGGGTCGAAGTGTCGCCGGTCTGCACTGACTGGCCCCCACATAAGATAAGATAAGCAGCGATAGCCTAGGAAACCGTTGGACTGCCACGCAGAGGTCTTAAGTTCGATCCCAAAGCACGTACCCCTGACTTTTCGAAGTTATGTGCGTATTAAATAGTTAATTATTGCTCGCTTTAACGGTGAAGGAAAACATCGTGAGGAAACCTGCATGTCTAAGAGTTCTACATAATGTTCTCAAAGATATGTAAAGTCTATTAACCGCGCTGGGCCAGGGTGATGGACTATGGCCTAACCATTCACACACTGAGAAGAGGCCCCATCCAGGGCCTCTTTTTATTGTGACCAGGGTTAGGCCATAGTCCACTATGCTGGCCCAGTGCGGGATGGCAGATTTCACATATCTTTAAGAACATTATTGAGAACTCTTAGACGTGCAGGTTTCCTCACGATGTTTTCCTTCACCGTTAAAGCAAGCGATAATTAACTATTTAATACGCATATAACTTCGAAAAGTCAAAGATGTGCGCCTTGGGTTCGAACTCGAGACCTCTGCGTGGCAGTCCAACGGTTTCCCACTAGGCTGTCGCTGTTATTGCTGCTCTGCACTATGCTTGCAGACAAAATAGATGTTTTGTGAAGTGGTGAATTCTAAAGGTCGGAAATACTTAACGTTCTACATGGCATCTTGCCAGAACGCTATCTGTTCCATTGCGGTTCAGTTCTTAGAGGCCAGTTGCAGAATATTTAGTTTACTTTTTTTTGTAAGTAAACCATTGAGAAACGTATATAAAGACTCTTTTAAATTACTTTTGATGCCTCGAGCTACAGATGACCATAAAACGTTAACTATCGCTCATAGACAAGGCTGTATTTTGGAAAAAATTTGCCACTCTTTACCAAGGAAGGCAAGTCTATAAATAAAACAACTCCTGCACTAGGAATAAGTCCTGTGTCGCGGAGGACTTTACAAACATTCAAACAACGGACACAAAGAACTCCCAGACTCGGAACAACCATTTGTGGATCACACAAAGTTTTCTCCCGTGTAGGATTCGAACCCACTCGGCGCAGCGGCAGTGGCGAGGCGTCCACTGAAAGGGCTATTAGGTACACGTAACAGGCTTTTGTCAAAATCTTTAAAAGTAAAAAAGTTTGTAAGATTATGTATGTCAACTTTTTTCTCTTTGCAATAGTTGTTAGCGCCGAATATCATCGACGAAATAAAAGCTGCCCGACATCGCTGTCTCGGACATATGGAAAGAATGGGAGAAGATCGAGCTGCCAAAAAAGCATATCTCGGGCGACCCACAGAGCATCGTCCGGTGTGTCGCCCAAGGACACACCGCAGGAAAGATGAACTAGCTAAAGACCTGGGAATGTGCTCGATTGTGACTTGGTACAAAATAGGAAGGAATGACGCACTTTAATGTCAGAGGCCAAAATCCACTTTGGGTCGCTGAGCAAGCAAAGTAAGTAATAATTGTGGTGGGCAATCCGAGAGTGCATGGCGGGTTTCTCTCTGCCCAAATTTTATGACAATGAATTTACGCCAAGTAACGCCTAATAATATAATCGTCTAATAACGACCTAGAGGCATTTGATAGAGGCAGGGGATATCCACCAACACAGTGATTTGGAAATCCAAGCTTTTGCCCTGCAGTGGGACAATACAGGCTGGAAAAAAAACTATGTTATGTATGCACTGGTGTTGACTCTATAGAGCCTGCAACTGCCTGAGTCTCCCAACAATACTTATATCCTCCTGGATGGAGTATTCCGCTTTCGGCACCAATTTTTTCGGCGCCTATGGTTTCGGAAATAAAAAGTGGAATAGCTTAGGTGCCAAAACCATAGGTGCCGAAAAAATTGGTGCCGAAAGCGGAATACTCCTCCTGGATAATTCACATTAACTGTATGAAATCCTAACTAATGGAGGTAACTAATATTATAAAAGCGAATGTAAATTTCTTTGTTATGCTTTCACGCCCTATCTACTCAACCGATAATCATGAAATTTCGCATACACGTTGTGAGGGGAACAGAAAAGTATATAAGGCTTGCCTTTCATCTAGAAAGCGACTAACCTATATATATTTAAGCGAACGAAACCGCGAGCAAAATCATGTTCATCTATATTATGTATACACTGTCGCTAACTCTATAGGGTCTGAGGGTGTCTGAGTCCCCCAATTGCTCTATCGGTAGCGCTTGGCCCTCCAATATGTTATTCTATTCCCCTGGATAATTCAAATTAACATAACTATATGAAATCTTTATTTATTATTATTTTTTTAACCGGCTAAGGTGGCAAACAAGCATACGGCGTACTACTACTGATGGTAAGTGGTCACCGTAGCCTATGGACGCCTGCAACATCAGAGGCATCACTTGCGCGTTGCCGGCCCTTTAGGAACGGAAGTGGGAAAAAGGAGCTGGATGAGTGAAAGGGGTGATTAGGCCTCCGGCAGTCTCACTCACCGAACGACACACAACAATAGGAATACTGGTATTTCACGTCGATATTCTGTGAGAGCGTAGTCCTTCCCCGGTCGAGCCGGCCCATTCATGCTGAAATCAGCGAAGCTCTACTAATA
This sequence comes from Catocala sponsa, assembly GCA_963564715.1. NCBI lineage: Eukaryota > Metazoa > Arthropoda > Insecta > Lepidoptera > Erebidae > Catocala > Catocala sponsa. The sequence continues at coordinate 5,171,338 of OY751356.1, read as the reverse complement.
TTATAAATACGTACCTATATGAATTTGTTTGTTACGCTTTCACTACTCGACCGATCATCATGAAATTTAGCATACACGTTCTTAGTCTACAGAAAAAGACAACGAGTGCCTTTCATGACAGAAAACAAGTAGTACTGTTCCCGAGGAAGAAACATCGATTGACGAAATCTACATCAACGCGAGCGAAGCCAAAGGCAAAAGCTTCTCATATATTATGCCTCTTTTGCACAGCGATAGTGAAAACAACTGCTGTGCATTAGATTCAATTCACAGATCATGCGACCATTAATGAACGTTCTTCTTCTCCTTAGCCTTTATTATTCCCAAGTCACTTGGGGTCGGCTTTCTAGTCTAACCGGATTTGACTGGATATCAGTTTTTACACGGAGCGACTGCCATCTGACCTCCGCAACCCGAAGGCTAACGATACCCGAAGGCTAGACCAGTGTCAGGATATTAGAGGACACTGACTTCCCAATAACGACTGCCATAGATGTTCATAGCAGCCGGGACCGACGGCTTAACGTGCTCTGCAAGGCACGGAGCAAGCGATAATTAAATCAATACGCACATCATTTCGAAAAATCATATAACTTCCGAAAGTCAGAAGTGCGCGACGTGGGTTCGAACCCCAGACCCTCTGCATTGCGGTCTGTTGGTCTCCCCACTGAGCTATCGCTGCTTCCTTTCTTAGTATTATTGAACGTTCCTGCTTAGAAATTCTCATTAGCAGGTTGGTCTATCAACTATATACCCGGTAAGCGGTAATAGACTTGCCCCCTATAATGTGGGACTTCAAACATTAGTTACCAAAATGCGTGTGAAATTACACCTCTGCAAACCCCTTCGGGATATAGGCGTGAAACTATGTAGATATATACATAATTATATTATCCCTATTTCTGACACGGAAATCAGACATCCATTCCGCAAGTTTATACGAATATACCAACAAATCAAACGAATTTAAATAACAACTAAAACCTTTACCTACTTCATCAAAACTTAAGCCTATAAAAAGTAAAAAGAAAATAAACAAAATTGTCTCTGGTTCCGCGAGTTCGCCACAGAGTATACTAGTCCGCATTATGCTCACTGCATGCGGCATACACTGACCTGTTTTTGAACTATCTGCAGTTCTGCCAGCAAAGGTACAAGGGCTTGGGGTTTTCGTAAACTTTTAATAGCATTTTAATATTGCTTCGAAAGTAATTAAATATGATATCTTGCAGTTACTGGTAAATATTAGGTTATTATTAGGAATACCTATTGTAGTTATTCCTTTGCACAACTCTTATTTTTTTAATGTCTTGTTTTTATCTATATTTTACTCGTTATACTCTTTATCTAGGTCTATTTCATGGCGGAAAATATTGTTTATTTATTATAATGATTTATTATGATATCAATTAATTCATAATTAATTAAATATTTAATTCAATAATTGAAGGTTTTTTTACCTCGCTTTTGATCCTGTGGCAAGCAATACTCGGTGCGATTGTTCGCATGCGATCGTAAGGTTCTAGGTTCAATACTCGATTCGGGCAAAGTATTATAGGGCTTTTCAGTTAGGAATTAGGAAATTCTCTATAGCAGCACAGCGCCTAACAATGTGCTTGCTAAACCATAATTAACTACTCTGCTATTACGTGTCACATAAAACATTGATCATAGCTTATATTATATGGATATACAGGTGTCCGGTAATTAATGGATAACCTTGAAATGTCTTATAGAAGTACTAATGGCCATTCAAAAAATATATGAAAAATCTATCCTAACTACTACCTGAGATATGATATTTTTTTAATTACCTACCTTATTTAAATTTCTTGTACACTACGAATTTCATCGATTTTTTGTTGTTTTATTATTAAAAACTAATTATGCTAATAGATAGACAGTCAAAATTATGACTAGCTATTGCACTTTTTTAATATATTTTTTTATATTTTTTTTCTATTTTTTTTTCTGAACGGCCATCAGTTCTACTATAAGACATTTCAAGGTTATCCATTAATTACCGGACACCCTGTATATTTAATACACATCTATCTATTCCACTTAAGAATATAATTAGGTACAAATATAAGATTTTGTATGAAACTAAATTAAATATGATGTTTTCGTTTTGCCTGACCCAGAATTATTTAGTAAACAAATCTTGCATGTAAAATTTGACCTACTTCCCAATATTCAATTTACCTGGCATTTTGCATACGAGTATCCACTAACAGTAGGTACCTACATTATAATGAAAACATAAAATACTTATTAATAACTTATATAATAACAAAAAGCAAAAAAATAAGTAGGGTCTTTGTTACAAGTTTTTTTCTGTATGAAATGTTTGTTTAGGTCAAAATATTGAACCAGGTCTCGTAGACTGAAAAATATCATAGTACAGTGAGGTAGTGATGAAGGACAATTTGACAAAATAGTATTTTGTCATAGACCACTGACTGTTTCACCGTAATATATAAATTACTAACTTTTGCCCGCGGCTTCGCTCGCGTTAATTTAGAATTTGACTATCAATTCGGGTCGTACTCTGCTTGTAATAATATAATTCAATCATGATTCGAAAGACACGTGGCGCCATCTATTATCATAAGAACGTTATTATTGTTCTTCTTGGGAACAGTAATTATTTTTGGGATGAAAGGTAGCCTATGTCCGTTTCTGTACACCTGACAACGTATATGCAAAATTTCAGGATGATCGGTTCAGTGGTTTAGGCGTGAAAAGGTAACAAACAAACAAACAAACTCTTCAGCTTTATAATATTAGTCTATACTAATATTATAAAGTTGAAGAGTTTATTTGTTTGGTTGAACGCTCTAATAAACTTGACATAGACTTGAGGCTATACCTATATATAGTCTCAAGTCTATGTCTCCAGAAGGATAAGCAGAGATCTAACTGCGTGTAATTTCGTCTACAAGGTAAAATTGTAGACTCTGTAAAGCTCTACTGAATTTTTTTTGACAAAAACCAGTAACACTTCGCTCAAATCGAAAATCAAATCCTCGAAACCTCAGCTCTTAATCGCAGTCATTGCGCCGCAGATAGTTAAAATATCTTTCTTATATTACATTAGCAACCTGCCCCGGCTTTGCATGGGTAGTACAAAACCTTAACAAATGATACATACACCTAAACCTTCCTCATGACTCTGTGTATTAGCGAAAACCGCATGAAAATCCGTTTAGTAGTTTTTGAATCTACCGCATACAGAAGCGGCGGGGGACTTTGTTTTATCTATACATCTATACAAATAAATAAAATTGAAGGTCTGTTTGTAATGTCAAAATAACAGCTTTTTATCTAATGCATATGAAAGTATATAAGGTACCTATACGAAAACATCTGTTTTTTAAATTTTTGGCTGTCTGTCTGTCTGTTTGTTCCGGGTAATCTCCGAAACGGCTGAACCGATTTTGACGGGACTTTCACTGGCAGATAGCTGATGTTATTAGGAGTAACATAGGCTACTTTAATTTTAGGAAAAAAATAGAGTTCGCGGTGACAAACACTTTTTAGTTAAAATCTACGCGGACGAAGTCGCAGGTAACAGCTAGTACCTAATATGTAGGTACTAGGTAGTTCTGCCGGAGCTGCAGGATGAATGAGTGATGCCTGCGCCCCGGCCATAGATTGTGAGAAGGAATACCGTGGTAGGTTTAGTCGGTATTACCGGGATATCTCCATCTTTTCCCGGGTGGGTCCGACATAACCCCTCCGCCCGGCCCCGCGGAGGGGTATGCGCCAATGAATTCCTCCACGTATAAAAAATGTACTAGGTAGTGAAAAATAATAATTAAACCTCAATATAATTATGTTTATATTGAATTTCAAGCATTTACCTTTGCTACAAATAATATAATACTTACTATACTTTTGCCAATACCTTCAGACTTGTAAAGGCGATAGTCTGTGTATGTATAACTAGCTGTCCCGGTTTCGCACACCTTTATGATGACTGCTCCGCTCCCGTGGCTCGTAGCGTGATGTTATATAGCCTATGATAATGCTGGATAAAGTAGCTTTTCAGTGGTGAAAGAATTTTTTAAAATCGGTAGAAGTTTTTAATTTATCAACTACTAGATGTTCCCACAGTTTCACCCGCGTTTATCGTTACTGTGCTGCCCCCGTGGGTCGTAGCGTGATATTATATAGCCTATAGCCTTCCTCGACAAATAGCTGTACAACAAAATTGCAACTTTAGTCTGATGAATGACTTTCAATCACATGATGTTTACTAATTCGACGTCGCTGATTCTACGCGTTTTTTGTAACAACCTCACCTACTACCCTAATTTTTTGTAACAACTCTTGTTTACGAGTTGTAGCTTCCACCACATGTGCTGATAACTAGAACAATATTAAGTTTACTTAATATAATTTGATATGGCATCGTCAAGACGTGTTTGTGTGAATAAGCCAAATCATTTTTTATTATTTTTTTTTTTATGGCTCTTCGTGGCAGACGAGCAAGTGGCCCACCTGATGGAAAGTGGTAACCGCTGCTCAAGGACTTCAGCAATATCAGGACACAGCTGCCTACCGTGAAAGAAGAACTCTCTTTAAACCTGGTTTGAAGAAGTTCATATCATAGCGCTCGGAAAAGTATATAAATAATAATAATAATAATTTGTGGAGAGTATATAAATAATAATAAATAATATTAATAATAAGCTCAGCTCTCTACCTTCAGCTGCAGCAAGGAAGTCAAATAAAAGAAAGATTTTTCCACTTATGAAGTAAATAAAATAAGATAATCTTTAAATATACTTACTGTGTTTTATTATAAAAAGACCTATGTGTCATATCTTGTAAACTAGACCTGATAGAGCAATTTCAGTCACAGATTTGAAATTGTCATTAAAAGTTAGACTAATATGATGTAACATAACCTAATCATCAGACATGCTGTTGTGCAGTGTACTGTGTAATCCTCTACGCTGACCCAGGCCCCAGAGCGGTTTGAAATACTTCACATATCTGCGAGAAACTTATAGAGATCTCTCAGACACGCAGGTTTCCTCACGATGTTTTCCTTCACCGTTAAAGCGAGCGATAATTAACTATTTAAAAAGCATATAACTCCTAATAGTCAGAGGTGCGCGCATTGGGATCGAGCTCGAAACCTCGGCGTGGCAGTCCAACTAAGTTATCATAATAAGAATTAAAAAAAATAAACCGTAATAGCAGTCATAAAGAATAGAGTTTAAGAAGAAGGCATTACGCCTGCTTCCTAAACTCTAACAATAGTATCGTCCAAAAATAATTATGAAAAACCAATGGAAATCGTGAAATCATAAAAAATTAATAGAATAGTACCTAACTATGACGTCAATTTCTTTCTCGTGACCTTTCATACACGTTCTAGAATCCCATGCAGCTGACATAGTGCCTTAATCGTCTTTTACGTAACGGTAACCTACTTAGCAAACTTAACTGGGTCGATTTAAGGCTATTATGTAGGTACAAGAGTTTAAAACATCTACAATCAAAAAGATTAAACATAGCTAGGTACTAAGTATTATGTTTCAGTGTTTCACTGCAGATATTCTGAAGGTGGGCGTGTAACGTTCACATAAATATAAAGCGTATAATATGTCTATGTCAATGTAAACAGAAACAGCAATGCCATATAATAATTTGTAGAGCTACATACAGCTGACCGAGTGCGGACAACTGGATTTGTTGTGCGGATATGTGAGCAGATGGCGATAGTGTAGCTGTTAGTTTGGATTGGGAATGATAGATGACGCTAGGTTAGCTGTTATTTTGGATTGGGATTGATAGATGGTTAGTAGATGGCGTTATATCAAAATATAATAAAACTAAAAACTATTTCATAGATTTTTATTGCATGTATAAAAATATTTATATTAATATTTGCTTTACAAATTAGTTTACTACGTGTTAAATTATAAAAAAACTCAAAATTATACATAGATATTGTTTTCAACTTTTCTCTGTTAGCAGTTCGGGAACGCGACTGTCATTAAATGAAAATGACATTTACCAAATGTCATGTTATCAAAATACGTAAAACTTGTGTTTACTTCTCTGTAGCCAAATATTATGAAATTATTATTACAATATGACAGAATTAGCGACTATAGCTACAATAAAATGCAAACAGCAAGTTGTACGCGCAGTCCGGTTCAATGTAGACGGAGCATATTGCCTTACTTGCGGAGCAGACAAGAAAATAAAACTATGGAACCCGCATCGGCAACTTTTGCTTAAAACTTATGGAGGACACGCTAACGAAGTATTAGACGCTGTAGGATCGTGTGATAGTAGCCAAATTATTTCTGCCAGTGCGGATAAATCAGTAATTTTATGGGATGTAACCACAGGACAGCCACTAAGACGATACCGCGGACATGCCAGTTCAGTAACATGCATCAAATTCAACGAAGAATCAACAATGGCTGTTTCCGGATCTATTGACAACACAGTCGCTTTTTGGGACGTCATGAGCCGTAGACAAGAGCCTGTACAAGTTTTAAAAGATGCAAAGGACACAATCACATCCCTCCAAGTGACTGACCATGAAGTTTTAACAACATCAGTTGATTGTCATGTTAGATTGTATGATATTCGAATGGGAACCATGGTTTCTGACTATATAGGCCATATAGTTACATATGGGAGTCTAACTAGGGATGGGCAATGTTATATATTAAGTTGTGCCGATAGTACAATAAAATTATTTGACAAAGATTCTGGAGAAATCTTAAATACTTTTACCGGTCATGAAAGCAAAGATTACTTGCTTGAAAATGCTGTTAATGAGAAGGATAGCCATATTATTTCTGGTTCGGCTACTGGAGAGGTGTTTTATTATGATTTAATTAGTGCTACTTGTTCACAAAAATTTATACATAGTAAAAATAAGGCTGTTGTCTCGATAAGTCATCATCCAACTGAAAACAGTTTTATTTCAGCATGTGATGATGAAATAAAGCTATGGGGACTGCAAGTTATGGAGGAATAAATATTAAGATATTATAAAGATAAAGAAAGTTTAATTCAAACAAGAATTCAAATTATAATGTGCTCTCAGCATACTAAGATTGTTTGAAAAAGAGTACACACAAAGAAGAGTAAGCTGACACATAAGATAGAGAACTGTAACATACAATTTTTTATACGAGTGAGCATTATAATCCTAATCCTAACTAATATTATAAAAGCCAAATGAGTTTGTTTGTTTTTTTGTTTGTTACCTTTTCACGCCTAAACCACAGAACCGATCATCCTAAAATTTTGCATATATGTTGTCAGGTGTACAGAAACGGACATAGGCTACCTTTCATCCCGAAAAAATTACTGTTCCCGAGGAAAACAATAATTTATTATTACAAGCATAGTACAATTGAATTATATTATTACAAGCATAGTACAATTGAATTATATTATTACAAGCATAGTACAACCCGAATCGATTGTCAAATTCTAAATTAACGCGAGCGAAGCCGCGGGCAAAAGCTAATACTATATAATTCAGATGACATGTTGGCATTGTATATCAGACTAGCGACCTGCGACTTCGTCCGCGTAGATTTTAACTAAAAAGTGTTTGTCGCCGCGGAACCCTATTTTTTTTCTGAAATCAAAGTAGCCTATGTTACTCCTTATAACATCAGCTATCTGCCAGTGAAAGTCCCGTCAAAATCGGTCCAGCCGTTTCGGAGATTAGCCGGAACAAACAGACATACAGACAAAAATTTAAAAAATAGATGTTTTCATATAGGTACCTTATACACTTTCATATGCATAAGATACAAAGTTGTTATTTTGACATTACAAATAGACACTTCAATTTTATTCATTTGTATAGATTACAATTTAACATACAGAAAGGTGACCATAATTATACATAGAAGGGTGCTTCTGTGATTTAAATCGTTGTGTATCTTCTCTTTACGATAATTATAAAAAAGACTTGCATAGTGAGAGACTGTTGGACTGCCATGCAACCTATCAAAGTTATGTGAAAGATTGTGACAACTTAACATCCAGAACGATGCCTGTATTTAAATATTTATTTATTTATTTTTAAAGAAGGCTTACAGACTAATAATAAATAAATAAATAAAATAATTAATACTAATAATATTAGGTGCATCTGTAATTTAAATCTTTGAATTAGAGTACAAAGTGTTAGCCAAAAGCCACTTTTTAATAGAGCAATATCTATTAAGCTACTTGTTGTTTAAGAAAACTCCATAGGTACTTGATATTGCTATTGTCCTTCGATCTTGTCCCTAATACTTGGATAACTTAAAAGACTGTGTAAATAAATTTAGTAATGTATTGTAAATTTTATATTTGTACATTACTATTAATAGAAGATATATTATATTCTTCTTTTATATTTTTATTTAATTGATATGTACAGTCAGCCACATAAGTAGTTGAACATTGGAATTGAAAGATTTGCATTTAAAGTCCAAATTAGGTTTATGTGTTTCTTAATTGCCATTAAATAAATTATAACTGCTATAAAAAACTAACATTTGTTATAATTTTGAAAGATAGCACTACTCAAAATATCGCAGATATGTATTGACTTATGTTGCTGACTGTATCAACATAGCCTACCTATTATGACCCTACTGTCATAATCATGACTGGTTGACCTTGTTGGTTTTGTGCGATAGTGAGGTCCAAGGGTTCGATTCCCGAGTAGAAATAAGTGAATTACTTACCAACCAAAATTAACTTAACTATTAATTATTTACGCCTCGGTAATAAATGTTACTGGCATAAGATCCAATGCTACATTCAGGGCACGCGCTTTTTAGAAGGCAATATGTTCGTCGCCTATTATATGGGTCATAAGCTCGGATGTTTGTGAAAAATTAAGAAAGAAAGAAAGAAACATTTATTTGCACAGAATACAGGTGGTACCAGGTTTAACAATGGTGAATAGTCCAGGCTATATTCTGCCTGTATTAGGCATGCAAATATTAATAATTATATAAAACAATTCAAATATTAGTAACAAAAATGGCAAGAGCAGCGATAGCTCAGTGGGGAGACCAATAGACTGCAATGCAGAGGGTCTCGGGTTCGAACCCACGTCGCGCACCTCTGACTTTCGGAAGTTATTTGATTTTTCGAAATTATGTGCGTATTGATTGACAATTATCGCCTGCTCCGTGCCTCGGAAAGCACGTTAAGCCGTCGGTCCCGGCTGCCATGAACATCTATGGCAGTCGTTATTGGGAGAGTGTCGACACAAAAGATCCCACGGGGTCGAAGTGTCGCCGGTCTGCACTGACTGGCCCCCACATAAGATAAGATAAAACAAAATGGCAAACTATATTATTATTTAGAATATAAATCATTATTATATTACATTATATTAACATTTATAAATAATCAGATCCATTGGTTTTATGTTGCATGAACTCTTCTATTGTGTAAAAGCACTTATTTACTAGCCATTTTCTTATCTGGCGAAGCAGGTATAATAATATAACCTTAGCTTTACCCATCGTGTTAGCGATTATAGGTAGAATATTAAATATTTCTATAAAATAATTATAAAGTGTAGCGATGTATATTATAAGCATTATTTGAATATGTTTAATTGTACCCGTTATTTTCTGTTGGCAACACTGCACTTACTCGACTGTGCCACTATACTTGATAGTAAAAAACTAACGCGCGGAACGATAACGGGCTGTCACGGGCAGTCGTGCATTGTGTGGCGATCGGATAAGGTTGTGAAGTAAAAATTTATTAAGTAGCGGATATTGCATTGAATTAAATAAGGTATGCATATTGTATACCTATGTAAAGTGTAAACTATTAATATAAATTCTAAGTATGTTACAAATTATTAAAGGAAAATAAATGCCTGAGAACTGATTCTGGAGTTTCCTTACAATCGGATATGTAGCTAAGTGTTGCGAAATATCGACAGTTACGTCGGAACTAAATTTTAAAGCATAGTGATCCTACGCAAAGACGAAGTGAAGTCTCCGCTTTGTTTTATATCCATAAAAGAATTAAATTTCACCTGTGATATTAAATTCATTGAAATCCTGCGGTACACCCTATAATCCCCGGCCCTGCCTGCAGCGTGGCATAGGTATGTAGGTGCTATAGTTGTAACTAGTTACCAACGGTTTCAATTATATATTCTCAAATTATTTTTTATTATGAGTATGCTGAGCTAAGCTACAAATCATTGTTTAAGGTTTAAGATATTTATTTTCTCAAAAGATTTACAAATCACTTACATACAGAGAAAATACATTATAATTAAATATACATTAAGCCGATTGGCGTAGCGAGTAGGTTACCTACCTTATTATAATAGTTAACTAAAACTTATATGTATCTAAATATATAAAGGAAGATGTCCTGACTGACTGACTTAGAGACAACGCACAGCCTAAACCGCTGGTCGTAGGAACTTGAAATTTGGAGAGCATGTGTGTTTTAATGGATCCCTATCCATTAGCATAACATTTTAAGACCTAATATAACTTAGCATAATTTTGTTTGGCATAATTATATTTTCGCATAATATAATTACGCATAACAGCTTACGCATAATTTTTTAAGCATAATTTCTCTAACCATAATAATGATTAAGCATAATATTCTAAAGCATAAATTTATTAAGCATAAAGTTTCTGTCACGGCTCCGGCGCTGCGGGCCTCCGGCGGCCCCACGCGTGCTAATCGTCGCAGACGGCTTTCGCTGACCGCCGCGGCTGAGGCTGGCCGGCGAAGCCGGCCAACAAGCCGAAGCTCGCAGCCGCCTGCTCCTCAGCCCGCGGGCCGCCTCGCCCCTACGCTTCTACACGATTTTAAATTACACTCTAGGGGTAGGACCGAATTGCTGCAAAACCGACTCTACGTAGTCTTGCTACGTAGAGTCGGTTTTGCAGCAATTCGGTTCTGTCACTAACTTTTGTTGCACCGCATATTATGCTAATAGTCATTAGGCCTACTAACGTTATGCGAATCAAATTTATGCCAAAACAAATTAGTCTTTAAGATGATTATGCCAACATAAAATGTATGCCTAAAAAAATTATGCCGAAGTATTATTATGCCAAAACAAGTTGTGCCAAAATCGTTATGCCGAAGTATATTAGGACAAAGAGCATTATGCGAAAAGAAGGGATCCCTGTTTTAATTTGTAGGGGTGTACTAAGTAAGGATTTTTTGAAATTCCACCCCTAAGGGGGTGAAATAGGGGGGTAAAATTTGTAACGAAATTTTCTAATTTCTGGACTTAGCAGTATGAAAATTGGTACATAAGTTTTCGATTACAATTGAAAAATATCTGTGTAGGTGAAATGGATAAAACTCTCCCCTAGGGGCGGAAGGGGGGATAAAGTTTGTATGAAAATTTTCTCACTTCTGGAAGAGTACGACCCGAATTGATTGTCAAATTCTAAATTAACGCGAGCGAAGCCGCGAGCAAAAGCTAGTATTATATATTGTTTAAAGACGCTTGTTGCCGTTCGTCATATTCGTTGTACGATATAAAAAGGTTTGAAATTAATAATAATATAATCTTTATTTTCTCAAATAATACAAACATATTACACGTTTCAATTCCGATACAGTTTAACATTGTTGTTGTATTTTTCTAAAGAATACTGATACTGGTCCCCCAAACTAGGCAAGTGCTTGTATTTTTGGGGCCAGTGTTCAGCCCTAGAAATGAAGCAGTTTAATACAAACTTTTTTATTTTACATATTTGATGTTGATATTACTCTAATGTCAGTATAATATAGATTTCAATATTGTAAGATTATTAATAAATTATTACCTAATTAGAATTGAATTACATTGAATTTTAATTTAGTTAACACAAATAAATAAACCATAAAAAGAGGAAATCAACATACCAATTATTACATTAAAATTATAGTAGAGTTTAATCACAATTAAATAAAATATAAATCAAAATTTAATTAAATTTAATGTTATATATTAAATTAAATATTATATTATAATAATAAGAATTAATATAATTGATTGAGAAATAATAAAAATATAATTTTAATGATAATTGAACTCGTTTAATCAAGATACATATTTTAAATTCAATTATAAATTACTACTAAGGCAATTCTTTCATACATCATTATGCATCGGAATAATAACGGATGTATAGTTATGAATTCCACTGCCACATAATAACATAACATTCAATAGCTTAGAAATCATACACGTTTCCAAACGAAACTTACCTACTTAATTTATAAACGTACTTACCTATTTAAAATGTCAGTGCGCGTCATTTCAATCGCTTTTCAAATACCATACACATAGCTAACTTGCCATTAGCTTTATACCCCTCTCTCTCGTACTTGCTGTAAAATACCTATGAATAAACGGCAGAGAAAATGTAAATTTTTAAAATGTCAATATCTTACCAGTCTGGAACGCGACGCGAATTGTGTGAATTCCGCTCGCAAGCGAATACAAGCAAGACAATTAATATCTTACCATATTTTAATTATAAACTGTTGTAGAATCAAATGTAGCCCAAAAAATGGGGGCTAAAGCACCTGAGAAGTTGAAACTGCGGCGACAGCCATGTAGCTGTGATATTTGCGGCAGGACATTCCTAAACGCGCAAGCGTTGTCATCTCATAAGAAATATATGCATAAACCGAAATCCGCTACCGCTAAGGATAAAGAAGCCAAACTTAAAAAGGTTATTAAGAAGTCTCCTGTCCCGGCGGAGCCGAAAGAAACCGTTCAAACGCCAACTATACAAGTGATACCAAAAGCTCACCTATCGCCGCGTAAAAAGGGTTCCTCTTCGAAAAAAATACAATTTAAGTGTCCCAGATGTGTGAAGGTGTTCAGCGTGTACTTCTCAGCGTACAGACATATACAAAAATATCACTGTGTTGACAATAAAGATTTGCCTGTGTAAGTATAGACAATTAGCTGCCCGTCTGATGATAATATTATATAGTCCGGGTTGATGATAATATTATATAGTCTATGTCCATCTGGAATAATGTATCTTTGTAATAGTAAAATCATTAATAAATAGGTGCAGAGGTTATAGAGATTACCTTACATATACATATAAAGTCGCAGGATACACTCTTAAATTAACATGCTTTCTTTATAATATTAAACCATTAAACCATTTATTTTCGTTACCCATATACAAAACTTACATATTTATAGAATTCAGACAAAATTTACACATAAATAAAATTAAATATAAATATTAGTATAGATATATAACATTCTCTAACATAAGATTTCGTGCGAGCATGAGGTTCTGGATTTGTTTCTTGTGTCTAGCAATGTGTCCATCTGTTTCTCTGTACTGCCGTCATAAGAAAAAAGACTTACCCAAAAAAAAAAAATTTTACAGCTATTTAAGCTAGCCAACTACTGGCAGATAATTCTTTTTTCTGATGCCAATAATGTACATAATATGTAAAAGTCTTAATTTTAACAAAAAAATAGATACATCCTGTTTCCTTATGACGGCAGTGTAGCTATACAGAGTCTAGAACTATGTCGGCCTCGATGGCGTAGTGTTTAGTGTAACCTACTGCCACGCCTGAGGTTGCGGGTTCGATTCCCGCACAAGTCAAACATTTGTGTGCATAAACATGGATGTTTGTCTTGGTCTGGGTGTTTCTATGTATATTAAGAAAATATTTACTAAAAAAAAAGCAATATATGTATGTTTATCCATTGTCTAGAACCCATAGTACAAGCTCTGCTTAGTTTGGGCTAGATGGTGTTGTGTGAATGTGGTAGAATATTATTATTATTATTATTATATTCATTCCTGTTATGTGAGGCCTTAAGATAGCAAAATGTGGCTCTAATACACTTTTGCCTAATCCATCAGTGGTTTATATGTACACGCCTAATTATGTATGTATATCTTTTCAGACCACCAGACTCACAGCGGTTAATCAAGCCAGTACGTACAGAACTATGCGTATTCTGCAACCAATGGTTGGAACTTGGAGGAAATAAGCACACATGCCAGGGTATCTTCGACCGTATATCGGAGCTCTACATGTGTTTGGGATGCCAACAAACATTTGATAATCTTCTATTGTTTGAACATCACGTAAAAGGATTGCATGCAAATGGAGCAGAGTATTTCTTCTTCCCTACTGAGGATGGTAAGTCGATTTTGATTTACCTGCAACTTCATCCACATAAAATTAAAAGAGGCTAATTTAATCCTAACATCAGCTATCTGCCAGTGATAGTCCCATCAAAATCGATCCAACCATTTCAGAGATTAGCCAGAACAAACAGACAGACAGACAAAAATTTAATAATAATTATATACTTTTATATGCATTTAGTAAAAAGCTGGTATTTATTTGTATAAATTAGTGTCTTACGCATGTAGCTTTGTATATGCACTGCTGTGGATTAAAGTACTGTAATTTATACATTAATCCTATGCAAAGTACCTATGCCCCTTGACTAGCTAGCTGTGCATTAATTACCAAACATTTTAACCATTTTTAAATTAAAAAGACCATTCATTGGAGGTGCTTTTAAACTGAGCTAATATTATTATAAACTAGCCGACCCGCACAACTTCTTCACATAAGAGAATTTTCCTCGTATTTGCAACATTTTACATTGATGCTCTGCTCCCATTGGTAGTGTGATGTTATATAGCCTTCCTTAATAAATGGGCTATCCAACACCAAATGATTTTTTAAATTTGAAGCGGTAGTGCCTGAGATTAGCATGTTCAACCAAACAACCAAACTCTTCAGCTTTATAATATTAGTATAGATTAATTTGACCACACCTTACAATTAAATACCGTATTCTCATACAGCGCGATCTGTTATTAAAGTCAGAACTAAAGTGGTATGAACTGACTTACTAACTACGGGCTATTATTTAGAGATTTTGGACAGAAAAATAACAATAAAACATTGCCCAACACAGTTATTAAATCTGATACTTCATACACAGCAGTTTCATACACTACCACTACGCCAACAAAGCAGTGTATTCGACATATATTTTTCAATTCGAACCAGTAGTTATTCTAAATAAGCAAAAGCATAATAGTTTTTCGTATGTACCTTTTTCTACTGTTTGTCAACTGATTTTCATTACTTTATGTTTAGTTGATATTGAATAGTTTTAGGTTAAATATTGTATTATATTTAAAAATTGAATTATGATTTTTAATTAATTTTAATCCCTGCGCACAAGTATATTAAAAATTAGACACACTGATTATACTGGAATGTACTCATATGCATGACTAGAATATTTAATCTATACCATTAGTTTGTAAAGACTTAAATGAAAACTTTCTCTCTATATGCTGACTGATCAATAGGAGAATACGATTACTGTGCTTGAAGTCACCGGTTTGATTCTCAAATTGGGCAGTGTTAATGGGTTTTTGGGGTTACACGGACTCTGGAACTTTGTCTGGTAGATGGCAAAAGCACAATAGGCGGCATATTGGCACCTAAAAACATAGCTCGTGAAATAAAGATGTAATAGATCTCTGCCTACTCCTTAGGGGATATAGACGTTAGACTGTGTATGTACGTTTTTGTGGCTATAACATAAATAAGAACATGTTGGCACCCAATCGTGAAGTGCTAAGATATTATTTCAAGTCAGGCTTAGTGTATTTCTTTGTTTAGCAATTTCCAGACACACACATATGCACTTAAAAATATTGTTGTTAGCCTTAGCCCTTTTTTTTTTTTTTGGTACCCAGTAAAAATGCTTGATGCACTATCCGCCGGCTAGGGGACGGCACCGGCGGGGCGTGTGGGACTCCCCAAACTGGTATACCCACTAAAAAACCTGAGGTGTTCCCTCTCTCACCCAATGGAGGGGCCTGTTGGGAGCTCTTAAAAGAATTGAGTCATCCATAGCAGGCCCCCCGCGTGGGTGCGGGCCGGGTCAAACGGACCCGACCACCTCTCGTCCCCAGGGGAGAGCCTCACCGCTCTCCCCTTTCGACATTGGAAGGCGCGCGGGAACACCGCGCGCGCCCTCTCGGGGTTCTTAATTTGTGGGTGGCAGGCCCCCCTGAGCCTTGCCACCCGGAACCCTTACGTGGGGGGCAAGAGAGCGACATAAGCGCGTCTCTCCTGCGCCCCCTCCTCCGGCGGTTGTTAGCCTTAGCCTAGCCCAAGCTTTATATTATCGTCACAACTTATTTATCAATACCAGCTCTTCAATTTAGCTTTCTAACAAACACAATTACTTTGGCATTATCATGTTAACCAGTAGTGCGATTCCAGGTTGTGCAAAGGGTTATAGAACTTTTCTATAAATAAATTTTCAATAGCAATGTGGAGTCTTAAAATTTTCCCGGTAGAGGGCAACAGGCTAGCCCCCTATGGCTCTATATGGGACCTAAGACTGTACCATAATGTGTGTAATAAACCTCTGTATTCTTCTGAAGTATAGCTATGAGATGTATGTATAATGTTTATGTCTCTGAAGGCATAAGATTCCGATTATGTTTGCGAGACATCGTAAGTTCAACTATGATCAAAACTTACCATTATACCTACCACTTAAGCTAACATTGTGGAATTCAATAAATATATTGAGTGTTGAGTTCCAGCCGATCCAGGGTTCAAATCCGTAAACATAGAGTACTGGGTCTGCAAATATACTAAGTAGTTATTAATAAGTTTCCCTTATTATATGGGACCTTTAAACATAGTCAGCAAAATATGAGAGTAATACATAAATGCATCACATCCAGATTTTGGTAGCATTGTCTCTATGCCTATCACCTTGGAGAACTAGGCGTGATACTAAGTATGTATATAAAGAAATTAAAACATTGCACCATTTAATTTTCAGAATTCAGAACATGGAAACTGCAACTGGAAGATACAACCCAAATCAAGTATGTAACGCTAACAACTAAACAGAAATCAAAACAAATTTACCACTGTTCCCACCAGCCTGCTTTAAAAACTGAGAAAACACTACTCTGCCCATCTTCATTATGTGTAACAGAATTTAAAAGTGGTTTTCAAGTTACATACTACAAAGAACACTTCGGTCACACATGCTCAGAAATGCCAACGACGAACTTCAAGAAGTATTTAATAAACCCTTTTTTGAAGGATGCTGATGGTGTCAACAGTGTTGACAATGATGACAATGTATACCAACAATTTAAAAATATAATGAATTGTATATCCGTTAATGCTGCCAAAGTTGATATAGGTGTATTGAACACTTTACTTGAGAAGGCATTGGAGATGACCGTTCTGTTGAACAGTTCAATACCGGATGAACAGGCAACTGTGGCCAAAAGTATGACAGATGAACAAATAAGTGATATTTTAGCTGAAGTAAAAACATATCCTGGTAAACGTAAAGCAGACTCAATCAAAAAGGATGTCAAACGTCCGAAACCCTCATTAGAGAACGATGAAAATACAACATTGGACAACTCATTGCCAGATATAGTGTCAAACAAGGTGGTTAGTAAAAAACCTGTGGAATCCTTGCCGGTTACACTAATGCCTAGACCGTTGCTCCAATCACCATCATTCAATGATACATATAAAGATTTTGTGGACCAGAACTTTACATTAAAATTGAATGAATCCAGCACACCGAAGAAAAGTACTGTTAAAAAAAAGGTTGTTATGAAAACCAAAATCGGTCAATTTAAGGTAAGGCCCTCGTTGTCCCCTAAATCAACCAAAAAGTCTCCCGTTAAAACAATAGAGTATACAATTAAACCAGATGTACGATATGAAGTTAAAGAACAAGAGAATGACTGTAATATTCTTATTTTGAAAATATGATTTTGTATCTGTATATTGAAAATAAATTTATGTATTTTTAAATAAGTCTGGAATGGCACCTCATTTTATTAAATCATTACTATGGCAATAATTTATATACATATGATTGAAAATAGACAATTATGAGGACCTCAATTTTCTGTATGAAATATGTCAGTAGCGGTGGAGTCCATATACAAATATTTTGACCGTTGTACTCATGTACAGATTTTGGTTTAGGCAGACAAGCTACCCACTCAACAGGGTCCTATAGACATTTTACGTTTGATTCGAGCAGCGATAACTCAGTGGGGAGACCAACAGACTGCGATGCAGAGGGTCTCGGGTTCGAACCCACGTCGCGCACCTCTGATTTTCGGAAGTTATATGACTTTTCGAAATTATGTGCGTATTGATTGACAATTATCGCCTGCTCCGTGCCTCGGAAAGCACGTTAAGCCGTTGGTCCCGGCTGCCATGAACATCTAAGGCAGTCGTTATTGGGAGAGTGTCGACACAAAAGATCCCACTGGGTCGAAGTGTCGCCGGTCTGCACTGACTGGCCCCCACATAAGATAAGATAAGATACGTTTGATTCCCACATGGGACAAAATATGATCCACAAATACTAGGTCTGAGTATGGGTGTTCTTTGAGTCCGTTGTTTGAATGTTTGAAGGTCTCCTCGACGCAAGAAATATGCCAAGTGTGATAATTGACATTTTATTTAAAATTAAGAGTTCTACACATTTAGACTAAACACAAATGGCAATAAGTAGATATAAGTGTCTATATTAGTGTTTTTAATCTGCTAAGTTGCCACGTAATAAGGGCGATCCTACCAAACACTTAATACTCTATACTGCAACTGAAACTTTTACAGAAAAATCCAAGTGCGGTTACCGAGAATTTTTTATCAAGATTTTACAATAACATTTTGTCTTTACCGGTAATCGAATTCGAGACCTCTTGCACAGTAATCGCATTCAAATACTGCGCCAGCACGGCTGAGGCAATGTGCTAAACAATTTTATTCAATGACAATTATGATTTATTTTTACCTATTAGAATTATGGAGCATTTTATAAGAAGTAGGTCACAAGCATACTTCTTTTGTGATTAAGCTCCAGCCATCCCATTGGAGAAGTACTTTTAGTTGATCCAAGACTGCGCGTTCTTTGTGTCTGTTGTTGAAAAAGCACCTTCTCAGGCCGTCAAAGTAGAGACCTCAACATCGCCTCGGCTGCTATGAGGGCGGTGTGGAGGCCACTGCTCTTAGACCACACGACTGCTTACCATCAGGTGGAGTGTGGTCATTTTGACGAGCACGATAAAAAACAATAAAAAAAATGTTTGTAAAGTCCACCGCTACTCAGGAATAATACAAAGTGTCCCGTAAAGTTCCAAATTTTAATATTGAAAATATGTCTTTGTGTATTTCTTAATTAATTTTACTTGAATCGCAATAATTATTTATGGATTACAAGTTTTATATGGGATTAAATATAATGATCAGCAAAAATACTAATTGGTCAGCAAATATTGCACAGCATAACGAGCATCTATACGCCTCAAATCACTGCATTCCGTCTCGGAAGTGTTAGGTTATGTTAGGTTCCTTTTTGTAAACCCACCCAAAAGTAGGACTTAGTTTGATCTCTTTAAAGTTTGCCATCAATTAGCGTTTTTTGCTGCGCAATTAGTATTTTTTTGCTGTGCAGTTAAATACTACCCGTTTTATATCATACTAGCTGTTACCTGTGACTTCGTCCACGTAGATTTTAACTAAAAAGTGTTTGTCTCCGCGGAACCCTATTTTTTTCTAAAATCAAAGTAGCCTATGTTACTCCTTAGATATTTTCCCATAGGTACCTTAAATACTTTCATATGCATTATTAAAAAGCTGTTATTTTGACATTACAAACAGACACTTCAATTTTATTTATTTGTATAGATTGTAGGTAATCGAATTCTTGCGCTAGCAATGGCTTGTGACCACTTATATTATAGCGCCATAAGTACGTGCAAACTATAGCTCTGTTATCTTGTCATTAAATTGATCTAGGAATTAAAAAGATCTTCCAAATAGTTTCTCATAAAAATATTAAAGCCTCTTGTTAATTTTTATGTTGCCTTAAAAGTTTGATATTATTGCCGGAACAGTACGGCAAAAGAATTTTATTATGTTATCAGATGTTCCCGCGTTTATCGTTACTGCGCCGCCCCCGTGGGTCATAGCGTAATGTTATAGGTATAGCCTATAGCCTTCCTCGATAAATTGGCTATCCAACACTAAACGAATTTTTCAAATCGAACCAGTAGTTTCTGAGATTAGCGCGTTCAAACAAACAAACTCTATGACACCTATCAAAGTAGATATAGTTGCCTCTCATGTCGGTCGGATCGCTCGTACACTTTTCGGGACGTAACTTGGCAAGAGTCGTTAGATGCGCAGAACTCGTATTTAGGGTCTCTTTGGTTATCATGCGGGACGTGGGGAACGAGACGGCATCATTCCGGGCGATTGGTTGCTCAGTGCTCAGTGCTCAGTCGACCATTGCCTCACGCACCGTGTCGACCTGCGCAAACTTCAAATTCAATTTATTGCATTCCATAATGTACATTTACAGGTGGTAGCTTCGATCAAATATACCATAGATGCACATTCTCATTAAAAAACCGCGTCAATATGTGGCACTGACCAGTACTACTTACTTATAAGTGTCTGCATTTATTATGCAAACCAGGAAATAAACCGGAATAACCATTGAACGCCCACTGAGAAACATTTTGTAATAGTTTAGTTAAAACGCGTCAATGTAAGTATGTGTGTTACTCGCGATACGCAAGCGTACTAAGTATATGGTACGGTCTCCACCGTAGTAGTGGTGTCGATTCGCTCTCGCTTACGGGCAGCGCACGCAATAGTGAGTGGGACAGGTGCATAATATAGCGCATACGACTGATTTATGCACAGTTTTGTTGGGCCGTTTTTCGAGCGACGATCGCATATGCATCTATGGTATATTTGATCGATGGGTGGTAGGCTTAAAAATAAGTAACAAATTATGGACACTGTCAGGCAACTTATCCCCACTACGCCAAAACCTTGCCAAGATACGTGCCGGCAAGCCGGCCACTACGTACACACTCACACTACTGTAATCAGCCGACAAACCGTTAATTGTGTTACGTAAAAATAAATATGAAAATTCTTACGTAGGTAGTACTGTCAGTCTTTTAAGGTGTTTTATCACGAAAATACGTAATGGTACAATATAAAACAATATTATAAATGCGAATGTGAGTTTGTTTGTTACGCTTTCACGCCTTAACTATTCGACACATCATTAAATTTCGCATAAAGTCCGTCTCACGAAAGAAGTCCCACGGCAATAAGTGGAACTAATTATGAGATCGACCATGTTGTCATCGTTTGTCAATTTTATTGTCATGTTGAATGTGGCGTTGCGTCTGCGAGACTTCTTTCATGAGACGGACTTTACCTAAGTTGTCAGGGGTAGGTACAAAAAAGGGTACCTTTTATTCAGAAAAATAGTACCTACTGTTTCCTAAAATAGTAACTGAAATATTTTATTTACTTACCTAAGTTCCCGCCATATTTTGTCAAATCTTTGATAAAAAGATTGTGTCCGTAAATTTCTAAGATAAGGTAACAATATTAATTATATTTTCGTTCGAAAATCCTTGCTGTATCATCTCACAAATGGGCGTGACGTATAAAAATAAGACTAAACTTCATCGTGAAAATGGTTTTTAAATTGTGTATAGCTTGCCAACGGACTTATTAAATAAGTATTGAGTGTTATAATTATTTGTATTAGATATAACTTGTAACGATTAAACGCGATAAGAGAATAAAATTATTGTTAGATATCTAAATTGTAAAAATCTAGGCCTATCATGCATAAGGGTTTATCACAATGTTATATTAAAAAGACTTAGATAAATGTCAATTTACAATCCACAGTTAATAATATCAATAAGGTACCTAAGCCAATTATGTCATTGAAATTAACAATTTGTCATTAAAATTATTGAAATGCGCACCAAAATAGAAATTACACTAGTGCAAAATATTCCTAGGTACCTATGTAAATAAATAGTAGATATTTGTAGTTATTTAAGAAAATCTCTATGAATATTTTTTAAAAGACTGGCCACGCATTGAGGAGTTGCTATGGCAACCGACAAACTTGGCGCTAAACATAATTTAACATTACTTTTGGCGCCAAAATTACAAGAAAATATTTTTTTAATTCGAACGTTGAGGCTAACTTTGTTTACTTTACATAACTTAAGGCCATTTTAGTATTAATTAGACACCGAGTTCCTGTGAATATTGTCTATATTTACTATTCTCTTATTGCATTTAATCTTGTAATTAAATAAACTGTACAATACACATATTAAATGATAACGTTTTTTTTATTTTACTATGGTGTTTTATTTTTCCCATGAATGTTATCTTAGACAATCAATGAAATGGGCAAATAATATAATCAAATAAGCACAACATTAGGAGGAGTTCTAAAAACCCAAATATCTTGTGTGGACGTCTGTGAATATTATCTATGGCAGTTCAGGAAGCAAGGAAATTTTTGCCAGGTCAGTCTCCCACCACTGCGTAAATCTGATGCCTGTTTGGCCCATATTGCAAAAGAGAAGGCACAGAATATTTTGGTAGGTACAACTCTTTGCCTCAAACTCGACTTTGGATGATGAGGGAGTCACACCACCTACCATCCCAATGTGTGAGAGAGCTTTGCCTGAAATCCGCATGACGCAGCGTGTGGTTAGGCGTGAGCTCGAACTCCTGGACATCCATAAGTCGAGTGGGCCTGACGGCATCCCTGCAGTGGTACTTAAGACGTGCGACCCTGAGTTGACCGTTGTTTTAACGCGCCTATACCGTCTTTCCTACAATTCCAACAGGGTTCCATTTCCGTGGAAAGTCGCTCATGTTCACCCGATCCCGAAAAGGGGTGACCGATCGGATCCTTCAAACTATAGGCCGATAGCGATTACTTCCTTGTTCTCCAAAGTTATGGAGCGGTTAATAAACTGCCTTCTGCTGCGGTACCTTGAAGATCATCAGCTCATTAGTGACCGCCAGTATGGCTTTCGCCATGGTCGTTCGGCTGGTGATCTTCTAGCGTACCTTACACACCGCTGGGCGGAGGTTTTGGAGGGAGGGGGAGAGGCTCTGGCCGTTAGCCTCGATATCGCTAAGGCATTTGTTAGGGTCTGGCATAGGGCCCTTCTATCGAATCTTATGGAATCCCCGAGGGATTCTGCAAATGGATTGCCAGCTTTCTGGATGGTCGGAGCATAACAGTCGTCGTTGATGGCTGCAGCTCCGAAACCAAATCCATAAACGCTGGTGTTCCTCAAGGCTCGGTGCTCTCCCCAACGCTGTTCATCCTGCATATCAATGACTTGTTGTCAATCGAGAACATACATTGCTATGCGGATGACAGCACGGGTGATGCGCGTTATACCAGCTATCAGAATGTCCCTCGAAGCATGATACAGGAAAGACGAACACAACTTGTGTCTGAAATCGAGGACTCTCTTGGGCGGACCTCCGAATGGGGTGAACAGAACTTAGATTTGATTCAACCCCTCGAAGACACAAGTGTGCGCGTTTACTGCCAAGAAGGACCCTTTTATCATGGCGCCACAGTTCCAAGGTGCTACTCTCCGTATCTCCGAAAGTATTGGGATCCCCGGCGTAGAGATCTCGAATAAAGTCCAGTTTGGGAGTCACTTGGAGGGCAAAGCTAAATTAACGAGCAAAAAGGTGGGTGTACTGA
The DNA here is from genome assembly GCA_963564715.1 of Catocala sponsa. Taxonomy (NCBI): domain Eukaryota; kingdom Metazoa; phylum Arthropoda; class Insecta; order Lepidoptera; family Erebidae; genus Catocala; species Catocala sponsa. The sequence continues at coordinate 5,147,694 of OY751356.1, read as the reverse complement.
ATAGGGCGAGGCGGTATTTCACACCAGGTCAACGTCTTGTGCTTTACAAAGCAGAGGTCCGGCCGCATGTGAAGTACTGCTCACATCTCTGGGCAGGAGCCCCCAAATACCAGCTCGACCCACTTGACTCCCTACAAAGACTGGCAGTTCGAATCGTTGATGATCCCAATCTCACGGATAGATTGGAGTCGTTGGAGCAACGGAGAGACTTTGGGTCTCTCTGTGTGTTCTACCGACTCTTTCACGGGGAGTGCTCTGAAGAACTGTTTGATTTGGTACCAGCGGCCACTTTCTATCACCGTACCACTTGATAACGAAGCAGGGTTCATCCATATTACCTGGAAGCGTTAAAATCTAAGACGGTACGCTTTCAGTGATCATTTCTCCCACGTACGTGCAAGCTATGGAATGAACTGCCTGCTTCGGTGTTTCCCGAGCGCTATGATTTGTCCTTCTTCAAACGAGGTTTAAAGAGAGTGCTTCGTTCACGTAGGCAGCAGCTTTGCTGTATTCTGACATTGCTGATATCCATGAGCAGCGATTACCATTTTCCATCAGGTGGGCCACTTGCTCGTCTGCCACAAATGGCAAAATATTAAACAAAAAATAATGGTAAGTAATAACAAAGGAATGCTAATCTCAAAGGTTAGACGTTACGAGATAGAAATCTATGGTCAAATAATAATTGGACAGAGCAACAACCAACTATTGCAATCGTAGCAAAAAATTCTAAGTCTATGATTGCAATAGAACATTATTTAAAAAATCGTGTGATAGTATATTTTGAGTAGGAAGTGCAAAATATTGTAAGTTGAAGTATTCACGGATCCCATGACCCGGCAGAAAATTCTTTGCTGCCATCACATTTAAATATGTAAATAAATGACTTATCATCTAAAAGTGAATTCTACATAGGTATACGTAGTTATTACCTTGCTACGGAGTATTGAGAGGTAGGTACGTTTTCACTATAAAAGACAAGTTCACTTTTGCCTCATTTTGATTTTCAAATAATATGTGAGTCATCCATATTACTTAGTTCGAAATCAAAACGAACTTCTTCGATAAAATCGTGCAACGAAAACACTCCACAGCAAAACTCTCGTTCCTGAACGAACGTAGAATTATATACAAAAGTCTACCCACCTATATGATAACTCAAAGTAAATAAAATATGTGCCGTTAAGGAAGCACGAAAAGTTTCAATAAAATTTAAATATGCCGCGACCCAAATTTAATGCACAGCGCAAATGAGCTTTCAGACTTTGTACATGCGCAGTTGATGAAAATAATTATCTCAGAACACAAATCAATGATAACCTACACGGTGACGTCACTTGAGTAATTAATAATAATGGCAGAGTTGAAGATGGAAAAGTCTGAAATAAAAACAGTGATAAAATACCTCGTCAAAAAGAGGATGCTTTCGTTCGAGATAAAAGAAGAAATAAAGAATACTTTGAGACCGTCGGCGCCATCGTCTGCCACCATAAGGAAATGGGTTAAATTCTTCAAATACCGAAGAGAACTAGAAATAAAAAATAAGAAGAGGTCAGCGCGATCGCATGTCAGATTTCAAAACAGAATCGATAAAATACTCGAAATGGTTTTATTTGACAGCAGAATGAGCAGCCCCCATATTAGTAACGTCATGGGTATATCGGAAGCTGCAGTAAATAATATTCTAACAAATATATTACAAATGAGAAGACTGTCATCGAGATGGGTGCCACAACTTTTGTCTCCGGAGCAGGCGCTTACGCGAGCTTTAGCTGCGAAAAAGAACCTGGAAATTTATAGAAATAGTCCAGAAGAGTTTTTGGAAAGATTTATTACTACTGATCAAACTTGGATATATTACAATATTGTCGACGAAACTCAAGAAGCAGAGAAAAGGAACGAGAAAGAAGGAGAAGAACAAGAAACAGTTTGTATATCCGAGCAAAAAGTGACAGATGAGGCTGAATGTAATAACGACAAAGGTCCTCCTGAGAACAAAGTCCAAACATCCCCAGTGTTGCCAAGCGAGAAAGTGTTACTTACCATATTTTGGGATTCGAAAGGAATTATTTTAACCCATTTCCACCATGAAGAAATTACAAACGAATATTACGCTAATATACTTGATTTATTATCTGAAACTATCGAAAAGAAACGTCCAGAAATGATAGACAAACCTATGCTGTTCCAACAAACCTGCTCACGTCCACAAAATTCTCCCATCGTTATGGCGAAATTGTTTGAACTTGGGTATGACGTCATGGAACATCCGCCGCATTCCCCAGATTTGTCGCCGTCCGACTATTTCTTATTTCCATATATGAGGGCTTCTTTCCAAGCAACATGTTTTCCCACCAAAGAGATATTGCTTGGTAAGGTACAGGAATTTTTGAATGAGTTACCAAGTGGGGCATTTAAGAAGGCTGTTTTTATATTGAGTAAGCGGTGGCGAATATGTATAAATAAGAGAGGTGACTATGTGCCAGGTTATCTTAAATAATGTACTAATTGTAGAAGTCTTGTAAATGCAGTGCTAGTTTCTATGGGATATTTATTGATGTTCTACTAAAGGCTGTTAGTTCTTTATTCCGCCGAATGTCATTTTATGTAGCTCAAACTTTGTATTACACTTTATATTATAAATTAGATGTAAGTAATGTTTTATGTAATCGTAATATATGATAAGTATAACCTATGCTAATAAAATGTGTCTATAATAACTGGACTTTAAATTTCACTTGTATATTTTCTAAGGCCGTATACAGAAAGATAGCAGGCAGCCTGCGCCGATCTACCAACGCTTATCGGAACCTGAGTGCACGGGTAATCAGCGCAGGTAGCAGGAGCCGATTTTCTGTACAATATGCCAAACCAGTACCAGTATAAGCGGTGTCGGAACCTGTCGGAGATGTTTGGCCACGTTCGACACTTTTTTTCTATATACGGCCTTACATACAACACAGCGGTAGTGAATACGATGCTGTGCATGAGGCCTTAGGTTCGATTCCCAGGTCGGACAAACTGTTATTGAGATTTTCTGTTAAGAATTTTTTACACGGGGTCTGAAGCTGTGCCCAGTATATGGCAATAGGCGAAAAGTGTGTGTAATAGATCTCTGGCAACCCTTTCGGGTATATAGGCGTCAGGCTCAGTATACATACAATATAATCTTGGGATGACATTTCGCTGGCTCACTATTGCTTCCATCTATTACTATATTAGTCTAAACAAAAAGGAATGACATATAGAAGCATGCAAAATTCATAAGTCATAACTAATTTTTTTCAAAAATGTAACATAGAACCTTGTAATATTGAACCAGCTATTTTTTGTTCCAGAAGAACAACAAAGAAAGATATGTAGATATATTATTTTAACTATTAATAACTTTCTTTAACATTTCAATATGTTTTTAGCAGCCATAGTCACGAGTAGATTAAGGAGTTTGTCTCAATTTTGAAGGTGCAAGAGAGTTAGGACAATAACGGATTTAGACTCTCCAAATTAAGTATTTTAATTTCGGTGTGGAAAATTGGCATTAATATAAACAACTAGCTTTTGCCCGCGGCTTCGCTCGCGTAAAAGTAGCTCAGGTTAGCTGATTATGTTAGTAACAGAACTTTATAAAAAATAAATATAGCCTATGTTACTCGGTGATAATATAGTTTCCTAAAGGTGCAAACATTTTTTATATCGGTTTCGCAGTTATTGAGATAAATCCTTACAAACAAACAAAACATCAAAGCTTTCTTCTTTAAAATATTAGTCTAATATGACCAAAGAGGTATGTACAAAATGTGTAAAAAGATATAATTAGCTTTAGCTCACCTATTTTTGTAAATACTAAATACCCACGTTCAGTTCAAAGGGTTATTTGTACAAAAGTATGCGTACATACTAAATATATACGTTATGTAAAATTGCTTTTATTTACATGAAATATGTAAAACATTATATCTACCTAATTTTTATATTTTTGGCATCAAAAGCTGATTTTCTCTGAGAATGACAGTGATTAAACTGCCATAATCCATCACAATAACTAGCCTGTTTTAGGATGACATATTATATTACGAAAGTTATACATGAGGCCTTCCAAAATATTAAAATTACACAATATCATAAATACTTTTTGAATTTAATTCTTGAATTTGATGTATCTACGTTCACGTTGGTGTTTGGGTCAATATAACCTATTGTAACGGCGTATTTTAAACTTCGTAATACGAAACGTGATAAAGAATGTCAACTTTAATTCGTAATCGTGCTTAAACCAACGGTTGTTTACGTTTTGTTTGGAAATAATATTTTAAATACATATTGTTGTTTTGCCCTAAAGATATATAAAGACAAAGAAAATAAAGAGTGAGATAAACTAGCCAAGATGCAGAGCCCAGCTAAGAACAGTAAGTAAAACATTGGCCAAATATAAAGATTAAAAAAAAATATTTACACCTTTCTTCCTAACTTTAATTTATACTACATATACCAGAAATTGAAATTGAAATTGTTAATGTACTTAAAATGTGGTCTTCTTTTTCCTATTCGTTAGTCTAGATCATTTGCATCTATCTTCGTTAATAAAGCATCCAAAACGCTAAATATTAGGTACCTAGATGTTACCCAAGTTAATTTGGTGTTAAATTACAGTTTCTTGTAAATTATGAGCACGCGTGGCTCTTATTTCTATATTATTTATTTTCTCATTGATATACTAATATTATAAAATATGTGAAATCTGTTTGTATTACATGTTTTCATGGCTAAACCAATTTTGATGACATATAACATGACGATTGTTTGAATGATAATTATGGACATAAGCTACTGTTGAATACAATTGAATAAAACTAAGTTCTTCGCCCGCTATACATAGGCCCGCATAGAGAGGTCTTGACTTCTGACATATGTAGATTGTGCTTGTCTTTCTTGTACATGTTTCAAAGTACATTATTTTGTTAGCCAGTATATTATTTATTATATGCTATGCTGTAATTTCTATATCAATGCATTTTCTCAATTGACAGTGTAGATTTGCAGAATAAACATTGTCCATAGAGACTAGTATTTTTTTTTAATATACAGCTAGTGTGGCAAACTTGTAAGCTCTTCAGGATATCATTAACACCTTGTCGGCCTCGATGGCGTAGTGGTTAGTATAACCGACTGCCACGCCTGAGGTCGTGGGTTCGATTCCCGCACAAGTCAAACATTTGTGTGCATGAACATGGGTGTTTGTCTTGGTCTGGGTGTTTCTATATATAATATGTATGTATTTACAAAAAAAAAGTATATATGTATATTTATCCATTGTCTAGTACCCATAGTACAAGCTCTGCTTAGTTTGGGCTAGATGGTGTTGTGTGTATGTGATAGAATATTATATTATATTATATTATAACCATGAAAAAAGGATTTGCTCCCTATAGGGCCTTAAATAGTTCTAGTTTATATTGTTGTATGTTTACGCTAATGTTATTCATTGAAATTAAACTACTTTATATGGATTTTATCATTATTACAATATTTTATAGTTTCACATGTGCTACTTATGTTTTTAATTATTCTGAGATACTTAGAAACATAACTAACACATGAAACTTTCAGTATGACATGCCATTATTAGTAGTATTTAGAGTAAGTATACATTACATTTATTTTTTCTTAATAAGCCTCTATATATACATTACATCTCTCACACTAGGAATAATTAAAAAAATACAAAGAGCACCTAGACTCGGAACAACCATTTATGGACCCACAAGACTCGGTAGAGTGGCATTGGTGAAGCAATCACTATAACCATTACTCCATCCATGTAATCATATATGTATTACCAATTATACAAGTTAGTTGAATGGTTAGGCAGAAATCTTATTTTTTATTGATTGCTATATTATTATAATTTGTAACGTTATAGATGGTTTAACCCGGTTTATACTTAAAATATAAACTTCTACAATAAAAATAACCCAAATTATACAATATAACAAATGACTAATAATCAGGGTGTGGATCGTGAAGGCTCACTACATGGTCTGGATAGCTCCAAAGACCACTTAACTTAGCTTAGCGCAGCGGAAGGAGACAGTTGCCGTCGCTCGGGGGGTTGAGGTTCACAAAAGAATTGTCGTAATATAAGTACTAAAACTACAAAATTAAGGGTGTCCAGCCTTTTCACTCAAATGTCCACTGGTCTGTATGGCTTTTCGGTTTTAAGATCTAGTAGTAAATATAAATACTTTTCATTCCAGAATTAGCAGATCTCCAAACGATTATAACAAAGATGCCACTGGAAGTGTTCTGCATGGCCGCTCTTCCAGAGTTTGGCGTGCGTTGGCGAGAGGTATCCAAGGCTGTGCGGAACGCGAGATTGCCGATGCAGCCGGAGAGTGTAGCACGTGTGCTGTGTCGGCACGTGTCGAAAGCACTTACTGCGGATGAAATTGACGATATTGTTGCGAGGCTCCGGCTTAAATGTAAGTTGTTGAATTTTATTATATTACTAGCTGTTACCTGCGTCCGCGTAGATTTTAACTAAAAAGTGTTTGTCTCTGCGGAACCCTATTTTTTTCTAAAATCAATGTAGCCTAAGTTAAACCTTATAACATCAGCTATCTGCCAGTGAAAGTCCCTTCAAAATCGGTTCAGCCGATTCGGAGATTAGCCGGAACAAACAGACAGACAGACAAAAATTTTAGAAAGGTACCTATACGAAAACATCTATTTTTTAAAATAACACCTTTTTATCTAATGCATTTGAAAGTATATATACTTTCATATGCATTAGATAAAAAGCTGTTATTTTGACATTACAAACAGACACTTTAATTTTATTTATTTGTATAGATTTTATTAAGAAAGTTTATAAGGCTAGTGTGAATGGAACAGTCGTAAGAGGAAAACCTAGGCGAAAGTTTCTCGATCAGATCGGAGGCGTTCTGGACAATGACCAGGTTATCTTATCTTATCTTATGTGTGGGGGCCAGTCAGTGCAGACCGGCGACACTTCGACCCAGTGGGATCTTTTGTGTCGGCCCCAAGATTTAACCCTTAGCTATCTCCTTATGAATGTACTGCATAAGCCGCAGTGTACAATTCAGAGGGAGAAGCCTGAAGTCTTCAGGGCTTGGATATGCCACCCCCATCAGACCCGTCCTCAGTCCAGCCAACGCGTCGCATTCACACAATAGGTGCGATATGGACTCGTCCTGTTCACCACAGGCCCTGCAGATCAAATTGTGTGCCAATCTCAATCTGCACAGGAAGTCGTTGGTGCCAAAATGGCCAGTGAACGCTCCTGTGAGCAGGCGCATTTGGCTCTTGCTATATCCACAGAACTTCCGGGTGAAGCCTGTGGCTCCCTTTGCAATGAACTTCTTGGAGTGTTCCAGACCCCTAAGGACCATCCACTCCAACCTGTGTTTGTCATTGCCATGTGCATTCAAAGCTGCCTTGACGGTGCTCTCAGAGAGTCCCACGAATGGCTCGGGGCCCACAAACAGCTGCTCCGAGCCCTTTCTGGCCAACTCATCAGCCTCCTCATTGCCCTGCACCCCTGCATGTCCCGGAACCCAGACCAGTCTGACTGTGTTCTTCCTGTCTAGTTTGTTGAGGATCTTAACACAGTTCAGGACCAGTCTGGAGTCCACCCTACACGAGTCCAGAGCCTTGAGAGCAGCTTGACTGTCACTAAGAATATACACAGTCTTGTCAGTGACACCACTGTTGATATTCTCCTGAGCACAGGCAATTATAGCGTAGGTTTCCGCTTGGAAGACCGTTGCATATTTGCCCATGCTTTGGCTCACCTTACAGTCACTGGCATAGATACCAGCGCCTGATCCTGTTTCGATTTTGGAACCATCGGTGTACCAGATGAGACAACCCTCGTGAGGGGATTGTAGACCTTGTCTCCATTCATCCCTCGTGGGGACCTTTATTTTAAAATTCTTTTTGAATATGTGCAATGGTTGCATTTTGTCGCATCCCATGCTCATAATCCTTTTGAGATCCTTTGAAGTCTCCAGTTTTGTGTGTCGAGTTACCGGCATGTTGACGCTCCACAGCCCATGCACAGATAGTCTATGCAGTGCCTTTACCGCCTCTGACTCCACAACAATGTGTAGCGGCGTTAGATCCAGCAGGACCTCTAACGCTGCCGTTGGCGTAGTCGGGAACGCCCCTGTTATAGCCATGCAGGCCAATCGCTGTACCTTCGACAGCGCGTTCCTGCATGCAGCTAGCTTGGTTCTTGGCCACCAGACAATGCTCCCATACGTGAGTATGGGTTTTATCATCATCGTGTATAGCCACTTGATGACCTTGGGCTTTAGCCCCCAGGTCTTCCCATAAGTAGAGCGAATCATGCCGAAGACCCGCTGGGCCTTCACTATGACTTTTTCTACATGAGGTTTCCACGTTAGTTTACTATCTAAGGTCATGCCTAGATACTTCACCTCCGTGGACCATTGTAACTGCGTACCGTACATGGGGAGAGCTCCCAAACCTGTGAGATCCCTCTTCCTAGTAAATGGCACGACAGTAGTTTTCCCTGGGTTGATAGATAAATGATTGCTAGTGCACCATTTTTCCACCATAACCAGGGCCTTCTGCATGAGACTGGATACTGTACTCGGAAACTTTCCATTGACGAGTATCACCAAGTCATCCGCATATCCGACCGTTAAGTAAGGACCTTTGTTGAGTTGTTCTAGGAGTGAATTGACTACCAAGCACCATAAGAGTGGTGAGAGTACTCCACCCTGAGGGCAGCCCTTGGTTGTCGTTGCATACATTTCATCACCTAACAACTCAGACCTAATAATTCTACCCCTGAGCATACAATCGATCCACTTGCAAATGGTTGGCTCTATGCCGTGATTTGCCGATGCCACACTAATGGCATCAAAGGTGGTCCAATCGAAGGCTCCCTCAATTTCCAGGAATGCGGCAATGCACACTTCCCGGTTATCTAATGCATGTTCTGCCTTATTTACTACAAAATGTAGTGCCGTCTCAGTGGATTTATCCGACTGGTAGGCACATTGTAGTCTGTGGAGGGGGAATTTCCATAATGCTCCCTCCCTGACATGTCTATCTACTAACTTCTCCAGGGCTTTCAGGAAGAACGACTCAAGACTAATAGGTCTATATGCCTTGGCCTCTTCATAGTCTTCCTTGCCCGGTTTCGGTATGTAGATGACTTTAACACGCCTCCATATCTTTGGAATGTATCCAAAAGCTATGCAGACTCTGTATAATCTGCACAAATGCGGAACCAAGAGTGCAGCTCCCTGTTGTAGGATGATGGGATAAACCATGTCTGGACCAGGTGACTTAAATGGTTGAAAACCATTTAGAGCCCAGCCGACCTTCCCTTCATCCACTACCTTCCTAGCAGTGTCCCAATCTGCTTTGGTTGTACGATAGCTAAGTTCAACCAAGCTGATAGGGTCCTCCTGCTCCTTTTCTATTATCTTACAGTCTGGAAAGTGTGTGTTTAGCATCATTGCGAATGTCTCCTTACCAGACCCTGTTCGCTGCCCATTGACATCCTTAATGGTTGTCAATGGGTGTGCTCTGACAGTCGATAAAGCTTTGGAGAGCCTCATTCCTTCAGGAATCGTACTGATGTTTTCACAGTGTGCTCTCCAAGCCTTCCGTTTGGCTTTCCGCACAGCTTTGTTGTAGTTGGTCAAACAACGAGCGTAACCGCTGTAGTCCCTACTGGTCCTAGCATTGTTAAACGCTCGTCTGGCTTCTAGCCGCAGCTTGACCAACTCTGGCGTCCACCACGGTACCCTCTTGGGCTTAATTTCCCTCTCAGGGCAATTACTTGTCCAGGCCGTATTCACAGTCTGGACTAATTCGTCTGCTGTAAACTCGATGTCTAATATAGAGTTGAGCTTACCCTTAGAATCCTCCAAATCTACCCTGAGGTCACTCCTAAAGGAGTTCCAGTCCGTATTTCTGGGATTCCTTCTACGTACTGTAGGAGCTGGAACCAGCGTCCTGTACCTAAAGCATATGTAGTTATGATCTGACAAGGTAATTTCATCAGACACATGCCACTCGACAATCTTAGTGCTAGCCCTATTGGAGGCTAACGTGATGTCAATTACCTCTGCTCGCCTACAGTCAGCGAACGTTGGCCTGTTTCCTTTATTCAGAATTTGTAAAGAGGTACTTACCACATACTCCAGTAGTTTTTCCCCTCTTACATTCACATCCGTGCTCCCCCAGACTGTGTGGTGTGCGTTGGCATCGCACCCCAGGATCATGTCCAGGTTCTCCCGGCTGCCATATTCTACAAGGTCCTTTATCTGTCTAGATACAGTTTCCTTGTCCGTATAGTCGAAGTATGCAGAGGTCAGGATTACAGTATCCCGCCCTCCGCTCCCTCGCACATCAATCTTAACTGTCGTAAGATCCCTAGAACAGAAATTATATAAAGGCATTGCGTTTATGCCATTTCTGACATATACACATGTCCTCATATCATTAGTGAGACAGTTATGAAAAATTACTCCTCCCGTCCCACCCAAGCCTCAAATTTTTCCCCCTTTAACATAAGGTTCCTGAATCAGGGCAATGTCATATTCATTCATCCGCAGGTGGCGGGCCAAAACAGCCATCGCCCCGATGCAGTGATGAAGATTTATTTGTACGCACCTTAGTCCCGCCATACGGTCTGCCTATATGGTAGCGCCTTCGGTGGTAGCCACTACAGGCCGCCCCCCTGCTCTCCTCTTCCAACATCGCCTCCGCAGCATCCGGCGACGACGACAGATTCATGTCATCAATATGACCGATTATGTCGTCAGTCTTCGGCGATGCGCAAGGCGAAGAGGTGCGGAAAGCCGTGCCTGATTCCACCACAGGATTTACGGGTTCCTCCCCGTCCTTTACCCGCGATTCCATCAAAGCAGGGGCCTCCTCCCCCACGCCGGCACCGACTGGCACATTCGGATCCTCGAGGATCTTGAATGTGCTCTTGTCCATGCCAGCATGGAGAGAGAAGCCGCCCGCCTTGATGACCGCGGCTGAGACGCTGTCCACCAGGATGATGCGCCTGGTATGCGTCTCTTCAACCTGCGTGCCCAGCACCTTCCACTCGCAGGTCCTTAGGGAGGGATTGAGGCGCTGCAGCATGGTCAGCACCCTGGAGGCATCTAGGCACCAGGTGTTTCTGGTCTTCCAGGCTATTTTGATTGGCCTTGGAAGCTCCTTGGCGCTGACCACTTTGAGCTTCACGCTCCCAACGGTTTTCCCGTCTAGACCGCGAAGCCACTCTGCAGCTCCCACTCCCTCACGTGTAATGTGCAGAGCTCCTCCGAGCAGTGCACCTACGCTAATAGCCGGCAGAGGATCCGGCGTGGCCTGTAACAGGTCCCAAATGGCCACCTGTATAGGCTCCACCTGCTCTGCAGCTAATAGAGCATCAGGGAAGTTGTCAGCGACAACTGCCATCTTGACTCCCGTCAGCGCCTCCCTGTAGGAGTCACCTTGGGTCTTGGCCCGTTTGTTGTCACCGACCTGAGCAACGGTTTCGTCGCTCACTTCCCTAACGCTTTTAGAAGGGGCTGCACCAGGTGCCAGTGCCATCTGCCGCTGCAGCTCACGCCGCTTACGTTTGGCACACCCGCTGCGCCTCTTCCTACTCTGGGTATGGCTTGCAGAGTGTGCAGCCGAGTTTGGCTCACCCGTAGGGTGTGCCTCGCCCGACTGCTCCTTGCTAGCCTCCCCGAGACTAGATGGCTGACAGCCACTCCCCGAGGGTGCTGCGCTAAGATCCCCTTTCGGGTATTCTTTGCGCAACTGACCCCCTCCGGAGCTGCCACGCTCTTTACATTGGGTACCCTTTCCAGGGTTACCCCCTCTCCATTCCTTTGAACTGCCCGGGTGAGCACCACTCCCTCGGCTCACGTTCGGACGGCCACTAGGGCCATCACGACCATGTCGCCTAGGTGTGTAGGTGCTCCCACATGCAGCTCCCACACTCGCCTTAACCTCTCCCCCTAAGGGTCCAGAGGTCCTTAATTGCTCGCCCTTATCGGTCAAGCCTTTGGTTTTGGTGTTGACAGAGTCCATTTGGTCTATCATTTAGTTCACCTGCTAACTCCCCACCCGCCATGGAGTCCGCAACGTTGGGGATGCCTTGTTCAGGCACCAGGGCTACCAGCAAGGTATAGCGCCCCCGAGTGAGCTGTCCCCGAGACGAACAGCACAAGTCGCTCCACCCCAAACCACTGAGGTGGGAAACGAGCACCGCTGGCTGGAGACCTCTTCACCCAAGGACACTCGCCTGGCGGCCGCATGAGCAGACACCTCAGCCGATTGATCGCAGCTGGCTAGACTACAACCTCCCGTGTGAGAGGAAATCCAGACCAAAGGGGCGTATTGCAGATCAGCGGCACCACTATCGCCACATCACCACTCAACCCCCAGGACTCCTTCATTCCTCCGTACGGGTCCCCGCGCACGGCACAAACACGCGGGAGGTCATTACTATCCATCGTCTGTCGTTCGACGATGAACCCGCCGGAACATGACCTCTCCATCCCAGGCAGTGGTCGTCTGGTGGTTTTAGTTACGTCTATTTCAGAGGGAACTAGACCAATAACAGGGGGCAACCACGTGAAGGATACCCTACCAGACTTGTCTTAGGGATCTACACGACTGTTGCGCTCTCCCCTAAGACCATTGCACCTTACTCGTCTTGAAGAGTCGAGTAAAGTAGGTTTGCATCCATACTAAACAAGCAGCCAATCCAGTGAAGCTAGAAAGCAGAAAAAGCAAGCTAGGCAATGCAACTATTAAAGCATAAACACAAACCACCCCCCCAAAAATAAATGGCCAGGTTAAGAGCACCTTGAACCGACGGGCGTGTATGAAGCCAGAGAAGTGTCAGGATTGTAGCAAATGGAAATCCGTAGTCTCTGCCTACCCCTCTGGGAAACAGGCGTGAATCTGTGTATGTATGTATTAAGAAAGGTACATCAAACTGCATAATCATCAACTGAATCAATAAAATTATTGTGGCGAGAGCACCGAATTGAACATTTTTTTATTGCAATAGTTAGTGCGCACCCAACTATTGCAATAGAAAAAGGTTGACAATACTGAACTCCTCTGGTTGGGGGCAGCCACGTCGTGGGATGCGGGCGTACTGCAACTTGCAGTACCTATTCTTCTTCGACGAAAGCTAAATAGAAAAAGGTTGAAAATACTGAACTCCTCTGGTTGGGGACAGCCACGTCGTGGGATCCATGCGTACTACAACTTGCAGTATTATTCTTCGACGAAAACTAAATAGAAAAAGTTTGAAAATACTGAACTCCTCTGGTTGGGGACAGCCACGTCGTGGGATCCATGCGTACTACAACTTGCAGTATTATTCTTCGACGAAAACTAAATAGAAAAAGGTTGACAATACTGAACTCCTCTGGTTGGGGACAGCCACGTCGTGGAATCCGGACGTACTGCAACTTGCAGTATTCTTCTTCGACGAAAACTAAATAGAAAAAGGTTGACAATACTGAGCTCCTCCGGTTGGGGACAGCCACGTCGTGGGATCCGGACGTACTGCAACTTGCAGTATTCTTCTTCGACGAAAACTAAATAGAAAAAGGTTGACAATACTGAACTCCTCCGGTTGGGGACAGCCACGTCGTGGGATCCGGACGTACTGCAACTTGCAGTATTCTTCTTCGACGAAAGCTAAATAGAAAAATGTTGACAATACTGAACTCCTCCGGTTGGGGACAGCCACGTCGTGGGATCCGGACGTACTGCAACTTGCAGTATTCTTCTTCGACGAAAACTAAATAGAAAAAGGTTGACAATACTGAACTCCTCTGGTTGGGGACAGCCACGTCGTGGGATCCGGACGTACTGCAACTTGCAGTATTATTCTTCGACGAAAACTAAATAGAAAAAGGTTGACAATACTGAACTCCTCCGGTTGGGGACAGCCACGTCGTGGGATCCGGACGTACTGCAACTTGCAGTATTATTCTTCGACGAAAACTAAATAGGAATAGGTTGACAATACTGAACTCCTCTGGTTGGGGACAGCCACGTCGTGGGATCCATGCGTACTACACTTGCAGTATTATTCTTCGACGAAAACTAAATAGGAAAAGGTTGACAATACTGAACTCCTCTGGTTGGGGACAGCCACGTCGTGGAATCCGGGCGTACTACAACTTGCAGTATTCTTCTTCGACGAAAGCTAAATAGAAAAAAGTTGACAATATGTACTGAACTCCTCTGGTTGGGGACAGTCACGTTGTGGGATCCAGGCGTACTGCAACTTGCAGTATTCTTCTTCGACGAAAACTAAAGACGTTGTCAGCTCTCAGCGACAAGTGCATTGCAATTATCGTAGTTGGACGTCGACAAATTTATATACACCGTGAATTTGTAGTCGTTTTGGAACCGAAACGTGGTAACTTAGGATAATTAGTAGTATCAATAAAAAATAGTAAAATAATTCTACTGCGTATAATAAAAAAGTTGGAATATAAATAATATTTTTCACTTATTCGAGTTTGATCGTAGTAACGCACGGACAATTCATTCACAAACGCATGCATACGTCACCGGCGCGGCGTCCGCGTTGCCGCGCCGCGCCGCCGCGCACAGTCGAAGCTATGAACGACGCACGATAGGTAATTACGTATATCAGCTGATACCTATCCAGAACCTCGTGTACCACGACCGAGTCCTATGCGTCATTTAAAAACTAGTGAAACTACACAAGTATTATAAAATTAGGTAAATGCAATAGCGACGAAATTGATAATGGGCTTAGCACAGTTCAGAATCAGCTGATACGAGTCAATACGTTTTCCCTTTTTACTATGTAATTTCTGCATTGTGAAACATCACAATTAATACGTAAATGGATACTCCAATTTCTCCTTCATACTTTACACGGGCTTAGGACCGTCGGAAATACTTTATCTAAACATTACTTTTCGATAAATAGCTAACTTTATTTATTATGTAATAAAATAAACACAGGTGAATGAACTGTGAGTATTTCGGGCGTATTTCAAAAATTGGAGCTATTTACAAAATAATTAAATTACATACCTATGGACAGTTTATTAAAGGCCTCCACTATTGCACTAGGTAGCTCCTCACGACTTTCACGCTCACGAAAATACACAAGTATTTTTATTTCCGACATTGAGGCTTGTCTGGGCTTCTCGGTGGCCAAGCCACGGGACCGCCGCGGCCTATTGTGTACCTATGTGATAGGTATCACGTATCACCAAACTGATTGTTGAGATAGGCACGTACTGCACTTGCATAATGAGTGGGACAGCCATTGTGCTAGTAATACATATCGTGTATTGATAATGGCACTTCCTCCAATAGCTCGGATATTAGTTTGTAACATTTCTAAATACGAGCTGCCCGTTAGATGACCTTCAATAAAAACAGGCCCTATTAAATGGTCGTTTATAATATCGGCCTAAACATTCACACTGAACCTCACTTGGAGGTGGTCTTCCTGTATTAAGTGAGGGTTTACAGCGTTGCGATTATAGCGTTGTACAGTCCCACTCGAGTAAACAATGACTCATCTGTCCACGGTATGTTCGCGTTCGTATTATTTAACAACCACTGCACTGACATGGCGATCCTTGCTGGTGCATCGTTGTTGTTAATTACGTGAGCCCGACGAAAATGATAAGGGTGTTATCTATTAGTATTTAATGTTTTCCATACAAAGTATTGGCTAATATTAAATTCTCGAGCCGCCATTCTCGTGCTTCGCCGCGGATCCCGCTCTAATATCCTCTTCGATCTCCGGGGGTCATTCAGGAGTCCTCGGCCTTGCGCATGAGTCGGCGTACGGAATTGTCCATGGTCGAGAAGGCGCTGAGTTGCAGCTAAGATGGTGGGAGTGGTCGGAACTTGAGGACTTTCAATCCCTCGTAGCCGCAGCACATTCAAATGCTTCAGCTGGGAATACAACCGTCTGGCCTCTTCCAAATTGTAATTGGCAACAGCATACAGCTAAACCAAGTAGTCAAAGAGTTTTCGTACTGACGACTATGTAATTTTCGCGTGACAATAAACAATGCATTATGCAACCATTTCGCGCGTCGGTTGCCGCGGTACTGAAGGGCGGGCGGAGGGGTGCGGGGTCGGGAGCGCTCGCCGCCGTGCCTAGGCGCCTCGCGTCTGGGGTACATTAGGGTAGTTAGTGAACGCGGATTGGCGGGCGGCGCGGGCGCGGCGGTTTCTGTGTTGTTATTGGCAAATGTTTTACCGCTTAGTTAAACATGAATGATATCGATCGTAGTGACACGCGTAATCGTAGTACGTGATATTGAGTGGCGTTACCACGAGTTCTCATTTATTTTTCGTAAACGACATTAAATTTAATGTTTATAAATAAATATATTTTTATTTTATTAAATTAATCACTTTTATCGATTCTATGATTGATATAGAGTATAGGATTTTCGGTTCCAAAACGACTACAAATTCACGGTGTATGTAGGTACCTTATTGTTAGTGATTTAGGTTGTGTAAAAAATAAAGATAGGCTAGGATATTTTATGGTAGCAGAAAACTTGTTAATCGTAGTTTTGAGATATCTATATATTAATACTTGAAGCAAAAACTTTGTAACCCTTTTTACGAAAATTGCGCGGACGGAGGAGTATGAAATTTGGCGTAGTTAAAGTTTATATAGAGAAGGAGGGGCGAATCCTAATATTTATATAAAATATGCATTAGAAATACATTAAATTTATGAAAAACTGGAACCATTTGGACACACTGCACAACATTTTCTTTATTTTTGTTTACTTTTTCGTATTTTCTTCTTGTTTTTATGTTAATAATATGTTGTGTTTTTGTGTCTAATAAATTATTTTTCTTTCTTTCTTACACGCACACAACCATGCATTTGACACACGCAGTCGAAGCGCGTAACTATGGTTACATATATCAATATAATATATACAATGACATATAATATCAGCAATATCTTACAGGCAAACTTTGGTCGAATTTCGAGCACTAGGCGACCGCTAGTTTTATTTTAAAAGGTATGTCGTCATACCGTTAACTTTATAACTGATATTATTCCGATGTGCGGTTCCTGGCTCACTAGAACCGACTCTATAAAAACTGCGTTGCCTGACCTCCCCAAACATTTAATGGCCACTAACGTTCTATAATGTCTTCTATTTCAGTGATAGCCATTCAACCCCGCACTTGGCACGTGATCCGCCTCTCAGAGAAGACTACAGATGAACCAGTCACCAACACAATCAGAGCTCTACCCGGAAGACTCGTGCAGATCCTCAGAAAGAACAAGAAGGGGATGAGACCAGAGGTATGCATATTGTCGTCAAAAATATATATCTTAAGTCTCTAAGCGGATAGCCAAGCTGAAGTGGCAGTGGCACATAGCGCGCAGAACCGATGGCTGTTGGAGCAGAAATGTTCTGTAGTGGCGGCCACGAACCGGAAGACGCAGCAGGGGTAGACCCCACAAGGTGGACCGAGTGGGTTGGGAGAGGTCGAAACCATCCCACACATCCTGGCTGAGTGTCCCCTGTACAGTAAGCCCAGGTACGGTTGGGAGAGGTCGAAACCATCCCACACATCCTGGCTGAGTGTCCCCTGTACAGTAAGCCCAGGTACGGTTGGGAGAGGTCGAAACCATCCCACACATCCTGGCTGAGTGTCCCCTGTACAGTAAGCCCAGGTACGGTTGGGAGAGGTCGAAACCATCCCACACATCCTGGCTGAGTGTCCCCTGTACAGTAAGCCCAGGTACGGTTGGGAGAGGTCGAAACCATCCCACACATCCTGGCTGAGTGTCCCCTGTACAGTAAGCCCAGGTGCAACCTCGAAAATATCCTGGACTGCAACATCCACGTCAAAAACTTCTACAAAGTGCTAAGGGATAAATCGAAAAGAAAGACTTTCATAGATTACTGCAAATTAAGCAAGCAAAGTTAATATCAGCATCAAAACAACCAACACAAACTCACGGTACAAATACATAGCTTTAAATTACAATAACAAGTAAAATATACATACATACATACATAGATTCACGCCTGTTTCCCAGAGGGGTAGGCAGAGACTACGGATTTCCATTTGCTACGATCCTGACACACTTCTCTGGCTTCATTCACTTTCATCACATTCCTCATACACGCCCGTCGGTTCAAGGAGCTCTTAACCTGGCCTTTGTTCAGAACGCCTCCGATCTGATCGAGAAACTTGCGCCTAGGTTTTCCTCTTGTAGAAGTAAAATATATATATATATGTAAAATATGATAGAAATTAAATGTGATAAAATGTGTGTACGTAACAATTAAAAAATGTATTTAGAAATAAGAACAATAATTATAAGCTTGTTATTATAAAGAAATACTTAAATAAGGTCCCTGATCCCCATGTCAGGGGAATAAGCACAACACCATGCGATGGCGGGTGCTTTAAAAAAAAAGAAAAAAAAAATGTAAGTGTCGCAGGAAACGGTTGGATGCGGGTGGCCCAAGACCGGTCTGTGTGGAAAACCTTAGGGGACGCCCATGTCCAGCAGTGAACATCTTCGGCTGAGATGATGAAGTATCTAAGTATGAAATTGACATTTATGTCTTACATCTAATTTCATGGCTTCTGTATAAAAAGCAAAGATTATTTTAAAATTCATTTATATTTCGAGAGTCTTAACTAATATTATAAATGTGAATGTGAGTTTGTTTGTTACGATTTCACGCCTTAACTACTTGACCGATCATCGGTATATGATATTGTTGTAAGTATATAAAAAATGCTAGATTGTGCCCGTGGATTCGCTCGCGTTAATGTAAGTTATGTCAATAAATTTCAATCAGCGGGAACAGTACATTTTCTGGATGTAAGGTACCCTGTCCTTTTCTGTTCTCTGTGACAACATGTATGCAAAATGTCATGATGATCAGTCGAGTAGTTAAGGCGTGAAAGTGTAACAAACAAACTCACTTTCACATGTAAAGAAGACACATGTAAAAGGTCATTACTATACTAGATGTTCCCGCGGTTTCACCCGCGTTTATAGTTACTGCGCCGCTCCCATGGGTCATAGCGTGATGTTATATAGCCTATAGCCTTCCACGATAAATAGGCTATCCAACACTAAAAGATTTTTTAATTCGAACCATTAGTTTCTGAGATTAGCGCGTTCAACCAAACAAACTCTTCAGCTTTATAATATTAGTATACATAATTGGCAGTGGGCAAGGCACATAGCACGCAGAACCGATGGCCGTTGGGGCAAAAAGGTTCTAGAGTGGCGGCCACGCACCAGAACACGCAGCAGGGGTAGGCCTCCCACAAGGTGGACCGACGACCTGGTAAAGGTCGCGGGAAGCGGTTGGATGCGGGTGGCCCAAGACCGGTCTCTGTGGAAAACCTTGGGGGAGGCTTATGTCCAGCAGTGGACGTCTTTTGGCTGACATGATGATGATACATAATTTAACCCTGTATTTGCTTGTGTTTCAGATACAAATGATGCTACTAGGCGACCTAATTTATATAAGTCTACAATTAGTATCGGACTACAAGGAGGGATCAGTACTGTACGTGGCCACCCCCCCAGGGGAGCCAGTAGCCCTGGTGTCTAGTACCAGCATGGCTGGACTGCTGAAGGCATTTGTGGAAGGTACGTGGCATGTCTAGGGAGTCTCCCCGTGAACATGGCTGTTGAAAAGCAACTGAAATTTCAGAGAAAGTGTAAACATCAAAACCGAAAAAAAAACGGTTTGCACTCCGGGAGTGCCGGCAGAAGTGAAAACTTGAATATTAACGTGAATAGTATCTTGATATTTTGGAACGTTAATCAGTATAAAAGTACTATCATTTATGTGGTAAAATACAATATTCATTTATTGCGCTGTCGTACACAAACATGACAATTCTCCCTCCGTCTTACGAATTTTCGATCAGGTCACGTGTCCTGACGCGAGTTTAACATTTTTTATCCATCACAAAAAAGTGCACAACGCCAGTAAAGTTACGGCGAACGAGATAATTATTAAAAAAAGATTTATTTAATTAAAACAATGTTTATTGATTAGAATATTCTACAAGACTGAATTACAATTATAATATTTAATTTAACTAAACTTATTACTAAATCTGCAGTTGTGCAGTTTACGCAATGTCGCACGGCGCATCCGTTGCATAGTCAGCAATGATGTACATTAGGCGATTGGCTAACTCGCCGCTAAAGAAATTTTCACTTCCAAAAATTTTTCTTTAATTATGCTCATGGATATGTGCATTCTTCCCATTCTTACGTATGGTGCACAAACATGGTCTTTGACTGGTCAGCAGAGGTCCGCGCTAGAGGTTTGCCAGCGAGCCATGGAGCGTAGTATCCTAGGGGTACGGTTAACGGACCGCATTAAAAACTCTACACTACGCTCCAAAACACAAATCACAGACGTCACCCAGAAAGCCGCCAAACTGAAATGGGATTGGGCTGGACACGTTTGCCGTATGCCGCAGGAGCTTTGGGCTAAAATCAGCACAGATTGGATCCCAGACGGTGCTAAACGCCGACGTGGTAGACCATAACGTCGATGGCAAGACGAATTAATTAGCTACAGGAGGGACTGGTGCAAACTAGCGCATAATAGGGATATGTGGAAAAGCGAGAGTGAGGCCTTTGCCCTGCAGTGGGACAATACAGGCTGAAAATAAAATAATAATAAATAATAATAATTTCTTTTTTAAATAGTACAACATCCGCACTAGGAATAATTCCTGTATCGACTGCCGACTTTAAAAACATTCAAACAACGGACACAAAGAACACTCAAACTCGAAACAACCATTTGTGGGTCACACAAAGTTTTGTCCCGTGTGGGATTCGAACCCACAACACTCGGCGCAGGGGCAGTGTCGAGGCAACCATTTAAAATCAATGTATGGGAACATACATTAACCATACTACGTGACCTGTCCAGAAGAGGCAGCGGGATCTTCGACATTCAAAAATCAGGAAACTGTGATGAGCATACTGAAAAACTTCAGTCTTCCTTTACACATTCAGCCGTAACCGTACGATATCGTAGGCCATTATAAAAGAACTAGCTTCTGCTCGCGGCTTCGTTCGCTTAAAATTAGGTTAGGTTAGATGTAACAGTACTTCCCGAGGGAGGGGCGTAGCGCCCCCCTCAGTGGAGGGGAGAGCTGTACCATCTGGTCCTCCCCCAAACAGCTGAAGCCCGCTTAGTGTGGCGGGCCAAGACCTGTCGGTGTCGCGGTGAATGCTAGCGCGAATCCCGTGGCACCGACACTAGGTACCGGGTAACGTCGTCAGGGGTTTAGTGGGTGTGGGGCCGGCCTCTCTGGCTCGAGTCCCACACACTCGCGCCCTGCCCCGGCGCGGACGGTGCGTAAACGCATTCCCCTGACGTTAAAAAAAAAGGTGTAACAGTACAAAGTATAGTCTAATAACTTTTAAACTTTCGCGTTGCATGATATATATATCATATGTAATTGTATGTATTAACGCGATCATAGTCTATGTTACTCGGTGATAATGTAGCTTCCTAATGGTGAAAGAATTTTTAAAATTGGTTGCGTGGTTTTTGAGTTAACTCTTACAAACAAAAAAACAAATCTTTCCTCTTTATAATTTTATTTATTTTTATTTTATTTTCAAGTTCAGAAAACTTATAGCTAGTTAAACAATAAAATGAGAATCTATGTATAAACGAAGGCTAATTACAAGTTTTTTATAACAGAATTAATATAAGGTACTTACGATATTGCGACTAAGATAAATACAACAAAACAATAAGTACATAGAATTAAAACAAAGTCTTCTTTCCCTAGCCTTTATTATTCCCAAGATACTTGGGGTCGGCTTTCTAGTCTAACCGGATTTGACTGGATATCAGTTTTTACACGGAGCGACTGCCATATAACCTTCGCAACCCGAAGGCTAACGATACCCTAAGGCTAGACCAGTGTCAGGATATTAGAGGGCACTGACTTTCCAATAACGACTGCCATAGATGTTTCTGGCAGCCGGGACCGACGGCTTAACGTGCTCTCCGAGGCACGGAGCAGGCGATAATTGTCAAACGATACGCACATAATTTCGAAAAGACATACAACTTCCGAAAGTCAGAGGTGCGCGACGTGGGTTCGAAGCCGAGACCTTCTGCATTGCAGTCTGTTGGTCTCCCCACTGAGCTATCGCTGCTCATTAAAACAAAGTAAATAACAATAATAAATAAGAGAGAAAATAAGGAAATCATACATACATAGATTCACGCCTGTTTCCCAGAGGGGTAGGCAGAGACTACGGATTTCAAATTGCTACGATCCTCACACACTTCTCTGGCTTCATTCACTTTCATCACATTCCTCATACACGCCCGTCGGTTCAAGGAGCTCTTAACCTGGCCTTTGTCCAGAACGCCTCCGATCTGATCGAGAAACGTTCGCCTAGGTTTTCCTCTTGCGACTGTTCCATTCACACTAGCCTTATAAACTTTCTTAGTCAGTCTTTCCTCGTCCATTCTTTCTACATGTCCAAACCAGCTTAACATACCCTTTTCTATTCTCGTCACTATATCCACTTTCATGCCGCATCTCTCTCTAATCACACTATTTCTTATTCTATCTTTCATAGTCACACCACATATGCTTCTCAGCGCTCTCATTTCTACAGCATTTATTCTGCTCTCATGCTTCTTTTGCCATACCCAACTTTCACTTCCATACATAAGTGTGGGCACTAATAGTCCTCTATGAACAGCCAAACGTGCCTTTTCGAATACATTTCGACTGTTCATAAAAGCGCGTAGAACTCCATTCACTTTGTTGCCAGCAATCGTTCTCCTTTCAATATCTCCGTCATGTTTATCAAAGGAAAAGGAAGTCTTAATCAAATTATACATTACGCACACCAGTAAGTAAGTTGGAGGAGACGTAATTGTCTATGTAATAATTTTAGTAGGTATAGATTATCTAGCACTCTTGGTCACATCCCAGTGGGAGATT
Organism: Catocala sponsa; assembly: GCA_963564715.1. Taxonomy (NCBI): domain Eukaryota; kingdom Metazoa; phylum Arthropoda; class Insecta; order Lepidoptera; family Erebidae; genus Catocala; species Catocala sponsa. The sequence goes on along the minus strand of OY751356.1, from coordinate 5,124,642 downwards.
TTAGTTTAGTTTTTAGTTTTCGTTGCGTACTCAATGTCCTCTATGGAAATGTCGCGCTTTTTCGAGCTATATTCAAATATGGCGACAAACATGAGCCAAATTATTTTATTTTTACTTTCTGTTTGCAAAAAATATTTAAAATTATTTGAATCAGAAATTTATTTGCTAAGAATGCAGGTGTCATATTGGTGGTGAAATTGGTATTACATAGAAGCCAGTACGTTCTACCATTTGCCATGCAAATATATTCAATGTTATTCTATAATGTCATAATATGACATTATAGAATAACATTGTATAGATTTATACTATACTAGCTGTCCCGACAGACGTCCTGTACAAAAGAAAAAAAAAACAAAGCCTGTACAAACCATCCTCGAATCCACTTGAACACACAAAAAGTTTCATTTTAATCGGTCCAGCCGTTTAGGAGGAGTTCACTGACAACACAGGTACAGAAGAATTATATATATAAAGATAATATCTAATAATAACATTACATACTTGAGTAGTAGAGCCTCGCGGATTTCAGCATGAAGGGCCGGCACGATCGGGGAAGGACTACCCTTTCACAGAATATCGACGTGAAATAGCAGAGTTCCTACTGTAGTGTTTCGTTTGGTGAGTGACAGTGCCGGAGGCCAAATCACTTTTTTTCCCCTTCCCGCTACTTCTCCTTCCCACTTCCTTCTTTTCCTAAAGGGTCGGCAACGCGCAAGTGATGCCTCTGGTATTGCAGGCGTCCATAGGTTACGGTGACCACTTACCATCAGGCCCACCTGATGGTAAGTGGTCACCGTAGCCTATGGACGCCTGCAACACCAGAGGCATCACTAGCGCGTTGCCGACCCTTTAGGAAAGGATATGGGGCGAAGGAGCTGGAAAGGAGAGAGAGGGTGATTGGGCCTGCGGCACTCTCACTCACTGAACGAAACACAACAGTAGAAATACCGCTAATTCACGTCAATATTGTGTGAGAGGGTAGTCCTTCTCCGGTCGAGCCGGCCCATTCGTGCTGAAATCAGCGAAACTCTCTTAAAACTCTTTATTCTTTCTTGCTCTACTGCTCTTTGTGAAGTTTGCCGCCCCGTAAAAGTACCGCACGGGGCAGGCCGTCCCTGCCGCCCTCCACTATCCTACGCCACTGTATAGCCCGCTCGCGAAGACCTTTACAAACATTCAAACAACGGACAAAGAACGCCCAGTTATTTATGGAACATACAAATTTTGTCCCGTATGGATATCGAACTTTAACCTTTTGACCGCCACAGCATAAAAGTAGCGTCGAGCCCCCTACGCCAGACGATGATTAATATAGTTTTAAATAATAGGTAAAAGGAACACAACAAACATATTTTTTTATCTTTATTTTGAACTGTAAAATAGTCGTATTTTCGACGTGCCATGCCGTCGGGGGCGTCGTGAACACGGTTTAATTTGACGTGAATGGACATCCGTGGCGGTCAAAAGGTTAACTTAAACCACTACGACATCAGTACAGTATTCTAGGACTCTGTGTACTCAAAACCTTATCCTTTTTCCAGGTCTCGGCTACAAAAAATACGAAAACCCCAACTTATATGGACGTGACATCATATCTCTACTTCGCATCAACGATAGATCCTGGAACGCTAACGCCGACCATCTAGCAGCCATCCCTGACTACGCTCCTGCACCTGTCATCACAAACTCAGGCATAGACTACACAAACAAACTCTATGACGAGAACTATGTAGACAACCTACTTGGACCGGACCCACCGTTGGTCACAGATTTTAATATAAAATCAACTAAGTATTTCTTTGACCGGTCTCGGTTGGACAAGCACATTAATATGAATGTGTCTATTAAAAGTGATGACTTAGCCAAGTCTTTAAAGTCTTGGGTTGTTAAAGGTGCCCTAGCGCCTACGAGTGACTTTTTTGAGATATTTAGAGAGATGAAGTCGAATAAGATTAGTTATAGTAGAGAGGATTCTGATTGAGATGTAGAATTTGGATGTTTGCGGATGTGTAAATTTAATTTAATTATGAGACATTTTCTTTAGTTTAGTTATATATACATATAAAGGTTTCCCAGTAGACTATATACAGGTTGTCTCAGAAATCGATGTCAAGGCGAAACAGGTAACAAGCTAAGTTATAATAGCTAACAGAAAAAAAAATTTTTCTTAAATTATGGGCATATAGAAAAAAAAATTATTATAGATATATAAAAATAAATTATTATAGATATATAAAAATAAATTTTTCTTTAATTATAGACATATTAAAAAATTTGTTTTTCTTTAGTTATAGACGAAAAAAAATATTTTTCTTTAATTATACTTATAAAAAAAAAACAAATAAATCTACATCCTTTGACGGTCTTTTCACTCCTGTTACTACAGATATTTGCTTTTTTAATTATTTTTTTTTCGTTATGTAATCTCGAATAATCGAAACAAATCGAAACATATGTATATAGGCAAGCAGCGATAGTCCAGTGGGAGACCGTTGGACTGCCACGCAGAGTTCTCGAGTTCGATACCAAGGGGTCCTAGGTCCTTTAAGCGGGGCGTGAAAAAGCACCTTCTCAGGCCGTCAAAGTAGAGACCTCAACATCGTCTCGGCTGCTATGACGGCAGTGTGGAAGCCACTGCTCTTAGACCACACGACTGCTTACCATCAGGTGGAGTGTGGTCATCAGTGCCAGATTAAGCAAGCGCGGGGCCCGTAGCAAATTCTTTCGGGTAAGAGTGCTTGCATACGTCAGACTTTGTAGAGCTGATTATTGGGCCGACTGAAATTCTACACATTTACACGAGCGACTTTTTGTAGAACTTGTGCGTTTACCGTATGAAGTTCGGTGTTTTATATACGCCAAGGAAATAGTCGGTTACCGATTGTCTGACGTGGATTATCTTAGTAGGAAAAGTTGTAACATTTCACGTTTTTGTGACATCAAGTAAATTCAATATACCACATCTTAAGTAATAAGTTACACTAAAAAAATTACGCTCAGGCAGAGATGAGTGGGTTTAAATATGCGGGGCCCCCTTTCGCGCGGGGCCCGTAGCAATTGCTACTCTTGCTACGTGGTTAATCCGGCACTGGTGGTCATATTGACGAGCAAAATAAAAAGAAAAAGGCATGCACCTCTAACTTTTCCAAGTTATGTGCGTATTAAATATTGATGAATATTAAATACTGGACTGCACGGTGGCGTAGTGGTTTAAGTGGTCGCTCGTCACTGCCGCTGCGCCGAGTGGGTTCGAATCCCACACGGGACAAAACTTTGTGCGACCCACAAATGGTTGTATCGAATCTGCGTGTTCTTTGTAAAGTTCCCCGCGACACAGGATTTATTCCTATTCCGGAAGTTGTCTCTTTGAATGAAGAAAATAAATAATTATCGCACCCTTTACCCACGGTGAAGGAAAACGTGAGGTGATACATGTTTGAGAGTTCTACATAAGGTTTTCGAAGATATGTGAAGTCTGATAACCCGCACTGGGTCAGCGTGGTGGACAATGGTCTAACCCTTCTCACATTGAGAAGAGGTCCGCGCCCAGCAGTGGGACCGTTTATAAAGCTGACATTATTATAGGAAGCGACTTGTGTTCACATACAAATTATGTAATGAAAGTAAATTAGTCAGGGGGGGCAAATGCGAGTGCCATACCTAGACTGACATATTCTACCTTGTACCATTATTTACTTAACAGTGATTTCGTAATTATATTTACTGTGTAAATTAAATATAGGGTAGTATTTAACTGCACAGCAAAAAAATACTAATTGCGCAGCAAAAAAGCTAATTGATCAGCAACTCATGGCCAGCAAACTTTAAAGAGATCAAACTAAGTCGACCGGGGCTCCTATTTTTGGGTGGGTTTAAAAAAAGGAACCTAACATAACCTAACACTTCCGAGACGGAATGCAGTGATTTGAGGCGTATAGATGCTCGTTATGCTGTGCAATATTTGCTGATCATTATATTTAATCCCTTAAGTATATATCAGACTATGGTTTCAGGTGATTAGATAATATAAAATTATTATATAAACAGAAAAATCTTCCAAGTTTATGTGTCATAGGTTAGCTATTACTTTTACCCCGTGCTTAGGGGTAAATCTAATATGAACGTATAATTGCTTAATAGTTCAGAAAGCCTTAAATCTGGGGCAATAGCAATAAAATGCGCAAATAAAATAAAATTTTGGTTTTTATTTGAAAGAGATCGATGGGTAACTCACAGAGTATGAAACTTTTCCTTACAGACTAAACTAAAATTCTTAAATCACGCTAAAACAATTATCATGTTACTTAAGATATAATCATATTTTTGAACTTAAAATCAAAAGATATAATACCCCGCTTAGTTATTTCGGGATTCGGCTATATTTTAATGATGGATTCGACAGTTACGCAATCAGTATCGTCAATCACAGGCCATACAAACATGCTTCCTTTGCGCCGTACAAATTTTACCTCCCAACGACTGTCAACTTTTTTCTTCACAACGCCTACGTAATACTTTAGGCCCTTTTTTAGGGCATATTTAACGATTATCTACTTGTTTACGTCCAGATTTGTCAGCTCGGCTTCTTTATCATCTTTATTTTGATTCACAGGTAATCGTATTCCAATATTTTCTTGGTCTGAATCAATAAGATCTTCAGTTTCCTCTTCCACCCATTCACTTTCATCTGAATTTGCATAGGGTACTTCATTTTCTGAACCTACATCGGTACTACTTCTGTCACTTTCTAAACTCTACTATTTTCTTAGCTTTCCCTTTCTTTACTGCTTTTTTTGTTTTTTTATTTGTCTTAATATTTTCTTTGCTATACTTCAACCATTTCAGAAGATGTAATGATTTCAGCTCCTGAGGCAACTTTACGTTTTTTCTGATTATTTGGCTGATATTTTTGCTGTAACGTCGAAAGAATCATCTGTTCTAATGATATTGCTGGCGTGCTCTCGGCATCGGGAGCTTCGTTCTCCTTGGAATGTAGATTTGTTGGTGGTGTTAATTGCTGTGAAATATCTGAGTGGGCAGATGAGGACGGTCGCGATGTTGCTGACATGGCTTCCCCTAAAGCTGGCGAATTTATGATAGATGGTGACAACGCCCGTGGGCATTCTGGTTGGGTACCGGGCTCTTCAATCTTCGGCAAGCTCCACATTATCTTGTGCATTCCCTTCGTTCTCTTGGTAATGCTTTTCCCAGCGCTCCAAAGCCTCCTTAGAAAAATTTTCTTTTGGAATGACATCGGGATTAAAAGGGAATATCCTAGCTTTTCTAAACCCACTTATGATGACATCTTCACTGACTTGTAGCCAAGTTTTTCCCAAAAATTGTGAGAACAGTGATTTAGGTAGTTTTTGGCCAATGTGCTGACGCTGCCAGGTGACTACAGTTTGGTCCCATTTCTGCTTAAAACTTTTAAAAACAGACACGTCCAAAGGCTGGAGTAGGTGGCTTGTATGTGCTGGATGCTTAAGGATTGTTATTCCATTAGATAAAGCCAGTTCAACCAGATCGAGAGATATATGTGTCGAGTGGCCATCGTATATAACCAAAACAGGTCGTTCGTCTCCCAGAGCTGGTATGAGGACTTTCTCAAAGTAGTTTTTAAATATCCCCGTCTCCATCCACCCATTTGGGGTGGCAGCATAGGCCGTACCGGGATATTCCTTGTCTGGCGGTGCCTTCAACTGATCCCAAATGTTCTTTGTTTTGAAGATAATCAAAGGCGGTGCTCGGCCTCCAGCAGCGTTTGCAGCCAGAACAAACTTTGTGTTTTATCGTCCTGATGTGCTAATTACTCTGGATGAGCTGTCACCCCGTTCTCCAACAATTTTTGATTTTGATGGATCTATACTTAGGCTGCTTTCGTCCAAGTTCCAAATCTGCTGGGGCTTACTCTCTACATTCAACTCGGTTAGGATCTTTTTACAAAGATCAAAATTCCCCAAAATTATAAATGGGTCAGTGGCGGCCTTTTTACGAGCATATTCTAATTGTTCTGGTTTTCTGATAGACAAATTGTGTCTTTTTTTGAGGTTTAGGAACCAGTCTTCTCCTGGTACACCTTCTTTAAATGGTGTTTCTATTTTGCTTACTTTAACGTACTGCTCGACTAGCTCCATTATTTCTTTACGGCTGAGACCGAAGCCCCATTTAGCCAGTGTGAAGTTGCCAAAACATTCTCGACAATTTCGGGAAGGGCAGTTCTGCGACCTTTACATTTTTTAATGACATCTCGTGTGCCCTTTATTCGGCAATATAGTGTTGCAAATGGAATTTTGTAAATGACTGAAGCCTTATGAGTAGTTATCGTGCCAGTCCTAATTTCATTAAGAGCTCTTTGCAATTTTTCTTCGGTGTATTTGGGCTCCGTACCTTTTTTTTAACATAATTTCGCACCATCTGGAACAAAAAATATAAAAGGGGTAAATGTAATAAAACTTTACATTTACCCCGGGTCATGTTTATGCATTTTCCCCGAACAACTAATTTCAAGGGGCAAATGAAATAGCTGTCATGCCATCATAACTTGTACCAATTTTGCTGAAATACATATGTGATTCCAATTTAAAACACATAATATTATTACACAAATTAAAATAAATCGAAAAACTTACATTTCGTTTCAAGATGTAATCCGATTAGAAATTAGATTATAATTTGCGTAATTCGCGGAGCAAACGTCACTCAAGAAATGAAATGTCGTTCACTACCTGGTGGGTCAAACAGTTTCTGTATGTGGCTAACGTGTCGACCGAAAAGTACAGAAAATACGTCAGAGATGGCAGCACCACTCTTAATGACATAAAGCAGTCAACAAATGTTATTACTCAGCTTTGCATTTGCCCCACTTGACCATATATATATATATATATATATATATATAAATAAGTTGTCAATTTTTTTTGTAAGACTTATGACAATATCAATTAAAATAATTAATTCAGATACAATGGTTTTATTTGCTATTACTGTGTATAAATTTAAATTTATCTAGTTTTATATAGTACAAGCTCTGCTTAGTTTGGGCTAGATGGTCTTGTGTGTATGTGGTAGAATATTAAACCATTCAATGCGGCGGACGCCGATCGGCGTCATGTATAGTTGTTTTATATTTTACCCAAATTTAAAGATATTATATTAATAAAACAACAAATGTGTTTGGAATTTACTAATGAAATGCCTGATATGAGTAGTTTTTAGATATTTTGTTTTTTTTTATTTCATCAAGTGCGGCTGGCGCCGATCGGCGTTTACGTTAAATATGAGCCGATTCTGGCTAGTGAAAGCAAAATTTGTTGCCGCATTGAATGGGTTAAAAAAAGGAAATGCTAACTAATTATATAATTACGAGCAGTCTTCTCATAGTGAGAAAAGGCCTGTGTCCAGCAGTGGGACAGTTTAATACAGGGCTGATATGATTATAAGTAGGTAAGTATATTACACGAGCAGTACCTAGATGGCAAGTGTCGACTATGTCTAGTAAAAGACGAGACCACGCAACATCTTGTCTCCGTATGTGAAAAGCTGGCCGGCATTTACTACACTAAAAGACAACAATATAGTGCAATACATCTTTTGGATCCTAGCTAAATAGCACAAGTTCCTGGTCGCTGACCAATGGTGGCTAGAACACCTGATGCAACCGCAGGTCAAAGAGAATGAGAGTGCAAAAATAATGTGGGAGATACCAGTTCAAACAGAGATCCGTGAAAACGGAGACTCGGAGTGGGTTTTCCCGTAGTTATGCCCTGGAAAATGACACTTCCACCCCCTAGCATATAGCTCACCTCTGACCGGCCGACCAAGGCAAGCCAGAGTTAAGAGTCCTACGGCTCTTGAAGTTCCACTCCAGCCAGCCAGTAACGGCTAGCCGGGGACGAGGCCCTAACCGACTTATTATTAACCTTTTAACCGCCCCACTTCATAACAGTTGTCGTGCCCCCAGCGCCCGGCATAGTGAATCGAAAGTAAATAACTACAAAAATAAATACTTATTTTTCGGACTTCTAATTATAAGACTAAAGCGTATTAAATTGTAAATTATTACTGTAACACCGCTAATGGACACCCATTCGCCGCGCTTCATCTACGCACACATGCAGCGCTGACGACGGTCACCGAGCCCGGCCGAACGCACACATACCTGCCGTTATCGTCCCCACCGCGCCAGGACACTATATAAGGCGTGCGCGCCGGCATAATAAGCGCAGACCGCAGTCCGTTGTGCACGGCATAGTTTCCGCACCTCGTGGAACTATCCGGACCAACTGACACTTAGGGAACAATAGGCGATGGTGTGCGTACATAGATGCTTTGATCTCGAACATTTGTGGACCATACCATCATTGAAATTGTACTGATATTAAGAAAATAAAAGCTTACGTGATTTCATCGTCGTCTTTCCTTCATCACCATCGCTACAGTGGCGACCAACGTGCCGGCCCGGAAAGAGCTCATAGTGACGCGTGCTGGAAGGAAGACTACAACCCTATGCATTAGGAGCTGTTCTTGTGCAAGGGGAGGACCACGATGAACACCGCTACTTGCTCCTCTACCGCCCTTACTCCTGCTTATATGACATTTGGGCGGCAACTTCGAACTCCATATGATAAGCTACATGACTTTAGGGCAATTATCAGTTCAGAAAACTTTGTCCCGGAGATAACCCCAAAACTTATACAACTGGTTGACACTTTGAAGAGAGTACAAGAAGAAAAAGAGGAAAAGTGGAAAGAAATCGTTGATCAGCATCGTTCAGTATCTCCTGATTATAAGCCGGGAGATCTGGTTTTAGTTAATCTACACCCATTAAGTAAATCAAGTCAGGGCATTAGCGCTAAACTTGCTCCACGGCGCGATGGGCCCTATATAATACTAAAGGAAGATGGCCCAGCATCTTACGAAGTAGCTGCTCCAGCCGCTCCCCAGACAGCTATGGGCATCTACCATGCTTCTGCTTTGAAAGCATATAATAGTGCTAAGGTCACTCTGCCAACACCAGTGGTACCTCTTCGCAAAAGAGGTCGTCCAAAAGGACGCGTGGTGGAATCTAATGAAAACTCTCTCCCAATTCTAGCAATCCCAATTCAGCGTCGTCGAGGGCGTCCAAGGAAGCTCGACTCTTCAGCAGGTCTTCCAAGTCGAAGGGGGAGACTGTAACACCGCTAATGGACACCCATACGCCGCGCTTCATCTACGCACACATGCAGCGCTGACGACGGTCACCGAGCCCGGCCGAACGCACACATACCTGCCGTTATCGTCCCCACCGCGCCAGGACACTATATAAGGCGTGCGCGCCGGCATAATAAGCGCAGACCGCAGTCCGTTGTGCACGGCATAGCGTCCGCACCTCGTGGAACTATCCGGACCAACTGACACTTAGGGAACAATAGGCGATGGTGTGCGTATATAAATGCTTTGTTCGCGAACATTTGTGGACCATACCATCATTACAATTGTACTTTTATTAAGAAAATAAATCATAAGTGATTTCATTCGTCGTCTTTCCTTCATCACCATCGCTACATTACTTAATTATCCATTTACACAATATAAACATTTTTTTGATAGAAAACACCGTAATTAAATAAAAAAGCAGATTAAACGAGCTGTGTATCTGGTCGGAAATATACGACGCTGGCGAAATGAACACGAAAATATTTGTCGGATTAATCCGACGTAAGCGGTTAAAAGGTTAATTGTTTTGGCTTTTAAAATACAGTCTTATAAAGACCTCTAACATAATTTTTCTCGAATATCTCCTTTATAAAGACATTTTAACGCATTACCAGCCGGCGGCCATAAGCCAGGTCCGTAGCTGGTAACCGTGAGGCTTGTATTGAAACACGTAGACTGATTCAACTGAGAATATATTTTCACTTTTTACGCCTTCTTATATCCCATTTAGTGTTCATATAAGTAACGCTAGCACTAATGTGTACAATAATCATTTACACCAATCGGCGACAAGTAAATTAAATTCTAATATTTAATAGGGAATTCTTGGGCGTGTGTGCGTGCGCATAAATACTGCCACTATAAAAACAGATGGCCTCTTCGCAGTTCTCTTCGTCAGTTGGTATCAGTGGCGTAGCGTGGACTAATATAGAAGTGGGCAAAGTCGCATCAGCGAGGCCCCTTTTCTTTCGTTCCCAAGATCTACCCAATAAATGTATCTTACTAAACATGCTTTGACACCACATACCTACTTATGATAGTGCAAAAATATAAATGCGCAATGGCAAAATATTGAAAAGCATATAGGTAGGTACTTAGTTTTGAAAAATGTTTTATTTTGTAACTTAAGTGATCAAATTTTTTACAGAAGTAATGTTCTTCGGCTTTTTGCTTTACAGAAGTCCTCTAGTAAGGATTTTATTTTAAGTCTGGTGGCATCGCATTTCAAGAGGTCTCGCGAGGCCCCTTTAAGTGCGAGGCCGTGGGCGAGGGCCCACTTCGCCCACGCCTAGCTACGCCACTGGTTGGTATGATACTCTGTTCGATTCCAGGTTCCTAATAAACTTGTATGTTGATTGTGCATACGCCACAACATCAATCAGTTACAATCGTAACTAATAAAATGCGAATGTGAGGTAATTTGCTTTCACGTCTTAGCTACTCCACTGAGCATCATGAAATTTCGCATACAGGTTGTCCGACGAACAGCAAAGGACATAGGGTACCTCTCACCCAGAAAAAAATAATGTTATTAATCTTACCTAACCTAGGCCAAAATCGCGGGAAAAATATAGAATTACTATAAAAAGGTCAGTACACAAATGAAACAAAAAATTAAATATTAATAAACATTTTATTTTTGGATCACAATCGTTCTGGTTTGAACCTTAGACGACATAGGCTTGGCCGAAACATTACTTATAACCACTGCGCTCATGGCAAACGCATAGGAAACCATCTCGCATATTATAAAGGTCCACACGATCTTATGAAAACTTTACTGAACTACAAAGAAAATCATAGATGCGCTACTACCTTTAAATACGGCCGTTTCTGAACGTTAAGTTGTCATCCGACACACAATGTCAACATGACATCTGAATTATAAATATAAAGTCCGTCTCACGAAAGAAGTCCCACGGCAATAAGTGGAACTAATTATGAGATCGACCATGTTGTCATCGTTTGTCAATTGTCATGTTGAATGTGGCGCCGCGTCTGCGAGACTTCTTTCATGAGACTTTAGTACTATCACTCTCGTCTCGTATTGATAATTGTACACTATCATGTAAATGTAATGTGTGAGCTCACTCTTCTTAGCGTGGACACTTTTGTGTAATGTAAGTACGATGAGGGCGCATCTATGATTTGACGGTAGACCAATAGGCAAGGGCCTATCGGTTCTGAATACAGATTGGACTGAAGATTAAGTTTGAACTGAGTATATTTTAGTTAATAACGGTGTTGCTCTGAGATAAAATATTAACGATTATAGAATACTAGCGACCCGCCCTGGCTTCGCACTAGTACCTAGTACAAAACCTTAACAAATTATACACCTAAACCTTCTTCATGAATCACTCTGTTGTACTGAAAACCGTATTAAAATATGTTCAGTAGTTTTTGAGTTTATCGTGAACAAACAGGTAGATGCGGCGGAGGACTTTGTTTTATAATATGTAGTGATATTTCTGTACATTTGCCATAAGTGAAAATTACATTAAAAATTACAATCTGGCAAGACGTTATACCTATTCATCAAAATTGTCTATCTAATAAAATTTGACTTAAAAGTTTGGTATTCATAGATTGAGCTTTAAAAATGTATTAGATTTGTCGATGCGACTAAAAACCCGATACCTATATCAAGAAACGACGTTTAAATTTGAAAAAAGAAACAACTTCCGTACAAGGAATAATTCCTGTATCGCGGGGGACTTTACAAACATTCAAACAACGGACACAAAGAGTACACAGACTCTGCACAACCATTTGTTGATCACACAATCTTTTGTCCCGCGCGGGGATCAAATCCACAACACTCAGCGCGGCGGCAGTGGTTAGACGATCACTTAGACCACTACGCCACCCGTGTAGTTACTTTTTGACACATATTCTATAAAAAATATGTCAAAATGTAACTGTCTGTAGCTAAATCGACTCGTTTCTTGATAATATAGGAATCGGGACTTTGTAACAGGCCAACGAAGAAGTCATTTGGCGGACTAAAGTCCGATATTTGCCCGCGGCGGGCTTAAGTCCGATGTTTGCCTGCGGCGGACTTAAGTGCGATGTTTGCCCGCGGCGGACTTAAGTCTGATGTTTTGCCGCGGCGGACTTAAGTGCGATGTTTTCCCGCGGCGGACTTAAGTGCGATGTATGCCCGCGGCGGACTTTTGACATAAAATAACAATGTGTACGGATTGAAATGAGATAGTCTTACGCCTATATTCTGCTGAAAGGGTAACCAGAGGTTTATTACGCCCACATTTCGCAATGTGTTTAGGTCCTTAAATACAGGCGTAACACTATATAAGTATGTAGGATATTTAAAAACATGTTTATCCCCGAACAATACAAACAAACCTCTGCGGAATGCACTACACGAGTTCTATTTATACAAATACAAATTTTAAACTTCGTGAACAAATTTGCCGTCCGCGGACAATTATTAGGTACACATCACTAAGTCCGCCACGGACAAATAAGATCACCGCGAACAAACAACTCGGAGGCGCCGCAAGTTCGTAAAGGATAATTAAGTCCGCCGCTTGCAAAGAAGTCCGCCGCGGATTGTACCTTCATGTGCGTTGGACATTAAGGCTACGGATACGAAGTCGGCGGGCGAGAGAAAGCAATGCATTGAGCATAGATTTATATGGCACTGGCCACGAAGGCAGCGGGTGCGGGGAGCGGTGTTCGAGCGGTGCGCGCCAGTCTAGCGGTACCCGCTCGTCTGCATTAATGTAGTATTGTGCATTTTACTTTTGCTTTTTAATGACCGACGTTTGTATCAATAAGCTGTTGTCGTCACTATTTAGACATTTCGTTAGCGAAAAACTAATTTCTCATAACACAATATTACGCCGCTCTAGCGCCGTGCGATCTGCCCGCTGGCTTCGAGACCGGGTCTGCGTTGCCGCCCCGCTAACGCTGACTTCGATACCAAGGCCTAACTTTATTAGTCAACTACAAAACATCCTTACGACTAAATCGACTACTAAAAATCTGTTAGTCGATTCAATAAGCTTATCTAAGTTGAATAGCGACTGTAAATCTGAAATCTACGACTCGAGAAGAACTGAAATGACTGCCAGAACTTATTCGTTCTAAACACTGCCTTATTGGTCTAGCATAGTGCCCGATAAAACCCAAGTTCGATACTTAGATCGGGCGTTTCTCTTATAAGAAAATTCTCAGTTGCAACTTAGACGAACACTTTTAAATGATATATCTGCCGCCCAGAAAGCAGCTACGTTAGCTGCGTTATCAGAGGCAGCCATCAGATCCTTCTGCGTGCAAGTTGTCAGGCATGCAGGACGTGATGTGAGGTGGGACATCGTTTGTCTTGCACCGCACGCACAAGCCAGATTGGTACCGTCCGCGAGTTTCCACCTAAACGTGTTTACTTTGCACCGACTGCTCTGAGTTCGAAGTCTATTTAGCTACTTCCAGACCGACCATGGCAATTGATGTCCAGGTGGAAGGCTCTCAGCAGGTGATTTTTAGTCAGTTGACGGCATTTAAAGTGTTTTATATCCATATTTTGCTAGCTGTGTGTTACAAAACTTTGGATGTAGACCGTTGTCTATTGGCAGATTTTGATATTTCATGCTTCTACTGAGAATTTCCTTTCAGTAATTCTTAACTAGCCCTACCGAGGATCTTTTGACGACAATGTTATCCTACGGAATCAACAAAGCAGCCAAAAACATATTGCAAAATATGTAAAATTTTGATTTTTTGTTACTAGCCCCGTGCCCCGGCTACGCACGGGAAACCTTAACAAATTATACATCTAAACCTTCCTCATGAATCACTCTGTCTATTAGTAGAAACCGTATGAAAATCCGTTCAGTAGTTTTTAAGTTTATCGCGAACAGACAGACGCGGTGGGCGACTTTATTTTATAATATGTAGTTTTAGTTCAGTTCATCTCGAGTATGAATAAAAAGCAGTTTGACTGGAATTTCCTAGAAATGGCATCGAATACCAACTACAGCGAAGCTATCCCACCAACTTGACTTAATAAGTCACTACAGTGCGTTCAATCAAATCCTCCCGTATGTCTGACGACGGCTTTACATCAAATTATATTTTAGGGAAAATAAGACTTATACCGAAATAAAATCCACGCCTTAATATACTTAAATGTATGAACAGAATTTAGACTAGAATTACTTAGAACAAATCACCGAAGGAGCTTTAGAGTTATTTTATGTTTCTCTAAATTATTCTCAAAACAACTTAAGCAGGATTATTTAAAATATCGGATATTAACATTGGAATAACACTAAAATGAACAGCTTTTGTCGTGACCTGCGTAAACGGAATTATAACCAAGGAAAAATTCAAACCATTTATATAACTCATACCATTATTAGTATCGTCTTAAATGCTTATAGATGGAAAATTTGACTCGTGGGGCACAACCACACCCAACTTAGCTGTTAAGTCCCAGTTTGCTAAGGTCACGGAGATCTTTACGGTTTGATATTTCCCTTTCTTATATTTTCTATTATCGCTCAGCGAAATGCCTTAAATAACTTATTAAACTTCGATGTTTAACATTTGTAAGTGGCACAGCACTTTAGATAAATCCTATCCAAAAATCCTCTAAACTGATTTTGAGAGTATTTCAGAAAGATCACTCTTAAACTCCTCTAAATAAAAATAATGATATTCTAATCAATATGCACGTCAAAATTCAAGATTAACACACATTTTGTGTCTAACTAAATGTAGATCAAATTATAACAATGAAGAAAACAAAAATATTTATATTATACTATGCAAAATGCATTTCATTAATGTCACAAAACCTATAGATACGGATGGACTTAATACGACAAATAAATAGTATCAATTGGTCGACAAAACTAACGTAATGCATCCCGTGAAAACGTCTACCCGAAACTTCGAGGCGAATGAAATATCATGAAGTTCCTTCTTTCAAAGTATCATTATTGGTCGACAAAATCAACGTAATGCATCCCGTGAAAACGTCTACCCGAAACTTTGAGGCGAACGAAATATCATGAAGTTGCTTCTTTCAAAGTATCATTATTGGTCGACAAAACTGACTTAACGCTTCCCGTGAAAACGTCTACCCGAAATTTCGAGGCGAACGAAATATCATGAAGTTGCTTCTTTCAAAGTGTCATTAGGCACTTTGTTTGAATCATTTGGGTGCGGTTCCTATACCCAAGAAACAAATCGTTTTAGCACCGTACAGTTAAATTATGACATATTTTTCATATAAATGTGCCAAAAACGATCTGTCCGTTGATAAAACGCCTCGTTTTTTTAATATTGGAACCGCGTCTAAATGGTTGTGTTTAGGATCAAAACGTTGTTTCGTATGTCCCATGGTACGAATAATCGCCCCGAAATTTCGGTATTTACGTTTCGTGATAGCATATCTGGCTACATTAAGCTGAATATAACTTGACTTGATTATAAACCGCTAGATTATTATCGCACTCTTAATAAAACAAAGACCTATCTGAGTGTTTTGGATCAAGCAAATTTCAACTCTGTTTCAATTACTTAACCCAAATAAAATATTAGAATTTATAGTCAGACAGAGTTCAAATTACCTTACTTCCAAATTTCGACTTATGTCGCTGTTATATTAAGAGTGCGTTATATTCGTATTAAGCCAACCAACTAATACTATTTAACTAGTATTAATACAAGGCGAGAAAACAAATACTTATATATCTTCTTTCTTTTCGTGTGGTTAGTGGCCAACCTGTTGTTAAGAGTTGTTCAAGCCGCCCGTAGGCCTCTGACATAGCTTAACGACTGCTGTCAATTTGTCAACAACCGGGACCGACTTTTTACGTGTCCTCCGAAGCACGGAGTCGCTCAGATGAGATACCACTAAGCGGTTACCCATCTATAGACTGACCGCACCCAACGTTGCTTAACCTCGCTAATCGTTTACCGATCAGTGAGTGCAACTGACTATGAGCGCCTCTAGTACTTATATATAGAGTGCGTATTAATGTTTAGTTAGGTCCAGTTCCTATATCAAGAAACGAGTAGTTTTTATGTTTGTTAAGGTTACAAGCAATTTGGGTTTCAAATTACAAGTATTCTTGGTAAC
Organism: Catocala sponsa; assembly: GCA_963564715.1. NCBI lineage: Eukaryota > Metazoa > Arthropoda > Insecta > Lepidoptera > Erebidae > Catocala > Catocala sponsa. The sequence goes on along the minus strand of OY751356.1, from coordinate 5,108,333 downwards.
CCCCCCAGCCAAGCTAGAATGCTTGTCTTACGAGCTGGTTTCACATCAATGGGTGGGATTTGAACCCGCGACCTCTCGATCGCAAATCCAATGTTTTATCGATTAGGCTACCGCCGCTTCTATTTTGCCTACAGATAGATAATGAAAAAAATTACAAAAGTTTACGGCCCGTAGCTATAACGACTTGTTTCTTGAAATAGTTTGGAATATATTGACTTCAAAGTAGGTGTCATATACATGTTACAAGTATGGGTTTTCTCGCATTGAATTAAGTCGATCATCAGTATCGTAAGTTGTGTTAATGTTCTGATTGTATAACAAGCAGCATTGTATTAACAGTTATATCCTAGCTGGGAGAGCATACGACAGTGATGCTGAGGCGTTAAACTCGATACTACAGTCTGCTATTGCGATCTATTGTTAATATACAAGGTTATTCTTAGTATGGCCTAGGCCACACTACGGCTTTTTCCCGCAAGCGGTAAACCGCGAAATCGCCCGAAACGCATACAAAATCATTCGCGGGAAAAAACCGCCGGTGCGGCCGCTTGCATTAGTTCCTTTGACTCACAAAATTACGCGGTTAAAAACCGTGGCGGTTTAGCCGTAGTGCGGCAAGGGCCTAAAGTGAAAAACTTTTGTTCTGGGACATTGTATGGAACAGCTGATTTTTTTCCGCGATTTCGACAATGTCTCAGTACAAAAGTTGTTAATGATAACAAGTATAATCACCCGCTGAGAGGTTTTCACTTTACTAAGAATAACCTTGTATAATCGCACATTATGTAGGTATAGATAAGATTTCACATCTCTTTGAGAATATTAAGTAACTCACAGAGATTACCTTACACTTTTCTTTAACTTTTTGAACGCCAGAGTATAAACGCATCGCCGTACCCCCGACGCAAAGCCACTTTTTCTGTAAAATGACCTTCAGAAGTATAGGGATTCCAAAACTTTATCGAATATCAACTGTGTTTTTATTTTCGTCTTAAATTTTCTAATAAACCCTACTCATGACACTGATATTTATTTAACTACAAAAGTAATGGTTTTATTATTTATTTTTATGTTATGGTGCGACGTATTTATATACATATATGTTTGTCATACATATGTGACGTTGGCGTTGAGGGCAAGATTTCGTTTGTCACGTATATGTGACAATGGCGTCCAAAAGGTTAACGTTAAAGCGAGCTATAATTAACTATGTATAAAATAACTTCGATAGCTCAGAAGTGCGTGTCGTAGGATGGAGCTTAAAACCCCTTCGTGGCAGTCCAACGGTCTGTACATTAGAGTATTGCAGCTTCAGATGCTACTTGTTATAACAATCAGATAAAATATATAACAAAGAAAATTATTTACATCGAAATTAAACAAACAAAATTAAGGAACGAGATAAATATTCACAATTTCTTTTAATTATTAACTTTGCAATTCAAATGTTGAAGGTCATTTAATTCACTATTCAAGATGGTGGCATAGTTTTTTTTATCAGTAACACACAATTGCCAGCCTTTGAAACTGCTTTAGTGATTTTTCTGTCATAATACAATGAAAGTATAATTATATTATTCTTACCGATTATTCTACTCATGTCTAGATGTTTAGCCGACACTCCATGTACAATACTTTTAAAAATCCCTCTCGTCAAAAGATATACTAAAAAATATTTGTTGGAAATTATATCACGACTTATAATAGCAATACACAACGTTCAACAACATTTGAATCGCTCAAAACCAAATGCAAATCACGCTAAAACATACATTATTCTGCGGCGATATCTCCCAGAATGTGAAGTAAATACAATCATTTAAAAATAACCTGCTTTTTGTCATTTTAATTAAAAATTGTGCGTTTGGAATTGCGGGAGCCAGTTTAGTACTCAAAAGTAGAACGGCCTGGAAGCGCAGCGTTAGATGCGTGATACAACCGGCCACGGGATAAAGCGAGAGAAGGTCGATTTAGGCGCCAGATAACAAGAAGCGTCAAAGTCAAATCTCGCCGGGCTAACTATTAGACACACAGTTCATCATTTCAGCCTATTGCAGTCCACTGCTGGACATAAGCCTCCCCCAGTGTGCGCCACAAGGCCCGATCTCCCGTTTTCGCCATCCAGTAACCTCCAGCCACCCTTTTCAGGTCATCGGTACATCTGGCCGGAGTGCGTCCTACACTACGCTTGCCGAGTCGTGGTCTCCACTCGAGAGCCCGTCTGCTCCAACGACAACGAACACAGTTATTCCCACACAATTTTTAATTACAACGATCGTCACTTTCCATCCAATTATCCAATAATTAATAATATGTAAGCGAATAAAAGATCAACTAAAACAAATCTAATTCCATGTAACAATTTAAAATACACCTTATTTATCCAAGTGCGTTATTCAAAATATAGTTATATTTAAAATACATACACAAAAACATTATCTAACCATATAAACTAACAGAACTTTAAAGTTACTATAGGAAAAATAATAAAAATAGTTTTCATTTTTAATTAATAGTATGGCAACACCCATATAATTGCACCAAAAAGATCCGATGACACATGTTTGGAGATCATTCAAGTCAAAAATTGATATATATATAAATATATATAACAGTAATTTTTTTATATATAAAATGATTGCTTTTTATACCGTTTTTGTATAACAGTGCTTATAGTATTAAACTTTTGAGTCATTTTAGCAAAGCTGAATAATTTACATAAGCTGTGTAATATGTAGATAAACAATATATGCAGGCTCGCTAGCTTGAAAGTAGGATGTATGTTTGGTTTTCTTGTCACGGTAGTTCTTCGGACTTGTATGACTGCTTATCTTATGCGGGAACCAGTCAGTGCAGACCGGCGACACTTTGACCCAGTAGGATCTTTTGTGTCGACACTCTTCCAAATAACGACTGCCATAGATGTTCATGGCAGCCGGGACCGACGGCTTAACGCGCTCTCCGAGGCACGGAGCAGGCGATAATTGTCAATCAATACGCACATAATTTCGAAAGTCAGAGGTGCGCAACGTGGGTTCGAACCCGAGATCCTCTGCATTGCAGTCTGTTGGTCTCCCTACTGAGCTATCGCTGCTCTTTGTATGACTGCTTACAATAGTATATAATATCAGCCCTGTAAATAAACTGTACCACTGCTGGGGACGGGCCTCTTCTCAGTGTGAAAAGGGTTAGGCCATAGTCCACCACGCTGGCCTAGTGCGGCTTGGTAGACTTGGTTCACATATCTTCGAGACCATTCTAGAGAACTCTCAGACATGTAGGTTTTTCACGATATGTCCCTTCACCGTTAAAGCGAGCTATATTACCTAATGAATACGCATATATCTTCGAAATTTTTTTAGTGAATTTTAGTTAAGTTTAGAGAATTTTGTGACTACAAAATTGGCACCACTGTTCACTTTCAAATCTGCATACTTTTTACCTACATATTTACTGTAAAATCTTAGCATTGCTACACTAAAATAGGTCTTGATGCTCTAAAAATACAGTCTACAGTATCTTTTTATTTTCAAGGACTATACTAGATGTTAGAAAAAGAAAATACGTCTTGAATTGAAAACCACTTCCTCAGCGATACCGCTAAGAAACACTACGCTAACTAGAATTGTAGTCATACTATTCTGTTTTTAATCACGATTTCTTTACATGTTGTGCAACGAGAGGTTGGCTAAAGTAAATTTATTTAACTTTACATAATACTAACAATGCATTATATTTCATTATATTTTAACAACATTGGCCGTCTTTCATTGACAGTATTTCCCTTTACTTAAAATCATGGTTGTAAATTTCCCTTTAATAACTGCCTATAAGACTCTTATACAAACTCGATATTATTAGCAATCTTTTAAATTATTTAGCACAAGCAGAATTCTAACAATTTATAATTAAAGTAAAATGCTTTAACATAAGGAATTACCGTCGAGATTTTTATTAAATACAGGTTTCTCGTTGAGAGATGATTGAAATAAAAAACATTCACATATTAAGACACGGTTTTTGAGTGTTAGACTGAAATAGAATGGTCTAGACTTCGATCAAATATACCACAGATGCACATTTTCATACAAAAACCGCGTCAATATGTGGCACTGACCAGTACTACTTACTTCTAAGTGTCTGCATTTATTATGCAATCCAGGAAATAAACCGGAATAACCATTGAACGCCTATTGAGAAACATTTTGTAATAGTTTAGTTAAAACGCGTCAGTGTTACTCGCGATACGCAAGCGTACTAAGTATATGGTACGGTCTCCACCGTAGTAGTGGTGTCGATTCGCGCTCGCTTACGGGCAGCGCACGCAAGAGTGAGTGGGACAGGTGCATAATATAGCGCATACGACTGATTTATGCACAGTTTTGTTAGAGCCGTTTTTCGAGCGACGATCGTGCATCTATGGTATATTTGATCGATGGGTCTACATTAAGAATTTAGGATGTTTTCTGGCTACCGCGAATTGGTTGAATTGCATTTCATTTTGGCTTGAGTTTTAAAGAACAATAGAAGAACATATTATGCTCTACTGTTTAGGTTTAATGTGATGTTCTTTAAGACGCAAGCAGTACAGGAGCAAATTAATGCTATGACGGTGCTAGTACGCTGAATTCCATGACACTCATGGAACGACGTTTTACTGTTTGTTCTTTTATTTCGAACTAATTATACTTTCTGTTTGCAATTATACTAAAACGGTGTCGCGTTCTAGCATCGGTCTAGTATTACCACGCTTCTGAATTACGCTTTAAATGTTATTTAATTTTAAAACTTGATCTAAAATGTTATATTATCCAACTCAAATAATACACGAAATAAACACAACCCAAAGTAACCACTCACAAAATCCATCAAAAGAAAAATATAAGTCTCATCTAATTGTCGTAATTTTACTGACATTCTTATAGTGAGTTAATAGTTCTGAAGTGCTGAAATAAAATCATTATACTGTTCACGATTATTTTTCTTTCAATCATCACTCAACAAAATCATATATATATATTATATGTATACATACATACATTCTAGGAACGATAAGTGGCAAAACTCTTTAATTCTGACTAGCTATAAACCTGCAAAGATCTCGACATTATTTTAACTACAAGAATCAGACAACAACGGCACAGATTACTTAAATACAGATGTACGAAATAATACGAGGCGAATACACATTTACAGATAAACTATCACTAACCCACTGGCGGTACGTCAATTACTGTATTCAGCCGACTTAATTATCGCTCTCAAATACGGTTGTATTTTACCCTTTTAATAAAATCCTTACACAGACGCGTGCGTACATGCCGAGAAGTCTGTCAAAGTGTCAAATACCAATTATTGCTTACCACCGACTTGCTTCTCTCTAACTATCTCTAAATATGTATAGGATTAAGGGAAAATACTACCATGTGGTTGGTTTTAATATAACAATACGCGAATTCGTTTTCTTTTGTAACTCCATAGAGACGAGAAAGAAGAGAGAATCTTTCGACTAGGCTGAGTAATCATGCTTAGCCGCGGTTCAAAGATTAATTAATTGAATTTATAGTACTGAATATTTATTAATTCTTAAAGCAATTGTGTATTCGCTCGTTGCATGGACCCGTCCATCTGTATTTATCTAATCTATGGCAGTACCAATTAAATTCAGCAACAATCGCTTCCCGCGCAAATGCGACGCCATCATAACGTCTTAAAAAAAAGAGGAAAACATGTCTGATTCCCATATCATACTTATAACAAATAAAAAAATAGCACCTCATTTACACAAAAAAAATACATCTTTTTACATTGCAACCCCCTTAATATTAACTCTTTAACTGGCAACATTGCTAGACAGAGAAATCCGTTTTATTTTTAAAACTCTTATTTCTAATATAGAAGATGCTAGATACCTAAGAATTTTTATTTTATTCATTTATTTATTATTATTAGAAAAATTTAATGGTTTTTTTCTTAGTTTCACTAAATAGAAATTTTGTACTTGTAAATGCCAAACTTCTTTTTTTTTGCATTCAACTTATTGGGGACATGGGTTCACTTGTTCGTAAATACTTTTTATGAGATTCATTAAATAAATAAAAGTAAATAACTTTTCAATTTAGAGATTTTTATATCTCACATTTCTTTGAAACGTGATTTTTGATTGTATAACCTTTTTATAATTACACAATTTTATTATTGAATTAAAAAAGAACAACTTTTAATTTTTTTATTTTATTTCGTTGTGAATTTACATGTCTGCAAACAAATATATCTCACGTGATGGTACGGACCCTATTGGCTGGCAACACTAACATTGCAACTCTTCGAGAGTCGCGGTGTTGCCAGCACAAGGGGTAATGATCACCCGCATTTTTTTGCGAGAATATAATATTTTCAATGTTTGTATTTTACCATACTTTTTTTAATTCCACTTTTACCCAGCAACCGAACACAATGAAAATATTGTGTTTAAACATTAGAGTTTAAACGTTGGCCCAGAAGTTTTAGAATTAAAGAACGATTCCAATGTTTTTAGTCTTAAAGACTTTACCTAAAACGTGAACAGTAAGTGAACCCACGTCCCCGCCTTCAATATCTAACCTATGATCACATTTCGCCATACAATCACAGATATTTTCAACCCTGACAAACTTGGTACCACTGCTGAGATGGCACTAAATAGTGCCATTGTCACATTAGAACGTCTGTGTTGTCACTAAAAGTACCATTAATTTTGGGATGATATGTACACCCCAAAATTAATGGTACTTCTTATCTTTTATCAACTTTAATACTAAGATATCAATATCTCATTGCAATAAACTATTGTTAGAAATACACACAACAGCTCATATAAGAAAAATAATTGTATTGTTAATAAACATTTGGAGACTGAAAAGAGTGGCCATGAGTTTCTAGCCTGCTTCTTCTCATGAAAGCTCCACTCCTCGAACAGGCTATTTCAATGCTAAATTTTAATTTCCTTTATATTAATATATGTATTGCATATAGTTAATTGACATGTCCAAGTATTGCTAGCGTATTTTTATGGAAATAAAGATTTTTTACTGTGACTTTGATACTTTTGAGTATCGAGAAGATCTTTTAGATATCGATAATCTAGCATATATTTACCTTTTTATCTTTTTATAAGTATTATTTACTTTCAAGTATATAATAAATATATAATCAACAGCAGTGGTACCCAAACATTAACAATTACCTAACTTCAAAGTTACTAAGTGCACAAATATTTTTTGAGCTGACAACACACATTTAATGAGTGTTACTAGTTATTAAACTACACTTCTTTTTAGTAGACTTTTAAGAATTGACATTCATATAAATATCACGAAAAATAATCATTCAAATAAAGTTTTATTAATTGTTTTAATTTCGTTCAACTTGCCATAATAATAAAAACGTTCAAGTGTGATTTGGACTAGCAAACAAAGAGTGTCGTACTATTGTATTCGCCATTTTGGAATTTTATTATTAAATTTGTTGTTATAGCGGCAATAGAAATATACATTATGAAAGTTTCAGCTCTCTACCTATCACGGTTCATGTGATACAGCCCTCTGACAGAGAGACGGTAAGCGGAGGCAGGCTTAGTAATAGGGTCCCGTTGACTCCCTTCTGGTAGGTACAAAACAATAAAAACGAAATTACAAAGTATGGAATTTTCTTACACATTTTAAATCAGGGATCCAATTAAGTTAGAACTGACCTCTGAATAAGTTATTATATATGTAAGCACATACTACTATTCTGGAAGCACCGAATTAATCATAGTAGGGCTCGAGAGTGATAAGGACAACGCTATGTGTAACTTCTCGTTCACACTTGCAAGTGCAACCGAACGATATATCATGTGCTTTTCTGCTTTTTTTTTAAAAGACAACTGCGCCAGGAATAATTCCTGTGTCGCGGGGGACTTTACAAACATTCAAACAACGGACAAATTTTTGTCCCGTGTGGGACCCACAGCACCCGGCGCGGCAGTGTCGAGGCGACCACTTAAACGACTACGCCATCCGTGCAATCAAAAGACAAAATCGCACTGCAAAAGCGACACTCATTAACGTAGTAGTACCGCTGGCAGTACGCTAGCGGTACTACTACGTAAATGAGTGTCGCTTGTCCTAGTAATAGCTATTATTATTTAAGTCTGTAAACGCAGTAAGTCCTATCCTAACTAATATTATAAATGCGAATGTGAGTTTGTTTGTTACGCTTTCACGCCTTAACTACTCGACCGATCATCATGAAACTTCGCATACACGATGTCAAGTGTACAGAAAAGGACATACCTTTCATTCAGAAAAAAACCTCGACATAAACTTTGCAGGCAAACCCGTGTAAATAACAAGTGAGTAATATTCTATGCACTTAGTAAATTCGAAGCTAAGCCAACATCACACAATCTCCTTTTTACTTCCAAACATTACTAATTTTTAATAAAAATTACCAAAACTTTCAAAACTAGCAATTTTTATAAACTATTTCTTTTAAAAACATTCTCATTAATAATTAATTTTTAAAAATGTGACTGGTCGCCATTTCTTTTTTTGATGAATAACTTTAAAAGTACCTTTTCGTACCTAAAAATTACCTTCCCGTACCTCAAAAAGTACCTTTCAGTAAAAGTACGGCTTCGTAAATTAAAAGTACATCTTAGTACGCTTAAAGTACCTTCTAGTAAAAGTACCGTTTCGATAATTAAAAGGTACCGTTTACTACGCTCAAAGTACGTTCTGGTACCCAAAAAGTACCATCCAGTGAAAGTACCGTCCTATAACTTAAAAAACCTTTCAGCACATGTAAAGTACCTTTCCGTACCTGAAAAGCAACCACTTGGTACCTCCAAAATCGCCTTCAACACGCTAAAAGTACCACTTAGTACACTAAAAGTACAATTTTACACCAAAAAAGCACGGTCAAGTACTCTAAAAACATTGAAACACATTTGTACATCCGCTAAAGCACATTATAGAATCAATTGATACCAGAACTTCAAGCCTTCAAGCAAGCGATTTTAAACGCTATTTCAAATTAATATACTATTTAATTTTGTATACTTTTGCTAGATTACCAATGGGCTATCGATTTGTGTTCACCAGAGGGCACCACTAGCGAGTAAGGTCCTGTCAATGCTATCACAGCCGCTGTCAAAAGCCGTATTTGGCGATGATACAATTATTACGGCCAAATACGGCTTTTGACAGCAAAGTAGGTCTGTATCCCAATGGATACAGCACTATTTTCCCTTATATCCAAATTTAAGATATTAATTATTCTCTTATTTTGCAATCAATTTTGATACTGTTAGCACAAAAAGATTTCTTTTGATTGCCATTTGCTTTTGTGTGTAAAATAATGTACAACATCAAACAATGCCAATTACTCTATTGTGGGTTTCTATGGTTATTGTTGAAGTGAGTATCGAGTATGAGGTCTAGACCTTACTATCTACTAGCGCCTCTAGCGATGAATTTAATCGATGCCGTTATTACTTCCAGCCGCTTGAATGTTAAAAGTACTGGGATCAATCGGTTCCAGATGTTCTTTGAGAGATAAAATCATATTCCATACACATAATATAAAAATTTACTTACCAATGGGCACTTGGTATAGTTTCTTTTTACAGATACCCTAAATTGATGTAATGTAAAAATAAAGAAAAGCTATTACTAACCCTCAAAACGTGACCTCGGTCACGAATGACCGTGAATTATACATTTTGTAATCTGCTTCAGCAGTCAATTTAGTAAAGACCATATAATTCCTAAAAACATGATTAATGCATGTGGTACAACGAGAAGAAAACAACGCGCTCTCTTTCTTACACACGCAATTACTTTAAAACATGTTATAATACCCAACTGTTTTAATTTTGACAGCTAGAAAATGGCGAGAATTAGTGACAGTTATTCTAATTTTGACATTTACAAAATGGCGGATGTGTATGTCAGTTTGTGTTTAACAAAATGGCGACCAAGGTCATGAGTTACCCATCTAAAGTGCTTCGTTGTTGCGTGGACTTAATAGTTTCATCTTGGTTTATTATATGTGACATTGTCATGTGACGCCTGAAAAATAAAGAAATATCTATGGTTAATAATATTTAGGCATATTGTCTTTGTTTTCCGCGTATATTACATACGAGAAAATATCTTGCTAGAAAGATATAGGTATCAAAATATCTTTAATTATTTAGGTCACAAAGTAACACATATAAACGTCAAAGTTACATTAACTAAACTATGTTATGTAACACATATGAACGTCAAGGTTACACTAACTAAACTATATTATGTAACACAAATGAACGTCAAGATTGCATTAATTGTACTATATTAATGGGTGATTTTTTAAGCGTTTAGTTTTTAATTTTCATAAAATACAGTAAAAGTGTAGAATATTTTATTGGGGATTAAAAATCAATTCTTGGCATTTATTTTTTAAAGATTATTTCATGTAAATGTTGGCCACGACTACGTTTTAGGTGATCCATACGAGAAGTCACCCTATATGTAACACATATGAACATCAAGGTTACAATGACGAAACTATTATATAACACATATGAACGTCAAGGTTGCACTAACTAAACTATAATATGAATTTACATTTAACTGTTACCACGTTAAGCAATGCTAGAGCGTAGAGCTAACATGAACCATAAGACTTCCTAACTAATACTACAAATGCGAATGTGAGTTTGTTTGTTACGCGTTCACGCCTTAACTACTCGACCGATCATCATGACATTTCTCATACGCGTTGTCAGGGAAACAGAAAAGGACATATGGCACCTTTTATAAAAAAAAAAAGTACTGTTACTAATCCAACTTACATTTAAGCGAGAGAAGCTGCGGACATAATCTAGTATATACTAATATTATAAAAAGGAACGATTTGATTTTTTGTTTGTTTGTAGCGATTTAATTCAAAAACTACTTAACCAATTTTAATAATTCTTTCACCTTTAGAAAGCTATATTATCACAGAGTATCATATTTTATTTAAAAATGTATGTTAACCAACATAATCAAACGTACTTTTACACAAGCGAAGCCACGGAAAATCTAGTATTAAATAAAAAAGAGGATTACCTCAGACCCCTTCCTCCTCTAAAAGACAGACTGCACATAGTACAACTCTTCCATTCCAATCCCCCTTTCTCTTCTTTACTCTGTGCAATAAGAGATTTATCTTCTTTTTTCTCTGTCTCTTTCTCCGGCTGCTTCTCTTCTGTGCAGTCTGTCTTTTTTGCTTCTTTAGGAGGTTCAATAGTACGTTTCTCTGCTGGGATTTTTGGTTTCAAATCTGGAAACAAAAAATATATATTAGCCTAATTAAAATTATAAATTATCTTGAGTGGAGACCGCGACTCGGCAAACGTAGTGTAGGACGCCCTCCGACCAGGTGGGATGACGATTTGCGAAAGACTGCAGGCAGATGCTGGATGCGGCAAGCTGAAGACAGGGCGCTATGGCGCTCTTTGGGGGAGGGCTATGTTCAGCAGTGGACTATTATAGCCTGATGATGATGATGAATATTATAAATGCGAGTGTGTGTTTGTTAATAGCGCTTTCACGCCTTAATTACTCGACCTATAATAATAAAATTTCACATACACATTTTCAGGGGTACAGAAAATGACATAGGGTTTCATCATTCATCCAGATATAGCCTTTCCCCTGACAACGGGTATGCAAGATTTCATGATGATGGGTCGAGTAGTTAAGGCTTGAAAGTATAACAAACAAACAAATTCACATTCGCAATCCTTACTTCTTACCAATATTATAAATTCGAAAGTAACTCTGTCTGTCTATCTGTCTGTCTGTCTGTTACCTTTTCACGGCTAAACCACTCAACCGATTTAGATGAAATTTGCTACAGATATAGTTTAAAACCTGGGGAAGGACATAGGCTACTTTTTATTGATGTAGGTACCACGTGGGCGGAGCCGCGCGCAATAGCTAGTTCTTTTTAATTTTACTTTTTGAAGACAACTCCCGCACTATAAATAATTCCTGTATCGAGGTGGACTTTACAAACATTCAAACAACGGACACAAAGAACTAGAGATGAAACGGATATCCGGTAACTATCCGGTATCCGTCGGCCTAAATACTATCCGGCCGAATACCGGATAACTAGCGTCTGAAGGCCGAATACTGGAATTTAAATAAATATTTCAAGTAATTAATTGATTTATTTAGTTAGTATCACTTAAGAAATACAATTAGTAATTAAAAGATAATTCTACAACTTAGAAAATGAATTAGGTAGTACTCATGCTGCACTAAGGGCAAATTATGGTGAATTAATACTAATTCCTCTGTATTAACACCCTCAGCGCCAGTGTATCATTTTTGCACACACTTGTTATAACACTGTGTATCAAAAATGATACACAGGGCCCATAGTGTTTGGCACATTGTGTATTTTAAATGCACTCGAGTTTGATACTTTTTGTACAAGAAATAAAATGTCCTGGCCTGCACGAAGAAAATGGTATATTTGGGTTTGGGTTATGACCTATGTTAGCGCAAAAAATAAATTACGGTGAAAATTGAGTTTTATTCGATTGAGGCTTGGCGGTGATGGTGTTAAGTGGTAGCAAGCGGTTCCGCTTGTCTTCGTAAATAACGCCTAAAGCTTCAGAAAAAAGTATTTCGCTGTACACATTGCTGCAAGGTGCTGAAAGATAGATTTCGGTAAACTTTGTAAAATTTTTGCTGCTCGGGTAAATTTAGCGCTTTTTGAATCGTCAGCCGTTTTTCTTGAGCTAATTGATTGATCTACGAAACATTTGTCGGCCTCGATGGCGTAGTGGTTATTGTAACCTACTGCCACGCTTGAGGTCGCGGGTTCAATTCCCGCACAAGTCAAATATTTGTGTGCATGAACATGGATGTTTGTCTTGGTCTGGGTGTTTCTATGTATAATATGTATGTATTTACAACAAAAAAAAGTAGGTATATATGTATGTTTATCCATTGTCTAGTACCTATAGTACAAGCTCTGCTTAGTTTGGGCTAGATGGTGTTGTGTGTATGTGGTAGAATATTATTATTTATGCCGCAAATGAGCTGCACCAGCATTCTTGAATTTCTTCAAAGAATTATTAAATATACTAGCCTGTTGACCCGCCAATCGTTGTTCTATCATATAAATTTATTCGATAGAGGCAGCCTAATCACCTCGCGGTATGATATATACTTTACGATCTATTCTCATACCTGCCAAATATACCTACATTACAATATATTAATACGTGAAGCAAAAACTTTGTACCCCTTTTTATGAAAATTGCGCGGACGGACCAATATGAAACACAGTTAAAGTTTATATGGAGAAGGAGGTGCGACTCCTAATATTTTTATAAAATATACGTTAGAAATACATTAAATTAATGAAAAACACTACACGCACACAACCATGCATTTGACACACGCAGTCGAATCGCGTCCGTAGTATTTCGACATAGTTCGTCTGTCGTCGTACAATTCTTTGTAACTATGGTTACCTATACCTTATTTATATGTAATAGAGAAAACAGAAAACAAAGTCACAAGCTTAAGAATTTTGGTCGAATTTTGACCACTAGGCGACCGCTTATCTTATCTTATCTTATGTGGGTGCCAGTCAGTGCAGACCGGCGACACTTCGACCCAGTGGGATCTTTTGTGTCGACACTCTCCCAATAACGACTGCCATAGATGTTCATGGCAGCCGGGACCGACGGCTTAACGTGCTCTCCGAGGCACGGAGCAGGCGATAATTGTCAATCAATACGCACATAATTTCGAAAAGTCATATAACTTCCGAAAGTCAGAGGTGCGCGACGTGGGTTCGAACCCGAGACCCTCTGCATTGCAGTCTGTTGGTCTCCCCACTGAGCTATCACTGCTAGGCGACCGCTAGTTTACATTAAAATTTCATAAAAATCAGTTGAGTCGTTTCGGAGGAGTGCGACCACAAACACCGTGACACGAGATTAATTTTTATATATAAAGACTAGCTGTTACCTGCGACTTCGTCCGCGTAGATTTTAACTAAAAAGTGTTTGTCCCCGCGGAACCCAATTTTTTTCTAAAATCAAAATAGCCTATGTTGCTCCTTATAACATCAGCTATCTGCCAGTGAAAGTCCCGTCAAAATCAGTTCAGCCGTTTCGGAGATTAGCCGGAACAAACAGACAGACAGACAAAAATTTTAAAAATAGATGCTTTCATATAGGTACCTTATATACTTTCATATGCATTAGATAAAAACCTGTTATTTTGACATTACAAACAGACACCTCAATTTTATTTATTTGTATAGAAGATGTATGTCTTCTGAAGTCTGAGATGATGATGTAATTGTATACTATACCTCTGGTCAGTATTATGATGTTCGGAACTCCCATGACGTTGTCATCATTGTCTATGCTCTTCGCATCGACCTCAACGATGCGGCTGAGAGGTAGGGCTTCGTCACTGGAGCCCTCGGAGTCACTGCGAGCCCGCGCAGTCTGACGCTTCTTTACACGTTTCCTGAACCTGGAATAGGGTAGTAGACACATTGAAATTAATAATAATATTCTATCACATACACACAACGCGATCTAGTCCAAACTATGCAGAGCTTGTACTATGAGTACGTACCTACTAGACAATGATTAAACTACATTATACGGATTTTCTTGCGATGTTTATTTTAAAACACTTTTATTACATAATTTTGAACGTGAACACTACTATTATTAAACTTTACTACAATTTAAGCTATTTAAATTAATCAAAACTATTTATATTTAAGTTTCCTAACCCTTCTCATAGTGAGAAGAGGCCCGTGCCCAACAGTGGGACAGTTTAATACAGGGCTGATATTATATATTATATTACCTGGGAGCAGTGGCGTAGCTAGGCGTGGGCGAGGTGGGCCCTCGCCCACGGCCTCGCACTTAAAGGGGCCTCGCGAGGCCTCTTTAAATGCGATGCCAACAGACTTAAAATAAAATTCTTACTAGAGGACTTCTGTAAAGCAAAAAGCCGAAGAACATTACTTTTGTAAAAAACACTTAAGATATAAAATAAAACGTTTTTTCAAATCTATATGCTTTTCAATATTTTCCCATCGCGCATTTATATTTTTTCACTATCATAAGTAGGTACATATGTCGTGTCATGCATGTTTAGTAAGATAGATTTATTGTCGGCCTCGATGGCGTAGTGGTTAGTGTGACCGACTGCCACGCATGAGGTCGCGGGTTCGATTCTCGCACAAGTCAAACATTTGTGTGCATGAACATGGATGTTTGTCTTGGTCTGGGTGTTTCTATGTATAATATGTATGTATTTACAAAAAAAAAAAGTATATATGTATGTTTATCCATTGTCTAGTACCCATCGTACAAGCTCTGCTTAGTTTGGGCTACATGGTGTTGTGTGTATGTGATAGAATATTATTATTATTATTGGGTAGATCTTGGGAACGAAAGAAAAGGGGTCTCGCTGATGCGACTTTGCCCACATCTATATTAGTCCACGCTACGCCACTGGTTCATCGAAAATGCTGCCTAATCCCTTTGAAATATAACAAAACACCCGTGTGAAGCCAGCTAAGTAAGCCGTGATTAGTCACTAGTTTTCTTTCAACCCTTTGACCGCCATGACAGAAGCTCTCGGCGCCAAGCTACGATTTCATCGCATGACATGCTTTACACATTTTGCTTCGTCATGTATAATACATGACTGTGACGGTCAAAAGGTTAAAGGAAGTTATATAATATCAGCCCTGTATTAAACTGTCCCACAGCTGGGCACGGGCCTCTTCTCAGTGTGAGAAGGGTTAGGCCATAGTCCACCACGCTGGCCCAGTGCGGGCAGACTTCACATATCTTCGAGAACATTATGTAGAACTCTAAGACATGCAGGTTTCCTCACAATGTTATCCTTCACCGTTAAAGCGAGCGATAATTGACTATTTAATACGCATATATATAACTTCGAAAAGTCAGAGATGCGCGCCTTGGGATCGAACTCGAGACCTCTGCGTGGCAGTCCAACGGTTTCCCACTAGGATATCGCTGCATTTTTAAAGAAGTTGGCAACCCTAAAACAGCCTACTTACCGTTTCCTCGGCCTTTTATACACGACGGCCGTCTTCTTGGTAAGTTCTTCATTGTTGTTAATATTGATGTACTTCTCACAAGTGGCAGTCGGCTTCTCCGCTTCCGTGCTACTGGTGAGAGAGTCAGACTTGTCGCACGCGAACAAATCCGTCTCATTGCTCAACTCGTTGCTGTCTATCTGGTCACTAAAAAAGAAAAACAGACCAATTAATAAATATGTATACCTTTATGCAATATTTGTAACTGCCTTCGTGTAGCAGCGGTAGTGAATGCGACTGCTGTGCATGAGGTCTCCGGTTCGAATCCCGGGTCGGGGTAACAAAAAGTTATTGGGTTTTCCGTTAAGAATACTCAATGCAGCCCGAAGTTGGGAAGTTGACGGTGTTAGACACCCCCGTGCCTCGGAAAGCACGTAAAGCCGTTGGTCCTGCGCCTGATCTCTCTCCGGTCGTGTCGGATTACCGTCCCATCGGATCATGAGAGTTAAGGAACAGAGAGTGCACTTGTGTCTGCGCACACGCTTGTGCACTATAATATCTCCTGCGCAGATGGCTAGTCTCCGTTAAGTTTGGGCGTCGTGACCGTAATTCGGTCTGGAGAACATTATTATTACTTGTAACTATTGAATTTTTTAATAAAATTATTATGTTTCTCTTATAACAGATATTTTCTAATATATTAGAAATATCAGGCTCTTTGGGAGGCTTACACGGAGACATGGGTCCAACGTGAAGAGGCCCTTCGAGAGTTTTAATCTAAAATGGGATGGAACACCTACGGTGGCACTTACCGCAGCAGGCATAGGACTATTGCTACATGTGTACTCTAATAAGTCTGGGATATGGGGATGGCTGTCTGATGGACCAGTATATTGGTAACAATGGATGAAAACCAGCGTCTGCCCTGTAAACTCTAATAGCATCAATCGGATGGGCAGACGGTGATTCGCCAAATGATTATTATAATTAAAAACTATTATTATTATAAATAATTTATTCATTTAAGTCACCAAGTAACACTTATAAACGTCAAATTCTAGATTAAGAGTTAGTTAGTTGAACGTCATACCTGCCTGCAAAACAGTATCAAAAATAATGATCTATTCATTGACATAAATTATCTACTACTCTGACACCGACTTCATTAATAACAATAATTTAATTATTCACAAGAATATGCAATTATTTACTAACTTTTTAGTGTATTTTAAGTTTTAGAATATTCGTTTTTGATGTCGGTTTTTTTTTTTTTTTTTTGCTTTATTTAAGGAGCTTTGTCACAATGTGACTATGTCGCTCCATCATAGTCACCGGGTGTGTCATTACAGACTTTTCATAATTTTGTTATACATATTATATAAGGAGCTAGCTAGCTCCGAAATAGGTTTAGATAATACCATAGATATAATACACTCTTTTTTATATTTCTATGGATAATACACTAAGTCGGTTTTCTTTTTTGTTAAAAGTTTTGTTTCTGAAAGGTACCATATGTCCTTTTCTATCTATATTTTAATATGGGTTATTGCCATGTTATTGGATTATATTAGGGTGCGTCCAGATCTGGCGAATGCGCGACGAATGCGTCGCTCACGAGCTGCGTGCGTGCATTTCAAGTTCGCGTCAGCTACGCGCCATGCGCGAACGGCGCAAGAGCTGCGCGCGAGCACATTTACAACTGACATGTACAGTATGAAAGCGAACGGAACTGCATGCGCTCGAGCTACCATTGTGAAAGCCTTGCGTAAGTTGCGTCAAAGCTGTTGAGCTCCTTAAGTTCTAAGTTGAGCTGCACGATTCCTGACAAATGCGTGCACTGACTTAACAGGTCCACTCAATCTGTGTGGTTCTTTCCTCAAAAAACCATTTCAGACACCAATCTGCATGTTCTTCACATGATCTGACCAAGATTATGTACATACATACATAGATTCACGCCTGTTTCCCAGAGGGGTAGGCAGATACTACGGATTTCCATTTGCTACGATCCTAACACACTTCTCTGGCTTCATTCACTTTCATCACATTTCTCATACACGCCCGTCGGTTCAAGGAGCTCTTAACCTGACCTTTGTCCAGAACGCCTCCGATCTGATCGAGAAACGTTCGCCTAGGTTTTCCTCTTGCGACTGTTCCATTCACACTAACCTTATAAACTTTCTTAGTCAATCTTTCCTCAATATTATGTCTGGACTTTTAAAAGAGACTGTGACCTCTTGAGTTTGTTTCGGTCTTTCTTCTCAGAGTAGTCAGATACGAAACGCTGGCCTCATCTAGTTTTCAAAATATGATTGACATGTAAAAGTGTTTCTACAAACCTACATACAGAAATAAATCATTATTATTATAAAGAGACGCACCAAACAATTGCAGTAAATGCGCGAGCGGCGCATTTGTGGCGCATTCGTCAAATCTGAACACACCCTTAGATGTTTCTTGAGCACCAACTTCAAATTGATTATTATTAATAGCTTAGTAAAGACTAAAAAGGTAACATTTATTCCGTTCATTTAAGTGTTTATGAAGTCAGTTTATATTTTTACTAGATGTTCCCGCGGTTTTCGTTACTGCGCCGCCCTCGTGGGCCGTAGCATGATGTTATATAGCCTATAGCCTTCCTCGATAAATAAGCTATCCAACGCTAAAAGAAATTTTCAAATCGAACCAGTAGTTCCTGAGATTAGCGCGTTCAAACAAACAAACTCTTCAGCTTTATAATATTAGCATAGATTAAAAAGTTATTATTTCGATTTACCTACAGCATAAAAATTCAATATTGTGTAACTGTAATTTTAATGTATTTGCTGTTTAGCCTTGAATTACAACTACTATGTATTAAATGCATCGTGAACTTATAAGTAGACAATTGGTCACACCGGTATGATAAAAACTTTACATTATTATGTTGCAAAGTGGAAACCGTACAAAGTGGAAGACTTATTAGCTTAGTACATTAGGTATTTGGTTTCTAACTATGCAATTGCCATTTCTGTCGTACTTCTAATGGTGAATACTGTACAAAATGCAATGATTATTTTAAAAATCAATTTATACTTTGAGAAGAGCAGCGATAGCTCAGTGGGGAGACCAACAGACTGCAATGCAGAAGGTCTCGGGTTCGAACCCACGTCGCGCACCTCTGACTTTCGGAAGTTATATGACTTTTCGAAATTATGTGCGTATTGATTGACAATTATCGCCTGCTCCGTGCCTCGGAGAGCACGTTAAGCCGTTGGTCCCGGCTGCCATGAACATCTATGGCAGTTGTTATTGCGAGAGTGTCGACACAAAAGATCCCGCTGGGTCGAAGTGTCGCCGGTCTGCACTGACTGGCCCCCACATAAGATAAGATAAGATATACTTCGAGAATAGATTATATATATTATTAACTAGCTGTTACCTGCGACTTCGTCCGCGTAGATTTTAACTAAAAAGTGTTTATCTCCGCGGAAACGTATTTCTTTTTTAAAATAAAAGTAGCCTTAGTTACTCCTTATGACATCAGCTATCTGCCAGTGAAAGTGTCGTCAAAATCGGTTCAGCCGTTTCGGAGATTAGCCGGAACAAACAGACAGACAGACAGACAAAAATTTTAAAAATAGATGTTTTCGTATAGGTACCTTATATACTTTCATATGCATTACATAAAAAGCTGTTATTTTGACATTACAAACACACACTTCAATTTTATTTATTTGTATAGATGTATAGATAACATATTGTATTATCTATACTAATATTATAAAGCTGAAGAGTTTATTTGGTTGAACATGCTAATCTCAGAACTACTGGTTTGAATTGAAAAATTATTTTAGTGTTGGATAGCCCATTTATCGAGGAAGGCTATAAGCTATATAACATCACGCTACAATCAATAGGAGCGGAGCATCAATGAAAAACGTTGCAAAGACGACAAACAGAAAATTCTCTTATGACTAGGCTTGCCAGATGGCCGGGAAATCCGGGATTGTCCCAGAATTTTGCGTCTTGTCCCGTGTCCAGTAATTAGACCTTATTGTCCCGGATTCCGAAAACTTACTAATTTTGGGTCTTTCGTCCATTCACACCACGGGTTCTTCGCACCACGGTGTGAATCCCAGAAGGACTCATTTTGAATTAGTCGTTTCGCACCATGGTGTGAAACGGTGAATGCTTTTTTTGTACTTCGATACTGTGTATTGAATTCAAAATGGGTCCTTTTGCGATTCACACCGTGGTGTGAATCGACGAAAGACCCCTAATTTTGTAATAAATAAACTAACAACGAATGACACGGCTGGCCTGCCTGCGAGTGGAAGCCCTCGGCACTGTGGCACTGGCGAGGCGGATACTTAACAACTTGTCTACAACAACAAAAGTTTTTGATAGGGACTATCCAGAATATAGGGGACACCCTAATCACCTAGCGGTATGAAACATATTTTACGATCTATTCTCATACATACATAGATTCACGCCTATTTCCCAGAGGGGTAGGCAGAGACTACTGATTTATATTTGCTACAATCCTGACACATTTCTCTGGCTTCATTCACTTTCATCACATTCCTCATACACGCCCGTTGGTCCAAGGAGCTCTTAGCCTGGCCTTTGTCCAGAACGCCTCCGATCTGATCGAGAAACGATCGCCTAGGTTTTCCTCTTGCGACTGTTCCATTCACACTAGCCTTATAAACTTTCTTAGTCAGTCTTTCCTCTCTTTTAAACTTTCTTTTTTTCCTTATAAACTTTCTTAGTCAGTCTTCTCTCTCTTTATTCTCATACCTACCAAATATACATAAAAAATTTCATAAAAATCGGTTGAGCTGTTTCGGAGAAGTGTGACCACAAACACCATGACATGAGATTTTTATATATAAAGAACTAGATGATCCGCGCAACTTCGTCTGCTTCACATAAGAGAATTTTATTGGTCGTAGCGTGATGTTATATAGCCTACTAGCTTTTGCGCGCGGCTCCGCCCGCGTGG
This sequence comes from Catocala sponsa, assembly GCA_963564715.1. NCBI lineage: Eukaryota > Metazoa > Arthropoda > Insecta > Lepidoptera > Erebidae > Catocala > Catocala sponsa. The sequence goes on along the minus strand of OY751356.1, from coordinate 5,087,227 downwards.
TACCTACATCAATAAAAAGTAGCCTATGTCCTTCGCCAAGTTTTAAACTATATCTGTACCAAATTTCATCTAAATCGGTTGAGTGGTTTAGCCGGGAAAAGGTAACAGACAGACAGACAGATAGACAGACAGAGTTACTTTCAAATTTATAATATTAGTAAGGAAGTAAAGATAGTCTTCCTCGATAAATGGGCTATGCAACATTAAAATAATTTTTCAATTTTCATTAAAACAAAATTACATGCTGTATGACTATACAGCTGCTTACCTCACAAAGTATCAGGCGTGATAATAACTATTACACCATTAAATGGTTGTGTAGCAGATAAGAAATCAAATTATAGTTAATAGTATACAGTACTTACCTAACTCCATTGATAAAGTCAATTTGTATATTTTAAGTGAGCGGGTATGGCTAGGAATCCCTATAAGGAAACATATCCTACGTGTTAATCCTTCTATGCAATATTCCTAATTACTAATAATAATAATAGTTAGCAGTATACCGGTCCACTAAACACCCATACTTATAGCCCATATATTAGAATCCATACGTAGCAATAGTCTTACGCCTGCTGCGGCTAGTGCCGCTGTCTGTTTTATTTATTTATTTATTTATTACACATACACCTTTTTGTTAAGCATGTTTATAATATTTATCCATCCCTATAATTTTACTTTGTTATCCTTTCTCTTAAAATTGTATCACGAATAGTACGTATTAGACAGTGTTACGGGCCTGGCCTCTTTAATACAAGTTGTTTAATAACAACTTAGCAAAGTGGCCGGTCACCATTTAATGTGTGTCATTAATACAATTTTAGTTTATTTATTATGTCATTGTCTGTGTACTCGTAAATATAGAATAATTTGTACAAGTGTTATACTGTGGTGAAATAAACATTATTATTATTATTATTATTTATTTATTCGTTGGTACACCAACAGCAATACATGTTACATCTACATAATTATTGTTACAATAATGAATCAGTTCTGACATTCATGCCTATTACCGGTATACACAGCAATCACGTTAAGACAACAATCTGTTCCTAGTTGTATACTAACACATAATAAAGTTCAAGCAGCAATAAAAAATTAAAAACAAAAAAGATACAAAACACAAAAACAAAAAATACAGCAAAGTTTAATGAAACATTACAACAAATCATGACAAACTATGCGCCATCGTTATGTTCCTGCACCACTAAAACGGTTTTCTTGACTTTGTTCAATGACAGACTGTGAATATCTATATTTGACCTTTTGGAAAGTTCATTGTATTCCCTACACATTCTGAGCAGGGGTGTATTGCGACCGAGATTGGTTTTGCGGATTGGTATGTAAAGTGGTGTTCCATCCTAACTTTCATTAAAACTCTTGAAGGGCCTCTTCATGTTGGACCTATGTCTCCATGTAAGCCTCCCAAAGGGCTAGGTATTTTCTAATAAAATATGTTAGAAAATAGCTGTGATAAGAATATAAAATAATAAACATAATAATAATATTCTATCACATACACACAACACCATCTAGCCCAAACTAAGCAGAGCTTGTACTATGGGTACTAGACAATGGATAAACATACATATATCCTTTTTTTTTGTAAATACATACATATTATACATACAAACACCCAGACCAAGACAAACATCCATGTTCATGTACACAAATGTATGTCTTGTACGGGCATCGAACTCGCAACCTTAGGTGTGGCAGTCGGTTACACTAACCACTATGCCATCAAGGCCAACTGTAAATGTATAATACTTTACTGCAATAAGATATTGACATACATATTATTATATATTATCAGGCAAGCGGTTGTGTACAACAGATAAATGCCTATATCCGGCTGCATTACATGCTCATCATTTTGAGTTGAGTAGATGTTTATCTAGTCTAATTTTAAATTGGTTTGTAGTTTGGGCTAATACTACATCTCTTGGAAAATAGTTCCACGTTCTGTCTATTCGGTTAGCCAAGAAGTGCTTATGTGGGTTGTTGTTTGAGAAATTGGTACATCATTCCATATCTATATCAATGAAAAGGTCAGCAGGCAAGTATTATGTCCACATTCCAATAATTATTAACAAATTGCCATTTATCACAAATAATGCCAGAATTGGTGTTGTTGCCGAGAATTTCTTCATGGAAAGGCCATGAATGCATTGCCCAACCAAGAAATGTAACACGAGTCTTCAAACACAGTTGGTGCACTTTCTCTGGGCCAAGGCAGTAATATACATCATTAAAATATTTTCACCACTGGAGGCCTACTAGCTTTCCGGATAGTAACTAAATTGTATAAAAAGCAACACAAGGCTAAATATGGAAAACTCGCACAAAACCAACTACATTGACATTTTAAATCACCATTTTACGTTGTTCCAACTCTATACAGTAATTAAATAAAGTTGAAAACCAGTGATAAGCTAATAATGATTTATGGTAGTTATTAAAAAGTATAATTAAGGTAAAACATTTGTTACCTGTGGTCGGAGATATCACTCTGGCCGGCAGACTCCAGTTTCTTTATTTGAAATGTGATATTTATCCTCTTGTATATTTCCTCGGTTATATTACGACATTTTTCATATTTTGGGTCTAGGCTTTGACCACCCATAGCCCAAACTTCTTTGTTATTGTCCAAAGCGGACATTTTGTATGATAATTTATACCTATAAGACTCTTATTGGATAACTAATGGCGTTTTCTTGTTCCGCAGTCCTTTTAGACGGTTTTCACGACGATAATTGAGCAACACAGCCATATTTGTGACGGCAAATTGGTAAAATGTAGTTGCGAAATGTTTGAAGTATTTCACCTGCGAAATCTACTCGAATTGTGCTTGTATAACCACTTTTCCAACTTGTTTTAAACAAAGAAAGGTTCACAAAGGTTTAGACACACCTTAAATGCAGCTTTCAAGTGTTTTCTGAGCTAAACTCACGATATAACACGAAGAAGTAGTTAGACACCAAACAAAGGACACTATTTCAACATTTTTACGACGCTATAAAGCCGTCACAAGCACAGATATTTGCAATTAAATTACTCTGGACACGAAATAAGCTCTAAGACTAGATAAAATTATGGTTGTTACTATCAAAGTAGTACTATAAGACTAATTAAACAAATAACAATAAAAATAAAAACTAAGTTGCCTTCCGGCTGTTTTTTTTTTTTAGATATCTTGACGTTTTTAATATAGTGTTGCTGCTTGTTTGATTAATTGCACATAATTTTAATATAATTTTTACCATAGACAAGCTTATTTTTATTTGGAACAATGAGATCATGAGCCCATATGGTAGAATAAAGAATTTTCAATTGGCAGCCCTGAAATAGTGATGTATTCACTTTGACTCATTCTGTCTTTGATTCATTCTATACTTTTACTAAATTCTCAGTTCTTTTCAATCTTACTACTTCTTATACGTCAGTGGATTTTATTAGTTTTTCTATCAGGTGATTTTGGGTTTAGAGTTATAACTCAATGTTTGTTAACTTTTATAGTCCTAGTGATTAGATGAATTTGGGTTAGATTTATAACCCGAACCCAAGACATTAATTTAAATATAAAATATATGCCGCTTATACAATTTAAAAACCAAATGGTCAAAGTTTTGGCAGGAGACTACAATAGTCACAATATTATTACGAAAGGACATATTTATATTACAGCTTCTATAATTTCAAACCGTCGAAGATATTTCTGAACGAAACAAATAAAAAAATTACAAAGCCACCGTTTCCCGCCAATTAACTGTCAAACAAACGGCATGTTTATACTGTTACAGTCTTACGAGTTTCAGAAGATGCTATAACTTTACATTATAATTAGTTTATTTTACCTGTTCGTGTTATATCATCATGTCAGACAAAGTGTCTATTAAGTTTTAATGTTGTTACACATGATAAGTGAACCAGGACTGAAGAATTGTCGATCAAAATGGCTCCGCGCAAAAGTGTTAGGAATAACATAGTTGCTAAACTTGTCACCGGCAAAATAGCTCCGTGTGCCTTTTGTAACCGTCAAGTGGACGATGAGCTTCTATATGGAAAATTATACGCCATTGGAGACATACAATGTCATTACCTTTGTGCTGTAAGTACAAATTGATGTTCTAACTTATAACAAGTTTCAAGTGTTACTAAACCGGACTAAGTAGGTACCTACATAAATTATATTTTCTACTTGCCTGTACCCTGTGGCGCAAAACATTCAGACTGGATGACAGACTAGGTATAGTTGTAGGACATAGAAATAAAAATATGCACCATGACATTACAGCATATATACTTAACTAGCCTCAGGCCTGTATTGTTGAAATTAAATGAATTGAAATGAAATTTATTAAACACAAATAAGTAAGACACAGTAATTATTGAACACTGGTACCCAAGGTAAGATCTAACCTGTGTTATGGGTACCAGGCCCCACTTTCAGGTTTCTTAACATTTTGTATTAATTTAGCTACGTACATTGATGTTTCCAAATAAATTACATAAAGAAAATAAATAAATAATAATAATAAAAACAAAAGCTAAGAAAATAAGTAAATAAAAATTGGGTTGATACTTATGATTGTGCATGTAGTATGTAGTGCGAGTCCGACATAACCCCTCCGCCTGACCTCGCGGAGGGGTATGCGTCAATGCATTCCCGATGTTAAAAAAAAACAAAGAAAGGTAGTGCGAGAGTGGGTGAGTGTGTCTTGGTGGTGTGAGTATGAGTGTGTTGTTGTGTATGTGTGGTGAGTGTGCGTGTGTGTGTGTACTTTGTGCATATCATAATAGTGATATATTTAGTAAATTTTCAGTTTCTTCATAGCGTTTGCCTAACAGCCAATCCATAACTTTTTTGTTGAAGGGGCAAAGGTGAATTGCACCCATATTTAGCCAGCTATGGATTTAGGTTGTAGGTAAAAGGTGGCGATCCTATTGCTGTTTCCCATATACAGTTCCAAACTTCATTCCAATACTATTAATAATAGAAAGATTAAATCATCACAATTATGATGATGATAATAATAACAATAATAAGTTTTAAGCCTTTTTTCATCCATAGTTACCAATATACCGGTCCACCAAACACCCATATAATGGTTATCCATAGCCCATATATTAGAATCCATATGTAGCAATAGTACTACGCCTACTGCGGCTAGTGCCGCTGTCGGTGTTCCATCCCACCTTTGATTAAAACTCGAAGGGCTTCTTCTTTTGGACCCATGTCTCCGTGTAAGCCTTTCAAAGGGTCAGGTATTTTCTTAACAACATATTATATGTTAGAAAATACCTGTGATAAGAGAAACAATAATTTATTTGCAAAAGATGACAAAAAAACAGAGCACAAAACACATTTCGCCATATTACAATAGCATGCAAATGTTGAATGAGTACTATTTATAGAATTCAAAGTTTCATTAACTTCTTGAACGTCTAGGGGAAATACGTAAAAAATAATTAAAAATTCATTGTGCAAACAATACACAAACGGACAAATGTATGTCCACTCTATACATTAACGAGTCAAGTGTGCAGCAGACATACGTTTGTCGTTTTTTTTTTTTTGGTGACTCATTTTTGCGGACATACGTATGTCCGCTCGACAGTTGACGGGTTAACACAATTTTAAATATTTATTAACACAATGTATTTTTAAAATGATAAGACTGTGAGGCAAATTTTTTTAGAAATTCATTAACGGAATAAAAGCTTTCTTCAAATAGCCATTTTTTTTAGTGCAGGTCAAAGTTTATTGTATGGTAGTTTTACTATATGCTCAGTTATCACGTTAAAAATAAGTGGTGCCACACACAACTTAATCTAAGCATCTCTAATCGAGGTAGTGGAATTTTAAATAGTTCCAGGTTCTTGGTGTGAAAAGTCCAAAGACAATGTTGTCCTTCAAAATTCTTACCTTAACCTATTGTATGTTCATATTTTCGTAATACCTTAAGATACTATATCCTTTGCTGAAACATCCATTCATAGCCAATAAACAATCAGTTTTAAGCATTTGGATTAGTAAAATAAGGTTTAAAATGGGGTGCCCTTGGTGGCTCATATTAAAGCCTCTGGTAAATAGAGGTACACAATGTAGAGGCTTGTATGCAAGTCGCTGTCAAAGGACAGGTTTAACTTAAAACTATTTGTGGATCATGTATTTCTTTGTGTCATATGGGGTTTGAACCTATGCATGGATGTTGCCAATATTCGCATCTGTGTCCGCAATTGCATTTCATTCATCTACAATAACCAATGTGGATGTTCAAGTAGATCCAGGAACAGTACACATTGCGACCAGAAAGAAAAAAGGTGGACCCATGAAAGGACCCATAATTATTCAAGTGAAGATGAAAAAGCACCAAAAAATGGTAACATGTTAACTTTTTACCTCAAACAAAATGAAGGTCTATGAAAATATTATCAACCATAGTATGCAGATTTGTAGTGCCATCACCAGCCAGTGTTTGTAGTAAACAGTAGAAAATGAGTGTGTGCTATTTCTGAACCCTTGAATCTGCAAGGATGGTAATATAACTTTTTGTTATATAAGATGCACATTTTTTAGGGTTCCGTACCCAAAGGGTAAAACGGGACCCTATTACTAAGACTCTGGTGTCTGTCTGTCTGTTCGTCTGTCACCAGGCTGTATCTCATGAACGGTGATAGTTAGAGAGTTGAAATTTTCACACATGATGTATTTTTGTTGCCGCTATAACAACAAATACTAAAAAACAGAATAAAATAAATATTTAAGGGGGCTAGCATACAACAAACGTGATTTTTTGCTGTTTTTATAGATAATGGTACGGAACTCTTCGTGCGCGAGTCCGACTCGCACTTGGCCGGTTTTTTATCCTTACATACAAAGTATACTATATATATTTCTATTATTTTCTGCACCAATACAAAATTTCTTAAAATAATTCTTAAGTTATTAATTACTAGCTTTTGCCCGCGGCTTCGCTCGCATTAATTTAGAATTTGACAATCAATTCGGGTTGTACTCTGCTTATAATAATATAATTCAATCATGATTCGAAAGACACGTGGCGCCATCTATTATCATAAGAACGTTATTATTGTTTCTCGGGAACAGTAATTTTTTTCGGGATGAAAGGTAGCCTATGTCCGTTTCTGTACACCTATCAACATATATGCAAAATTTCAGGATGATCGGTTCAGTGGTTTAGGCGTGAAAAGGTAACAAACAAACAAACTCATTTTCGCTTTTATAATATTAGTTAGGAAGTTAGGATGGTACGGAACCCATCGTGCGCGAGTCCGACTCGCACTTGGCCGGTTTTTTATACTTACATACAAAGTATACCATAATATATACTAGTACTTCTATTATTTTCTGCACCAATACAAAGTTTCTTAAAATAATACTCAAGTTATTAATTATTATTCATAACACAATTTATTGTTACAGCTATTATCCTCATGCCTGATGCAAAAAGGAAAGGATGAACATGGTTTGTTCGGGTTTCTATATGAAGATATTCTCATTGAAGTTCAGCGGTGTAAGAAACATGTAAGTAACGTTGTAATATTTATAGATTACTTGTCATCTATACTTTTAAGTATTATTTTGATGTATTATAGTGTTTAATAAAATATAATAATATCACACCCTCACCCATCAATAGCACAGTTAATGTACAGGACACAAACTGTGCCACTGCTGGGCACAGGTGTGCACTCAGTGTGAGAAGGGTTAGGCCATATTCTACTGCTCTGACTCAGTACAGGCTGATTTCACATATCATTATGGACAAATCTTCGACATGCAGGTTTCCTCACAACGTTTTCTTTCACTGTTTCTGTATAATTAACTATTTATTATGCATACAACTACAAAAAATTGAAGACGAAAATTGGGATCGAACTCAAAACCTCTCCGTGGCAATACAACGGTTCCCCACTACCACATACATACTAATATTATATATGCGAATGTAAATTGTTAGTTTGTTTGTTACGCTTTTTGCTTGCGTTAATCTAGATTTTGTCAATAAATGTCTTTCCCTCCGCAACATTTATTTTCTGGATGGAAGGTAGCCTATGTCCTTTTCAGTACCACTGACAAGGTCTATGTAATATTTCCTGTTGATTGGTGAAGTAGTTACGGCGTAAATAAAATTGAAGCAGCGATAGCTCAGTGGGGAGACCAACAGACTGCAATGCAGAGGGTCTTGAGTTCGAACCCACGTCGCGCACCTATGACTTTCAGAAGTTATATGACTTTTCGAAATTATGTGCGTATCGATTGAAAATTATCGCCTGCTCCGTGCCTCGGAAAGCACGCTAAGCCGTTGGTCCCGGCTGCCATGAACATCTATGGCAGTCGTTATTGGGAGAGTGTCGACACAAAAGATCCCACTGGGTCGAAGTATCGCCGGTCTGCACTGACCGGCCCCCACATAAGATAAGATAAGGCGTAAATACGTAACAAACTCACATTGGCATTTATAATATTAGTTAGGATTGATGTCTTAGTCAAGACCTTTCGCTAGTTTGCTTACAGCCTGTATTTTTTATTTGTTCCAGAAATGTTCATATTGCAACCAAATGGGTGCCAACTTAGGTTGTTCCATCTCACAATGCCGCAAGCAATTCCACCTGCCATGTGGCAAAGAGAAGAATTCTGTATCACTATTCTATGGAAACTATAAGTAAGTATATATCTCTCTTTTTGTACGCCACTGTATGAGGCTGAACATGTACGAACTAAACACTATTTGTAATAATATCTTGCATTCAATGTATGTATACCATGTTCAAACAAATAAATGAATTCTTATTCTTATATATTACTAGCTTTTGCCCGCGGCTTCGCTCGCGTTAATTTTGAATTTGACAATCAAATTCTAAATTAACGCGAGCCAAGCCGTAGCCGTTATAGTAGAGTAACAGTTTTTCAAAATTTTGTAATAAAGTGTCAAATAAACAACGCGATAAAATCCGTATATAGTAGTTTAATTTCAATGAATAACATTCGCGTAAACAGAAGACAATATTCGGATTGTACTCTCGCTTGTAATAATATAATTCAATCATGATTCGAAAGACACGTGGCGCCATCTATTATCATAAGAACGTTATTGTTGTTTTCCTCGGGAACAGTATTTTTTTTTCGGCATGAAAGGTAGCCTATGTCCGTTTCTGTACACCTGACAATGTATATGCAAAATTTCAGAATGATCGGTTCAGTAGTTTAGGCGTGATAAGGTAACAAACAAACAAACTCATTTTCGCTTTTATAATATTAGTTAGGTTTACAGTATCTAACAATAGTAGTTTAAGAGTATCAAAATTATGTAATAATTGTGTTTTAAGAAAATAAACAGCACATAAAATCCGTATAACGTAGTTTATTTGCTATTTTAAAAGACTACTCCGGCTCTAGAAATAAGTCCTGCGTCACGGGAGACTTAACAAACATTCAAACAACGGCCACAAAGGGCACCTAGACTTAGAAAAACTATTTGTGGATCGAAGTTTATAAGACTAGTATGACTGGAACAGGCGCAAGGGGCAGAACTACGCGGACGTTTCTCAATCAGATCGGAAACGTTCTGGACGAAGGCCAAAACACCTAAAACCGACGGGCGTGTATGAGGAATGTAAATGGAGCCAGAGAAGTGTGTCAGGATCGTAGCAAATGGAAATCCTAACTTCCTAATCCTATCCTAATCCTAACTTCCTAACTAATATTATTAAAGCGAAAATGAGTTTGTTTGTGTGTTACCTTTTCACGCCTAAACCACTGAACCGATCATCCTGAAATTTTGCACATACGTTGTCAGGTGTACAGAAACGGACATAGGCTACCTTTCATCCCGAAAAAAAATACTGTGCCCGAGGAAAACAACAATAACGTTCTTATGATAATAGATGGCGCCACGTGTCTTTCGAATCATGATTGAATTATATTATTACAAGCAGAGCACAACCCGAATTGATTGTCAAATTCTAAATTAACGCGAGCGAAGCCGCGGGCAAATCTAGTAATAAATAATATAATAAATAATAAAAAAAAAAATTACTCTATAAGAATAACACTTAATCTAGCTACAAAGCTTAGGGCTTAAGGAATACGTAACAAACTAGAGACTCTGACTTCTAAACTAGGTATGGACCTGTATCTTAGAAGCCAGTGCTACCTTCTAATATTTACATTTATATAAGCCTCACAAATGGTTACAATCATTGATATTCTCAATCCGTAGTCTCTGCCTACCCCTCTGGGAAACAGGCGTGGATCTACCATATGTGTACCTGCAACTTCTCTTCTCCTTAGCCTTTATTATTCCCAAGTCCACTTGGGGTAGGCTTTCTAGTCTAACCGGATTTGACTGGATATCAGTTTTTACACGGAGCGATTGCTATCTGACCTCCGCAACCCGAAGGCTAACGATACCCTAAGTCTAGACCAGTGTCAGGATATTAGAGGGCACTGACTTCCCAATAACGACTGCCATAGATGTTCATGGCAGCCGGGACCGACGGCTTAACGTGCTCTCCGAGGCACGGAGCAGGCAATAATTGTCAATCAATACGCACATAATTTCGAAAAGTCATATGACTTCCAAAATTCAGATGTGCGCGACGTGGGTTCGAACCCGAGACCTTCTGCATTGCAGTCTGTTGGTCTCCCCACTGAGCTATCGCTGCTGTGTACCTACAACACTTGATGCAATAGCAATCTAATTGTAAATCTATTATTATTTTCAGGACTTTCTGTCAGATGCATGCGCCAAGACAGACCATTCCAGAGTCAATACAAATAAAAGCAAAATTGAGAAAAGCCAGAGATAATAAACTAAAGAGAATGCAACAACGAGATTGCAACTTTAAAGACTTAAAGGAGCTTTCTTTAGACAACAGTTGTGGTAAGTTTTTAGCATAAATAATAATAATAATATTCTACCACATACACACAACACCATCTAGTCCAAACTAAGCAGAGCTTGTATGTACTATGGGTACGAGACAATCGATAAACATACATATATACTTTTTTTTTTGGAAATACATACATATTATACATAGAAACACCCAGACCAAGAAAAAAAACCATGTTCATGCACACAAATATTTGACTTGTGCGGGAATCGAACCCGCGACCTCAGGCGTGGCATTCGGTTACACTAACTACTACGCCACCGAAGCCAACAAATGTACTCCTTTCTTAATTAAAAAAGCTGAACATTAGGTTTTCGGTTCGATTCCTTGGTTAGGCCAGTTTTTTGGATTTTTTGCCAAGAGATCATGTTCTGACAACGTGTGTATGCGAAATTTCTTGATCATCGGTCGAGTAGTTAAGGCGTGAACAACAAACAAACAAACTCACATTCGCATTTATTAGTTTTAAAATATCAGACCTGTATTAAACTGTCCCACTGCTGGGCACGGCACTCTTCTCAGTATGAGAAGGCTTCGGCCGTAGTCCACCACGCTGGACTTTTGGATATGTATATGTGTAAGATGTGTACATGTGGATAAAAAAAAGTTGCACTCCGGGAGTGCCGGCAGAAGTGAAAACTTGAATATTAACGTTGTGCATTTTTGATATTTTGGAATGGTTAGGGAATAATTTTGCACGAATTGCTTTAATTATCAGTATAAAAGGACTATCATTTATGTGGTAAAATACAATATTAATTTATTGCTCTATCATACACAAACATGACAATTCTCCCTCCGTCTTACGAATTTTCGATCAGGTTACGTCTCCTGACGCGAATTTAACATTTTTACCCATAACAAAAAAGTGCACAACGCCGCTATAGAAGTTTACACTTCAATAAATAAAATCTTTAAGAACATTATGTAGAACTCTCAGACATGCAGGTTTCCTCACGATGTTGTTGTGTAAAACTCTAATAATGTCCTCCAGAGCGAATTTTCGGTCACAGCGGCCAATTTTAACGGAGACTGGCCATCTGACTGCCTGGCGCAGGAGATATTATAGTGCACAAGCGTGTGCGCAAACACAAGTGCACTCTCTGTTCCCTAACCCTCATGATCCGATGGGACGGATAATCCGACACGACCGGAGAGAGATCAGGCCCAGAACCAACTGCTTTACGTGCTTTCCGAGGCACGGGGGTGTCTAACACCGCCAACATCCTAACTCCGAGCTCGTATTGAGATTTCTTAACAGAAAAACCCAATTCGTTTTTGTTGGCAAAACCCGGGATTCGAACCCGATACCTCATGCACAGCAGTCGCATTCACTACCGCTGCGCCACGGAAACAACCCGATAACTCTAATAAGCAATGAAATATTATGTTTCAGAGAGTGATGCTGAAGCACAGTCAGTGTGTGTAATATGCTACGAGCAAGTGGATGGGTACCCAACAAATAACACTTTCTGGCCTCCCTGCTGTGGGAGAGATGCCTGGTTTCATAGAACTTGTTTACAGGTAAGGCATACCATTTTCACATACATACCGGGTGAGAGGGACGGCGTATCGAAAACTGAAATATTCAAATTCAATTTATTGCATTCTATAATGTACATTTGCAGGTGGTAGGCTTAAAAATAAGTAACAAATTATGGACACTGTCGGGCACAGCACTATTAGGAGAGAGAAGTTGTTTACATAATTACTGTGTTATTTTAAAAAAATTAGTTTTGACACAATTTTATCAGCTTTTGAATCTAATTTACATAATAGTAGATACAGACCATTATTATAATAATAAAACAAGTTTTGTTTCGTGATATATTATGCGGTTGCTGTTCGACTGTTGTAATTTACACACATAATATACAGTGTGACTGGTTAAACATTGTACATACTTAAGGACATGATAATTTATGGTCAGACGTAACGTATAAAAAAGAAATAAAAATAAAATCTCTATAACCTGCAAAGAAAACCCTTATTAAAATTTGTATGAAATATCCATAAAATATGGACACTGCGCACACAGCTGTTGACGCTAATGACCTTTGATAAGAAAATGGCGGGCGGGAGTGCAAATTCGGGAGAGTGCGGGGTGCGGTAGCTGGGGGTGGTGGCGCAGGTTTTGTTTAGCTTTGATATATGCGCAAGAGTGTCCTAACATTAAGTTTTTATTGGATAACTAGGTCAGTACCTATTTATTTTAGACATTCGGGTCTATAATCGAGTACTGAATACCCTCCTTCAATATGTCCAGTCTTTTACCAATCAGCCTGGGAGCAGCGATAGCTCAGTGGGGAGACCAACAGACTGCAATGCAGAGGGTCTCGGGTTCGAACCCACGTCGCGCACCTCTGACTTTCAGAAGTTATATGACTTTTCGAAATTATGTGCGGATTGATTGACAATAAAATTATCGCCTGCTCCGTGCCTCGGAAAGCATGTTAAGCCGTTGGTCCCGGCTGCCATGAACATCTATGGCAGTCGTTATTGGGAGAGTGTCGACACAAAAGATCCCACTGGGTCGAAGTGTCGCCGGTCTGCACTGACTGGCCCCCACATAAGATAAGATAAGATAAGATACCAATCAGCCTGTATAGGTCCTGCGAGAATACCAGCGTTGCAATTTCAACTGCAAGAATAGCTGACGCATGTACCATTTACAATTACAATTTGGTCTCCATACTTATATACTGTATGAATGAATGAATGAATGAATTATTTATTTGCAGAACATGGGTACATACAGTTCTTAGTTACATTACATATTGTCCTTGCCACATTTAGCCAATTTCGGCATGCAAATATTATGTTTTAATTTGATATATCATGCATAAAGTTTAACACATTATCACTATAGTTAGAAACATTAAATATTTTAATTTACAGATACTCGTAATAGAGTTTATAAGACATGTTTTACAATATTTTTATGCTACATGCTGTACATTTTTTACCCTATTGGAATGTTTTCTATTAACTATCTGTAAACTTATCATCCAAAAACTCGCACAAAGAATAATAAAATTTTTTGTGTAACATTGCCAGTAGGTCTTTTTTGAATAGACATATATTTTGTATATTAGGTATACTGGTCGGTAACTTATTATAAATAATTGAGGCCTTACAGAATACTAACTCTCATGCTTTAAGGTAGTTTTACTACTGACGACGAGATATTTTTCTTTTTTCAAACAACTCCATATTCTGTTTTGTGAACATAGCACACTCTTGGATATACATACAAGGGAATGTCATAAGATTATGTTTTTAGAAAAACGGCAAGCAAGAGTCCGTTTGTTTTAAATTAAATATTGCTCTAATGCAACGTTTTTGGGCTTTAAATGCAAGAGACCAGTCTGTAGAGTTACCCCAAAATATGATACCGTAGCATAATGTTGACGATACAAAACCATGATATGCTGTTATAAGTGTAGATAGACTTACTATATTCTTTAATTTATATAGTCGATATGCAAACTGACTTAATTTATTGCAAACTAATTCTACATACATCTTCCAGTTCATTATCTGTTCTGTATATTTATATTTCATTGTATTGTGATAAGAAGATATAAATAAAAATATGTTTCTTTATTTCCGAGTTAAAATTCGTTGGAATTTTCATCAGAAATATCAGTAATTTTTCTGGCTTTTTGCATTCTAAACCATCCATTTTGTAATGTAATTAAATCGTCGTGATTTGAATAGATCAGCTGTTTTTGCGCGCAGAACGCAGAGGTCATTCTTGTGCGTTGTATTAGTAGCAATCCATTGCGTACCTCGTAATAATGTTAATCGCACAGAAATAAATAGTAGTAGAATGGTAAAGAGGGCGTGGCGTGCGTGCCAAGCTATTGCACTATAGTGCATATGCTTCTAAACGCATTCGCATTACGCAACGCGTCTCCCGTTCGCGCGCTCCGGAGGTAAAAAAAACATTAAATTCGTTACAAATACGCCATATTGTGCAGTTTCCAATTGTAAAAATAAAAGTGATGCAATAAATATGGAAAAAGGAGGCCTTTCATATCACCAGTAAGTATTTAAATTGAGTAAAAGTTAAGATTATTGAGATTCAACATAAGTGTTCTACTTTTACCATGTTTGTCTAATAAGAACATCATCGTTCATTTCTTCGTTATGTTAAATATCCATTGCTTGAATTATGCGATACTTGTTCACATAAATATGAAACCCACACGCAATGTACGTCGAGATAAGCGATATTCACAAGATGCCAAAAACAATAACAAATCAGGGGCGTCGGGTCAAATAAATAGTTGTGATTGTTCAGCGATTGCGCTAGTGATTGACGTTCGGTTTATGGTGACGTCTTAAATTTATCGATAAATAAAATGAATATTAATTCGAAGGACACTCTTGAATTAATTATTATGTCGATATCAATACGTTTGTTAATATTAATCAACTGTTTCTTTGATCTGTAGGTTTAGTCTAATTGCAGTGTGTATACAATAGCTGATTAAGTCAGGCAGAATAATGTTGTTAAGAATTTTTTCATAATTAACAATTTAGTTAGTACACCCTTAACAATTTATTTAAACGAATGTTTGTTAGTACCCTACACCCTTGCTTTGCTGAACGTGGCAGTAAATGTAAATTCACAGACAGAATTTAGTGTAACTTTGACATTCATAAGTGTTACCTTGTAACCTAACATGAATAAATTTATTTTTGATATAATAATATACATTATATAAAGTATGTTCTATAATATAGTCAAAAGTTTTGTAAGTTTTCAATACAGATTTTTAACTAAATACATACGTTTTATTTTAATAACATTATACTTTAATCAAAGTTTATATAGTACCTAATATGTTATCATCACTATTCATAATAAAACATTTTACATAAAAACAATAACATAATTTCATCTTCCACAGCTCTCAACATATCGATAATAATTCCATAGTGTCCCCTCACTATTTATACGTCACTGTAGGCGGGGCTTGCCGAAATGTGGCACGCGCGAAATGTACGCGAAAACGTGACATTCACCATTCTACTACCATTTATTTCTGTGGTTAATCGAGATAAAATTTTAATCTTGTGTTTTTTTTTTTGCTTATAATTGGTGGTAATTATAGAAAGAGGTCTTGCTTAAGTTTACGGTAGGCCGTCCCTTACCCCCAGTATCTTTATATATATATAATTCTACTGTACGTGTCTATGTCACTGAACTCTATGAACTGAACGGCTGGACCGATTTTGATGAAATTTTGTGTGTGTTCAAGTGGATTTGAGAATGGTTTAGATATGTTTTTTTTCTCTTGTGTACAGGACAACGTCTGTCAGGACAGCTAGTATTATATAGATTTTAATAGATGCGTTTCCTTTAAGTGCCGTTTGAATTGTTTCAGAGAATGGCATTAAGTGCTGGCATGCATTATCTAAAGTGTCCGTTATGTAACGATAAAGAAAACTTCTATGAAGCGGTCATCAGCCAAGGATATTATGTACCTGATAGGTAAGTTTATTTACTTTCTTCTACACTAGGAATTTTTTGCAATTCATGAAATGAAAGAAAGAAAGAATGAAATATTTAGTGCTTTACAGCTTTTAGGTGGGCACAATGTGTTCAAGAATAAAAACAAATAATAATTATAAGAAAAGAAAAAAAAAGCAAACAAAAACAGAGTAAAGTAAAGAATAAGAAACATCTAGTGACAGATGTGTCCCACAGCTGCAGCAATCAGGACCCTAGTTCAGCATTTGCCTGGTTCCAAGAACCAGGCACTGGTCTTCCACTGGAGCCTGTCATAAAGAAATCCTTACTAATAATATAAATTCGAAAGTAACTCTGTCTGTCTATCTGTGTGTCTGTCTGTCTGTCCGTTACCTTTTCACGGCTAAACCACTCAACCGATTTAGATGAAATTTGGTACAGATATAGCTGGGGAAGGACATAGGTTACTTTTTATTCATGTAGGTACCACCCGGGCGGAGGCGCGCATAAAAGCTAGTATAAACTAAAGAGAAAAATTGAACAACAAAATTAAAAACCATCATAATATTCCTGCCCATCGTCGTCAATTAGCACGTTTCCCAGAAGACTGGCAGCATTGACAGTTTAAATGGCAATACTTATTCTTTGCGTAAACAAAATACCAGCCCTCTGGTCACGCGAAGCATAATGATGATTATTATTATTTCATTAAATAGTTGTATTTCATTAAATAATCTTCTTTCTTCTTTTCGTGTGGTTAGTGGCCAACCTGTTGTCAAGAGTTGTTCAAGCCGCCCGTAAGCCTCTGACATGGCTTAACGACTGCTGTCAATTTGAAAACAACCGGGACCAACTTTTTACGTGCCCTCAGAAGCACGGAGACGCTCAGATGACATACCACTAAGCGGTCACCCATCTATAGACTGACCGCACCCAACGTTGCTTAACCTCGCTAATCGTATACCGATCAATGAGTGCAATTGGCTATGAGCGCCATAATAATATAATATAATATAATAATAATACAATATTCTATCACATACACACAACACCATCTAGCCCAAACTAAGCAGAGCTTGTACTATGGGTACTAGACAATGGATATATACTGTTTTTTTTTTTTGTAAATACATACATATTATACATAGAAACACCCAGGCCAAGACAAACACCCATGTTCATGCACACAAATGTTTGACTTGCGCGCGGGAATCGAACCCGCGACCTCAGGCGTGGCAGTCGGTTATACTAACCACTACGCCATCGAGGCCGACCGATAATAATACCAAGCCTGTATTTAACTGCTGGGCATGGGCTCCTTCTCAGTGTGAGAAGACTTAGGTCATAGTGCACCACGGCCAGCCCAGTGCGGGTTGGCAGACTTCACATATCTTCGAGAAATTATGGAGAACACTCGGAAAGGGAATAACTACTTTCGGCTTTGCGTGGACAAATTGCTCAGTAGAAAATCTATTTACAAATAATTATAATTAATTAGTAAAAAAATATTAAATAATACCTCGTTGCAGGAAATATTTAAGAACGCATAAATAAATATTTAAACTGATAACAATCATAGGCACCGCCATTTTTCTTCTTTTGCGCTCCATTCTGGGTCAGCATATAAATAAACGTGCATTTTTAATAAGACACTTGTTTTTCTTAACATGATCTTCTTTATTACATAAATAAGGTATCGTTTTTATAATAAATATAGATATTATTCAATCAATGAAATGCTCATTTTCAGTCAATTATAAGTGACAATGTTGCAATATTATGTATATCAAGAAAAGGCATATTTTAACAACTTGCTGCAGCTTTATTATCATATTTAGTTTGTTTTGGGTATTAGATATTAAAAAATCAATGCATTTATTACTATAATTAATGTCCACGCCAAGCCGGCGCACCCTAACAAACTAAGAAATTCCCTTTAAAATTGAACTACTTTATACGGATTTTATCTCGGTGTTTATTTTAAAACACTATTATTATCACATGATTTTGCTATTTTTAAACTAATACTGTTAAACTTTAGTACTATTTAGGGCCTGTCTCAGCACCTACAAATAGTATTTATCTATAAGATAAAAGTCTCGTCGTCTCTCTTCTTTAACCTAACAAGAGTGAGACAGCTTGCGATTTATACTACACACAAATTAACAGCATTCATTGTTATGCGGACGACAGCACGAGCGATGCTCTCTATACCGGCCGCGCTAACATCTCTCGGGAAAACGTCATTGAGAGCCGAAACAAACTTGTGTATGAAATTCAGACCTCTTTGAAGAAAGTCTCGGATTGGGGTAAACTTAATTTGGTTCGATTTAACCCCACAAAAACACAAGTCTGCGCGTTTACCGCAAAAAGCTGCCGTTGGTCGTATGTACTCGTTTTGAGCACATCCCCATAACTGCCTCAGCCAATATTGGAATACTTGGTGTCGACATATCGAGCGAAGTCCAGTTCCGCGGCCATTCAGAGGGTAAGGCTAAATTAGCTTCGAAAAAGCTTGGCGTACTTAACAGATCGAGACAGTATTTCACGCCGGCCCACCGCCTATTACTCGGCCTCACATGGAATACTGTTCTCATCTTTGGGCAGGGCCACCCCAATATCAGCTTCTCCGTCTGGACCGCATTCAACGGAGAGCGACTCGAATCGTCGACTGCCAGGATGTTTCAAATCGGCTAGATCCTTTGGCGCTGTATAGAGAGATGTGGCCGCGCTATGAATCTTCTACCGCTTTTACTATGGGGAGTGCTCCGAGGAATTGTTCGGACTGATCCCTGCCGCCTCGTCTCGCCATCGTCCTACGCGACAGCATTTTCATCCCCATCATTTAGATGGTTGGCAGTCCACAACTGTGCGTTTTCCAGAAATTTTCTGCCTCGCACAACAAAACTGTGGAATGAGCTGTCGCCTGCGGTATTTCCGGACCAATATGGCCTTCAAAATGTCAAGAAAAGAGGGTTCTCGGTTTTAAAAGTCCGGCAACGCACTTGTAACTCTTCAGGTGTTGTCCATGGGCGACGGTAATCGTTTTTCATCAGACGATCCGTCTGCTCGTTTGCCTACAATCACATAAAAAAAAAATACACTGAGGAGGATAACTTTTACTACACTGAGGAAGAGTCCGTGCCCAGCAGTGGGACTATTTTTATACAGCACCGCTATTATATACGTTATTTTTACAGAGATGCGGCTTGGGAACTTGAGCAGAATGCGTTTGCAGAGATATATGAGCGACCTATAGCTTGTTCTGCACCCGACTGCGCCTGTCCCATGGGAAGAAGCCACGACGCCGACACTGGGTAAGACTTACTAACTAATATTATAAATGCAAATTTATGTTTATTTGCTTCGATCAGATATACCATAGATGCACATTCTCATACAAAAACCGCGTCAATATGTGGCACTGACCAGTACTACTTACTTATAAGTGTCTGCATTTATTATGCAATCCAGGAAATAAACCGGAATAACCATTGAATGCCCACTGAGAAACATTTTGTAATAGTTTAGTTAAAACGCGTCAATGTAAAGCGTCCTAAGTGTGTTACTCGCGATACGCAAGCGTACTAAGTATATGGTACGGTCTCCACCGTAGTAGTGGTGTCGATTCGCTCTCGCTTGCACGTAAGCGCACGCAAGAGTGAGTGGGACAGGTGCATAATATAGCGCATACGACTGATTTATGCACAGTTTTGTTGGGGCTGTTTTTCGAGCGACGATCGTGCATCTATGGTATATTTGATCGATGTTTATTTGTTACACTTTCACGCCTTCACTACTCCACTGATTTTTTATTTTATTATATAATATCTATTTATTTTACATCAAATTTATACTAATATTATAAAGCTGAAGAGTTTGTTTGGTTAAAGGCGCTAATCTCAGGAACTACTGGTTCGATTTGAAAAGTTATTTTAGTATTGCTTAGGCTATTTATCGAGGAAGGCTATAGGCTATATAACATCACGCTACGACCCACGGGGGCGGCGCAGTAACGATAAATGCGGGTGAAATGGGACTACTAACTTATGCTTATTTCTAGTGTTCACGTTATGAATATCACTATTCTTATTATATAATTGAATATTATGTTTAATAAACATAATCTTAGCAAATATATTAATATTGCGACGCAACAGTAAGTATGCCTATTTCTTTAAATCGATCATTCAGGGAAACTCGTCGACCTAAATTATAAATGAGTACTGCACGCTTTTGGAGAATAAAATTATCTCGATATCAACTGCCTTGCCCCACAATAATATACCGTAGGACATGACACTGTGAAAGTAACTGAAATATACTAGTCTCGCAATATCTACATCAGTCAGCTGCCTTACTTTCCGAATTGCGTATGCGGCTGAGCTAAGTTTCCCTGCAAGACACGATATTTGAGCGGCTCACTGAACTTTGTGATTGTGTCTGCAGCACATTTCCTATTTTGGTAACATAAGCATAATTCTGTATTTGGCCTAGATACCTACAGTGTAATCGATACCTATTTATATTTTTTTCACCAGCCTCTGTACCAAATTCGTGTCTCGCATTAAAAAAATAGCAGAATTTATTTTGGCATTTTTTATTCAAGAGCCTAAAGTTAGAACCCTACACACATATACACGCATACAAATATGGAGCTTCTAAATGATCTAAAGTTAAAACCAGAAAAACTGTCGATTGCACGAAAGCAATAATTTCATTAAAATTGTTGATTACCCAAACTGTGAAACGTATGGGAAAATAGAGGATGTACATCATTTTTTAATGGAGTGTGTTCGATATAAGTCTGAAAGACAGATACTTTTAACTGAGCTCAATTTAAATCAAAAGGATATTAGTATGTTTCATCATATATTAAGTTATCCAACATCAGCTAAGTTAGTTATCCAACATAAACTCTTTGTGTTTGCCAGTCAATGTATTGCTTGAGACTCTTTCTGTTTTATTAAAAAGTAAAAAGTAATTCAACTTAGATATTATATAAATAACAAAATGGGACTTATATGTACATTATTGTATAAATGTTCCTAAATAAAATAAAAAGAAAATAATTTCATTATTTTTTATATTTATGTTAGGACTATTTACATTCGTCAATGTAAACTTGATACATTTTGATTCTTAGAGTTTAGTAGTAAATTCGTCGTAAACTAGTATAGAAATTAGGTGCTTTTCGGTCTACTTTAAAAATAAGGGATGTGTCATCCGCGAATAAAACTATGTCACAAAAATCCTGCACGAAGGACGGCAAATCATTTACGTACACAAACAGAAACGGTCCTAAAATTGAGCCCTGTGGCACACCCATTGTGACTGGCAATCCAGAAGATCTACTTCCGTTGATATCAACGTGTTGTAGTCTCGCTTAAGTTGGAATCAACTAAGTCAAGTGCAGTATCTCGGATGCCTAAACACCTGAGTTTTCGCTACAGCGTATGATGGTCAACGCAGTCAAAGGCCTTAGAGAGATCACAGAATACGCCAATGACATCTTGCGAATCTTCCAAGCGCTGAATATATGTTTTAAAAGCGTATGGCATCTATCGTAGAACGGCCCTTCCTAAAACCTTATTCGTCTTATCGTGTCGATGGTTGATGATAGTTTTTACATGATTTTAGCCCAGTGCTCGGCAACGCGAATCGCATTAGGCATTGCTTAATAGATATGTGTAAGTACTGTGAGTCATGCATTACGCGTAATATAACACGACCGTGTACTGTAACAGTATCTATTACCCGGCAAAATTTAGCATGTCACATGACACTAAACATGACGTAGCTAGGTCCGTCCGTCGCGTCACGCACGACAGCCTGTCATCACTCGTACAAGTAAACTGTACAAATAGGTAATAATAAAATAAAAGGTCTGTCTATTGTCACGTAATCGGCCGGCTGCAGGGAGTCCTCGGGAGGCCGAATTTTCCCGAGGAAAAATTCTCTGTCAGCGAGGGGGGTGTGTCACGTAATCGACTCGCGGCGCACGGCTGCGTGCGCGGCGAGCGAGATGGTGGCATCACTAGTCCCCCTCCGAGCGGCGGCGGCCTATATAAGTGGATCGCGCCCTGGTGGAGCCTCCTTCCTTCCGCTGAGCTGCACATCAAGTTAAGTGGTTCTTCCTAATAAGAACTACGTAGGAAGCCTTTGAGAACCACGCCCTGATTTCTATTAATTGTATAGCTTGCTTTAAGTGTGTTATATACTCATTGTTAATTAAAGTGCTAATTGCTCTAGTATCTTTGAATCATCTCTGCTTAAAGTAACCTCAAGACACCACGCCCCTACAGCGTGGCTTGTCGTTATCCTAAGTAAACCCTTAAGGTTACACTATTACTATCACATTACAACAGTACATTCAGTACAATAAGACATAAGTAATAGTTAGCGGACCATATAGGCATAATGCATCATTTCGGATACGTTATGTTTAGAGTATGTAATGCTCTAATGGCATATTACGCAGCACGAAATGTCATGCCATATGGCATTACTCCATAGAGTACTGTTATGCGCATGTCTATTGTTTAACTATTAATTTATTATTATTATTAATTGGAAAACCATATTGATTTTTATACGAAATAAATTGTTTACATTAAAGTGGCTCTCTAATTGATGTAATATATTATTATTATAATCCATATAAAGTGGTTTAAATTGAAAGTGTAACTTTATGCGCTGCTGAATGGGTCGCACACAACTTTGTTGTTTGAAATGAAAGATCACTGATAGTTTAAATGAGATGCGATTTATTGGTCACTTAACTACCACGTAACTTATGACAATATGTTTGATACGATAATTACTATAAATGAGTACCGCTGATTATGACGTATGATCGCACACTGGTGTTGATTTACACAATTTATACGAGGCGACGTAAAAGTGCATTTACATCAGTAAAGGAGGCGCGCGTGCCATGTACGATGTATGACTCGTGCAGTATCATTTGCGTACACGTAAGACAATCACTACATATTATAAAACAAAGTCCCCCGCCGCTTCTGTCTGTTCGCGATAAACTCAAAAACTAATTAACGGATTTTCATGCGGTTTTCACCAAAAGACAGAGTAATTCATGAGGAAGGTTTAGGTGTATTATTTGTTAAGGTTTTGTATTACCCGTGCGAAGCCGGGGCTGGACGCTAGTATTATGTAAATAACTGTATGCATATATTATAACGGTGTTGATGTCCCCAGAGCGTGGAGCATCTTGCTGTGCGTGCTGTGCGGCAGTAGCGGCGAGCACTCGGGCTGCGCCCCCGCGCCCGCAGCCCTACACGTGTGCGCCGTCTGTCGACCACACGCGCCTCAAGACTTGGACTACCTCGCCTCTACCATTGAAGCCGGTAAATATGTATTCCGCCCTAGTCTGTATATTTATATACACTAACGACCGTTTTCAATATCCTATCTATCTGTAGATTTGTTTACTGGAGATAGGCTTTTGAAGTATGTTGTATGGAGCTAATGTCAAATACCTATCGCTAGTAACAGATAGATGAGATAGATACGATATTGAAAACGAACATTGTAGAAATACTACCACTAATTAGAATTTGAGCCCAAAGAACCAACGATCGCGTTTGGATGGTCCGCTCTTCCTAGCTTTCTTCTCACTTCCATGGTAATGGGGGTAGAGGTATCTTTTGGAGAGGCCTCCTTAAGGTGATGGTCTCCAAGGTCCATCACTATGGACCGGTCATTGTGTTTTGCCGCCCTCGAGGGTCGAGGCCAGCCGGGTGAGTCCACTGGGAGGGGCCCAGCTAGCCGTCTACGAGAGGGCGGTGGTTTGGGTGGTTAGGGTAGGGGTGACGATGCCCCGCTCGGGAGCTAATACCAGTTCCTTCGAGCCCCCGCTCGAACGACGCCCCGTTCGAAGGAACTGGTATTAGCTCCCGAGCGGGGCGTTTCTGTCTCCTCCTAAGTCAGGTGGGTTTGAGCTGAGTAGTACTCCCGCCCAAACATCCGCCCGGCCAACTCGCTCATAAATCCTTCGATCGGCTCTACTTAATATCCCGGTGGATGGTTGCGTTCTTGAGTTACCTAGGCGCGTTAACCTTTAGTGGCCTTTGGCCCGGCAGCGCGATGGCGTAATAAGGCGCATTCTCCTGCCCAAGGTCGTCGAGGTGCGCCTTGATGACCAGGAACTTCTGTTCACTCTCAGTGGTGGTTGCGGCTGCCGGGCTCGGCTCCGGTATCGGTGTCGACGCTGCTGCCAGTACGGTGGCTGCCGACCTTGGTCCAGATGGTGTTGGAGCGAGGGCTGTTATGGGTACGGGCGTGGCAGGTCGTGTCGCTCCTTGCCAGCACCGACATCGAAATTGATCTCATCGGTACAGCGGTTGATGTTTGGGGCAGCGGGGCAGAGTCCTCCTGCACATCCATATCCCCTTCTAGTGTCACTGCAAAGCTGGCTGAGCGTTCCGGCGTAGCGTGGCCGATAAGGGGGGATCCTTCCCTTCGGCGACCAGGAAGTCGGCCCGCTTGACCGGAGAACTATTCCCTCCTTCCTCTTCGTGCGCCCTCTTCTTGGGGGTGGCGTCCCGGGTAGATTCCTGAGAGGTGAATTTCGGCCACCCGCAACGTTACCACGTCCTGTGGGGTTGCGCCTTCAATCTTCTTTCCACCTAGCTGGAGTTCGACCGTGGAGAAGTACATTCCCAGCCAGGACCGCAGTCCTCGCGAAAGTACTCCCTTAGCAATAAGGTAGCGCGGCGATCTTCATCGGGACTGCAGCTCCTCGGCCGTAAACTTCCCCCTTCTTCCTCCATGCTGGTGGTGTTGGGGTGGAGGAAGTGCAAGTAATGAGGCGATTCCAAGACAGTACTCCGGTGGGAGTGCCATCTTGGAGTCAGTCACCGTGATGTCAAGGTTGGGGCTTTACGCTGGTGCCAGACCTACCTCTTCCACATGGCGAGGACACCACTACGTCGGCTCTCAAGTGTAGGCACTCCCCGGGCAGGACCTCAGTCCTGGGCGTAATTCGGCTATTTTATTAAAATAATAAAATGTTGAATTTGCTTAGCGGGGCGTTGTCGCGACGTCCGCACTGTTTGACGGTATCGGCCGTCTCGAATGCCCTTGACGTTCGTCTCAGTTTATTTATTTGGGAAAACAAACAGATACATACTATTCTTAAATCAAATAACTTACAAAAAAAGATGGTGGTAAATATGTACCTCACAACGTTATCCACGTGTTAGTAAAATATTTGTTTTGAACCTAATTGCATGCGAGCAGAACTTTAACAATGTAAATATTGTAAGTCAAATACAGTAGGAACATATAACTAATAGAAATTACAAAAAATCTATCTCAGTAAAAAATAAAATAATAGAAATGGTATAAAATAAAGATAATGAATTAAACTAAAAAAAAAACACTCAGTTCTAAACATAACCATCGCCGCACCAAACGATTCCGTAACTCGTCGACGTCACGACGTTCTCCATTCTCGCTCGTACAATGAACTCCATCGAGTTTCTTATTATCGCTAAATTATCGTAGACCCCGACATAATATATTTTTGTTATTTTTTAATCTTTACAAACATTCAAACAACGGACACAAATTACACCCAAACTCGGAACAACCATTTGTGATATATTAAATAAACATGTATATATGTATTATTTGCAGTTATATCGCAGGAGCAGGCTCAGAGCACGTCCCGTGTCCGTCGCGGGCCCGTCATGCCCAGTCGCATGTCGCTGCGCCGGACCAAGCGCCACGTTAACGGACAGACGTAAGTATTTCTTAACAAAACTTATGTTATAGACTACTTTTACAAGCGAAGTATCCCTCTTCTCTATTGTCCCCCTTATTTTTCTCTTATCTCTATCGTATCGTCTCACACTCTTGGCCTTCCCCGCTCTCTCACTTGTACTCTCTCTTACCCTCTCGTTCTTTTTCTTACTCTTGTTCTCTTTCTCGTTCTCTTTTCCTGGTACTCTCATTTCTCTTACTCTCGTTCTCTTTCTCTCTCGTTCTTATACTCTCGTTTCCTTTCTCTCTTTCGTTCTCTTTCTCTATCTCACTCTGGAAATTACACATCGGAAATTGCCGACCTATTATTTATAAAAAACATCTATAATAAACTACTACTTTAATCCATAGAGTGTATTAAAAACATTATTAAAATAATCTACACTAATATTATAAAACTGAAGAGTTTGTTTGTTTGTTTGTTTGTTTGAACACGCTATCTCGGGAACTATTGGTTCGATTTGAAAAATTATTTTTGTTTTGGATAGCCTATTTATCGAGGAAGGCTATAGGCTATATAACATCAGGCTACGACCCACGGTGGCGGCGCAGGAACGATAAACGCAGGTGAAACCGCTGGAATATCCAATGCCCAAATAAATTAACTACATTTAAAGACCTCAAAAATATATATGTATTTCTTTTTTATTCTGCTTGTCAAAATGACCACACTCCTGATCGTAAGCTATCATGTGGTCCAAGAGCAGTGGCCTCCACACCATCCTGGCAGGCTATATAACATCACGCTTCGACCAATAGGAGCGGAGCATCAATGAAAAATGTCGCAAAAACGGGGCAAATTCTCTTATGTGAGGCAGACGAAGTTGCACGAGTCAGCTAGTGTTCTTATATAGTTACTAGCTTTTGCCTGCGGCTTCGCTCGCGTTAATTTAGAATTTGACAATCAATTCGGGTTGTACTCTGCTTGTAATAATAATATAATTCAATCATGATTCGAACGACAAGTGGCGCCATCTATTATCATAAGAACGTTATTATTGTTTTCCTCGGGAACAGTATTTTTTTTCGGGATGAAAGGTAGCCTATGTCCGTTTCTGTATACTTGACAACGTATATGCAAAATTTCAGGATGATCGGTTCAGTGGTTTAGGCGTGAAAAGGTAACAAACAAACAAACTCATTTTAGCTTTTATAATACTAGCTTTTGCGCGCGGCTCCGCCCGCGTGGTACCTACTTGAATAAAAAGTAGCCTATGTCCTTCCCCAGGTTTTAAACTATATCTGTACCAAATTTCATCTAAATCGGTTGAGTGGTTTAGCCGTGAAAAGGTAACAGACAGACAGACAGAGTTACTTTCGAATTTATAATATTAGTAAGGATTAGTTAGGATTCTCTACTTCTTATTTTTTTAACCACGATTTATTTTCTATTCCAGGCCTTCATGTTCTTCAACATACATTACGTCTGTAAAGCCTGAAAAAGAATCAAAAAGTAAGAATTTCATATATTAGCTTTTGCTCGCGGCTTCACTCGGCAACAGTAATTATTCTGGATGAAAGGTATCTTATGTCCTTTTCTGTACCCCTGACTACGTGTATGCAAAATTTCATGTTGATCGGTCCAGTAAAGGCGTGAAAGCGTAATAATCAATTTAATGTATGTATATTCATTCTTCTTCTATACTGGGTGTAAGGGACGGCGTACCGAAAGCTTTAGCAAGACGTCTTCCTATAAGTACTTATCACGACATATTCAATTAATAAAAAAACGCAAGATTTAAATGTTATGTAGATTAACGTTATTACGCGGTACGCAATGGATTGCTACCGATACATCGCACTCGACGAATGACCTCTGCGTTCCGCGCGCATAAAAACAGCTGATCTATTTAAATCACGACCATTTAATTACATTGCTGTATTGTAGAAAAATGTGGCAGTCAGAAAAATGAAAATTGCAGAAAAGGAAATGTGATTGTTGAAAAAAATTCCAACGATTTTTAACTCAGAATAATGGTCTGAATCTACTATTTCAGTTTTCGGTACACCGTCCCTTACACCCAATATATAAGTTGCCCAATTACTTGCGTATTTAATTGCTTCCAGCATCCTTCTCGCTTATCATTAAGCAAGTCGTCTAGGATAGTTAAACTAACCACATCAACCACACTATAATGAGATAGGGTCCATAAACTCAATATTATTAAGCTGTAAAATCTTAATCTTCCAGCATCAACTTCAAATACATCAACCAGCCGAGAAACCCTCAACCTAAAGCAACCGATAAAACGTTCCAGAGATAACACATCTACCACCAAATCACCCTTAAAGTTACAATTCTCACCGAATAAGGCTGAAATAGACCATAGATCACCATTAAAATCATCTAAATATGATTCCCCGACTAAAATATTGGAAGAAGGATTGAAAAATAAGTTTGGTTTAAGTGAAGACATTATCAAAGAAGATATGGTTGATGAATTGAGAAAGCGTTTCAAGAAACCTCAGCCTTTAAGTGTGAAAAGGAAAATTGTTAAGTAAGTATGATTCTTATAATAATAATATTCTATCACGTACACACAACACCATCTAGCCCAAACTAAGCAGAGCTTGTACTATGGGTACTAGACAATGGATAAATATACATATATACTTTTTTTTTTGTAAATACATACATATTATACATAGAAACGCCCAGATCAAGACAAACATCCATGTTCATGCACACAAATGTTTGACTTGTGCGGGAATCGAACCCGCGACCTCAGGCGTGGCAGTCGGTTACACTAACCACTACGCCACCGATCAAAGTAATAATAAAATTATATAATATCAGCCCCGTATTAAAATGTCCCACTGCTGGGCACGGGCCTCTTCTCAGTGTGAGGTTAGACCATATTCCACCACGCTGGCCCAGTGCGGATTGGCAGACTTCACGAATCTTCGAGAACATTATGCAGAACTCTCAGACGTGCTTTCCTCACGATGTTTTCCTTCACTGTTAAAGCGAGCGATAATTAACTAATTAATATAATATGGAGTAGAGGCCCGTGCCCAGCAGTGGGACAGTTTCTATATAGTACTGATATCGTTATCGCAACGCACTTGTGACTACTCTGGTGTTGCGGGTGTCCATGGGCGGCGGTAATCGCTTACCATCAGGCGATCCGTCTGCTTGTTTACCTTCTATCACATAGACCCGCCCCGGCTTCGCACAAATAGAACAAACCTTAACAAATTATACACATAAACCTTCCTCATGAATCACTCTGTTTATTGGTGAAAACCACATAAAAATTCGTTCTGTAGTTTTTGTGTTTATCGCTAACAGACAGACAGATTGAGTAGTAAGCCTCGCTGATTTCAACATGAATGGGCCGCCTCGACCGGGGAAGGACTATCCTCTCACAGAATATCGACGTGAAATAGCAGTAGTACTACTGTTGTGTTTCGTTCGGTGAGTGAGAGTACCGGAGGCCCAATCACCCCCTTTCCCCCATCCCGCTCCCTTTCCTTCCCGCGTCCTTTCCTAAAGGGTCGGCAACGCGCAAGTGATGCCTCTGGTGTTGCAGGCGTCCATAGGCTACGGTGACCACTTACCATCAGGAGGGCGGTATGCTTGTCTGCCATCTTAGATGTATAAAAAAAAAAACAATCGGCGGGGGATTTTCTTTTATAATATGTAGCGATGTGTGTTTGATCGCTGCCTATTCTTTGGTGAATATTGTCGTGCGTCTATGTGTGTATATAATGTCATGTCGCACATTAATAACATCATTATACAGAAAAGCTGTTTTTTTTTTACTAGACGCATTAAGTTTTACCAAACAGTATTCGCTATTTTTACACTAAAAAAAGTAATGAAATTAAATTATTTATAGAAAGTAACGACTGGAATGTGTATTTTTTTAAATAAAAGGTGTTTTTAGATAACTGGTGTCGTCAAAATCATTTTTAGTGACATTATTCCGTTAATAAAAATGATAAATGAAATAATAATAAATAATTTGTTATTTCTATAATTTCAGTGATATTTTGAATGGTCTGTTCGACAACTTGTTGCTGGACTCAAAACAGAAGGAGCCGATCAAACAGTGGTGCTCACCTAAGAAACTTACTGACCAAGATGACGTCATTATGGTAAGCTATATCTATGTATAACTTTTCTTAGCCCTATATCCCTCTATTCTCTCTCTCTCTTTCTTTCTCTTTCTCCCTTTCGCCCTCTCGTTCTTTCTCTCCCTCTCTCTCTCCCTCTCTCTCTCTCTCTCTCCTCGACCTCTGTTTTTCTCCCCCTCGCCCACTCTTTCTCTCCCCCTCGCCCTCTCTTTCTCTCCCGTTCGCCCTACCTTTCCCCCTCGCCCTCTTTCTCTCCCCTCGCCCCTCTCTTGCCCTCCCGTTCGCCCCTCTCTTGCCCTCCCGTTCGCCCTCTCTTTCTCTCCCCCTCGTCCTCTCTCTCCCCTCGCCCTCTCTCTCCCCTCGCCCTCTCTTTCTCTCTCTCGCCCTCCTCTCTAATATTAGAATCTCAGTATTCCTCTTTCGTACTCGTTAACCACATTCGGTTATGTTACGCGGTGCCATGTCATATAATAATATAATTAATTTTTACTTACAGCTTGAAAAACCACTCGAAACGATAGATCTGACAACCAAAGACGATCAACCAATCACCGATACTCCGACGACCAGTGCGTTAACCAACCAACAATCAACCACAACCACACCTATTAAAACTAAGACAATCGACATTGAAAAAGATTCAAGCTTGGAAATATCAGCCAATGATGAAATCATAAATATAGATGTTATCAAAATGGATAACACCGAAAATGAATTTTCAAACTTTGTAGAAGAAAAATACTCTAAGATAAGCGGCTTTAATTTCAGCCCCTGTAACAAGGAGAAAATACACAAGAAAAACATAGATTTAGATGTCGAAAGCTTCAAGAATCAATATTTAAACGAAGTCAGCTGTTCGAAAATCGTAAAGAAAACCGTTAAAAGACCGCAGAGAAAACGGAAAACCGATAAAGAGAAAATCGTTTTTCAATACGAGTCTAAAAAACGTAAATTGAACCGGAAAACCATTTCAATTAAGAATAAAAGTATTCAAGTCAAAATTAAATGGCGGAAAGAACAAGTAAAGTTGCAATTCAATAATATCATGGCTAAAAGGAATAAAAAATACAGACAATATGTTTTAAAATATTCGCCGGAAAAACCGTCGAACGCCGACAAACCAGAGACTAGTAAATCATCCTCTATGATCTCCAAACCGGATGTAGAAGTTACACCTATGAAACGGAAGTATATAAAACAGGAAAAGTCGCCGGATAATCTCGTTCAGACTTCCATTGATAAGTTTTTTAAGTTAATATCTCCAGATGTTGATTAACTATTATATAATTATAGACAGAGTGGTTTTGAAATCGTCTAATTCCTTTCAACCACGCATTCTACTGGTGGTATAGAATAACCCTGACCATATTGTTTTTTTATTAGAATTATTTATTTGGAAGAATTAATGTACCGTTTTTTTTCGTGAAATGGTTTCAGTTAGTCATAATGTTAATCATCAGAGGCAATGTTTTTTTTTTACTTACTTACTTCGCTGGCTCAGCGATCCAAAGTGGATCTTGGCCTCCGACATTAAAGTGCGCCATTCATTCCAATTTTTTTTATTCTAATTAATAAAAAATAACTTATCAATAATTAATGTCGTAAATAATAACGGGCGCTTTTTATTGTCCCTTATTATTTACGACATCAGTTATTGTTATGTTATTTACACGATTTCAAAATCAGCCTGTATAGTCAATAATATTTTAATCAAATTCAAATTCAAAAATTAAAATCATTTATTTGCTCGAAACATGGTACATTATAGTTGTTATACACATTGATATATAAAAACCCTAGATACACAATCCCATACAAAACTTACACTTAAAACTGTCCTCAGTTGCTTATAGGTAGTTATATTAACTATATAAAGTTTCATTAATGCAAATTAAACCTTACCGCCTTAATTTGAAGTTGAATATACAAGGCTATCTTAAAAAGGTAATAAAATTTTACGAGCAGAGTTTGCACGAATGAATGGAGTCGAATACTGTTTTTACAAATTCTGTGCAATATTAATTTGTTCTTTCTTCAACACAACTATAATAAAAAAAATTTAATGTAAGTTAATATTCTGACGTAATTATGTAGAGTTTATAAAATGCACGTAAATGTGTGGTTTAAACACATGTTTGTTTTTACTTTTACCTTAATATATAACAGTAATAGATAATTAATACGCACGTAAATTATATTAGGAGTATGTTTCATTGCGGTTCATATATTTGGTTCCCCGACTTTGAAATTATACGTGTTTGAACATTACGCGAGTGATTGTACATACAAATTAAAGTAACATAAAACGATAAAACGAGAGAGACAATTAAGATTTCAAACTTGAAAAGATACGACAATAAGATTTTTAATTTCCTTGAAATAAATTGAGTTTATTGTATAATTTTCTTTTTGACGGATTTTAATTTTTTTCGTATCTTTCTTTGTTATATTATAATGCGATCTTATCTTGATATATCTCTCGATAATAGATTTAATAGTATTATTTACATGATTGTTGTTTGTTAATATGGCACTTTGAAGAATATAAGCTGACTCCCAAAAATTATGGTAAGTGTTGTTGTTGCTGTGCTTGCTTGTGATCGTTGCTGTGCTATGAACGATATCCATTCTGCACATCGCACGGGATTACAAAGAAAGCTGAAATCCAACATAAGTATGTAGAGATACATTTTATAAATATCCCACTATAAGGATACCGTAAAGATCATTTCAAAAAAATATTAAGCGGATACTATTATGGTTTGTAATAAAACAAGTCTAGTAATTAATAATATATACAATCGCATTATCATTTTAAATCAAATAAAACATATTTATTTTAAAAGTAACAGCGTCTCTATTAATATTAGAACAGAGTCAACGTATAACCCGGACTAATCAAGTAGAAATACAATAGTATGATTAATGCGTTTAGTAAGTGTTCATTTAAATGAGCCGTGTTATATGGTCGCTCTTTGTTACGAAATAAACAGAAAAAAAATATTTTACGTTGATTCCTTGACGCAATAATCAGTATTATAATATAATTATAATAATAACATTATTAGTTACCGAAAATATGAAACACAGTCCTTTTTTAGTGTCCTGGAAGTGTGATTTTAAAAGTTTTAAAGAGCTCTACGACATGTTTACTCTCGGAGCGATCGAACGGTACTAAATTAAATGAGCACCCAAATGTTCAAGTGGGTGCTCATTTGGTGAGGACGTTTTTTGACGCTGATTGTGTATCTATGGTTTTTATACATCAATGGTTATACATTATAAAAAGGATCACATGTTCTGCTCCTTAGAGCGTGCAAATATAAATACATTAAAACGTTGTGATTAATATACATTATTTTTACTTAAGTATACTTATGTAGCTTTCACTTATCTTCTAAGTATTCTTTTGTACTATAGTAACATTTTTCTAAAAGTAAATTAAACAATTTATTTTTAAATTGATGTAATGGCAACTGTTTAATGGTTTGGGGAACCTTATTAAATATCCTAATAGCCATATTTATATAGAAAAAACTCAGAAACGATCCAACGGAGTGCACGGATGGCGTAGCAGTTTAAATGGTCGCCTCGTCACTCCCAATGCGCTGTGTGCTGTGGGTTCGATCCCCACATCATCATCATCATCATGTCAGCCAAAAGACGTCCACTGCTGGACATAGGCCTCCCCCAAGGTTTTCCACACAGACCGGTCTTGGGCCACCCGCATCCAACCGCTTCCTCACACGAAACAAAAATTTGTGAGGTCCACAAATGGTTGTCCTGAGTCTGAATGTTCTTTGACCGTTGTTTGAATGTTTGTAAAGTTCCCCGCGACACGGGAATTATTCCTAGTGCAGAAGCTGTCTTTAAAAAAACAGATGATAACTATCTCTTTCACGTAAACTCTTGTTATCTATTGCGTTTTCCCCTACTCGGGCATCGAATTCTAGATCTCATGCACGTCAGTCGCAATAACTACCGCTGCGTCACTGAGATTCTTATATGTAATAATATCAGCGCTGTATATAAACTGTTCCACTGCTGGGCACGCGACTCTTCTCACTGTGAGAAGAGTTAGGCAATAGTCTGAGAGCAGCGATAGCTCAGTGGGGAGACCAACAGACTGCAATGCAGAGGGTCTCGGCTTCGAACCCACGTCGCGCACCTCTGACTTTCGGAAGTTATATGACTTTTCGAAATTATGTGCGTATTGATTGACAATTATCGCCTGCTCCGTGCCTCGGAAAGCACGTTAAGCTGTCGGTCCCGGCTGCCATAAACGTCTATGGCAGTCGTCATTGGGAGAGTGTCGACACAAAAGATCCCACTGGGTCGAAGTGTCGCCGGTCTGCACTGACTGGCCCCCACATAAGATAAGATAGGCCATAGTCTACCACGCTGGCCCAGTGTGGGTCACTCTCAGACATACTTCCCTCACGATGTTTTCCTTCACCGTTAAAGTGAACGATAATTAACTATATAATAAGTCCAAAATGTTCATATAGTTTAATTTTTTTTACTATTTTTTAACGTGCCTTCGGCCGTGAATTCCTATGGAACATATACTGCAATAATAGTTTAAATTTCATTGAAATTTGTTCAACCGTTTATAAGTAATTCAATATTACATGTGAGAGTTCGTAAACTCTCACATGTAATATTAAATGAGTGGAGTAAATATTTAAATCATAGATGTCATCGTACTTAGATCGCACGAAAGTGTTCATACTAAGAAGAGTGAGCTTACACATTATAATATTCACATGATACAACGATAGTGTACAGTTTTCAATATAAGAGTGATAATATTTACTAGCGGTCGCCTAATGTTCGAAATTCGACCAACTGATATATATTATGTCATATCATTATACTTATTACCGACGGGCGTGTATGAGGTATGTGATGAAAGTGAATGAAGCCAGAGAAGTGTGTCAGGATCGTAGCAAATGGAAATCCGTAGTCTCTGCCTACCCCTCTGGGAAACAGGCGTGAATCTATGTATGTATGTATGTATCATTATACTCGTATATTGATATATGTAACCATAGTTACGCGCTTCGACTGCGTGTGTCAAATGCATGGTTGTGTGCGCGTAGTGTTTTTTTTCATTAATTTAATGTATTTATTATACATATTTTATATAAATATTAGCATTCGTCACTTCTTCTCTGTATAAACTATAAGTGTGCGAAATTTCATACTCCTCCGTCCGCCCAATTTTCGTAAAAAGGGATCCAAAGTTTTCGCTTCACGTATTAATATATAGATTATTCAGATGTCATGTCGACATTTTGTGTCGGATGACAACTTAACGTACAGAAAGGTGACCGTATTTAAACCCCTTTTGTTCTCGTCAATCTCTGCTTATCGTTGGTTTTCCTTATCCCCTCCCATATTCTAAACCTTACTACTATGTATATTTTACTAATATTTGTGTTGTTTTTATTGTAGCCCAAAGAAGAACCATCGCTCTAATATAATATAATAATATAATATTCTATATAATATTCTATCACATACACACAACACCATCTAGCCCAAACTAAGCAGAGCTTGTACTATGGATACTAGACAATGGATAAACATACATATATACTTTTTTTTTTGTAAATACATACATATTATACATAGAAACACCCAGACCAAGACAAACATCCATGTTCATGCACACAAATGTTTGACTTGTGCGGGAATCAAACCCGCGACCACAGGCGTGGCAGTCGGTTACACTGACCACTAAGCCATCGAGGCCGACAAAATAATTATTACCGGTCAATGGTCATATTACTGATTACTTATCAAATCACTTATTTATTTTTATTTTTATTATGTCTTTCCACCGTGACGTTGGCAGAATAATCGTTACCTATTCGATGGAGCCATTCGACACTGAGAAAAGTTGAAGTTGACCGTATTTAAACGTATTAACGCATCTATGATTTAAATTTTTTGGGCATATAGCAAATTTATTGATGTCCTTGTCTATTTACTCAGTAAGAGATAGAGATAATACTATTATAATTCTTGCGTATATGGAAACATGTACGGTCAAAGACAAAAGTCGAATATGCTCATAAAATAAGTAATCGCATAGAATTCCGAGCGAATACCTTTGTGTGTGTGATGTCTCAACACCAACAATGAAACAGTAGTACACCGACTCCATTAACCTTTTAACCGCTTACGTCGGATTAATCCGACAAATATTTTCGTGTCCATTTCGCCAGCGTAGTATATTTCCGACCAGATACCACAGCTCGTTAAATCAGCTTTTTTATATAATTACGGTGTTTTATCAAAAAAAAATGTATATTGTGTAAATAGATAATTAAGTAATCACTTACAATTTAATACACTTTAGTCTCATAATTAGAAGTCCTAAAATAAGTATTTATTTTTGTAAGTATTTATTTTTGTAAGTATTTATTTTCGATTCACTATGCCGGGCGCTGGGGGTACGACAATTGTTATGAAGTGGGGCGGTTAAAAGGTTAATAACAATAATTTAATTATTCACAAGAATATCCAATTATTTATTAACTTTTTAGTGCATTTTAAGTTTTAGAATATTCTTTTTTGAAGTCTATTTTCTTTTTTGTTATTAAAATTACTACTGGACTTTTGCATCTGACCGTACCTACATTTTAATTATTGTCAGTTTTATTTTTCGAAATAAATTTTATACAATTTTTGTGTTGATGTTTCATTTGGCTTTACAGAATACGAAAACTTATGGAAATGCACTGGCTTCGAAATAAGAAGTAAAGTCACTTTTAATAAGATATGTAACGCGTAACATTCACTGCACCGATGCAGTGCCGGATTAACCACGTAGCAAGAGTAGCAATTGCTACGGGCCCCGCGCGAAAGGGGGCCCCGCATATTTAAACCCACTCATCTCTGCCTGAGCGTAATTT
The DNA here is from genome assembly GCA_963564715.1 of Catocala sponsa. Classification (NCBI taxonomy): domain Eukaryota; kingdom Metazoa; phylum Arthropoda; class Insecta; order Lepidoptera; family Erebidae; genus Catocala; species Catocala sponsa. The sequence goes on along the minus strand of OY751356.1, from coordinate 5,050,027 downwards.
TTTGAGTGAAACTTATTACTTAAGATGTGGTATACTGAATTTACTTGATGTCACAAAAACGTGGAATGTTACAACTTTTCCAACTAAGACAATCCACGTCAGACAATCGGTAACCGACTATTTCCTTGGCGTATATAAAACACCGAACTTCATACGGTAAACGCACAAGTTCTACAAGAAGTCGCTCGTATAAATGTGTAGAATTTCAGTCGGCCCAATAATCAGCTCTACAAAAAGTCTGACGTATGCAAGCACTCTTACCCGAAAGAATTTGCTACGGGCTCCGCGCTTGCTTCATCCGGCACTGCACCGATGGCATAGTCATAGCGGTTAAAGTCGTCTCCTCGCCGCTGCCGAGTGTTGTGGGTTCGAATCCTATACGGGACAAAAAAATGGGTGATTCAAAAATAGTTATTCCGAGCTGAGTATTCTGTGTTCGTTGTTCGAATGTTTGTCAAGTCCCCCGCGACAGGAATTATTCCTAGTCTTTTTTTTTAAAGGTGGAATATCGACGTGAAATAGCAGTATTCCTACAGTTGTGTTTCGTTCGGTGAGTGAGAGTGCCAGAGGCCCAATCACCCCCTGTCCCCCATCCCGCTCCTTCTCCTTCCCACTTCCTTTCCTAAAGGGTCGGCAACGCGCAAATGATGCCTCTGGTGTTGCAGGCGTCCATAGGCTACGGTGACCACTTACTATCAGGTAGGCCGTATGCTAGTTAGCCAATTAAGTAGAATAAAAAAAAAATTGCCTTTGAAATGTCTTCATCCAATATGCCAAAATACATAGTGTAGGTATATATTATTATACTCCATTTGGTTAAGTGTAACATAACTAAGTAAATAATCTTGATGTGTCTTTTTTATCTGAAAACTGTTTAAAAATAAAATAATAATAATAAGTATTTATTTCTCTCTTTCACGAAGTTAAGTATACATAAGATAACACAGTACAGATATACACATCGCGCAATCTATGATGACCGGACTGAACATAGAGTCTGCGAATTGTTGCGCATGTACAGTCGCTAAGAGGCGTCCCGCCCCCACCAAAGAGACCTAAAACTTGTAACTGCGACGCCACTCGCGCAATGTTCAAACCGGTCATCATACAGTGCGCGATCTGTAACAAATTCTCAATCCTTTGTGGCGAGACTGGTGTCTATAGTAGGAAAACCTGTGTTACAGATCACCAGGCTCCCACCTCTCGAACGTATAGTAGATATAATGTTAACTAATTGCTGTATACATAGGTAACCTCATATTTTATTTTGCGGATGAAATTAAGTAACAATTTAGTGTACGTGTGTGTGTGAGGGTGTGTATGTGTGTTGCCGACCACCACAACTAACGGTATAAATGACAAGTAGTGGACTGTAACTTGAAAGATGTATATTGATTTAAAATAATTATTATAATATTTGCATATTTATAAGAGCGCGAAAAACAATATTTAAAATGATGCGCGAGTGCGGCCGTGTGCGTTCAGGTCTGTCGCCGACAGGGGGGGAACACTGCCCAATACCTTTCCTCTATCCAAAGATAGGATTGACATCTGTGTTTTTGGCCCCGTACTTGTGTTGTTAATCAATCACAGAAGATGGCGCTTAAACAAATTTTAATTTATTATTTAGTTTCAGTTCTTACCTATCTATACTTTTATATATTTAATTTATCTAGGACCATATTTTATTCTCATTTTAATTGTTGTTATCATAAAATGTCATCAAATACAAATAAGTAAATATGTGGGTTAAAGACTACGATTCAAACATTGGATTTGTAAGTCAGTCACAATATGGCGACCGATAGGAGTAATAATGTTCTGCGATGGCGACTCGACCATAGATTAATATGTATTACGGGTATAGATGGGTATCTTACGTCATGAACTTGTACCGCGCTCGTAGCGCCATCTAGTACTCATAGTTGAATTTGAAGTTCGCCAAAACACGTACCTACGTATATATAGATATGTAAAGTATAGATTAGTACCTACGTATAGCTACTACAAAAATATATTATGCATATTAATGTGTGTAACTTGTGGGTCTAAAAACATTTAAACAAAATATATCTCAAACGTATCCTACATAGCATAATCATATACAAAAAATATGGTATGTAAAATACGTTTGAGATACTTCTAGCTTGTTTAAAATGTTTTAGAGCCACAATTTATACACATAGCTACGACGGAGGATAGTTCAACTCGACGTCAATAGCAAGCTCACAGCCACAGCGGAGGATAGTTCAACTCGACGCTAATAGCAATGAAACCACTTTCATTAAAAACAAGATAACATTGAAAGTTAAGAAATGAAAAAAATGCCTGTGCGCATCAAAACACCGCAGACTTATTTGAATTTTGATTGATAGAATGTTGCCGCGATAAAAATGAAAATTCATATCTGTAATCAAGTTTTATAAATAAAGTCTAATTTATTATTTAGAGCATGGCGTTTAATAAAAAATAGTAAAGTAATAAACTATTTGGAGATTCAGTTTTATTTTTAATTAATGGTATATAAAAAAGTAAGGGTCTTTTATAAACTCGTTTTTCTTTTTTTAAATAACATTGACGACTATTTGTACTAATTTATTTCAACTATGTCCGTTAGATGGCGCTAGTAAAATAAATCCTAGAAGATTTGTTCTAAGATACTACACCATGGATTCGACTGCATATAGCAATATGCAGTCGAATCCATGGTGCGCACGTTTGTAGTTTTTCATCCTATATTGTGTATTTTTCGGCTGTGAAGGTCTTATGTAAGTGCGTTGAGTCGAGCCCTGTGTTCCTCCACCTTGTGTTAATTAATCTTCCCATCGAAAATTGTTGTGAGTGTGCGATAGAGACGCTTTTGGTGTTTAGTGTTGTGCGGTTTTTCCAACAACAAAAATGTCGAGATGCTGCGCATTTCACTGAGAACCTAGAGTTTGCTGCACAGTTATATTTTAATAAACATAATAAAATGTTATTTGTTGTTGTTTTATTCTTATATTACGATATGCACCCTATACTTATTGTATTTAAATCGTTTTGTTTGGATCTATTTTTGTAACATTCTACTTGTTATAATTTAATAACGCCCAGTTTTTATTTGAATATTTATGTTACAAAAATACGATTGATAAAAAACAATTTAAATACGAATCCTGTATTACAGTAATTGCAACGCGTACATAATATAAATAGCTATAGGCACAGAAAACGGAATAACTATAGCTATGTATAGAAGGATTAGTTCGGAGCCAAAAGTCCAGATGTCGCTATTTCAAATAGGGTTGGCTGAAATTGACCCTAAGAGGGCTCTCTTTTCCCTATGTATTACTTTACTCTTTGGTCGCTGACTACTGGTCCTGCGGCGGGCGAGCGCCGATGGCTGGAGTGGGGCGGTGGGACGATGACTTAGAAGTCCCGTTAGCCCCGATCAGCTGTTAGCCGCCGCAACAGATGCATGGCGAGTACTCGACAATGTGCTAGAAGTGCAAGTATGTGTAAAAGCATATATATTTATTTAAAAAAATGGTGCTAAAGATCAATGTAAATACAACAATGATTATTAAATCAATTGAACCGTTAGTTTAAGCAGTACATAATATGTATATTTGTTTAATATGTGTTAATGTAAAAAGTCACATCAAGATTGTTTGCCTTTAGTTAATAACTAACCAAATGGAGTATAGGATATATATATATATATACACTCGCGTGCAAGTAAATCGACTCAAGGCTCAAGCGCGCATAAAAAGTGATATAACTTAAAAATGCCTTATTTTACCTCTATATAATGTTTTACATAATTATAGCCTAGTAATTAGGCTTTAAAATGGTAGCATAATTTCAGTAATTTAAATAAACACATGTCCTTAGAATGCAACTGAACGCAACCTCCCATAAACTGCTCTGCGCTCTATACACAACTTGCGCGACACAACCCGCTATAAAAACCCCCTGTAATCGTTTTTTCTTATCAGTCGCTCACTAGACGTTGACCTGAACACATCTCTGCAAATTGAAGCCGTCATTTGAAGAAAATTATGGATACAACACCTGAAGAAGCCGCTCAAGTCGTTGCCCTGTTGCAAGAAGGGCTGAACCAGCGAGAAGTCGCTCGTCGGTTGAATATGAGTCAGTCTGCTGTCTCGAGAGTGTACAGGAGGTTTCAAGAGAGTGGTGCCTTCACTCGGCGGCCTAATACCAGCCGACGCCGGTGCACCTCGGAGCGTGACGACCGGTTTTTGGTCTCGACCTCTCTCCGAAATCGACACCTTACCGGCGTGGATGTGCAGCAGGAGCTACGTCAAGTTCGCGGAGTAACTGTCAGTCCGTGGACAGTTAGAAGAAGATTGAAGGAAGCTAACCTTACTCCGAAAAGACCCGCTACAGGCCCGAAGTTGACCACAGCCTACCGTCAAGCACGCCTTCACTTTGCTCGAGAGCACTTGGATTGGAGCATAGAGCAATGGCAGTCGGTCCTGTTCACAGATGAGACGAGGATGTGTCTCCATGGCAGCGACAGGAGAGGTCGGGTGTACCGGCGTCCTGGTGAACGGTTTTCACAGTGCTGCTTTGTTGAAACCGTTGCATATGGTGGCGGTTCTTGCATGATGTGGGCTGGAATTTCCTTAGAAGCAAAAACGGACCTTGTTTTCGTTCCTGGGGGAGGCCGGAGAGGAGGTCTGACCAGTGATCGTTACATTGAAAATGTTCTACTGGATCAAGTTGTCCCTTATCAAGGCTTTATTGGGGATAATTTCATCTTGATGCATGACAATGCCCGATGTCACACTGCTCGGGCCACACGTGAGTTCCTGAGTGAAGTTGGAATTCACACTATGGATTGGCCAGCGCTCAGCCCCGATTTAAATCCCATTGAGCACATATGGGACGAGCTCAAAAGTAAAGTTAGGGCGAGGAATCCAGCTCTGACAAACATCAATGAGCTCAAGACTGCGTTGGTAGAAGAGTGGGGCCGAATACCACAATCATCAATTAAAAAGTTGATAAGGTCGATGAAGAATCGCTTGAGAGCAGTGATCAGGGCTAGAGGAGGGAACACCAAATATTGACACGAATAAATTTTTTATCTTATGCACATTTTGTTTCATTTATACCCAATAACCCCCATACTGTGAAATTGTATGAATTTTCAAAATTTTTTACAATATCTTTGACATTCACCTTTTTTACTAACCTACTGAATCGATTTTCATGCAACTTACATAATTTTAAAGCTCAATTACTAGGCTTTAATTATGTAAAACATTATATAGAGGTAAAATAAGGCATTTTTAAGTTATATCACTTTTTATGCGCACTTGAGGCTTGAGTCGATTTACTTGCACGCGAGTGTATATATAGGGTATATATAGGATATATATTACTGACTAAGTGTTAGAGCTTATATTTATTTATTAAGACCTACAATGTACACAACACTTAAGGCAAATAAATTATTATTATTATTATTATATATATATATATATATATATATATATATATATATATATAGGGTATACATCTATTGTGGCAGAACATGATTTTACTGTAACTTGTCAATTGTACCTACTCTTATCTTATCTTATCTTATGTGTGGGGGCCAGTCAGTGCAGACCGGCGACACTTCGACCCAGTGGGATCTTTTGTGTCGGCCCCAAGATTTAACCCTTAGCTATCTCCTTATGAATGTACTGCATAAGCCGCAGTGTACAATTCAGAGGGAGAAGCCTGAAGTCTTCAGGGCTTGGATATGCCACCCCCATCAGACCCGTCCTCAGTCCAGCCAACGCGTCGCATTCACACAATAGGTGCGATATGGACTCGTCCTGTTCACCACAGGCCCTGCAGATCAAATTGTGTGCCAATCTCAATCTGCACAGGAAGTCGTTGGTGCCAAAATGGCCAGTGAACGCTCCTGTGAGCAGGCGCATTTGGCTCTTGCTATATCCACAGAACTTCCGGGTGAAGCCTGTGGCTCCGTTTGCAATGAACTTCTTGGAGTGTTCCAGACCCCTAAGGGCCATCCACTCCAACCTGTGTTTGTCATTGCCATGTGCATTCAAAGCTGCCTTGACGGTGCTCTCAGAGAGTCCCACGAATGGCTCGGGGCCCACAAACAGCTGCTCCGAGCCCTTTCTGGCCAACTCATCAGCCTCCTCATTGCCCTGCACCCCTGCATGTCCCGGAACCCAGACCAGTCTGACTGTGTTCTTCCTGCCTAGTTTGTTGAGGATCTTAACACAGTTCAGGACCAGTCTGGAGTCCACCCTACACGAGTCCAGAGCCTTGAGAGCAGCTTGACTGTCACTGAGAATATACACAGTCTTGTCAGTGACACCACTGTTAATATTCTCCTGAGCACAGGCAATTATAGCGTAGGTTTCCGCTTGGAAGACCGTTGCATATCTGCCCATGCTTTGGCTCACCTTACAGTCACTGGCATAGATACCAGCGCCTGATCCTGTTTCCATTTTGGAACCATCGGTGTACCAGATGAGATAACCCTCGTCAGGGGATTTTAGACCTTGTCTCCATTCATCCCTCGTGGGGACCTTTATTTTAAAATTCTTTTTGAATATGTGCAATGGTTGCATTTTGTCGCATCCCATGCTCATAATCCTTTTGAGATCCTTTGAAGTCTCCAGTTTTGTGTGTCGAGTTACCGGCATGTTGACGCTCCACAGCCCATGCACAGATAGTCTATGTAGCGCCTTTACCGCCTCTGACTCCACAACAATGTGTAGCGGCGTTAGATCCAGCAGGACCTCTAACGCTGCCGTTGGCGTAGTCGGGAACGCCCCTGTTATAGCCATGCAGGCCAATCGCTGTACCTTCGACAGCGCGTTCCTGCATGCAGCTAGTTTGGTTCTTGGCCACCAGACAATGCTCCCATACGTAAGTATGGGTTTTATCATCATCGTGTATAGCCACTTGATGACCTTGGGCTTTAGCCCCCAGGTCTTCCCATAAGTAGAGCGAATCATGCCGAAAACCCGCTGGGCCTTCACTATGACTTTTTCTACATGAGGTTTCCACGTTAGTTTGCTATCTAAGGTCATGCCTAGATACTTCACCTCCGTGGACCATTGTAACTGCGTACCATACATGGAGAGAGTTCCCAAACCTGTGAGATCCCTCTTCCTAGTAAATGGCACGACAGTAGTTTTCCCTGGGTTGATAGATAAATGATTGCTACTGCACCATTTTTCCACCATAACCAGGGCCTTCTGCATGAGACTGGATACCGTACTCGGAAACTTTCCATTGACGAGTATCACCAAGTCATCCGCATATCCGACCGTTAAGTACGGACCTTTGTTGAGTTGTTCTAGGAGTGAATTGACTACCAAGCACCATAAGAGTGGTGAGAGTACTCCACCCTGAGGGCAGCCCTTGGTTGTCGTTTTTACAATTCATCACCTAACAACTCAGACCTAATAATTCTACCCCTGAGCATACAATCGATCCACTTGCAAATGGTTGGCTCTATGCCGTGATTTGCCGATGCCACACTAATGGCATCAAAGGTGGTCCGATCGAAGGCTCCCTCAATATCCAGGAATGCGGCAATGCACACTTCCCGGTTATCTAATGCATGTTCTGCCTTATTTACCACAAAATGTAGTGCCGTCTCAGTGGATTTACCCGACTGGTAGGCACATTGTAGCCTGTGGAGGGGGAATTTCCATAATGCTCCCTCCCTGACATGTCTATCTACTAACTTCTCCAGGGCTTTCAGGAAGAACGACTCAAGACTAATAGGTATATATGCCTTAGCCTCTTCATAGTCTTCCTTGCCCGGTTTCGGTATGTAGATGACTTTAACACGCCTCCATATCTTTGGAATGTATCCAAAAGCTATGCAGGCTCTGTATAATCTGCACAAATGCGGAACCAAGAGTGCAGCTCCCTGCTGTAGGATGATGGGATAAACGATATCTGGACCAGGTGACTTAAATGGTTGAAAACCATTTAGAGCCCAGCCGACCTTCCCTTCATCCACTACCTTCCTAGCAGTGTCCCAATCTGCTTTGGTTGTACGATAGCTAAGTTCAACCAAGCTGATAGGGTCCTCCTGCTCCTTTTCTATTATCTTACAGTCTGGAAAGTGTGTATTTAGCATAATTGCTAATGTCTCCTTACCAGACCCTGTTCGCTGCCCATTGACATCCTTAATGGTTGTCAATGGGTGTGCTCTGACAGTCGATAAAGCTTTGGAGAGCCTCATTCCTTCAGGAATCGTACTGATGTTTTCACAGTGTGCTCTCCAAGCCTTCCGTTTGGCTTTCCGCACAGCTTTGTTGTAGTTGGTCAAACAACGAGCGTAACCGCTGTAGTCCCTACTGGTCCTAGCATTGTTAAACGCTCGTCTGGCTTCTAGCCGCAGCTTGACCAACTCTGGCGTCCACCACGGTACCCTCTTGGGCTTAATTTCCCTCTCAGGGCAATTACTTGTCCAGGCCGTATACACAGTCTGGACCAATTCGTCTGCTGTAAACTCGATGTCTAATATAGAGTTGAGCTTACCCTTAGAATCCTCCAAATCTACCCTGAGGTCACTCCTAAAGGAGTTCCAGTCCGTATTTCTGGGATTCCTTCTACGTACTGTAGGAGCTGGAACCAGCGTCCTGTACCTAAAGCATATGTAGTTATGATCTGACAAGGTAATTTCATCAGACACATGCCACTCGACAATCTTAGTGCTAGCCCTGTTGGAGGCTAACGTGATGTCAATTACCTCTGCTCGCCTACAGTCAGCGAACGTTGGCATGTTTCCTTTATTCAGAATTTGTAAAGAGGTACTTACCACATACTCCAGTAGTTTTTCCCCTCTTACATTCACATCCGTGCTCCCCCAGACTGTGTGGTGTGCGTTGGCATCGCACCCCAAGATCATGTCCAGGTTCTCCCGGCTGCCATATTCAACAAGGTCCTTTATCTGTCTAGATACAGTTTCCTTGTCCGTATAGTCGAAGTATGCAGAGGTCAGGATTACAGTATCCCGCCCTCCGCTCCCTCGCACATCAATCTTAACTGTCGTAAGATCCCTAGAACAGAAATTATATAAGGGTTTAACGCTCGTACTCACCGTACTATACTAATGAGCGTTATATGAGTTAGTGCACTGATCAACAGGTATCTCTGGGGAGTATTGAATTAAAAGAATATTCCCGATTATGCAACTGTTCATTTATTCACGTGAAATCCCCGAGAGAACCTTTTAGTCCGACCAGTGCGCAGTAACTGGCCGGCCGCACATACATTCACGCACACATACGTTTCTGCTTGCCTTGCACTCAACCTTACATACTTACATGTGTCCCTACACTACACCCGCCCAAATTTCAAAAATTTACTTATTTCTAATTTTCATACATAAAAAAAATAAAATGATCACATACAATCGGTTATGGTGAACTAGTAGGTATACAGTATTCACAAATTTATTTTCTTATATTGACCTTTAATACATCTGAAAAATCCTGTCTAAATTTATTACTTTAATATACCAACTTACAATCTTGAATAACTAACTACCTATTCTGATATCAAATATAAATGTAAACATGACCTAACACACTACGCTGTTGTAAGACGATACATAGTATAACAATGACATCACTGGATTGGATACACTATTCTCATGATACGTACATTATTCGTAAGTAGCTGTAGATGGCTGCTGTGGAGCTGTGCGCATGCCTATTGGCCCTGGCAGCCCCATCTTTACTGTTCTTGCTGAACCATTTACCTCTTTCTGAACCCACTTCTTCATACGATGGCGACATTGCCTCCATGCCATGAGTACAATAATAATACAAACTGCCGTAGCAAATACCGCAAAGCCAATATTATATTTGGTCATGTGCGTTTCTACTGCATTGTTCTGAGCAATTATTACTTCTTCCTTGCTAAATGTCTTTCCCATGGTGCCAACTGGGTACGTAAGTATAAAATGTTAATCCGACTACAGATGAATACGTAATGTAAATGACTAACACAATATTATATAAAATTAATCTAATTCTATTTTGCTGATTTAAACTAATATAATGTGCAGAGCTGTTACTTCAGTCCGTCTTTAAGTGGTACATATATTTAAATGCTATATATATAGCATGTTTCATATGTTTATAAATATAAATACATTAAGGGTAGTCACCATGCCGGCCTACTCTGCAATAATTAATAACCACCCCTTAGGGCCCTCGGTACCCGACATGGTGACGCCAGAAAAACGCACACACAACACAAAATTACATACTCGACAAACATACATTATATATTATATAATTTCTCAACCCATTAAGTTCAAGTATTTTTATTACAACTAAACAAAACAAAAAAAAAATGTGAATAATATCTTTCCATAATGTTAATATTCGCAGAAAACAATATACAAACAACGCAACCTATAAATACATTTCGTAATGTTTTGCAATGTTCTTTGTCTAAAGTGCAAAGTGGACAATTGGTAATGAATTCATAACATGTCGCAATGTACAGTATAGATACAAGCTGATTTATGCTAGATAAACAACTTGCATGGAATAAATTGTTATGACTATACGATAGTCTTACCTATAAGGGAACCTTTACACTATATATTAAATCTTACCGGTGGTCTTATTGCCCGACCGGACTTACTTCTCTTGGTGACTATGGTTTTGTCGCTATGTTTACAATCTACTGGTGTGGCAGGGAATTTATCAACGTCCGGTTCGTGCATAAGTGAGCCTTCGACGGTGGTCCTATTATAACATTGTTCGGCATCGCCCTCTCTCTCGTTGTTTATTAGGTACGCGGGTTTGAGTCTGTCTATGGAAATATTAATTATTCTATTGGGTAATTGCACTAAAAATGTCTTGCTTCTTCTTTCTATGACGCGATATGGGCCATCGTACGTCGGTGTTAAAGGCCTGCGAACCGCGTCATTACGAATAAAAACATAGTCGCATTTACTAAGATCGTTATGAATGAATAATGTGCGTGAGTCTTTATGATGGCGTGGTACCGGTTTAAGTTTATTCAACGTGCTCTTTAACCGTTCGAGAAATACATTGTCATCTCCGCTTCGATTCCTAGAGGGGTTATGGAAGTCTCCCGGTAATCTAAGCGTCTGCCCATAAACATACTCTGCTGGACTCACACCATTGTCGACCCTGCTTACCGCGCGTAACCCTAATAATACCGTTGGAAGTTCGTCGCACCACGTTGAGTTATCTATTAAGCGGGCCGTTAATGCCGATTTTAAGGACCTATGCCAACGTTCTACAATCCCATTACATTGTGGGTGATATGGCGTAGTACGCGTTTTTTTAATACCCATTGTTTTCATTAATTCCGTAAAAAGTGAACTTTCGAACTGACGACCTTGGTCGCTCGTCAATTTATCAGGGCAACCGAATCTACTAATCCATGTCTCATAAAACACTTTCGCGATTACTTCAGCTGTGATGTCCTTGACAGGAATGGCTTCAGGCCAACGCGTGCCCCGGTCAATCATAGTTACACAATATTTATACCCGTCCTGCGATATTGGTAAGGGTCCAATAATGTCGATATGCACATGTGTGAAACGTTCGGCGTCTGAGTAATGTTCTAAGTCGGACACTGTATGCCTATAAACCTTTGACCTTTGACATTGTAAACACGCCTTTGACCATATCCCCACATCGCGGTTTTGTCCCGGCCAGAAAAATTGTTCAGCGATCAATTTGCGCGTTGCTCGAATGCCCGGATGGCTGACGTTGTGTACTGACTCGAAAGCAATTCTCCTAAACTTTTGAGTTATATACGGTCTACATGTGTTACCTGAACTTTCACAATAAATAGGTACATTCGAATACGGTACAAAATATTTCTTTAGCTTGTACATTTTGTCTGTTTCGCGAAGTAGCTTTGCAAGCTCGTCATCAGTTTCCTGTGTGAGCGCCAATTCCGCGTAGTCGAGTACAGTTGGGCACTGTATTGTTTCGACTCGCGATAACGCGTCCGCCGTTGCGTTATTCTCGCCTTCTATGTACCTAATATCTGTCGTGAATTCGCTAATGAATAATAACTGTCTAGTGCGTCTGGGCGTTTCGCAATTGCTTTCTAATTTATTGAACGCATATATCAAAGGTTTATGGTCCGTGAAAATTATTAATTGATTACCTTCAAACAAGTAGCGAAAATGTTTTACTGCCATATAAATAGCCAACAACTCCCTGTCGTAAGTGGAGTACTTTTGCTGAGCTGTTGTAAACTTTCTAGAGAAGTATCCCAAAGGTTGCCATGACCCGTTTACCTTTTGTTGTAAAACCGCACCCGCACAGGTTTCAGACGCATCTGTCATAAGGGATATGGGTACATTCGCTCGCGGATGTGCTAATAAGACCGCGTTTTTTAGACCAACTTTACATGCCTCGAATGCTTTCATTGCGCTATCGTCCCACGGTATAACCGTCTTATCTTTACGTTTAGAGCCCTTTAAAAATTCATTTAATCTAGTTTGATGTCTGGCAGCGTTTGGTATACTAGTCCTGTAAAAGTTTACCATGCCTAAAAATCGTCGGAGGTCGTCTATCGTTTTGGGCACAGGGTAATCTGAGATAGCCTGAACTTTAGAGTCGAGAGGGCGAATACCGCTAGCTGACACTTCGTATCCTAAAAATTCGATGTTTTCTTTGCAGAAATCACATTTAGCTATGTTTATTGTAATGCCAAATTTTCTAAACCTGTCGAAGACTATACGCAAATGCTTCTCGTTTTCCTCTACAGAGTCGCTAGCTATGATTACGTCATCAATGAAATTGAATAAGAATCCTAAGCCTTGTAGCACACTGTTGTTCATAAATCGTTGAAATGTTTGACTCGCGTTTCGCAGACCAAAGGTCATACGCGGAAATTCAAACAATCCAAATGGCGTTATAATTGCCGTCTTCTCGATGTCCTCGTCTGCAATTTTTATATAATGATACGATTTATTGATATCTAATTTAGAAAATATTTTCTTACCTGCTAACACATAGGTGAAGTCATGTAGGCGCGGTACAGGGTATCTGTCCGGTTTGGTTATTACGTTCAGCCTCCGGTAGTCTCCGCACGGCCGAATGTCACCATTCTTCTTATCGACCACATGCAGTGGGCTGGCCCACTCGCTCTTGGATGGTCTGCAAATCCGCATCTCCTGCATCCGCCTGAATTCCTCCTTCACCTTCTGATACCTGTTAGGGGGAAGCGGTCTAGCACGGGCATGTACTGGTTTACCTGTCGTCTCAATATGATGCAATACCGTATTACTATCGCTAGCTGAGTCATCGTCCCTAAACGGAATAGGCTTTGTAATATCAGCGTATTCCGACAATAGCTTATATAATGGGTGACTACTATCTACAGTGTTTAAAGTCGGTTCCCGTGCCGAGACTATGCTACCGATCGTTAATAAATTCGTCTGCCTGTCGATTAGTTTTCGTGCATTTAAATCGACTAACAAATTATGATATTGTAAGAAATCTGCACCTAAGATGGGTTGATTCACATTAGCTACAATAAAATTCCATTTAAACGGTCGCCTTAATCTAAGATTTAATTCTAAAGTCTTTGTACCGTATGTATGAATTTCAGAACCATTTGCTGCATATAATTTATAACCTGTAGATTCACTCACATTTTTCTGTCGTTTCGTTACGGGTAAGACGGAGACGTTTGCACCGGTGTCCACTAAAAATCGCATCCCCGTGTTGTCGTCTGTGACGCATAGGCGGTTTCCTGGTTTCTCGATGCAGATGTCCGCCGCTGACTGCACCGGGTCTAGTTTTCCGAGTTCCGGTGTATCGACTTCTGTCCCTCTTTCTTCCAGTTGCAGGGCTGTTCGCATCTGGTGGCTCGATTCCCGAAGCGGAAGTGGAAGTAACACAGCCAGTCTGGGTCCTCCGCGCTGCGTCGTCTCAGTCGTGTATTGCCACGTTGACCGCTTGCCGATCGACTTCGGGAACGCTGCGTATAGGGTTGTCGCCACTGTTGTCTGCCTCTGTTCATTTCATCCAGTCTCCTGCTTAACTTAGCTATCTCCGCGATCAAGAGTTCGTTGCTGTATGTCTTTTCAGTTGCACTCGTAGCGACTTCTGCTGTTGTATCGCTATTCTTTGTGGTTTCCATCATTTTATCTGCCATTTGCGCCAACTTCTCAACGTCGGACACCTCACTTACTGTCAAAATAGCTCGTACCGATGTTGGTAAGTGCCCGATCCACATAACGCGTAAGGTGTCCTCAGGAAACTTCTCTCGTGCTAGGTTTTTCATTTTTCGTAGTAGCTGAGAGGGTTTTTGGTCTCCCAGTTCGACTTCACTGAGCAATTTCTGTATTTTCCGTGTTTCCGATTCCTCGTACACCGCTAATAATCTGTCTTTCAATGCGAAATACGGTTTCTCTTCTGGTGGTTTCATTATTATGTCTGCGACCTGTTGTATGCTCTCCTTGTTCAGCTTTGTTATGACGAGATTGTATTTTGTTTCTTCGCCGCGCTTTTGATTAGCCAGAATCGCCTCGAACTGGGCGAACCATAAGCGCGGTTGGTCAGTCCAAAACTCTGGTATCCGTGTTGATATTGTAATTTGGGCTAACTCACTGCTTTCACTCTTCTCCATTTTTACGGCAGGCGTGGGAGTTCGCGATGCTGAAGTCGTTTGCTCCCAGCTCATGGCTTCCGATATGACGCAATACTTTAACTACACGTGTCACTTAGTTCGGGTTCGGGGTCACCAATTTAACGCTCGTACTCACCGTACTATACTAATGAGCGTTATATGAGTTAGTGCACTGATCAACAGGTATCTCTGGGGAGTATTGAATTAAAAGAATATTCCCGATTATGCAACTGTTTATTTATTCACGTGAAATCCCCGAGAGAACCTTTTAGTCCGACCAGTGCGCAGTAACTGGCCGGCCGCACATACATTCACGGACACATACGTTTCTGCTTGCCTTGCACTCAACCTTACATACTTACATGTGTCCCTACAAGGGCATTGCGTTTATGCCATTTCTGACATATACACATGTCCTTATATCATTAGTGAGACAGTTATGAAAAATTACACCTCCCGTCCCACCCAAGCCTCTAATTTTTCCCCCTTTAACATAAGGTTCCTGAATCAGGGCAATGTCATATTCACCCATCCGCAGGTGGCGGGCCAAAACAGCCATAGCCCCGATGCAGTGATGAAGATTTATTTGTACGCACCTTAGTCCCGCCATACGGTCTGCCTATATGGTAGCGCCTTCGGTGGTAGCCACTACTGGCCGCCCCCCCTACTCTCCTCTTCCAACATCGCCTCCGCAGCATCCGGCGACGACGACAGATTCATGTCATCAATATGACCGATTATGTCGACAGTCTTCGGCGATGCGCAAGGCGAAGAGGTGCGGAGAGCCGTGCCTGACTCAACCACAGGATTTACGGGCTCCTCCCCGTCCTTTACCCGCGATTCCATCAAAGCAGGGACCTCCTCCCCCACGCCGGCACCGACTGGCACATTCAGATCCTCGAGGATCTTGAATGTGCTCTTGTCCATGCCAGCATGGAGAGAGAAGCCGCCCGCCTTGATGACCGTGGCTGAGACGCTGTCCACCAGGATGATACGCCTGGTATGCGTCTCTTCAACCTGCGTGCCCAGCACCTTCCACTCGCAGGTCCTTAGGGAGGGATTGAGGCGCTGCAGCATGGTCAGCACCCTGGAGGCATCTAGGCACCAGGTGTTCCTGGTCTTCCAGGCCATTTTGATTGGCCTTGGAAGCTCCTTGGCGCTGACCACTTTGAGCTTCACGCTCCCAACGGTTTTCCCGTCTAGACCGCGAAGCCACTCTGCAGCTCCCACTCCTTCACATGTAATGTGCAGAGCTCCTCCGAGCAGTGCACCTACGCTAATAGCCGGCAGAGGATCCGGCGTGGCCTCTAACAGGTCCCAAATGGCCACCCGTATAGGCTCCACCTGCTCTGCAGCTAATAGCGCGTCAGGGAAGTTGTCAGCGACAACTGCCATCTTGACTCCCGTCAGCGCCTCCCTGTAGGAGTCACCTTGGGTCTTGGCCCGTTTGCTGTCACCGACCTGAGCAACGGTTTCGTCGCTCACTTCCCTAACCCTTTTAGAAGGGGCTGCACCAGGTGCCAGTGCTAACTGCCGCTGCAGCTCACGCCGCTTGCGTTTGGCACACCCGCTGCGCCTCTTCTTACTCTGGGTATGGCTTGCAGAGTGTGCAGCCGAGTTTGGCTCACCCGTAGGGTGTGCCTCGCCCGACTGCTCCTTACTAGCGTCCCCGAGACTTGATGGCTGACAGCCACTCCCCGAGGGTGCTGCGCTAAGATCCCCCTTCGGGTATTCTTTGCGCAACTGACCCCCTCCGGAGCTGCCAAGCCCTTTGCATTGGGTAGCCTTTCCAGGGTTACCCCCTCTCCGTACCTTTGAACTTCCCGGGTGAGCACCACTCCCTCGGCTCACGTTCGGACGGCCACTAGGGCCATCACGACCATGTCGCCTAGGTGTGTAGGTGCTCCCACATGCAGCTCCCACACCCACCTTAACCTCTCCCCCTAAGGGTCCAGAGGTCCTTAATTGCTCGCCCTTATCGGTCAAGCCTTTGGTTTTGGTTTTGACAGAGTCCATTTGGTCTATCATTAAATTCACCTGCTGACTCCCCACCCGCCATGGAGTCCGCAACGCTGGGGATGCCTTGTTCAGGCACCAGGGCTACCAGCAAGGTATAGCGCCCCCGAGTGAGCTGTCCCCGAGACGAACAGCACAAGTCGCTCCACCCCAAACCACTGAGGTGGGAAACGAGCACTGCCGGCTGGAGACCTCTTCACCCAAGGACACTCGCCTGGCGGCCGCATGAGCAGACACCTCAGCCGATTGATCGCAGCTGGCTAGACTACAACCTCCCGTGTGAGAGGAAATCCAGACCAAAGGGGCGTGTTGCAGATCAGCGGCACCATTATCGCCACATCACCACTCAACCCCCAGGACTCCTTCATCCCTCCGTACGGGTCCCCGCGCACGGCACAAACACGCGGGAGGTCATTACTATCCATCGTCTGTCGTTCGACGATGAACCCGCCGGAACATGACCTCTCCATCCCAGGCAGTGGTCGTCTGGTGGTTTTAGTTACGTCTATTTCAGAGGGAACTAGACCAATAACAGGGGGCAACCACGTGAAGGATACCCCACCAGACTTGTCTTAGGGATCTACACGACTGTTGCGCTCTCCCCTAAGACCATTGCACCTTACTCGTCTTGAAGAGTCGAGTAAAGTAGGTTTGCATCTATACTAAACAAGCAGCCAATCCAGTGAAGCTAGAAAGCAGAAAAAGCAAGCTAGGCAATGCAACTATTAAAGCATAAACACAAACCCCCCCCAAGTACCTACTCTTAAATGAATATCTGTTCCAAAAGTCCAAAACTTTGTAATCGTCGATGTTTCATTAGTTTGTATGCTCCTAATAATACAAAATGTTGTATACAAATTTAATATTGTTGAAGTAAATATAATATTTTGGCATATTGTGTAGACATATTAATAATGAAGAAATAACAAAGCAAAAAAGAATCGAATTTTAATGTTTTCTCGCCATACGTCGCTATAGATGTGTTCACTGTTGTTGGCTGCATAAAGTTTGAAAGGTAGCGGTGTTTCAATCTATGCTTTTCTTATATCAAATATCTATAGTACCTACACATAACGTTAACCAATAAAAACTTATAAAATACTAGCTGTTACCTGCGACTTCGTCCGCGTAAATTTTAACTAAAAAGTGTTTGTCTCCGCGGAACGCAATTTTTTATCTAAAATCCAAGTAGCTTAAGTAACTCCTTATAACATCAGCTATCTGCCAGTGAAAGTCCCGTCAAAATCGGTTCAGCCGTTTCGGAGATTAGCCGGAACAAACAGACAGCCAGACAAAAATTTTAAAATAGATGTTTTCGTATAGGTACCTTATATACTTTCATATGCTAATGCATATGAAAGTATCTAATGATAAAAAGCTGTTATTTTGACATTACAAACAGACACTTCAATTTTATTTATTTTCTATAGATTCACAGAAATATTACCAATAGAAAGTCTTACAATTCGACGAATCAGGAATGAGTTGAGTTTACGATAATTTCTGTGCGCGGAGTTAAGCGCGGCCTTATATCGCCTTATATACATTCTGAAATCAGGAGCTGAGTATAAGACTAGTGTTCTGTGATCAGGAGTATATGTGTTACTATACCCGTCACTACCCCCAACCTCCAAAATTTCAATGTATAACATTCGCAACGTAAGACTATATTAAACATTTCTTTTGTAACACTTTAGTCGAATGGTGTTTTGGTCGCGTTTCTTTCTATATTATCACAATAACTGTAATGGCATGTGATCTAAATGAATAAATGAGTAAAACAATGATATTTTTTAAATATTAATAAATAACATGTTACAAGATAACCGTTTTTCTTCTTATCTGTATTGCGCCGAAATGATAAGCCGACGATTTGCGAATATGACCAAATGCGAATAAATGTAATTAATATTATGTAGGTATATTCAAATTAGTTAAACTAAGTCGGGTTTTTTTGTTTTTATAATAATTATTTTATTTCAGACTTTTTAGTTTAATTATTGTAATGGTCTTTTCACGATCTTTCATTTGATACCCATATTGCTAAGGTAAGAAAAAAAACAACCGCCCGTTTTTTTCATTCGCGGGCGCCCTTTTGAAAATTTATATAGCCTAATGCCTATGTCACTACCATAATTCTGATGAATTCAACGACACCTCATATATCAAAAACCGTCCAGGCGTTTGGGCTGTAGGGCGTGCCATAGAAATGGACATACATGCACACATACATACATACATACATAGTTACGCTCGAAAAACATTACATTCCTTCTGACGCAGTTGGGTAAAAATAAGAAGAAGAAATAATTATAGTGTCTGTCTATACCATAAAGTCTATACCAACTATTAGTCTACTATTACCCATAGAGTAGTATAAGTATATAACTATCACCTCTATACTCCAGCAGGGTTGCCAATTTGTGGGGAATGCCCCAAACTGCGGGGAATCTCAAGTTGGTTGGTGATTATTGGGGGATTGGCATTATGCGGGGAAAATGCGGGGATTCTGAAATTTCGTGTTTTTTATTAATACATATTATAAATTGTAATAAATATAAAAATTAATAAAGAAAGAATACTTTGGCAACACCTAGTAGCTACTGTGAGTCTGTGAATCAAAGAGTAAAGTAATACATAGGGAAAAGAGAAGCCCTCTTATGGTCAATTTCAGCCAACCCTATTTGAAACAGCGACATCTGAACTTTTGGCCCCAAACTAACCCTTCTATACATAGCTATAGCTATTCCGTATTCTGTGCTTATAGCTGTTTATATTTTGTATTACTAATCCAGAATTCGTATTTAAATTGTTTTGTATCAATCGTATTTTTGTAACATAAAAAATATGCAAATAAAAATTGCAAATAGAACAAGTAGAATGTTACAAAAATAGATTCAAACAAAACAATTTAAATACAATAAGTATAGGGTGCATATCGTAGTATAAGAATAAAACAACAACAAATAACATTTTATTATGTTTATGTTTATTAAAATATAACTGTGCAACGGACTCTAGGTTCACAGTGAAATGCGCAGCGTCTCGGCATTTTTGTAGTCGAAAAAACCGCACAACACTAAACACTAAAAGCGTCACTATCGCACACTGAAAACAACACTTTCAGTTTCAAGATTAATTGACACAAGGTGGAGGAACACAGAGCTCGACTCAACGCACTTACATAACACCTTCACAGCCGAAAAATATACAATATGAAAAACTACAAACGTGCGCACGGGCAAGATGCAGGCGCCATATTGTGACTGGCTTACAAATCCAATGTTTGAATCATAGTCTTTAACCGACATATTTACTAATTTGTATTTTATGACATTTTTATGATAAAACAATTAAAATGAGAATAAAATATGATTCTAGATAAATTAAAAATATAAAAGTATAGATAGGTTCTTACCTATCTATACTTTTATATTTTTAATTTATCTAAAAACAAATTTTTAATATATAATTTAGTGTCAGTTCTTACTGACACTAAATTATATATTAAAAATTTGTTTAAGCGCCATCTTCTGCGATTGATTTACAGCACAAATACAGGGCCAAAAACACAGATGTCAGTCCTATCTTTGGATATAGGAAAGATATTGGGCAGTGTCCCCCCCTTGATGTCAATATTAAAAACGGTGAATAATGTTCGCAAACATAAAAATTATGACATTCTTGTTGCTCATGCTGCCATTTTCAAATGCATTGGTCGAACGTAAATTTAGGGAGCTTAAAAATTTAAATACAGGAATCCGCAATCGGCTAAATATAGATACTGTAATATGTTTAACAACATCTTATCTTATTATTTATTATTATTTTATCTTCGACAACCGCTGGGGTAAGCGTGTTCTTGAGTGGAGACCGCGACTCGGCAAACGTAATGTAGGACGCCCTCCGACCAGGTGGGATGACGATCTGCGAAAGACTGCAGGCAGATGCTGGATGCGGCAAGCTGAAGACAGGGCGCTATGGCGCTCTTTGGGGGAGGGCTATGTCCAGCAGTGGACTATTATACCCTGATGATGATGATGATGAATATCTTTAATGGCAGCAAGAGACACGTGAATAAAAAATTTGGCGGCAGTGTCAAGTTTAACCTTTTGAGCAAAACGATTGCAACAAATATGTATATGGGCAAAGTGTAACGGTACAAAACGTAAAAATAATAATAAAAAAATGTTAAAACGGTTTTCATTGTTTAAAATGATATTCAGGGGAATTTGTGGGGAATCAGTAGATTTTTATCCCCAAATGTAGGAAATTTTATTTGGATTTTTGGGGAATTACGTACATTGGCATTGGCAACCCTGATACTCAACACAGCTTACTCAGCTAACTCAGCAGCAATTAGCAAACAGCATGCTGTGAATTTGTGAAATGTGAAATACCTTCAATAATTACAGTTTGTACTTTGTAATACATAATTACATAGGTACTGGTACCTACATATCCAATTTCTTTTACATGTATTCTCCAATACCAGAAACTTTATTGTAATTACAACAAACATTACAATAAAGTTTCTAACGTGAGAATATTCATATCATTAACGCGTCCAACCAAGCTCAAAATAAAATGTGTATTACCTGTTTGCTGTTAATTATAATTATAACATAAAAACCAAAGTGAAACGCAAATAAGTAGTGTGTGGTGTAACAACAGTCACAAATTATAACAATACATGGCTTGGCTAGAATAGGTCTAACTACGACACATTTATTGCTCGTTTTGAGATTCCATTGTACATTAGATTCCTGGCAACTGGGTCTACTTTAACTTTGTAAGAAGCGTGTTATTGTTTAGTATGTTACTTATTTAGCAAGTTTCTAGAAGCTTCGGGTTTGTCGGTAACATTGTGGTATACGTAATCGTTGTTGTTGATTTTATCGTAAGTTGTTAATAGCTGTGTGACCGAGAATTTTGGCATCCGCTGACGGTCATTTCAAATATGTCTTTATTATTATTACTTTATACATAAAATCTCCAAAATTTTGTTGCAATCCAATGTTGTGACATGTTGCCCAAGTATAATTAGTACAATATGGCACACTTATTTTCCTAAGAAATTTAAATTTAACTTTTCTGAGATCATACTTAATTATTTTAAACATGAGAGTTACCAGTACCTAAGGAAACATAACATATCTACTAGTCGTTCGGAATGACACTTTAAATTATTTATTTTCTTTTATAAATTAAGTATGCCAAATCTTACACTTCAATGCACACAGTATTCTCTATTAAATATAGTTGTTACAGTTTTCAATTCACATATTAATATATAGGTAGTATCAGTTGCATCCTCTACTTTGAAAAAGTAAACACTTTCCCTGGTATATAATTGGATATTATGTACCTATTAGGGATGATGTAATACTTTTGATTCTGTATTTTAGTCTTGTGGCATGAGATTGCATGTGTTAATTGGGTCTCAGAGGTCCATGTGTTATTGGTTTTTCTGTAATGTAATTCTCAATAGCAGCATAATAATATTTTATTAAGTAATTGTCAGTAGTAACATACTCGTAGGTTGTGTTTGAGTTACTATATATGTTAGACTACTATTAAATGTTAACACACTAATTAGCTGGCAATCACACACAGTAGTACTAGTAAAAAAGTATTGTGTCTGGGCCATGGGATCAGAGTTAGCTAACAAATTAGCCTCTTGGTAAATAAACACTCCGTTCTAGAAGCGCTGACACAATACTTGTGTAATTGCTTTAGATATGCGACTAATTGATAAGTTAGAACAGTGGAAATGAGTTTACTTTCGTAGGTTCTATACCCTTGCATTACTGAACATGAAAACAGGTAAATGTAAATTTACATTAACATATAGCATAGCAGTGTGTGCCTAGACTCAAAAGGTTTTCAATGTCTGGCATTCCAATTATTAACAGGTGAATAATTGTTAGATTGATGTTTATAAGTCACCTTTGTGACTGAATAGACATATTTTGATTCCGATGTCAGAATAAGGTGCAGAGTACTGTTTTTTCATATGGATGTTCATTAGTGAGAACCAATAGCCTGACATGTGATTTTGAAAGTATGCATTATTTATTCTATTATCATTATAATATACTAACTATAAATACTAGAATAACATAAGCTTCCATTAAAGCATAAGTTATTCTAGTATGTTGTGATATAGTTGGTTGGTTGTGTACTCTGCATAGTAAGATGAAATGATACAGTGGTTTATAAGTCCTTAACCTGTCAAGTCTTACAACGCCAGACCTAACTAAGAACATATTGCCTCTAGCCATCGGTGTCCGCTGTGAATCAAGAGGTTAAACCATAATCGTTCTGTAAGCAAAATGTAAAATTAAAAATGACCTGACCCTTCTCACACTGATAAGAGACCCATGCCCAACATTGGGGCAGTTTAATACAGGGCTGATATTATTATTATTATATAAATATATACTCTATGTATAATAATAATAATAATCCTTTATTCACAAGAAATGTGGTTACATAGTGGTGGTAAGGTAATTGTGGTCCTATCACATTCTACCATAACAATGGTGAGTAAATATGTCAAAGTTATAGACAGTTATTGTACAAAATATGTTGATCATTATATTGGTTTGATATTATATTGATTTGTACTTAGTTAATTAATGTCAAAATGTATGCCGTAAATAATTATTGTAATAAATAAGGTAATTGTACAGGAATGTCAAGTGAAAACAAATTTAGAAGTCAATTATTGTGTTACAATGTCAGTGATATAAGGAATTTCAAACATTAATTAATGACATCATTTTCTTTATATGTCATAAAATACTTTAAAGTGTAGAAACATTTTTCTGTAAGTTTTCTCTTAAACATAGTAAGCTGTAATTCTTTGAATTTATCTGGTAACTTACTATATACATCTATGGCCTTAACATAGACAATCTTCTCATATTTATCCAAATGGCACCTGGGTCGGAGAAGCTTAAATTTATTTCTAGAATTTCTACCTACCTTGTCAGAAAATTTGCTAAAATATTGTGAAGGCCGCTTGACAAAGACATAGTTCCCTAATGTACATGCAAACTAGTGGTAGGATATGAAACTTTGTAAATAATGGCTTACAACTGTCTGTAGACCAGGCTCCACATATCACTCTCACGCATTTCTTTTGCACCAGAAATGCTTTTTCAATCTCAACCGAATTACCCCACAACAAAAGACCATATGAGAGTACCGATGACACGTATCCGTGGTACGCACTAAGTGACGATTAAGACTTCTAAATTTGTTTTCACTTGACATTCCTGTACAATTACCTTATTTATTACAATAATTATTTACGGCATACATTTTGACATTAATTAACTAAGTACAAATCAATATAATATCAAACCAATATAATGATCAACATATTTTGTACAATAACTGTCTATAACTTTGACATATTTACTCACCATTGTTATGGTAGAATGTGATAGGACCACAATTACCTTACCACCACTATGTAACCACATTTCTTGTGAATAAAGGATTATTATTATTATTATTATACATAGAGTATATATTTATATAATAATAATAATATCAGCCCTGTATTAAACTGCCCCAATGTTGGGCATGGGTCTCTTATCAGTGTGAGAAGGGTCAGGTCATTATTAATTTTACATTTTGCTTACAGGAAGATTATGGTTTAACCTCTTGATTCACAGCGGACACCGATGGCTAGAGGCAATATGTTCTTAGTTAGGTCTGGCGTTGTAAGACTTGACAGGTTAAGGACTTATAAACCACTGTATCATTTCATCTTACTATGCAGAGTACACAACCAACCAACTATATCACAACATACTAGAATAACTTATGCTCTAATGGAAGCTTATGTTATTCTAGTATTTATAGTTAGTATATTATAATGATAATAGAATAAATAATGCATACTTTCAAAATCACATGTCAGGCTATTGGTTCTCACTAATGAACATCCATATGAAAAAACAGTACTCTGCACCTTATTCTGACATCGGAATCAAAATATGTCTATTCAGTCACAAAGGTGACTTATAAACATCAATCTAACAATTATTCACCTGTTAATAATTGGAATGCCAGACATTGAAAACCTTTTGAGTCTAGGCACACACTGCTATGCTATATGTTAATGTAAATTTACATTTACCTGTTTTCATGTTCAGTAATGCAAGGGTATAGAACCTACGAAAGTAAACTCATTTCCACTGTTCTAACTTATCAATTAGTCGCATATCTAAAGCAATTACACAAGTATTGTGTCAGCGCTTCTAGAACGGAGTGTTCATTTACCAAGAGGCTAATTTGTTAGCTAACTCTGATCCCATGGCCCAGACACAATACTGCCTGCAATAGTGGCCGAACCAGTCTAATAAATGACACCTCAATCGAAGCATTGTCATTAACACCTTCTAATAATTTACCAAATTCCTTTACTGATTCTGTTATCATTTTTTCAGGCTCAAGAGAGAACATGGCGGTAGATCGAAATTCTATGTGTATCCGGAACTACCTTAGTTCGCGTAACGCAGAAATAAAAAATATTATAAATCATCGGATTAGTCGACGTCCGTTTCGCGGTCAATGGTTAGAGGAAAGATTATTTTATATGTGTCTGCTAGAAGCTGAAAAGGGAGGATTATTGAGTTTCGACCGGGAGCTGCGCCGAGAGCGAGAGTTTGTCCGAAACACCTTATACGCATGCTGTATGATTGCCTAGCTCCAGTTGTAATGCTGGTGGTCTTGGCTAATGAAAACTTCGATACTTGGTACAATAACTGTATTTCCAAAAGGCGATGTAATAATAATCAGTGTGCAGTGCAATATACGGCGAGTGAGTCGGTCGCACGGCGACTGTATCGGTGGCTCGATGCGCGGAGCGAAGGCGGGGTCGGCCGACGTCGGTTGTCCGCCAAGTCACCTCCAACGCGTTCGTCGCGCAGCGGCCCGGCGCGATGGAACGCAGTAACAGATTCCCCCGGTTGAAGTGTGGAGACCAGAGAACGGATTACCCATTCATAAATGTGTACCGTTTCAAACTGTTAACCTCTTTATCGGTTACTAATTAAAACGGTTAACAGAAATCTTGGTAAACCCATTCGTATCGGTATTTAATTTATCCGGCTTTATCTGTAATCTTAAGGTTAACAGAAATCATTTTAGTACAACCCAAATTTATGGGTTACTAGTTGAAACTGTTAACCGAAATAAAACAATGTGTAAGTATTTGGCTGACAATAGAAAGAGACAACGAAAGCGCTAAGTAAACAGGGAAACGGCCGCGCCTCGCCGCTCCGTTGCTAGCGCGTAGTGCCTAAGATCGTGTTGCGACTTGCGTGTGTGGGCTTGAGTTGAGCCAGTGTCCTGCTGTTACCTACAGGTGCCTGCCCTGCTGCTATTTCGAAATGGTAAGTTTTTATTTCTTTCAAATAATTTGGGTAAATATTGCAATGAATTAGGTATACCTATTAGGTTTCCGATTTAACCTATACACCAAGTTTATTTTAAAATGTATTTTAATAACCTGATATTTTTAATTATGTAATATTGTTATAATTAGATTACTTAGATTAAGATAATTGCTGTGCCGGCCGGCCGGGTGTCGCCGTTCACGCTTAAAGCTTTTATGATTACGAGAGCAACTTGAAAATGTGGCTTTTTGTTTGTTGAGATATTTTAACGATTTTGGTATCAAACGAAAGGTCTAGGTCTAAAACTATTCTTTCGTTTGAATTATGTATATCGGTCTACTCATTTAGGGAATTAGAAGAATTAAGAATAGTGAAAATCTAGACTTATAAATAAAACTAATAAACTAACTAACTAAAACATTGCGGGTGAAGCCGCGTGTCGGAAAGCAGGTTGATAATAAAGACCTGCAGCAAATCGGACTGGTGTACTTACCTAGGTGTGACGATTTTGTATTTACAGAGAGGCTAAGTTCATAGATGGACAACAGAACTAAGTACATAGATGGGATGTTGGAGTGCTGCCTCTGTGGTCCCGCGGCATAAAAGTGCGCGTGGGATCCGGAGGTCGCGGGTTCGATTCCCGCACATGTCAAATATTTGTGTGCATGAACATGGATATTTGACTTGGTCTGGGTGTTTCTATGTATGATATGTAGGTATTTACAAAAAAAAATTATATAAGTATGTTTATCAGTTGTCTAGTACCCATAGCACAAGCTCTGCTCAGTTTGGGACTAGATGGTGTTGTGTGAATGTGTGAAAAAGAAAATAATGAAACTATTATTTTTTTTTCAGACTGACAAAAGTAATGATAATGATCGTCCAGTATCACCGTCAATTTTGCAACCGCAGAACCTATTGAGACGAAAGAATAAAACATCTGATAGTAGCGATGGTACAGTATCTGTCTTCCTTCACTAATATTATTGAGTGTTATTTAGGTACCTGTACTAAGGCAGCCAATTCGAAATTAAGTGCGAACATAGTGTTTTAGGAAATTTTCAGTACCTACTAAGTAAGTTTTTAGTATAGAAAAAGTCTTAAAACTTGATATTGACGTTCGATTTTGACTTGGCTGCCATAGTATGAATTAAATAATACCTTAAAGGCTTTCATATGGCATAGGTTTCAACACTGTTGAGAATTTAATCCAAACTCGGTACTTTATCCATGGTACATTGTAAATAAATTTATTGTTTTAATTTTAGACACAGCGAAGAAGAAATTGAACGTTGTGTACATTGACGGAGTAAATACTGGCCTACCTGATTGTACCTGTTCCCGAAATGAAAAGGCACTTACTTTTCGTTTTCTCATAAACAGAATTCCGGATAAGAAATTAGAAGCGTTTTGGGACGAAGTATTGAATGTAATGCAAAAGTATTCATCTGAATAATTTTATAATAATTTATAACAAATGTACCTACCTACTGATTTTTTATTTCATATGGTCAAATAAAACGAACAATATACTTACATGATAGTGAGTTTAATTTCAAACATTACAAGTATAAACATTGTTAATCATAAAGCAAATCTTCGTTTGATTTTATTAAAATGATATTGTTTAATGTTTCATCCAGTAATCTATTTCTTGACGGCGACAATATAAATTTAAGTACTGAAAACAGTCTTTCCACTGTAACCTGCGTTATTGGAGCAGCCACTGCAACTTGTGCAAAGTGTGCAAGTCTATGCGATTTTGATGACCAGTACTCTATTGTATTTTCAGAAAGAGCAAGTCGTGGGGTAGCTAAATATTCAGCGATATAAAAATCTAAGTCCAACGCAACAGTACCTCCTGGTGCCCGAATCCTTTGACTGAGGTTTAAAATATCTTCAAGACTTTGCAGATCGGACTGGAAACTGTCACCTGATATATAATTCAAAGTTGTAGGATCACGTGAGCAACCTGGAGATGAAAGTGAATAAGATGTATCACCTTGTTCTTCCTCTTGACTTATTTCATGCACACGTGTCTCTACCGCAAGCATCTGTTGATGAAGATCTTTAATCCAGCGCTTCGATTTCTGTCTCTCGTCTTCAGATAAGATCAATTTAAATCTAGGATCTAAAAATATTCCCATTAAAAAAGCCTTGTTATCTAACAGAGTTTTTTCTCGCCTTGTCATAGCGGCCACTAAATCGTGTGCTAAGGATAAATTAATTTTTTGAGTTTTTGTCTTGCAAATCATCCAAATAGAGTAAAAATCACCTACAGTAAGCTGTTCTTTTTGAAGTCTTACAGTGGCTTCCTCAGAGTGCTTTAAGGTATTAAGAATATTATTTATTTCAATCCACACATTTTCATTTAGTATTTCGCAAATTTCTTCACAGTTGTCGCAAAAAGTTTTAAGTTCTTTTAATCTTTCTAACATGTAATACGTAGAGGACCATCTAGTGCTGCAATCAAGAATTGGCTTTTTTAATTTTTCCAATCTTATCTTCAATTTCATAAGTGGCCGACGTAGTATTCTTACAACACTACGACATTTTTCAATCACAACTTCATGATCATGTTTTAGAACGTCTTTAATGCACAATTGCAGAGTATGTGCTGCACACGCAATCTGTCGGACCTCGAACAAATTTTCTATTTCAACGTTTTCATTAAGAATTGATGCATTAAAAGATTCTAGACCTGATTCGAAGTTAAGATTGTGATGTTGTAGTTCGTCTTCATCTTCACTTTCACAGTTTTCTGTTACAGTCTCACTGTTATCTAATTCTTGATTTAAAAGCTTTGAAATTTTTATGTAGTTTGCACCATTATCTGTCGTCAACGAATAAATATTGTGTAAATCAATTCTAAAACTCGCCAGTACTTCTAAAAGTGTAGACTTCAAATTTTCTGCGGTTTGACTGCAGAATATTTCTTTAAGGGCCAGATTTCGTACCACAATTTTAGTATTTTTTATATATTGTATATTAATACCGATGAACTGCCGGTCCATACATGTAGCTGAGTCCATCTTCACAGATACAAGCTTTTGTGCCACTTCTGCTGCTATTTTTTCATGAATCGTGTATGCTTTTTCTTTTATTAACATTCTAACCTTTTTGCTGTTCGCTTCCTCTACAAAATCAGCGGATATCAAAGCTTTCATCTCCCTAAATGCTTTATCTTCAAGTAATGAGAACGGTCGTCCATGAATTGCTACAAGTTTAACGCAACAGTCTAATAACTTAACGCGCTTTTTCTCTTTTTCCTCGTCTTTTCGGTTTTTACTTGTAGGCTCGTTCGCTTTAGTGGTCATATTTTTGTTAATAGTCAACACCTCTTGATATTTGTCTTCATGTTTTAATCGTAGATGGTTCTGTAAATTACTCGCATGGTTACCCTGGAAATAAGTAATAAGAATAATTTATTTCGTGGCAGGACACAATCTGCTTAAAATTAATTGGTTTAACCTTAACCTTTTTATAACATGTTTCTATATAACCATATTTAGTGTATTTTTGATAAAAAATTGGTTTCTCGTTTAAAGTAACATACTGTATATGTATACACGTAAGGCAGCGATAGCCTAGTGGGTATACCAACGGACTGCAAAGCAGAGGGTATCGAGTTCGAATCCCACGGCGCGCACCAATGACTTTTTGGAGTTATGTGCGTATTCAATAATTAATTATCGCTTGTCCCGTGCCTCGGAGAGCACGTTAAGCCGTCGGTCCCGGTTGTCATGAAGATCTTTGACAATCGTTATAGGGAGTCAGTACTCTTCAAATACACTGACACTGGTCTAAACTATGGAATATCGCTATCCCTTTGGGTTGCGGAGGTCAGAAGGCAGTCGCTCTGTAGAAAAGCGAATATCCAGTCAAATCTGGTTAGACCAGTAAGCGGACCCCGGGTTCCAAGAAATTGATGTATCCGAGATAACGCTAAGAGGATGACTGTATATGTATTAGGGCATCCATTCCGGAATTCCGGAATTTCGTAACTCCGGAATTCCGGACGGTTTTTCTGATATTTCAACTCCGGAATTGAGCTCAATTTATCGTATTTCGATATTCATTATTTTTAATTTAAGAATGTGTTTAATTCTTCAACTCATCGTTTTACGCGCAAGTGTTCCTGCGCGTGTATTATCGAGTCACTAGACTACCCTATGGTACCGCACCGGCACCGCCCCCGCGCATCCCTCTCCCCCAGCGGCTAGTCAGTCGCGCCGGTCGCGCGATTAGTTGCCCACGAGTGTTTGACGGGAGGAGAGCGCTGCGCACCAGTGACCACATTTACGAAAAGGCAATTTATGACAAAATGTAAGTATTTTTTAACATAATTCGGTTTAATCTAAGTGTTAAGTTTTCAGCGTGTATGTGTACTTCTACTATTTCTTATTCTGTGATATTATGTAGTAATAGTAACTTCTATCAACATCTATTCTTGCGATTATTGTACATAAATACATCAAGCTGGCCAGTGGACCATTTATTCGTTCTCTACTATTCACAATACCTACCTACACCGCGCTAATTGTAAGACTAGCTAGTTTAAAAGACGTGTTTGTCTCTATTTTTTATGTTATGTCAGCAAATCTTCGAATATATCATGGTAAACTTGAGAGCTCCCTAGTCTCGCACGAAGTTACCACGAGTTTTGTTTCACAGTGCAACTGATTATGCAAAAAGGAATTAATTGAGGCTGTTTGTCTATTCTGTACTGTACATAAAGTATATAAATGCATACAATGTATAGCAAATTTAGGCAATTTCAGCAACTACGAAAAACGACAATATTTCGTGCGAGATAAGGACGCCCTCAGTTGTTACGTACGCTTAGGTATCTACCTCCTGCGTATGTACTGATTAGGTAAGTATAGTAGACAGATACTTGCATTAATACGAGTATCTGCAAGTATCTGTCTACTGTACAATTGCACAGAAATGTATTATGGGATTTATGGGTAAAGTGCCCGATTTACATGTTTTTTTTTTTTTCACTTTAAGGTCGTCGTCGAATGAAAAGGAATGTCAGTACAAAGAATTCACCAATAAAAGGACAACAACCAATTTATGGACTCATTTTCTTCGTGCAAGTGACGGGCAATCTGCAAAATGCAAAATTTGCAAAAAGATCTTGAAAACAGTTGGTGGTGCTACTACTGGCTTACACACGCATATGAGAGCAAAACATGCAATAAATGTAGATTTGAAGGAAAGTGACGACAACTCTACACCGGCATTGGGCATGACTGATGTTACTGCAGGAACTTCAAACCAAAGACAACCGATACTGACTACAGAAACTAAGAAAAGGAAAATGATGACAGATTTCTTCAGTTCCAAGTCTAATGAAAAAATGGAGGTGATCATATCGCGAATGGCAGCACTGGACGGTTGTTCTTTCCGTTTTTTTGTTGAGAGTCAAGATCTCCAAAAGATGTTCAAAAAAAGTGGCCACGATCTACCTAAATCGCCGAGTACAATAGCAAAAATAATATTTACTCAAGCTGAAGAAGTCAAAGCAGACATAAAACACAAAATACAGAAATTAAAAACAGAAGGCCACAGATTCGCACTGACTTTGGACGAGTGGACATCCTTGCGAAACAAAAGATACATGAACATAAATTTGCACAGCAACGGTTTCGGTGGGTTCAATTTCAAGAATCTGGGCCTCGTTAAAATTACTGGATCAATGTCAGCTTTTGCAGCATATAGTATGTTGCGAGACCATCTCGCTAAATTCGGCGTGTCTTTGGATGAGGACGTCGTTAGCCTTACAACCGACGGTGCGAGCGTGATGACGAAAATGGGGACATACTGCAACGGCTATCACCAATTATGTCTCGCCCACGGTATTCAGCTCGCGGTAATTGACACGCTATATAAAGATACGAACGAAGAAAGAGAACTCCAGCCGGTATCCATTCACGAGACAATGGATTCAGATGAAGACAGCGAATCTGTAAGCGACGAGGACGCAGATTCCACACCACCACCAACGAATGACAGTCGTTTAGAAATTGAAGCTCCCACTGCTCGGGTTGAACCAAAAACATACAAGGAACTTATAGAAAAAGTTCGGCGCCTCGTACGGTCTGTAAGAAAGTCACCTTTAAAAGCTGATTTGTTACGACAATACGTCAATGCGGAACACGGTAAAGACATACAACTGCAGCTAGATTGTCGCACGCGCTGGTCAAGCATGTCGGACATGATCGGAGTATTTTTGAAAATAAAAGATTCCGTTCTGAAGGCACTAATAGATTGGAAATCTGAGGTTTCCTTTTCAGATGATGACATTCAAACACTGAACAACATTCATCATAGCTTGAATGTCATAAAACTGTCTGTTCTCACATTGTGCCGACGTGATGCGACTCTTTATACAGCTGATACGGCTTTGCGATTCATGCTTAAAAAACTCGACGAACAGAATAATTTTTTAAGTGCTAGGCTGGCTACAAACTTGAAAAATCGTATCAAGCAAAGGCGACTTCTACTTGCAGGTGTTTTGCACTATCTGCACAATTCTAACGACTTCTTTAGACAAGCAATGAAACTTTTATAAAACCAAAAAGCGACGAAATTTGCGAGATTATTGTTACTCTGCTACGCCAGCTTAATTACAAGCCCTACACTACAACTACCACTGAGCATGCAGAAAATCAAGATGACTCTTCGTCTTCTGCTTCTGATGTTGACGTTGCAGTTGATGATTTAACACTACAAGAACAGCTTGATAAAGAGCTACATAAATGTCAGACAAAGCCCCGAAAATATACAACTAAACATTTTGACCTTTCTGGATTTGTCAAATTTGAAAAAGCAATGTATGATAATGGTGGAGAGCGAGGTGTATATCTGACACAAGCATATAATTATTTAAATATTATACTTCCTACGAGTGTGGAGAGTGAACGGGTATTTTCAAGCGCTGGTTACTTTTGTAACCGAATACGAAGCTCACTCTCTGACAAAATGTTAGATTCGTTAATTCTCTTGAGAACTCATTATCAAGAACAGCGTAGCACATAGAGTAGACCGCTTTTCTTGATAGTGAGTTCTCATATATTTAAGTGTTTCTTGTGATAATTTTAATAATAATATTTGCTGTTGGTGTTGAGCCCTTAATTTGTTGATTTGTTTTAAGAAGTTTAGTTAGACTTGTTTAATTTTAATGATTGTGATGTGATTTGTGAACTGATTATGTCATGTCAAGATTGTTGTTAAACATGATAAATCTGAGGAGAGACTTACGTGCTCATTTTAATATTTTGATTTTAACTACCTAGTAATGTCTAAAATACTCAAAAGCGTGATATTTATTGTGTTAATTTAATTATGTTATTTTTCACTAATATTTTAAGGCTCTCAAATTGTTAATTTTTAAGTTTTTAAAAAGTTTAGACTTTCCTAATTTTAATAATATTGTTAACTGGCAATGTCGTATCAAAACTGAGTTAAAGACTGATATTAAAATGATTAAAAGTTACTGGAGGTATTTTTGTTTTACGGATCCAGTTCCGGAATTCCGGAATTCCGGAGTTGAGAGCCCAATATCGTAGATTAACTCCGGAATTGAAAACTGTCCGGTACTGGATGCCCTAATATGTATACACATAAATAAGAATTTTCTGGTTAATACCCTTTATCATCGTTCAGGCAGAAGGTATCCACAGCTGGTTTTAGGCATCCCCTTTGCCATCCAAAGCTTCGTTTCTTAGGGTGCTTACATAAAGAAACAGGTTTCCGGTACGGACAAATCTTTACGGGTCGGTACCGATCGGTACAGGGCTGATTCACATAAAGAAACAGGTGAATCTGTCCTAAGTGACAATGTTTTTTTTACTTTTAAAAAGTACTTACGTCAAATATAAGAAATAACTAAATATGGAACATATTATCATTTATTCTTAAAAGTTACAAAGGAGGATGAAAAAGAGTTTTATGCTCACCCTACACCGGTAAATGCTTCAACATGTACGGGTCGGTCCAGGTAACCTGTTTCTTTATAATGAGTCAATAGATTATAATGAAATATTATACCTGTACCGACCGGTACCGACCCGTACAGATTTATCCGTACCGGCAACCTGTTTCTCTATGTAAGCACCCTTAGTAGGTAGGTAGATACCTACCTACTTCTATTCCTAGTAGGTAGGTAGATATCAAGGGATTTTGGAATGGTGGCTTTATAAGTAGGTACCTACCTACCTAGGTAAAATATAAAGCCACCATTCCAAAATCCTTTGATCAACATCGGTTATAGTTCTACTCTAAGCAGGTACCTAGTAACTTCATAAAATAAGAATAAAGACTGCGGTTGGTAACCTACTTAACGGATAGGTAGGTGCGAGCAATAGGTAAGTAAACACAGCCCGCCTACCCCACTGGTATTTGACGCGAGCTGATTCTTCGAGCTAAATAAGTAGATAAGTCTGTATAATACTTACCTACAATAAATCGAAAACAGTAGGTAGTAGAGAATTTATCATACTGCTTTTAGACGAAAACTAAGTATTATTTCATAAATAAGTCGAGAAATAAATAACAAATTAATTAAATAAGCAGGAGTTACTTACTTTTAATTTATTTCCGCATTCCTTGCACGAGCTGAATTTAGCACTTTCGTCAAAATCAAAATATCTATGGACAGCGTTAGATATTCTACGAGGCATCTTCAAAAATTCACGTCACTCCAATTAAATACAAATGAATCCGTACCGACCCGAATGATAATTACCGGCGCAATGATCTTTGTGCATGAAGTAGGTAAACAAACAATGCGAACTTTGCGAAGCGTCGTTGTGCGGGCGGTGGCGACATCCTATATCTATTTCTTTCTATCATAGAAGTGCGTTAATTCTTGAAAGAGACAGTTGCACGGCGCGTGCGGCGAGCGGCATGTTTGTGTGTAGGTACGTGCGAGTGATCGCGACGTCGCGGCCGCCACCGCAGTCGATGTATTATTTTGAACTTTATGCACATATACCTTTATTTTTCTGATTAGTAGTAACAGAAATGATTCGGTTAGCAGATATATTCCTATTATCCGATTTACGGTTGTGTTCATAAACTCAAATATTTGTCGATTCTGTTAACCGAAATTATTACGTAACAGATAGTTTCTGTTAACCGATAAATGAAAAGGTTAATAACAGATACATTTCAGTTATTAACCCTAACCGTCCGTTCCCTGGTGGAGACCTTCAAAATGATGTCATCAGGACACTGGAAGAGGGCATATGTTA
The DNA here is from genome assembly GCA_963564715.1 of Catocala sponsa. Classification (NCBI taxonomy): domain Eukaryota; kingdom Metazoa; phylum Arthropoda; class Insecta; order Lepidoptera; family Erebidae; genus Catocala; species Catocala sponsa. The sequence continues at coordinate 5,014,698 of OY751356.1, read as the reverse complement.
TTAAAGGCCCGAGTTATGGTGCCCTTTTTCGTGCGGATGTCGGCGACTCTACTATGTCCGTCGGATCCTGCTTTGACAGCGATGACTCTGCCCAGCAGCCAAAGAAGAGGTGGCAGATTGGCGTCCTTCACCAAAACCATAGTGCCTGACTTCAGGTCTTGCCTTGACGTCTGCCATTTTGTCCGCTGCTGAAGTGAAGAGATATACTCGTTGGAATAACGTTGCCAAAAATGCTGGCGTAGCTTTTCGATGCGGTCAAAACGTTGTAGCCGATGCATATTGTCATCATCGATTTGAGGACGAGGAAACGACGTGAGAGTCCGCCCAATAAGGAAATGTGAAGGAGAAAGATAAGATAGATCAGAAGGATCTGTTGAAAGCGGTGTTAGAGGCCTGGAATTTAAAACAGCCTCTATCTGGATCAGACATGTCGAGAGCTCTTCATACGTCAAGTGGGTTAGGCCCATGACTCTACGTAGTAAATGTTTGGTTGATTTGACTGCTGCCTCCCAAATGCCACCAAAATGCGGAGAGTATGCTGGAATAAATTTAAATTCGATACCCTGGTTGGCAATGTCTGATTCGACTGAATAACGAGACTCTTGAAGGAAACGTGAGAGTTCGTTGAAAGCACCTACGAACGTGGTTCCGTTGTCGGAGTATACGCGCTGAGGTTTACCACGACGGCTTATGAACCGACTGAAGGCTGCAAGAAACGCCTCCTTAGTAAGGTCGGAGACCAGTTCGAGGTGAACAGCTTTGACTGCGAAGCACACAAACACGCAAAAATAAGATTTGAGTAGCCTACAACCTCTACCTTTGCGGTCGGCTATCAGCACTGGCCCGGCGTAGTCAAGACCTGTGTTTAAGAAGGGAAACTCTAGGTGCGTCCTGTCACCAGGCAGGTTACCCATTATAACCTGGACAGGTTCCGCTTTAAAGCGACTACAACGTACACAATTACGCACTATTTGCTTAGCTAGGTTTTTCCCAGCTAAAGGCCAGTAAGAAAGCCTAATATGTGCTAAAAGTAATTGAGGCCCAGCATGACAAAGTGATTTGTGTTCCTTTTGGAATATGATTTTTGTTAAGTGGTGTTTACTGCACAGTAAGATTGGGTGTTTAACGCTAAAACTATAATAAGAGTTTTTAAGACGCCCACCGACACGTATAAGATTTGCTGAATCAATAAATGGTGATAAACTAATTAATCTATTTTTCTTATGTAAGGTCTGATTGTTTTTAAGAATTGTGTATTCCTCAGGGAACATTTCCTGCTGAGAGATCTGTAATATTAAGTTCTGTGATGTTTGTAATTCTGTATATGTAAGGTAGGATAGTCTTTTTGTATTCTGTTTCTTGCAATTATGTATAAATCTGTGTATATAAGCGACGATTCTGATTAATTTTGTAAATGATGAAGTATTATGTATTAAATTTAAGATTATATTATTACTTTTATTTATGCTATTATCCACTTTTGTATGTAAAGATGTCTCTGGTAATAAATGAAGTTGTGTGTTAGGTACTATAGGAAATTGTATATTGACCTGGTGAAGAAATTCTGGACCTGACCACCAGAGAGCGGATGCGCTGATGGAATCAGCCTTCACCCCCCGAGTTGCGAGATCAGCGGGATTACTTTTGGAAGATACATAACTCCATTTATGGCCAGTTGTAGTCTCCTGTATTTCATATATTCTATTTCGAACGAATTGTTCAAGTCGGTTTGGTTCTTGCATAGAGAGCCAGCCGAGAACTATCGTTGAATCACACCAAAAGAAGCAATTATGAAATTGTAATGTAACTGATTTACGTACTTTCATAAAAAGTCGTGAACCAATCAAACAACCACAAAGCTCTTTACGTGGAATGCTTAAGGGCTTTATAGGAGCAATCTTGCTTTTGGAAGCTAAAAGGCGAACGCAAACTGCTCCATCTACTGTCACTGTCCTCACATAGACACAGGCGGCGTAACAGCGTTCGGAAGCGTCCGTGAAGGTGTGAAGCTCGACTACAGACGGGCTGCTACAGGAAATCCAACGAGGAATACGAAGAGAGTTAAGACAAGTAAGTGATTGTATAAATTCAAGAAATTGTGATTGTATACTTAAAGGTACCTCTTCATCCCAATTACATTTAAGAATCCATAACTGTTGTAATAATAATTTGGCCTTAACTATACATGGCCCGACGAGACCAAGTGGATCAAAAACTTGACTGATTAACGATAATATGTTACGTTTTGTAATTTTAATTTTTGAATAATCTAAGTTAACTGAAAATAATAAATGGTCTGATTTATAGTCCCAATAAAGACCAAGCGTTTTACAAGGAGATGAGTCATTTAAATTCAAGGTTTTATTTGAATTGTTTGGGTCAGTGTTGGCGATCGCCTCTATGATTTTTGGACTATTTGATTGCCATTTGCGGAGATGAAACTTAGCTGATTTGAGAGTAGTAACGACACCTTGGCATAACTCTATGACTGATTGAATTGAAATGCCCCCGCTTAGGTAATCGTCAACATAGAAGTCTCGCTTGATGGACTCACTTACTTTAGAATCTGAGCATTGTTCTGCAAGAGATACTAAGCATTTGGTAGCTAAGTACGGCGCTGATGCTGTACCGTACGTCGCGGTGTTCAGAGTATACGTCCTTAAAGGCTCTGAGGAATCAAACCTAAATACAATCTGCTGCAACGAGCGCTGCGAAGGATTGACTAAAATAGCTCTGTACATTTTCTCAATGTCGCCTGTTACAACAAATTGATGCTGTCTGTACCTTAAAAGTATGGACAATAAATCCTCCTGAACAGTGGGACCTACCATCTGTATATCGTTAAAGGACTTGCCTGAGGTGCTGGATGCCGATGCGTCGTAAACTACTCGAAGTTTTGTAGTTGTACTGGATTCTCGCACAACACCATGATGAGGCATGAAATAATTAAATTTAGAATATTTTAATGTTGAATTTTCTGTCATGTGATTAAGGTCAATGTATTCTTTGATAAATTGTAAATATCTGTTTTTAAAGGTGGAGTCACGATCAAATCTTCGTTCTAAGGATATAAATCGACGCTTGGCCATCGCATAAGAGTCACCTAAGCACTCAGGCGACTCCCTTAATGGGATGGTGACGACGAATTGACCAAGCTGGTTACGTTGTGTCGTCTCTTGAAACAGCTTTTCGCAAGCTTGCTCTTCTACAGAGAAACAGCTCTTACTCGACACAGATTCAAGCTCCCAAAAGCGAGTAAACTGCTCAGACTCCTCGTCTGTTAAGAAATTACATATAGCAGGTTGATGAAGGCGAGACTGATATACACAGCCCGAAATAAGCCAACCTAACTTTGATGAATGTAGTTTAGGTTGATGTTTACCTAAATTAACTGAATCGGAACCTAAGACGTCCCAGAAGACCTCGGCACCAACAAGAATGTCTATTGATGAGGGTATGTTGAATGTTGGGTCTGCTAGCTGAAGACCTGGCGGGATAGATATAAGTTTTTTATCTACATAAGAGCCAGGTAGCCTTTGCGTAATCATCGGTAAAATAAGACAGTTTATGCTCGCCCGATAACCACCATAACAAGATTGCACAGTAAGAATACAACTCTCGGAGGTACTAGAAATAAGACTGTTAATACCTGAGACGGTTGCGCTAGTGTTTCGTTTTACCACACCAAGCTTTTCACAGAGGCTTTCAGTGACAAAATTGGAAGAACTACCGCTGTCCAGTAGAAGTCGGACTGTATGAAGCCTCCCATTGATGTCTGCCACCTTTGCCAAAGCTGTGGATAATAGTACGAATGCCTGATTAGTTTGTGGTTCTGTGTTGGTAGACAATGCAATATTTTGATTATTGTCTGATGCTGTATCCTTATGTAAAAGGGTATTGTGTCTGCATTTGCAATATTTGCAATGTGATAGTTTGCAACGGTTTTCTGTATGACCAGGACGTAGACAATTCATACAGACATTGCTTTCTGAAGCTTTTTTGACTCTTGAGTCAACATCAAGACTTCTAAAAGATTGACAACTAAACAAAAAGTGACTTTGAGAACATACAGGACATGTTACTTTGTCAGATTTAGTGTAAATAGGTTTTGTATTTGTAAGGTAATTTGTTTTTGTATTTGTATCGTAGTTTTGTTTAGTGTTTGTGTTGTAAATAGATTTTAAGTTTTTATTGTCATATAAGGTTTCTAGTAAGTCTGCTCTGTTAGATAAGAATTTAGTAAAATGTTTTAAATTTGGAAATGTATCTAAAGTGTTTCTGTGTTCTTCCCACTCCCGGTTAGTAACAGAATCTAATTTTTTAGACATCATGTATATTATTAAAGTATCCCAATGTTCTGTGGGCTGGCCGAGAGTGTCAAGTGCTCTTAAATTTTTATTAATATTATCAATCATGCTACGTAAAGAGTTGCAGGATTCTTTTTGAATAACATTAAAATTAAATAATGCATGTAAATGGTTATTTACTAGCAACCTTTCGTTATTGTAACGTTCTAGTAACAACTGCCAAGCGATGGCATAATTGTCAGCCTTAAAATCTATGCTTTTGATTAGGTACATATAGTATGTACCACATACAAGCTCTACACCAAATTTATTATATATTATATATATATATATATATATATATATATATATATATATATTATATATATATATATATATATATATATATATATATACATTATACTCGTATGTATACACCGTGAATTTGTAGTCGTTTTGGAACCGAAACGTGGTAACTTAGGATAATTAGTAGTATCAATAAAAAATAGTAAAATAATTGTACTGCGTATAATAAAAAAGTTGGAATATAAATAATATTTTTCACTTATTCGAGTTTGATCGTAGTAACGCACGGACAATTCATTCACAAACGCATGCATACGTCACCGGCGCGGCGTCCGCGTTGCCGCGCCGCGCCGCCGCCGCGCACAGTCGAAGTTATGAACGACGCACGATAGGTAACTACGTATATCAGCTGATACCTATCCAGAACCTCGTGTACCACGACCGAGTCCTATGCGTCATTTAAAAACTAGTGAAGCTACACAAGTATTATAAAATTAGGTAAATGCAATAGCGACGAAATTGATAATAGGGTTAGCACAGTTCAGAATCAGCTGATACGAGGCAATACGTTTTCTCTTTTTACTATGTAATTTCTGCATTGTGAAACATCACAATTAATACGTAAATGGATACTCCAATTTCTCCTTCATACTTTACACGGGCTTAGGACCGTCGGAAATACTTTATCTAAACATTACTTTTCGATAAATAGCTAACTTTATTTATTATGTAATAAAATAAACACAGGTGAATGAACTGTGAGTATTTCGGGCGTATTTCAAAAATTGGAGCTATTTACAAAATAATTAAATTACATACCTATGGACAGTTTATTAAAGGCCTCCACTATTGCACTACGTAGCTCCTCACGACTTTCACGTTCACGAGAATACACAAGTCTTTTTATTTCCGACATTGAGGCTTGTCTGGGCTTCTCGGTGGCCAAGCCACGGGACCGCCGCGGCCTATTGTGTACCTATGTGATAGGTATCACGTATCACCAAACTGATTGTTGAGATAGGCACGTACTGCACTTGCATAATGAGTGGGACAGCCGTTGTGCTAGTAATACATATCGTGTATTGATAATGGCACTTCCTCCAATAGCTCGGATATTAGTTTGTAACATTTCTAAATACGAGCTGCCCGTTAGATGACCTTCAATAAAAACAGGCCCTATTAAATGGTCGTTTATAATATCGGCCTAAACATTCACACTGAACCTCACTTGGAGGTGGTCTTCCTGTATTAAGTGAGGGTTTACAGCGTTACGATTATAGCGTTTTACAGTCCCACTCGAGTAAACAATGACTCATCTGTCCACAGTATGTTCGCATTCGTATTATTTAACAACCACTGCACTGACATGGCGATCCTTGCTGGTGCATCGTTGTTGTTAATTACGTGAGCCCGACAAAAATGATAAGGGTGTTATCTATTAGTATTTAATGTTTTCCATACAAAGTATTGGCTAATATTAAATTCTCGAGCCGCCATTCTCGTGCTTCGCCGCGGATCCCGCTCTAATATCCTCTTCGATCTCCGGGGGTCATTCAGGAGTCCTCGGCCTTGCGCATGAGTTGGCGTACGGAATTGTCCATGGTCAAGAAGGCGCTGAGTTGCAGCTAAGATGGTGGGAGTGGTCGGAACTTGAGGACTTTCAATCCCTCGTAGCCGCAGCACATTCAAATGCTTCAGCCGGGAGTACAACCGTCTGGCCTCTTCCAAATTGTAATTGGCAACAGCATACAGCTGAACCAAGTAGTCAAAGAGTTTTCGTACTGACGACTATGTAATTTTCGCGTGACAATAAACAATGCATTATGCAACCATTTCGCGCGTCGGTTGCCGCGGTACTGAAGGGCGGGCGGGGTGCGGGGTCGGGAGCGCTCGCCGCCGTGCCTAGGCGCCTCGCGTCTGGGGTACATTAGGGTAGTTAGTGAACGCGGATTGGCGGGCGGCGCGGGCGCGGCGGTTTCTGTGTTGTTATTGGCAAATGTTTTACCGCTTAGTTAAACATGAATGATATCGATCGTAGTGACACGCGTAATCGTAGTACGTGAAATTGAGTGGCGTTACCACGAGTTCTCATTTATTTTTCGTAAACGACATTAAATTTAATGTTTATAAATAAATATATTTTTATTTTATTAAAATAATCACTTTTATCGATTCTATGATTGATATAGAGTATAGGATTTTCGGTTCCAAAACGACTACAAATTCACGGTGTATATATTTATATAATTTATCATTCACTCAAATATTTACATCATTAATTTTAAAACGAATTAACCTAATATATATTTACAAACATATTAAAAAAGGTAACATAATTACAAAAACACAAATATTTATACTACTAAATATTTACAGAAAAGGTTTAGGCATCGTAGAATTCTTCAGCATCGTTGTCAACTGGTAACGTGCCCAGAAGACTGCCAGCATTGCCACGTTGAATGGCAATGCTGATTCTTTGGGCCAAAATAAGACCAGCCTTCTGATCACGCGAAACGTCGATCAGGCGTTTTGCGATCTCGCTGTACAAAATGCGAGCGTTCGGGACCTCATGAGCCCAGGGTTTCCACCCCAAACGGCTCAAAAATGCAATTTCCGACTAAATTACTATATTTGCGCCGTTTGAGGGTTTCCGCGGTTGCAGCAGCAGCGCCGGCACATCCCTCAGTGCTTGGAAGATGTAATGGCGCAAGGGTGTCAACGCACGTCAGTGTGAGAAGGGTTAGGCCATAGTCCACCATGGCAATGTGGAGGACTCCCAGCTGCCAGTGGACTTAGTTGTGTCCTACATCAAGAGTCCTTTTTCTCAATATTTGTAAAGTTCGCTGTGACACATAGATTGTACCTATTACAGGAGACATACTGACTAATAAAAGACCAGGCAAATTGCAAGTTACTAAATCTACAACACTTATACCCCTATGCTGAACTAAAATATAATTTATTGGTTTAAGAGTGAGTAAAAAATGCATTAAAAATAACATCAGTAGTATGCAGGCAGCAAACACAATATAAAACCTATTGTTTGTAGACACTGGTGACCACAGTGATGTTAAAAATGTAATAATTTGGCTTGTCTATTGAACCTTGAATACACTTATTTATACCTTATCTGTATTACAGAATACAGGCATTACTCCAAACATGAGATAGCTTTCCATGCAGTTTTACCCATGTTTATGATTACTGCCCTGCGTCTATGGATTATAACTTGATGTTATTATATCCAGTGTTATTTCTAGATAAAGTAGCTTTTAACTGGTACTATTACTTCTAAAATCATTCTAGTAGTTTTAAATTATTTATTACAAACATAAATACAGGTATATCTATATAATATACGTATGTATATTACTGATTACCCCAAATATTACTGACTACATGAATCTAAAACAAATAATGATTACTATATGTAAGGACACATGTTTGATATTGCTATCTAAGCATTTAATATGTAATGCATAATGCATAAGTGTGTGTGCCTACATGCGGCTGAGTCATATAATAAGTTTAGTCGAGAATAAAGACAGTTTACGTGAACATGTATATTCCTTTTATTTAATATTCCAAAATACTATAGGTAACCCTATACACAGATCGACATTACCTAAACTATACAACTTTTCAATAGCCATTAAATTGTCTATGGTTATCTCAAATGGTAATTATTTGTTTAAAGATTTTATATATTAATCCACCCATATGGAATCCACTGGAATGTATATTAGAATAATAATTTAGCAGTTTAGCACCTAGTTAAGTAGGTAAAACTACCAAAGCATGCGTATAACGGCCTTGGTAGCGTAGTGGTTAGTGCAACCAACTGCCACTGCTGCTTAACTTATTGGAATGCCAGACATAATTGAAAACCTTTTGTGTCTGAAAATTTACATAAACTGTAAATTTACATATACCCGTTTTTTTTAATTTGTTTATTGCCATTGGTGGCAGACTAGCAAATGGCCCATTGATGGAAAGTGGTAACCGCTGCTCATGGACTTCAGCAATGTCAGGACACAGCAAAGCCGCTGCCTACCGTGAAAGAAGAACTCTCTTTAAACCTCGTTTGAAGAAGGATATTAACTAGCACCTATGAAAGTAAACTCAATGCCACTGTTTTAACTTATCAATTAGCCTGATACCTACAACAATTAAACAAGTATTGTGTCGAAGCCCTGAGGACTGAGAGAGCATTGGCCAAGACATTAACCTGTTGCCACTGAGCCCCGGATCTGTGTTGGCCAAGAAATTACTAACACTTAGCCAACACTCGGATCCCATGGCCCGAACACAATACTTGAATGGAAATGTACGATGGAATCTAAAAACGGCCAATAAGCGTCCCGTCGTATAATCTGTTACTGTTGCCACACCACACACTACTTACTTGCGTTTCACTTTGGTTTTTATGTTATAATTATTGTATTTGTGATTAACAGCAAACATAATACTCATTTTATTTTGAGCTTGGTTGGATACGTTAACACAATGATTATTCTCACGTTAGCTAATAATTACACTAAAGATTCTGGTATTCGAGAATGTATATGAAATTATGAAAGAAACTGTTTATCTACCTATGTATTGCAAACTGTAATTGTACTTCACAAATTCACAGTATATTCTTAATAAAGCAGTACATAAGCACATTCTAAGTAATTTCTATTGAATAATGAATTGAAGTTGAAGTGTAATTTGTAAAATGTAAATGAACTAGTCTATGATTTATGGAGTGAATATGAATAGTGCACACTTGCACAGAACACAAATAACCTGAGACCTGAGTAGTGGTGAGTATAGAGGTATAGACTATAGACCACTATAGACAGTAGACAACTGTGTGATAATTGGTCCGAGGTAGACACTATAAAGGCGGCTGTACACATTGGGCCAAGGTAGTGAGCCAGCGTGTTGAGCCAACGTGTAGAGATCTACTTAATCTACTTGGCGGTGGCCCACTACCTTGGCCCAATGTGTACAGCCGCCTTAAAGACTATTTTACTGTATAGTCTATGGTTTCCTTAACTAATGTTGCCATCTTCTGCATTCAGTTGTCCCGACTAGTCCGCATAGAAAGAAATGCAAACAACGTTCTCATTTTTCACTCCTATCTATATAGATATATGGTATAGTATATATGGTATAGATATAGTTACATTTATTCGCATTTGGTTGTATTCGCACATCGTCGTATTATCATTTCATCTGAATACAGTTATGAAGAAAAACGGATATCTTGTAACAAAAAGGCATCAATACAACCCCTTCATTATGTAATTGGCATCATAATATTTCATTTTTAATTATTTATTTATTTATCTAAATAATCAATCAATCAAAAAATAAATAATTGAATATAATATGAGCCCTGTATTAAACTGTAACAAAGCTGTAACAAAGCCGGCCTCTCCTCAGTCAGAGAAAAGTCTTCTCACGCCAGCGCCACTATAGTCTACCACGCTAGCCAAGTGCGGGCTGGCAGACTTCACATAATATCTTCGAGAACATTATGGAGAACTCTAAGGCATGCGGAATTCCTCACGATGTTTTCCTTTACTATCAAGTTAGCTAAATTTCTTATAGATAAGAAACCAAAGAAAATAAGCAGATATTAGGTAGCGCGAGAAAAGTGAAGACACACAAACGACCCTATGGGCTCGTTTTTCCATTATTCTAACATAAAATCAGTTCAACCAATTCCTTTGAGAAACAGGCAATGCACAATGAAATTGTTCGAATGATAGCTATTTCCTTCACGTAGACTCTTTTTTTATCTATGTCGTTACTTATTTATCAAATTTTCAACATAAGTTATTGATAACAAAATTCTATGGATCAGATTAGTGTATAATATCATTGTAAGGAATACTACTACTATAATATTCATTGTCCCTGTACTATGATGAGTGGGCTCGAATTGCACACGGGATAAGAAATTGCGTCATCCGGAATACAGGAATTATTCATATTGCGGTTAGTCCTATGAGAACTTAAAAAAGATTACATTGTTTAAATATATCTTATGATTTCATTTCATTTCATTCGTTGAGAAGCATAATGTGGTATGACTCTGAAAGATAGAATAAGAAATAGTGTGATTAGAGAGAGATGCGGCATGAAAGTGGATATAGTTACAAGAATAGAAAAGGGTATGTTAAGCTGGTTTGGACATGTAGAAATAATGGACGAGGAAAGACTGACTAAGAATGTTTATAAAGCTAGTGTGAATGGAACAGTCGCAAGAGGAAAACTTAGGCGAACGTTTCTCGATCAGATCGGAGGTGTTCTGGACAAAGGCCAGGTTAAGAGCTCCTTGAACGGACGTGCATGTATGAGGAATGTGATGAAAGTGAATGAAGCCAGAGAAGTGTGTCAGGATCGTAGCAAATGGATCCGTAGTCTCTGCCTACTCCTCTGGGAAACAGGCGTGAAACTATGTATGTATGTATGATTTCATTGTTTAAATATTCCTTATTTATCCTCCAGCCGTTGAACAAATTTTAAGTCTATGTGTTTTAAGAACTAGATTAAAATATAGAATTTTCATTTCATCACGGAAATCATACCGAACGTTTTACTTTTGACAAGTTTATTAGACAATAATATGTTACGATTCTCACTAGATGACCTTGTTATACATTATAACATTCTATAGTTTTCATTTTAGTTTCAAAATCTTCGGTCAAGATATTCAGATTTCAGCAGGCAAAGTGACAAGCAGGTCGGGCCCTTTTCACTGTTAGACGCAATGCAGCCAATGGTTGCTGAATGCTAAGTAGGTACTCTTGGTTTATACAAAGCGAATGTCAAATCGGAATCGCGTTTGAATTCATCGGCAGGGGTGGTAGTGTATAGTAAAGTGTCTAGACCTAATATTGGATAACCATAAAAACCGGCAATAATGAGAGCCAAATTAATCATACATAATCTTATTATTAAAAAAAATCGCATCTAAAATACACTATCTTGGCGCCAAATACGACTTTTGGCGGTAGCTGTGACAGGATTGACACGAACTTATTCGCTCGCTAGTAGCCAAATGGATTCCAGCTACGACTAAAACGCTGCCCCCATTATAGAAAATACTATAACATTGTTGTCCAGGGAAACCATTAATGCGGTTCATTAATTTCATAATATCGTCGTTCTAGATGTGACCCCTCGTAACTAACATTTTTTGGTAAAATGATTTACTTATTTTATTTTCAGTTCAAAGGAGACCGACCATCTTGTATGGGACCCTGGCCAGGGCGTGAACAATTTGATATTGTAATAAAAATATTAATTTTGAGTAGCCTAAACTAAGTAGATAACATTATTCTTTGAAGTTTAGTATCAAGTTAGTTAAATAATAAAATAAAACATATTGTTTAAAATAAATATTTATTTTCATGTGTTACCGTCACCTTCATAAGTTATTAAAATATTTTCTAAAAACTGGGCTGGTAGAGTGACATTTTCTTATCTTGCCCAGCTTAGGTACCATAATACAGACATTATGTGAGCACAGCAACCAACAGACCTTCGGCCGACTATGCAGTTTCAGTAATACTGTCTTATTGCTTTCAGGCTGTGTGTTTTATTTTGAATATATAAATAAAATAAGTCAATTTCATACTACTGGATGGTAACCAATATTTTTTATATATTAAAACAAAAATTTTAATATTTTACTTTGTTTATAAAACGATTGTCCACGTGCGAGCCGAATATGGACGGTCTCCTTTGTAAAAAAATAAAAGATATCTAATATTCTTTGTTAACAAAGCAGTTTTTGTCTTTTCTGGAATGTTACTTAGTTTGCATATACGAGTGGTCACATCTAGAACGACTATATAATTCTTTTTAACTGTTCATTTTTAGTTACAAGTTATGATAAAACGTTCGAATAAAAGCCAAAATATGGACACGCTTGAAACAGCTATAGATTTTTGTAATGTTGCCATATTAACAATATTTCCCCATAGAGAGGAAACAAATTAGGAGACTTCAGTACCGATTACGGACGCTTGCCTAGTGTCATAATCAACCTATTCAGTTGCAGTGACACAACTCGTCATGTATTCTAAGACTTGACATTTTAATGTGCAGCAAATATTGTAATTTGTTATATGTCAGAAACGGCATATTTTTGAAAAATGCTAGTTGTAAATAGAAGTCTATATTACTACTTCATTACTGTCGCATAAACGGATTAAATACTCTTCACAGTAATTTTAATTCTTCCCTTCGCATGAAAATCGCCCATTATCTATTATATCTCTTTTCAGACTCGGACACAATTCTTTTTTATTGTATACTAGCTGTTACCTGCGACTTCGTCCGCGTAGATTTTAACTAAAAATGTTTGCCTCTGCGGAACCCTATTTTTTTCTAAAATCAAAGTAGCATATGTTACTCCTTATAACATGAGCTATGTGCCAGTGAAAGTCCCATCAAAATAGGTTCAGCCGTTTTGGAGATTAGCCGGAACAAACAGACAGACAGACAAAAATTTTAAAAATGAGAACTTTGTTTGCTTTTCTTTCTATGCGGACTTAACTGGTCCGGAAAATTAAATACAGAAGATGTCATGGCAACATTAGATAATGAAACCATAGACTATTCTTTATAGTATATTGCAAGTATATTGTGTCTATACTAGTTTAATAGGTCTGTGGTATACCAAAGATATTGTAGAACCAAAGAGTATAACTATACTAAAGAACTAACAATATCTTTGGTCTATAGTATAGGTACACGTACTCCATACATTTCAATCACAGAGTATCAATCAACTACAATCCAGTACATTGAGTACATATTGTCAGAATCTTTGGTGTAAATAATAGCTAACGTGTTAATAATCTTTGCATTAACGCGTCCAACCAAGGTCAAAATAAAATGGGTATTATGTTTGCTGTTAATCACAAATACAATTATTAATTATAACATTAAAATCAAGTTAAACGCAAGTAAGTAACTTGTGGTTTAACAACAGTAACTAATTATAACATGGCTTGGCTAGAATAGGTCTAACTACGACGGGAAGCTTATTTTCCGTTTTCAGATTCTATCGTACATTGAATGCCTATATTTTAAAAGTTTCCGGTTTGTCCATAACATTGTGGTACAGGTAACCAGTGGCGTTGTCTATTTTGTCGTATGTTCTTGATAACTGTATGACTTTTCCAGGTTTCTAATTATGCCTCATTTAATTGTCTTATCTGTAAATGTTACGTAGTCTACATATGTAATGTATTTCGAGGGTTTGATAAGTCAGAGAAATTTTGCATCTGCTGAGGGCCATTACAATCTCATGTTATATACCTAAAATCTCAAAACTTTTGTTGCAATCGTGTGTTGTGACGAGTTTCACAATAATACTATTATTCGTCCAATATGGCACACTTACTGACCTAAGAAATTTCCATTTATCTTTTCTTCAAGATCTTGAATAAAACATAAAATCTATTGATAAAGAAACACATTATATCGCACATTTGGGAACAAAGGGTCACTTCTGCATGTTTTCCAACTTTACAGGAAGAGTAAATTAAAGTTTCTTTTTTTTGACGATTTTTTAAATAACTCTGTACTCTTTTAGAGTATTAAGACGATTCTTAGGTTCATAAATTTATTAGTTCTTCACGAATAATCGTGACTATTAAAAATACAATACAGGAAGGAGTTTCTGAGAAACAAGCCATAAACTGAGGGAAGGGTACCAAAAGTGACTTTCTGTTACAAATCGCTAACAGTTGTATTGCAGAAGTGACGTTTTTATAAAATAATGACATCATAAAATTACATGTTTTTTCATGTTTTAGGATGGTTTACGATTACTTTTAGTAAAGTTGTATTTTATTGAAAACCAATACAACCTGAAACGAGCAAAAAAATAATTAAAACACTATATTTAATGATAAAATGGAGGATTATTGAATGAAATAGGTGATAATATCAAGTTTTTTTATTTCAAATTCAAACAAATGGCATCCAAATAAAAGAAAATAATAAACATTTCGAAAGAAATTACAAACAATAGCTTTCAAGTTACTGTATAACTGATAAAACTTTAATATATACTGAATAGTTATCAAAAATATATTGTTGTTAGAGATACATGACAGCGCATGCTGTTTTACTATTTAAAATCATTATAAAAGTTAAAGTTGTACTTAATATTAAAAGAATTAAAACAATACATTATCTTAGATGCCTCCCAAAGCATGAAAATCTGAACAAAATTCGGCATAGTCTCACATTTCAATTTAATAATCTTAATTAAAATCAGCCTTAATACTCTCATAACTCTAATATATTAATTCCAGTCTTAATAATCATCAGTGGACAAAATCTTAAAATACATTAATAAATTCTCAAATTGACTTAACATTAATTATCTTAATTTTAAACAGTCTCACAATAATATTAAGTCTAAAATATTTTTAACAGTTTAACAATATTGTCTTAATTTTAAACAGTCTTACAAATATGGTTAATAATGAAACATCTTTTATGCGTTATAATATTAAATGTCTTATAAGTAGGTACCTACTTAAATCACATTTTTACGGCTTCTGTATTATGGATTATATCCTCCTAAGTCTTAAGTGCCTTTGCATAGAACAAAATGGCGTTTATCTGTAAGTCCTGAGATTCACGAGGCAGGAGATAACATTTTGACCGAATGTGATTTATAAAGAACAAAATAAATATATTCACTGAGTCCTGAGCTTTTGACATCTGATTAAACCATTTTATGCTATGTTATGACTATTTTGTTAAAATAAACTTTGTTTGTAGTAATGTAAAGAATAATTTGCACTAAACCAAATGGTCTTTATTTTTGTTCTTTATAAAGAACACTCGGTCTCAGTGTATATTGAAATGTTTAGTAAGTATACTATGTGCTTCTTCCAACCTTTTTTGATAAAATAGTTAAAATACAGCATAATGTGACGGTAAATGAAACAAACAAAACATGAATTATTCCCTATTTATTTTCATTTGTACTTTTTTTATTTTTATTTATTTATTTATTTATTTAATAAAGGTACATAGTAGTTCTTACAATTTAACACTAAGTCCAACAAAACTATATGTACATAGTTTGTCTGTTGGATCGATTTACAATCATAGTTTAATATAATTTATGAAAGTGTATAGTAATATTAATATATAAAAACAAAATAGTAATAGAAAAACAACTGTTAGGTATATATATATATATATGTCGCGGATGGAAACCGATTCCGTTCGTAAGATTGTTCATCGTCCGCCATATTGTGTACGAAATAAAATAAATGACTCAGTGCGTACGTCCGACGCGGTCGAGCTCCCGAAGTCAACAGACAGTGACAGAACGAACGAACGAGCTAATCTGTACCACCACTACTTCACTCGCTACAACGTTCGTTCAACTCTCACTCATTCACTGACGACGCTGACAGCGCCATCACAGACTTCCGCTCGAAACTACTGACTCACGGAAGTGAATAAATCTTAAATGAATTAATAGATGGCGCCACTTCGAGATGTCTCAAACCATTGATAGATGGCGCTACTAGATTCAATAATTCTCCGACACGGCCATTCTGACACTGCGCGCGTTCTCGAGCGCAACAAATACAAGATCAGTGCTACAGGAGTCGCCTGGACAGCACAAGATCTCACACGGCGATACTACACACTACTTACACTCAAATGTACCTTAGCTCATAGCCTTTAGCTTTCAGAGAAGAGTTACTGTTGTGCTAAGCGAAGCGCAGAGCTTCCAGCTCAAGACTCGAAGCACGAAGCGCGTAGCTTCTTAGGTGAAAACCCAAAGCAAGAAGCGCGGAGCTTCTAATGCAAAACACAAGCATGAAGCGCGGACCTTCCAATGCGTAGTACACAAGCATGAAGCGTGGAGCTTCCAATACGTAATACACAAGCATGAAGCGCGGAGCTTCCAATACGTAATACACAAGCATGAAGCGCGGAGCTTCCAATGCGTAGTACACAAGCATGAAGCGCGGAGCTTCCAATGCGTAGTACACAAGCATGAAGCGCGGAGCTTCCAATGCGTAGTACACAAGCATGAAGCGCGGAGCTTCTAATGCACAGTGTATATTTTTTTTTTTTAACATATGGTTTTATTGAAACAGCTGATACCATAATGAACAATGTCCACTTTATTATTAATCATTACCTTTTGTTTAGTCCACATAACATAATTCGTTGTAATAACTAACTAAAAAAAAAAAAACAAACAGTCTAAACTGTAAACAGAAAAACGGTTACAATCATTATCATCATTCTTAATAAAGATAATTGATTACGTTAATCAAGCATATTTTTAATTATTGTTGATACATCTTGCACTTAGCATACTAACATAATGTTTCGCTCAAAGTTTCCTCTGAATTAACTTCATCTAACTGTGTCGATAGTTCAGGTAAGCTACTAGGATATTTACGGAGCTTTTCATGACATACGTATTGCACGCGGCCACCAGCTATTGGCTCTACTTTATATCTGTCATTTGTGCAAACTTCAATAATTTTACATGGATTTGAAAATTTCTCACCTAATTTAGTTATTATTCTAGGATTTTTCTCAACTAGAACGATATCACCAAGACTGAACGGACAAATTTTGGCCTTACCCCTATCATAGCGCACTTTTTCGATGAGTGCCTGTTCGTCCATCCTGACTTTAGCTTCTTGTCTAACATTAAAAAGGTCTAAGTTTTCATATTCGTAAATTAACGCGTTAAGTCGTGGAGGGTTTCTATTGCAACCCATTAGCAATTGTAGGGGGCTTTTGCCTGTACTCCTTGAAACAGTGCAATTTAAGGACAATTGAACTTCGCCAAGAACAGACTTCCAGGATCGTTTTTCGTGGTTCTCAGCGATGGTAAAGCAGTTTGTAAGTACGGACATAAACCGCTCAACTTGGCCATTCGCCCGGCTGACCCCACTTGCGATCTCATGGAACTCTATTGACCACTCATTGCACAAACTCTGAAACTCCTGTCCAGTGAATGACGTACCCTGATCAGCTACTATCCTGACTGGAGAACCAAACAATGACACAAACACCCGTAGAGCATTACATGCCGACTTGGCTGTTAAGTCTTTTACCGAAGTTAAATGACAATACTTAGTAAATGCGTCAATGATCACGATTACGTATTCTTTAGTGTTGCGACTACCAGTAAGCTTGCCACTTGTGTCTATATGAAGTGTATGGATAGGTGCAGGTACTTTGTCAATAGGATGTAAGACTGACTGCCTAGCGCCTGAGGATCTCTTATTTATTTTGCATGGTAGGCACCTATCCACGTAAGTCCTAACGCATGTCGCCATGTTGGGGAACCAGAAATGTTCGCGGAGCTTGGTGAGCGTTTTATCCCATCCAAGATGTTTGAGTTCGTCATGGAAGCGCTGAATTATCTGCCAACGGTAATTCTTTGGGACGATTGCCCTACATAAGGTCTTTTTATTAACTTGAAACTTTTTGTAAAGCAAATTATTTTTCATTTCATATGTCGATCTCAGACTGGGTTCTAAGGTATCGTTTTCTAAAGCCTCAATTACTTTGTTAATATCTGGATCAAGGCGTTGTTCCGCCTGTAACCAATCATCTCTAATCTGAATTACGTTAACTGATGCTGAGCTAACATTAGAAGCGACCGGATTCCTACTTAGGAAATCTACGTGAGGGATCCTTTCACCCTTACGATACTCAACTTCGAAATCGAAACTTTGCATGTATGCCCACCACCTATGCACTCGGGGGGACAGATCTTTTTTATGTCGAGACGCCTTAAGACTATTACAGTCTGTTATAACTTTGAATCGCCTACCTAGTATGTAATGTCTAAAGTGTTTAAGAGCTTTAAAGACCGCTAACGTTTCCAGCTCGTAGCTGTGATAACGGCTCTCTACCTCGGACGTTCTCTGACTATAATATTCAATAACTCTCAGTTGGCTGTCGAATTTTTGGAAGAGAACTGCTCCATAGCCAAGAGCACTCGCGTCTGTGTGAATTTCGATTTCGCGAATTGGGTCAAATATAGTGAGCAGGGGCTCGGAAGTGAGATGCTTTATTACTGTGTCGCGTGCTTTCGTATGTTGGGTTTGCCAGTCCCATTTGGCATCTTTTTGTGTCAGCTGGTAAAGAGGACCCATTATAGTCGAGAAGTTAGGCACAAACTTTCTGAAGTAACCTGCTAAACCATTGAATTGACGCAGTTCTTTTACGTTAGTGGGAATTGGAGACCTGGCTAGAGCTTCTACCTTTTTGGGGTTTGGTTTTACTGAACCTTCTGAAATAATAAAACCCAAATATTCAACGGAACGTTTTAAGAATTTGCACTTATTCCAGTTAAATGAGAAACCAGTACCTGCGAGAGAATCTAAAACCTTTTCTAAATGTGTAAACGCTTCTTCTTTGCTCTTAGAGAAGACTAGAACGTCATCCATATAGACTGTAGCGATAACGTCTCTCAACGAGCCTAGTGCCTTATTTATGGCTCTTTGATAGACGGCAGGGGCGTTACAGAGTCCAAAGGGCATCTTTAAATACTCCCATGAACCATCAGGCGTCACAAACGCAGTCTTTTCTACGGAGTTTGACTTCTGAGAAATAGGTATTTGATAAAACCCGGACGCCATATCAAGGGAACTGAATACACAAGATTGCCCTAAGGTATCTATTTGCTCCGAAATTAATGGTAGAGGGTAGTTGTCGCGAACGGTATTGGAGTTTAACTCTCTATAATCGATACATAGGCGATCGGAACCGTCCTTCTTTTTCACCAAAATCGCGGGACTAGAGAACGGCGAAGAACTCTCGCGTATTATGTTTTTCGAAACCAAATCAGCAATAATACTTTTCATAGCCTCACGTTCAGCTGGAGCTAACCGATAAGGGTGGCGTTGTACTATTTTATTAGGATCTTTAAGTTTAATCTCCATCTCACCAGTAGTGACTAGAGATTGAGAATTGCCTTTCACAAAATTATCACTAAACTTAGTTATTAATTTTTGTAAACGAGATAAGTCATTGTCATCGGTCAGATCTGTGTCGATCGTGCTAATATCAAGGCTCTGCAAAACACAAACATCGGCCTGGACTTCGCGTATAACGTGAACACCTTTGCTGTTAATGATCAGGCTTAGTCCCGGTCGCGCGAAAACATCGCGACCTATGATGACGTCGTGAGGAATTGCGTGTGAGTCTATGATAATAAAGCTAACTTCAATGTATACACCATGAATCTCTATCGGCAGACTTACTTTCGAGAAGGAGTACATAGTGTTAGAGCCAATACCTGTGAGACGCGTAGGTGTGAAATCTCGATTTCCAGATAAACTATCAGCAATTTCTTTACGAATAAGCGAACAATCAGAACCACTATCGATCAAAGCTTGTGATTCTAAATTATCAATTTTAACACGTACTAAAGGTGCGTCAGATTGTAAACACATGTTAACAGACTTCGAAGCACTCGATTGTTTAAGTTTTTCGTCTCTCCGTTTTGAAAAGCACACATCTTCAGCATGACCCATCTTTTGACAATACGAACACCGCGTATTCTTAACACTAGGCTTAGTGACAACTAGCTGGGAAGAATCTCCGGGAGCCGTTGCATTGTTAGACTGATTTTTAAATTTACAATTTCGTTTATAATGTCCCGGCTTACCGCAATTGTGACAATTTATGGAGGATAAAGTCAGTCGCCGTCGCTTAGGGTCATTAAGCGTGGAAGAATGATTATCAAGAGACCTCTTACAGTATTTAATTTTAGGATAAGTACCAAAATGCCTGTCGAGTGCTAAGAAATCGGCTGGGGTATTCTTTAATAAATCTGATCGTACCTGGTTGTCAGAGATACCTGAGATCACCACTTCAATCTTGTTCGCCTCGCTCCAGCTCGTCTCCAGTCGGTCAATCAACGCCAGCTTGTTGGTTGAATATTCTATGTAGGTAGAAGCTTGATCGCTTGAATACCGCACCATTTCTTGAAATAGGTCATGAAACCTCTTCGTAGACGCAAACTGTCTCGAAAGCCGCTCTTTTGCTTCGTCCCAGGTCTTGCAAAGGGGATACGACTTCGACGCCCACTTCCGTGCCCGGCCACGTAGATTCGTGAACGCCACGTTCCTGGTCTCATAGTCCGTCCACGAGTTCTGGACACGGTGGTGTTCTATCTCGTCGCACCATTGAGCAGCTGTAAACTCACAGTCGTCCGGATCAAAGGTTGGCACGTATACGTCGCTAGGTTTCATCCGCTTTTCCGATTTTGATGTTGACGTACTCGCTTCAGTGTGACGGAAACTCTCTGCCATACCACGAAAAAAGGATGCCCACATATCAGGTGACATTGCTGGTATTTGACCACCCGATTGTGAGAACGTATTTCGATCTTCAACCTGCGTATTCACTCGAGGGTTATTTTCACCACGTGGCACGGATGAATTGTCGAAATATTCTTCTTGCGTCGAAGCAGGATGTGGGTTCGACGCGCTGGAGGTGTTTTGTTCCAATCCCACCGCTGCTGTCGCGGATGGAAACCGATTCCGTTCGTAAGATTGTTCATCGTCCGCCATATTGTGTACGAAATAAAATAAATGACTCAGTGCGTACGTCCGACGCGGTCGAGCTCCCGAAGTCAACAGACAGTGACAGAACGAACGAACGAGCTAATCTGTACCACCACTACTTCACTCGCTACAACGTTCGTTCAACTCTCACTCATTCACTGACGACGCTGACAGCGCCATCACAGACTTCCGCTCGAAACTACTGACTCACGGAAGTGAATAAATCTTAAATGAATTAATAGATGGCGCCACTTCGAGATGTCTCAAACCATTGATAGATGGCGCTACTAGATTCAATAATTCTCCGACATATATATACACATACATACATACACACACCCATATACATATATACACACATACACACATATATATACATATATATACATATAGACAAGTTATGGCAGTGTACTGAGTAGATATTTTTTTAGTTTATTCTTAAATTTATATTTTATTTCTTCGTCCCTGATTTCATCTGGTAAATTGTTGAGTATATAAGGGATACGTTTGTTTAATGTTCGGTCTCCATAGACATTATTAACTCTCGGTACTACATATTTACCAGATGACATCGCTCGGGTGTTATAATTGTTACACACTTTTGTCAGCAATGAGCTATGCTCATGTCTGCCATGGTTATTGGTTGCGAGAATATATTTATGTTTCAGTCTGACCGGTAATACTTTACAAATTTTGAAAAGTTTATAATAATCATTTTTATATTTATTTTTAGTTTTTTTATCCACTAGTAGTTTTAGGAACCTAATTTGTATGTTTTCTAATTTTTCAATGTAGGATTTCAATGTAAGCCCATAGCAGTCAAGAGCATAATCCATTACAGATTCCACCATACAAGTGTACAGAATTTTTAGGGTGCTACTAGGAACTCGGTAACTTAAGTGGTAAAATTTACTCAATATACTTCTTAGTTTATTTATCAAGAAATTTATATGTTCTATCCATGAGAAATGCTCGTCAACTTTAATACCTAAGTAAGTAACACATTTTATTCTCTGAATAGGTTTGCAACCACAATTGACACAGTTACCATGAATGCAATCAAAAGTGTGAGTGTATAGTGTTAGAGGATTTTCCTTTAATGGTAAGTAGGGCGAGTGTATGATCATATATTGTGTTTTATCGGTATTTAATACGATTCCGTTATCATGCGACCATTTCACTACTACGTCCACGTCTTGCTGAACTAGTTGACACGTTTCAGCGAGGTCCGTACCGGCTCGCAAGATACACAGGTCGTCCGCGAACATGTGCGCTGAGCAATGTTGTAGCACATTACATAAGCTATTTACATGCATTAAATAGCATACGGGACCGCTTCCTGAGCCCTGCGGTACCCCACATCGGACCAATTTTTCATCGCTAAACGTGTCCCCTATCTTGACCCGGTAGCAGCGTGAAGTGAGGTAGTCTCTGAACCATTCTTTCAGAGGCCTCTCCACGCCACACTCTTCTAATGATGTTATTAGCGTGTTTGTTTCTAAAGTTTCAAAAGCTTTTTTGTAATCACTTAATATTGCTACTACAATTTTTGGCATGGCACTTTGGCAAAATCACATTAGACTTAAAATTATAAAATATAGTACTATCAAAAAGTTGAGATCTAACAGCAAGTAATTAAGTAAAACATCTTATAAACTCTTAAAATGTTTTTGAAACGTATCCTTAAAATTAATAAACATAAACAAAAAAGATCTAACTTTTAAATAAAATCAACCACCTGTGTGGAAATCTGCAAAACAATTTCTTTTCGGGGTAAAACACAAAGGTAATTCACAACCTTTACAATAGACAGTAGTCTTCATCACACAGCCTTTATGTCTGCACCTATGTTGTGAGGATCCCATTGCAGGTAAGTGAAGGGTACCGCAACGTCGAAAACCCACTGAGGGAATCGCTTTTACTGGAGGTCTACCTCTTTTGGAAGTATTGGTAACTTCTTCCAGGGCACCAGTCGACTCCGCAATTGTGCATTGAATTTCATTTTCTGAAAGCAGGTATCTATCCAGTATCTCCTCTGCAATAGTTTGCTTGAATGCACGTAATTGCACTATTTTGTGAGCTCGTATTCCTTGCAGCTTTTGGTCAGTCTTAAACTTTATCCAGGCATTGATGACAGATAAATCAATTAAGTGGGTAATAAATCTAACTGTCCACTTCTTGGTACGCATTCTCGAGGGGCAAACTGCTAACAGTCTGTCGGTAAGATCAACGCCCCCCATGTTACTATTATATTCCTTGACAACCTCAGGCCTTTGGACTTGTAAATAGCACCGTAGCTTTCTGTCGTATCGTCTACATTCATCGACAGTTTCTGCAGCATGTATGCTTGACAACAACATAACGGGCTTGTTGTCGTACCATTTTGTTAGCGCTATCTGCCGATCTTCTCGCACAAGAACGTCGTAGCTACCCCTACCCTGTCTTGCTAATTGTTTATCTGTCTGCAAATTGTTTATTAGATATTTAGGCAGCCGATTTTTCATAACAGTACCAGCGCATTTAAATCCTCGGTTGTTCAACTCATCCAACAACTTAATGCTCGTGAAGAATCGGTTACAATATACACTCGGCGTCAAAAAAATCGCACCATTGCAAAAATTTAATTCAATTCGGTTTATGTCGCGTTTAATCCTTTGTATGGTTGTTTTATGCTATTTATTTGAAAGGTTGGTAGGTATAGTAACAGTAAAATACAGAAATATGCATTCAATTACAATCGTTTAAAAAAAAACAAGGTGCATGTGTCAAGTGAAAAAATTATCTTTATTAGGAAAAAATATTCAAACAAAAACAGGCATTAAAATTACAAAACAACAAAAGAAATTAATAAAAAATGCTACTTAAAACCTAGTGCAACCCCCTCTTGCTCTAATAACAGCTTTCATTCGTTCTTGCATGGACCCAATCAGCCGTACCACACTATCTTGAGGAATCCTATTCCATTCTTCAATTACAGCATCATGGAGGTCTTGTAGAGTTGCTGGGGCAGGATCACGTAACCGTACTCGTCGTTTTAGTTCATCCCAGAGATGCTCTATTGGATTCAGGTCTGGGCTTCTCGCTGGCCACTGCAAAACTGGAATCCCAACCTCGTGTAGATAATCCTGCACGATTACTGCGGTATGGGAACGAGCATTGTCGTGCATTAAAGTGAACCCATCCCCAACATATCCTGCATATGGGACTACATGCATGTCCAGCACCTCGGTTATGTACCGATGAGCGGTTAGTGATCCCTGACCACGAGCACCTCCAGTCCGGGATACGCAAACGAGTTCCGTCTTGCCGTCGACTGAAATTCCGCCCCAGAACATGCAAGATCCCCCTCCATATTCCACTGTCTCCTCCAAGCAAGCTTCAGAAAACCGTTCGTTTCGCCTTCTGTACACTCTCCTTCGCCTATCGTTAACGAAGAGACATACTCTCGTCTCATCTGAGAAGAGTACGGTCCTCCATTGTTCAAGATCCCAGTTGAGATGTTCTCGAGCGAACTGTAATCGCTCTCTACGATGCTGTGGCGTTAATTTCGGGCCCTTGGCTGGTCTTCTGGCCGCAATACTCCTTTCTCGCAGCCTTCTTCTAATCGTAGATGTGCTTACTGCGGTTCTACGAGCCCCACGGAGCTGCTGTTGCAGCTCAACAGCATTGGAGAAACGGTTCCGCAATGACGTCGTCACAATGAAACGGTCATCTCTCTCAGATGTACAGCGCCGTCTTCCTGATCCTTGTCTCCGGGTGTAGCCCCCAGTCTCTTTAAACCGTTGGAGCACTCGACGAATGGCAAAACGGCTTAAGTTCAGTTGTCGAGCAACATCACACTGTCGCATCCCTGTTTGCAGTAGTGCTATCACTTGAGCGGCTTGATCTGCAGTGGTATCCATTTTGTAGGGCTGTTTTCTTGTGTTCTCTATTTTCATGTGTTCTCTACAACGTCTGGATGTCGAATGACCTAATTTTGATGCTTACTGCCCTTTTTATAGCCCATGAAATTGCGGCAAGTTGTGGTCTATGTAACGAGTATTTGGATATCATTTTCTTCAACTTGCAGTACATGCGTTTGTTTAAGGAATTTATTCATTAGGTTGTTGTTTAATAAAAGCTAATTAAATGTACTTTAAATTAATATTAACATTGTTTGGGGTAAACGTACTGGTTTGCAAATTATTAGGCTTTATAACTTATTTTCAGAGAAGTGCGATTTTTTTGACGCCGAGTGTATTATATGTCCAGGCACTAGAGTTTCGGTTAAACTTAAAACTACGCTCTCACCTAAATTGAACTCCCCACTACCGGTTATCGTATTCTTGCCTTGATATACTATAATATCGCATACTAAGCCATTTGGATTGGCAAGAATAAAGGCTTTGAGTCCAGTGGGATACGGTTTGCCGGGGCAGTATTGTCGCATCGGACAAGCGCCTGTAAAGGGTATTATCATCTCATCGATGGAAATTTTTTGGTCTCGAACCTGTGCGTAGCACCCTTGAAGAACTCTATCCAGTAACGGGCGAACTTTCCACAGCAAGTCGTTCTTCCTCGCGTCAAGCGAAATATCATTATCATAAACCAACTTCAGTGAATTTCTAAGTAAAAAATAACGATCTCGTGTCATAGTTTTTACTATAATTGGTACAGCATACTTCTCGCACCAGTACATTCTAATTTGTGGATAGCCGATACATCCCATAAGCATGGTTATTCCAATAAAAGCCTTGCACTCTCCTAAGGTTAAATTTAAACTTTTTCCTGTTTTTTCAACAGCAGTTTGATTACTCATTGTAACCATTAACGAAAGCAATTCTTCGTCTATATATTCATAAAAATATTCTATCATCGAGGATTTCGATTCAGAAGGGCGATACGATGGCTGTTGCAAGGCAGGAAACTCTTTGTTGAAGCCTGATCTATTCCAAGTTATAGGATCTCGCCCGAAAACCGCAGAAGCTCTTACTCTGCCACGAGTACGCACACGTCTGCGCCCTGCACATCGACTACGCACTCCACCACGCGTACGTACCAAGTGTCTCGTCGGAGCTCTTCTAGATGGACCACCAGTCTCACTTTCCGGGCTACTTGAATCTTCATTTTCCGAGCTGCTTTCACATTCTTCACGACGATTTTCATCGTAATTCCTTGCCATGGGAATTACGATGTTTTCCTCAGGCTCTTGAGAAACCAGATCCTCGTCATCGTCACCGTCCTCTATCTCAGACTGATTGAGAAGCTCATCTATTTCCTTTTCATGCAGGGCTAAAACAAATAAATATTTATGTATATCATTATATTAACTCATTTTAATAACTTTTAACTACAAATTTATACGATACAAAACTATTAAACTAATACCGTAAGTGATTTTAAAAGAATAAAAATTGACATCGACATTACTATATAAAGACCGTACATACTTTACAAAGAACAAATCATGGTTTTGAATTAACTATATATTGACCGAACACACTTTATAAAGAACAAATCAGTTAGACTTATATTACTCAATTTATACGACTCCCAAACTGAATTTCGACAAATCGTTCTACGACAAGATTTTACTTCGACAACATGGAACTCCGATACGTCTTCATTTCGACAATATTTTAGTTCGAAACAACTTAAGCGCGACACTACTGTACTCCGACAAAGCGTTTCTTCGACATGACTTGACTAAGAAACGATGTGAGTTCGACGACATTCTTCTTAGACAACGATGCTAGTCCGACATAAGTCAAATTCGACATACACTACTCTGAAATACTGTACTCCGACAATATCTTAAATCGACTTGACATATCTAAGACACGATGCTACGGCAAAATTATTACATAAGTACCTACCTATAATATTTTGACTGCACAGATGGAGCAGTGGTTTCAGCGGCCACTTGACACTGCGCCGAATGTAGTGTGTTCGATTCCCATATGGGACACTTTGTGTAATTCACAAATTGTTATTCTGAATCTAGGTGTAATTTATGGGTGTATTTACCCCTTGCGACACAAGAATTTATCCTAGTGCGGGAGTTGTCTTTTTAAAACCAACAGCAAACCAACTAGAAAAAAAATGTAATAAATAATAACTTGCACAGGACAATTTTTATTAAATCATAGCTACGTGAATCATTAACATGGTTATATTGTCGAATTCTTAATTATATACCAAATATTATATAAAAAAATATTGCAAACGTATCGAATTCTCAAAAAAAAACTTTAACACATCTCAATAACTAAACAACTCCTCAATAACTTACTTCTTTTTAATGTACATAATATAGGCAATACCTTCTAAAAAGTCAATTATTTCCATTGTTTCCTTATTTTTTAAATGATTTTCTAGTCTTTCATCGTGTTTCTTCTGTCGAATGTAGCTTGGTTTTTGTATTTGCGCTCTAATCCGTGATATTTCATTTTCTGTGTTCCTTTGTTCTTTCTTTAACTCAATAATAGTTTTAAAAATATTCATTCTCTTTCTATTTAAGAGCGTGTTCCATCTGGAATGCCAACTTTCGCAAGCATTTTGAGTTGTTGGAACATTGCATGCTATTGAGTCAGAGATGGACCACATTTCAGGTGGGAACCTGGGTGAAAGATTGTGAATAAAAACTTTTGCACCGCTTGCTTTTGAGACACATTTGCGTGTTCCAGTCACAAAATCTTTTTCAAACTTCTCGCAAAGACCTTCAGCTGATTTGGGCAGTACATTATCTTTTATCATTTGATACGCATCAGGAATTTCAGCAGGTGGCAAATATGCTAAAGCTGTGATGTGTCTGAGTTTGTGAGCAAATCGGCTGTCCTGGCTATACCTTTCTGATAAACCTGCTCGTTCAATACGTCGCCAAACAATTTGTACAAAATGAAAAAAACAACACTTATGTTGGCTTCTGGGAAAGCTACGATTACAAGCATTAATAGCGGCTTTTTCAAAATCTGTAATTATTATTCTGGGTTCCAATTTTAGGCCAATACTATTAAAAGTGTGACGTTTCAATATCTCTAGAAAAATAAAATAACAATGCTCACTCTTGCTTGATAAAAGTCCGTACACCAATGGTAAAATCTGATGAGTCGAGTTGTTTTTCCCACGATAGCATGTATTGTATATAGCTGGTAGACCAGTTCGGGACTGCATTTAAAAGTTCCATCCATAATCCAAAAATCGGCTTTAAAAAGTAATTTTAAATTATCTTCAGTACCAAAAATAATCACAGTTTCTCCATTGAAATTGTAATGGCCAATCAAAAATGGTTTGTTATTCAATGTTTGGTATTCCTCAGGTATAACTAATTCCTCGAGTGTGACAGGTATTTTAGGAACATCTTTGTTTCTGGCTCGATGAATCATAGCTTGCATTGCGAACTTATTCGGCATGAATGGAGCACTGGTGGACGGGATAGCGTAATTACATCGTTGTATAATTTGTGAGGGTTTGTCCCTTTTTAATCAAATATTTGCGTATTTCTATTAAAATGTAAAAATTTTCTAACAAGCTATCAATCATAGTAGTGTAAAATTGGGCTATCTGGATCAGAGGAGATCCAGATAGCCCAATTTTGACTTCTCGAGAAGTGATTTTCAGTTTTTGAAAACTGATTTTTGATTTATCAATAACTTAATCTATTCAAGACATTTTTATTTTCAACTTCTCGAGAACTGATTTTGTGTTTTCAAAAACTTGACTAATCCAAGATTTTTGTCTCGATCATTCAAAAACTGGTTTTACTTTTTGATAACAGATTTTACTTAGTAAAAACTGATTTTTGTTTTATCAATAACTTAATCTATTCAAGTCATTGTGTACAGTGTAGTGTAGTAAACTATACACTACTGATAGTTTGGAGTGTGCTGGTAAGAGAAACCTCTACTCACAGTATAGCAAAGATTATTATCAACCAGTTACGTAAATAAGATGATATAGAGTGATTCTCACATATATGCGTACGTTCGTTAAGTAGTTGAAGTGCACACTGAATTAAATTAATTACGGCGACGGAAAACAATCGACCGATTCGCGAAATCAGCAAAAGTAAACGCTATAAGTGTACGTAAACCGTACATATTCCCAACCCGGGAAAAGTAACAAAAAATACCAGTATGACAATGTAAGAATCACTTGTACAAAGCAAAAAATAGTTAGAAATATTTATAAAGTAAACAAAATCAAAGCATAAAATAATAAGTTTAGGTTGCTAAAAATTAAATTCAACATCCAGGGTAGGCTTCGAACGTGCACAGTTGGCAGCAACGGTCGCCTTCGATTCATCTCGTGTCCTTGGATGCGGGCGCTCCATCACAGAGCGAGACCGGAACAACTTCTTTATCCCGGAAGTTGGTTTGATGGACTGCATTTCTATGTCTTCAGTGGTAACTGGAGAGTTGCTGGTGCTACATGGTTTTTTGTTGCAGTAACCACGTTTACTCGCCACCCATATAGCTATTGCGACTCCAATAACAGCCAATAGTAAATAGGAAATGGCGTAGTGATGTATGTCGTGAGTTGTTAACGTCAGCGTTGGAAGTTGTTCTTTATCCTTTAGGTATCGCAGACGATTTTCGACCACTGCGATGTCTTCGTTGTGATTCGTTTGCAGCAGCGGCGTAGAGTGTGTGTTTACTATGCCATTTATTGTTCTATCCAGAGAAGGTATTTGAATGTCGTAATCCATCTTAACGTTGCTGTAGTAGTGATTGTGAGAGTGTATTTTTAAGTCGCTCGTTTGTAGAAGACATCCTTGTTTCAGAGACACTATAGATGATGTATTGATGGCGTGAATGACGTCATCTTCGCACATTGCACGAGTCGCAGCACTTCACTAGCTACATGTTCGCGATGTGTAATTCAACCCAGGCTGTGCCGCAATCTGTTTTCTTTGTAATACAGGGTAAACTTGATTGATGTGTTAATAATGAATTTATTTTAATATTGTTTGTAAGTTATTGTTAAGTTTCAAGTGGCAGTAGCGACAGTTTCGTAACCGGTCGCTTCAATATGCTAGCTTGCGTTTTTACAGTTGCAACTCGCACGTGTCCGTCGCTACCAGGATGGACTTCGATCACACGACCGAGGGCCCATTTGCCAGGCGGAAGGTTGTTGTCCTTGACTAAGACGATATCATCGACTTTGATGTTAGGTGTGGGTCTCAGCCATTTGCTGCGGGTTTGTAAAGTTGTTAGGTACTCCGAGGACCAGTGCTTCCAAAACTGATGGAACATGTTTCGAGTGGTGAAAGGTTCATTCGGGAGTCTAAGTGATCGCGAGTGCTTCTGGTGTCTATGCGCTGGAGCGGTGTGAGTAATCCGAAATTGATAGTAAGAAAAGTTTTGATCTCCTCCCCTGCGTGTTCACGCAGCACGCAGCTCTCAAGAATGTGAGCTATGACGGAGGAGCTTGGAACTGGATCTCTTTTATAGAGTTTTTGGAAGAGTTTTTCTCCGCTTCTGCAGCCTATGACCCACTCATCAGCACTATGCCAAAGGTGAGGACTAGCGCGCTCGAGGTTGGCGGGACGCGGGTTTTCGAGCTTAAGAGCCTTTAAAAGCCACGAAGTGCGCGGTTGCGCTATTTCGCAAAAACGCTTCTTTGATATGAAACTCGCTTTAGTCTTATAAAAATTAGAAAGAACCTTCATCATGAACATTCCAATACTAATATTACCTAAGTTCGCCTCTACCACCATCCGCATAGCGTGACCCGATGGCGAAACCAGCCTCTCGCTTATTGAGAAGGGGAGCGGAAACTTCGGGAAAGTCATCCCACGATCTCTTGACTCTTGCATGCGTAGGACGTCATACGCACCTATAAGCGAATTGGAGTGCACGTTGAACTCGGTGCGTTTAATCATGTATGTTTCAGAGGTGGTCATCTCGTTCCTGAAAAGTTCGAGAATCATACCATTGGTAACGAAGTAGAGATTGGTCAATTTTGCCGGTATGATGAGCCTTGAATCGAAGAAAGTGCAGTTCATGTCGTTCAAGATTTCAAGTTCAGGGAAAGGATACTCATCGGCAGAAAGAGCTTCTCCAGTAAAGAAGCTTATAATATAGTTTGTTTTACGATCACGTAGAGCCTGAACGTAAGAGAGTGCTTTCTGCGGAGTGTTCCAGTTAATCGAAAAAAGCGTGATCTCAACATCACATGGCACTATTGGTTTGGTATATATATAGTCACACAGGCGATACCTTGATGTTAGTATGTTGCAAAACAAGGAAGCGTCATTGATGTTCCCTGAGGCGAAGCGGTCCTTAAGGGTGTACATAGTGGCGGAGAATCGGACTCTCGCCTCTGGAGTGAGAGACCGTAATTCGAGCGATTCGGAATTGATGAAGCACTAACGAAGCGCTTACTACTATCGCAAATATCACAATTATACGACCCCCTTGGCTGGTTCTCACCGGTTACTATACGAGCTAAGCTTATTTTCCAACGCGTCTGGACAGAGAAACTAGCATGGGATGAGTCATCATTACCTACTGACATACAGGATGAGTGGCTGAAACTGAAAAGTCAACTTGAAGAACTTAGAACTGTAAAAATAAGTCGCTGGATTGGAAGCATTCAAAACAACATTGAATTACTAGCATTTAGCGACGCTAGCGAAAAGGCATACTCGTGTGTAATTTATACACGTGCATTAAATGAATGTGGACAGCCCGTCCTAAGTTTGTTGGTAGCGAAAACTAGGGTTGCCCCACTCGCACAAAAACTAACTCTGGAACCAAGGACCATTTAATGTACAGTGTATTTTGTCAATCAATTCCCATTTTGATTTCAAGGTTGTAAGATGTTCTTCGAACTCCCACTTTTCAGTTATGGAATTAATGTTTATTTTTGACATAGCCTTGTTCAAAGCCTTAAAGTTGCGTTCTTGTTGAGTTATCAGCTTTTTTAAGTCGTCCTCGGTGTCGTCGTCCATAAGTCCGGTTAAGTCAAAATCTGAATTTTGTTGGTTTTGTTTCCGTTGGAAGGCCAGTAAATCCAAAATATTTTTCTTAGTTGACTCGTACAAGTTCTTAGTTTTCTCGTAAACACAGTTGTTAAAGTATCCAATGTTTTTGTTTTCAACATTTTCTAGAAGTATTTCATGTAGTTCGTCAAAGTTCACCCATAGTTTTTCCAGGTTCGCCAAACGTTTTTCCAGGTAATCCACAGTTTTTCTAGCAATGCTGTCTTTCTTATAGTTGGTACACAATGTTTTAATATCTTCAAAGATGCCGACTTGTTTGGTAAGTTGCAGTTCCATCGTAAGTAGATCGACCCTCACTGTGTAGTTTTCGTACCTGGATCAGTTCAGGTTGTGGCATGTGGGAGTGGTTTTTAATGGTTTTGCTAGCCAAATGATGTTCATCCCCTTGTTTGAGTGTTTTAAGCCATACGTCACATTTTTTGTTGCACTTTTCAATACAGTGCCAGTAATAAACATTTTCACGCACTTTGTTTATACAATAAATAAAACCGTTCACAACTAACTGTTCTTTTCCCTTTCGAGATCTAATAATAGTACAGGAACTCATTATACTTATTTTCCGCGATCTTTAGTAGTGAAACACAGGTATATCTTTGTTAGTCATTAAACACACTGATCGTTTGAAACAGCAACAATATTAAGTACTTGGGTCACTGGGTCACTGATGATCTTAGAGACAACATAGATATAGAGAGGGAGCGCAGGTCGCTGGCTGTACGTTGCAATATGCTGGTTCGAAGATTTGCACGTTGTACGAGTCAAGTTAAAGTCTCTCTTTTTAAAGCTTATTGCCAGTCTTTTTACACGTGCAGTCTTTGGACCAGTTTTACGCAAAAGACATACAGCGACCTGCGCGTCCAATATAATAACGCGTTCAGGATACTGTTGGGGCGATCGTGGAGATGCAGTGCGTCCAGTATGTTTGTAATATGTTGGGTGTTTGGTGCGAGTCATTGTTTGGGTCACGCAGTATGAAGGCCGGTTTGAGACGGTCTATCGATACTGTAACCTGTTTACCATTTACCGATATTTTAAAAAACTTCTCACCACGAGATATGACCTCATGAGGACCAGAGTACGCGGCTTTTAAGGAACGACCTGTAGTGTCGTCTCGGAGAAAGACGTGTGACGACTTTGACAGGTCCTTAAAAATAAATGTCTTGGTCTCACACTTATGGCGAGACCCTGGTGACGGCTGCAGACGCCGAACGAAACCGCGCAGCCGAGACAAGTAGTTGGTCATGTCCGTCGTTTCGTCAGAGTTTGGATCGAAAAACTCGCCAGGGAGTCTGAGAGGTTGGCCATAGACCAATTCAGCCGACGAAGCCCCCGAATCCTCTTTAAAAGCGCTGCGAATGCCTAATAGGACGAGTGGAAGGGACTCCACCCAGTTAGCAGTTGCATGGCAAGTTATAGCGGCTTTCAGTTGACGGTGAAACCTCTCCACCAGTCCGTTACAGGCAGGATGGTAAGCTGTGGTACGGCGATGTTCAAAGCCCACGGTTTCGGACAAGCATTTAAAAAGTGTTGATTCGAACTGTCCACCTCTATCAGTAATAATATTGGTAGGACAGCCGAAACGAGCAATCCACCCGCTGAGCAAAGCCTTTGCGACAGACTCTGCCGTTATGTCGGCCAATGGGATAGCCTCAGGCCATCGCGAGAAACGATCGACGGCGGTGAGGCAGTATCGATAGCCCTGACATAGTGGCAAAGGTCCCACAAGGTCAATGTGGACGAAAGCGAACCTTGATTGTGGGAGTTTAAATGTTCCTAACGGACTAAAACGTGTCGCGTGATCTTGGAACGCTGGCAATCTAAGCAAGAACGGACCCAATCACGACAATCCTTTCTAACTCCCGGCCATACGTAACGGTCTGCAACCAGTTTTGCTGATGCCTTGGTCCCTGGATGGCTCAACGAATGCAGACTGCAAAAGACGGCCCTACGCAGTTCCTTGGGTACAAATGGTCTTGGAGTAGGTCCGCTAAAATCGCAGTAAAGTTGACTACGCGAACCTGGTATACTTACCTGTTTGAGGTTCAGTGAGGTGTCGCCAGCGATCAGTTGCTTTAGTTCGGCGTCGTTTTGCTGAGCTTCTGCGATTCTCTCCGGGTGCACAGGCTGAGTAATCCCCTCCACGCGTGAGAGAGTGTCGGCAACGACATTGTTTTTCCCCGAGATATGACGAATGTCAGTAGTGAATTGGGATATAAAATCCAGGTGACGAAACTGTCGAGGAGAACAATTCTCTTTACGAGAGTGATAGGCGAATGTGAGGGGCTTGTGGTCCGTGTAAATCACGAAGTCACGCGCCTCTAACATGTGCCTGAAGTACTTAACACTCTCGTAAATAGCGAGCAACTCACGGTCGTAAGGAGAGTACTTAACCTGTGCCGGGCTTAACTTACGCGAGAAGAAAGCTAGAGGTTCCCAAGCTCCGTCGTTAAGCTGCTGGAGAACTGCGCCGATGGCTTTGTCTGACGCATCCGTGACCAACGCCATCTTAGCGTTGCAATCAGGATGAGCTAACAGTGCTGCTTGGCAAAGGCTAGTCTTGCAGTTCTGGAAAGCCTCCAACTCTGTTGCTGAAAAATTGACAGGGTGAGAACCCTTAACAGACCCTGCAAGCAAAGCGTTCAAAGGAGCTTGAAACGCGGCGGCCCCAGGAATGAACCTCCTATAAAAATTGACCATGCCAAGGAATCTGCGTAGTTCTCTCACAGTCTTAGGAGTAGGGAAATTCTGCACAGCTTCGACCTTTGATGGCAACGGCCTCGTACCCTTGGGTGAAATATGGTACCCTAGAAAGTTCACCTCGGATACTCCAAAAATGCACTTACTAGTGTTGATCACCATACCGTACTCTTGGAGTCTGGTGAACAGCTGACGTAGGTGTACCTCATGGGAAGCCTGGTCTTTCGAGAAGACCAAGAAATTATCCAAATAGGCGTAAATGAAGTCCAGACCCCTGAGCATCTCATCCACGAAGCGTTGGAACGTTTGACCGGCATTTCGAAGTCCGAACGTCATGAACGGAAATTCGAAAAGACCGAATGGTGTTGTTATCGCGGTCTTCGGGATGTCTTCCGGATGAACGGAAATCTGGTTATACGCCTTCACCAGGTCTATCTGCGAGAAGACTGTACAGCCCGACAGGCTGTGGGCAAAGTCCTGGATGTGCCTGATCGGGTACTGGTCGGGGATGGTACCTGCGTTCAGCATCCTGTAGTCACCGCAGGGACGCCAGCCGTCGTTCTTCTTAGGCGCCAAGTGAAGAGGAGAAGACCAGGGTGATTCAGACGGGCGGCACGTGCCGCACTGTAGCATGGTCTCAAATTCGGTCTTGGCGATTAAAAGTTTGTCAGGTGCCAAACGACGTGGTGAACAGGTTACCGGTGGCCCAGGTGTGGTGCGTATGTGGTGGATTGTGTGGTGTTTAGGTATGCGATGTGTACCGTGTGGACGAGTGATGTCAGGAAATTCCCGTAGTATGTGAGTAAATGCGGAATTACCGAGACTTACTTTCACTGAAGAGACATCATCAGAACGACGAGCAGGCGAAGCCGGGGTGGACACAGTTGTATGGCAGTCGATGAGGCGCTGATTTCTGCAATCAACCGTCAAATTATAAAAGCATAAAAAATCCACGCCTATTATCGCCTTTGTCACATCTGCAACAATAAATCGCCAGGGGAAGTCACGGCGCAAGCCTATATTTAAATTTAAATTAATGTAACCGTAGGTGTTTATAACGGTTCCGTTAGCGGCACACAATTCAAAATCGGTTTTAGTACGGTGACTCGACAAAAACGATCGAGGGTATACACACAAGTCACTGCCCGTGTCGACCAGGAATCGAACCTTGGTACGACAGTCAGTAATGAACAGGCGACCGGTACTGCGGCAATCATTTGTCGCCATTATTGACTGCCCTTTTCGTTTCCCGCGGAACGATAATCACAGGGTTTGATGCAATGCCTAGCCCTGTCGCGGAATCGAATGTGATACCAGCATAGAGGTTGATTCCGGTAGCTTGACGGTGATCTGGTGGAACTGGAGCGGTGCCGACCTCGGCTCGGCTGTCGACTGCGGTCACGGCCTCGGGACATCCTCTCTATCTTCTCTGCCAGTAGCTCCACCTGCTTGGCGAGCGCTGATACCTCCGGAGAAGCAGGAGCGGCTGACGAGGAAGCGACGGCTGCGGATGCTACCTGAGGGACGACCACGTCGTGGATTCTGTCCGCCAGGTCTGCCAAATCGTCCATCGTACTCTTGGCCTGCGACGCGATGATGGCCTGAGTACTGCTGGGTAGACGGCTCGTCCAGATGGTGCGCAGGAACTCCTCAGGAACACCAGGTCCAGCCAAGTTCAGCAGGTGCCGGTAAAACTGGGAAGGCTTCCGGTCTCCTAGTTCTTCATGCACGAGGAGCTGCTTCACCTTCCTCTCCCGGGACGCGGAAAGTCTTTTGACCAGCTCCGTCTTCAGCTTCTCGTATTTGTTCATCGCCGGCGGGTTTAAAATTATGTCTTCCACTTCGGACGCGTACTGGGAGTCCAAGTTGCCCGTGACGTAGTAGAACTTGGTGTCATCAGCCTTGATACCAGCCAGGAGAAATTGCGCCTCCATCTGGCAAAACCATAGCGCCGGTTTTTCGGGGTAAAATGGGGGTATGCGAACACCGACCCGAAAACTCTCCGCTGCTAACTTGTCGCAGTCTTGACTGCTGCGCCCTTTTTCTTCGGCCATCCTCTTGTCGTGTTCTTGTTCGGGGTCACCAATGTAGTGTTGTAGAAGAATGTGTGAAGCAAGTAGTATGAAATATTTAGAAGTAAAAGTCGCAGGTAGGAAACAGAAGTAAGAGAGTTTATTAGAAAGTTCACAGTAGCACAAGTTCACAGTCTATACACATACACAAGCAGAAGGAGTGAAATGGAAGGCGAGAATATAATTTAGTGAGAAAGTCAATACACAAGGAATATGCGCGCGGTAGCGATGACAATAATTATTTCTGTTGAGCGGTTCGCGTCAATTCAAATCTTAGACTGCTCGATGGGCCGGCGCCGCGGAACGGGGCGTGCGCGAGCGGTCAACCGATAGTGTTGTCCCGCTCGCGCAAGCTACCTAGCGAGCCGATGGCCCGCACCTTAAACAAAAGATCGCGTCATCGCTGCGCGCCGTACATCGAGTGACAATATATATATAAAAACATTATAAAATGTTTGCGTGTACAAATTATTATAAATATTATTTTAGTATGTTTATTGAATAAATAACATGTATATATATTTTTATGCTAGGTACCAAATTAAATTTAAAACAGTATATATATATATAATTTAAATAATTAAATATAATGCCACTACATTACTAATATATTTTTTACAAACAAGACAGAATTTCCGTGTGTAATTTTTGTAACATATTTTTGAAAAAACAATCTAAAGTGCAAGTTTAGAACAAAACTATTATCACGCATTGTGGAAATTCCAAATTAAACCTTAATGCTTAGACAATTAGACTTATTATCAATTTTATTCAATAAATGCAGAATGTTATTCCAATTTTTGTCACCAAACGTAGGTATACCGGTAGCCTAATGGTTTGAGGCTCGGAATAGGAAACATTGCGCGCGTGGTTCGAAGATCGAATCCTGGCTGCGAGATGTCTTTTTGTATGTTATTCTTAATATGTTCAGCTAGAAGCCGAAATATGTAAGTAAATAGTTGTTAAATCATACAAAAACAAGAAACAATATTTGTGTGGAATTATTGAATGCTCGAGCACAGATGGGTGCGGGGAGAGGCGCGAGCGAGGCGGCAGGGGGAGGGCATTGATCGACGTGTGAGTCACGTGGCGAGCCTATCCGAGCGTCGTCGACGCGGTGCCGCGCCGCGCCGTTCTCGCTCGGCCGATATTCTTTAAGTCTTACTGGGGTACCTTTACTTTGACGCGCATTGTACATTTTTTTTTTAACGCAAGAATCGCATTACTTACGCTGTTGCCAGAGCCTAAATGATTAAACCGATTCAACATAACTAAGTATTTGCCTTTATTGTTTTATCAGGCACTTTTCCTTGGGATAATTAAAATAATTGCTACATCCTTTATTTAACATATGTTTGAAGATACAACTAAATTAGATAAATGAAACAAATATGTATGTAGCAATTATTGACGCAATACATTTCGGGAAACTCTGCATGCTTGGCTTTAAACTAGGAGGCGACCAGCCCACCAAACGTCAGGATGGCTGTACAAAAAAATATGTTATTTCTAAATATATATAGTATGTAGCAATTATTTATTAAATGTAGCAAATATAAGCAATTATGTAGCAACTTTCTAATCAACTCTCATAGACCAAAGCCACAGGCAACCAGCCATTCTGACACACATTCACTTTGTCGAAAGCCTTCGCTACGTCGAAGAAGAGGACACCGGTGAATTGATTATGAATGAGTTTCACACTGATGTACTCCACTATACGGTGCACTTGTTGTACACACGAATGTTTGGTTCGAAAACCAAACTGTTTGTGGGGTATGAGCAGCGATGCTTCGGCGTACGCTTTCAGTCTACTATACAATAGCCGCTCGTAGACTTTACCTAATCCTTTAAGTAAACTAATTGGTCTATAACTAGACGGCTCGGACTTGGGTTTGCCAGGCTCTGGTATCCCAATGACCACAGCTTGTTTCCACTGCTGTGGAAATATGTTGTATGTGATAGCGGCATTAAATATGCTAGTCAGAAGGACTACTAACGAATATGGGAAAAGCTTGATGACCCTATTACTAATTCCATCCGAGCCGGGAGCTTTTCTGGGGTGAAGTCCCCTAATGACCGCCCTAACTTCGTCGGGGGTGATTAAGGACACTGTTTAGTTGTCATCTGTTTCATCGTCAGTCGATCTGTCAGTCTGAGGTGGCAGCGGGAGAGAGGCTCTACGCTCCACCTCACTATCTACCTTTAGTATGTGGTCTAAGTCGACGTGTTGGTCGCTAAGAGTACATTGAAGCTCAAGACTTTCAGCTAGGCATTCCGTCTTTTCGTCATCGTCGAAAGCGGGGGGGGGGCGGTTGGGCCTATTTAAGGGCGGTAAAGAGGACTTCTGGACATCTTTAGTGAGGGAGCGGGACAGCTGCCAGAAGGCGAGGTGCGTAGGCTCTAACTCGCTTAATGTAGTGTCCCATCGGTATTCCCGCATTTCCTTTATGCGTGATTTGACGTCACGCTGTAGGGAACGCATTCTAACCCGATTTGCCTCGCATGGGTATCTGTCGTAGGCTCGTGTGGCGGCGTTCTTACGCCTCAACATATCACGTACGTCTTCAGGTAGGCTTCAGCGACGGTCGTCCGTCCCAGGAACCTTCCGAGAACAATCGTTGACTAACGATTGAACGTGCTCGGTGAGGCGATCGATAGCCGCCTCCGTGTCTGTTCGTCCTGTAAAGGTGCCAGAGAGTTGTTGATTGATTTCCGATGAGTTCGACTCGAGTTCTCTCTCAAGCCGAGCCCAGTCGGTAAGCATCCTAGTGGCTATAGAGCCTGTATCAGGGGGACCTAGCCTAGGCGCAAAGTCTATGATAACAGGCCGGTGGGTGGTCGGATACTTAACTCATGTAGCACTTCTACAGAACATAAACGCAAGTTTATATTCCTCAGAAGTGCCAAGTCTAATATTTCGGGTCTGTGTGTCACGTTGTCCGGGTAATGCGTCGGCTCTAGTGTAGTTATAATGTCATAACTAAGAGGCCCTGAAAGTGACTCTAGTAACGTGCCACGCGGATTGGTCGTAAGACAATTCCAGCGGACATTCTTTGCGTTTAGGTCGCCCGCGATAATCACGGCTCCACCTAAGTCTAGGAGAGCTTGGAGATCACTCTTTAGTAATCTCCTAGGGTTGTTCTCTGTGGAACATTGTGACAGATAGGCTGAGACTATAGTGATGGGTTGATGACCAGACATGGCCAGCCTACAGATCGATGCTTCAATGTGAGTCAAAGCGGGCGGATCCATAGGTATGCAGTGCAAGGACCTTCTAAAGTAGATCAGCGTGCCTCCCAGAGGCGAGTTCAGCCTATCATTACGAACTATGTCATAGTTCGCAATTTTAGGGTTTCTGTGTGCTGGCTTTACGAAGGTTTCTTGCACGAGAAGTATATCTAAGTGATAGTCCCTAATGAACGTGGCTAACTCATCACGTTGTGATGAGAGGCCATTTGCGTTGAAGAACCCTAACTTGAGTGATCGTGGTTTGACTCTGCCTGTAATGTGCCTATCCATTACGGGTTGACTCTGAAATTCTCTAGAGCGTAGAATATATGAGCGTACCTGTCATATACTTGAAATAGCGTGAATGTGTCGCCTTGGTTGGCGGTAATCTTGTCCAGTAACGCGCGCATTTCTGCGTAACTCGCGATGCTGGCGAACCTACCCACTTGAGCGAATACTGATCCGAACACGTGGGGATTGGGGGCAGCGCCGGATCCCGGGATCGGCGCTGGACGCGGGTTTGGGGTGGACTGAGTCACC
Organism: Catocala sponsa; assembly: GCA_963564715.1. Lineage (NCBI taxonomy): Eukaryota > Metazoa > Arthropoda > Insecta > Lepidoptera > Erebidae > Catocala > Catocala sponsa. Next base: position 4,973,987 of record OY751356.1, on the reverse strand, counting down.
TTTGGCGCGGGGTTATTTTTAGCGGGCCTAGCTGCATTTTGCGCGAGGGGAGCCGGATTTTGAGGGCGGGGAGCAGTAGGTTGCGTGGGTCGGACGGGTTAAGACGGGAAGAGGGGTTGAGGCTTTGAGGGGAGGGGGGGAATGCACTCTGGGAGTTGAGTGCGTTCCAGGGGGAGGGTCGCTGGGGTCTAAGGGGAGTAGACTGGGCAGGGCGGGGCGTCGCTGGGAGAGGGCGCGCCGGTTGAGACCGGGCGCTTGATTTGGGGGCGTGCGGCGCCTTAGGGCAGCCGCGGTAATTAGCGGGGTGGCCGCTCTGTCCACACAGGACACATGCGGGTGGTTCCTCGCAAAGCGTCCTGTCCTTAGGGCGCTTGCACTCTGCGGTAGCGTGATCGCCTAGGCATTTCACACATCGCGGTTGGGCGAGACAAATACGCGCCGAGTGGCCGTACAATTGGCATCGGTGGCACTGTGAGATAAATCCGTTTTTACGCGGGGGCTCGACGGTAATACCAGAGAGGTGGCATACATTTGTGAGTTTGAATACTTCTATACCTGCGGTGGACTGGTCCAGCGAGACGAGGACCATGTCGTATGGTTCGTGAGACCTTCCACGAATCATACGGTGCACTTCGTGCACGGGGAGGTTCGCCTTGGCTAGAGAGGTCTTAACCTCGGACGCGGGGAGTTCCTTAGGAACGCCGCGTATCACTACGCGGAGGAGACGTTCTTCTGGTAGGGTATAGGTGTGGAAGGAGATAGAGTGCTCCTTCAGCATACGGGTCAGAGCCCTGTGATCTTAGGATGAGGTCACCTGGACCTTGATACCCTGCTGAGTCGAACGGGCGGACTTGTAGTTTACGTGGTGCTCGTTGCACCAAGTAGACACCACTGTCCATTTGGACTTGTCCTGGATGAACAATGGCGGCGGGGGGTAGGACTTAGCCCCTGAAGGGGGAGTAGGAGTGGGTGGCCTGATGAGGGCCACTTCTGGGGCAACCGGGGAGGTTTTGGGTGCTTTAGATGGCACGGATTTCGCCGCTTTGCGGAGGAGTATCTTCCCCGTTACTAGGGTGAAAGGTTCCTCCGTAGAGGAGGAGTAGGCGCCTATGTCTGATTCGTCTGATGATGAGGCATCCGAGAACTCTACCGGGGGCGGAACGGTGTCCATCGCACTAGATGGGCGGCTCCCAACGGGCGAGGGGGTGTTGAGGGGGCGAGGGGGCAGCGGGCTGCGAGATCGGGGGCGGGGGCGTTGAGTAGGCGGCGGTGTGGGTGAGGGTGAGGGGGACGGGGAAGCGGGCGGTGGGCGACGCGATATAGGAGCGGGTTTAGTGGGGATGCGCGGGATGGCATCCCCGCAAATTTCCCTGGGGAGGGAGTTCGCCCTAGGGTTGGAGAGAATTGCTTCTAGACTTAGAACCCCGGCCATAATGACCGGGGTGATTAACTAATATGTTAACGCGAATATAAGAGTGCGATAAGCGCAGCTCTATATACCTAGAATAACAGTAACAGTTGCCGGCTGGCTGATTGTTAGCTGCGGACAACCGGGGAGGATGACCCCGGGGTGAGTGGGTGCGTGCCCTCCCAACCTGGATAGGTTGAGAGGATGTGTGCTTAAGTAGTGAGCCCTAAGCTTGTGATCCCTTCGCCAATCTTAATGTGCGGAGGGTTCCTAGCTGCTCGGGTGCCGGGGTGATATGGGCCTGGGTAGGCCGGCTCACCCAAACGAAACACCCAAGAATAGGAGTTTAGGAATGAGATAGGGTTGGAGGAGGCGATAACTGGGTTCGACTAGGGGCCACCCCCAGGGCCGAATGATCCAGTCCCGTCCGACGGGTCGCTTTGCTCTGAGGGAGCGCAGCAGGTGTGTCGGGGCTACACCTCACCCGGCTTCGTTAACACCGTTAGGTATCAACCGGGGACCAAGAATATTGGTTTTTGCCCAGAAGGGGCTTATGACTTATTTGTTTAAATAGAAACACGTATCCTAGCTAGCTAGCTAGCTAGTAACACTATTCGTAAACGAACTCCATCAAATGGCTTGCGCACACAGCTTATATACTCTCAGACCGCAGCCGACGGCGGTGGTGGGCGCGATAGTGGGGCACGGTGAGTGGGAGCACGCTCACAGGTACGCGCGTGGTACGGTGTCGTGTGTTGTTACTGCTACAAATATACATATTTATCTTGAAACATAAGAAATTATAAAGGAAATAAATGGTATATATTTTACACAAAGTATTTTTTATTATAGGTAAATCCTTAATTATTTACAATAAATGGAATTTAAATAATAATATTTACACATAACTAGAGTCTTCACAAAGTTTTTTCGATATTTTGTTTACTAATCTTTCCACTTCATCCATAATGTTGTCCACCGGTTCACTCACTACGTATTGCGCACTTATCAATATATCATCACCTCCTTTATCACTTGCAGTTTCTTGTTCATTTATGTCTATCACTTGTATTTGGATGAGTCGTAAGCCTTTTTTCTTTTAATTATTGATCACGTAAGACTGACAAATATTATGCTGCTTCCGCTTTTGAGGCTTTGTCCTTGATATTTTATTGACCGGTTCTTGTACGTTTTCTTGTTCAGGAATATGCCAGCTCGGACTCGGGGTCGGAAATCCTTGACCGTACTGAGAGAAAATGATATCAGGCGAATAATTCATTATAATCGATGATCTGAAACAAAGAATATAATAATTATAATTATTTTATTTATATCACGAGGAAAAACTCATAATCATAAAATTCACGAAATACATATACTTACGAATTATTTGTTTCAAATCGATGTGACCACCACATTAAGCGACAGCTTAATGATTAAGAAACTAATATTATTACAATGACGAAGGAGTAGTGTAACATAAACCTGTGATACAAGTTTAAACTTGTTGTAGTGTTTGTTATATTTCAAAACATTTTATTATTATATTTTATATACCAGTAAACTACTGAGAAACAAATTCATGTTTTGACAGGTTGGAGCTAGTAAATTCTTTGCTTGACATGTAGGAATGAGGTGTACTATGCCAAATCGAAAGCCCTGTTATCGCGCGGCTCCTATTTCTGGATATGGGGTCAAAAGAGAACCTACCGTGAACAAAGTCTTTATACTATTGTCGAAGGTCTTTGGTCAAAAATATTTAAAAAGAAGGCTCCGTCGACTTCGATCATACAAACATTCGATATTTGAACACTCGATGTATTCAGTGTACGATATATTAAATGTTCGATTTATTACCCATTCGATCAATTGATATTCGACTGGCTTCGGCTTTCGATATGGCATAGTACATCCGTAGGAATGGTAGGTATTTCACAAAAGTAGGGTTCCGCAAATTTTTAAAAGTATTGATACCTACTCGATACCAAGTATCCGTATCAAAAGTATCGATACCGATAAAAGTATCGGATCAAAAGTATCGATACTACTCAGTATCGAGTACTTTTTCTTTGCCTCGGGAAACGTGTTAAAATCTCAAAAAGGTACATACTTAATTTTTTTCAAAAATAAATACATCTACATTCTGTATTAAGAATACTAACACAATACTTAACAACTACATACTGAATACTACTACGTACTAATTTATTTTGTGAACCCCCAGTCTTTTTCGTTACAATCACACAATCAGACATAAATAATTATTTATTGACGCGTGAACCGGTGAGACGGTTTCTTGCAGACATTATCAAGGCCCCAGTCATTGAGAAAAGTCTTTCAGACGGCACTGATGTTCCGGGTATTATTAGGTATTTGGTGGCCATGGTATATAATTTAGGGTACACCGTTTTCATCTCGCTCCATAGTATGAATGGGTCCGACTTTAAAGAAGACAGGACTTGCAAGGTATATTCCAGTTTCATCTTTATCAATGCCGCGGCGCCTATAATGAATTAGATATCATTCATGAAATCATCCCGTTTCAAAATACCAAGATCCGATTAAAGTACTTAACTGACCACACATAACCGCTGATTAGGAGATTCGCGGATTCCCCTAATATAGAATCTGGATCAATAATAGTGAAGAGTAAAAAGTATCGAGTACGAAAATACTAGGTATCGCAACGCAAGTATCGATACTACTCAAGTACTACTTGTACATCTTATCAAATAAATAAAATTATAAAAAACCTAAAAACCACAAATAGTGTCGGCCATGATAATATTAGTACAAAAATTATTAAAATAGTAAACGAGGAAATAAGTGAGCCCCTAAGTTATATGATTAACTTATCAATATCATCAGGAATAATTCCAGACGACTTAAAACTTTCCATTATAAAACCATTATTCAAGAAAGAAAATAAACAGTTAATGGAGAATTACAGGCCAATAGCACCTGCCAATCATTTCAAAAATTTTTGAACAATATCTTTATAATGAATTATGTACCTATTTTGAAAAAAACAAAATTTTATGTAGTGAACAGAAAGGCTTTCGGCAAAATAAAACTATAAATATGGCAATCTACGACTTCATTGAAAATGTTATATGTAACATCGACAAAAGGTCACCCGTCTCTGCTATTTACTGTGATATGTCACAAGCCTTTGACTATGTGGATCATGATATATTAATAACAAAAATGGAAGCCTACGGTATTAGGGGTAATATTTCAAACTTATTTCGCTCGTATCTTATGGGCCGACAGCAGGTAACAGTAATTAATAGAGTCGATCCAAAAACAAAAACTGTTAAGGCATATACCTCTATGAAGCGCTACATAACATACGGGGTGCCGCAAGGTAGCGTATTAGGACCTCTCTTGTTTATTATATATATTAACGACTTGCCAAAGGCAACGATACACCCTATGACGTTATTTGCTGACGACAGTACTGTTACAATATCATGCAAGGACATTAATCAATATGAATCTGACATCAATGAATCTTTAATATCTATTATCACATGGTTAAATAATAATAATCTTAAAATTAACCTCATAAAAACAAATATAATGCATTTTGGACAAAGAACCCAAAATTCATTGAACGTAAACGTCATTCTAAATAACCATAAAGTAGAGGAAGTCTCAACTGCCCGATTTTTAGGCCTGATTATAGATAATAAGTTAAATTGGAACGAACACATTAACAGCCTTTGTAAAAAAATTAGTAGCCTTTACTACGCACTATATAAACTTGCACTGTCTATTAACACCAATTCATTAATATTAGCATACTATGGTCTCATTGAGTCTGCCCTCCGGTATGGCATTATCTTTTGGGGCAATGCAACAAACAAGGATATGGCTTTTAAAATGCAAAAGCGGTGTATACGCGGTATGTTCGGCATTCAGTGCACTGAAAGTTGTAAGCCACTATTTAAAAAACATAAAATATTGACACTTCCGTCGCTTTATATATTAGAAACAGCACTATTCGTAAAAAAAAATACCCATTTATTTCCTCGGTTATGTGATAAAGTAAAACGTAATCGCCGTAATATACATAGACTTTGTATTCATCCAGCTAAAACAGCACTGCTTCATAAAAGTATCATATGTAAAGCTCCAATAATTTATAATAAAATTCCCAATGAAATTAAACAATTAAATACAAATTTATTTAGGAACACATTAAAAGCCTTTTTGACTGGTAAATGTTATTATAATATAGATGAATTTTTAAATGACAATTCTATCTAGATGCATATTCTTATTTGGTAAATAATTGTTAACTTTTATTTAAATTTTAATTCATTTGTAATGTTATTTCATGTTCTGTAATAGTATAAATTATAATTTAAATTAATATTATTATTGTATAATCGTCAAACCAACATCATCATAAAATTAATATTTGTACGCCAATCATGGTAAAACATGTTGTTCTAATCATGTAAACTAACATCTATAATAAGCATGTCAATGTATTATTATTCACACATGTTTTTGCAAATAAAAGTATCTTTATCTTTATCTTATCTTTATCGATACTTTTTGCGGATCCTTACACAAAAGGAATGAAAATAAAAGATGCTACAAATTCATACAAATGTCGGCCTCTATGGCGTAGTGGTTAGTGTAACCGACTGCCACGCCTGAGGTCGCGGGTTCGATTCCGGCACAAGTCAAACATTTGTGTGCATGAACATGAATGTTTGTCTTGGTCTGGGTGTTTCTATGTATAATATGCATGTATTTACAAAAAAAAAGTATATATGTATGTTTATCCATTGTCTAGTATCCATAGTACAAGCTCTGCTTAGTTTGGGCTAGATGGTGTTGTGTGTATGTGGTAGAATATTATTATTATATTATTTTTCAAATAGAACTTACACAATAAACTTACATTTATCTTATTACATAGGTAGCTATTTTTAGTAATGTTATAAAATAATAAGATTTATTTAGATTAGGTTAGTACGAAATATTATATATTTATTAATCTGTACATTTACAGTAGGTACATAGAATTTATAATTAATTAACACGATATTGCTTACAATATTTTAAAATATGTAATAATTAGATAAGTAAATTACTTAAATATAGTTGCATTTCCCCAATCTTAAGTAGATACCTTATTTGGTAATAGCAACCGTTTATCGTCATTGCTTGAAAGTGCTATTTTATTTACACTCTGTGTAAATATTTCATGCTTTATTGACCTAAAGAGTAAATTCTTTTTGCGGATGACATTACAATTATACAAAACATTTTTATAATCTATCATATTATTATGTAAATTTCTCATTACACATTTTTTTGTTCCTTTTGCTTTCTTTATTGGTTTGTCTAAAGTTTTTATACAATAAAGCATTGAACGCAGCCCTACAAATTATTTAATTATTTTGCCTCCCATTTCATCATTAAAAAGCCCTGGAACTTTTTTATTAATAATTGGCAAGCTAAACACGTTATCAGAATCGTAATTGCTAGTATCAAAATATTGAAGAAAATATTGTTTAATATCTTTGTAAAAGTCATTCGTCTTTACATTATAAACTAGACTATCAGTGTCAGTATAGCATAATTCAACATTATTGCGATAAAATGGTTTTATTGTAGAATAGTGGAAATCGTACATATGACTCTTAGATAATTCTAACACAGCGAACCCTATGTATATTGGTTTATTAAGAATAACACGCGAAGGTTTCATTTGTATTGCTACCAAATCATCTGAAAATACTGAAGCGCTATGAAAATATGGGCTAGCGATTAACTTTTCAGCACAAGCTGATTTGTTTACTAACTTTAAATCAATTCTATGCTCATTATTCTCCAGAGTTTTTCCAAAAATACTGTTGTTTAATAATTTATATATTTTACAAATGTCTATTAAAGTCACCACAGATATTAAAATCTCAAATTTACTAAAGACAAGTTAAAATCGCCACGCCACAGATATTAAAACCTAAAAAATGGTTTATTATAGATGATGTATCACTACAATAACTTCAATTGCATTATTTAGTCAATAGTTTATTTTTCTTCTTCCGGTACGAGCTAAACGCATGTTTTCAGACCTTTCATCTTTTTCGCATTGATGCAGAGTTGCCTTGTCCCATATGCAGGTGGAAGCGGTGTAATAATATGTGGCCTTATCTTCATCAAAAATGTGTGCTTTATCGCTCCATCAATGAATTCTTGCGCTCTTACTGGCACGTCGCCTCCAATATTTTTGAATAATAATAATAAGTTATTCAACTGAAATTGGTATAAATGAATACAGAGCTTATGTTACATTGTAAAGGTAATATAAAAGGGGTTGCTGTACTAGGGTAATCTTGTGCCACAGGCATTAAGGGCACAATGACATACTGTATACAGGTCTCCCAAAGTGATAATGCGCATAGAAATCTTCGTCACTGTTCGGCAACAGTCGTATTCCCCGAGCGTCGGAAGACGATATGTATATAGAGTGGTTAAGTGCATTTTCTTCATGCATAATTTAGTAGTTATGTGTTTTGTGCTAAAAGAGATAAATATTGATTTCTCAGTAACGAAATTTGATTCGATAATTCCATGTAAGTAAATAGCGAGGAAAACCACACGATTGCGAATATGCTACAATCTTTGTTGGATTGATTTACTTCGAAAATTTTATAGTTGTAGAAGCTGGTGTAATGATGGAAGAAAAGAAGGTTTAAATAACACAAGGTTCATATTAGAATAAGAAAAATGGTTTTCAAACACAGGTTTACATTAAAATCTTAGAAATCTAATAATTAAAATCTCAGTTCAAAAATATTTACAGCACTGATCATTCCAGAATAATATTACAATTACAAAAAATGTAATTAGAATCAGGGAGGATCTCTATTCCTGACATCGTAGATTCATCAGAACTTTCATTATGCTCTTGTTCATTTACACTTTCCCCACTGCTATCACCTGTGTAAATAATCATTTCATCGTAAAAACTATCGATTCTTGGGTCAAATTGTCTATATTCATCTTCGCATTTAACAGCATGATCACAAACTTTTTCCCATTCTTCTGGTCCTATATTATTGATTTTTTCTAATATAGCATCTTTAACGGACGTGACAGTCATTGCAATATTTTTTTTGGCTACGTGTTGCTTTATTTAGGACTAAATATTTTCAATGGGGTCAAAATTGGGATGATATGGTGGCAATCGTATAATTTTATGCCCATGTTCCTCCATTATACGGTCAATGGCAAATTATGTGTATTTTTCTTTATGTCTTTTTATAATTTCATACAATTCAGGTTTCAGTTTCTTTGGGTCATGCGGAATGTTGTGTTGTTGTAACCAAGCTATCATTTGTGGTTTAGGTGTGTTTGAGTTTGGTGGTTTCACAGACAGCTTATTATGATATAGGGCGTTGTCAATTACCAACACACTATTAGGAGGCAAGTTGGGAATCAATTGATTGCGTAGCCAAGTTTGATAATGTTCCGCGTTTATTTCTTTATGATAGTCACCTTCTGAGTCGACACATTTATGTAACATTAGAGCCCCTGGGACGAAGCCTTTTTCATTGCCTGCGTGTACAATAATTATTCGCTCTCCTTTGGAAATGGGTTGTTTGATACCTTTTTTGCTGCTGTCTTGCCAAGTTTTACTCTTAGTATGTGATGTATGCACGTATGACTCGTCCATAAACACTATGTTTCTACCAGAATTCCTCAGCTGTTGTATTTCTCTGAGATATTTGATCCTTTTTAAACGTATATCATGCTTTTCCATAAGTAACCGTCTGTTATTATCAGTTTTCAGAAACCTAAACCCCATTTCTTTCAAGATCAGCCTTTAAGTCTCTGCACAGCCTTTGAAATGAATAGCTTCGATCAACTTTTTTCTCAAATTATTTACAGTTGGGAGTTCTTTGAGCGTCAACTGAAACTTGTATATCATATTACAAATAACACAGTAGTCGAAATCATCAAGTCCCAGCCGAAATCTACTTTTAGGTTTTCCTTTTTTCGGTGAGGAAAATTTCATTGATTGATTCTGTTTTTTTTCGTTTAAGATATTACTCAAAGTTCGTCGTGAAATTCCTGTAGCTTTTGTAACACGCTCCTGAATTTTGTTAAAATAACCATCATGGTGTCTTTTGAAAACATTGGCTTCATTTAAAAAATAAAGGTACATATTAAATACCATTTGCCGTGCTTGTGACTTAAGCGACTTTCCACGTTTAAATTTATCCATTCTGGAAGAATTCGTCTGAAAGAAAATGGTATGGGCAGAGTTAGGCATATTTTTATTTATTTGTTGTATTATTGCATTATGTACTAATATACTTTATAATATTATTTATTCCTATATCTATTTGTTTATTTATGCATGTGTATCTTTCTATTAAATTTATATAAGCCTAAATCTGATTTTTAAAATGTTTTTCCTAGTACTTAATATGTATTTAACGTAGGTATTTTCAATTTTTTAATATTAAAAAACCGTGAAATATGTTAGTAAGTCAGTCGGGGCAAGAGCGCCATACTTTTTGCATAGATGAATTCAGTGCAAAATATCTTTCTTTAATGGTCACTTATAAGTGTATATATTTTAAATTGTCATTGTTTGGTATGTTGTAGCTGCAAGAAAAGACGATTCAATGTAATCTATCAACATTTTTATGATATTTTATAAGAAATTGGAAAACATTGATATAGGCGCACTTGCCCCTGGAAACGGGGCAAGTGCCCCTATATAAAAAACCACTAAAATCATACCTTACCAGAAAAACAGATAATATAATCAATAGAACATAAACAACAAAACGTGTTACTCTGGATTTCTTTTTAATTTATTCGTACTGTAGGCTACTGCAGCTTTCATAACAAATTTGGGGTAAGCGCGCCATAGACTTGTTATCAGGGGTTCTAAACCTTTAATGCTGTTTTTTTATACAAAGTAAATACTGTAGTATTTAAGAAAAATGTTTGTCAGTTAGTTTGGCTGAAATAATAGACTTCTTTAATTAATCAAATTAGACTTTATTACTTAAAAAATATAACAATAAGTAACAATTTTTCTTTGGCGCTAGGACGAAAACACTTATGTAGTAATTAAGTGGATGGCACACAAGAACTTACAAGGTAAAGTAAAAAACATATTTTCAGTCTTTGTTTGGATTAAGTATTTAAACAACTTGACACGTTAAAATTAAATAAAAATAACAAAAAATGCTAATGACAGTAATGTAAGTACTTAAAAAACTAATAACACTTTATATACTCAGTACAATCGTATGTAAATCTTAGTTATCTTTTGGACCATATTATAATCCAAAAATCGTATTATTCTATAACTGCTCTTACTGTAAATTAAATTTACCGATATTAATACTGAATGATATTTGACCACGACGTGTTATCGTGGGTTTCGGCAAAACTGACACAATATCTGCAACATGTCTCAATTCACATATGTCGTCCACATTAGGATAGACAAAAAGCAAACCTTTTTGTTTTGTTTGTATTTTTCGTACGTATTTTATCATTGGAATGTCATCATTAATACTAATAATTTGCCCAACATAATGCTTTACACGTTTTTTTGCCGAAAACTTGACTAGAACCCAATCGCCTTCCTTTAATTTGTTTGATGCCTCTTCAAAATACTCTATATCGGTGAGCCCAAAATCTATACATACGTTTTCTTCATCTGAGTTATGTTCTGATAAGTAAATATTACGGTAACTTTCTAGGTCCATATCTGAAGCATCTGAATCATGAATCGTAAAGTCACTGTCTTCTTCTAAATCTTCTTCTTTCATAGTTTTCTTTTGCTTTTTTGTCCTTTTTATTTTGATGTTTTGTCTTTCATTTTTTATTTTTTTAACAGTGTGTATTTCATCAGTAACCTGTAACGTAAAGTCTGTTGGTCGTTTAATTTTATATCCTGTAAAAACATCTTTGGTCACTTTTTCATCAACTTTTAAATATCTGTCTTCTAAAATAGTAACTTTTGGTTTTGAAGTCAGTGGCAGTGGTGATTTTGAGGAGCTGGCAAGACAACTAAGTATTGAAGAATCGTTTTGTAACAGATAAATTGGTTCACAGACGTTCAAGTCTATATTAGGTGGTATTATTTCAGAAAGAATTGCTTCCGACCTTGGTGGATCAGTAATATGTTGTTTGTTTTTTGTCAGTCTTATGTTTTTACTCTTTTCCTGACTTTGCTTCACTTTTTCTTTTTTTTATTTTGTTTACTTATTACATCTTTCTTTTTTTGTTCTCGTTGCTTTCGTTTTTCTTCTTTTTCTTGTTCTTTTTTGGCTTTATCGTCTTCTTTCTGTTTCAATCTTTCAATGAATTCCTGATACGTTATCACCTCTGCACTTGCGGAAATTTTTACTCTCTTTCTCTTGACATTGGCAGTCTGCGACTGTTTTGTAGATTGTATTAATAAATCTTCGAAAGATGTTTTCTCTAAAGACTTAGAACTAAGGTCATTTGGCAAAGTGGTAACTGTAGTCGACTTTAATTTAATAAAACAGTTAATTTTATTCATGCATAATTTGGTTAAGGTTAATGGAGAGCTACAAGCGAGTGTTTGTTCTTTCAATAAATTTTCATGGTGCTTTTTCCATCTTTTTAGGGCCTCTGGGTCTAGTTTATGTTCCGGTACAGCATTTCTGTTAAACGGATAGATTCCGCTTTTTTCGAACCCCTTCTTTATAATATTGGAATTAATATTTTGCCAAACTCTTCCCACTATCGCTGAAAACTGTTCTTTAGGTAACTTTTCGCCCTTATGTGTGCGCTGCCATTTAACCATTTCCTGGTCCCAGGCGTCTTTATACGGTTTGAATACGCTTAGATCAAGTGGTTGAAGCAGGTGGCTTGAGTGCGGTGGCAATTTTATGATGGTGATATTATTCTGTTTTGCTTTTTCGACCACAGCCAGTTGCACGTGAGTGCTATGACCATCATAAATTAGGAGCGTTGGCTCTTTCTCATCTTTGACCATAGGAATGAAACTTTTTGTCATGAACTCTGCAAAAGCGTCGGATTCAATCCAACCATTGGATGTCGCAGTATACAAAGTGCCAGGATATGCTTCCTCAGACGTCCATGTACTCCACACATGCTTACCTTTGAAAATTATAAATGGAGGCCCTTTGCCTCCAGCTGCATTGCTGGCAACCAAGACGGTTGTGTTTGCTTTACCGGCTGACGATGTTGTTCTAGTTGAAGGATAACCCTTTAAGCCGACCACTTTGGTTTTTTTAGGGTCACTGCAATAGCTTGTTTCGTCAATATTATAAATTCTCTCTGGTTTGTTTTCAAGCTCTAGTTCATTAATAACTTTTTCGACAATGTCGTAAAATTCTTGTATAATGAACGGGTCAGCCGCTTTCTTACGGGCAATCTCAACCGCTTGAGGTTTTTTTATTGACAATCTATGTCGAGTCATAAAATTAGAAAACCAATCGTTTCCAGGGATGCCATTGGTAAATGGTGTATTTATTTTGTTTTTCTTAACATACTCGCCGACCAGTTCTATTACCTCTTTTCGACTTAACCCGAAGCCATGCCTCTCCATTATATGTAAACAGTTAGCTAACTCTGTTTCAATATCAGCCGATAAGGCTGGTGGTCTACCTTGTGTAGATGATTTCTGGCCCCTTCGACCCGTCACGTGATCCATGATCGTTTTACGAGGTATGTTATATGTTTTAGCTGCTTCATACCCAGATAAGCCTGATCGGACAGCTTCAACTGCCCGACATAAAGTTTCTTTTGACCAAGATGGCTTTTCGGTTTTTCTTTGGTAAGTACGAACCATCTGAAAAATAATTTTAGGGCTAGTTGTAGTAAGTTTATACTTCTGTCTTAGGTATACTGTTGGACAGCTACCGTAAAGTTCACAACCAGATGAGTCCATACTCATCTGGCGTGGACTTTACGGCAGCTGTGCAACTGCATCTTTTTGTCGAAAGATCTGTGGGCAAGCTAGTGTTAGAGTTGTTCAGGCTCAGTCTGAAGGTCTCTGACATGGCTTGATGACTGATGTTGAATAATAAAAGCCAGATCAATGATTTGCCAGCCACCCATCCAGAGACCCATCGCGAAGTAGCTTGACTTCGATTATTGCTCCCGATTAACAAGCTTAGGCCCACCTAAGCGCGCTTAAAGTAACGAACAAATGAAATTAAAAGTACTATGGATTTACTGTTAGCACTAACTTTAAACGAATTTTATAAATTACCAGGTATCCAAACAAGTGTTCTATTTAATGTTCACTCAAATAATTCAATTAAAGATTTTATGAAAATACCTATCCGTTCATAAGTTATGACTATTACTTTTAATAGAATTAACATGTTATTCTTGTAATAATAAAAAAAATAAACATAAATCAATAATCTTAAATGTTATATTATGCACGACTCAGCTGCAAATTAAAAAAAATATTAAAACACACGCACACAAACGTAACATTAGGTTATATTAAAATAACTTATATCCCATTTGTCTAAACACCTGGTATAGCGTCCCCAAAGCAAATCCCAAGAAAATAAAATAAAATATTTAAAAACAGTTTATAGTACTTATTACGATGCTTTTACTATAAGCATTTCCAGACAGGTTCTTAATATAGAAAAACATTGCATTGAATCATAAAAGTTGACAACTTCTGTTTTGGGGAAAGTGCGCCATACTACAAAAAAGTTAGGCGCGCTTGCCTCACTTGATTATTTTGAGGTTAAGATTTTTAACTCTTTATAAAAAAAATATTTCCTTATCTAGGACTAAAATACAGACATAGATTTAAAGAAAAACAATTAAATTCTGTACTCACCACATTGGTTTGCCGCAACACGTAAAATATTTTAGATTTAAAGGGATTAATAACAGGTGTTCATCTCTGGTAACAGGTTTAAATGACACTAAAACTAAAATGGTGGATACATCAAGTTATGATGAACAGAGACATCTGTGATCTAAAGTGGAACTATGTTTTCGTTTTTTCCATAAATGTAAGATGTCGTTAGTTGTCTAATATTAGTGGTTTTCGATATTTTTAGGGAAGGTGCGCTTACCCCGTCGGCGCGCTTGCCCCGCCTGACTATTTACCTATTTTACAAAATAAACTATTTAAATTTGAATAAGATAATTAAAGTTGAAATTAAATTCACCTTTGAAAACAAAACCAAGAAGGGTGTGTAGTAGCAGTATATAATTCCACACAGAGAGAACACGTGCAGTCACCACCAATAAATAAAGACGACTGACGGACCTTTGACTGCCCGGCGACCGCCGCCAATCGCCCGAATTGTTTTCGATTGTGTACACATGATATTGACTCCTATTTCTTTCGAACAAGGTGCAAAATGCAAGTGCACTGTTTAGGGCTCTTACGAGTCAATGATTCGGGTGTTTCCGGGAATACGACAATTAGCGAAGATCTGCATGCGCATTATTAATTTGGGAATATTGTAATAAAGATATAAATTCTAAAACAATATTGAAATTAAACTACTATATACGGATTTTATCGCGTTGTTTATTTGACACTTTATTACAAAATTTTGAAAAACTGTTACACTACTATTACTATTAAACTTTACTAATTTTTAAGCTAATTGAATTATTGAAACTATTAAAACTATTTATACTATTACTATACTATTATACTATTTATATTTATGTTTACACTTTCCCCGACGTTTCGGTTGCTTTTCAGCAGCCATGGTCACGGGAAGAGTCTCCCCGTGACCATGATCAAGAGAAATAAAATTTCCTTCGGTTTCAGCATTCATTTTCACTTTTTATGTATGAAATTAACTAAAAAAACGATTTTATTCAGCAAATACGTGTTTCTTCGTCCGTTATTTTTAACTGAATAAAGAATGCTGCATACGTAACGAGAAAATACTTTGGATGGGACGTGAGCGGGACGGGCACGTGATTGTCTCGTTCAAAACGGGAACGTGGTGTTGTGTGTGGTAAATGCATACGCACCGTGACAGTGATTCGGATCTAACGCGCTAGTGTTGTGAACACGGAAAGATGGATTTTTCATGTCAAGAATTGGCTTTAATTGCTATTGCTTTAGATGACGAAGAAGCTACGACCGCCAAGTAGAAAAGGAGATTTTCTGTACATCCTACATGGCATAAAAGAGAACAAGAAGGAGAATACCACACTCTACAAAGACCTTCTGGGTGATGAGACTCAATTTTATCAGTATTTTCGTATGACAAAAGAATGTTTTGCTTTACTGGAAAATAAGCTAAGTCCTCATTTACTTAAGAAAGAAACTGTTATGAAAAGAGCTATCACACCTCGAGAAAGATTGGCTGTATGTATAAGGTAATTATAAAGACATATTTATATACATAGATTTATATTTCAATTCTTTCCACGTAACATTCATTTTAAATTGCAGTAATAGGTAACATATATGTATGTTAAAATTATAAAGAGGTCGGAATAGGGTATAGGTCTTCTATTCCGACCTATACATTATTTGAAAATACTAGTCATTAGCACAATCATACTGAGACAAATAACATTGTACTGATTGTTCAGGAAGTTGTGTTTTCTCCAACGTCTCTGGTAGTTCTAAAGATGGCAAAGGCGATGAAATAACAGGCGTTAACATTGAGAAAGGCGAAGGAGAAGACAAAATAATAGGTGTAGATGGAGATGGCGAAGACGTTAGATTTTCAGTTAAATGCTGAAGCCCCAAATCGTGAATTACTTGAAAATTTTCCCTTTTGCCACATGTTGCAAATATGGAGAAAATGATTTTAAAGTAGGTGCAAGCCCCTGTAAAAATGCGTCGATAGAATGTTGTTCCTCTGTTTCAGTATTTTTCTTTCTATTCATCAGTACATATTTCATGAGAGTAGATGAAGCGGATTTAGGAACAGAGGCAGATTTCTTTCTTTTTTTCAGACGCGAATCCGTTTGAGTTTCTTGTATTGGTAGGTGTGGTGGAAGCTTATTTTGCTCATTTGTACCTGAAGATGCAGCTTGTGACACTGCAGATGAACTAGCTACAACATCATTGTGGGCCTGCGAATTAGATTGCTGATTAATGTCTGAATCGTTGCTCTTGGATGGTATTACGTCAGATGGTGAAGGCATAATTTCGCTGCGTTCTGCAAAATTCTCTATCTTATCTCGATCATCGTCAACTCCCTTGAGAAATTGCAGTTGTTCATAAAACTTGTACTGTTTGATTTTCTTCGCAGCTTGACTTGAGCAGTGGTAGTTTTAGTTAGAAATTATAATTTTTTTTTTGTACTGCAGCTGTAGTCTCGTCATAGATAGCGATTACTTTGCGATCGATTTTTGTCGTTATGTCGTAGCGATCGAATTTTATCTATTTTTTGTAGTCTCTACTAACCCAACTATCGATTGAAATCGGTTACGTAACGATTTGTCGGTTAACTTTACGATTTTAACGATAGAAGTTGCGGGTAAATTTGACAGCTCGTTATAAGTAAATCAATTGAATACATACGGTGTTTTAAATAGAAATCAGTTGAAAATTTTACTAAATTAGTTGTGTGTGAAAAAATTAAACGTGAAAAAATTATGGCGGAAGCTTATTTAGCGTGGGACTTGATGGTACTTGAACATCGACTCGAAATGGTGAGACGTCGGCAAATCGCAAGGAATCAGCGAAATTAACAAAATCCTCTACTTATGGAAGACGACAAGTTTCTAGGGCTCTACAGAGTCAATAAAGAGATTTTAATGGAGCTCATAAATGACTTGCGACCATGTCTTGAAAGACAACGGCTCTACGGACTAACCACGGAATCCTTTTTAACAGATACTAGGAAGTTGATCTGCACTATTGCTCACAACAAAAAATAGATAAAATTCGATCGCTACGACATACGTAGCGATCGAATTTTATCTATTTTTTGTAGTCTCTACTAACCCAACTATCGATTGAAATCGGTTACGTAACGATTTGTCGGTTAACTTTACGATTTTAACGATAGAAGTTGCGGGTAAATTTGACAGCTCGTTATAAGTAAATCAATTGAATACATACGGTGTTTTAAATAGAAATCAGTTGAAAATTTTACTAAATTAGTTGTGTGTGAAAAAATTAAACGTGAAAAAATTATGGCGGAAGCTTATTTAGCGTGGGACTTGATGGTACTTGAACATCGACTCGAAATGGTGAGACGTCGGCAAATCGCAAGGAATCAGCGAAATTAACAAAATCCTCTACTTATGGAAGACGACAAGTTTCTAGGGCTCTACAGAGTCAATAAAGAGATTTTAATGGAGCTCATAAATGACTTGCGACCATGTCTTGAAAGACAACGGCTCTACGGACTAACCACGGAATCCTTTTTAACAGATACTAGGAAGTTGATCTGCACTATTGCTCACAACAAAAAATAGATAAAATTCGATCGCTACGACATACGTAGCGATCGAATTTTATCTATTTTTTGTAGTCTCTACTAACCCAACTATCGATTGAAATCGGTTACGTAACGATTTGTCGGTTAACTTTACGATTTTAACGATAGAAGTTGCGGGTAAATTTGACAGCTCGTTATAAGTAAATCAATTGAATACATACGGTGTTTTAAATAGAAATCAGTTGAAAATTTTACTAAATTAGTTGTGTGTGAAAAAATTAAACGTGAAAAAATTATGGCGGAAGCTTATTTAGCGTGGGACTTGATGGTACTTGAACATCGACTCGAAATGGTGAGACGTCGGCAAATCGCAAGGAATCAGCGAAATTAACAAAATCCTCTACTTATGGAAGACGACAAGTTTCTAGGGCTCTACAGAGTCAATAAAGAGATTTTAATGGAGCTCATAAATGACTTGCGACCATGTCTTGAAAGACAACGGCTCTACGGACTAACCACGGAATCCTTTTTAACAGATACTAGGAAGTTGATCTGCACTATTGCTCACAACAAGTAGCCATTAGATTGGGATAAGATGCATATTAAATTTTAAATATGTAAATTTAGGTTAAGGTATTCTTACATATATCTACGGGCCTATGCAGCCTGAAATAAATGAAAATGAAAATGAAAATGAAATGAAAATATTGATGTGTACTACTTAAGATCTTGTAAACATAGGTAAATTAAGTACTAGATTTACTAATATAAGGCCTTATATGTAAATATGTTCTTTTAGATAACCAAATGTTTTTACCATTTTCAGGTTTGCAATCCAGATTTATTGATATTAAACATCAATGCTCGATGGCCAGGTGCTAGGCATGATGCTCACATATGGGCAAATTCACCTGTAAGGTCTACCATGAAGCGACATTTTGATAATGGTGACCGTCAAGCATGGTTACTTGGTAAGTAATAAAACTTAAGTCCTGCATTCATTGCTTTTGTCATTTTCTGTATTCATAGCTGCACCATATCTTTACTCATTAATTTTATAAAATAGACTAACAATGTTTATATATTATTATGTAAATACTATTAAAGAAAAAAAATATTTTAAGGTGACGATGGATACCCTCTGGAACCATGGCTAATGACACCATTAAAGAATCAGCCCCCTGGGACACCAGAGCGCAGATACACTGATGCTCAGTGTACAGCGAGAAATGTTGTGGAGAGATGTTTTGGTGTACTCAAAGTACATTTAGATGTCTATCTAGACAAAGACAGTTAATGTATGACCCACAAATTGCGGGTCAAATTGTAAATGCATGTGCAGTACTGCATAATATGCGCATAAAATATAAATTAAATGAAGTGCCGCAGACTCCTGAGGAACTTGAAGAGGATCATAATAATGATACTGGCAATGATACAGGTACTTATTTTGCACAATATGTAACAAGAGATTTACGATATTTATATAAAACAGTCTGATTTTATATATGATATAATGAAACTTTCAACTTGACTTATTTTCTTACAGGTTTCACTGTGCTGATCGCATTCGCAGAAGAATAATATCAAATTACTTTTCTTAGTGGTTATCTTACATTAGATAATATAAATAAAAGATATCAAATAAAAGTGACAATTTTATTATTTTTTTTTTTTTTTTGTGCCGTAAGTATTACGGCATCTGCGATTTTATTAGCGGCCTGTGCAAACAGCAGTGATGCCTCAGCCTGCATTTTACTTGCTGCTGCCAGCATCTGCAACAAAGTATAGATTAATTTAATATTGAATGTGTTATTTTTGATGTCTCTAATAATACTTTAAATGGGAAAGTTTGCGAGTGGAAAATTAACAACAAACAATTAAGTTTTCAAGAGAGATTTGTTAGATTCATAGCCGGTGGAAATCTAATCTCTGCCTACCCCTACTGGTAACAGGTGTGAGTCTATGTATGTATGTAAAAAGTTGGTAACCAATGTCCCTGTGGCCCCATCGAGTTATAGGTTAAAATTAACTTGAACGGCAGAAGAATAACCTAATGTCTACATACCCTCATAGACTCTGCATTTGACTCGGCGATTGTCAAAAAATCTCGCCTAGCTGAGTTGTGTTGCTCAGCAACACTTGACGAGGATTAATATCTGAAAATAGACAAAAATAAATTGTATTAAAAACATAAATACAATGTTTTTTAACTTATTAAATCATTTCCCCATGTTCAATATGAGATCATCAACCCCTATATGAGATTCAGTGGTTTCCAAGTCTTCAGCAAATTATCAATCAACCAAATCAGATCTTGTCCATATTAGCCAGAATGAGTCAGCAAGTGGAAATAGGGTTACAAAATGAATGTGTTGACAGTACTGCCGTGCAGGACCTAAAACGCAGTATGAGAAAAAAGGTGGTTTCGAGATAACCGCGAAAAACATTTTGACGCTGTATATTTTATATTCCTAAATTTGCATGGTGGATTATTTATTGCCACAAGGACTAAGTGATAACAAAGATTAAATTTGAAAAAACAAAATATTATTTAGTTTATTATATTCAGAATAAGAAGGTTTTTTTTTAAATCATAGCAGTTATTGCACGCAAACCGGTACACATATCCAGATTAAAATGCGGTAAAAATACTTGATACTACAAACTCTTTTGATTTATATGCTATTTTGCAGACTAATTTGCAGTATAAGACTTTCTTTACTGCATTCTAATTTGCATCTTAAACTAATTGTTGATGTTTGTAAGTAACAAATTTTGTAAATATGAAAATAACGTTTATTTGTTTACCACTTAAGCTAATTCTTACTTAATTATAATAGGTGTTCTGAACACATGTAGTTTTAGATTATTATTATTACACACATCAATAAAAGTCTGCGTTCACTTGGAAAAGTCGAAATATTTTTTCTCGTGTGAAAATATAATCAATGAATGCATTATTTATTGCTTTAACATTTAAAAACATACAATTTTAATATGAAAATCTCTATATATTTTTGCTTTTTGTTAAAATAAATATATTTTCCGATCTCTTTGAAATTTGTAATTTATAGAAATGCGAAGATTTGATTAAAGTAAATAATTTTATTCATTTTTATACGCTTATTTAGAAATTGAATACAAAATGACTCCTCTCTTGGCTTGAACGCATGTGGAAATCTTCCTGGGTATAGTGTAGATTAAGTTGTCCAATAGCTCTTGTGGTAGCCTGTCCGATTCTTGAATGGCGGCTTCATTGATCTCTGACAGAGTTCTTGGAGGTGGCTAACGACTCCAAACAACTCGCTTGAGAGCGTCCCATGCGTGTTCGATTGGGTTTAAGTTCGGAGAGCCGGCAGGCCAGTCTTACGGCGTGAGTTCGTACTTCCAGAGGGCAGCGCTTTTTTTTTTAATACAACTAGAGTGGAAAACTAGCGTACAGCCCACCTGATGGTAAGTGGTCACCGTAGCCTATAGACGCTTGCAACACCAGAGGCATCACTTGAGCGTTGCTGACCCTTTGGCAAAGGAAGTGGGAGGGAGAAGGAACGGGAAAGGGGTGATTTGGCCTCCGGAACTCTCACTCACCGAACGAAACACAACAGCAGGAATGGGTACTGCTATTTCACGTCGATATTCTGTGAGAGGATAGTCCTTCCCCGGTTGAGCCAGCCCATACATACTGAAATCAGCGAGGCTCTCGTTGAGCTCGATGTGCCGGCGCATTATCGTCGACCAACACGAAATGGTTACCATAATTTATCCTAAATGGTCTGGTGATGCCACCAATAATAGCTGTCTTGTACGAATAGCTGTCATAGAGCCTTGGTACGGGATCAAAGGCGTTCGAGCTCTACTCATTTTCCGCCCCAAAAAGATACCGATTTGCCACCTTGCTGAACGGTTTCAGTGGCAGTTCTTTGCCTTTCGGAATTCCCAGTCCGTGTCCAAACTTGGACACGTCGGTTGTTAGGGTGCATACTAATCCGTGTTTCGTCAACGAAAAGACAATTACGCCAAACATCTTCTTATTCGTCTTCATCGTTTTGACGCTGTCTGGCCCTCTGCCATCTATGTCGCTATCGTGTATGTCGTGTATTCAAAGGTACTCGCCAGGATCGGATCTCCTTGATCGTAATCTAAAGTGGTGTAAACAATTACGAATGGTCTGAGTGCTAATATCATAAATTAAAATTACCTATCGAAATGATGCTATTTATTCGATATCGATATCAAAAACAAATGCTTCTGGTGCATCCTAAGCTTTTTCAGAATGCCTATTCCGTTTTCTGGCATTAATGGACCCAAGCTTTTAATTCCAAGCTTTTAATTATATTTTGCTTTCTCGTAGCGGTGATACCCTTGGGCGTTTATCTTTTATCCGGCTTGGGAAGCTTTTTCGATTTTGGACAGTTCAATTGGCTGTATTCTGCCACATCAGTCTGATTTCTAATAAAGGCAGTAGTTCCCTCTATTTACCATAATTTCCACTATATCTTTTAGATATACGCCGTTTCCAGGACGACACGCGACTGATTGAGAGACAGATCCTAACTAGAACGCAGTAAAGTATGATCTCGACTGCAGTTACATTTTGTATCATTATTCAAGTTACTAATTATAATGCAGTAACAGTGAATTATACTGATGTAGCAACGATATTCGGGTGCGAGGATAAAATAAACAAACGGGCAAACGTAACAAAACTCTGTATATATATTGTACTTAGAGAGATACAACAACTTGACTTTATAAGTTCACGGTCCGAGGCGGCGTTCGTAAAACAAAGCACCGTCCGTACACGCAAACACACTATAATTTAACAAAGTAGATAAGCAGAGGGGCGCCTGTTAGCTGAGTGATCGTTCCGATGCGGAAGCGAGCACTACGCGTATCCGACTGCCGTCTGACCGTGAGAGCCGCGCTTATATAGGCGGCGTTCGTATCAATGTGTGCGTTGCATCGGTAGCGGTACTCGCGAAGTGTGCCCACTCTTGCGCCCGCTCGTGTTGTTGTCACAGTCTCCCCCTTTGGATGCGAAGACGCCCCGACGAGCAGACAGACGATGATACTCTAGGTAGTAATCTTCTTAGGTCTCCCACGTCCACGCGAAGACTTTGCCGGAACAGAAGGCAGCTTAGGTGGCCGCCCTCTTCTTTTCAGTGGTCGCACTGGTGTCGGCGGCGATTCTTTGTTACCTTGATAAGGAGTCGAGGCTGAGGTGTGATATACACCAAGCGGCTGACCAGGCCTTTTGGGATCTGAAAGCATATAAGAAGATGCACCATGGCGATTTAAAATTAGGTATGGGCCATCGCGTCGAGGAGCAAACTTAGCGCTCGTTCCGGCGGCGCTGCTGCTTTTTGGGTGAGTGGCTGCTAAAACTAAATCTCCAGGACTATAACCAGGATCTTTACGGCGATTTCTATCGGTATTCTCTTTCCTGTACTCTTCTTTCCTTTCACGTACTTCACGAGCTCTAACAAGGGTTTCAGTCACTTGCAGTAATTTGGAAGTTATCTCAGGAATAAAGTTTTCAGATAATATAATCTGACGGAAATCACGTGCATTGTCATCTGGTGTTCGTAATTCTCGGGCGAAGGTTAAATATGCCGGCGTATAACTCGTGACAAGGCTAGGTGCAGTGTTCATGGCGAAGCGAATTGCTGGCAATTTATCTTCCCAAGTACCATGCTCGCCTTCCACTAGCATGGCTAGTTGCGTCTTGAGGTCCCTGTTTTTGCGTTCAACAGGATTTGCTGCTGGGTGGTATACAGGTGTTAAGATATGCTTGATGTTGAGACAGTACGTCACCTGTTGCATGACAGCACTCACAAACTGCGGCCCATTATCGCTTATAAGCCTCCTAGGGACGCCATATCGTAAGAAAACCTCATTCACCAAGACTTTTGCACAATTTTCAGCACTAGCAGACTCCAAGGCAAAAAGTTCAACCCAGCCAGTAGCTATATCTTCTACTATAAAGATCCATATCTTCCTATTGGCTGTAGGTGGTAAAGGTCCGAATAAATCGAACGCTAACGTTTCAAATCGCTGATTCACTGGTGTGGTCTGCAATAAACCCGCCGGTTTCATATTCGAAGGTTTATACCGTTGGCATGGAATACAGTTCTTAACGTAAGCCTCGATATATTTTCTCATTCCCTTCCAATGATATCGACGTGATATACGCTGATATGTTTTGTCGGCACCGTAATGACCCGCCATTGGATCATCGTGATATACTGCTAAGACATTTGCCCATTCGTGCTGGGGTACCACGAGTTGAGCTTCCTCCACATCGTCAATCTGGTTATATCTATAGAGTAATCCGTTGTTCATCACGTAACCTTTACTACTCCAATACACTGCATTTTCATTGCGTTCGGCATCCTCTAGTGCATTAACTATTCTGAGTATATGGTCATCTTTTAACTGCTCAGTTCTAATTTCAGAAGGCGAACGTTTTGGCATGTCTATCACAGCGCTACACAACCCACAGTCTCTGGTTGTGTGTTCCTTACACATAGGTCTTGAGAGTGTATCAGCAACCACGTTTGTTCTTCCTGGGATATATTTAATGTTGATGGTGTAGGCTTGAATCTGAAGCGCCCATCTTGCCAATCGACCAGTCGGAGATCGCAGTGACATTAACCATTTCAGAGCTTGGTGATCCGTTATAACTGTGACAGGGAGTCCCTCTATATAGCCCCGAAACTTCTCAAGAGCCCAAACCACTGCAAGAGCTTCTCTTTCCGTGGTGGAATAGTTTCTTTCGGCAGCATTCATCAGCCTACTAGCATATTCAACAGCATTCTCATTTTCTCCCTCCCCCTGCATCAGAACTGCTCCAAGTGCGTAATTGCTCGCATCCGTCTTGACTACGTAAGGCTTCGTTTCGTCAGCTTGTTGGAGTATAGGGGCCGACGTCAGGTAAGATTTTAGCTCGTGGAAAGCCTTATCTTGCTCCTTAGCCCAAATCCATTCTGATTTCTTTTTAGTCAACCATGTAAGAGGCTCGCTGATTTTCGCAAAATTTGGAATGAAGCGTCTAAACCATGAACAGGTTTGAAGGAATGTCAGCAAATGTTTGAGGTTCTTTCGGACTGAATACTCTAATATTGCTTGGACTTTGTCTGGATCTACTCTCAAACCTTCCGGCGTAATCAAGTGGCCCAGATACTTGATTTTGGAACAGCAGAATCTACATTTCTTTAGGTTCACAGTTAGGTTGCTTTCTCTTAACTTTTGAGGACGGTGTCTAGGTCAGCCAGGTGATCTTCAAACGTAGAAGAGAACAGAATTAGATCATCCAAATATCCTAACATTTTGACTCTTTCCAGGCTAACTCTTACTCTGTCGATCAAGCGCTGAAACGTAGACGGAGCATTTCGAAGTCCAAATGGCATTCTTTTAAAACGAAAGACTCCAAATGGCGTAATAAAGGCAGTTTTGTCCTGGTCTTCTTCTTTCACTTTCACTTGCCAGTATCCTGCGCGCAGATCGAGGGATGTCATAAATGGAGTCGGCTTAGCAGCATGCAAGAGGTCGTCTATACGTGGTATAGGATACACATCAGGTACTGTTATCTGATTAAGTTTTCGATAATCTACGCAAACGCGTATGGATCCATCTTTTTTGGGTACCATCACGACCGGTGCTGCCCACGGTGAAGAACATGGCTCAATTATTTGCTCGTCTAGCATGTTCTTTATCTCTTCTTTCAGTCGAATTAGTCGAGGAGGCGACAGTCGATAAGGAGGCACAGATATGGGATTGTGGTCCTTTGTATCGATACAATGTTCCGTTAATTGAGTAGGCTCTGGATGCGTTTCAAATGCTTCACGATTGTCATACAGAACTTGTTTCAATCGTATAATTTCAGATTGGTCTAATACGTCCGTCACAATCTCGTCAACAAAAATGGATCCAATCTCGACGCTATCGCTGCCGTCATCACTTGGGAACAATGCTTTTGAATGTGGTGACAAGTCAATCTCGGCTCCATGGATAGTCATCTGCGCGTCGCGGTATATGCTATCCAGAAAACTTGGAGAATATACGTCAAACAAAGTTCGGTTCCGCTTCTGTGGGGGTGTTGACGGGTCTATGCGTACCACGTGATAAGCGACGTTATCATAAGCACTATCCTCCGGTAATGCTGGCTCCAAGTTTCGTCGAGCGTTACCAATAGTACGTAAATCTTCTGGAACACAAGCACTGGATTGTGGTAAAGTGGGCTCCATATTTTGTGTTACACCAGGGCTAGAACACGAACCAGTGACCAACTCACTCGCGTCTGGCGGGGTAATTGCCATAGGTGAAATCAGTATCGGATGATGCATTTCTTCCAGAATTCGTTTAACAGGGCTAGAGAGCGGAGGTGTAGTTTCCACGTGAGCTTTGGATGTCTCTGAAGATTCCTCTTCCCATAGTTCGTATGTAGTGTCGGGATCATCCACAAAATGCCAAGTCATTTGGGGAATGTTTACGACCATTCCAGAATCCTGTATGAAACCAATTCCCAATAGAGTTCGACTCTCGCGGGCTTCAGGAAACACAATGAATGTTGTGGGAACCACTCTATTGGTAATGGTGACTGGAACTCTAACAACTAGAACCTTTCGCTGGGTTTTCACTCCATCGGCCAATGTTACCGTGACTTGCTGTTCCTTGAAGGTATAGCCAATTATTTGAAGGCATCTATATAATTCGTACGAGGCTACACTGGTTTTCGCACAGGAATCGATATACACCGTACCAGTGATCTTTTCTACGCCGATGCCAATTATAGGTCTAGAGCGAACATCAGTTTTTATTCCTATAGAGCAGAAGCTTATATCCTCCCGCTTCACAGGTGTCTTTGTACTGCATGTTGAACATTTACTCCTGACCACTCCAGGTGCTCCACATCCATAGCATGAGAACTTCGGCTGTGACGGTGATGGAGCTTGAGTGCTATGTACAGCGACAGTTGGTTTTGTTGGTTGGTTTTTATGATCTACAGTACTAGTGCCAGGTTGCACACTTGCTTCAGCCTTGGCCTTTCTTCGGCATACTTCAATAGTGTGTCCTGGAAGCCTGCAATAATTGCATCTTTTCCTACCACCTTGTCTAGGTTCGGATTGCGAAGATGCCGGTTGCTCAATG
Source organism: Catocala sponsa (assembly GCA_963564715.1). NCBI lineage: Eukaryota > Metazoa > Arthropoda > Insecta > Lepidoptera > Erebidae > Catocala > Catocala sponsa. The sequence goes on along the minus strand of OY751356.1, from coordinate 4,947,032 downwards.
AATAGCTGCTCAATTCCCCTGGCTGCTGTTAATAGGGCGTCGTATGTTGCAACTGATTCCCTAGGTATTTTTGCTCGAAGTTTAAGGCAAAGTTGACCGTATATCATATCAAGTTGCTGAAATTCCTCATGCCCCGGAGCGGGAAGTTGTGAGAATAATGCCCTTTTCTTTGCTATAAAAGTTTCAGTGAGCTCGGTGGGGTCTTGTTTCACAGAAAATATCTCCTGGTATACCTGATGGGCTGGCTTCTTAGGTGCGAATGCGTGACGAAGTCTTGATTCAAACTCGGACCAGGTTATAATTTGACTTTTGATCCCGTTCCACCATATGGCAGCGTCATCTTTTAATATAAGTGGCAAACTCCTGATGGCTTCTTCATCTGTGATATGCTCCACCGATTTGTAGACACTTGCTGCAGTCAAAAAAGTTTCAACGACTTCTGTATTTCTAGCGCCGCTGTATGATATATTTGAGGCAGCAAACGACTCTCGGCGACGTGAACCCATAACTGACAACAGGTGCTCAAATTGTTCCGCAGACATATTCACCGCCATGTCTCTTTCTTCCACTTTATTTCTTCGTCGTGTAAGCTTCGGACTAGCCTTCTTCCGAGCCCTTACGTTGAGCGCCACTTTGTAGCAACGATATTCGGGTGCGAGGATAAAATAAACAAACGGGCAAACGTAACAAAACTCTGTATATATATTGTACTTAGAGAGATACAACAACTTGACTTTATAAGTTCACGGTCCGAGGCGGCGTTCGTAAAACAAAGCACCGTCCGTACACGCAAACACACTATAATTTAACAAAGTAGATAAGCAGAGGGGCGCCTGTTAGCTGAGTGATCGTTCCGATGCGGAAGCGAGCACTACGCGTATCCGACTGCCGTCTGACCGTGAGAGCCGCGCTTATATAGGCGGCGTTCGTATCAATGTGTGCGTTGCATCGGTAGCGGTACTCGCGAAGTGTGCCCACTCTTGCGCCCGCTCGTGTTGTTGTCACACTGATATTTAATAAGAATTTAGTTATTTTTTATGTTTAGAATAATACCAACTATAGTGCAGTAATTAATGAATGTACTGCAATTTAGTTGGTTTTCACTAAATAAATCTACTTGACTAACACCAAATAAAGTACCACATTCAAGCATTTGCTGCATTTTAATCTGAAATTCATATTAAATAGATCAGTGATCAGCTATGCAGTATTAACATTTCTGGTACAAAAACTGCTTACTGCGTTTTAGTTTATATGCCTAAATATTTTTTTTGGTGTAGATTACATATTTTATGATGTAATAAAGATATTTGCTGCATTTAACTCGGTTACGTGATGGGTCGTCGTAGACGTATGTGCTATAACTGTATTTTAATTAGTATTACAATATATTTTGACATGCTATGTTGAGTTACTGCTTTCACAAATTTGTTTTTTTTATCGTGTAAATCATCGTATCATAAACTAGGTTACACCAATGTATTCCTTATAGCATGCCCGTTAAAATTCAATATTCAACTAAAAACGTGAAAAAGCCTGTTACTGCGTTTTAGGACCTGCACGGCAGAGTACAGCTAAAATGTCCTAGCTTTCCCGTTTCTTGTAGAAATGGAAGTAGATAAAAAAGTGATAATGAAAACTAATATTGAATATGTACTATAATTATTAATAATAGTAAAATATTCTACCACATTCACACAACACCATCTAGTACCAAACTAAGCAGAGCTTGAGCTAATTACACAGATAGTAGTAGTGGATTACTGGAACTTACTCCTATTCCTCCTTTGTGAGCGCTGGCTTCTGGTGGAAGCAGTTCTGCCACTGTTTGCTGTAATTTTTAAATATGTTACTCTTTACGGCTACTGTGGGGGCGATGTGGAGGTCACTGCTCTTAGACCACACGACTGCTTACCATCAGGTGGAGTGTGGTCATTTCGACGAGCAAAATAAAAAAAAAAAAAAAAAATTAATAAAATATAAAGAGGTGTAATCATATTAATAAAAAACATACTTATTTGCAGTGTGTTACTAGTTTCAACAGCCTCCGTATCTGACATTGGTAGTGGCACAATTTCAGCAATCTCTTCTATCTCTTTGTCTAAAATAATTTTAAAATTGGTTATTTTATGGTAAATAACACAAACACAGAAATATTGATTAGAAATAATTGTCAACTCACTTTGATTTTGAGCGTCAATTGTTACCTCGATTGTCTCACCAGCCTCTAATTGATCTTGTAATGTCTGTAATGGTATAAAAATATACTTCTTGTACGAGCAAACCCGTACATATTAATAGTTTCAGTTTTATACTGACATCGACGCGCAGCGCAACACATAATATTATATATAAATTAATACACCAACAATATATTAGTAGTTGCAAACAGCTTTGCGGGCGATCTATCGCACAATTTACTCTTTCGCCGCGTATCGATCACTATCATTGTAAATCTGTGTAATTCCTATAATTCAATATAATTATTTTTATTCCATCAAATCAGTTATCTTTCATTTATCATACGAAACCGTACACTTCTTTTAGAAGATTCACTGTAGACATTGATAAAATATTGTCACTGAACAGCATTGAATTTTGTTTATCTAAATAGTTATAACCACTCGGTCTATCATTTAGTCTTTATATTAAATGTTATTTATATTATGTCAAAGAATGTGGCTGTCTGTTACCTTTTTATTGCCATCATAAAACTAGGCAAGACAAGGATGAATATTCTTAATAGGGGCATCAGCTACTTTTAAATCTAATTAATGCAAATCATATCAATGTTTGATTATATAAATAGTACTTACATCTTCCTCTGGCATAGAATCGGCGCAGTTAGTGCTCATAGTGTAATCATTGCCAACTATGGACACTACTCTCTTCTCCATTTCTGATAAAGGAGGTGAATTTACAGCTAAATTCCCAGTTTGGGCTCTTTCTTTACGCAGTTTAGCTGCCTTAGTGCATGCACGGCTCTTAAAATCACGCCAAACCTGAAATTTGTATTATAAGTAAATCATAAATAACAAAATACGAAGGCATAGGCAAATTTTTGCAGTGGATACAGCTCTCAACGAAACGTGCCGGAAAATAACAGGATGTTTGAAGCCGACTCCGGTAAAGATGTTGTATCCATTAGCAGGTATTGCCCCTCCAGCTGTCCGCAGAGAAGTAGCCACTGCAATCGAAAAATGGAAACAGGAAACAGATCGAAGACACCCAGTATATGGCCAAATTCCACCTGCCAAACGGCTAAAAAGCCGTAACAGTTTCCTCCACACCGTACCTGCAAGTGCCAATGATGCTCCTGAGGCCAGAGTAAACCTGTGGTGCGAAAAATTCTTACTGCCTGCTTTTATCACACCGGCAGAAAAGTTACCTCCGGGAGCCAAACTGCCTTGGCCAACCTGGAAGGCACTCAACAGGTTGCGTACCCAGGTTGGCCGATGTAAAGACAATCTGTCAAGGTGGGGATATATAGACACAGGTACGAATGCATGTGACTGCGGCGTATCACCACAGACAATGAGGCATCTGTTGTTGTGCCCCATGAGCCCAGAATCGTGCACACTGGATGACCTGTACCAGGCTAAACCAAATGCAATCCGCGTTGCCGAAAACTGGTCGAAAATTATATAAAATGTGTTGCCATCGACACGATAAGTAAGTAAGTAAGTTTGCCTATATCACTGCAGTCAGATATTTTTAATAATACACAGAAAGTTTACCGTCCTCCACTGTTCTACCGTTTTTCTTGAGCCATTTGGCATGTTATTTAACTCTGAAGTTAAATTTTTCCAAGCCACTTCATAATTTTCCCTGCCTTGAAGGCCGGTGAACCGCCTTGTCGCCAAAAAAGGCTGGGCTTCTAATTTTGCCAGCAACACCTCAATTTGGCCAGCCGTGGCTCTCGCAGTTCTTTTGCGTCTAAAATTATAATGCAAATAACAGAGTAAATAAACAACACTAAATCACAAATTACTTTTAACAAAAGTATTCGGTAAACTTACTTTCTGAGTACGGGCGTGGCTTTCAAGCGTCCTAAATCTAAACGCTGCTGTGTAGCAGACGTCTCTGGCGTATCTGCATCGTAAGCTCACAAAATTATTATCTATTTGTTTTGAAGCTTTGTTAGGAATTAGTTACGAGTGAGTATCTATTCTTATATTCTATTTATTTTTTAACTGTTGTTACTTTTACTCGTCAATGGTTGCCTATACCATATATAATGCAAATAAAATGTGTGAGTGTTATACATGGTTATTCTTAGTAAAGTGAAAACCTCTCAGGGGTGATTGTACTTGTTATTATAAACAACTGTTGTTCTGGGACTTTGCCGAAATCGCGAAAATAAAATCAGCTGTTCCATACAAAATTGGACTTTGACCTCGGCAAAATATATGAAACAGCTGATTTTTTTCTCGCGATTTCGCGAACTTGTTGTTGCAGTGTGTAATGATAGGTTCAACCTTAGCAATTTTTTTATTGTAAGGCCGAAACTCGATTGTGTCATTGTCAACAAAATGTAAAAACCTTATTAAAATCTTAAATCTATTTCTCGTCATTATTGACCTAAACTCTGGCATACCTAAAATTCCTGTTGTCCAGTACTCGTCGAGCCGGCTGCGGTAACATATCGACATATAGTTGAGCAGGGCAAACAATCGATAAATCTCCTAGACGGTCGTCTCCTCCCAAGCATCTAGGTACTTTGCAAGGCGACCGTCTTCGGATAATTTAGCGATTGTTTGCCACGCATAGTTGTTGGTCTGCTCAACTATATGTCTTATGATTGGCAGATCCCACACCTGTGTCAACAGGTCTGCGGGTTGGTCTGACTGTACTTGCGGGCTCGATGTATTCATATAGACCTCCTGGTGACCAGAAAAGGTCGAAAAGTCTTCGGACCAGGAGAAACTACTTAAATCTCCCGGGTTCGCAATGACGTCGCCAACTGCAGCTCCATCAGCTTCACTGACTGCACTGCTGCCCTCAGCTCCGTCGCCACTGGCGGCCATAATGCCGCCAGCCGCAGCTTCTGTAGCTGCAACGCTGCCGTCAGCTCTGCCGCTACCTACGCCGCTACTGGCAGCAATAATGCCGCCAGCCGCAGCGTCAGTTGCTGCACCGCTGCCGTCAGCGCCGCCGCTACATTCACCGTCACTGGCAGCAATAACGCCGCCACCCGCCTTGCCTACTGCTCCGTCTAAGATGTCGTCAACATCCACTAGAAGCTCCTCCGTGCCCAGGCCCTCTTTCGCCAAGAAATCCTTCATTGCGTCTGATTGCCCCTCCTCACGGTAAATGTTAAATTTCCGCAATTTGCGGGCAACCAGACGCATGTTGGATCCCACGTCACCCATTATTAGGTCCTCATCATCGTCCGAACTCTCGTCTATCTCACTCCCCGAGTCCGGACAATTGATGAGGTTTTGGATAGCGAGATCCCCTAATAATGTGCGACGTGAGCGCTTGGAAAGACGACCTGGACAAACAGGGGACCCGTCCCTTTTTGGCGTCGCCACCGTGGGGGTGGAAGGTGGTCGCCAACCCTGTAAAGATTGTTTGTTCTATCACCTTAACCATCAATTCTAATCTAATAGTATCTATAGGTAAAAACCAATAGTGAAGGAAAACATCGTGAGAAAGCCTGTAGTCTGTGAGTTCTCCATAATGTTCTTGAAGATATGTTTTATTTATTTATTTAATCAAACTTATACTATCTTTACAGGCAAAAACCTAATGCGATAGTACAGCTAACAACAACAATCTGCAGTCTGCAAACCCGCACTGGCCCAGCGTGGTGGACTACGGCCTAATCCTTCTCACACTGAGAAGAGGCCCGTGTGCCCTAGTGCCCAGCGGTCGGACAGTTACAGGGTTGATATTATTATAGTATCGATAGGTAAAAAAATCCAAATCCTGCTCGAGGTCTTTGGATTTTTTAAGAGACCGATCAAATCATGGCACTATAAAACTAGTAAAATAGTAATAATTGCATTATTTCCGAATAAATTGTACACCAGTATGCAGATTTACAAGGGAACCTAGAGACGATAGATTGAGTATATATATGTATAATACTTACTTGGAGCTGTCCAGAAGGAGACTCTTCTAGTAGGATGTTGACCTCTGTATCAGGCACCAAGGTGCCGTCAAGACGGAGCCCCCACGTTTTGGACGGCAGGCACGGCGGCAATCAATTATAAGAGTATGCTAAGTATATGGCTATCTCAGATTCTGTTAATTACTTTATGGTCTTATGACCACAGTATGCCAGGTGTTTGTCAATTTTGGGGTGCCTACATAGTATTTCCTATTCACTGAAATCCTATTATAATATTCTATCACATACACACAACACTATCTAGCCCAAACTAAGCAGACCTTGTACTATGGGTACTAGACAATGGATAAACATACATATATACCTTTTTTGTTAATACATACATATTATACATAGAAACACCCAGACCAAGACAACCATCCATGTTCATGCACACAAATGTTTGACTTGTGCGGGAATCGATCCCGCGACCTCAGGCGTGGCAGTCGGTTACACTAACCACTACGCCATCGAGGTCGTCATTATTAGCAAGTTACATGTATATGGCATACTCAAAATCAAAATATTCTGATTTTAAAGAAAATTATCATTTGCTATTTCAAAAATTACATAAACAATCAAACATAATAATATATAGCGAATATAATGATGTAATAATGTCAATATTTTCGTACAAACTTGAGTATAAATGAAAAATACTATTTACGACAAAAATATTACATACATAGTATTTAACTAGAAATATGAAAATAAAATGCTAATAGAACCACAATCTAAACACACTTTATATCAAACAAGAAGGTCATCTAACTTTCGCGCCAACAGTCTTTCTCTTTCTCATTCAACTGTTTCTTTCTAATTTTGAGAATTACGCACACACAAATACGGAATTTGTATCTGTGTGCGTGTAATAGCGATCGTTTTTTGTTTAGAGCCAAATTATTCATATTTCTTGATATATTATATGATATTACTTACAAATACGTTAATATTATTAGAATTCTAATAAGAATACACAAGAATCTTGTTAGTTTAGATTGATAAAAGCATAAATACGACACGGAGAAAAAAACGAACACCGAAAGGACGCGCCGACCACTATCTTGTTTTAAGTTTTTATAACAATTACATTATTAAAACATTGCTATTGCTACTAGAATGATTACAATAATAAATAAAATAACAATTACTTACGTTTTAGTGCACTTCCAAGCAACACAAACACATAAAAACCGTTGATAAAAAACTGCACAAATATGTAAGTGGCGTCCGCGTCAGTCCGCGACAAGAGTCGAGCATTGTCTGAGTTTAAGATTTTTTTTAAATATTTTTTCGCTCTGGAGGTGGCGTTCTTATTGGTCCGTGTTAAAGCGTCACTCATTCCCAATCCATTCGTAGCCAATAGGCAATCAGCTTTACGCGGTAAGGTTGGTAATATGCAGTTTTTAGCGGCGTCGGCAGGCAGCGTTTTGGCGCGCATTTGGTGGCTCGCATGCGAGCCGCTGGCCGACGACGGGTACAAATGTGCCGGCTCGCATGCGAGCCGCTGGCTTTAGGAATCTCCATGCATTATTTTTTAAGTGAAATGTGCCGTCTTTTGGCTTGTGTTCTTTTTCGTACATTAATCCTATTCACAGGATTTTGTTAACTTTTTGATTGATAACAAAATAGTGCATTATTCAAGGAGTAAAATAATTGAAACAACTTTTGCAATATTCAATTAAATTATTTATTTATTAAAATCTTGAAATTATCAAAAAAAAACCTACACAAAAAAACATGTTCTCTTCGTAACGCAAAAAAAATTTAAAAAAACTTTTTCTTTGAAATTACATGACTTGTGTGTTAAAAAGGAGGATATTTATAAACAAAAAAAAGAGAAACCACAGTAGGCTACCTAGTAAAAAAAATTAGTTTGAGTCTTGTGAATATGTTGCACAATTTTTACAAATTGTCTCAGCATGTTCCATACAAATGAACTTATTGCACTTGCAGCAAGTATGTTTGGTCTTCCTATCTTTTTTATAGGCACAATCTTGACATCTTCTAGCAATACCTGCTATTTTAGGTGGCGGAGCAGGAGATGGTTCACCTAAAGAATCATTTATTCGCTTACGTAGACTAGTGTGCAGACCTGTAGTATCTCTTCGTGTGCGTAAATGATTTTCTACCAATTTCAATCCCAAAACCCGAAGAAACTCTCGTCGTTTTACATTCGGTAGTGAGCAATTTTCTTTTTTATTATACAGGGTGTTTGGAGGGTGAGTAGCCATAGGAAAATGGTCGATAGGTGATGGTGTTGGCTACGTGTTGCGCCTACTTAATTAACATTTTGCCTTAAGTTTAATGAGTAATAATTTTTTTTCTATTTTTCTAGAAAATCTCCATTTTTTTGTATAATAACTTTAATTATTTTTTAATAACCGCTGAAATGTTAAAAAAATGATGTCATTTGTTAGTGTAGTCTTACCTTATTCAGATTTAATCATAATTTCATACAAACAATTCAAAAAGAAATAACAGTGAAGTATCAAACTTTCATAAATAAAAAAAAACATCCTTATGTCAACTTCACATGGTAAAATAAAAAAAACTTACGGTGTATGGCATTTACAAATGTTTTTAAAAACTTCTCTAGTTAATACTCTTTCGAACGGTATGTAATTTGTATCATAACTAACCAGGTAACTCAACAAAAACCGGTTTGTCGTCACGAATGCATTAAAAGGGTGAAAACCTAAATTATTCAATTGAGCAGGTAAAATGTTTTGTTTTGGATGACGCAACGAAAAAGTGCAATAGGTTTAGCTGTTGCACTTTTTTGTCTTCTATTACTATGTATATACTTTATTTTGGGGCAATTAAAACACAAAAGTATTTTTTTAAATCATTTATTACAAATCTTGTTCAAATTGATGTCCATTATTTCTGATACATGCGTAACATCTCTTTCTAATTTCCGTTGTGGGATGGCTTAACCTGATTTCTTGTTTCATTATCACAAATGCATTATCTATTTTTTCAATTAATTGCTCTCTTGTTTCAATGGTTTCCGTATACACTAGAGCTTTAGCACGACCCCAGACATAAAAATCAAGCGGTGTTAAATCCGGCGACCTTGCAGGCCATGGGATGGGACCATTTCTGCCAATCCAAGCGTTGGGAAATGAATTGTCAAGGTGTTCCCGGACTGCTAATGTCCAGTGCGCTGGGCAGCCATCTTGTTGAAAAACAATGGGTTCTTGATTCTGAACATTTGGAACTCCATCCATGAGTTCGGGCAAATCATTTATTAAAAAATCTAAATAATTATTGCCATTCAAATTGTCTGGTAGATAATGTGGACCAATAAGTGTATTGCCAATTAGTTCTGCCCAAACGTTAACCGAAAACTTCCTTTGATGTGTCACCGCTCTTTTCTTTTTAGGGTTTTCATCCTTTGGGGCCCAATGATGCAAATTATGAAAGTTTACAATGCCTTCCCTTGAAAACTTTGATTCATCCGTCCACAGGATACTTTTTAAGAAGTCGCGGTTGTCAACATCCATGTGTAACAAGAGACGGCAAAACTGGACGCGTCTTTGATAATCGTTTTCTTCTAGACCTTGCACGGGAGTGTAATGAAAAGGATGCTTTCCATTAGCGCGAAGAACAGACCACACTTTCCATGGGCTTAGATTTAGTGTTGCAGCTACAGTGCGGATACTTGTTGTGGGATCTTCATCAAAAGCTTCCAAAATGCGTTCGTTATCAGCAACGTTACGTTGTCTGGCAACTCCAGGTTCACGGCGATTTAGATTGCCAGTTTCCCTTAAGCGTCTAAATGTCGTTTCAAAAGTATGACGATTAGGTTGACGTCTATTGGGAAAACGCTCTTCATAAATTCTTTATGCTTCTCGTCCATTTCCATTAGCTTTGCCGTAAGCCATCAACATATCAGCGTATTCCTCGTTAGTAAAAGCAGCCATTCAAAATAACAGTAACAACAAAACTTAACAACAACAAACGAAAACAAAAATAATGCGCAGAGCGGAGTTGTGAAGTACAACACGTGAAGTAGCAAAGAACGACAAGTGTCGACTAAATGCACCCGACAGGGTGCGCAAGGGCCAAAGGGAGCATAATAGTCAACCGATGAAAGAGATAGCACAATACTTTTAGCTGTGATACAATGAGACAAAACATTTTACCTGCTCAATTAAATAGTTTAGGTTTTGACCCTTTTAATCCATTCGTGACGACAAACCGGTTTTTGTTGAGTTACCTGGTTAGTTATGATACATATTACATACCGTTCGAAAGAGTATTAACTAGAGAAGTTTTTAAAAACATTCGTAAATGCCATACACCGTAAGTTTTTTTTATTTTACCATGGGAAGTTAACATAAGGATGTTTTTTTTATTTATGAAAGTTTCATACTTCACTGTTATTTCTTTTTGAATTGTTTGTATGAAGTTATGATTAAATCTGAATAAGGTAAGACTACACTAACAAATGACATCATTTTTTTAACATTTCAGCGGTTATTAAAAAAATAATTAAAGTTTTTATACAAAAAAATGGAGATTTTCTAGAAAAATAGAAAAATAATTATTACTCATTAAACTTAAGGCAAAATGTTATTTAAGTAGGCGCAACACGTAGCCAACACCATCACCTATCGACCATTTTCCTATGGCTACTCACCCTCCAAACACCCTGTATAACTATTTATACCTGCCATATTCAGTATAGAGTAGAAAAAGGTGAGAGGTCAGCGTTTGCTGTTTCGCGATACATCGTAGTTGGCACATAATTCATCGACGACATCAACCCCTCCCTTCGTCCTGTTATAAAAAGTAATCATGTCAGGTTTTCTCTTATCGCCTGTCATAACGTCAATGCTATTATCGTGGAGCATAGTTGAAATGACCAACACAACCTTATTCTTCTTGGGCACGTAAGAGACTAACCTAGTATCTTTTTGAAAAATAAATTCTGAACTATTTGTCACGACCTCTCGCGTTTGACATCGAGGCGGGAATCTCTCGTTTGTTTTTTCTAATAGTACCCACAGACGTTAGTTTATGGTGGCTCAATAAATGCTGGGTTAGAGGGTAGCTGGTATACCAGTTGTCGAAGGTAATATTGCGGCTTGACTGCGATATTGGTTGTACTAATTGTCAAATCTTCTAGAGTTTGAAGTATTAAAACAAACCGTTATGTTTCACGACAACTTTTATTTTATCTCACAATCACTATTTAATACTATAAACCACCTCGACTCGTAGCTCAACAGCGACTGACTGTTCTTACTTACAGAAAATGGGAAGTAAATTAAAATAACAAGCACTCAACTGACTAACAAACTTTATTTTGTAACAACCGCCAGATATGTCAATTGAGTGACCGATAAATATAAAATATTCTAAAAACACAAGTTTAATTCAACACATATAATAGGAATAAGTCATTTTTAAAGAATTGTGATTATATGTACATATTAAAATTTTATCATTTATTAGTTATTACACATATATAAATAACTGGATATATTCTAATATATATGTTAAAATCAAGACATATTATAGGATCTACATTATATTATTTTTTTTTAGTACTTCCGTTATATTTCATCGAATCATTAGATTGCCTAATGATTCGCTTTCAAATTCACAACTTATTAATTTTCACATGCGCAATATTGATATAAAATAAAAACATTAATTTCAATAAGCTAACAATTCGTCCATCCTGATAATTTTTCGCGTCCTCGCGAATCACAACTAAACACAAAATCCCATAGGACTTACATATGAAATTCATTAGCTAAATTAAATTTCAGTAACACAAAATTGTCACTATTCCATCAAAACAACACACAGTCTTATAATTAACAAATACATATGTGCACATTGCACTTCAAATTAATGTCTGTTCATTACAGAAACATTACTATGTCTACATTGCACTACCTAACATACATATATACCTTCACGCTCATAGCAGGTAAATAACAGGTGCACATTGCACTTAGACTAGTTTTACCTTCACGCTCATAGCAGGTAAACAGCAACACGTGCACATTGCACTTCAAGTGGTTTTACCCTTACGCTCATAGCAGGTAAACGTCAGCATGTGCACATTGCACTTCAAGTAGCTTCACCTTTATGCTCATAGCAGGTAAACATTAACACGTGCACATTGCACTTCAAGTAGCTTTACCTGTACGTTCATAGCAGGTAAATATTAACACGTGCACATTGCAGTATTTATCTACACTCACGCTCATAGCAGTGTAGATTTATAACATAAATGTATACAATAATAAGTTTTAAATAATTGAATCGCTGTTAATTAAGTCATACTTTTTTTTTTTAATGTATATCATGGCAAGGTAAATTATTAAGTTTCTTTTCTTACACGCAAATACACAACCATACATAGAAGGGTAATAACATAGTAAATCATAGCAAATATATTATTTTAGTCGATAGTAGACGATGCACTACCTTGATTATCAAAACAAAGCCAAGGGTGTATTTTATCGATAGAGAATATACCCTTATATTTAGACGTTCCTCTTTTAGTAATAAGAGTATCTGTTACCTCATATCTATCATGTTCCAGGACTTTATTAACCCTATAAGGCCCAGAACACTTCGGTAATAACTTTCTACTTTGACCTACAGTATGCGTTGCTCTTTCAACTCTTACTAAATCCCCAACTTTAAATTCTAACGGTTTCTTTCTCTTCTTATCATATCTATCTTTTTGTTTTTTCTGTGACTTTGTAATGTGTTCATTTACTTCGTCCTTAATCTTAAGTAATCTGTCATCGGTGCTTACTGTATTTTCCTCAAGGCTACTTTCAACTATATCCTCCTCTATTTCTGTAACTAAGTTGCCGTCATTGATACCGGTAAGTCTTAGCCCAAACAAAACCTCCGAGGAATTTTACCTGTACCTTTGTTAACAGTGTTGTTTATTCCCCATTGTACTTGTAATAATCGATCATCCCAAAGTTTCTCATCTTTACCGTGGTTTTGTGATGCCAAAGAGTCCAAAATGGTTCGATTATATCGCTCGACCTGGCCATTTGCTCTAGGCGAAGCGACTGCATTTTTTATATGATGTACTCCTAGTTCAGTCATAAAACTTTTGAATTTTGAACTTGTAAACGATGTTCCTCGGTCACTAATAAGTCGCTTTGGTAATCCAAACGTTCCAAAATAATCCCTAAGAACTGCGATAGTGGAAGTTGATTTAGTATTTTTTACTGCCTTTAAAACTATAAACTTTGTAAACGACTCTACAATCACTAAAATATAGCAATTCTTTCTTTTTGTCTTTACAAACGGACCAACATGATCGATATGTATGGTGTGAAAGGGTGTAGCTTCCTTAGGAATGGGGTGCAAAAAGCCCTGCTTTTTTCCTGCTGGTAATTTATTATGTGCACATTCTAAACAAGAATTTACATACTTTTTTATGAACTTTCGCATACGAGGAAACCAATAGTGTTGTTTTATTTTATCTAATGTTTTATCAAATGCGAAATGACCTATTTCATCGTGATTTTTGCGTAGTATCTGCCACCTACAACCCTTCGGCACCACCCATCTCAATCCATCCTCCGTTATTTTATATACCCTATCGCGTTTAAGAGCAAAATTCTTTCGTATCTCTACCAAACCATCAAATTCCTTGTCAGAAAGGATTTTCTTGATGCGTTGTATTTCAGAATCCTCATATTGTACCATTGACTACCAATCATCTGTGACAGTCATAACATCAAAATTGTCGATGGCCTGAATGATTCCTGCATTTTCTACAGCTGGATTTCTACTCAACGCGTCAACGTGAATCATACCTCTGCCAGTTCTATAAACTATGTTACAGTCATACTCCTGAATTAAACTCCACCATCGCGCGACTCTTGGTATCATATCTCGTTTTAAAAACGTTGCTCTCAGTGAATTACAGTCTGTTACAATGGTGAAGTTCAAGCCAAGCACGTATGTTCTAAATTTCACTAACGCGGCAATAACTGCTAAAGTCTCCAGCTCATATGATGAAAAATGGGATTCTTCAGGCGATGTCTGTCTACTATAATAAGCTACAGGCTTAAAAACCCCATCGGTTTGTCTTTGTAGCAAAACACTCCCTACACCATGTTTGCTAGCGTCGGTATGTATTTGGGTTTCGAATTTAGGGTCATACAATGCTAGTACGGGCCTCGAAATAAGTGCATTTTTTGATTTGTCAAACGCTTCTTCCTGATTTTGTGACCAAACCCAAGCAGAATTTTTCTTTAACAACTTCGTAAGCGGACGAGCTATTTCGCCAAAACCTCGAATAAAACGTCGAAAGAAGCTAGCTAGTCCAATAAACTGTCTAACATTATGTACGTCTTTGGGCTTAGGAAAGTTTTTGACAGCTTCAATTTTAGTCATACCCGGTCTTACGCCCTTGCTAGTAATCTCAAATCCTAAGTAGTCAACGCGATTTTGGAAAAAGTAACATTTTTGTGGTTTTAAAGTCAATCCTGCCTCTCTAAACTTTTGAAGTACGATTCGCAATCTCTCGATGCCTTCTTCAAATGTCCTACTTGGTACTAACACGTCATCCATATAGGCCAACGCAATATTGTAACGTAAATTACCCAAAACCAAATTGATAGTTCGCTGGAAAACAGCTGGTGCATTAGCCAACCCGAATGGCATTCTATTAAACTCAAATTGTCCATCGGGTGTTACAAATGAGCTCTTGCTTTTGCTATCTTCACTCAATGAAATCTGATAATAGCCAGCTGCTAAGTCTAAGGCACAAAAATATTTATTTCCCGCCAAACGATCAATCTGGTCTTCAATACGAGGCAACGGGTAGTGCTGTTTACTCGTTTTCTTATTCAAAGCACGATAATCCACACAAAGCCTTTTATCCCCAGTTTTCTTTTTAACTAACAGAACAGGACTTGCATATGGCGATTGAGACTCTCTAATGATATCATATTTTAAGAGTTCTTCAACCATAGTCCTGACCTCTTCCTTTTCAGAATGACTCAATTTATATGGTCGATAAACGACTGGTTCTGTATCTACTAGTTGAATATTCATTTCGGAAATACTTGTTTGACCTAATTCAGACAAATCTTTAGCAAAACAATCGCGGTACTCGGTCAATGTATCAAATAATTGAAGTTTCTGTTTGTTGTCTAAACTTACGTCAATATTAAGGTCATCCAACGTAAGTGGAGATCTACTCCCACGAGTTTTAATCTCTTGTATTGTATTTACGCCTTTAATGTTATTACTAATATGGAAAATATAAGCACGAGCCAAGACTTGACCCTCTTTAAATTGAATTGATCTGTTATTATAATTTAGAATTGTTAGGTAACCAATACCGTTCTTAATACTATAAGCACCAATCTTCACATCGTAATTTAAACGATGACCATTTTCGACAAGAACAATGCCATCATAATGTATATCAGTAAATACCTTAATAGAAATACACCCTTCAGTATTAACAGTTTTAAAAGACTTAAAAACCAGTCGTGTATCGTCTCCAAGCTGTCTATCAGTGATCATCAAATATTTATCAGATTTAAATACCCAGATGTTTGGTTGCTCTGTAGCAGTCTGTCCAATCAGTAAATCATAGTTTAAGTAATTATCAGGTACAACAACTACCTCAACATGGATTTTAGCGTCATCAATAATTAGTGAAATTTTAGTTTTACCTAAAGCAGTCACGTACGTATTACCAAAACCTTTAAGTGATGGCAAATCATTAATTTGCTATTTTTCACGTGGTACTATCTCGTTCATAACGGTCTCTTTTATCAAAGTACATTGACTGCCAAAATCTACATAGCCTGTCAACTGCACATTATTAACGTTTACGTGTTTAATGTATTTATTATCTGCTAATTTACTATCATCATCTAGTCATAATGATTTAACTTCGACTTTATCTACCCAAATGCTTCTAACACATTCAGGATTATCATGACCGATGCGTTTACACTTTCTGCACTTAATGATTGATTTTTTACATTCCGACACTACATGACCCGTTTCATGACAATTAAAACACCTCAAGATTCTATTAGGATCATTTTTTAATGATCTACGAGTGGTATCAGTTGCGGAACGTACTGGTTTTTTTGTAAATTTATCTGATCGCTCATGTTTCACACCCCTCAGATAACCCAATAGTTTATCAGCATCCTCAAAACCAACTGCCTCCGCTCCATACCTAACAGATCTATCATCTATTCCATACACAATACAATCGATAGCATTCCTACCTACTATGCCGCACCGATTCAAAGCAATTAATTTTTCGTAATAATACTCTTCTAAATCATCGCCAAACTTTGCCCTTATAGCTAGCATTTCCGTGAGCAAATGACCATAGTTTTCGTATGTCGGAAAAGCAGATTTAAGTTTTTCAACCCATTCATCCCATGTAAGCAATACTGACGGTTGTCCCTCGCACCATTTTTTTGCAGTGCCGACTAACTTTGGGAGAGCGTAATGAGCGGTCTGCTTACTATCCCAACCATAGATCTCAGAACATTCTTTTACTTTGTTTAACCACGTGAGAATAGTTTGGTTTTTCGATTTAGGGTCAAATTCTGGTACTACATTATTATTAGTACATTTTTCTTTATATTGTGGATTTACGGCCGAGATAGCTTGCAAAGAATCTTTGATGCATTTAAGTATTTCATAATTAACAGCATTAGTAGATGGAGGTTGTGATGTAACAGACGCAAATCTTTCTCTAGAACAATGGCGTACTGGACTACGTGACCTACTACGACTTTCTTTACGAGGAGTCTGCAATCTATGACGCTTTTGCTTAAAATGATTATGGTTTAAAGTTCTATTTATCGGTTCATGTCTCTGTGCGTCGGCTGACGGCACACGTGACGTGCAGTGCCGCAACGGAGGTGTTACGACTGACCTGCTATGACTTCTTGCCTGCGATTGAACTCCTGCAGGTGATCTACTACATCTGCGCCGTTCGGAGCCACGCCTGTTGGTGCGGAGCACTGGTGATGAGCGACGGCTTTGCCTGGACCCTCCAGTGCGTGTACGTGATCGGCTGCTTCTCGTAGGCCCCTGTAGTACAACGCTGCGGTGCCTCTCCTTGGACCTTGGGCTTCTCTTAGACCGGTCACTGGGCATCTTTAGTACTATATCCAATGATCTGAAATATTTACAACAACGAGTATCTAATTCGTAATAATAATAAAAAAAGTCGTAAAGACTTAAGCTAAGTAATTTATTTAGTAGGAATAATAAACATGGGTATAAATTTCCAACTATGTTTTATTACATATCTTGTAAACACATACATATCTGCTACCTATTTATGGAATACCTAATAGTTTATTACTATTAACCCCAATTGTTATAAAAAACAAGTCTATGTAACTGCCTTTAGACAATTTAATGTACAAGACTAGCATTGCGATGTCAGAATAGAGGGATTCGTTTATTTAATAAGCACAAAGAAATATTATAAATATTTCAAGGGTAAATTGGTTTCTGTTGTTTTACCACAAGTACTACACTAATAAAACCATACAACATAAGAACTAACATTTTAAAACCGAAAACATACTATTGATAGGTCAATGCATCCTCGAAAAATCACTATAACAACAAAGGGCTAAGCACAATAGATTACTATCGAATCAATATTAACCACGAATAAAAAGTAATTGTATGCCTCTTTACGCAAAAAAATCACACCATTTTTTTTATACAATTGTAGGAAGGTAATTCGAACTAAAATTCAATACAAATAATCAAAAATAATCAAAATCAGTTATTAGGTACTATACCTTATTATATGGGCGTACAATCACACCAGGGTGGTAGCAATGCCCCAGTATTCCTTGGTGTTATCCCACTTCTGAATTGTCAAATCTTCTAGAGTTTGAAGTATTAAAACAAACCGTTATGTTTCACGACAACTTTTATTTTATCTCACAATCACTATTTAATACTATAAACCACCTCGACTCGTAGCTCAACAGCGACTGACTGTTCTTACTTACAGAAAATGGGAAGTAAATTAAAATAACAAGCACTCAACTGACTAACAAACGTTATTTTGTAACAATCGCCAGATATGTCAGTTGAGTGACCGATAAATATAAAATATTCTAAAAACACAAGTTTAATTCAACACATATATAAATAACTGGATATATTCTAATATATATGTTAAAATCAAGACATATTATAGGATCTACATTATATTTTTATTTTTAGTACTTCCGTTATATTTCATCGAATCATTAGATTGCCTAATGATTCGCTTTCAAATTCACAACTTATTAATTTTCACATGCGCAATATTGATATAAAATAAAAACATTAATTTCAATAAGCTAACATAATCTATCTACAACGTCGAACGGCTTATTGCTTTTATTGTATGGTCCTAAAGGTTGAGTGCCAGCGTAAAGCTCCAAATTCACTATATAAAAGCTTTTTGCATCTACTAACAGGTTACTTTTGAGGCCATATTTTGCCGACTTATTAGGCATATACTGCACAAAAACGCATCTGCCTCTAAATGAGTCAAATTTTTCATCAATTGTGACATATTCAGACGGATCATAGTTTTCTTGACAGTGTAGTACAAATTTATCATGCACACTTCGAATAGGGGCTAATCTATCAGTTTGCTTTCTTTCTAGTTTAGTACTACTGTCATCAAATCGAATGCAATTCATAATGAAGTAAAATCTTTGTAAAGACATAGTATTCTGGAAAATATCTATACCTGTGCCATCAGTACGCCATAAGTCATTAAGGTTTTGCCTGTTCGCTTTATTCAGTCCGGCTAGGTATAAAAGCCCAATGAAAGCGAACAATTCATCTTTACATAATTCTTTCATATATGAAGTCTGCGTTTTAGTAGGAGCTGGTTTTTGTTTGTTTCGTATATGACAATTAGTGTTGACAAGTATTTCATCGATAATTTCATCACAGACAAATAATTTTCAGCAGTCATATTCAGAACGAACATTACGAGCTGGGCCTTTGACACCAGGAATGACAGAAATAATATTTTTGGATCGAGTACTCACGTTAGTTCGGTAACAATCTTTATTCCATTTAGTATGATCTTTGCCATAAACATACCTTGCATAAGGTCGATCAATCGAGCTATTGTTTTCTTTCTCAGGACATGTGACTGGTGTTGGACTAGATGTCGTCTCTGGCTCTAATAGCCGACTCAATTCCTCTTCTGTGTCGCTTTAGTTACTACGCTGGCTGATTAACTCCTCTTCGTCAATGTCCGACCCTGATGGACAGCTTTCATCCGATTTTCCTCTAAAAGCTCCCTAATTCGTTCGTTATCCATAATGTATAGAATAAAAGTGCTAGATTCTTGTAATGTATCCAAAATGTAAAAAAAACCAGGATAAACCGTAAGGACACCGATCAAAAATTTTGAAACGCGAACTATGAACCCGGGTATAAAACGCCCGCGCGCACTTTGAACTTACCTGTCACCGACAACGTCGCACGTGGCACTGATTCGCATAAACGAATCGACGCACTAATTCCTAGAATCCAGCTACTGAGGCGGAGGGGGCGGGGTAGTGCGAATTAAGACTTGTACGTATAATTTTACATACTAGAGGGTCTCCAAAACCCTGGTTCATTTACGCCGGGTTAATAAATGTCCTAATCCAGTGATTACTCTTTACTCAAAAATCGTAAATCTGTCTATTATACTAATCTAATATTACTAAACAGTAAAGTAAAAGGAAATGGCTTTACACCTACCTTTTCCCTTTGCGGCCTCGTTTATAAGCTTAACCAGTGACTTATTAGGGGGCGACACAGAGACCGGAACATCAGTCACCTGATGTCTGGTTGAGGTATGGATATCTGCCAGCAGCAAGCCTGGAGCAGTATTCCCTTCCGGATCTTCTAAAATACAAAGGAGAATGGGCAAAATCGTATGGTGCTTGGTCTATCAGCGGTCAGGAACAATTTTTTTTTTTGAGATATCACCCTACAATCACCCTCAAGAAGTTTTATATCTGTGGCGTAATTATTAATGGAATTAAATACATTTTTATTTTAGATATATCAGCCTGTGATTTAGCGTATTACAACTAAGGTTTAGTCTTAAAAAATAAGGAAATAAAATAAAATGACTTGTAGACTTCATTAAAAATACATTTACTACTATGACAAAACATCGCCAAAAATAATAATAATGATAACGTCATCAGAACTCAGTGCTATTATTGTACATTAATACATTACGGCGTTAGTACGGCTAGACATCAAGACGAGGATATTTTATTGCCGTCATCAGGACACACTGTACATTATTGTACATTAATTCAATAGCACTGAGTTCTGATGCCGGTAATAAAATATCCTCGTCTTGATATCTAGCCTATGCCAGATACCACACTAAACACATAACGTGTGCGCAGCAACCGATTGTGCGCCTTCCACTCATACAACTGCAATAATAATGAGCAATTGCTTCTCTATTTTGTCTTTCTCGGTTAATTGCAATATAAGAATAATATATTCTGGACCTTACATGTCTAGATTGTATACGCACACGTAATAACCAAATGTCTTCTTCCTCAATATAATCTCTGAGCTGACTTATTTGTCGCTCCCGGTATACTTCAATATTGTACAAGCCTTCAACTAAGTGTTCGGCGTAGTAGCTGTGAGCCAACTTGATTTGGTATTTGCCAAGTGCAAACAGAATTAGGTCTTCTTCAGAAAAAACCGGGAAGTCTTCAAAAATAGGTTGATCGTTGCTGAGTCTTCCAAATGATGCCCTCTGTCTATTTATGTTATGACGGATAACATAGTCCGCTAAGAGATTTGGTAGTTCAAAGCGTTCATTAATTATATTCACGAACGAAGATGCATAAATACTGTCTTGTATTGGTGTCTGAAATGCATTGATGAGTGCCGCTGCGTTTTGCAAGTCGTCGAACATGTGACTTAAGGCGTGATTAAAATATTCTTGCCTAAACAATTTAGTCTCGCTTGAACCTGCCGTTTATAACTTCCACTACCCAGCGGCATAGAGTGACCAGCCTAGTTCTATTGGCCTGTTCAGTAGTAAGCTGGTCTGCACCGCGGTCTTTGGTTTCGGGCATATAGGCACTGTAGTTGAATCGCTCCAAATCGCCACAGACGTCTCTGAACCCACGATCTAAAATGAATATATCGCCAGCCCGGTAAAACCAGTGAAATGTGCTTTCTTCATAATTTATTATTCTTTCCAAAATACTGACATCTGAGTCGGTAGCAGCATAGGGCCCACACCACATCAATTTTATGGCCATTGGAACACACCATTAAGAACGGTTTTAATAGATTTTCGTATTTGTGTAGACTGTAGGTCTCTCGCTGGAACGAAAAGTTGGAGCTCTTCTGTATATAAATATATGTTCCATCCATGATTGTTATTGAGTTCCTTTCTTCTGGAGATTTCCAAATAACGCGTTTGGTACAATAAGATTGCGGTCAACAACCATTCTTCTATTTAAATGGTCGAGTCCTAGGTGTCTTGGCTTAAGATCCAGAGATATAGCATCACGCGCGGTTTTTAAATGCCTTTCTAGAGTCCTTCTACTTATGTTAAAGAGCGTGGCTAATCTCTCGTTGCTATCACCAATTCGCAACTTCATTAAATAAATGGCTAGTTTCGTTTTGGCGTTTGACTCAGACAAAGAAGGCGTTAGTTCCAAGATTGAATTGAATTGATCTCTGCTTACGCCCAATCGAATATGAATCTCATTAGGATCCATATTTTCGATATCTTCAAAATCCATTTTTTTTACAACCGCTTTTCAGTGAGAAAGAAGGATGATAACTGCTTCATTTTTTGTGTAATAATCTGGCTTTATTGTGAAGAGTTATTAAAAACTATTTTCTCAAAATAGTTATTTACAGAATATACTGATTTTTCAGGGGAATTTTCAATGTCTAATAATTCTATATTTTGAGTTTTATTTATTTTCCTATGTGTTAATTTATAAATTAGATAGATAGATATTAGATATTATTAGATATTAGATAATTTATTTGCTTAAACACGAGTGTACATGGGTGCATGCAAGTTGTTACATAAAAGTATTGATTTCATCATGTTTGTCATGTAGAATGACGTGCAAATATTCTTACAGATTAAAATAAGTTTTACAAAATAAATAATTTCTCATATCTTAATGGTTAATGTACCACACATAAAAACAGTATTCGAAATTGGATAGGCAAAATATTAATTAAAAATCAGATAAGATTAAAAATCATGAATGTCTTAAGTTAGTCACAATATTATCAAAATTTGTCCTGAAGAAAGTCATTAACATTATAATAAGCTTTGTCAATTAAAATGGATTTCATTTTTAATTTAAATTCAACATAAGTCAATTCTTTCCAACACTTGGGCAGTTTATTATAAATGACCGGTGCCATGCATAAGACACTCTTGTGCATAAGTGCAGTTTTAGCTGATTTTAAACATAATCGGCTGTTATCCCGTCTATTTCTAGGGAACACATCTGCAACACGTGGAAACAAATGAGGATTTGATTTAATAAATAATAACATTTCTAAGATATACATGGATGACAGAGTCAGTATCTTATATTGTTTGAAATATGGTTTACAGCTATCTGTTATTTTTAAATGGAACATTGATCTCAAACACCGTTTTTGAGCTTTAAATATACTTTCTCTGTCCGTAGAATTACCTCAGAAAATGACACCATATTTGAGGATAGATTCAACAAGCCCGTAATAGGCAGTAAGGAGCGCATCACTATTGAGATTTCGGGATAAAGTATATAAAGCATATGAACTGTTGCTCAATCTTTTGCTTAGCGTTTCTATGTGAGCCTTCCAGTTTAGGGCACTATCTATTATTAGACCTAGGAACTTCGTCGTATTTACTGCGTAAATTTTTGTGTTATTATAATTAATGTCAAGATTTTTGCATGTCAAACGTTGATTAAAATTCATAAATAATGTCTTATTTATATTTATTTTCAAATTGTTGTTATCTAACCATTCTATAATTGTAATTAGAGCATTGTTTATATCATTTTTAAACGTGTCTCGGGATTTACCTGTTACAGTGACTGTACTGTCGTCTGCGAAAAGGGTCATGGGGTATGTCGTAGCGCTAGGAAAATCATTAATATAGAGTATAAAGAGAAGCGGCCCTAGTACGCTTCCCTGTGGAACTCCATTAAGTACTCTACGTTCCTCTGATGAAAATATTTGCTCTTCATTTTTTGCGTTAATACTACTAATTTGTGTTATTTGCTTACGGTCACTCAGATATGATTCGAACAGTTTAAAGATATTACCTCTTATCCCGTAGGCATCAAGTTTTTTAAAAAGAATATTATGTTGAAGATAGTCAAAGGCTTGGGTCATATCACAAAATATTGAAGAAACTGGCATATTTTTATCCATATTTTCCAATACGACATGTAGAAAGTCGTATACAGCCATATTAATGTTTTTGTTTTTCCTAAAACCCTTTTGCTCATCGCATAATATATTATTTATTTCTAAGTATGTGTTTAATTCGTTATAATAATACTTTTCGAATACTTTAGCAAATACCGGTATCAGAGAAATAGGCCTGTAATTTTCCATTTGGTCTCTGTCCTGCTTTTTATGCATTGGTTTAATGATAGATGTTTTGAGAGCATCTGGAAACGTACCTTCACTTATGCTTAGATTAATTATATAGTTTAATGGATCACATATTTCGCTAGCAACTTCTTTCACTATTTTGGTACTAATACCATCATAACCCTGACTGTTAGTATTTTTTAGTGATAAAATAATTTTTATTACATCGTATGGTACACAGGGAGCCATGAACATGGAGTCTTTTTTGGTTAAAATATGTTTAGTTACCGAAACATGTGAATGACTTAGTGGTTGTATTCTATCTACAAAATAGTTATTAAATAAATTAGCAATATGTTTTGTATTTTTAACGATTTTGCCATTTACTTTAAGTTTAGTTATATTATTTTTTGGTGTATTTAGTTTAGACTCATTGATTATTCCCCACATTGCATTGCTTTAGTTTTATTTTTTGATGTATTTATTTTGTGGTCATTCTGTGCTCGTTTTGTTAGATTAATATTTTTTTTAAATAGCTTTGAGTATTGAGTTAATTTATTTTTACTATGCGGTGTTGGTTTTACTCTATATTGCCACAATAATTGACGTTTCTTTTTGCTACATATCCTAACGCCTCGTGATATCCATTTATTTCTTTTATTTATATTTATTGATATAAAAATGTTCGGAAAGCACTGGTCATAGAGTAATCTAAAAATGTCAATAAAAGCATTGTAGGCGGAATTTGTGTCATAAGATTGATAAACGTCAGAAAAAGATAAACTACCAATATATGTCTTAAATTTTTTGATGTTTTCCTTGCTGTAATTACGTCTCATTGTGCGCCACCTATTTAGATAACATAATGTTTTAATTGGGCATTTAAGTAGTTGAGCGGTATGATCAGATAGAGCTAACTCAAGTACTGTGGCTTTACAAGGTTGACTGAAATTATGCGCAAAATTGTCAATACATGTCTGACTTTTTAGACGTGTGGGTTGATTAAGTGCCAATTTTAAGTTAAAGCTTTGTAATGCATTTTTAAATTCCATAGACTGACTATTTTTCTTCATTATATCTATGTTAAAGTCACCTGTTATAATTATATTTTTTATACATTTTTTCATTAACTCTCTTAACAACAGCTCAAGTTTCTCGTAGAACAAAATTAGATTACTTAAGTTCGGTACTCTATATATACAGGCAAGAGCAATGTTATAGTCAATTAGTTCTATAGCACAACATTCGAACATACCACAAGTTGATATTTTAGTTATACGCGGTAGTTCTTTCCAACGCAGTCCATTCTTCACGAGAATACAGGCACCTCCTCTCTTGCTGTCTTTCCTGTTAAAACAAGCTGCTAGGGAATAGTTGGGTATGTTGAGTTGATTCTCATAGCCTTTCATCATGAAATGCTCGGTTACGCATAACACATCGACATTTATATTCTTTTCTATCAGTTCGTGTAGGCAGACTGTAAGTATATCAGATTTCGATAATAAGCCGGCAATATTTTGATGTAAAATGTACAAATGGCTAGTCACGAAAAAAATCGGTTGTTGTCACAGATTCATCATGCTCATCTATTACAGGTCGAATGTCAATATTAATGTTTTGCTTAATGTCATTAGTTAATGTCAATAAATCCTTAAATATAGTACAAAGTCCAAAGTAATTTATTGATCCAGTATATCTATTAAACATACTGTAGTCCGTTCTGAGATTGCAGTTACTGTCCAGTAGATATGCGTTTCTATGATTCATTATGTCCCTGTATAATAAATGATTAAATGTCTCAACTCTCCAATTAAATAAACTTGTGAAATTTCCATACCTGTAGGTTGGTAAACAAATAATTATATTAGTGTGCTGAATCTCCTTTAATACGTCTCTGATATTTAGAACAATCTTATGGTAATTTTGTGATGAGTTAAAGTCTTCTTCCCCGAGTAATATAATGCAGAAGTCACTCGTCTTAAAGTCACTTAGCTTTGTTTTTATTCCATTTAAAAGCTGTTCAGTACTAGCATTCGGTTTCATGTAATGGCATATGTTATTTGATTGGAAAGCCGCCGTAGCTATCGAGAAGATATGATTTTTATTATTTGTACTTAATATGCACATTCTTTCTTTATCTTTATAGCTTTTCTTTATCTCTGTATGGCAGAAACGAGGAAACTGGGTGTAAGAATTTTGTTCAGTAGTGTTATTTATAGCTTTTTCCATGCTTTTCTCGCAGGTTTTTAATGTTTCTCGTTCTAAATTCTCTATTAAAGGCGAGTTATTTGAAGTAATATTATTGCTTGTTACCTTAAGGTTTTGTTTATATTTACTACTTAATTGTTTTTTCGGAGTGGCTATCTTATTTTTGATTGGGCTATTGGTATTTTTTTTGTACAAGCTATTTCTTATTATTAATTCCTCATTTAATTGTTTCAGGTTAGTGTTTTCTAAAGATAACTTCTCTATTTCATTGTGTGCGCTATTTAACTGAGATGTTAATGTCTCGATTTGTTCCTTCAGTGTCTTTACTTGGTCGTCCTCATCGTCAGATATGTCTGGCATGCTATAACTGGTGTAGTTTAGCGTTTCTGATTGTGTTAGGCTGTCATCATCCATTGTAGGGTTGGATTGTGTTCTAGGTCTTCTACACGTAATGTTGCTGAGGAAGTCCATTTTCGATTATTTTTATTTATTTTTATTATGAAATATAAATAAATTTTTTGAATAAATTTCCAAATGATATTTTAAGTGAAATATCCTAAAATTACGATAGGTTCAGTTTTTGCAGATAACTCAGGATCGAACGCACGCCTTCACAATCATGTGCAGTCTAATGCGTTAACCGATGCGCCAAGTGTTATTGTATTTGAAAGGCGAAATACGTGACTAAATGCTTCTTCCTAAAATTATTGTAGCTCAACGATGTCCTTGAAAAGTGAGAGGTCTGCGTTCGGTCATTCACCTTTGTGTTTGTACAAAACAGTAATTTTATTTTATAACGTTTATTTATAAATAGTTTTTTGTTAATAACACTTTGTTTAGTTCACATACACTTTTGATTTTTCACTATGTTATTGTAGTTATTAGTGTCCACACATTGGTATAACTTTTACACGGTAATACACACTTTTTCGTGCTTACGATATTTAAAACGTTTAAAACCTCCGTTACGCTGCTGCTCGTATTCCATAGTTTTTTAGGGTTTTGATAAGCATTATTTAATTGTTCCCTGTCATATTTTCGTTTTAGTTTTTTAAAAGGATTATTGCAATGGTTGCGATATCGCCTATATGTAATTTTTAATATTTGGTTATCAGGTTCAGTTCTTAATTTCTTTTGCATGTTATTTCTATTTTTAATACACCTTAGAATGCCTGGAGTTATCCAAGGCTTAATTTTAATTGTACGTTGATTTCTAGGAACGACAGATGTTATGGTATTCTGCAGCAAACAGTCACTCAAATATTTTAGTAATTGATCTGATAAAACGTTCGGATCATTACATGACAATAATTCTAAAACAGATTCTTTATTAATGCTATTTAAGGCTTTGTCGTAATCAATTTTTGTTTTAGTTTTTGTAATTGTAGTTTTAGTGTTCACTTTAGATAACTTCAGGCAAATCATATAATGATCTGTGATAGTGGTATGTATAACCGTTATAAAAGCACTTAATTTATTTTCTTTTATTTTCAGCATGCAACGCTAACATATTTAGATAAGTCAGCCTATTTAAGCGCTCACTACTCTGTTCATTTTGTTTTGGTGCAATGTTGATATTTATATCACTGGTTATTATAATGTTACATACTGGTATGGTTTCTAAACGAGAGTTAAGTGAGTTTATGAAGTTTGTAGCATTATTGTTTGAATTAGAGCGATATATGCCTAGAATTATTAGATTACACATAGAAATTTGAAGACATGAGGCGTGGCTTAGTTTTATTTCTGAGACCTTTACTTTGTGACAATTTCTAACATAGAAGACGATTCCGTCGCAATGGTTAATGTGATTTGTTGTAGAATACGCCATATAGTTTTGAATTTGCGGTATAGGCTTATTTGAGTTTATTCTACATTCACTAAGAACTATCAAATCGATCTCGGAATATAAACTTGTTAGTGTAATTTGCAGGTCAAGTATGTTACTATATATACTTCTAATGTTCTGCGATATGATAGTTAAGTCGGTATTTTGTATATTAGCTACATTAGAAAAGTTTTCTATAAGACATTCTTGAGATTTCGCAATTTCTGATTTATCTATTTCTTGCATAGTTCTAAGGGTGTTATCCATTGTGCGCTATTAAGGTATTTGTAATCGTCTCTAAGTGAGTTTGATAATATATTGAATAATTGGAACACTTACTTGCACAAATAAATTACTTTTACGATGACATAAAATTGTATCACGGGCACAGAGTAGAGTAACTATACCAAAAGGAAAAGAGAGCCCTCTCATAGTACTTTTTGATATCTCAGTTTGAAGAGTGGCGACATCTATTATCGTGTACTTGAACTACCGCCAGCTTCGATATATACGTATCTAGTATAGATGTGTTTGTGTTACACCTATCTATAACTAGGCATACGTTATACTTATTGTAGATTTGTAGGTTGTTTAGGAATTCTTTGTGATGTTTTCGTATATGGGGTAAATAGAAATACAAAATCTAAGCAAAACTGCAGGATCTATTTTGGTTTCGGTAATACCAAACCAACAATTCAGAGTGGAAATTACAATAGTTTTTTTATATTAGTATCGTATTATCAATCATCCCCATTTACGAAAAGATCACATTTTGTATGTAACATAGTAAAACAGTTTATGCATGAAAATGTCATTTATTTTTTTCTTGTAATTTTTATGTTTATCATAATAAAGCTGTGCAGCTTTTTTAGTTTTGTCATCCCCATCATATAACACTTTACCTGACAAAATTCGGTATATGTCTAAAGATCTGAGTTGTGATGTAGCTTGAGGATCGGTGATCAGCGCCTTCTGGTCCTCTTGGCGCGAGGAGGTTCTTCTTCGTCTTCGGTGTCTAAGGGATCGGCGTCCCGATGTCTGCCTACAGGATACCCAAGAAGTGTTAGTTTTTGCTTTGTGTCTTCAGACAACTCCCCAAGCTCAGCTGAGGCTTTCTTCTTGACGTATCTCTCGATGAGCAGCGCGTGGCTGGAGGGGTGAGACTGGGACACTTGGAAATGAGGACCCACCATCTTATGAAGCTTTGCGAAAGCTATAGCCGCGTAATACAGGTCGGGATAGTGGGCGTGGTGCAGCTCCTGGTGCGCATTTATGTTCCTGACGCGGCTGTATGGAAGCAAGGGGTCGGATTCAACAGCGGAGGCCCACTTCCCTCTGAGATCCAAGGCCTGATCCAGCACAGCTGGGATCTCCAAAGCACGACAATGTGACTTCATAAAGTGGTCCATATACTGAACGGCTTTGAGGGAAGCATATTCCCATACTAGCTTTACTTGGACCAGTACAGCCTCAGATGCACCTGTCTTCTGTAATGCTAAGACTCTGTCCACAATTTCAGCTGTTAGCTCATCTCTTCTTGAAACCAGCTTAAGGAACCTTGTAGCAAGCCCTGTGATGCTGGACCAGGAAGATGCGGAGACAAGGTCTGGAAGAGAGAGCGAAGCCAAGGCCGCCTCCCACCTCTTAGCATAGGCTGGAGTGTTTTGGGTGGTGACTGGTATGGCGAAAGCCATAGTATATCATAGTATAGTATAGTACATGCAAACGTGATATATATAACTTGTTATTAGCAAAGCAAAATACTACGTGCCGTAATACATAATAGTTAATATTGTTAATTATGCAAATAAAGTAAACATCATAATTTCCCTTTCCTATATAGGTCCGTACTACGTATGTATAATAACTTAGTATATAAGCCTTAATTAAGTAACAATAAACCAGTCAATATTCAATCACCACATCGTCGTTTTAATTGGTTCATAAAGCAACACGCAATAATTGGTGACCCCGACGTGATAATATCGTAATACTATTGTTCTCTAGATTCACCGCTGAAAACCGAATTGGGTTCCGGTCGTCCCGGTATTATATCAGCACTAGAGACCAATAGATCACGTCGGGCTCACCAATTATTTATCGCTGATAAGAAAAATAATATTAAGGAACATTATGAACACTTAGAAGAGGTGTTTAAGCGCTTGCATGATCACGGCATAACAATAAATACAAACAAATGCGAATTTGCCAAGTCGGAAATTGATTTCCTCGGTTATCATATAACGAGCCAAGGGTTGACTCCTAGTATGGAAAAATTCAAGCCATAAACAATTACCCTAAACCACAAACGATAAATGAACTACGACGTTTTTTGGGTATGATTAACTTCTACCGAAGCAGTATTCCACATGCAGCAAAACATCAAGCACCATTAAATAAATATTTAATTAATTGTAAGAAAAATGATAAGACAGTTATACAGTGGAATACCGAAGCAAACCACGCGTTTGAATGTTGCAAGCAGGACATTCGACAATTAACTACATTAGCATGTCCGGACAGCAACGCGCAAATAGCTTTAATGACGGATGCTAGTCTCAAATGCGTAGGCGCTGTACTACAGCAGCGAAGAAACCAAAAATGGGAGCCGATAGCTTTTTTCTCCAAATCACTAAGTGAAGCCCAAACAAAATACTCTACTTACGATAGAGAGCTACTAGGAATTTATATGGCTATAAAACATTTCAGAAGACTCATTGAAGGACGAGAATTTACGGTCTACACGGATCACAAACCACTAATGCATGCTTTCGATAAGAAGCCGTCATTGGATGATACCCCTAGACGAATCAGATATCTGGATTATATATCACAATTCAGTACGGATATCCAGCACATCAGCGGCCACAAGAATTTGGTAGCCGATGCTTTATCTCGAGTTATCGAAACGATATCCTTACCCTCTGCAATCGATTGGTACGAGGTAGAAAAATATCAAAAGAATGACAGCGAGTTAAAACGATTAAAAGCCAATAAATCGTTAAAAATAGAATTAATACATTTTCCAGATAAAAATATTAAGATTTATTGTGATATATCAACAGGAAAACAACGCCCTTTTATGCCCCTCAAATTCAGGAAAACTATCTTCGAAAGTTTTCATAACATTAGCCATCCTGGTAAGAATACTACGAGAAAACTGATTTCAACTAACTATATATGGGAAAATATGAATAAAGACGTAAATAAGATGACTGAGACATGTTTACAATGTCAACGAGCAAAAATACATCGTCATACAAAATCACAATTCGGAAAATTCATGCCAACAGGAAGATTTTCCCATCTTCATATTGATTTAGTTGGGCCTCTACCCACTTCTAAAAACAAACGATACATAATTACAATGATAGATCGTTGTACTTCATGGCCAGAGGCATTTCCCATAGCTGATATAACTGCAGAAACTGTAGCCAGAACGGTATATGAAGGCTGGATAGCCCGATTCGAATGCCCTGAATACATTACCACAGACCAGGGACGCCAATTTGAATCTGAAATATTCAAAAATTTAGCAAACTTAATGGGAATTCATAAAATTCGAACCTCCCCATATCATCCACAGTCAAACCCTAAAGTAGAACGACTGCACAGAACATTGAAAACGGCATTGATAGCAAGAGGTAACACAATCAATTGGACAAAAGAGTTAGCTACCGTTTTACTTGGCATACGTACGAGTTTACGGCAAGACACAGGATACTCGGCAGCTGAATTAGTATACGGTTCAACAATTAGATTGCCTGGAGCATTTTTCGAGACACATAATAACTCAACATACGCAGATTTTATCAGAGAAATTAAGGACAACTTAGAACACATGATTTCTGTTCCACAAAGACAAAGTAAAAACGACAAGATATTCGTGCACCCACAGTTATCGGAATGTAAGCACGTTTTCTTACGTTGTGACCGATTACGGCCAAGTTTTACACCGCCGTACGATGGTCCTTATCTTGTCATCAGTCGAAATGATAAGATCTTCACGATCTTGATAAACGGACGACAAAAAAGTGTAGCTATCGATAGAGTTAAACCTGCATTCATGTTAAACGATAGCAAGATAAGCAAACGGACAATAGACGACCAGATAACGAAAACTTCACAAGCAGATAAGAAAACAGAAACAAGAACACATTCTGGTAGAATCTCCCGCCCGACGGTTAGATTACAATTATAATATACATATAAGCTAGAATAACACTACTTTATGCATTCACTTAGCACAGCGTCGAAACAACACATAGCATGGGATCAAACTCGAGCCACGAGAAGGAACGAATCAACATGGTGCAGAACAATGCAGTAAAACCAGAAGATTTATTAAACCTGCACTCCCAAGTGGTCGAGGAAGTACAAGGGATCCGGAGCTGGATAATATTCATGACGATAGCAGGGGTTGTCATATGTACAATCGCAACCATAGTCATAGTATTCAAATTCGTAAGCAATAAGATCGAGAAGAGGCTTACGAAAATAATTAGAGACGCAAACGTTGTTTAGAAACGTAGGCATAAAATTAGTCTGTATTATTATTTTTTTCTAATCTAATTATTACTATGCGTAATTTAGTTTTTTCTTCAAGGGGGGAATATCTATGGCGAAAGCCATAGTATATCATAGTATAGTA
The DNA here is from genome assembly GCA_963564715.1 of Catocala sponsa. Classification (NCBI taxonomy): domain Eukaryota; kingdom Metazoa; phylum Arthropoda; class Insecta; order Lepidoptera; family Erebidae; genus Catocala; species Catocala sponsa. The sequence continues at coordinate 4,914,611 of OY751356.1, read as the reverse complement.
TAGTACATGCAAACGTGATATATATAACTTGTTATTAGCAAAGCAAAATACTACGTGCCGTAATACATAATAGTTAATATTGTTAATTATGCAAATAAAGTAAACATCATAATTTCCCTTTCCTATATAGGTCCGTACTACGTATGTATAATAACTTAGTATATAAGCCTTAATTAAGTAACAATAAACCAGTCAATATTCAATCACCACATCGTCGTTTTAATTGGTTCATAAAGCAACACGCAATAACTGGCTTTGCCAGAGTCATCAGAGATGACAAAGTCAAAGCCAGAATACCCTGGTTGGCCTCCTCTGAAGATTTAACTAGCGTAGGCTCGATATATTCTCCGGTCCTGGAACCTGTCATGCATTGAGTGGTGAAAGGTGCTAGAAAGGACAACACAAGAGAAAGCAACAGATCATCGGTGTAGCGCACACCGCCTTCTGGTTGTTTTTCACCACCTCCAAGATGGCACTCGCGCCAATTTGTGACATAAGTGTAACTCTCCTTCTTATCTAGAGCAAGAGAGGTTCCCGGTTCAGGAATTGTGAAAACCATGATGTCTGCGTTGATGATAATCTGTGTACGGATATCTATATTGTGATGTTTTGGGTCTCTGCATCAACTGTTTATTAAAATATTAATTGTTGTATCTAAAAAGTAATCCTTTAATACATCTTTGTGTTTAAGACAATCGGAAGGGAAATCATTAATTAAAGTATTTATAATAAATTAAATTTTTGATCTTATGGAAGTCTCTAGAGCATTGTTTTTTAAAAAAGAAACGGTGTTATTTTGGACTTCATAAAAATATTCAACAATTTCCTCAGAAGGATATAGAAGCCACTTTTTATTGTTATTATAATCTTTTAATTTTATATAATCATTCCCTTCTGAGGAAAATAATTTTGACTTGCATTTCAAACATTTTTAAGGCATTTTTTTAGTACCCACCCACATACATAATGTCTTTGCCCTAAATCTTTTTCAATTATTGTATCCGTTAATAAGTCTTCACTACTTACGAAATTTTCTTCGGGAATATCTGCATTATCTGTTGTTGTATCTCTTTCTGTCACAAAAAAGTCGAGAGATTGTAAGCACTTGTTTTCACTTCTTTCACAATTCGAGTTAATAGAATGGGGCGAGTTATAATTGTTTAATAACGAATGACGTCACCTACCGGATCCAGAAAGGACCACGAGGCCCACCAAAGATCGTTCATGTGGATCGATTGGCACGCTACTACGGATCCAATAATGTTCGGGACGAACATGTCTAAGAGGGGGGAAGTGTTACGCCCAGTGCCATCTCTCGGCATTGTGCGGAAGACTCGGCAATTCCCTCTTATAATTTATTACAGCGCCATCTATTGACATCTTACAGAACTTTGTACGAGAGAGTAGAGAGAACGCTAGTACATTCTCGAATGTTCATACTGTTTACATACCGGGTATGACGTTTCTAGAAAACTCTGGAAACACTTTAACCGCGTATAAATAGAGCCGCCCACCGCCAAGTCAGGGAAGTTGCCTCTCCCCCGTGTGCTACTCTTGGTACACGGACGACATCCCCGTCACCGACGGCGTCAAGCTCACGCTGTACGCCGACGACGCCGCCTACATCTCGACATCAATGAACGGTGTCAACGCGGTGACCAAGATGCAGTGCACCCTAGACGCACTTCGCAGCTGGCTGAAGGACTGGAGACTGACAGTCAACGTGGCGAAGACTCAGGCGATCTCCATGGGCAGCATAGCCCTACCAAAGTTGACGCTCATGGGAGAGAACATCGAGTGGTCCGCGACGGTGAAATACCTCGGCGTGACCATCGACCGCGCCTTCTCCATGAAGCCCTATGTCAACAACGTAGTCGTCCAAACGCGCACCGCGCGCGCCCTCATGCGTCCCGTGCTATCGTCCCGACTGCCGCTCCGCACAAAGCTCAGCGTGTACAAGGCGTACATCCGCAGCCGACTCACCGACGCTGCCCCGGCCTGGTTCGCGCTCACCTCTGAGATGAACCGCCGTCGGTTGCGTGCGCAGCAGTCGCTCGCGCTACGCACCATCGCTGACGCCCCTCGCTTCGTGCGGAACAGAACGATCTCCAGGGATCTGTGCATGGAGTGCTTGGACGAATTCGTGAGACGCCTGAGCACCAACCTGTTCGTGCGCGCCGACGGATCGCACGCCCGCCATCTGCGGGAGCTTGCGCCTTACCATCGGCAACCGCCGGACAGGATGGCCCTGCCGCGAGACCTTGTCTCCGTGGCAACCCCCACCGAACCCACATCAACGTTTCCCCTGATGCTGGCTGACGGGCGCTCCCCGGGAAATTCTTCCCGAGGAGCTCGACCTCGCCAAGCGCAGGAGGGACCCATCGGATGCGACCCAACCGCTGCTGGCACGCTGGTCGCCCGCGCGGACTCACCCAAGCGGGCTGGACCTCGTTAGCTGCGCCACCCACCGGCTATGACGACCCGGACTGACCAACGGGCCCGCACAGGCCCACCCCAGTGACCCGCCTGTATTAGCAGGCGGCAACGACTACCACCAAGACAGACCCATGGCCTGGTCTGGTTACCCCGAGACCTTGTACGGATCTACGAGAGGAACCCCCCTGCCAAGTCAGTTTACAATCGTAAGCGGTCAAGTGCTCATCCAAGCGAACGGAAGCGAAAATACTACGGAGTATGTAGCAGTTACAGTGGAAAAGTGTAGTAGGTATATTGTTTGTTTTGTTTTAAATGTAATTGTGTACTAGAATAAAACGTGTTTTAGTCGGTAATATTGTTTACATTCTTATCCGTCGAACCCAGCACGTAACAATATTATAAGAAGGTATGGTTAAATTTTCTTTTTAATTTATACTGATAGAGGTATTTCCAAAATAAATAAATAAAAATATTAAAAAAAATATTCATCAATGTTTTCAGTTATTTTTATATCATTCTATTAAATTTCGAATGAACGCCATCTATTAAGTTTTGTGAGTATTTTTAAGCCACGTAATGGTTTAAGTACATGATAATAGATGGCGCTGCGACTCAAGAAAATTACCTATGTACTAAGTGTGCCCCCCCTGATCGCGGGTAAGTTAAAATTCGCGCGCAGAGTGACACTAAACAGAAAAAAAATTGTTATTGTTTTTAAATACCAAGGTTGCCAGCATAATCAATTTAAATAGTATAATTATGGAATGATTTTGACACTAAAATTAGAAGAAATAAAAATAAGATTTGCTATTCATGGGCTTCTCAAACTAATGTTGTTTTAAAACCACATTGCGATTATTTACTTTATAAAATACATACATAAATTAGAAAATGAAACAAAAACTCGTAAAATACAATATATTTTATTTACTTATGTGGTCTTTTCAAATGCTTTTGCATTCCACTTAATACTTTATTTAATGTTTTACAATAATTAAATATGAAAAATCTTATTGCTATATTTATAAAATATTCCTTTAATTTGCCTTTATGTTTATCACATTTTAAGGAATAAAAATATAATAGAATATACTACACACGTACAATAATGTTTTTATATATTCCGCAATATTCTTTTTCTTAATTATCTTTTAGTTTTCCTGTTATTATGTCTTGGAATGCAGAAAAAAGAGTGATCACAGACAAATTAGGACTGCAAAGACAGCGTTTATTGCAATATTTGTGGTATTTTATATATTCTACCTCATCTTTGTTTATCTTCGCATTTGGAGCAATTCTTAAATATCTTTTTAGATTTATTTACAATATATCCGCTTACATATTCCAGTAATGCCATTATTTTTGGATACATTTTTTTTTGACAATGGCGTGGTTCTTATATTTAATATTTTATTCATGTCTACTTCAGTTGAGTTGCTGACTTCGCAGTCCTTATTACCAATTAATTTTATCAAAGAATCACAATAGTATTTCTGGCAATTGGCACCTGGGGCATAAACGCTGGAAATATTAGTCACTAATAATGCTGTATAGGCTGATTGAAACGCATCAGGAATTGGATTTACATTGCGGCGCCCATGAAACTTGATTGCGCCAAAGTAATTTTCTATAGGGTTTAGTTGCCGCATCCAAATTGATGTAAAATTATATTCATTTTTAGTTTTTTTACTAACGTTTGTATACATTCCAACGTCCACACCCAATTCTTTAAGATTGGTACAGTTTCCCTCTCTGATAACGCATTTTTACAAAATTTAATTGTTTTTATATTTTCTTAAATTCACTTCAATTTTTTATGGTGAATTGAATTAGGAGTAACTGCTTGAAGCAATGGTTTTGCAAATCTTTTTTATTAGAATAGTTGCCGTTCACCGATTCGAACAGCTCATCGACAAAGAGCAAAAAATCTGCAGTATCTTTGCACTCTTCTGGTAATATTTATTTATCTGAAAGATTAAATAATTGTCTGTTAAATGATAAATAGGAAATGGAATTTCTAAAATAAATTTTTACCCGACTGCGGCGAAGTCCAAAATGAGCGTGATCTTTTTCACCGGTATGTATGTAAGTAAGTTCAGTCAAAGCTCCTTCTAAATCCTACTAATACAGGATGGGCCATAATAAAGTTCACTTTTGAAAATAATATAAAACAATATAAATGTTGTGCTTTGACGAATATATTTTTTCATTAAACAAAGGAAGGAATGTAATTTATTTTTTGAAAATTATGTCGTCAAGGTGTCCTCTAGATCTTCGGGAACATTCTTCCAAACGACACCGAAGTTTAACACACGCCTGCAAGTCGCTATTGGAACCGCCGCCATTTCTTCTCGAATGTTTTGCTTTAATTCAGCTAGTGTTTTCGGAGAGTTACAGTAGACTCTGCTCTTGAGATGTCCCCGTAAAAAGAAATCACATGGCGACAAATCTGAACTTCGTGGTGGCCACTCAATGTCACTCCTTTTCGATATGACTTTTCTTGGGAACATTTCTCGTACGACCAAGTCATAGAGTTGAACTCGTTAAGCTCTTGAAGCTTTGGTTGCAAAAAGTCTCTTAGCATTTGAACATAACGTATTAACAGTGACGGCTTAACCGCGGTTATTTTCAAAGAAATAAGGTCCAATCAATCCTTTTGCCGATATTGCTGCCCAAACCGTAACTTTTTGGCAATGAAGTGGCTTTTGATGTTTCAACGACGGTTGCTGCGCACTCCAGTACCGACAGCTGTTTTGTTTGTTAACAAAACCGTTCATATAAGAATGGGCTTCGTCGGAAAAGAGAATGTTCCCATAGTTCGATAACCGCTCAAACATTAAAGACGCAAACTCCAGTCTCTTAGTCAGGTCAGCTACCTTTAACTCCTGTACAAGTTGAATCCCTCGAAGTTTTAAATCACGTGATAAAATTCCTCTTAAACTCGTACGAGTAATTCCTGACGCTGCCGAACGCCTTTGGGTTGACAGTTCAGGATCCTCTCGAATAGATTCACTAACTTCCTCTATTCTTCTGTCCGTGTAGTCGCGGGCGACCTTGACGTTTAGTGGGCAATGTTGAACCGGTTTCTTTAAACCTCTTTAACCACTGCTTGATTAAATTTGTGCTTGGGCACTGACGTAGACTCTGCAATCGATATTTTACTCGAAATAAACGTCGCACAGTAATATACAAGTGATTGTTTTAAAAAAATGCTTGCATAAGGAATGCGCGTTGGTCCCCCGTGAAGTGACTCATGGATACTAAAATTCTAAGAAACGCGCCACCGAATGACTCCCCCCTCGTTCGTCTCACCCCGCGGAACGCTGTGTTATTTAAAAAACAAAGAGAACTTTATTATGGCGCACCCTGTATTATAAATGTGAAAGCTTGTAAGGTTGTGAGTTTGTGAGGGTGTTTGTTACTCTTTTACGCTCAAACGGCTGGACCAATTTTTACGAAATTTGAAATGAAGGTAGCTAACACCCTGGAATAACACATGAACTTTTTATCGCAGGAAAATATATAAAGCGACTTTTATACCGGAAAAACTTATTCACGAGGGGCGAAGCCACGGGCAAAAGCTAGTTAGTAATAAAGGCAGGAGTAATTTATATAATTAACTATATTATTAATTAACTACAAAGGAAAAGCTACAAACTAGAAATGATATTACATTTTATAATAAAGTATGTTTCAACAAGGACGGGTCGATGTTGAAATTAAATAAAACAAGCTGTATGTGAGATATTAAAGAAATTATTTTTTTATTTTAAAGGCCCATTTATGCCATTATTTATGAAATATGACATCGTTTAAATGTCCATCGCGGCTTCGAACGGTGGCACGGATCCGAGAAGTCCAATTTTCAATTACTCTACTGCATAGATCCAGCTGAATCTGAGCGATGGCCTGCGTTATGTTGACTTTCAGGGCATTGGTTGATTGCGGATTATTGGCATAGACCTGCGACTTCAGAAAACCCCACAAGAAAAAGTCTAGCGGGGTCAAATCGCACGATCTTGGTGGCCAATTCACGTCACCTCTGCGAGAGATAACCCTACCCTCGAACCGTTCATGCAGAATGTCCATTGTGTCGCTCGCTGTGTGGCTCGTAGCACCACCTCGTTGGAACCACATGTTGTCCACGTCCATATCGTTCAATTCAGGCCAAAAGAAATTGTTGATCATTGATCTGTAGCGCTTGCCGTTAACAGTAATGGCCTCGCCATCATCGTTTTCGAAGAAGTACGGACTAATGACACCGCCGGACCAAAATCCGCACCAACAGTAACTTTTTGTGGATGCATTATCAGATTATCACCTGGTGAACCTCATGTGGGTTGTGGTCGTCCCATATACGGCAATTTTGCTTATTAACAATAACAAAACCATTCATCAAAAAATGCGCCTCGTCGCTAAAGACGATTTTTAGGCCAAAATCGGGGTCCCCTTCCAAATGTTCTGTAGCCCAGTCAGCGAACAAACGGCGTTGTCTATGGTCATTCACTTTGAGCTCCTAGGTCAGTTGGATTTTGTACGGGTGTAGGCACAAGACCCGACGCAAAATTCGCAAAGTTGAAGTCTGCGAAAGGCCGAGTTCTTGTGCACGACGAGAAATCGACTGCCTTAGAGTCTCCTGCACACTCTCACGGACAGCAGCGATGTTCTCGGCCGATCTGGCGTTCCTTTGACGTAAGGGTGTTGGTTGGTTGTTTACCGAACCAGTCGTCTCGAATTTGGTCACCAAACGTTGGAGAGTCGACTTTGAAGGGCCACCGCGTCTGCCGTAAAATGGACGTAATGCGCGAATACATGAGTATTCGCGCATTACGTCAAATGATTTGATAATAAAGTTTGATCATTTGGACGTGCTGCTCAATCCTGTAACTTGCCATGGTGATTTGGCATCAGTAACTGAAGAAATGACAACGCATTTGACAGAAGCCGCCAAAACAACATGGTCGCCACAAATTGTCAACATCGACCCGCCCTATTTGAAAGACTTTACCATGTCAAAACAATATGTCTCTAATCACTTAGATGGAAAACTACTTGCTTTTATTGTAAGTGATGAAAAACAGAAAAAAAATAAAAGATCTCGCACCCACTCATTTAATTAGTTTAATTAATTTAATTAATGTACCCACTCAACTATACAAGGATGAAATAATTACATATTTTATTAAAAAATATACATGTTAGAGGAATAATTCATCTTTACAAGAAATGAAAAGCTTGCAATTTTATATAAGTACATTAGAGCATCAAAGATGAGTGGGTGCAATGATATTAGAAAATAATTATTTATCTATACCTGCTAAATATCCCATATTTGATGCTATAGTCTGACTAAACACCTGAGCTGCATATTTCACCTTCATTTTACTGAATTTTCTTTTATCTACGTGATTTTCTGTAAATTTTGGCACCAGCCGGATACCTCTATATGCTGGATTTTCTTCCATAAACATTTCTATATGCTCCCATTTCGCAGTTTTACAGACACCATTCAATTCCAATTTTAAGTTTTTTGTAAGAAGATTATTCCGCAAACCTTTCAATAAATGTGGTGGATCGTAAAGTGGGACAAGTTCTTGGCTATTTATGACGATCTTTAGGAACTTCGTCTCTTAGCAAATAATCCCTCCTAGTCTCATTAATGAGAATTTTTATATATTATACCTTGTATTATTGGTTCCCTAATCACAAACAGTGGCCAGCACTATAAATCCAGCATCCTGCATCTCCTTAACAATTATTTTAATTTGGCTTGCCAGTTCTGGGCCTGAAGTTGCACTTGATGAGAATATAAAACATAATTATAGGATTATATACATAATTAGAATAGTATTTAATATAATATAATGTACCCATCAGAACATATTATTGTACATAAAAAAGGTTTAATAAGGTTCCTACATTTGCGTAGAGAATAAGTTTGCTTTTGGTATATGTAATTTGAGCTTTTTTGAACATATACATATGTGCCGCCTTCTATGACTATGGGGCTATTATCAGTACCACCAAAAAGACCTCTTGGAATCAAAAGGTTTCTTTGTACTATTTCCTCTCTTGATATGTGTCTGAGCCCCAGGTTCTCCGGCACAAAATCTTGATCGAAAAGTTCCCTTGCCATGCCCATTAAGCGTTCCAACGTAGTGCGTGGTGTTTGTAGCAATGAAGCAATATGCTGATCACTATCTCCTGTTCTCAATTTGAGAAGATATGCAGCTAGGGCAAAGGCTCCTCTGTGTTTATTGGAGAGGCGTGGAACATCTTCCAGAATTTGTCTAAATTATTCCTTAGTGTAGCCCAACCAATATGACACTAAATGGTCAAGCATTACCTCAATATCTTCAAAGTCCAACTCTGTGGTCATGTTATCTTTTAAAAGTGAAACAAAATCTACAATTTAGTTGACATTGAATATTTGGATAGGATTCTCCAAAACATCCAACAAGAGGTGCCAAGAATTACTATGTAAATGATAGCGGCGTAATCTACAATAATAATTAGTTGGCAGATAATAATTGTAGTCATAAAACAACCTCACTCGCAGAGTTGTAGGCACCATGAGTCTCTCTGTTCTAGTGCAGTTCGGGAAAAGGCAGTAACGTTGTGTATCAGGTGCTCTAACATAATTAGGTAGATGTATTTGACCTTCTTGATTTTGCCTGTGCTGGAATATATGGCTGTTCTTCTGATGTATTTTCCAATAATGCTGGTTTTTCTTCAGCTTTAGAGCTTGTTGAGGCTGTTTTTTTAGTGCGCGAGGCTTGACATTTTTGTTTTTTGATGGAGAAAGTCCTCCTTCATCGGATTCAAAAGGATTGATTGAATACCTGCAACAAGAAATTAGATAGTAAAAAAAAACACAAATATTATTTTGCTTGAACCAAATGTTTTTACATACATACTTAGCGCCTGAACAGTGTCTATGGATGACAAATGGTATCTATGATGTATTGCAAAAATACCTCTGACATCTATATTTATAGCCTGAAATGATGAAGCAGCCATCAGAGTAATACTTCTTGTATCGATTTTAATTTTCAAGTTACGACAATGAAATTAATTTACTTTAAATTAGGCTCTATAGGCATCTGGTGTAGGGCTTAGTTTTAATTATTATATGTTCTAATTCGACACTTCAATGTAAACATAGTCTTACCAGCCAAATATGGGAGCAATAATATCTCGGCGACGCTCTGTCGCTACATATGTACTCACAAGGGCAGCTTAATTTAAAATGGTTTACAGTACTAACTTAATTAAGTGTCCATTATAAATTAACTTTCATATTAAGACAACTATGTTAACAAAATTTTGAAATATCCAGTTTATGGAAATTTAAAAAAAAATAATGAGTCAGTTCAGTTTTGATCACGCTAACGTCTGCAATGGATCGCAAAAAAAGGAATTTAAACGAATTTTCAACCGGCTGTTACCAGACATTATTAACGAATTGTGGGATTTATTAGAAGATGAAGACCGAAGAATTTGGACAAGAACATGGATGTTAAGGCGAACTGCTCTTGGAGCAACAAACAGCCTTTTTAATGAATTGCAGTCAGAAGATCCCAAAGAATTCAAGGCACTTTTGAGAATTACCAGAACGTTTTGAGACATTACTGGAGAACGTAACACCATATATACAAAGACAAGTTACAATTCTGAGAGAAGCAATACCAGAAAAGGATAAACTGCAAAAAACATTAAGTTATTTAGCAGCTGGTATAAGCTATCGATATTTGCAAGCATTTTGTAGAGTGTCTCGATCTGCGATATCAGTATTTATACCAGAAGTACTGGGCGCCATCATAAACTATTTAGAATTGTATGTGAAAGGTAAGTGTTTTAGTGTGAACGTCCAGCATTGGACTGCTATAGGTTAATTATATATAATTTAATTAAACCAATATTTGACTTTATTCCGGTTTATTGTTAATAAAAATCAGTAACTACACAAGTACTTAAAACTATTGAGACGTATTACTACTAACAGAAGTGGCCTGCATAGCTGAGTGAATGAGATCATTCGTGGCAATAATTTGTGTTGATGCTTCTGGTTCTTGGATAATATAAGAATAAACAGCATTACTATCTTCAGTACCAACTTCATATGTGTTGGCTGTCTGTCTTTCATCGTAACTTGAATAAGTAGATGCTGGAGTCGCAACTGACTCGTAACTGTAGGTAGAGATTGATGAAGCTGATCTCTCCCTATAATCTGTTATCCCAATTTCGGTTAAAATGCATTGAATTTTCTGTTGTGCCCTTAACGTATTTTCAATTGACATTTTTTTTAATTGCATCTCAACACTTATACCAAATACGTCAAATAGTGTTTCTTCTTCCTTAGCGTTTATTCTATCGTGCATCGTCTTTAAATCATGAATGGCTTTTACAATTTCTCCAGGCCTCTTTTTTGGTCTTGAAGGAGTAGCAGAAGCGCCAGTAGATTAATTATTTGTAGCATTGGCATCATTGACTGTAGATTGTGAACAATTTGCTTGTGCAGAAGAGGCTACGTATTGTAAATCACTTTGTTGTTGCTCAGCATTTTGATGACCGTGAATTTAAGACCCCGATTAAATCTGTAATTAACAAAATAAAATTGTTTCAGATACCAGATCATAATGAATGGCAAGAAATTGAAGATCGTTTCAGAACTAGGTGGAATTTTCCTGGATGTCATGGCGCCATCGATCGCAAACATGTTTTGATTGTTGCGCCTTCAAATTCTGGAAGGAAGGGAATATTTCAATTACAAGGTTTCGAACATTATGTTACTGGCTATAGTTGACCGTAATTATTGTTTTCGCTATTTAAATAAAGGAGCAAATGGCAGAAACTCAGATGGTGGAATTTTCAGACAAAGCTCACTACGTCAGTCTCGAAAATAATTTATTACCAAAGGGAGGTTTTTTAGTGGGCGATGATGCTTTCGCATTAAAAAGGTATTTACTTAAACCGTATAGTGGTACCAATTTTACAACGGACGCAAAAAAATTTTAACTACCGCTTATCCAGAGCGCGCAGAATAGTTGAAAACGGATTTGGTATTCTGGCAAGCAGATTTTAAATTTCCCAAAGGCCAACTGATGTTGACACAACTGATAAAATCATCGGAGCCTCATGCGCTCTGGCTACGAAAGATAAGTTCAAGTACATATTTTCGGCGAGGTTGTGTTGATGAAGAAGACACTGATTCAGGCACTATAATTGAGGGGTCTTGGAGACGAGAACTTATTTACACCTTGCTAACCATTACCGACCACAACACAAACTATGCAGGGAGGGTAGCGAGAGATTTACGTGACAAATATGCAGAATACTTCTCCAGCCCAGGCGCCGTTCCATGTCAAAATAGAATGATTAGCTAAAAAAACAACTACCTATGTAATAAATATGTTATGTTTTAGATGGAAGACAACAAATTTAATTTTTAATTTTGTCTTTTTCTATCTAATTGTTTGAAATTAATAAAAAGTATTAAACTCACTTAAGTTTTATTTATAGCATGTAAGAAAAAAGTACGTACCTTTAAATAATTCTCCAAATAAGTAAATATTGCATCCATCTTCCGGTATGAGTGATGATATTGCAGCCCGAGATACTCTGTAAAAAGCCTGTAAATAACGGTAGCTCGTCCCAGTTACCAAATAGCATAACGCTACTTGTAGTTTAGTCTTTGCAGATATAGCTTCTCTCATGACTGTATCTTCCCTTTGTATCAATGGAGTAATATTTTCTAATAATGTGTCAAAATGTTGTACATCCATTCTCAGAAGCATTCTGAATTCAGCAGGATCTTCTACCTCTAATTATTCATTAAAAACAGTGTTTGTAGCGCCAAAATCAGATCTTCTTAACATCCGTGGTCGTGTCCAAATCCGGCGTTGCTCTTTTTCCAACAATTCCTTTAATTCTTCTACTAATAGTGGAATAAGTAATTTTGTATATTTTCTAATAATCTTTTTACGATCCATCGTGTCCGAATTGTAGTCTCAATAGAACTGAACTGACTGTGCTATTTTCAACACATGTGTGAACAGCTACTCGCTTACACCACTGTCTCGGCCGAGAAACATTTTGCTGTCTCGCCCGTTTGCTCGGTACGTGTGATCAAGGCATTAAGGTGTGGCATTTCTTTTAAACGAGGCTTGTAATAACTTTTCTTCGGAAACGGCAAAATTGATCGCGTCATTGAGCGTTTCGGGGTCACGGCATCTGACCACAGTAGACAGGCGCGCGTTTAATCCGCTAATAAAAGTATATAACACTAGGTCTTGAATAGCAGCGAAACGGCCAGCCAGTTCCCCTTTCTTTATGAGAGTCAAGATGGCGGGTGTACCTTAATGAATCGAGTAATAACATTTACCAAAAAAATATACCTAAATAGTACTATTTAGTACCTCGGTTAAAAAAATTGTACCTCCTTTAGAAGGAAACCACAGCTAAATTTAGATACACCCGCCATATTGACGTCAATATGGCGGGTGTTCTATAACATTTTATTATTTTATTAATAATGGTTACATTACTAATGAAACATAATGACACCAAAAAAATGTACCTAAATTGTACTATTTAGTACCTCGGTTAAAAAAAACTGTACCTCCTTTAGAAGGAAACCACAGCTAAATTTAGGTACAGCAGTCGTACTGAAGTCAATATAGCGGGTGTTCTATAGTATTTTATTATTTTATTAGTAATCGTTACATTACTAATAAAATATAATGACACCAAAAAAATTTACCTAAATTGTACTATTTAGTACCTCGGTTAAAAAAACTGTACCTCCTTTAGAAGGAAACCACAGCTAAATTTAGGTACAGCAGCCGTACTCAAGTCAATATGGCGGGTGTTCTATAGTATTTTATTATTTAACCATTTCTAATAAAATATAACTAATAACACCAAAAAAATGTAGCTAAAAAGTACCTCAAGTAAAAACAACACTGGGGCAATGCAATGGGTTTTGATGTTTCAATCGAGGGTTGCGGGTTCTTGGAGACCAGTAACGGCAGTTTTGCTTGTTGACGTGGCCGTTTAAGTGAAAATGAGCCTCTCGCTCCAAAAAATGGGATTTACAGAGCGAAAACGCTCCAACATCGTTTCACAAAATTTTTTGCGTAAATCAAAGTCACTTTATTTCAGTTCTTGAACGATTTGAATTTTAAAAGGATGGAACTTATGATCCTTTTTAAAAATTTCATGAGTAATCGCTCTTGGAAGTCCCAGTGAGGCTGCTCTTTTCCGTATTGAAAGTCGCGGATTTTCACGTAAACTGCTTTCAACCAGTTCAATGTTTTCGGGAGTCCTTGAAGATCGACTGGGCCCTGGCCGTGGGACATTCATAGCCGAAGCAGTTGCGCGGAATCTCTGCACCCACGAACGAATTAAACTTACACTCGGTCCATCACGTACTCGCCGAATACCGAACTTTGAACAAAATTGTCGACGAGCAATTACGTAAGAATCATTGCTCTTAAAAAATGTATCCACAGCGAACGCGCGATGCTCACTCGACCACTGCGACATCGTGACTGACAAATCCGCACGATTGATAATTCCAACGGCGCCACCCTCCCCCCGCACCGTTTATTACTTTTTGAAATAATCGTATTCAAAAATATTTTACCACCAGACACCCTGTAGAAGGCTAAGTGACAAGAAAAAAGTTTTTTTTTTTTTTTTTTTTTTTTTATATATTTATTAATCAAAGGTAAGTTACATTTTATCTTATGACTAGTGAACTCGCCAAACGTATTCGTTTAACGGCGAGAAGCGCTCTTAAATTAATAACCCACCAAGATAGGATACATAATTATCAAAATTATCCGATATATAAAATGTGCAAAATATACATGTGAGTAAGTTTATAAAATCTATGTTAAATGTGTTACTTTACTGCTCGACACAGTCATCGAGCAAAGAATCTTTAATTCTTTTTTTTAACAAGTATATGCTTAATTTAGGGTTTTAGTTTAAGTGTTTTGACAACTTTAGCACCAACACCAGTTTACGTCTTGTCCGTTTTTCCTGTGTACATATAAAACTGAAATACGTAGCCGGTAATATTATCTGCTCTTACCCACATTTTGTATCCTCGTTTTATTGGTTTCATGGGTAAATATTGCTTCATCGAAAAAAATCAAAGCCTTTCAATTTGATCATACTTTCGTCGATACTTTGTGATGTAGTAGGCTTAGCAGCATCATGACAACCTTTATTGACCAGATCAAGCAAAGGTCGGATTTTATACAGTTTCTTAAAGTGAAGTGAAGTGAATTTCGTTCAAATTTTAGTGTTGTCATTCAGATGTACAGCTTCTAAAAGCTTTTTGTTTCGGCAATCTCACTGACCCTATAAAAACGATCAGTGGACCAATAATGATCTACAGTCGGCGGAATATGTATCGACATCATAATGATAATACCTAAGAAAGTTGAGATTTCATTTTTGTCTGTAGGCGTCCAGGCATTTAAATTATTTTGGTCTGCATACAAATTAGTTTGTTCAACAATAAGTGGTAATACCTCTTCTGTGAAAAACTTTTAAAAATAGCAAAGAGGAGATAACCCTGCAGCTAGTAGGGGTCTGGAATTGAAATTTGTAAGATCTGGTTGTATTGGCCATTTACTTTTTGTCCACTCCTTTTCATCATCATCTGATGGATCTATCGCATAATCAGAATCAGTGACAATTTGCTCTTCTAATTGCATTGTCTGCGGTGATTGTTCAGCTACAGTACAGAAGTATTACCATCGTAATTACTAGATGATGTAGAAGCGACTTCAGCTAAAGCATTACTAGATAAATTCTCTTGTTCTGTTGAATAATCTAATACAGCCAATAAATCAGAGGTACTAGCGTATTCGTCTTCGTTGTTTTCACAGTCATCTTCAGATTCATACGCGTCAAAAGTAGGTTGGCAATCTTGTAAACTACTAATGTACATTTCTATTTCATCATCTTTGATTCTCCGCGACATATTATATCTAAAATGAAGAAATTAATAAAAACAATCCAAACGGGCAGTGGCAAACATATTGCCACTGTGATAATACGGTACAAAGGTAGTCGCTAATATATTGCCACCACGGAATTTACGAAAAAAACACAAACTTTCTATGAATCTGTTAAAATACACGCGAAATAGTGAAATACTAAACATATCTTTATAAAAAATATAATACTTACGTTATTTTAGCAGTTGTACAGATGTTTCGATTTTTTCAAACCACCAGAAAACACCGACCTTCAAGTAATGTCAAACTATGCTCAAATGACTTTGACAGGTGACACTTTCAATTACACGTTCCGTTTTGTGCATTTATACTGACTGCTTTGGTCGATATTTTAAACGGAATGGACGCGACCTCTGATCAACCAGGCATTATCTTGTGGCATATTATACGTTTGCAAGTCATCTAATCGATTTTCTCTGTATTTATATAATAAAGTCCATTGCGAAAATGTTCTGCACAGTATGATTTCGAAAGTTTTATGTGATAGTTCCGTAAAGCAAATAATAATAATAATAAAGCAAATAAGACGATATCGTCGTCAGATAATTAAGGAAACTCCTCAAAATGTGGAATATTTCCTTCCAAGGCTACAAAATTAGCCCTCTGTCTATTAAGGTTTTTCCCTCGACATAATTTTGCAAGTGGTTAGGTTCATTTATGCGAGTTTAAATAATGTTGAAGAATTCCGGCGCGAGTTGGTTGTCCATAGCTACACGATAATGAGCGTTTATTATAGATGCTGCTATGCGGAAATCCGTAAACATGTTCGGTAACCCTCGATTGAAATATGTATGTTTGAGTAACTTAAATGGGTTTTTGAATTTCTCATTCACCGCTTCCACAACCCATCTACATATAGTCACTAAGCGAGAGTCATTTGCCTGTGCTGTTGATAACTGGGTCGCGTTTCTATCCTTTGTCGGTGGCATATAAGCTTCATACTCATGGGCCTAAATATCGTTTATACTATCTCGAAATCCCCTGTCTAAAATAAAAACATCCCCTCTATGCAGTAATCAATGTAACGGATGCTCCTCTTCGGTTATTATTTTCTGCATAATAGTTGCATCGGAAGTTGTTGCAAAGTATAGGCCCAATGCATCTATTACAAGCCTACAGTCAATTTGGTGCCGCCAAAACAATAACTGATTTTGAGTATATTGTATACGTAGATTAAAATGACATACAATTTTTTTTAATGCTACGTGTAGTTTTGGAGATATAAAAAATGTGTAAATTAAACAAAATAAGCACTATTTAAATATTTATTTGCGTATATTTACAGGTATGAAGCTTCTTTTTCTACTTTTCTTATTATATAAATTGACATGACACTCCCTAGTAATGCTCCAGCAGTAATCCGCCATCATATGCTCATCCCAGCGACCTTGGTACCTGTCTTCCATTACTTTTAGATCTTGGTGGAAACGTTCTCCTTGTTCCTCGCTATAGGAACCAAGATTTTCAGGAAACTTGTCCAAATGACTGTGTAGGTAGTGTACTTTTATGCTCATATTACAGCCAAGGTTTTTAAAGCTTTCAAGAAGATCATGAACTAATTCCACATAGTTTTCTGCCTTTTCATTTCCTAAAAATTGTGTGACAACTTGTACGAACGATTTCCAAGCCACTGATTCCAAACTACTCATGCAGTCTATAAAATTGTTATCTTTGATTAATATCCTGATTTGAGGACCATCAAAGATACCAGCTTTTAATTTCTCTGCACTTAAACCTGGAAACTTTCTCGTAATGTATGTAAAACACGCACCACTTTTATCTAATGCCTTGACAAACTGTTTCATTAGACCAAGTTTGATGTGCAGTGGAGGTAAAATGATCTTATCCCTGGAAACCAATGGAGGGTTAATAACGTTTTGCTTTCCAACTACCATGTTTTCCATTAAGGGCCACTCTTTCTTGATCCAATGGTTCTGTTTGTCTCTGCTGTCCCATAGACAAATAAAGCAAGGAAATTTAGTATACCCGCCCTGTTGTCCTAGTAAAAAGTTCACCATTTTTAAATCTACACATATTACCCATAGGTGATCCTGATACTTAAGTTTTTCTAGAACAAGTCGTACAGTTTTATATTCCTCCTTCAACTTCGTAGAGTGAGCGATGGGGACAGCTGCATATTTATTGCCAATATCTAACAAGACACATTTTAAACTTCTCTTTGAGCTGTCAATAAACAATCTCCATTCGCCGGCTTTGTATTTCGGAAGACCCATTTTTGTTAAAAGTCCACCAATATCATTACAAAAAACAATATCATTTTCTGAGCTAAAGAATGGAAGATGTTCTCTTTCACGATCACGATAAAATGATACTTTTGTACCTGGGGCGATTAGATTCCTTTCTTTAAGTCTGGATGCTAGTAGCTCAGACCTTTCTTTGGAAAGATGTAGGTCTCTTATTAAGTCACTTAGAGCGTTTTGAGTAAAGAGTACGGGCTCCGCTGATGATTCAAAATCACTGTCTTGCTCATTCAAGGTGACTTCCGGCATGTCTGTATCGGAGGAATCTAACTGCTCCACTGCCATAGTGTCGTCCGAGTGTGGTACGGGCCTTTTAGCAGATGTCAAGTCAGGATAGATCATTTTTTTTCTATTTATGCCATGCAATTTAACAACACAGAAATAACAGTCATCCAAGTGGTTTTTCGGTTCTGACCAAATCATAGGTACACTGTACTTCAAATGTGCACGTTTTCCACTTTGCCACTGCCGTAAATGTTCAACACACAACTTGCACACGATTTTTGGTAGCCACGGTCGGTTTAACTCCTTAATCTTGATCTTGAAATAATCAAAATACGCCATTTTCACGAAGGCCGTTATGGGTTTTCTGAATTTTTTTATTACATAAGTACCACAAATGTAACAAAATGTATCCGGATCATTCAAACAACTTCTCATAGACGTTGACATAATGATATAATTGAATAAATGTAGTAAATTACGATATGTAAACAATAAGCGCAAGAAAATGGTGTATTTTTTAAAGTGAGGGTAGAAAAAAAAACTACTCGTAGGATTGACGTTTGAAAGTTCGTTTACAACTCAGTATCGAGTTTGTTATCAAATTATAATATGGGGTTGCCAGCACCAGTCAATTTTTTTTCATCTGTGGGCCTGATGTATCCATGGCTGCTAACTACGATAAATGGTTTTAGCAAGTTACGAAACTTGTGACGGCTATAACGTTTTCTTTGAAACAAAAAATTCGTGCTTTTTTCTATGTAAATGTAGTATAAAGGTGAGATGGCCATTTTCCTTCCAATCATTTTTTTCTACTGGCATAGGTGCCAAGCCTTGTAATATTAATATGGCAAAGAAAATATACATCTCACCCATTTCTGCATTTTTAAAACAATTAAGTCTTGAGTGTTCTGTCAAGTGTCTGTCAATAAGAAATGAAGCGTATCTATTTGTTTGTGTAGCTCTTAAGTTAAAAAGATTGTCGTCAAAAAAAATTCTAAATACATTTACTGGTGTTATCTTCTGGGTTATACTAAAAGTTGGTCCTGCCTGTCCTGTTAAAGTCTGTCGTGTACCGGTAAAAGTTTGTCGGCCATAGCTCCAGTCAAGCGTCAAATGGAAAAAATCTAGCGACGCCGCAGGCGTCGTGGGGGGGCCCCCACGAAGCCTGCGGCGTCGCTAGATTTTTTGAGCTTCTATTTCGATGCTAGTTTCTACCATAATATTTAATATGCTGTTTTCGTGTGCTCCGTCTGAGCTTAATAATGGTATTATACCTATGCAAATCGGTGGAGTGTAATCTAATGCTGGCACGTTTATTATATTACTGTATAGATAGTGACAATCGTTGCGTTTTCATATTTAATAGGTTCTGCTGCCATATATGAGACTGCTGTTTGCATTCCGTCTCTTAAGACGACATTATGAATAGGGTTTTTTGATTTAAGATAATCATAGTTTAGGAATCTCCATGCATTATTTTTTAAGTGAAATGTGACTTCTTTTGGCTTGTGTTCTTTTTCGTACATTAATCCTATTCACAGGATTTTGTTAACTTTTTGATTGATAACAAAATAGTGCATTATTCAAGGAGTAAAATAATTGAAACAACTTTTGCAATATTCAATTAAATTATTTATTTATTAAAGTCTTGAAATTACCAAAAAAAAAACCTACACAAAAAAACATGTTCTCTTCGTAACGCAAAAAAAATAAAAAAAACTTTTTCTCTGAAATTACATGACTTGTATGTTAAAAAGGAGGATATTTATAGACAAAAAAAAGAGAAACCACAGTAGGCTACCTAGTAAAAAAAATTAGTTTGAGTCTTGTGAATATGTTGCACAATTTTTACAAATTGTCTCAGCATGTTCCATACAAATGAACTTATTGCACTTGCAGCAAGTATGTTTGGTCTTCCTATCTTTTTTATAGGCACAATCTTGACATCTTCTAGCAATACCTGCTATTTTAGGTGGCGGAGCAGGGGATGGTTCACCTAAAGAATCATTTATTCGCTTACGTAGACTAGTGTGCAGACCTGTAGTATCTCTTCGTGTGCGTAAATGATTTTCTACCAATTTCAATCCCAAAACCCGAAGAAACTCTCGTCGTTTTAGATTCGGTAGTGAGCAATTTTCTTTTTTATTATATAACTATTTATACCTGCCATATTCAGTATAGAGTAGAAAAAGGTGAGAGGTCAGCGTTTGCTGTTTCGCGATACATCGTAGTTGGCACATAATTCATCGACGACATCAACCCCTCCCTTCGTCCTGTTATAAAAAGTAACCATGTCAGCTTTTCTCTTATCGCCTGTCATAACGTCAATGCTATTATCGTGGTGCATAGTTGAAATGACCAACACAACCTTATTCTTCTTGGGCACGTAAGAGACTAACCTAGTATCTTTTTGAAAAATAAATTCTGAACTATTTATGTCACGACCTCTCGCGTTTGACATCGAGGCGGGAATCTCTCATTTGTTTTTTCTAATAGTACCCGCAGACGTTAGTTTATGGTGGCTCAATAAATGCTGGGTTAGAGGGTAGCTGGTATACCAGTTGTCGAAAGTAATATTGCGGCTTGACTGCGATATTGGTTGTACTAATCTATCTACAACGTCGAACGGCTTATTACTTTTATTGTATGGTCCTAAGGGTTGTCAGCGTAAAGCTCCAAATTCACTATATAAAAGCTTTTTGCATCTACTAACAGGTAACTTTTGAGGCCACATTTTGCCGACTTATTAGGCATATACTGCACAAAAACGCATCTGCCTCTAAATGAGTCTAATTTTTCATCAATTGTGACATATTCAGACGGATCATAGTTTTCTTGACAGTGTAGTACAAATTTATCATGCACACTTCGAATAGGGGCTAATCTATCAGTTTGCTTTCTTTCTAGTTTAGTACTACTGTCATCAAATCGAATGCAATTCATAATGAAGTAAAATCTTTGTAAAGACATAGTATTCTGGAAAATATCTATACCTGTGCCATCAGTACGCCATAAGTCATTAAGGTTTTGCCTGTTCGCTTTATTCAGTCCGGCTAGGTATAAAAGCCCAATGAAAGCCAACAATTCATCTTTACATAATTCTTTCATATATGAAGTCTGCGTTTTAGTAGGAGCTGGTTTTTGGTTGTTTCGTATATGACAATTAGTGTTGACAAGTATTTCATCGATAATTTCATCACAGACAAATAATTTCAGCAGTCATATTCAGAACGGACATTACGAGCTGGGCCTTTGATACCAGGAATGACAGAAATAATATTTTTGGATCCAGTTCTTACGTTAGTTCGGTAACAATCTTTATTCCATTTAGTATGATCTTTGCCATAAACATACCTTGCATAAGGTCGATCAATCGAGCTATTGTTTTCTTCCTCAGGACATGTGACTGGTGTTGGACTAGATGTCGTCTCTGGCTCTAATAGCTGACTCAATTCCTCTTCTGTGTCGCTTTAGTTACTACGCTGGCTGATTAACTCCTCTTCGTCAATGTCCGACCCTGATGGACAGCTTTCATCCGAAGAATTTTCCTCCAAAAGCTCCCTAATTCGTTCGTTATCCATAATGTATAGAATAAAAGTGCTAGATTCTTGTAATGTATCCAAAATGTAAAAAAAAACAGGATAAACCGTAAGGACACCGATCAAAAATTTTGAAACGCGAACTATGAACCCGGGTATAAAACGCCCGCGCGCACTTTGAACTCACCTGTCACCGACAACGTCGCACGTGGCACTGATTCGCATAAACGAATCGACGCACTAATTCCTAGAATCCAGCTACTGAGGCGGAGGGGGTGGGGTAGTGCGAATTAAGAGTTGTACGTATAATTTTACATACTAGAGGGTCTCAAAAACCCTGGTTCATTTACGCCGGGTTAATAAATTTCCTAATCCAGTGATTACTCTTTACTCAAAAATCGTATACTAATCTAATATTACTAAACAGTAAAGTAAAAGGAAATGGCTTTACACATACCTTTTACCTTTGCGGCCTCGTTTATAAGCTTAACCAGTGACTTATTAGGGGGCGACACAGAGACCGGAACATCAGTCACCTGATGTCTGGTTGAGGTATGGATATCTGCCAGCAGCAAGCCTGGAGCAGTATTCCCTTCCGGATCTTCTAAAATACAAAGGAGAATGGGCAAAATCGTATGGCGCTTGGTCTATCAGCGGTCAGCAACAATTTTTTTTTTTGAGCTGTCACCCTACAATAACCCTCAAGAAGTTTTATATCTGTGGTGTAATAATTATTAATGGAATTAAATACATTTCTATTTTAGATATGTCAGCCTGTGATTTAGCGTATTGTAACTAATGTTTGGTCTTAAGAAATGAGGAAATAAAATAAAATGACTTGTAGACTTCATTAAAAATACATTTACTACTATGACAAAACATCGCCAAAAATAATAATAATGATAACGTCATCAGAACTCAGTGCTATTATTGTACATTAATAAATTACGGCATTAGTACGGCTAGACATTAAGACGAGGATATTTTATTGCCGTCATCAGGACACACTGTACATTATTGTACATTAATTTCACAAAGGAATACATAAGATAACACAGTACAGATATAACAAATTCTCAATCCTTTGTGGACAGACTGGTGTCTATAGTAGAAAAACCTGTGTTACAGATCACCAGGCTCCTACCTCTTGGACGTATAGTAGTTATAATTGTAACTAATTGCTGTATACATAGGTAATTATCATTTGTTCACTAATCATAATGACTTGTATTATGGTATCATAGGACGTTAGTAATTAGCTAGTCAAAAGTACAGGATGCTAGCATGTCTGATAATCAAGAAGTAATAAAACGATACTTACCTCAGTAGGAGTTATCCAAGATCGTAATATGGTAATCTTTGTCGTAGACGCTTGTTGCAAAGAATGCTCCTGGTGATTTCTGGGTATCAAAAGCGAACAA
The DNA here is from genome assembly GCA_963564715.1 of Catocala sponsa. NCBI lineage: Eukaryota > Metazoa > Arthropoda > Insecta > Lepidoptera > Erebidae > Catocala > Catocala sponsa. Next base: position 4,891,692 of record OY751356.1, on the reverse strand, counting down.
TTGACACATCGGCTTCTCCGCATTACCACCGGTATTAGTTGATCAGGATCAAGCATCGACATGATTACAGGTAGACTCGAAGAGTTCATAAATACAACACATAAAACGCCCTGGCGTAATAAAACACTTAACTAAATATAAAAACGTCCTGTCGTAAGTTATATGAAACACACGCTAAGTTATTTAAAACAAACACTCAAACGGAGTTCCGTAAGTATTACTTATTTAAGTGGAGAGATTACCGCAGTGACTATAATTCTCAATCAACACATAAACAGTAATGGCCGCCGCCGGCCGCAGGCGCCGGTTGTCATCTGGCTTAACAGTCTGCGTGAGACGGAACACAAAAATAATAATAATTATCATTATTATAGCAAAACCATAAAATATGAATTAAATAGATACATTGTAAAACGTAATTATATTACTAACTATTTATCTATTTATCAATTTCATATCATTCTTGTGATGCTTTTTTCTAAAGGCTCATACTTAAGTAGTTCGTACAAATAAAGAGAACGGAACGTTAATGTCAAGACTATACGGAAATAAAAATAATGCGTAGGTAGTCAAACTTTGCGGGAGCTGAGGCGAGTTTTTAAAAACTACTTTTAAAATATTTTATATATTTATTTAGAGTATTCAACACTTCGTGATGACAGACTGATTCCGACTGACTATCCAATGAAGACTAACTTATATCTATAATACATGAGTTTATATAAGGTAAGCTTGTGGTGGGATGTGCCTAGCAATTGGCATGGTACTGCTACCTCGGGTGGTCGACAGTGTCTACTCTAGTTGCCGGATACATTAAGTTTACTACCTGTAACTTTATATAAAACAATAGATCGTTAAAATAATGGTTGCCTGTGAGGTCTGTTGTGGGAATCATCACACTTAACTCTTCCCTCCTTAAGATCGAAGTTTTCCTTTTTAGGTAAACTTCGTTTACACAATTTTAAACATATAAGTCGGTGCTTATAAGTAAAGATACACATAATTACGAACAATATTAAATACAGTCCAATTGTCCATACACTGACATTTTTCACTGATACTATTGGGTTAACACTTTCACTTGTTTCAACACTTTTCTTCAATGCGAACGATAGGAGTTTCAAGTCCGTAAGATCTATGCCTTCTAAATACACTGGTTTCCACTCTGTTGGGTTGGTTTTATTTACTGCAGGTAGGTTTATTATTGGTAACTTGGAGTAAGTTATCTTCTCGTTACTTGTTCGATGCATTTTCAGATGTATATTGTGTATTTTCACGTCACATGTGTCGTCTAGGGTAAGTATGTACGTGCCTTGGATCTTTTGATAAAATACTTCGTCATTACAGGTTCTAGAGAGAAGCGTTTCTTCATTGCTATACAATATCCATCTGTTTGGCTGTATCAACTGGATTTTCACATTTTCAATATTAACAGGTATCTGTACACATGATTCAATATTTGCAGCGTACGTCATAAGTTCTGTGATGCAGTTATCTTCGACAAGGTAATGCGTGTAGTCATCAACGCACAGGAAACTGGCTTCGTCGATTTCTTGGCACGGATGAACAAGAGGTCTTATCTTCAACCCTTTTGCAATAATTGCATTGAAGAAGGTGTCGCTACTGGCACGGTAAACATCAACTCTGTATATTTTATGTGTAATTATATAGTTTAAGTGAGTTATTAACCGTGATTCCTCTATAGTAGTGAAGATTAAGTGACAATAGTGGCCAATTAATGTTATCTCGGCAAAAACTGTGTGAATATAGACAATATAAACATTTAAAGTGAAGTGCTTATTTACGTAATATCGGACACTAAAACTGATCCCGGATTAATTTTTGAGTTAATATTAAGTGACATAACATTAAAACTATATAAAAACTGTGGCAATAGAAACGCAGAACTAATATCTAAAATTTTACCAAATCAGTTGCCGTTAATTTTCTCTAATTTGAAAATTCTTCTAACAAGAAAAAATATTAAATAGTGACATCTTGTGTAGAGTGGCAGAACTATCAACTAATAATCGAACATGTCAACTAAAGCAAACAACTCTAGTAGCAGTACCCGTAAGATGGCGCCACTTGTTACTTGCCATAAATGCAAAAAACAGGTTGATCGCAAAAACGCAGTAAAATGCATCACATGTAAATATAATTATGAACTAAAATGTATTACTAACAGCATGACCAGTAAAAACGACCTTTCAGCGGATAAGTGGAACTGTAATGCATGTGAGCAGAAATTAAAAAGTCAAGCTACACCCACTACACCCACACATAACACATCTATTATAGAACAGTCCTTCATTACGATGAGGAAGAAAAAAAGCTCTAATAAAGCTGAAGAAAACGCTGCTCAATTACTTAATAGCCTCGAGAATAACCAGGTCTATTTGAGCAGTAGTAATATACTAGACTGTTCGATTAGTACTACTGATCTGCCTTTGTCAAGAAGCGTGGACTACGGTAGAATTGATTTAATCTCTTTCCAAGAAATGCAGGAACAAATAGGAAAACTTCAAACTGAATATGGTAGCTTACAAAATGAGTTTGAAGCTTCAATATTGGAAAGCAATGACCTTCGGGAACAAATATCTAAATTAAAAAAAGATAACATTACATTGAAAAGTTTATTAACCCAATCACCAAATAATAATAAGCCGAAAACTAGATATTCTGAAATACAACCAGAACTGAATGCTATCGCTACGCCATCTAGACGATTCTCTTCACACTTGACAGATGTGACGTACTTCAATAAGGCAATGATTATGATGCAGGATAAAATAATGAACCTAGAGCTACAATTGAAAGAAGCCAATCAAGAAATAGGACGGCTGAATGAGCAAATCAACACCCTACAAAAAGCATTACAAACTATAAACAAAGATGTCTCAGTAAGTCCAATTGCTTACAGCAATATTATGTCTCATAAAGACCATACAAAGAATAAACTATGTATCATAACAAATGCTAATCCCTGTGGTTCTCACAAAATAATTGATAACACGTTTGGTGATTATTTTAAGTATTGTAGATATGTTTCAAAAAACTGTAACATAAAACGTCTACTACATGGGATAGATAGCAAATTACAGAATTTCAGTATGAACGACTATTGTATTATTATATTGGGAGGAACTGAGTTTAAAAATACACGAGACTGCGTAAAATTAGTAAGGACTATTAGAGAATCCTTGCAACATGTAAATTATACAAACATTATAATAAGTACATTAACATATGTGTGTGGTGCTCCCATTTATAATTATATAATTGAGATATTCAATACTCTTTTATATCAGGATCTTCAAATTTTAATTATGCTTACTATTTTGACACAAATTGTTTCCTATCTTTTGATATGTTTTCGTATAGCTCAGGCATAATAAATAATAATGGGATTAAAACTATGTATAGTAAACTTATGGATAATTTAAAAATAGATTTACATATTTACTCTCCCACCAATCTCATACCAAATACAAATTATGTAAGTAAAGTAAGTTCACAGTTTTTTCTTGAATAAATTTAATTGTAATTATAAAAATAAGACTGATAAATATGTATATGTTCCTAAAAAAAAATTGTGCAATAAAATTAGTGTTAAAAAAATTAAAATATACTATCAGAATGTAAGAGGTCTTCGTTCTAAGACTGTCCAACGTTATAATAATGTCATTTCAATGTCTTGTGATTTCTTTGCTCTCACCGAAACCTTTCTTAATAGCTCTGTGAATGATGCAGAATTGTTTCCCCAAAACTATATTGTTGTGAGAAAAGATAGAACCGGTGATGTCGGTTGGGGAGGTGTATTATTGGCAATAAAGGACTGTTATACGGTCAAAGTTATTACTGATGTAGATGGCCTTACACATGAAAAGGAACTACTGTTTACTATCATTACATGGAAAAATGTCAAACTATTTGTAGCAGTGGTATACCTACCACTAAACTATAATGATAAACAATATTTAGATGTTTTAACTTGCTTAGAGAATGCCATTGTTTCTTATTCCAAATACCAGTTTGTTATATTAGGAGATTTCAATCTGAAGTCATGTAGTAAAGCTGTCCAGTTGCAGTTTACCATGTTTCTAAATTTTTGTAAATTACAACAATGTAACAATGTATGTAATGAATATGGATGTATCCTTGACTTGGTACTAACAACAACTGACCCAGGTGAAATTAGTGTAATTTCACACACTGATGTTCTAGTCCCGCCTGATGCCTATCACCCTCCATTAAAAATAGTTCTCACATTTCCTAGGGGTACACAGATAAAAACACCACAACCTCCAAAAGGAAGTAAAATTCCCGAAGGAGTGAACTTGGGGTGGAACTTTCGGAAAGCCAATTTCCTTGACTTATATTCCGATATAGCCAGCTTGGAGTGGGGAGACCTTCTGGAACAACAAGATGTTAGTGTGGTTGTAGACATTCTTTATAATAAATTAAATGTGGCAATAAGTAAAAATGTTCCACCACAAAGAGAGCCTGTAACACATAAATATTTATATCCATCATGGTACACAGGTGAAATAATACATTATATAAAACTGAAATATTATAATCATAAAATGTTCAAAATACGGGGCCAGTTCAACAAAGAACAGTCAGTTCAGTTTAACAAAGAGCTTTTTAGATACTATAGGACTAAAGTCAAAGAACTTACTTATAGCGCTTATAGAAACTATATAAACAGTTTAGGAAATAAAATAATTAATGACCCTTCTGCGTTCTGGCAGTATATTAGAGAGAAACGCAAAAATAGACAACAAAGTAGACAATTTACTCATGAGGGTAAGATAGTGGCGGATCAGGAAGCTGTCGATGCATTCGCGCATTATTTTAGTTCGGTATTTCACAGGAATGCCAAAGTTAGACCCTGTTGAGGCTGAGCGTGTTGGTAACATGCAGCAAAGTTGCACTCAAATAAGTGTTTCGCAGATTGATTCTGCACAACTGAGAAGTGCTGTACGACAACTCAATTCTACATCTGCGTATGGACCAGATAACATACCAGCTTTTCTAGTCAAAGATTGTGTATCTGCTCTGGAGGAGCCTCTCTTACATATATATAATCTGTCCCTTAAATGCTGTTCCTATCCTAATCGATGGAAAACTTCTAGAGTGACGCCCGTTCCTAAAACTGGCTTGTCTACTGACATTAACAATTTCAGACCTATTGCCGTATTATCAGTGTTTGGTAAATTATTTGAGATAATTATAAAAAATCGTATATTTCTGCAAATCAACAGTCAATTAGATAATTCTCAACACGGTTTTCGACCAGCGCGTTCTACATTAACAAATCACATTTATTTTACTGACTACGTGAAAACTAGGATGACATCTGGCTGTCAAATTGACGCAGCCTATTTAGATTTTACTAAAGCTTTTGATCTTGTCGATAACGACGTACTATTAACAAAGCTATCGGCAATAGGATTCGACACTAATCTCCTCCAATTTATAGCCAGTTACCTCAGAGATCGAAAACAATTTGTAAAAATAGGACAGTATGTATCAAACGATTACTATACACGCTCAGGAGTAAGTCAAGGCAGTACCCTTGGGCCTACCTTGTTTATTATCATGATAAATGATTTACCTAGAGTTTTATCTAAGACAGAATGCCTAATGTTCGCTGACGACCTTAACCCTTTCAGACCTGAATTATTTTTTTTTCGCCAATAGATCTGAGAAAATGTTTGCAACTAGACTGAGATAAATAAATCTAAGAAAAAATAAATAAAAAATTCCTGATTGCCCCCTTCTCAAGAAAAACAGCTTTTTTCTTTTTGTGTACAAGTGTACACATCCGTCCTACGCAATGAAAATATTAGTGTTAAGGGATGTTTATCTGTAATAATAAAAACATTTATTTTACAACTTTTTATTAGGAAATATTAAGTAATATTATAAAATAACAAATATAATAGCATTCTCACAATGTCAATTAACAAAATTTGGCATTTTCTTTGGATAGATTGAACAAATGGCACATAAATCACAGTCTGAATTATAAAGTTTAAGGATATAACATATAACATGCTTATGTATGAAATGCTAAGAAGCAATTCTTATCCTTGGTTAGGCATAAGTGAACCTTGCATTTTATGCATTTGATTCGGGTCCTCCCCTTGCATCCCACCATTTTACACCGTGTCCCAAGCCCCTCATCGTGTGCAGGAAAATGCCCAAAACCGTCTCGAGCTATTTCAGCTTCTGGGCGTGTTTCTCCAGGTCTTCTAGGTATAATCTGAGGATTTGGGCTACTGCCACTTGGACGGCCTCTTTTACCCATCGAAATTTTGTTTTGTAACACCAGACTTTCAGCCAACCTTCGCCGAAAGTGAAGCAATGTGAGCTGTTTGTTTTTCGGTATGCCAAGCGCCTCGTTGTCAACTTGGTATTCTCGGTATGCTTGAACGACTGCTAAATCTGATGCATGAAATATCATGCGTAGAGTCCATTTCTTTGATTTTATAAACGTCCTGTAATAGCTCATGAGCTGATCTAGCAAGTCTACTCCTCCCATCGCATGATTGTACTTCCTTACAACTTCGGGACGTTCTACTTCAATAAATTGCTTATCTTTTTTACACCACCTCTTCACTAAGTCTTTTTCACCAATTCCAACAAAATTAGAAGCTAGATGTGTAATCTTATTACCCAACCATTTGACCACAGTTACATCTTCGTCATAACTAGTCACTTCTTGTGCAAAGCCTCGAGGTTTTTTGTTCGTTTCTCTGTCGCTTAGCAATGATGGGTTTGCAAATCTGTTGATACGAACTGTACCAGCAGCCATAATTCCTCTCTGTTTTAAAATTTGTAGCAGATGGTAGGACGAAAAATAATTGTCGAAGTATAGCTCGTGAGTCTTGCTTTCTCCAATTCTCTTTATCAGATGAAGGACTACAGCTGCACCGTATCCAATTTTTTTTGTTAAATTATTATCTAATTCTGGACTGGAACTCTGATAAAGGATAAAATCGTATGCTTGACCATGTTTACCACAGAGAAAAAAGATTTTCGGACCCCATGGATAAGGTTTGCCCTTTATATATTGTTTGGCAACATGTTTTCCGGTGAAAGGAACAATCTGTTCGTCAACACAAAGGGTTTTCTCGAGTGGTAACTCTAAACACCTCTTTCTAACAGCATCAAAGATCGGGCGCACTTTGATAAATGCATCTTTAGAACTACCTGGTATTTCTGTATTATCAACAAGATGTAAATTGTTACGCAGCTCAAAAAATCGGTCCCTTGCCATATTTTCAGTGAACAAGGGAAGGCTGATATTCGTTTCCCAATACATTTTCAAACAACGGTACCTAAATATTCCAGTGGCCAAATGCAATCCAAACAATATTTCTATTTCCTTTGCAGTAGTAGGTTTATATCTTGGTCTATTGGATTGTGTAGCGTATAAGTTTGTCATTTCAGCCATAACCTGAAATAATTGTTTAGGCACGTACCTGTAATAATAATCCAATGGGATCTGGACTCTAGGATCAATGGAAATGGGTGGAAACCAAGCTGGTGTAATTGTGTTCACTATTTCCTTATGTCTCCACCTAATATTCTGCTTAGGCGTAATACTCTGTAGAATATCTTCAGAGGCGGAAGGCACTTCTGGCAATAAGTTATTGCTGGCGTCTGCGAGTTCTATCTCACTCATTCCAACCCACAATGAACTAGGTACTTCATCATCATCATCAGAATCTGGTGGGAATACTTCTCGATGGTTACGGTGGATGATATCTGCTCCCACTCGAACACATCGTAGCTCCTGTTCAGGCGCAGGTCCAAGTTGTTCTTCGTCATCAGAAGATAACTCCAAATCTGATAGACAACCTTCTTCTAGTGCTCTAAAAGCGTCCGGCGAAAACATATTGGTACTCTTTTATCTGAAAATAGTATTAACACAATTTGTAACATCAAAAGCAATAAAATTACACTATTCAATAACAATTATAATTTATTTTAGTAATACCTACGATGTACTTCAACAAATCGGAAATACATCATATGCGCCTGATGTGTACATTTGTGTACAAATATAAAAATCACAAAAATTGGTACAAAAATAAACTAAAACAAACAGCAATTATGTAACATATGACGACATCAGTATAACACATTGACCTATAATTTTTACATTACATATATTTCGATATTTTCTACTTTAAAAAAATAAAATAATGAACTTACCTACACAGTTCAAACGTCGGCCGGCTACTGGTCATAACTTGTCAAAAAAAACCATAGTACGCTAAGAGATGGCGTTAGGAGTATCGTTTTTGATAGTTTAATATGTGAACTAATGAACACAACCGATTTTAGTTGCAAATATTGTGAAATTAATACTTAAATTTATTTTTATATTATATGTGTACAATTGTGTACGCCAGGTCTGAAAGGGTTAAGTTATTTGCCCCTGTTCGGAGCATTAAAGATTGCGAAGACATACAATACGACATAGATGCCGTTGTTGAATGGTGCACAGCGAATAAGCTGTCCTTAAATATCCCTAAATGTAAAATTATCACCTTCACTCGTTCCCGTTCACCTATTACAATGGCCTACGAGCTGGCAGGGCAGCCGTTTGAGCGAGTTACTTCTATACGAAAATAAAAAAAAAATACGAGTTCTTGGACTGACCCTAGACAATCAATTAAATTTTCGCAATCACATCACAACCATATGTAAGGCTGCTAATAAATCATTAGGATTTATAATTAGAATGTCCTCTCAGTTTGATAATGTTCTACATAGTAATAAGACTGTTATATAACGCCTATGTACGTAGCAAACTGGAGTACAATGCGATTGTTTGGCATCCACATGAGCAGTTATATACACTTATGATAGAGAGAGTTCAACGCAAATTTGCTCGTTACTTGTACAAACGCATATATGGCTACTATCCCTTTCTATACCCCTCTATGTTTGTCTCGGGAATGATTAGTCTCAATACCTTAGAATATAGGCGCAATCTTACACACATAATGCACTATTATTTATTACTGGTACATAAGGTGGATAACCCTTCTGTGCGAGAGAGTGTATTTGCTTCTATGTGCCAAATCAGTACATGCGTGCTGTTGGACGTAGGCAGCATAGATTATTCACGTATCCCACATCATGGCGTCTACCGCAGGTTACTTATTGTCCAACGGCAAGAGCGATTGACAATATGAACAAATTACTACTTGCAAGTCCGGATACAGACTTATTTTATTGTAACACTAGTCAAATGTTTAAAAAAGTAACAGAGTTCCTTAACATGATGGCATAAATTATTTTATCTATTGTTTTCTTTACGAATACTCAAAATTGTTTTATTTTAGTAGTTAATATGATTGTTAATGTTAATGTTTCTTTTATATTTTATTTTAATTTATATGTTTTGTGTGTTTAAAGTGTATGTTAGTAGTATAGCACTAAAGGCGTGTTGGTACAGATGCTGTAAGCCTCTAGTGTTTTTTCTTTACTGGAATAATAAATAAATTTCACTAATAGGTATGGGTATTTGGGTAAAATGATCCTGGTATAGTTGTGGGATAACACGGGTAAAGGATACAGTTTATAGTATACATAAGTGTCACTTTTGACAAGTGGTATTTCCAATAAGAAATGAATTTGGCTTTCTTTAAAATAAGCTTTTAATGTAATTGTTTGTTCTATTTTAACTAAGTTTTCTAAACTAGGAGAATATACCAACTTATCAGTTCTACTTATACTCTCTAACAAATGCAATAAACTATTCTTATCTACCACAGATTGATGTAAAATACCTAACTTACTTAATGCTATACTAGTCTCTATCTCATTCAGTTTAATATGAATTGTCTGAAAGTTGTACATAAGTAAATGGTATGTATTCATAATGTGTGCTTCGACATGATTTAACATTTCTGTTCTCGAGATGTTATTTAATTTATTAGTGAAATTACTAATATCTGTATTAATTTGAATGAGGTTATTATTTATTTCGAATGTGGAATTCGCTAATGTTTGTACCATTCCTGTGATCAAAGTGAGTCGTTTGTAATCATTGTTCTGACTTGATTTTATTTCATTTATAATTTTATCATATTTAATGGCATCTTTGTTATCTAAATTTCCTGTTATACGTTTAATTAGAGATCCTAAACGATTGAATAAACCACGCTTAATCCTAATAGAAGGTGTAATTTGTTCTAATTTCTCTATGGTTAAATTTCTTAAATAATCTATTTGTGTAACTATATTAATGAAATTAGAAGTAAAATCTTTATCAAAATGGTTAACTAATCTATTTAATTGACACAATCTTGAAATATTTTCTTCTAAATCTTCTACAATAGGCTTAAAATCTAATATCTTAACTATAATCCACTTATCATTGCTAATCACAGCTACGCCGTATTTCACAGGCAGGATTCCTGGATTGTCAGGTAATGCCTGAAGTTGAAGGGCCTGGAGTTGCGTCATCGTGGCTACTGCCAGGGCGATTAGGGCGTGTCTGCGAAGGACGTTTTATATTCTTTAATGGTGTTTTAGTATCGCGGTTCTTTATTTTTAAAGGAACTATGTTTCTAGATATTTGGTCTGTTATCTTAGCTTCTACATAACGAGGTTTGTCCTTACTGCTTCTTTTATTTATATCTTTAGTATATATTTTATCTCCTGTTTCTAATTTAATATTGGTTTCTCCACCTTTTTTATTTTTATTTTTTTTATTATTTTTTTTGTTTTATGGAACTTTTACGCACAGCGTATGTCAGTTCCATCATAGCCTAAACCTAATACTAACCTCATATTTAACTATTTTAATACATCCGACATGAATTTGAACAAAACTTTCGCGTTGTCGATATTAGGTACCGATAAAATTTTGTGTAACAATCCCTATGTCAGCTCTATTCAAATTCAAGTCGGACACTAATCTATTTCTGCTAGACTCAAATCTGACACACTCCATCAACAAATGGTGTAAGTCCTCCACAACTCCACATACCTCACAGTCAGGCGAACCAGTTTTTTTCATCATGTGAAGAAATTTATTGCATGGAATGTGTCCAGATCTGAGTCTATGGCCAATAACAATTAATTTCCTATTTAATCGACTATACATATACCAGGGCACACGAAGAGGCTGACACTGTATGGTCTTATACCATATCCCTTTTTCTAATGACCGTTTATCAAAGTGTTCCTTCCAGTCAACGTAGCATTTATTTTTAAGTTTCGGCAAATATTCATAGTAATCTAGTATCAAATCATATTCCTTTCCGTTCTTAGCAGCATATTTTGCCAACATATCAGCCTTTTCATTGCCCTGTAATCCAATGTGCGCTGGAACCCATTGCAATCTCAATTGGACCCCTTTAAGTTTTAATTCATAAATTTTAGACAGAATAAAATAAGCTATCGATGCACCTCTGAAACCAGAGGCGCATCGAGCTATATGCTGTAAAGAGCTTTTGCTATCTGTACATACTACAACATATCTTACATTATATTTACTATTAACATAAGATAAAGCTTCTGAGATTGCAATAAGTTCCAGCGTCATGATGGATGTAGGTTTACATACTTTAATACAATTGTCCTGACTATGAATATCTATATTAGGTACATAGTATGCAGCCCCAAGACCTTCTACACTCTTAGATCCATCTGTATATATAAAATTCCAATCACTATATTTTGTACATAGCTCCTTAATAACTTCACACTTTAGTAAATTACTCTCATATGATCTTTTGCAATACTTATTTGATTCTAAATCTATTGTAATTACCTCATCTATATTAATATTAGTCACCCACGTTGGCAATGTATACATTAGTAAAGGATAAGATGACGATATTTGTAACTCACTAATCTCATTTTGTATTGATACTAATAAAACAATTTTTTTATTCCTCCAAAAACTGTTTTGTCGGAGAGTGTAGAGGTCTTTTAACAATTGTATGATAATATTATTTGCTATTGATTTTGATTTTAAACAAAACTTGTAAGCCAAATATCTTCTTCGTAAATTCAGTGGAACCACACCAAGCTCACTCTCTATCACGTGAATCGGAGTAGTTTTAATAAATCCTCCTACAATTCTTAATGCCTGGTTTTGAATTTTATTTAATTTATCTAAATGGCACCTTGCACTAGTATCATACAAATAGCAACTATAATCTATACGACTTCTAATCAATGAAATGTATATATGTCTCAAATGTTTAGGATGTAAACCCCAGGAAGGACCAGCCAATACCCTAAGTAAATTAAGACTCCTTTGCACTTTTTCTACGGTTATGTTGATGTGTTTACTCCATCTCAGGGATCTATCTAACCACATACCTAAGTATTTGTAATTATCTACTATTTCTAAATTACTTCTATCTAATTTGAGTTCTAATTGGAGTTTTCTAAAACCTCTACTAAAAATACACACCTTAGATTTAGCAGCTGATAATTCCAATCCTAATTCGTCTAAAATGTAAGAAAATGTATTTAATGCTGCTTGAAATACATTTTGGCTTTCCCTTAAATTCCTGGACGAGGAATATAGCACGAAATCATCTGCATATTGGCACATAGCTACATTTTTAATTTCTTTACAACATTTAATTGTGACTATATTGAAAAGAATAGGAGAAATTGGATCCCCTTGTGCCAAACCACAGCTTGTGTATCTTATAAAATATTTATTTTGATCTGTTTCATCTCTCATTAAAAGATGTCGTTCACTTAAAAAGTTGTACAAATATTGGCATAATTTCTTTCCAACTCCTATATCATCCAAAGTATTTATTAAAATATCTATTAAAACATTATTATAGGCATTAGTAATGTCCAAAACGCAAGCAATAGTCGGTATTTTACGCGAAAATCCTAAATAAATTTGACTAATCAATTTCACTAAACAGTCCTGACTCGACTGACCTCTTCTGAACCCAGAAGTGTGAGGATATAATAATTTATTTTTCTCCATATACCACTCGAGCCTTTTCGTGAGCATAGAGTGAAAAATCTTGCAAACACATGAGATTAATGAAATTGGTCGCAATTTAACATTATTAATCGTTGAACTTTTAGGAATTGGTACAACTAATATGTCACGCCATTGTGTGGGAACAATACCGGTATTAAGTACGTTATTGTATAGGTCTAATAAATATAATTTGCTTACTGGAGATAAATGATATATAAGTGAATATGTTATCCCGTCGTTACCGGGGGCTGTGTCCTTTCGTTTAAAATAATGACACATTTCTTGCAAAGTAAAGTTAGCTTCGAGAAATTTGTTTTTAGATATAAAATGTTGGGGCTTTGAATATACGTAATCTGGAGCTAAGTTGGAAAGAAGTTCAGCTTTCTGATCATTTGGAACTTGTTGCCTAGCTGAACCGAATCCCTTAATCCAACCCATACGTGACCACATTTCAGCGTCGTTCCTGCATCGATGCTGCTACAGTAATTTCGCCAATCTTTTGATCTTGCTTTATAAATAGCAATCTTAGCAGCTTTTATCTTTTGTTCAAGTATGGTTAGGTTACTTGGTACGGAATTTCGTCTGAAATTTCGCAAGGCCAACCTGCGCTGTGCAACTAAATGAGAGAGATTTGGGTTCCAATAAGGTTTAGGACGGAATCCTATTTTTGGATTACTATAGCTTCTAATAAATGTGGTCATCAGCCGCTTTATTTACCTGTTTAATAAAATTGTCATACAAGGACTGCACATTGGCAGAATCTAAAGGCCGAAGCAAATAACCTTCTAAAGATTTACTGTACTCTGACCATTTTGCTAACTTAAAATTCCACTTTTTAGTAACGGCAAAGGAGTTGGAATGACTATTATATTTATATGAAATAACGATACACAAGTGGTCACTGCCCAGATTTTCATTAATGACGTCCCACTTTAATAAAATAGACAAGTCAGTTGAAACAAAGGTCACATCAGGTGAAGTCTTCTGTACTACATTATCTACTAAGCTTAATCTAGTAGCACTTCCGTCATTAAGAGGTATAAATCCAGCTTCTAAAGTCGCGTCGTAAATCTGTATACCTCTTACATCGGTTTTATACGACCACAGTGTATGATGACCGTTAAAGTCACCTGCGATTATACATTTACTCTGAAATAACGAAAATATTTGCTCCCAATAAGTAAGGCTTGTCCGTACTGACGAAGGGCAATATACCAACACTATATTTTTAATTTCATTGCAGTTCAAAAGCTTAATGGCAATTATTTCTATTCCTGAATTTTGTATAGAAATGAAACATTGTTGCACTTTAATTGATTTACAAACAACAATAGCGACACCTCCATACCCATCCAGCCTATCTTTTCTAAAAATATGATATCCACTTACGTTTATATGAGATTCAGGTTCCAACCAGGATTCCGATATTAAAGCAATATGTATGTTTTCTTGTGCCATCAACAATTCCAACTCAACACGCTTAGGTCGTAAGCTTCGTGCATTCCACTGTAAAATACGTAATTCGGATATTCTTGGAACAACATTAACCATTATTAAACATAGATATGAATGTAGTACATATGTCATCTCTTTTCAGAAATGTTATGAAAAATTGTGTACAAATCTCCTTGACAAGTTTACCTAATAGTTGTAATTTAGTATGCCAATCTGTATCGGCAATAATTATATCTTTGACCCTAAGTATAATACTAGTAAAATCTAAATAACATTAGAACTTTGTTTTTTATTCGAGTTCTTTTCTGCTTCTGAGCAATATCTTTCTCCTTCTCTATGCCTATTAGAATTTCTGTTCTCCACAGTCCTTATTTCTAATGAATGCTCCTTCTGCTTCAAATTCTGGCCTGTGCTTTCCTCTAAACGTATTTTATTTAACAAAGTAGTGTCACCAGCGTTACCGTTGTGAAGAATTGCTTCAGTTATAAGCACATCTCTGTATGTTTTCTCAGTGGTCTGTGAATTAGTATGTTGTGACTCGAATATGTCTTGGGTTCTACTGTTATTCTCTTGTCCTCTTCTATCTTTTATATATAATTCCAATGCTTTTCGATAAGTGCAGCTCTGACTGGTCATAATATTTCTAATATCTTTTTCTTTTAAGAATACTGGGCACTTCTTATACATAGCCATATGCGGTCCTTTACAATTGACACACACATATTTATTTGTGTCACAATTTGCATGATAATTACTGCATTTGGGACATACAATCTTTTTGATTGGGCATGATCTGGATAAATGTCCAAATTTCCAGCATCCAGAGCACTGGGAAACGGGAAAGGTGTAGGGTTCCACCTTAAACCTGCAACCGTATCCATAGACATACGGCGGCAAAGTGGAACCCTTAAAGCAAATTCTGACTGTCTCTGAATTTACCCCGATAACTCCCGAATCGATGGCTGCGGTTCGCAGCCGCCTAACATTGCCAACTGCGGCTGCACCATGCCTGATATATATATCAGGCAACGAACCGTTCGTGCGATACTGCAGTCTCTCGATGTTCGGAAAGCCAGTGGACCTGACGGCATCCCAGCTGTGGTTCTTAAAAAATGTGCAGCGGAGTTGTCTCCCACACTTACGCGCCTATACCGGACGTCTTACGTCGCAGGAATTGTGCCTGAGGCTTGGAAGGAAGCGAACGTTCAACCGATTCCCAAAAAGGGGGACCGTTCCGAGCCAAGCAACTATCGACCCATAGCTATCACCTCGGTGCTTTCCAAGGTGTTCGAGCGGATTATAAACACCCAAATTGTCCGCTACCTGGATGATCAATCGTTGATCAATGATCGCCAATACGGCTTTCGGTCTAAACGATCAACGGGTGATCTTCTAGCGTTCGTCACGCACCTCTGGGGTGAGGCTATGGACAAGCACGGCGAGTCTTTGGCTATCAGCCTTGACATAGCCAAAGCTTTCGACAGAGTCTGGCACCGGTCTCTTCTTTCCAAGCTTCCGGCCTATGGCTTGCCCCCTCAACTGTGCACCTGGATTGCAAGTTTCCTGCAGAAGCGTCGTATTCGGGTCCTTTGCGACGGTCGCGCTTCCAAAGGTCATTGGGCATTTTGTTCGGACATTTGACCCACGGCGTACACAAACGAAATAGGGCAAGGTATTTAGATAAATGTATCTGCACCCCAGTGGTACGGGTCGCATTCTTGTAGGCTTTGGGAGAATTGAGAAAAAAAATATTTAGTTTTTTATTATTAAGGTATTTTTAAAGCATTTTTGTAACGAATTAACTCAAAACTTTTGGACTGATTTCAAAAATACTTTTACCAGTCGAAAGCTAGTCATCCTTAAGTGGCATTGGATAATTTCCCATGGGAATAGATATATAATAAGAAAGTAGAATGTGTTAGTTTTATCAAAAGCTATTTAAGGGACGTAAAAATAAAATCCAGTTCTACTTGAATAATATTTTTATTCTGCTTGATCAAAATCTATTGTTATTTCATCTAAAAAGGCTGCAGGTGCATCTATTACATCTTGATGCCTGGCCCATGATAAAAAGTAAACTAGGCTTACAACATGCGCACAGCTTCCAACAGTGCGGCGGCCGTGTATACACGAGCAGTAATACTGATCAATGCCATTTCTTCCAATTCTATTGGGATCTACTAAAATATACGTGTAATATTGTTTACTACGGACGTGTCGCGACTGAATTCGGCCTCTTATTAGTATATTGTTTTCGATAATTTCTTGGTGTCGGTATATTTCGATGTGGTATAGTCCATTCAAACGCATGTGCTCGTGGCAGTATGACCTCGCGATTCTCAAGTGGTACGATCCCAACGTAAATAACATTAATTCTTCATATGTAAGGCGTGGAAAGTCTTCAAAATCCCGATCGTTTCCGTCGAGTCGCACGAACGCTACTCTCTGCCTGTTCAAATTGTGCCTTATCACATAATCTGGCAGCTCATTGCGTTGATTCATCCGCTCATTTATTATGGATATGAACTGTTCCGCATACATATGGTCTTCATATGGATTTCGAGTAGTATTAATTATTGCCGCAGTTATTCTGAAGTCGTCCATCATATGTCTCATAGCAACATTAAAATATACATGGCGGAACATTTTAAAATCTTTTTTAAATCTGCTGTTAATAGTTTCTACTACCCAACGGATCATAGTTAATAACCTAGATTTATTAGCATCTAATGTCGTCAGTTGTTCTCCTCTTGCTCTCGTTGGCGGCATGTGAGGATTATATCCGCATTCTTCAATAGTATTGATCGAATCTCGAAATCCACGATCCAATATAAAAATGTCATCAGTTCTCAAGAACCCATGAATCGGAGAATCTTGTCGCATCAGGTCGAGCATAATTCTTGCGTCCGAAGTATTTGCTGTATATGGTCCCATAGCATCTAGTATGTAGCCATCGGTACATACTAATAAAAAGGGTTTGACTAAGTTCCGAAACTTATGGAGACTGTAAGTTTTCCGCTGAAAAAGGAAATTCGCACTCTTCTGCAGATAAATATATGTTCCATCACATACGACAATGGCTGCGGGATCATTTTGGTTACCACCGAAAAAATGGCTTGGGATTGAAAGGTTTCTGGCTACCACATCTTCTCTTGTAATATGATTTAATCCCAAATGCTGTGGCACAAAATCATTAATTAAGCATTCTCTTGCTATCACCAATTTCCTTTCTAATGTTCTCCTCGACATACTGAATTTAGTAGCTAAGCGCTCATCTGGTTCACTGGTTCTTATTTTAGTTAGGTAAATTCCAAGAACCGTGGCAGGACGCTCTGATCTATCACGCAGAGAAGGCGTTTGGTTTAAAATCACATTAAATTGATATTTTGAAAGACCCGTCCAAAAATGGAATTCGTTGTCATCTATTTGTTCGATATTTTCATAAGCAAATTGATTTCTCCATTCGAAACCCCATTTGTACAGATTCATCATGCCTACAACATGAGCACCATTAAAGTTTTCGAGTGAAGGGGTATTAATTAAGTCTTCCCAATCATTTCTTATAAAATGAGGATTGCAAACCCGAGCTAATTCCGGTATGTAAAAATTATGATTATGCAAAAGTTTAAACTTAGCATACGGTGGAACAATGTGGGCCACCACATTTCTGCAGTTTGGAAAAACACAATGTCTGGCTGTATTTGAAGCTCGCAAATATCCACTAGGCGCAACAAAACCGGGACCCAATTGTGGACCCGCAACATCTCTCTGGTCTGCCTCTCCTTCAACTTGATGGGGTACATGATCTTGAACTGCTTGATCTTCTACTGGTTGATCTTGCACGGGTTGGTCATCCACTGGTTGATGTGGTATATGTTGATTTATTACAGGCTGGTTTTCTATGGGTTGGTTGTGCAATTGACGATCAAATCTCACCCAGCAAGCATGGCATATGGCCCTTGAGCCATCAAAACGAATCTGAAACAATTGATAAAAAATTGCATATACTGAGAAATATTAAAATCATCATCTTCACATCAACCGGAGAACTTCCACTGTCAGCATACAAAAATCTCCGCCAACCGCCAATGACACTCACACACATCGCTTTAAAAGTAAGGTAGTAACTTACAAAAGTAATTATTTTAATTATAATTACAAAAGTAAGGTAGTAACTTGCATGCCATTAAGCTGTATGACTTCTGATTGGGGAATGATACAATGGGATGCCAGCTACTTGCATACTTTTATGCAAGTTACTGGCATTTGTATTGCAGGCTTTACGATGACGCGTGCGGCGTTGCCGTTCAGTGTTCAGTTTCCATCGTTTATGACCAAGCAATTAGCAATAAAAAATAGTTTTATTTTAGTAAAAAAGGATTGTAATTCCTCACAAACAAAGAAAACGTTTGCGATAACTGCGACTATAATCACGGTAAAGGCTACGATACCAAATAAGCGTACCTATAATGACAAAAGCATGGTTAAAAGTATAATTATCTTTCTATCGCTCTTATAGTCGAGGTTTGGTGAGCCGGTAAGTAGGCATAATAACTGTGTAGGTTACTTACCTCGTGTGGAATCATTTCTTGCAACAATAATACTGCATGATCTCGGTATCTTTCTAGAAAGAGCGTTGTCAAAATGTGTTTTCGTCGACGTAACACAGATCGATTACACGACACACAACTATTTTGTCTTTCCATTTCAACGTAAAAACCAATCGTCAAGCAAAGCCAATAGTCCATAAAACGCGCACAAGTAGTCGATAAAATGAATAAATAACAGAAACACAGGTGTAAACGCACAGATTGAAACGACGGATGACGTACGACTGCGACGCGGTCCATCCAAGCGGCGCTAGCGCATGCACACTTCGGTACCTACCTGTTTTTATCTACCTGCCAAATGTGCGAGCGAGAGAGAGATATTTCGTAGAGTTATACAAACATTTATAGTGACTTAACGACGCGTTTCCATAATGCTAAAAGTAAAAACTTCTGTTTTATTAACAAAAGTTTATTAACTTTTAAATGTTAAATAAAATTTTATTTTCCCATTGGATACTTAAAATAAAAATACATATTTTGAAAAGTGTGATTAAATTCTTCAATTTAAAACTAATTTGGTCTGTGTACGCGAAATTTCATAAAGTGGGTCAGAAACGCCCAATGACCTTTATGCAGGTCAATGCAGGAGTGCCTCAGGGTTCTGTCTTATCCCCTACGCTCTTTCTTGTGCATATCAATGATATGTTGAATCTCGGCAACATACATTGTTATGCGGACGACAGTACCATGCATGGGCGATATCTCGGACATCCTGGGGCCAAACAGGCTGAGGTTGAGGGGAAAAGGCAGAATCTTGTCGTTGAACTTGACCGGACCTTGGACCGCATCTATGAATGGGGTGCCAAGAACTTGGTCGAGTTCAACGCCAAGAAGACCCAGGCATGCGCGTTCTCAACAAAAAAGTCTCCGTTCCTTCCCCTCCCTTCTCTGAAGAACACTCCACTGGTGATACGTGACAGTCTCTCCATCTTAGGTATGGATCTTTGCCGCTCCCTTAATCAGAAAACCTATATCGAGAGCGTCATTAAGCAAGCTTCGCGAAAACTCGGAGTTCTGAACAGGGTGAGGCGGTTCTTCACGCCTGGGCAACTGTGCCTATTGTATAAGGCCCAAGTGCGCCCTTGCGTGGAGTACTGTTCTCATCTTTGGGATGGCTCCGCGCAGTACTTGCTGGACGCTCTCGACCGGTTACAGCGGCGGGCTGTCCGTATCATCGGAGATCCAGAGGTCACGAGTTCACTGGAACCTCTGCAACTCCGTAGAGACATTGCCTCATTGGCATGTTTCTACAGAATATACCACGGGGAGTGCTCTGAAGAGTTATTCCACCTTATCCCGCCCTCCCCTTTCCTATCCAGAACAACGCGTGCTGGGCTCAGATGCCATCCTTACACGGTAGAGTCGATTAGAGCGCGTACCAAAAAGTTTGGGTCCTCATATCTCTGCCGAACGACCAAGGCATGGAATACTCTGCCAAGGCACGTGTTTCCTTCTTCCTTCAATCCTGGGTTCTTTAAGCGGGGCGTGAAAAAGCATCTTCTCAGGCCGTCAAAGTAGAGACCTCAACATCGCCTCGGCTACTGTGGGGGCGATGTGGAGGCCACTGCTCTTAGACCACACGACTGCTTACCATCAGGTGGAGTGTGGTCATTTTGACGAGCAAAATAAGAAAACAAAAAAAAAAAAAAAACTCACCACTGTCAGATAATCTCTTAAGCCTTCGTACTGATATTATTTCAAAATCACAAGTAACATTTTCAATAATTTCTTTCTCATCAGCTTGCAGATCTATTTGTCTCAGTATTCCATAACACAAGTTCGCCTCGTCTGTTCTCTGTACTCTGTACCCTAACTTAATAAAATTTTCGCAATTCAATAGTTCTAAAGCACTTTCCTTTTTCCCAAAATAGATAAGGACCCTAAAGGCACTTTTATATATCATTTTTACTATATCTTTAATATTATATGTTTTTAAAAGCTTGGCCATTCCAAATTGTTTCGGTAAAATATCTTTTCCTGTCACACATATACAAATTTCACTCTCAGCAGAATTTTCAACCCGTTCTTTTGCTAAATTGTCACTAATTGAATCTTTCCTATTCAATCGCTTATGACTTCTAATAACTGTAACAAATTCATCATATTCTACTATTTCCTCATCCTCTTGTCGTCCTCTCTTCTCTACAAGTCGTTGCTCACTTTCTTTATTCTTCATCGTCTCATTTAAAGTCAAATTAAGTTGTTGCTCACCCTCAAATAATGGTACCTGCTCCATTTCGACACTGCCACTTGAGTCACTGAGGTCCAGCTCATCATGTATGTCAGTCATTTATGAATAACATAAGATAATTAATTATCATAATTTTAATGTGGGTAGTAAAATAAAATAACGCGTTGTTATTCTGCGATGTGGCTATACGTGTGCGTTCGACTCGACTGCTCGCGTGCCACTGTTCTCCACCTTTCTTTTCTATGATTCTTTCTTTGGCTTGAATTATTTTATTTGTTAAATGTTTATATAGGTATTTAGTTCTTTGTGCATGTTCTCAAATTGTATATTGTTTCTCAAAGTCATTGTCAAAGACATGTCTTGAATCTGTATGTCCTAATAACACTTCGAAAGGGGTCATTCCTGTTGTTGAATGAATACTATGATTATATGCCATAATTGAGTAAGTCATTATGGATGCGGCATCGGTATATTTATGTTCATATTTCGCTAATCTATATATTTCTATGATACTTGAGTGAAATCTTTCAATTAGTCCCATTGAGTTTGGATTATTTGGGGTTCCTATGTGTAAATTAATTTTATATAATAACATAAGTTCTTTCATTAAATTATTGTTAAACTCAGAACCTGCGTCTGCGCTAATTTTTAAAGGTACACCGTACAAAGAAAAATATTTAATTAGGGCTCTAACTACCTCAGGAGTAGATCTATTTGGGATTTCTATGGCTTGTCCCATTTTGCTAAAAGCATCTATTAGTGTTAGATAATAATGATTTTCTATGGTAAATAGATCAATAAAAATTTCTTCTTAAGGCTTATTTTGTGTTTGAGTTAATTGTAGTTGAGGTTCGATTGGTTTCCTATCGTATTTCATGATTTTACACGCTTCGCAAGAATTTATAATGCTAGATATGGTTTGAGGCATATTGTGCCAAAAGTAGGATCTTTTAATATGAGCTAATGTTTCATTGATACCTCTGTGGCATGTTTTACCTATATGATATTTTTTTACGATGTCTAGTTGCTCGTTTTCTTCATCTACAAATACTACTCTTTTTGTACATTCAAAGAATTGAACAAGTTCTCTTTTAAATAAAAATATAATGGCTTCTGTGAATTGTATGCGATGTATATCGTCTTCAAAATATATAAAGTACTTAGTTTTGTTTTTAACGTACTCTTTCAAAAATTGTTTAACTAAGTCAGTTCTATTTGTTGGTAAATGTACTTCTAGAATCCTTTGTTTGTCTCGTTTTAATAATTTAACTGATAATTTATCTATAAACCATGTGTATATAAGTATTTGATTTGGTTTAGTATCTACAGCTTCTTGTAAAATAGGAATACCTTTAGATTCGGTATCTTGAGCTGAATGTGCGGTCTCGGCGTTCTGTGTTTCAGATGCTGTTAATGTCGAACTAGAAGTTCGTATTGATTTTAACGATTGATTACCTATCGATAGAGTTCCATTAGAATCGCTATCGTGAATGCTTATTGGTTTATCTATATCTGATTCTACTTTATTTAAGTTCTCATTTTTATCTACGTTAGCTTTCATTGAACTATTATCATTTTCATTTGTTATATTTATTCGGATACGTGACAATGCGTCCGCGTTACAGTTTGATTTACCACTTTTGTGTATAATATCGAAATTATACTCTGCTAGGCGTAAACGCCAACGCGTTAATCTACTATTTGTTTCCTTAAGGGAATTAAGCCAAGCAAGGGGTTTATGATCAGTTATAATTACAAATTTTTTACCATATAGATATGGGCGAAAATGTTTTACTGCCCAAACAATTGCTAGTAATTCTTTTTCCGTTACACTGTAACGTGTTTCAGCATCGTTAAGTGTTCGACTTGCGTAAGCTACTGATTTATCATTTCCAATTGACCCTTGTGATAGGACAGCGCCCAATGCAAACTCGGATGCGTCTGTCGTTAATATAAATGGCTTATTATGGTCTGGATATTGAAGTATAGGAGAGTTTATTAATAGCTCTTTAATTTTTGGAACGACTCTATATACTTTTCATTACTAATTGGCATTGTAGATCTTTTCTTTAATCTAGCCGTCATTGGCTGTGTTATTTTGGCAAAATCCTTAATGAATCGTCTATAATATCCTATAAGACCTAAAAAACTTTTAATTTCGGTAATAGTTCGTGGTAATGGGTAATTAAGTATGGCTTTCATTTTATCATTATTTGGTTTTAACCCTTCTGGTGTAATCGTATGTCCTAAATACAATACTTCCTTACGAATAAATTCTGACTTATCAAGTTGGACTTTTAGGTTAGTTTTACGTAATCTATTAAATATCATTCTAAGCTTATCTATATGCTCTTGGAGGCTAGATGAATAAACTATTATGTCATCTAGATATACTAGGCAATGTAGTCCTTGTAATCCTCTTAAAACATTATCCATAGCTCTTTGGAATGTTGCGGGTGCAGTTTTGAGTCCAAACGGCATTCTTGAAAATTCAAAATGACCTGATTGAGTACTGAATGCAGTTTTCTGCTTATCTTCTTCAGCAACTTCTAACTGATGATATCCGCTAGCTAAATCTAGTGTCGTAAAATAGCTACTACGTCCTAATTTATCAAATAAATCATTTATATTAGGCAACGGATATTTGTCATCTATGGTTATCTCATTTAATTTTCTATAGTCGATAACTAATCTATATTTCCTTTCATTCGATGCATCCATTTTCTTTGGTACTAAATGCACTGGTGCACTCCAAGGAGAATGTGATTCACTTATAATATTATCTTTTAACATTTTTTGAACTTGCCTATTTATTTCCTCATTTATAACTTGAGGTTGCCTATATGGGCGTATAAAGGTAGGATCCTCATTCTGCGTTCTAATGTGATGTTTAACTTGGTTCGTAAACGTAAGTGGTAATTTATCTGAATAAAAGATATCCTTATATTCATCACATAATTTTGTAATTTGTTCACGTTCCTCATTATTCATATGATCTAAACGCAATTTATTTAAATTTTCTTTTAATATTTGATCAATTTCTATGTTATTTTCACTATCACTATAATTTAATTCGCAAGTTTCATCAATTTTATGTTCTGATACAATAAATGGTTTCGTAATTGTTAATAACATTTTTGTGTCTAGGGTATTTTTAATTATTGTTGTGGCATACCCGTTTACACATTTAACTAATGCACTAGGCATCCTAACTCCTTTAGTAAAAGAAACATAATTAATTATTGCATCTCCATTTTGTAAACTCGTTGGTAGTTACACTCTTTGTTCACAACGAGGGGCTATACTTATTTGACATGTAGGGCTATATATTAAAGGGATACTAGTGTATTTAGTATATAAAATATTATTCTGCATATCTATCTTAGCGCTTAAAAATTTTAATAAGTCGCTACCTATTAATCCTTCGTAGCGTCTATCAACGTCATATACATAGAATTTATATATTTCAGAGCGTTTAAAGCTAGGAAATAATGGAATATAGACAACGCTATCATGCTTACTTAAGGCATGAGTGCTTATTACTTCAAAACTTTCATGAACCATAAAATCTTTAAAATATTTATTTGCTATTCTAGGGCTAATAAATGATCTTGAACTTCCCGTATCTATCATAAAATTTCCGTTTATTTCAGGAATTTCTATGTGTGGTAGTCTAAGTTTAGAAAAACAATTAATTGCTATTATTTCTGGGGTTCGTTTTCTTGATCTACATATGTGAAAATTTCATTTTCGTCATATATAACAGGTTCCTGTTCATAGTTACCTAAATATTCATTATCATCCTCTAAATTATATAATTCATTCATACGAGCTTGTTGCGGCTTAGCTTGAGGAGCTGTGCGCATAGTTACATCATCTGACTGTTTATTCTGTGGCGGCCTATAACCGAATTGGTTCTGATTATTAGGCGGTTTGTAACCAAACTGTTGTTGGTTAAAGTTTGGTCTATAACCAAACTGGTTTTGGTTAAAGTTTGGTTTGTAACCAAACTGGTTTTGATTTACGTTGGGTGGTCTAATACCAAACTGTGGCGATGCAGTAAATTGAGGTTTTAATGTTAACTGTGGCTTATATTATACCCAAATCCTGGTGTATTAAATCTAGTTGATTGAGGTTTTTGTGGTTGATTCTGCTTAAAATTATTTTGGTTATTTTGCGGCACACCAAACTTAAATTGTGGTTGATTATTGTGATGCGCAAAGAATGGTTTCATCCCGAATTTTTGTAAATAGGAATTGTTATGTGAAGTTTGCTGCGGTTTATTTTGATAGTTCTGAGGTGTCTTAACCATTTTATTTCTTGTGTTATATTGGTATAAGAAATTAACCTCTTCTAATACGACACTTAAGGCGTCCTCTAAGGAATTACATCCTTTTATTCTTACTATACGCAGTAAATCTTCAGTTAAATTATATAGGAACACATTCATCGACATATTATTATATATAATAATTTTACTGTCGCGAAGGTTTTGGTCAGAGATAATATTTACTTTAGCAATTAATGTACTTCGTACATGTTGTATTCTATTGCAGAAATCTAGATAAGATTCGCCATTATTAATTTTAAGTGTTTCTAATTCGATTGCTATGCATTCGGCATTCCTCTGATCTTGGATCACCGAAATGTTGTTCTAAAGTTTTTTTTTAAATAGGCCGGTTATCTAAATCTTGTCGCTCGCTGATAAGCGACGCGGCTCTACCTACTAATTTGGATGTGATAATGTGAAAAAGATATAAGTCCTGGTCAGGATTTTCATGTATTCTACAACTATCTATAACATATTCACATTTTCTTATAAATAAGTTTAAATAATTTTTCATCGCCATCAAACTTGGGGATGACAGATGTAATTTCTTTCGGTATTTTGCTAATTTTATCCATTTTATGTTTTTAACTAAACTAAACTAGTCTTAGAGAAATATAACAGTAGACTTCGATTGTTGGAAATAACACTGCCGTTAATTTCTAGACACTTAGATAACTATTTGTAATAGAACTGGAAATAGAAAGGAATAGCGATTGGTTCTACTCACAGACTTTTCATGTCCCTCCGATGAGTCATCACTGGATCAGGCTGCAAACTCTTAGCGGCGATCTCGGCCCGAAGTTGACGAATTTGTTTGGTTCGAGGATTCCCGTAAAACCGCTAGAAATGCGATCGACGCGATTCACTGATTTTAAGTGTATGTGCGACGCGGAAATCCTACCGGCTGCGCCAGTCAAACTTTGCGGGAGCTGAGGCGAGTTTTTAAAAACTACTTTTAAAATATTTTATATATTTATTTAGAGTATTCAACACTTCGTGATAACAGACTGATTCCGACTGACTATCAAGTGAAGACTAACTAACCTATATATCTATAATACATGAGTTTATATAAGGTAAGCTTGTGGTGGGATGTGCCTAGCAACTGGCATGGTACTGCTACCTCGGGTGGTCGACAGTGTCTACTCTAGTTGCCGGATACATTAAGTTTACTACCTGTAACTTTATATAAAACAATAAGTCGTTAAAATAATGGTTGCCTGTGAGGTCTGTTGTGGGAATCATCACACTTAACTAGGTAGCTATTGTTAGTTTACTGTTTATTTTTAAGTCATAATTCCGGATACGAAAATTAAATTCCTGAAGTAAAAAGGTTGTAAAAAATAAGAAAATAATTTCTATATTATTTTGATTTTGCAACATGAAACATTGCTAGACCACTTTAGGTCATTCTCCTTTTATTGAAAATGATTGAAAATGGACATGTACATAATTGAAAAAATAAGTCAGAACTTTTTAACTTACTGGCATGCCTATTGTTGGAACAGAACCACTTCGTAACTTCCGTCTTTGTAAATGTGTGCTTGAAAAGCAGTGCTCATTTCCATGAGCTTTGAGTGTTTGCTGCATATGGTGGAATATTTGTGAGAAGTCCAATCTTGTCTATTTAACCCTTAAAGTTATTTTGTATAATACAGTGTGAGTCTTTATAAAGTCCACATATTAAAAGGGTGAAAATATAAACAATTTTATCGACGGAAAAAATGTTTAAAAAAATCTAAAATTTTTTAAAAATATTTTTTCCGTGTGTGAACATGTGCAACAGGGGACCAACCACTACCTGAGATTTGACAAACCACAGATGCTCGCTAAAGAACACCGATTCCTACCAAGGATGCTTCACGAGGCTATTGAAATCAAGAAACATCCTAATTTCAATAGAGAAGATGGTTGGAATGTACCACCAGCTTGGGATCCAGTAATTCAAATAGGCAAACCCAAGAAGAAGCAAACCACAGCTAGACTTCATGATACTTTGATCTCAATCTGCGTAAATAGAAACACCCATGATTAAATTATGTTCGGGTACTTTGAAATAACTACACTGGAACATTGAGACAACTACCATCTTAGTCTCCCCGTGACCATGGCTGCTGAAAAGCAACCGAAACGTCGGGGAAAGTGTAAACATAAATTCACTCGTCGTACGCTACTTGCCTAGAACGTTCCTTTGTCAGTTTACTCCGTATTATTAATCTCTAAACCTAGTTCAAAGTCGCTGTCTTATATATATAATATCACATTTCTCAAGACGATATATTGTTGTAACTAGTGGTGAAACCTGTATATTGATATCTTAACGCGTTGCAAAGTTATAAGCAAAAACATTTTAAGATTATAAAAACCAACCGTTTAATCCTGACCTACGACAACTCGTGCGCCGCCTGCGACAACACCCGGACTATCTCATCAGCAACGCTCGGCTGCTCGGCTCGGCTCGGCTCGACTCGACTCTTGCTCGACATCGACGCGACGCCGCCAGCGTGACACAGCAACGGAGAGAGGTGCGTCATCGAGGGCGGAGCTTCGCATCACTACAAGCTACGCGCCGGCTCGCAGCTATATCCACGAGTGAGTCGCTACGTTGGACGTTGTAGCCGCAATACTACAAGATGCCGTCTACTTGTAAAGCTTGCGGTAAGGGCATTAAATCTAATAATTTCATGACTTGCTCAAAATGTAAAAGTTCCTTTGATATAGAATGCGTAAATATAACTGCTGAGTGTTTTCAAAAGCTCGCTGTACATAGCAAACAGTCTTATATATGCCCCATGTGTGTCTGCTCAATACCCAAGAAAGGCAACACCAATACCCCTGTTCGCAACCCCACAGTATTCACGGACGATTCCATATGTGAGAACGTGAACCTAGTTCGGGGTTCACGAGGCAAATATACAGCAAGTTGTGATACTCCGATCTCTGAACTGATGCATGAAATTCGTGAGCTAACGCAGGAAGTAAAGGCATTGAAGCAGTTTAACAACGATATAACTCTGTTAAGGGAAGATATGAAGGACATTAAGGAACAACTTGCCAGTCGTTTTACAGATATGCAGAAAATTATTGATGACAAGGGCAGAGAAATAATTGACTTGAAGTTATCGGTAACTCAATTAAAATCGACTGTCAGCACGCTTAAACAAAATGCGCTGAAAAATGAGATTGAAATTTGTGGCATGCCTGAAGTTAGCCATGAAAATCTTACGCATATAATGCTAACTTTGTCTCAGAAAATGAGTGTTGAGCTAAATGAATCGGACATCAGTGATATTACTCGAGCAGGTCCTAAGCATCAACATAACAAAAATTCAACCCTGCACAGGCCCATCATCGTAAAGCTAACTCGAAAATCCAAGAGAGACGAACTTAATACTGCTGCTAAATCTAGGAGAAATTTAACATCCGATAACATTGTTAATGATACCTCGTCCAAAGTTTACGTCAACGAACGTATTACAAAAGAGAAAAGGCTGTTATTTCGAGACGCCAGAGCGAGAGCTAAACTCTGTTCCTTTCGTTACTGCTGGCTGCGCAATGGCTCTATATTCATCAAAAAAGAGGAAGGACAAGCGGCAATTCGTATCCAGTCAATTGAAGATCTTAACAAGTACACATCTCCCCCTAAAACAACATCCCCAGAGAATACTTATTAATTATCTGATTATAGTCCTTACGGTAGCTTGCTTCATTATTCCACATTATTTTTATATTTTGATTAAATCTGTATTTACTCAGACACTAATAACATTAATTAAATACAATACAACCATTACAACACTACTCTTTATACACATACATACATATATAAAATACACGTATAAAAGTTCAATAGTTTTGTATATATTACTTAACAAACAAACATGCAATATTTATATCTACACTGTTACATACATGTATACTTGCTCATATTATAGATTGGCATTATTCGTAACTTTTAACTCACTTAAAATAACATTATTAATTATCAACAATGACTACACTTGACATTTTTCAATGTATTGATAACGCGTTCACAATAAAATGCCAGTCTATAAATTCCGCAGAAGATTGCTGTAGCATTATTAATAAATATAAAATGAAAATTTTTACGCTAAACATACGGAGCCTTAGGTCGTAACTTTAATGACTTTCTTGTAATCCTTTCGAGAATGAAAACTGATTTTGATGTGATTATACTGACGGAATGTTGGCTACATGAAAGCTCGATGCTGTACCACTTGGATGGATTTACTGCTTTTCGTACCATAAGACATATAAACAGAGCAGGTGGCGTAGTCGCATATGTCAAGAGCATTTGGTCTCCACAGGTATTCGAACCCGCTATCGAGGATGCAGACTGCCTTGCCATAACCATCCCAAATGTTATAACTATCTTAGGTGTCTATAGATCGCCTTCTGTTAAGAATCTGGATCGCTTTATTAACTCAATATATGATGTCATGCAATCTATAAATATAAAACCATGCACAGTTTTCACAGGCGATATTAAAATAAATATAATGAACACCGACAGTACAGAATCAAGTGCTTATCTCTGTGCCATGGCTGAAACGGGATTAATACCAGCTTTAAATGTTCCCACTAGGAAAAACGCGTGCCTTGATCATGTTTTCGTTAACAGCTTCGCTGCCACCATGGAAAGTAGAAACTTGCCCCCGGGGCCAAAAGTGTTTTTTTTTAAATTGACTTTAAAAGTGATTGGTTAGGATTATTATTATATTTATTTAATATATTTAGGTATTTTACTGTATTTTGAACAAGGTGAAAAACTGCACCGCACCGGTGCGTGCTTGGCACTGGGAATGGAATAGACATTCCCAGTGCCGAACAACGCACGGGTGCGTTGTCAGTTTTTGTCATGGTTGATAGTTTATTAGGAATAAAACACAGTTATTTGTTATATAAATCAAATATAATAAAAACTTGCACTACTATTAGAAAATAAACTACAAAAAGAACATTTTGAAAAAGGAAATATAAAACTAAAACACTTTCGAAAGGAAACAAAACTAAATTCTTTCTAATTGAACCATACCTAGACGTGGCATTACACTTTGGTATTGATATAAATCGAATATAATAAAAACTTGCAAACTATAAAATAAACATTTTCAAAAAGGAATACAGTTTATTTCAGTTCACGTTAGTTACACACAGTTCACATTACAGTTATACCCAGTACACTTTTTAGTTATGTACCAAGTTCTAAGTGATAATTGTCAAAACATGACACACAAAGTCCAGGTTTGTCAGGACATGTGTCACAAAACCACGGAGAGTCAGTACGTTTTTTATTTTTAGTGCACTGGCGGCATGTTTTACGTTTGAGTCGCCCATTGGCAGTAGTTTCAGTGGCTTTTTTTATTTTATGACGGAGTGAACGCCGACTTCTATCAGGTGGTAAATTTTCAGGGATAAGAGCATTTATTACACTCAATCGGTAATCGTATAGAGACATTTTACGTTGCCCTGAATATTTGTTGAACATCTTCATAGAGTTCAAGAGAAGTAATTGAAAAGTGTGGATGGCTACCTTTAGATACCACCGTAAAGTTTTTCGTTCGCAAGGATAATATGCCAAAAGTTGGTCTTGCCTGTCCACTCCTGACATATAATCATTGTATTTTGAAATAGCCTCTGGCTTTTGTGTGACTTGGCCACGTTTATTTGCAACTGGAACCATTCTGTTTTCATATTGTGTAGTAATGTAAGGCACAATACGTTTGTCTTTCCACACGCCAACGTGAACTCCTTCTCTAAACATTGAATAATTTTCTCCTCTTTTCAATTTTTTATTCATAAGTTCACGAGGATTTTCTTTCAGATCTTTGCGTAGAGTGCCCGTGCAATACGTGTTATTATCAAGTAACTTCTTTGCTAAACCGAAACTATTATAAAAATTGACCATGTATAACTCATGACCACTATTTAGTTTTTCACGAAGTAGTTCCATGACTACTTTTTCAGCATGGCCCTTCCCTGCTACTTCTGAGTCTTTGCCACCTGCATACACTCGAAATTTTAAAATCAAGCCATCTGGTTCTGTCAGCATGTAAAGTTTGATGCCGTATTTGTGGCGTTTGTTTTTTATAAATTGACGAAAGCTCAGTCGCCCTCTCCACAGCACCATACTTTCATCTAGAGATAATTGTGCTGTCGGATAATAGCATTCAACCATTTTATTGTTGAAATAATCAATGAGACTTCTTATTTTGAATAACGGGTCCTCACTTTCCATCTCCGACGTAAAATGTAGACACCTCATTATGAGAAGAAATCTGTTTCTGCTCATTTGCTGAGCAAAAATCGGTATAGAAAACAGTCTATCTGTTTTCCAATAATCATTTAGACGACTCAGAGGTATAGTCCCCATGTGGAATAAGAGGCCGAGAAAAATTCTCATCTCAGAGACAGTCACATCTTTCCAAGAGGTGATTCTCGAATAATCTCTACCTCTGTTTGGTTCCTCCTCGTTTCGTGGCCGTTTATGAGCATCTAATAATCTTTGAGCCTAGGCATTTGTTTCACTACAAATCAGCGTGAACAAATCGTCATTGAAAAAAAAATTAAAGTAATCAATAGGCTCGACTCCCATTTACTTCGCCATAAAATTCACTAGATTTCCTAAAATCAAATTTAGTTAGTTCTCCCGTAGTTGTCCATACCGAAGTTGAGCCTGAAGTAGAGGCCTGAAATGCCTGAACTTGACTTTGATTGTCTAGTAGTGAAGTGACAAAAGGCGAATTACCCTGTAGGTCTTGATCTTGAGCTATGGGCGAGGATGTTCGAGGTCCCGGAAGGCGTAATTCTATATTGTAAAGTTGCACCTCATCTTCTATTTCAGACGCTGACTCCTCCTCACTAGGCTGGTAGTCGTCCTCCGAATGATCACCGAACAATTCCTCCTCTATATCACTGTCGTCTAAAATCGTAAACAATTGTTTTCGCTTTCTATTAGAACCAGAAGTTCCTTCACCGGGATCCATTTTTATTGTTTTTTATTTAGTCCACACAAACACAACCGTCCAACTTATCAAAAAACCAAAAACACGTTACGAAAGTTCGGAATTTCAAGCACAGTGCCACTACAAAAACAAAGTGAGAGACTTTGTTTTTGTAGTGGCACTGTGCTTGAAATTCCGAACTTTCGTAACGTGTTTTTGGTTTTTTGATAAGTTGGACGGTTGTGTTTGTGTGGACTAATTGACTAATTGTTGTAAGGGTAATGGCGTGCCATATAACTTAACTGGTAATATACAACTAGGATAATTCCGCGACTTAAATATCATTACTTCCGATTTTTTTACATTATAAGTTAACTGGTGAACATCAGCATACTTTTACAAATCTCAATGAGTTTTCGTATTCCGTTGACCGAGGGGCTGAGCAGCACCATATCGTCCGCATAACTTAAATTGTTAAGACATTCGCCATCAACAAAGCAGCCAGCTCTGGTGCTGCTCAGCTCCTCAATAAGCTCGTTAATATATAAGTTGAACAGAATCGGCGACGTTAACCCCCCCTGTCTTACACCACTGGACAGTTTATAGGGCTGTGAAACACTATTATTCCATTTCATTTGGTTAACCTGATTATTATACCAGTATTCAAATATGTCAGTGATTCTGGATGGTACTTTTGTTTGTCTTAATTTATTCTATAAAATATTATAATTAATAGTATCAAATGCCCTACTTAAATCGAGAAAACATGCATAGACTGAGGTATTGTTTTTAGTATATTTGTATATAGTGTTTTTTAATGCAATATTGCTAAAAAAAACTGCACATTACTGAGCGGTATGTTCTGTTCATTTAGATGTTTTATTATTAAACGTTCGAACACTTTGGAAAGGATAGTTGCCAATGAAATAGGGCGTTAGTTTGACAGGCAGGAAACGTCACCGGTTCTATTCTTCACTATAGGTATGACCGTGGTTCGCATGAAATCTGAAGGTAAGTAGCTGTGGTCAATACAATCATTAAACAGTTCAGCGAGTTTTTGGTATACTATGTATGGTGCAAACATAAGATGCTCGACACTGAGCCCGTCGTGTCCCGGGGACTTGCCGCGTTTCATATTTTTAACACAGTTTAATATATTATCCGGAGTCACATGTAGTGCGCTAAGGTCTTCAACTAGCTGCGGCGGCGACGCGGCGGCTGGCCGGTCAAAGTGTGGCGCAGTCCCCGCCCCACCATGCGCCCGGGTCGCGTCGTTCGTAGCTCGCTGTGTATGCGGTAACGAAACTGGTGGATTGAACTTATTCACGAACATATTAGCAATAACGCCAGGGTCTTGGGTGCCATTTATTGTAGTCGGTATAGTTGGTCTAAAATTTAATTTATTTGTTTCCTTCCAAAAATTACCAAAATCCTTATTATATCTGTGTGTTGCAATTATGTCCATTTTAATCTTATTTTCATTAATCTGACACCATTTTAATTTATTTTTAAATACTTTCTTAGAACTAATCATGTCGTCATATATTCTACCCTGTGTAGGACAACCATACAAATTCCATAGTGTATAATATTGCCTTGCTATAGTGTGGGATTCTTTAACATGATAATTTCATCCAGTTATCGGTTTCTTTTTATTACATCGTATACCACGGTATGAAAATTTGGCAGCAGTGGACAAACATTTTATAATAGAATTATAATTTTGTTCTATAATACGGTAATGATTTTAATTTTGACAAGAAACTTTACAATCTACTATATCAAACTGGTAAGAATCTATTAATGTTGTACATAGCTCGGCATAATTACATTTCTGTTCGTAGCTTCGGGTTCCCCATATAATTCTATCAACTAGCTTTGTATGACTTACTTCTATCTTTGGCAATATAGTGTTCATTTCACATTCTAAAACTAAAGGAAAATGATCGGAATAGAATACATCATTTAAAACACGAATAGACTTAATAATATTTAACCCGGCAGATGTAGTTATACAGTGATCGAGCCAGCTGGTAGTCCCATGCGCATCACTTAAATATGTAAAAGTGTCTGATGACTTACCAAGCATGTTAAGATCGGCACAAACCCAACTTTGATCGTTGCAAAAGTCCAACAATTCATTGCCAAAGAGGCTATTAGTACGTGAGATATCCGCATTAAAACCACCAAGCACTAACACAGCTTCTATATCATTACTTTCCATAACAGCACTGATTACTCCTAAGCATTCGGTAAATAACGGTAAATTATCGGCATCCTCCGTAGGCATATACACCGACATACCGATAAAACTGCGCCTGTCTTCTAGTCTGATACACACGGCCACCACGCGTGCCGATCCGGTGTCTAAAGGTGTCACGTTAGTAAATAAAGATGTTTTGTATAAAATACCAACTCCTCCCTAGGGTCTTCCTTTTAGTGTCTGACTCGTATGTACTGCTGAAGTTGCATGATATGAGTAATCCGGATGTATGCTACTCAGGTATCCCAAGTTTTCAGGGAGTAACCAATGTTCCTGGAGAGCTATAATGTCATATTCTTTGCAAAGGTCAGTGACATGGTGACGTGATCGTCGTAGGTTAGGTTAATCAAAATCATTTATTATTTCACATGAAACTTAAAACTAATGCATTAATTGCTCAAAATGTCCGCCACGCTGTTGTAAACACAAAACCGCGCGAAGGGAAATTTGTTGTGTCTTATTATTTCGGGATCATTGCGAATACCATTCGCGCAGTTTATTATGCGATCTTGCAAATCAGCCTCGGTTTCGATAGGGCTGTTATAAACTCGTTTCTTCATTGTCCCCCACAAAAAGTAATCAAGGGGCGTCATGTCAGGCGAACGTGCAGGCCACCCTACGGGCCCTGCTCGGCCGATCCACCGGTTAGGGTAATTTTTATTAAGGAATGCTCGGACATTTCCAGCGTAATGGGCAGGACATCCATCCATTTGTACATACATGTTTCGACGTGTCATCAACGGCACATCCTCCAGGAATTCATGAAGTTGCCAGCTCTAAAAAGCTTTGGCCGGTCAACGTTCGTGGCAATATCACCGGGCCAATTAAATGGTCATCAATAAGGGCTGCCCAAACGTTTACTGTAAATTTCACTTGAAATGTCGATGGGCGTTTCAATTTTGGGTTTTCGCCTTTTGGGCACCACATATGTAGATTTCGGCAATTAGTGATGCCATCTCTTGTAAAACTTGCTTTGTCCATCCATAGTATCTTTGTTAGAAAATGTGGATTTTCTCGTATCTTCCTCTGGATCCAAGTCGACATTATGCACCTTGGCCTCCAATCTACATCTTCATGCAGATGCTGTACCCTCTGATAATGATAAGGATGCAGCCCCTCTTGTCTTAAGATGCGCTACGCCGTTTTTTGTGAAATTCCGTGACGCATAGCCAAACGTCTAGTGCTAGTAGTTGGATTAGCATACAAATCATTTAGCACTGCTTCTTCGACAGCGGCGTCAATTATAACTCCCGGTTCGCGGTGATCTCTGTTGGCTCCGACTCCGGTAATGGACAACCTTCGGTGGACTGCTTGGAAGTTGCGAGCAGATGGTACTGGCTGCCTGTTCGGGAATGCAGCTATGTAAGCTGCACGTGCACCGCGGGCACTTCCTCTTGCCATTCCATAATAATAATGAATGTCAGCAATGTGTGCCGGCGTGAAATCACTTATGCGCGGCATTTCGTAAGAAAACAAACGCGTAGCACGAAGAAAACGAAAACAACTCGGTAAGCGATTGAAAGTACAAGTAGCAGCGGCGAATAGTTCGGAGTGACTGACTCTCTCTATCCTAATTTCATTTGCTCTTTGGGCCCCGTATCCCCGTACCTCAACCCGCTCTCATCTACAACAATAACACACAAAATAGGGTCTCTACCTGGCAATGAATGGAAGCAATTAACAGCGCAGCTGTGCGAAGGTCGATGTTTTAAAATACTGATAGTAGATGTTGTACTTGGCTTACAAGCATGATTTTTTTACCATTGAAAAACTAATACGATGTAGAATAACATAAAATAAGAAAAAAGTAGGGTTAAGAGGACATTTTTTTGATAAATTTTACATTTATTGCAAAAATTGGTAGAAAAATGGTAAATTTTCTTCAAAAAATCATTAATAATTAATTTATGAGGTTTATTTTCAAAAAATTATGGCTTTATTAGCTCGGCCTATTATTTGAGATTATTATTAATTTTGTTTTGTTTTAATATCACATTTAGTTTAAAAGTAGTAACACTTTGTTTGCATGGGGTACCAAGACGAGAGTAAAGAAAATTAAAAGTCCATAAAAATTTTTTTTTGATTTTTGTAAACATTTTTTCCGTCGATAAAATTGTTTATATTTTCACCCTTTTTAATATGTGCACTTTATAAAGACTCACACTGTATAATATACGTCTAACTTTAAAAAATATCATTCTAATTGTATTCCATCTTATTTGTAACATTTCATCATAAGTAACATTTCTGAACGTTTTTATTTATGTCAAAATGACAATTCTTTTATAAACTGTGTCTTTAAATCAGTTATGAAAATTAACGAACGAGTCGGTGCAGGAATTTATTGCCAAGATGAGTTTGAGTTATTTTCGTATTTTTATTACTCATTAAAGATTTTCAATGCATATATTGTAAAGGTTTCTAATCATTTTGGTATATAAATAACCTGGAAAGTGTGTCATTTGAATTATTTTCGCTAGTTTATATACTATACAATGCTACAATTGCTACTATTAACCACTTCTTTTATTTGTATAGAATATCATATTTGCACATTGCTTCTAAGGTGAAACTACCAACTAACTAAAATGTTGATACTTTTACAAGTTCTATAGAATGCATAAATAACGTCTTGGCTTTTGTATAGGTGATGGTTGACTTGCATGTTTCTTTCATATTGTTTTAGAACACAATGAACGGCAGAGCCAGACGGATTAACTTAAATCTTTTACTTTAATGGATTACTGCATAATATTACTGGGTAAGAAAGATTTTTTAATATCTAAAGACTATGTAAAGCTTGTTGGATACATAAAATGTAAACTGGAAACATTAATGCATACAAATGTTATACTGTGTCTGCCTACTTTTAAGCTAAAAAACAACTTTTTGTATAATAGCAGGGTCGAAGCTTTCAACCAATTGTTGTATCATAATAATTGGACTTACCAATATACCTATATTTTTGATACAAATAGGCATCTAACCAATACTTATGAGATGTTCAAGAAACTTACTGGGTACATAAATTACAAAGCTCTAAGATGTATTTTTCAAGATTTAAAGTTGTTTATACAGGCAAAAGTTAATATACCTCATGATAATGATCATTTTAAGTCTCCAAGTACACAAAAAAATAATGAGAAAGATAGGCTAAAACCTGGCACTATACCATATTATTTCAAACAAAAAACAATTGATAAGGTAGGGTTTTTTCGCTAGTAAAGATGAATCAGCTGTACTAAATCTAAGCGCTGAAGAAAATGTATATGGAAATGAGCTTAATATCTTTCACCAAAATGTATGCGGTCTTAATAATAAGCAGGATGAATTGGAACTATATTTGGACAGTTTGAGTTATCCCTTACATTATTTATGCATTAGTGAACATTTTCTAAACAACAACCTTGTATTGTTACTTAATTTCTGTAAATATCAAATTGCTTCATACAACACTAGAGTAAACAAGCAAAGGGGAGGTACACTCATTCTAGCAAACAGAGACAGAGAATATGAAGAATTAAAAATAGCTAAAACATTATACATGGTTGAAAGTTTTGAAATATGCTGCGTAAAAGATGTGCAAACAAATGTGTGTATATGTTGCTGCTATCGCACTCCTAATGACAAAAATGTAGATGTATTTCTACAAAGACTAGAGAAATTATTAGAATACTTTATTGACAAGAACTGTATGATATGTGGTGATTTCAACATTGACTTATTGACTAAGAGTAAAAAGAGAAATGAATTACTTAATTTATTGACTTGCTATAATTTTAGGCCTTTAATAAACACAACAACATTTATTCGTAATGATTCTCAATCATGTATAGACAATATATTTTCAAATTTGACTAATTATAAACTTAGAAAATGCGAAGTAGACCATAACGGTTTAGCAGATGGCCATGCAGGATTGTTGTGCTGTACAGTAATAAAGAGTTCCGCACCAGACATAGGTAAACAAAATACTTTTGTAGAAGTCATGAAAAGGAAATTCACTGAGAAAAATAAATCTTTATTTCGTCAACTATTGTTAGAACAAAATTGGTGTAGTATGGGCATAAATTCATTTATTAAAGTGTTTAACGAAATCTTCACACACTGTTTTAAGAAAAAGTAAATAAAAATAAATCTGTCACGTCCTACACAATTGCAATGGATATCAAAGGGTATAAAAGTGTCAAGCAATATGAAAAGGTTCTTGTGTGTGGGCAAAAGATATCAACAAAATGACACTATTGTAAATTACAGGAAAAGGTATCTCACATTATACAGAAAAGTAATAAAAACCTCTAAAAAATTAACTGCACAGTCAATGATAGTGAAGTCAACAAATTTGTCAAAAGATGTCTGGAAACTGATTAATAAACTTAGAAATAAGAGACATAAAAATGTAAGTAAATTGATCTTAAAAAGTGCAAATAAGCTTATAGCAGAACCATCAGAAGTAGCCAATATTTTTTTAAAGCAGTTTGAGCTGTGCTCAAAGGTTAGTTCGACAAATACAAAAGATGCTATGGATATCTTACGCAATACTGCAGACAAAGTAAAAAGCATTCTTATATTAGATCATTCAACTCCACGAGAGATACAGAAAATGGTACAGAAAATGGAGAGTAAGAAATCAACTGGTTATGATAACGTACCAATAACAATGATAAAAGAAAATATAGATATACTAGCAGAACCACTTAGTAGTTTATTTAATAAATGTTTTGATGAAGGCATTTTTCCAGAACAATTCAAGATAGCCAAAATAATACCTATTCACAAGAAAGGATCGAGACTTGATCCGAATATGTACAGGCCTATCTCATTGTTAACTACTACTTCAAAAATTCTGGAGAAGCTAATTAAAGACAGGTTATTGACGCATCTGAATCGAAACAAAGTACTCAGTAGTAGACAATTTGGGTACCAAAAGTTTGTAGGGACACAAGATGCAATTTACACACTTATAACGGATGTCGTGGGTAGAATGAACAATAAGAAGAAAGTAGCAGCACTCTTTTTGGACTTAAGCTCAGCATTTGACACAGTAAGCCATTCGTTACTATTAGAAAAACTAGACTACTATGGAGTACAGGGTAAGTCTCTGGAACTTCTGACATCATATCTTAAAAATAGAAAAATGTTTGTAGAAATAAAATCTTGCACTAAAGAACCAGATTCTTCACACGATAATGCACTTTATGAGAAAACACATAAGTCACACATATCTCAAATAAATGCCGGTGTACCCCAAGGTTCTATATTAGGACCAATATTCTTTCTAACATTCATTAATGATCTTATACAATATGTAACTAAAATAATTGGCGACTCTACTCAGTTGGTTATGTTTGCTGATGACACAAATGCAGTAGTATCCGCCGATGACATAAACACTTTGAATGTTAAGGTTAATGAGACATTAGACACTTTTTACAAATGGTTTACTGTGAACAGCCTTAAAGTTAATATTAGCAAAACAAACGTAATACTGTTTCGTTCAACTGCCAAAAATAATGAAAGGTTGAATAGTAAAATTGACGGTGAAAGCGTCACCCAAACCTCGGTAGTTAAGTTTCTAGGAGTATACATAGACGATAGACTAAATTGGAAGTCAGAATTAACACATATAGAAAATTCAATTAGTTCAGCCTGTTATGTACTCAGAAGTCTTAGAAATGAAATTAGTATAGAACATTTAAAAAAGGTATACTTCGCGCTAATTGAGTCCAAATTAAGATATAGCATACTTTTTTGGGGAGGAAGTTATGAGTACAATATTCATAAGGCGTTTGTTGCCCAAAAAAGAGCAATCAGAACAATTGTAAGGATTCAGCAACTAGAATCATGCAGACCACATTTTAAAGAGCTTAGAATATTGACAGTTCCATGTTTATACATGCTAGTACTATTCACTCATTTGAGAAAATATGTTCATGAGCATGAAAGTCGAGAAGAAGGAGAAATAAGGGAGAGTACAAGAAGGAAAGACCTGCAAACTAACTATATACCTAGTCTTGATATTGTGAAACATAGCGCCTTTTATAGATCGGTTAAGCTTTTTAATAAATTGCCTGTCGATATAAAATCATTATTGTACAAAAGGGACTTTGAAACTGAGCTCAAGCGGCACCTGTTAAAAGAATGCTATTACTCCATAAATGACATGTAAAAATTATAATTTATTTTTAACTTGACATGATATATTATGGACTGATTCTGACATTCTTATTTATATTTTATTTTGACATGGCAATTAATTAATTTATTAATTTATTTTTAATTAGATAAATATGTAATTTTGATCACAATTGAATTAGTTATTTGATGTAATGTTAATTTTATTGAAATAATTATTTGATTATATTAGTATTATAATTATTGTTGTATGTTCACACACAATGTAAAATTGTTATTGAATAAATAAATATGAATATGAATAGGATATTGTCTTTGGTTCCTGCGCTAAATGCTGATTCTGAAGCTACTGATAGATCGAGCAGTGGTAATGAAGCGAGAACAGCTGAGAGTTCACCAGCACCGTCACTAGATTCATTTGAAAAGCTCGACATACTCTTCAGAGTATGAGGTGAAATCAAATCTCTATCTGATGTTGACCAAGAAAATGCTCAAGTTCCCCTCACACCAATCCTGAACGCTGTGTTTCCGACCTCTACTACGCAATGCAACTATGACGCAATACCTTCAATTTCTTCGGTTAGTTCCTTCCTTCCTTCTGTTCAACCTTCAACTTCCATGTCAACTAACACACCTTTGAGGACACGTGGACAAAGAAAACGTAATGGGCCTTCCGTTGCCGTTAATAGAGTTAAAAATGCAGTATCAAAAAATTAAACTTACGTTTCCGCTGGAAAAAAGTATCATTTCAACACAGGGCTGACATATCTATTCCTACTTTTGAAGATGCAGTTCCTACTGATTGGTCACCTTTAGATTATTTTTATCGATTTTACCCAGAGTAATGGTGAGCGATATAATGACCAATACCAATTTGTACAGCGTTCAAGAAACTGGCAAATCAATCAAAGTTACAGAAAAAGAAATATTCGATTTTTTGGCTATCAACATTCTTATGGGTATAGTAGTTTTTCCTTTTTACAAAGACTATTGGAAAACATCATTTAGGTATCCAAAAATTGCAGATGTCATGTCCTTGAAGCGTTTTCAGCAACTAAGAAAATACTTACATTTCACTGACAACACCCAAGCCGATTTATCTGACAGGTATTATAAACTACGACCCCTCATTGAATGCATTCGTTCTCAATGTTTATCCCTCGAAGAAGAAAATGCTTTCAGTATAGATGAGACCGGTTATACCTTAGAAGGGTAAAAAAGCAGGCAGTCGTCGTCAGTATGACCCAAACGAGCCAAGTAAGTGGGGTTTTAAGAATTTGGTTCGAGCTGGTGTTTCTGGAATCATCTACGATTTTATCATCTACGCTGGCGATGATACCTTTATAGGTGTGAAATTTACCGATGAAGAAGAGTCTTTGGGTGTTGGAGGAAAAATAGTTTTAGCCTTATGCAAAACTATAAGAAACCAAGCATGTACTTAGTGTTGTTTACTTTGATAACTATTTTCCGACTTTAGAGCTAATGTATATATTACGAGAAAACTATGGTATATTTAGTTTAGGGACTGTTAGGAAAAATAGACTAAAGGATGCAGAGTGTAAAATATTGACGATAAATCGCTACAAAAGAAAGGCAGAGGAGCCTTTACTCAAGTGGTTTGCAATGAAAATAAACTGAGTGTTGTTAAGTGGTTTGATAATAAGCATGTACATGTGACTGTATGTCACAACGGTCACAAGTCGA
Organism: Catocala sponsa; assembly: GCA_963564715.1. Lineage (NCBI taxonomy): Eukaryota > Metazoa > Arthropoda > Insecta > Lepidoptera > Erebidae > Catocala > Catocala sponsa. Next base: position 4,849,039 of record OY751356.1, on the reverse strand, counting down.
CGTTATATATACCGACTACAGCAAGTGCTTCGATCGAATCGATCATGACATTCTACTTGAGAAGCTATGTGCCATCGGTATCAGGGGTAATCTCTTTAGATGGTTTAAGTCTTATGTTGACAATAGGTGCCAGACCGTGGTGTTGAATGGGTACTCCTCTAGATCCACTTTTATACCTTCCGGTGTTCCCCAGGGATCCCTGTTAGGGTCCCTTTTATTTAATATTTTTATCAATGATATTAATTGCTGTTTCCGACATTCCAAAATTTTATTATACGCAGATGACATGAAAATAATGAAACAAATAAATTCTATGGACGACGCTATGCTACTGCAAGAGGACCTACAGAGATTTCAGATGTACTGTATAAAAAATAAACTTGACCTTAATCCTGTCAAATGTAATGTTAGCACATTTACCCGCAAACCCAGCCTTATTGTACACACTTATAAGCTCTTAGACTCTATATTAGCAAGAGTGAGTACGATAAGGGATCTCGGGATCACTTTTGATGCTAAACTTTTGTTTGATGCGCATATAGAAAATATTATAAAAAAAGCATCCCGTTCGCTGGGTTTCGTCTTTAGAGTTTCAGCAGATTTCAATAAAATTAAAACTATAAAAGTTCTATACTGCTCCTTCGTTCGCAGTCACCTTGAATACGCCTCTCAAGTCTGGAATCCAAATTATAATATTTATATAAATCGCTTAGAGGCCATACAGAGGAAATTTCTGAGGTACATTCAATTTCGATCTAATTGCTATATACCCAATTATTATAGCAGGTGTAAAAAATTCCATCTTCTTCCACTAGAGGAAAGAAGAAAAGTTGCGGATATCTCTTTACTTTTAAGAATCGCGAATGGGTCGATAGACGTTAGTGAACTGGTGAGCAAAATAGGGCTGCGTGTGCCATCTGCATTCCTGCGCAAATCACAGCTACTACATACACCAACAGCTAGTACAACCTACAGGCAAAATTCATTTTTAATTCGAGCGAGTCGCATGTTCAACACGGCATGCCAGAGTGTTGATATAGACTTGTTTACCTATAGTAACAGCCAAGTCAAGAAAATTTTGTGTAACTCTTTCTTTGTCTAAAAACCAGATGTGTGTCTATTTTTTGCTGTTATCTTGTTGTTTAAATGTCTTCTTCTTTTATTTACACTTTATTCTGCTATCTGTGAAAACTTTTAATTGGCCTTCTTTTTTCGTATCAAATCTGTCTATGGTAAAATAAAATAAAATAAAATGTCAGGCTAGTAAGGTCCTATGTTGACGCTTTCCCCTTGAGACCATCAAACGTTTCAGCAAAGAATCAAAAAGTCGTGTAGATATAACAAGCCTTCAGATTGTTAAGCATTATAATCGCCACATGGGTGGTGTGGATTTGGCGGATATGTTAATAGCGTTATACCGCACACGTATAAAATCTTACAGATAGTACATAAATTTTTTTCCAACTACTGGACATGTCTGTCAATAAAGCTTGGCTGTTACGTCGTAGACATGACAAACAAATAAATAAGAAAAGGCAGCAAGATCGTCTAAAAGACTTTCGTTACGAAGTTTAGTCTGGACTTCTAAAGCGTGACAGAACCGTGCCTGTAAAAGACAGTATCTATACCTGAAAGACAAAAGATAAAGAAACCAATGGCCGAGCGGCCTCATGATGTTGTGCGGTATGATAGATACGATCATTGGCCTCAGTTAAGCGTATATAAATATTGTAAAGGAGGTCAAAGCTAGTACAATATGCACTAAATGTAAAATACATTTATGTTATGTCAAAGGCAGAAACTGTTTATTGGCTTACCACATGAAGCAGTAATGTGGTGCAATGTATAGTATGCTAAACATTGCCAATTTCTTATTGTTTTGAACAAAAGTGGCAAAAAACCAAAATGTTGGGGATGCGTTCGGGAATGTTTAAAATACTAGATGTTAAAGTAAGAAATATCCGTTTATTGGTAAGTTTACACTAAAACGATCACTGTTCATAAAACTGTTCTTAACTAAATGTTCTAAATGTTAATGTTAAAATGTTAGGTAATGTTGTGAATGCACCCGGTCGCGCGGTCGCGACGCTTCCGAAAAGTACACCAATTGATGTTAATGAATTAAGTAATATAATGCGTGGCTGGCCGGGCACCGTTCACGTGTTCGATGTCAGCATTCAATCGAACATCTTGCCCAGGGCAGAGCTGAGATAGATGAGAACATGATTTAACAAATGTAGGTATCATGTTAATAATGAGAGGTAATTATAAAATGATACATAATGAAAGACAATATTTTATTTATCTAAATGTTAGTAAAGAAAAATGAATAGTGATATAAAAATAATGTCTTGAATTGTTCAAAGGGGTTCACTAAAGGCTAATTTCTTTAATACTGGGGACGTTCCCCTGTCTTTGTAATAAGGTTCACTTTTCGCTCTCTCACTACACTTATTCACTAGCACCCGCGCACTAGATATAACACTATCGCGACACACGGGGCAGCATGCTGACGTGTGAAGTACAGCTGTGAAGCTTGCCACAGTATCCGCTGCGCGGGCGGTGGCGGGCGGAGCAGGTGCCGATGCCACGGTTGCCTGCCACCGGCAGCGACGCCGGCACATATATATTATTGCTGCTATGATGGCTACACCCCATAAACCATAAATTAGGGTGTAGTGGTGCACGTCATGGACAGACATGTCACTATCTTCAGAGATTGTGGATTCCTTTTCTAAGTTCTGTATTTTCTGTTCAAGGTCTTTCCACAGCGATACATTACTTGTAAATGTTAAGTTTGACTCTTCTATTGTTGGTACAGTCAAGTTTATAATGTTATTAATTGGAGCAATGTAAGCTGTTTCGAAAGTGTCCGCCCATTTCATAACACTGTTGTTGTTTGTGAGCGTAAATAGTGCAGTTTTCAGTCTTCACCATACAATCCTCGTATAACTGAATGGTGTTTGTTCCTGTCAAGGTTTGCGCTGTCACTTGATCTTGGCATAAGGTTTTGATTTGGCATTGATAGCAGCAAAAGTGTAGGTACTGGTTTAACGTAATCAAGCCAATCCATTGGTTTCGACACTCTGAAGTGACAGTTTTGCACTGTAGAGGGTTGATTTCCGCTTTGATACAGAAATCCATATCCGATCGCAACCTGTATATAGGCGTTTTCAATTGACATAAGTATGTGATAGTGTCACGTGCCACGCAATTCTGCCAGTCTCTTTGATCTATCGGTATGTAGGAGTCTTTTTGAAGGTTTATAGCAACATGATTTTCAATGGGAAGTATGGTCACCATGTTTTTTCCTTTTTGTTGGGGAATGCCAATAAGATTATAAAAAATGTAACTGTCCCTACTAATCAAAGGGACTTTCAAATATCATATACTGTTCTGTCATTCTAGCTTTCACTTTTAGAAGATGATAAATTGTAACCATATTAGTTTGTAAATTGTCTATTGGGAGAGTAAGCTCCTTACCCAATTGTCCTGAAATTATGCCCAATTCCTTCTGAAGTTGTTGCGGATCGATCAAATGAAGGTTTATTTTGCCGTTATAAATGTTTGTAATTGTTTCCAATAAACTGTTCTGGATGTTTTTGAGATTGTTCAATAAATTGGTAGCAGCTAGGGTCGATATTGAAAATTCTGTAATAGCTTCAGTTTCATTGAAATTTTGTATTAATTTATTAGTCACCTGATCCAGAACAATTAAATGTTTGTTGATAATTTTATGTTGGGTGTTAATTGTCTCTTCTGTTCTTTTAAGCAAATTAAATTCGGCCTCTATTATCGACGTTTGATTTTTCCATAATAGCGACAGGTGTTTCTGATTATTACGTACGAGTTTAATGTCATTACTATATTGTTCTGCGAACCGGTCGTCGAGTACTCCAAACAATGAGTTGGCCAGATACCCGACACCGTTGATAAGACCGCGCCGGCGTCGCGTGCTCGCACTTGTTTGTTGATGTAATAAGACTCGGTTATTATGATCTAACTCACTGTATGAATGACTCAGTTGTAAAGTAATTATATTGCAATTAATTAATTAATTAATTAATTTATTTATTTACATTCAATTACTCACTACACTCACAGTTTCCCAATGCGTGCAGTGAGCCATTACATTTGATTATGTATTTGTACAGAAACATTCACAAATTTTGGTAATAGTAGCTTTTTTTGTAAAAAACAGATCAAGTACCGGATACTGAGCTATCAGGGCGTTGAGCAGTGCAATCGCTCGATTAGTCGGTGCATATTGGGCGGTGCACGTTCGTACTGGCGGTGCGGCCAGAAGACGGCGCGAGCGTAATCGCGTATACTGGTTAGGCACTGATAATGAGCACCGAGACAAACAACACGGGTTGTCGATTTTATTGTTCATCAGTAAATAATAGTGCAATACTAATGCACATTTGCGGCGTGTTTCAAGCGTGTCGATGCCTACCATTCCAGATACGAAAAGAGACGGATAAAGATAAGGATAAAATCCATAAAGCTTCTTGTACAAATAACGAGCGAATTTGCGCTGAACGCGTTCTATCATTATGCTGTACTTAGCCTCGTGCGGGTCCCAGACTATTGAGTTATACTCTAAGATACTCCGCACAAAAGAAAAGTACAGTACAACGACAGCACTCCTGCTCTGAAATGGTGCGGATTGCCTCATTACAAAGCCCAATGCTTTCAAGCTTTGACTGCAGATGCTTGTGATGTGCATGTTAAAAGTTAGGCCCGAATCCACAGTCAGACCCAAGTCACGCACAAGTGTGACGCGCTCCAGCGAGACATCTGATATGCTATAAACATGATGATATGGCGAGCGAGATCTTGTCAAAGTTATGGTTTTACATTTGTTTATATTAAAGTCCAGTCTGTTTCGGACACCCCAGGCTACAACACTATCGATGTCCCGCTGAAGCATTTCACAGTCTGTTACGTTACTAATACCCAAGAACAGCTTCAAATCGTCCGCAAACATGAGACATTGCGATGCTTTAACAACACTTGGCAAGTCATTGATCATTATTAAAAATTGCGTCGGACCTAAAACGCTGCCTTGGCTCACGCCAGAGCGGGTGACATATGCGCTAGACTTGTAATTACCTAGCTGGACATACTGTGTGCGGTTCGCAAAATAGTTGGCAAATAATTTTAATAGATTAGGAGTAAATCCAAATGCAGCGAATTTTTGCAGAAGTATACCATTGTGGACACGATCAAAGGCTTTTTTGAAGTCGAAATATGTCGCATCCACCTGCCTATTCTGATCCATTTCGCTTACACAGTAGTCAACAAAGTTAATTAAATTTGTAGCTGTTGACTTACCGGCACTAAAACCATGCTGACATTCACTTAGCTGCGATGTAATCTGTCTAGTGATATGTTTGTTTAATATATGCTCAAATACCTTGCCAAGCGCTGACAACACCGCAATGGGTCTATGGTTTATAACTTCATACCTGGAGCCATCCTTGGGTACAGGTGTAACGCGTGAGACCTTCCACCTAGCTGGATAAGTAGCAGATTTCAAAGCTAAATTTAATATATGTAGAAGAGGTTGCTGGAGTACTCTAATACAGTCCTTGATAATAAAAGCAGGTATGCCGTCAGGTCCTACAGATGATTTAGTCTTTAACTGTTTGACGGCTAATAACAAATCAGACTCATCGATAAAATCTATTGCAATTCTCGACGAGCAGAGATTTCGTCCTCCGTCAGAGTCCTGTGTGATTTCTGGGTCAGATGTTAGTTCATCAACTAAAAATACCGATTGGAAATAGGTTGCAAAAGCATTTGCAGCATCCTGACCGCAGACTACGCTTCCATTATACTCGAATTGATCGCAGGTGTGCCGCGAACAACGTTGTGCTTTTACAAATGTCCAAAAAGCTTTCGGATCCCTCTTTATACCCGTCTCAGTTCGCTCGATAAAGTTGGCATATGCCTCCTTTATTAACTCTTTAACTCGTTGCCTATAAAACACAAACAATTCCCTATTGAAAACTAAATGTAATTCTCTAAATTTCTTCAGATGATAGTACTTCAGTTTTATATTTTTTATTAAATCTGATGTATACCACGTAGGGTATATATATTTGTAATTATTTACAGTTTTAAAAGGAACATTATAATTAATGCTATTCGTTATCTGTGAATAGAAGGCATCCAACGCTTCATTAACATCAGTAGAACCCATTGCTTCCGACCAAGATAATGTGGCAATAGATTCATACAGCGAATAGATGTCCGCTTTTTTAAAGTTCCACTGCGGCGAAGATGAGTCATGTTGTTGTGACAGCGCGGGCAGCGAGCGAGCGCGCTCAGCGGCCGGCCGCGGCACGCGCAGCCGGACCCCGAGCGGCGGGTGATGCGCGTCAACAGGCACTAGCGGCTCGATGTCGTCCGTCACACTTACATGCTCATCGCCCAGATTACTCAGTACCAGATCCAACATATTGCCTAATATATTAAAAATAACATTGTGTTGCTTTAGTTTACAAAACGCGAGAAAATATGCGAAATGTAAAGTAACATTTTGACTACACGAGTTCAAACTGAAGTCACCAAGAATCAAAACACCCAATCTTGGATATTTTTGAATTATATTTTCCAAGACAGAAAAAGTGTTCATATATTTTTCATCTGCAGAATTAGGCGGTATGTATACAGAACATAATAACATCCTTTTAAATTTAAAATTAACTATTGCAGCTACAACTTCGATATCTCTAGTGTAACCATCAACATCAATAATTTGCGTGACAGAGTATTGTGCTCGCACGGCCAATAACACTCCTCCCCAACCAGTATCATTAGCACGGTCACGGCGTAGCACTGTATACCCGCTAGGAAACACTTCCCCATCATGAATACTACTCACTAAAAATGTCTCCGTCAACGCATATACATCCGCAGATTCATTAAGTACAGACAACTTAAATATATCTAATTTAGATCGCAATCCTCTTACGTTCTGATATATTATAGCGTAACATTTAGGTTTTGGGGGCTTGTACACTTTGTTTACGAAATCCACTCCGCCACGGTTTAACACAAATATCTTCAGGCCAGATGTCTGGAGACATATACCTGTCCAAATGCTTTGCTGGAACACATAATTTAAAAGACGCATATTCACCTCGAGCTTTTAAAACCTCAGCGGAACAGTTATCATTTGGACAAACACGAGACAAATATTCTAGCACTTGTTCAACTGTCGTTCCGACTTTTAAATAATATAAGTGGAGGTATATTTTTCTCTCCGCAGCGGACAGTGAAGTGGGGGACGGTGCGGCCGTACCACGAGTCACGTTCTCACTCGCACGCCTAGTAGGTCGGTGACGCACCTCGATCCAATCGTTGTTCTCAGCCTTGCGAGTACTCACGCGCGACTCGATCGGCTCACTTTTGTCTCCTGCAGTATCTTGCGACGGCGTCTCGATGTCCGTAGTAGTAGCCATATTCGACGAAGCGGCCGGTCCAGGCTTGCTTTTGGTTCCAATCTTCCGAGCGCCAGCGGTGATGGCCGATGCCGCCCGAACTCGGGCTTCCCGGATAGGGCGCGCGTTCGATTCAATCGGAGGAGTACCCGCACTTGTATGAAGTTGAATTTTGTTCGTCACTGTATCTTCACCAACTAGTTTTTTGATTAGCTTATTTTGCTCCAACAAAAGCTTTTCGAGCGCTATCACTTTGTCCTGGAGCAAGATCACTGACTTGTTCAACTCGGAAATGGTAACAACCGTGTTTTTATTCGTCATTTCTAATTTAAATTATAGAAAATTATAGAAAATTTCTGAGAAATGTTCTGACTCATCTGAGGAATGGGATTAATGTGTAGCCTTATAGTATTACAGACCTTTTCGAGGTGTTTATAGTATTTTTCATAGGCCTTATTTGCTTCCCAATACGGATAAAGGTCATAACAGGCGACGATCTTCCAGTCATCTCGGACTAATTGCAAGTTTGAGAGTTGATCAAAATAGATGCCTTGATTTTTGTTTAAGCCTTTTATATTGGAGCAGTCAGCTGTTGCTATTGTAATGCATAACAAGTATACAAAGGTTAGTGCCATCGTAACGTAACCCGACCGTGTCTGGAGTTTTTGCCGTGTCTTATCGGCTACATATGTTGTATTCGTCACGGGTTTAGTTTCATCGATTGTTTGTTGTTCCAATGGTAACACGGAGAGTTTCGTTATAGGTCTTTTCAATAGACCGTTTTTTGTTTTTAGAGTCACGACTCTTACATAACCGTCACTGCCGGGGTGGACATAAACCACTCTTCCTAAGGCCCACTTTCCTGAAGGAAGATTATCCTCGTGGACTACCACCATATCGCCAGTCTTGATGTTCTGTTGCGGATTTCTCCATTTTCCTCTAGATGTTAGTTGACTCAAATATTCTAATTTCCATTTCTTCCAAATGTCGTGAAATATTTTTTGAGTCAGATGCCATCGTGTTCGAGCGTCTTCTGCGGTGTCCATCACTGTAACTCCTGAACGGCCAGTCAAGAAGTGAGCTGGGGTTAAGAAGTCTAAGTCATCTATATTTTCTGTTAAAGCACATAGTGGGCGTGAGTTGAGGCACGCTTCTAATTGCGCTAATAAAGTCGAGTATTCTTCGAAGGTTAGCTTTTGATTACCCACTACGCGTTTCAGGTGATGTTTGAGACTTCTCACTGCACGCTCCCATAAGCCGCCGGCAGTTGGCCATGCGGGCGCATTAAAATGCCATTCTATTTCCATCTCGGATACTTCTGTGAGAAAACTGTCACAGAAAATACCTTGCAGTTGTTTCCACTCGTCCTGTAGAATGTTGTTAGCGCCAACAAAGTTTGTTCCGTTGTCGCTGTATAAATGGCGGGGTGCTCCTCTTCTAGCCGACATTCTCCTTAACGCAGCCAGGAAAGCTGAGCTTGTTAATTCGGACACAATTTCTAAATGTACGGCTTTAGTCACCATACATATAAAAATTGCTATATATCCCTTAAACGTTGTTCCGCCTCTTTCTCTGTTTCTTTTCACGTCTACGAATCCCGTATAATCCACACCAGTGTGATAGAAGGGGCTTGCGGAATTAGTTCGCGCAGCGGGCAAGTCTCCCATAAGTTACTGTTGTTTCCGCCCTTCGTTTTTACGGCAAATTATGCATTTCCGTAGGATTTTTTTAACGGTATTATTGCCACTTGGAATCCAGTATTCCCGTCTCAATATGGCAAGCGTTAGACGGGGGCCACCGTGGAAAGTTAATTTGTGGGCTCTGTTGATAATTAATGTGGCCAGCCGAGAGTTAGCTGGTATTATTTTGGGATGTTTCATCTCGATGCTAATCGTTGCATTCGCGAGTCAACCTCCTACGCGTAAAATGTTTTGTTTGTCAACAAAAGGATTCAATTGCAATAATTTGCTCTTTGGATTAACCTTTGAATGTAAACGTAAACTGTCTATTTCATTTCCATATTCACTCATTTGTACATGTTTAATTATTGTTAGTTTCGCGTTACGTAATTCTTATAACGTTAGATATGTTGTTTGTTTCCGATTACGAGCGGGGGTCAGTGCTCGTTGTATATAAGCTACTATACGTATAATTTTATCAAATGAGCTATATTTTGTAAGCAATTTGTTGACAATACTTTCGTCTGTGTTACTCAAAATCACATTAGTTTGTTTTATACATTTTTGTTCCTGATCTGTGATAAACACTTCTTTCTCTGTATTTTTGGGTTCAAAGGTTGAAAGCCAAGCTGGTCCATTTTTCCACAAAGTTTGAATGTTTATTAGTTGATGAGGGAACAAACCTCGACTTGCAGCGTCAGCAGGATTTTCCGATGACCTGACGTAACGCCACTGTTCCGCAGGCATTATCTCCGTTATTTGATGTACTCTGTTCGCATCGCGTTTAACCATCCGAGAACCACTTTGGAATCCGTCCATCCGTATGTCTCAACATTCATATTATCCCATGCCTGTTTTATTTTATTTACTAGTTTAGATAGTAAGTAAGCGCCACTTAATTCTAGTCTCGGTAACGTGAGCTGTTTGTTGAGTGGTACAAGTTTAGTTTTAGCCGCGACTATTAGCAGGATTGGATATTTGCCATTTAAAATTAAATGTATCTGTTGTTGGACACCAACCCAATCCCAGTATTTTTGACGTATCTTCTGTCTTAAAGTTAAATGTTGTTTCATTATTGTTTTGATGTTCTGGTATATTCTGTAATAATAGCTGACTGTTTGATGACCATTTTCGTAAGTTAAACCCGCCTAATTTGAGTAGCCTGGTGAGGTCGTTAATTAATTTTTGGCCGTGTTCTATGTTGTGAGCGCCGTGAACCAGGTCATCCATATAAAAAGCTTCCTGCAACACCTTGGAGGCTTCCGGATACGAGTCCTGTTCATCAGATGCTAGCCGCTTTAACGTCATCATAGCTTAAAACGGTGCAGATTTGGTACCGTAGGTAACTGTTAGTAGCTCAAATGATTGTAAATGGTCTCGTGGTGATTCTCTCCAAACAATTTTCTGTAACGGGGTGTCCAATCTGTTAACTAGTATTTGGCGATACATCTTTTCGATGTCAGCAGTAAAAGAATAGGTATTGATATTGTCGCCACTTCAATAACAAACTCTGTAAATCATGTTGTAAGTTTGGACCCTTATACATTAATTCATTCAGTGAGCAACCTGTAGATGTTTTAGATGAGGCATTAAACACCACTCTATATTTTGTTGTAGTCGACTCGTCGCGCTGTACGCCGTGGTGAGGTAAATGACACTCGGGCGTTATGTTACAAATCGACGCGGACGGTTCCATATGACCCAGGTCAATATACTCCGACATAAATTATTTATAAGCTAAAGCCAAATGATTTTGATGTTCAAATTTTTTCTCTAATCTCTTGAATTGAGCGATCGCCATAGCTTTGGAGTTACCCAGTCTATTTTGAAAGTCACTTTTCATTGGTATTCTGACCTCATGTCGAACTTCATTGTTTCTTATGGTAGTCTCTTCGTAATGTTTAACGCAGTGCATATCTTCGGATGACATTTGTCCTACCTCAGCAATTTCCTCTACTTCCCAAAACTGCTGGATGTCTTCAATGTTTGTTACTATGACGTTGCAGTGAAATGTTTGAGCCGTGCCGCATAAAAGCCAGCCAAGTTGTGATTGTTGCGCGACCGGTTGAGATGCATCGTCACTTTTTATTATGCCGCTCAAAATAATGTTAGAATAGACATCTGCACCGAGCAATATGTCCACTGGGCGGCTGATATAAAACTCAGGATCGGCCAAATTAATGTTTTTATTGTTAGACCAATTTGGTTTGTCAAATGTTCTGTTTGGTAAACGTTTGATAAGACTAGACATAATAATAACCTCTGCGTTAAAATTGTAATCGTTGTGTATAGATTCGCATGTTATTCTTAGTTTTCCTTTGCAGTTATTCTTAGTTTTCCTTTGCAGTTATTCTCGCGCTGGCCTACCCCGAAAATAACTCCCTTGTAATTTTCTCGTTTAAGTTCTAGAAGCTGTGCCGCATGTTCTGTAATCAGGGATATCTGGGAGCCCTAGTCAATTAAAGCTCTCATGTTGCGCTATGTTCCATCAGCTGCTTTGACCTTCAGTTGTGCTGTAGCTAATAAAATTTCAGGAGACTTGTGTTTTGGAAGTTGCGCCATGTTTGTCATGTTTTCATTGTTGGATGTCGCAATAGCCTGGCATGACGTCAACGGCTTCGATGCCGAGTTGGCACACGCTTCATGCAATAACGTATTATGTCTATCGGAACAATTTCGACATGTATGAGTCGAATTACATTCTTTGCCATTATGCGAAAATAAACAATTTAAACAAAGTCCAAGTTTTTTCACTGTTTGCAATTTCTTGTCGTTAGGTAATTGTAAAAATGTTTTGCAATTATACATTCCATGTTGGTTTTTGCATAGCGGGCATTTGAATCCTGATCCGGTCACGTTGTATGATTTTGCAATCGGCATGTTTCCAGAACTTTTAGGCATGCTAGAAGATGTTGAAATGTGTTTTCCATGTGGTATAAATTTTTTGATGCTTCCAGAGCCATATAAATGTTTCGGCGGGCTTGCCTCTTGTTTCCTACGGGATGATGTTTCCAACGTGGTAAACTTACTCTCTAGATAGTCCAAAAGCTCTTTTAACACAGGTAACTCACGAGGGCTTTTTACTGATTCTAAGTAATCGTTGTATGACTCGGAATCCATCTTCTGGCTTAGAAGATGAACTAAAATCGGATCCCATGTGATTATGTCCGCCCCCAAATTTTTAATAGCGTTAAGTGTCTCCAATGTTACGTCATGCATTCTTTTTATAAGTGTAACCGAGTTATATTGTATGTTGGGCAAATTAAATAATATGTTCATGTGAGACGTGAATATCAGTTTTTTATTATTATAGCGGTTGTTTAAAATCTCCCAACAAGACGTATAATTATCCGCGCTTATATACAGGCGCTGAATAAGTCTTTCTGCTTCTCCTTTGACTTTAGTTTTTAGTATCTGCATTTTTTGTGAGTTTGGCATCATTGTATTGTTATGAACGGCGTCTATGAACAGGTCCTTAAACGACATCCAGTTGTTATAATTTCCGCTAAAAATAGGAATTTCCAGCTTTGGCGTAGACTCTTCTCTATATGAAACGGACCACTTTTTCTTGTTTATTTCTTTTTTCAGCGTATAAAATTGTTTTTCATATTTAGAAAAATTGGCTTCATATATCTCGTTTTCTCCATTTAGTTCACTGTCAATTTGCAAATGTAATTTATCAATGACTGCCCAACGATTCTCGAGAGTTTTCAGGGCATCTTCAAACTCCCAGTTCACCGTCAAATTGTCTATCTCAATGTTCGCAATCGTTCTAGTGAAGGCTCTGAAATTGGCTTCCTGTTGGCGTAGTTTTTCATCCAGTTTACTGTAATTTCCTTGTTGGGTGTGGGGTGGAGACGACCGACTATTTTCAAAATCGCCCGTGCCTCGCTGCTGTCCATCCTCAGGTTGTCTGCTCGATTGACCTGCTGACGCTTCCCTGAAGATATCCTCTTCCGTTCCAAGAACTCTACTTGGTGTGGCTGTATATTGTTGTAGTCTGCGTTCATGAATAGACGAAACGTACAGCTGGTATGTTATCTTCGCTTCCTCAAAGTTCGTCTCAGCTACGGCAAAATCCGCCGGGCTTAACTCTTTGGAAAGACGATCCCGGTTCAGCTGGATATCCTTCCACAAGCCGTCAACCTTGTCCCACTGGTTTTTGTAGTAATCGGGCCTACTTTTCCTGTCCTTCCCATCCTTCTTAAAGTTTGCCCAGTACCTATCAAGTTCTCCTAAAAGATGACGCTGTTCTTCAATCAACGACATAATGCAGAAGTTTACTAAATAGGAAAGATCTTACTTGTATGTCTCCCGATGCAATGATTTTGTGTAGGCTTACGAATCAGACGGTATGGCGACGTTCTGTTGTTCCCGTTATCACCTCCAACTGTTTCACTAGTTCACACTTCACCCGTTACACACACTGTTCGTAAAACGCGATGCGCGAATTCCTATAGGCTCGAAGGACCAAAATGTTGGGCTTGCGTTCGGGAATGTTTAAAATACTAGATGTTAAAGTAAGAAATATCCGTTTATTGTATATAAAAGTTTACACTAATACGATCACTGTTCATTAAACTGTTCTAAACTAAATGTTCTAAATGTTAATGTTAAAATGTAAGGTAATGTTGTGAATGCACCCGGTCGCGACGGTTCCGAAAAGTACACTAATTGATGTTAATGAATTAAGTAGTATAATGCGTCGCCGGCCGGGCACCATTCCCGTATTCGATGTCAGCATTAAATCGAACAATACTGTTTTATTCTTTAACCTTTAATTTGGCAGAGGTCCGATGTCTTATGTATTAGTAAAATTTATGCATATTTGTTATTCCAGGGTACAAGAGAACCTGTAAAAAATAAAAATAAATTTCACATGCCTTCAGTTTTTCAGAAAATTAATGTTCATCACGATGAACATTGCCAAATCTGTAGAGAACTATCACTATTTTGTTATGTTTACTGTGATGAACATGATCAATTTACGGGTAACCATACCGAGTTCGTAATAATATTCTCACTCGGCCGTAAGCCACTCGTATATTTATTCTTATAGGCAAAGTTAATAAACCGCCTATATGATATTCCGACAGGCCAAAAGTCGTCTTTCATAAATATTTCCACCTTATCTTTAGGAACAAATATTTTGTAGGAATTATATTGTTTATCCACCTTCATGTTCATCTTTTCTACACTAATGCTTAAGTTTGATTTACTCGTAATATAATTTGTGATGTCATTTACTGATACATCCTTCGCCACATTATAAATATAAATGGGTACCTTTATTTCAGCAGCTTTAAAATTCACGCACGAATCTACCACGGCTTTCTCTCTATTTACTGCAAAACGATTCTTGTGACTGCGCCTCTGTACCTTGGTCCACTGATCAGTCCGTGTCTCCCTCTTCCATTCACCTTCTTTCACTATATCAGCCATAGTCTTGACGTGTTTACCCGCCGAGCGAGCGATCAGCTGGGTTGGGTGACTCACCGCGTCGGTCGATGCACAAGTGAGTGCGGCATTACCGTTGCTTCGCAAAGGGGAATTCATATGCTTATCACGATCATAATAAGGTTTATTTTCACTAATTACTCCAAGTTCCGAGGCAAGTGACGGTTGCCTGTTTGTGGATATTGAATTTGAAATACCGTCGGATGGAAGATGATCTTGCATTATTTCGCGTTATACGGTTTCCGTGGATGATATATTATTTTGAATATCGCTCACACTAACTTCAAATAATGGATGTCCCACAGACTCAGCAACAATCTGACAATTATTCTCCTGTTGCAAGCCCCGCATCGAGTGCTTACGTTGCACGTTGTACCGACTACAAAAGTACGCTTCAACGTTTCTATCTCACAATTCAGCACCTCTAGTTGTTCAGTTGTTGCATACCGCTCTTTTATAAGGCTAACATCTCTCTGTATAATCATTAGGTCCTTTAATATCTTCGTTACATCAACATGGTCAAACAGAATAGGGGGTAGTTTTTGTAGCTCGCGTGCGACAAAAATTGGTATTTCTTCAGGATTGGTTTCTTTTAGGACACAGATGATATCGTCAATGTTTCGAAGCACCTTCCCTTCTCTTTTTCTGACCTTCTTCTGTTTTGTTACTGCCGGTATGGATTCATATAGCAGGTTCTTAGCTGTGAGTATGTCATTTTCAGAGAAAGCACTGACACAGATGCGACTTATACTCTCTTCATCCATAACATCCAGCTTGTTATTCACAAAAGCTAACACCTCATTTATAACAATATTACATTTCGAACATTTCACGAGATTCGAAGCCATATTTGCTACCGTTCGGAGCGCGCAACCGTTCGCGAGCGGGGCGCGAACGAGACTGATTATGCATACTATTGGATGTTTTGATGATTTCACTAACATATCGACTGCCGCAACGAACAGTATCGAAATTGAAAATTTTCAAAAAAAAATTTATTGCTTTATTTGAAAGTGCATATAATGTTCTATCAGAAACAATAAAAACATTTTTGAAAAAATGTATATTTAAACAAGTTTTGAGTCGAATAAAATCGATACTCCATACTCTGAGCGACTAACATCATCGAATGTGACACGTTCGATCGTGTTCGTACGTGTCGATACGCGCGCATCGATCGTAACTGCTCGAGTCGTTAGTGTACGCCGCGATGTGAGGAAGGAAGCACGTGTTGATATTGTTTAATTTTAAGTAGTTTTCATTTCTTTGTTTCTTTACTTTGTGTTTTGTTATTTATCATTTTAAGTTTGAAAATGAATAGGCGAGGTAGATGTATGGTTGATTTAGTTAAAAAAGTTGAACAACAACAGCGTTGTGAAACCGATATCAACGAAAAAAATGTCGAACATCCCGGTAAGTGAATATTTTATATTTAAATTGCTTACCTACATTAAAAATAAGTTTTGCTATATGTCTATTTGTTTGAATTTATTTAAATAATAGATAATCATAATTTTGTTGCATCATAATGGAGGTTAACAAACAAAACTATCGAATGTGGTAGATTCGATACTGTTCCACGTAAAAATAATATTGACAAATATTGAAAGTGGCACTTTCGATAGTTTACATCGGACATTTAAGCCAGTGAATTATCGAATGTGGTAGTTTCATTGTATTCTACGGGCGACATTTATCGAATCTACCAGTTACTATACTGTTTTACGCTGAATGCTTATTGTATTGGCAGTTTCGATAGATGTAAGATATTTTTTTTTAGTTATTCTTTTGTTTTATATGTGTTTTCTTTTATTTTAGAATCCACTGTTCATTATAAAGACTACACCGAAGAAGAATGGAGACTTTTGGACAATATTTATGATGATGTGTTTCCTACTTCACAACCAGAAGAAGACAAGTCTAATGAAAGTCTGGCAAATGATTCCCACAATGTTATACTCGGCAGTGAAGAAGGTACACCAATGCCATCACCTCTCTCTGGACAAGACCTTAGTTTCGGTATACCCCTGTCTGAAGACCCCGTAGACGCCCCAAATGAAGAAAGATCGCCGATGCAGTTGCTTCCTTCTGGACCAGACCTTCCTATTGACACAACGCCAAACGTAACTGATGACCCTGTAAACATACCAAGTTTAAGTTCACTAATTTCAATATCCGACAATGAATTCTGTGACTCTCCTAATCCATCTTATTTATTTATTTATTTAAAAAACACCTTAAACTATCTTTACAGGACTTATCCTAATACGACAGCTAAGAACTAAACACTATTTAAAAACTACATTATTTACAATCACGGTATTACATCTAAGTATTCAAATAAAGTAAAAATTAATATTATATATTATTCTGTTTGTAACATAGAATAAATAGTAATTCCTTTGCGAATTCACCACAACAACATGTAAACACATCAATGTTAACATGTAGATCATTGATGGTACGGATAGCTCTGGTTAGGGGTGCTTTGGCGAGTAAGTTGGTTCTCGCTGTAGGTACCAATAGCAGAGGCGGGCTTCGTCGCCGCCACACGTAACGGTCCGGTACACACAGGCTCAAGCTCTGCAGTACTGCCGGGTGACTCTCCAATCCGCGAAGCACCTTCACCAAGTAGGCAACCAGTGCAAACTCTCGTCGGACACGCAGTTGATTGTAACCAACCATGCCCAGGACAAACAGGGTGGGATACATCAGTGGGTAAAACGGATATACCCCATATAGTTTTTTATACAGGTGGCGTGTAAACTTATTTTGAACGCGCTCCAACATTACCGCGTACTTCGCTTCATGTGGGGCCCATATGACCGCACTATGTTCAAGATGACTCCTGACTAGTGCATCATATAGGACCCTGACTGCTGTGATGTTGGTGAAGCTATGTGTCTGCCTCAGAATAAACCCTAGGTTTCTGAACGCTTTCTTACAGACTCTGTTTATGTGCTCCCGGAATGTCAGATCGGGAGTCATGAAAACACCCAAGTCTCGCACCTCGGTGACTCGTTGCAGTGGCGCCGTGTCCACCACATAATCATAGCGCACAGGTGTCCGAGCGCGGGTGAAACTCATCAGCGAGCACTTGGTTACGTTGAAGTAAAGCTGTTTTCATGACTCCATTGTACTATGCGATCAACATCCTCCTGCAGGCGCCTGCAATCTGACTCGGACCTAATCTCCAACAGCAACTTAACGTCATCCGCAAATAATAAACAAACGCCATGCCTTACGACTTCCGGCAGATCGTTTATCATTATCAGGAATTCCAGAGGCCCCAAATTGCTGCCCTGACTTACCCCCGACCAGGTGTAATATGTATCGGATTCACATCCATTGCAGTCCACATACTGCTGCCTGTCTTGCATGTAACTAGCGAAGAACCGCAATAGATACTGGGTGCATCCGAACTCAGCTAGCTTTCGCAGTAAGATGTCATTATCTACGGTGTCAAAAGCTTTTCTAAAATCAAAATAAGCTGCGTCCACCTGCACCCCAGCATCCACAGCCGGCACCACGCGTCCCATGAAGTCCAGGAGATTGGTAGCAGTGCTGTGCCCCGGACGGAATCCGTGCTGTGCATCTGATAACTGTCCGCGTACTTGCTCTTGCATACAGCGCTGAATGGCCGACTCGTACACCTTTGCCAGCGTCGACAACACGGCTACTGGTCTGTACCCACTGATGTCAGGTCCCGCCCTGCCCTTGGGCACTGGAATGACTCGCGTAATCTTCCACCTGTCTGGGAACTTCGCAGATTGAAGACAAGTGTTAAATACAAAAAGTAAAGGTTCCGCGAGTACCCTACCACAGTCTTTAAAAATGAACGCTGGTAAACCATCCGGGCCCGCAGATCGCTTCGGCTTAAGGCGGTCGAGAGCACTTCTAACATCCTTAAGACTAAGCTTATTAATTTGTAAACACCGGCTACCAGTGTTCCCCGTTTCCGCTGCCGCCTTTTCTGCGTCTAGTCGCGGCGGAGCGTTACTATATACCGACCTAAAGTAACTCGCGAACTGCTCAGCACATTCCTCATCCGACAGATACTGACCGTCCTTCACTATGTCCTGCCTAGCCGCTGTACTTTTCTGTGAGCGTATATATTGCCAAAATGATTTAGGGTCCTTCGCGAACTGACCTTGAATCATAGTTTCGTGCTGTTTGCGCGCAATTTCTATTTGTTTTTTAATGTGTGATCTATATTTTGAATATTCGTGGTAGGTACTAGTTGATTTAGTGGTTTTATATATTTTATGTAGACTTGCTTTAATTTTTAAGTTTTTAATTATCTCACTGGTGTACCATTTGGGGTAAATATATCGCTGTTTAACACTTAATGTTTTCTTCGGAACACTTGCATCTAAAATGTTATTAATTTTATCATAAAATAAATTCAAAATGTCGTCCACATCCCTCAGCTCATACATATCGGTCCAATCAGTATTTACTAACATAGAGTATAATAATTCATAATTCGCTTTAAAGAAATTCCAACGCGGTTTCCTAGAAATGCGCGCGCTGCCGGCGCTCGCGGGGCCGGGGCGCGGGGCGCCCGCACCCGCGAGGCGAACGCTCGCTATAATCGGTGGGTGATGTGCGTCCACGGGCACGAGCGACCCGTCCGCCCTCACTACTGACACCTCGCTCAAACCCGTACTCAATATTAGATCTAGCTGCCTATTTAAACAATTAGAGACATTATTGTTTTGAGTGAATTCGCAATAGGACAAAAAATACTCATAATAATTCCTCACATTTATCGGACACGAATAAAGATTAAAATCACCTAACACAATAATTTGTTTATACTTAGTACATAGTTTCTCTATTATGCCAAACAAAACCATATAATCGTTCTCAGAACTACCAGGCGGAATATAAATCACTGAGCATAAAAATAAAAATCGTCTATTTAAGTAAACCGTTGCATTGACTAATTCAAAAACACAGCTGTCTATATCTATGTCACTCACGTACACTTGTCGCAGCTCGAACCGATGTGTGGCCACTAAAAGCGCGCCTCCCTGCTTCCGACCGTCCGCTCGGTCGCAGCGAAGTATTTTATAACCCGGTGGAATTAATTCTGGGTCATGTATAGAAGGGTTGCAACCCGATTCCGTGATTGCGTATATATCTGCATCCATTAATTCTACACTACTTCTGAAGTCGTTAAGCTTTGTACGAAGCCCTCAAACATTTTGGTAGTATATGTCAATGGTGTTAATTTGTTCCGGTTTTGGTGGAGTTTCGAAACCAAATCCACTCGTTAAACTCGGTATTTATGGGCCATATTTCGGGCCGATTTAATTTCTGGAAATAGTTCTCCGGCACTTCTATTTTAAACGACGAGTAATCTCTTTTAGTTTTATGAATGATCTTATCAACTTTTATTTGCACATCCTGGCCACACACACTTTTAACATGGTCTGCTATAGCTTCAGAGGTAGTCTCAGGATTCAGGCGCCACACATGCAAGTGTTTTTTTCTTTCTGCTGCTTGAATAGCCTTCAATTCCTTATTTGTTCCTACTGCTACGTTTTTAGGTGGTCTGTTATTTTTTTTCTTCATAACAGTTGTCCAGCCCATGCCAGTATCGCCTTCCTCTACATCCGTTTGCTCATTTGGTGTGCTTGTTGGTGAGGTAGTGATAACTGCCGATTCCGTTATCGACAACACAGCGGCCTTCGTGGCCCCACCTTTATTATCTTTATGCGTTGTGGTGGTGGCAGTTTTTGATATTTTCGTTTTTTTTTTAGTGTTAGAATTCTTCTGTTGACTAGTTATTTCTGCGAACGTAGAAGGAGGGTTGTGGACTGTTTCGTTTATCATGTCACGAGTTTGTTTTGTAGCTACTTTTTCTTCCAGTACCCTCATCAGTTTCATAATACTATCTAAATCGGATCTTGTTTGGCTGAATTGATTCAACAAGAGATTAATCGCTTCAGCTTGGCTGTCCATACGGACCATAATGTCGGCTCGAAACTCTCGTAATTCCTCAAGCAGCATTGAATCAGCATCTATTGTTGGTGAAAAACAGGACTGACTACCGCGCTGCATATTTATGTTATCAATGGGTGGGATGGTGGTGGTAGCTTTAGATGAAGGTGTCCTAACGACAATCGGGGTGTCCACGTTCCCTCTTTTTGGCATTAAGCATGTACACTCAGGACACACCCAAGTTATTTTATATTCTTCCGTATAAGACTTAAATACGTCTACATTTACTTCAAGACATGCTATATCATAATGTTTCTTACACTTCCCATTGCAGCATTCCATATAGTAGTGATCCATTATTATCGAGCTGCAAGCCCCGCAGGTCGGCATTATTTTTGTTATTGAGAATCAAAATTCAAAATTTAGAGTCCAATTTGCAAATAACCGCCGTGCACTCCGCGTCCACCGCGGTGCGACAAGGACGAAAAATGTTTGTTTTTGCAACCCGTCTCTTTCCCCCGAGGTGAGGCGGAGCGTACCTCGGCTGTCGCGAACTCCGCGATTACGCGCTCACAAATCAACTGTATCACTGCACTTTAGTCTTAGTTGTACTTATTTTTGTTTTACGTTAAGAGTCATATTTGCATACATTATTACTCCAAAAAGAAATTAGGTAAAATAAATTAACAAAAAACACGTCCACCTCGACCGCGCGCGCGAATCTTCTTCACGCAAGCGCAAGCCGACGTACAAAACTGACCCTGGTCGTAAACGAAAACGGCACATCAAAGATTGGGTCGATGTTCGTAGGAAAATATTGACAAACTGCGGGCTACAATATGTTTCCAAGAAAGGTAAAATTGTGCCCGCTAAATCCATGAAGCCACCATGTCCTCTAACCTGTAAGTTGAAATGCACTAAGGATTTTACAGATTCTATTCGAAAAAACATTTTTGATCAGTTTTGGCAGCTCTCCGACCACACTAAGCAGTGGGAGTTTATAAATAAATTTACTAAAAGATTTGATAAAAAAAGGATGACAACTGAAAATCCGTCTAGACGAAAATTTACCACAAAATATTATTTACCTTTGCCTACGGATAATTCCACCTTCGGGACTCAGCAAGTTTGTTTAAAGATGTTCTGTGGCACTCTCGCTATCACCGATCAAATAATCCGAACAGCACACAGCAAATTAGACTCTTGTGGAATTACTAGCAGTGACAATAGAGGAAAACATGTAAATCACCCGAAAAAGATAGATGATGAAATGATACGCAGTGTTTGTGATCACGTCAATTCTTTCCAACCCGTTGAATCCCATTACACTAGGAAAAATACAAGTAAATTATATTTGGATAACTCTTTAAGTTTTAATAAGATGTTTTCAATGTACAAAGATTGGCCAGAACTATCTAAATATAATAATACAGCAGAGACCGAAAGGCAATACCGAACCATTGTAAACGACCATATGAATATTGCATTCTTTATTCCGAAAAAAGATTTGTGTGACAAGTGCCACGCATTTTCCAATGAGGTGAGCCCTACTGAAGAACAAGTACTGGCTCATAATAAACATATTTTAAACAAGGAAACTGCAAGAAAATATAAAGCAAAAGATAAAGAAGAAGCCATTCAGAGTACATCAAAAACAGTTTGTGCAACATTCGATTTTCAGAAATTACTTAACTGCCCTTCTGGCGAAGTGTCTCTTTTTTATTATAAAA
Source organism: Catocala sponsa (assembly GCA_963564715.1). Classification (NCBI taxonomy): domain Eukaryota; kingdom Metazoa; phylum Arthropoda; class Insecta; order Lepidoptera; family Erebidae; genus Catocala; species Catocala sponsa. The sequence continues at coordinate 4,826,773 of OY751356.1, read as the reverse complement.
GAAAGTTATCATTGATGCATTTTACAGTTTTCGACACTGGGATTAAGGAAGCTTCTTGTTATTTATGGCCACAAAATGTTGGTAAACGAGGAGCAAACGAGGTAGGAAGTTGCTTGTTAGATTTTATAGAAAAAAAGGTGGCTCGTGGTGCAGTAGACATACGGTTTTGGTCGGATAATTGTAATGGTCAAAATCGCAATAGAGTGATATACAGTCTCTACATGTACGCCAGTAACAAATATAATATTGATATCACTCACAGATTTCTGGAGTCTGGTCATACTCAACAAGAAGCAGACAGTGTACATGCTTTAATAGAAAGAACTGCGAAGGGTAAAATAATATATACACCTGATCAATGGTATGCTTTGGTTCGCTGGGCCAAAACAAATAATGAGCCATATAACGTCATTGAAGTGTCTCAAGACATGCTGTACGATTTGAAAGAACTCTTGCAAAACAGAAATTTCAAGAAAAACACTTCGAATCATGACGTCAAATGGAATAATATCAAGGAAGTTTGTGTGAAGAGATCTGAACCAGACATTATTTTATACAAGTATGATTTGGAGGGTGATTACTTTAGATTAAATACCTTAGTTCAGACACGTCGCAACAAAAAAACAGTTGTTGATACCTGCAACGACGCACTGAAACCACTATATTCCGATACTTTACCAATTCCGGAAGCTAAATATAAATATCTAATACATCTTTGTGAAGCGGGACATATCCCTAGACAATATCATGCCTTTTTTAAAAATCTTAAAAAGAGTCAAAGTGAAAATGTTTCGGGGAGTGATGAAGATGATTAGATTTGGATGGATAATTGTAGGATGATTTTTATTGTTTTGAATAATTTTGAAACTTAATTTTTTACAGTTTATTTTTTTTTGTAGATATTAAGTGTTTATTAGAATTTATTTTTTGTTAAAATACCAAATTAAGGGGTTTTTATTTAATTTTTATATACCTACCATTAAAGATGTTTGTATTAACGAGACTAAATATAGTGACTGATTCATATAGACAGACACAGTTGTGTTACACGGTAAGATTAATTAATTAATTACGTAAGACTTAATAATCTCATTATACAGTAAGTACCTACTAAAATGTCTTTAAAAGATTTAATTTATTAAGATTTAAGATGTGTGTGATTTAATTCTGTGATGAATAATTTTTTTTAGTTTTCTTTAAATAAATAATGTTACTCGTGATTGATCTCATGGTAAGATGACTAGTTTTTATGTTTTATATTAATAAATATGTGTATTTTAAATTACCAAACTAGCGTTTAATTTTGATACGCCTCTTTCTTCGTGAAAAGTCCACTATTATCATAAATTGCAAATAAGCTACCTATCGAAAGTGTAGCACTATTTTTGTTTCTTACATGAATTGTCGAAGAATATCATCGAAACAGGCAGATTCGATATTTTCTATAATTTTATGAACCGTGAATACTATTGAATATGCCACTTTCGATGATATTGCAGTTTTTTTTGACAAGGTATATCATCGAATGTGAATTTTATATACAATTTACGTTTATTATTTAAACCAAGTCTAGGCAAACGGAAACACATGAAATTAGCTATCTTTTAAGAATATAAGTTTTATAACAATATTATAATTTGTGATTAGAGGTCAAAATATAACTTTGAACTGCTCTCTTGTAAAGTATGTGATTTGCAGATTCGATACTGTTCGTAGTGGCAGTCGATATTTAAACTGTGTTCTATGATTTTATAAATGAATTATGTACACATATGTTATTTCTTAATATTTACATCCCGTCAAACTCTAACGTTCATCGTGATGAACATTGCCAAATAAAATGTGAACGACTTACAATTTGCTATGTTCATCACGGTGAACAATGCCAAATACTTACCATGTTATAAACCAAAGTTATCAATGCTTTTTTTTAATTGATTTTGGGGTTATTATACTTACGTGGACGCACAGCAAAGATATTAGCGCTTGTGCCAATTCAGCATGCACCTTCAGACACTAGCGATAAGTCAGATGTAAATAGTGATAATGAATTAGCAGATCTGCATACACAAAGCCTAGCTTCATCTTCGTGTCCTTCTTTAGATTCATCTTTAGAGCACTTGCATATTTTAAGCAGCCCTGAACCTGATTTGCAACATATCGACAGTGCGGAAGATAATCCACCCGATTCTTATCCTTCCGAAGCATTACAATTAAGTCCAGTATTACGAGAAATATGTCCAGCTACACCGACCAGAGAACCCAACTACGACAATATACCTTCTTTATCTTCTATACCGTCTCTTCCATCTGTTGCTCCATTGTCAACGCCTGAAACATCTAAAAGGAAACCCAGAGCCCAAAAGCAAATTGCTCCAATCGCCAAAAGACCAAAGAAAGTGCCAAAATTCACTTATTATACTTATAAATGGAAAAAAAGCGCCACTTTTAATCACCGAGCTATAATTGAGATAAACCACGAAAACAATACAGACGATACTTCTTTGATTACTGATGACTCTCTAGATTATTTCAATAAGTTTTTCTCTCCAGATTATTGTAAGCGATATTACGGAACAGACAAATCTGTATTCTGTTCAACAAACAGGTAAACCCATGCAAGTGACGGGAAATGGAATATGCGACTTTATAGCCATTCATATTCTTATGGGCATTGTACCAATGCCATATTATTTAGATTATTGGAGCAGCAGATTCCGTTATGCATCTGTAGCCGAAATTATGACTGTAACGTTATCAGCAAATTAGACGATTTCTTCACTTTGCTGACAATAGCCTAGAAGATGGTGACAGATATTATAAAGTGAGACCAGTTGCAGAGAAAATAAGGTTGAATTGTTTGAGACAAGAAGATGAAAACAAATTTAGTGTGGACGAGATGATGATCCCGTACAAAGGGCGAAAGGCGGGCAATAGAAAACACTATATGACGGACAAACCCAATAAGTGGGGTTTTAAAAACTACGTGCGGGCAGGCGTGAGTGGCATGATTTATGACTTTGTCTTATACGCAGGCGACGATACATTCCTTTACAGAACAAGAGATTACACTTGGTTTTGGAGCTCAAATTGTTATTGCCTTATCTCACTCTATTCAGAAAAAACCAGCCATCGTTTACGGCGACAATTGTTTTTCGTCGCCAGAATTATTTTATATATTGAAAGTAAATTATGGCATATTTGGTCTAGGCACGATACGTAATAACAGAACCAGGGGTGCTGCATCTATTTTACCAAGCGAAAAATTTATGAAAAAGAGGAAGAGAGGTGATTATGCGCAAGTAGTATGTGACAAAACTAAGTTGGCTCTTGTTCGCTGGAACGACAATAAGCCTGTTACACTTATAAGTTCATTTATTGGATGCTCACCTGTGCACAAAATAAAAAGATATTGTAAGATAGAAAAGCGAAAAGTCGATGTTGATTGCCCTCAAATAGTCCGTGAATACAATAAACTGACTGACTTAGGTGACATGTTAATATCTTTATACAAAATACCATTTAAATCAAGAAGATGGTATGTAGGTATATTTTGGCAATTATTAGATATCTGTATAAACAATGCTTGGCTTTTATATAAAAAAAGCACAAAAGACCGAAAGAAAAAATGTCTGAAAATATTCCGTCACGAATTATATGAGAATTTAACAAAAAAGAAAAGATCCGTAAATATTAATAGCAATACTGAAAGTTCTATAAAAAATTCTAAGTTACCCAGGCCTATAAGCCCCATTCGTTATGATAATGTTGGTCATTTTCCAAACGTCAGAGAAGACATGGGGAGGTGCAAATTTTGTCAGAAAAATACTACAGTATTTTGTGTAAAATGTAACATAAGGCTCTGTTTTGTTACGGGAAAAAATGCACGTAATTGTTTCTTAAATTTTCATTCGAAATAAAGATATTGACTATTTTTTTGTGTAAATTGCTAGAAGAAGCTTTTTTACTAGAAGAAAAACATAAAAACCAGTTTTCCTACGAGAAGAGATTAATAGCTCTCTAGATGGAAGCTTTAGAGTTTTAAATAATTAGAAGCGGAATTGCATAATTTCCTTATTAAGCCTATATTATCATGACACATAGCCTTTTTTAACCCTGGAGGGCGAATAGAATGGCTATTGAGGACATTAGAAAATGTTATTAATAATATTTATAAAATTAACAGTTCCACTGCAGTCTTGGAATTCTACCAATTTTATATTAGTTTGACAGTATTCTAAGGCATCTGCAACAATTACTAAAAAGCTGCGTTACTAAACAAAAATCTTCTGTTTCGGAAGATCTGTAATTTTGTAAATCTGTTAGCCGATGCAAACACTGTGTCTCTTGAAGATTTAATAATAATTTAAAATTTATATATCTATCCTGAAAGTCTTTAAAAAGTCTCAGTTCACCAAATGCATTTCTAATTAACTTTAATGCATGGCAAGGGTCAATAAAAGGGTGTATTATACTGTCATGACATATAAAAAGATTATTTTCTTGGTTTTTGAGTAAATCACTTCCCAGACAAGCAAACATACTGAAATTTGCAGCCTGACGCTGACTACCCTGACTCTCACTTCCTTACACATGTTTATAGCCATCCGTGTCAGCACACTCTTCTGCTCCCCAGAGATTGCTGTTATAAGAAAGTATCCAATGGGTAACTTCCATGAGCCATTGATACAATTTAACATATATACAAGGGTTTGATTGGGCCTCATCCACACTGTCAATGTAAATAAAGACCGTAATCAACACGACCTTGATATTTTTGATTACGTGGTCCCAAATTAAACCTTTTCTTATAGCCATTTCGTCTAAAATTAAGGCATAAATTAACGGGTGGTCCGATTGTTTACCTTCATTTTTAAAGTATTAAAAGATTCTCGTGTAAACCCAGATTCCGTATGTACATTTTGATTTTTGGACACGACCATGGATGTTGAGAAGATCTAATTTTGGCGCTATAAACACTGTTTTTAATGAATTAGAGGTAGAAGATCCTGCTGAATTCAGAATGCTTCTGAGAATGGATGTACAACATTTTGACATATTGTTAGAAAATATTACTCCATTGATACAATGGGAAGATACAGTCATGAGAGAAGCTATATCTGCAAAGACTAAACTACAAGTAGCGTTATGCTATTTGATTACTGGGAGGAGCTACCGTTATTTGCAGGCTTTTTACAGAGTATCTCGGGCTGCAATATCATCACTCATACCGGAAGATGGTTGCAATATTTACTTATTTGGAGAATTATTTAAAGGTACGTATTTTTTTCTTACATACTATAAATAAAACTTAAGTGAGTTGAATACTTTTTATTCATTCCAAACAATTAGGTAGAAAAAGACAAAATTAAAAATTAAATTTGTTGTCTTCCATCCGTCTTCAAAGCAGCAAACATCGCTGTTGCTACAATGTCATTAGTGCTCACAGAATTTGGCGTAGCGTTGACATCATGTACTGTAAAAGATGTTGCAGCAAAGATTGATTGCGATGTAGACGTCATGGGAGCTGGTATTGGTAGTGGTGGTGGAGATTCCGCATAAGTTTCATCAAATTAATAAAAGCCGTTGTGAAAACTAGCATTAGTGGTGTCTGAATATACAGAAGACGGCCTTTGGTAGCTGTGATTAGACGAAGACGAATGGGATGCAGTTCTTTGTCTAAGTTCTTTAATCCCATATTCGGTCTAAAAGAATATTCTGCATTCTATTTTGTGCTAATAAAGCATTCTCTGCCGATAAACTCTCAAGTTGCAATGCAACACTCCTTCTAAACACATCAAATACAGTTTCGTTTTCAGAATTAACACCTTCGTTTAACTTTTTCAGATCAGAAACAGCTTGAAAAATTTCTCGAGTCCTCTTTTTAGCTCTCGCAGTATTTCCAGTGTTGCTAGTAGTTGCTGTGGTAGTAGTCGTAGTTACAGTAACTGGTACTTGCTAGTTGTTGGATGTATTAGCTCATACTTCCTGGTCGTTGTTTGAGTGCGAGGCGGTAGCAGAGCTACTGTTCTGAGAACCAGTGTCTTCATTAGTGGGACGACGATTCTGTGAAATAAAATGAAAATAAATTATTGTTTCAGGTACCGCAGAACAATGAAGAATGGAAAGAAATAGAAACAGGCTTCAGAAATAGGTGGGATTTTCCTGGTTGCCACGGCGCTATAGACGGTAAACATGTGATAATTCAAGCACCACCGAATTGTGGAAGTGAATATTTTAATTACAAGGGTTCCAAGAGTCTGGTTTTGATGGCTGTGGTTGATCATGACTATTGTTTTCGCTATGTGAATATTGGGGCAAATGGAAGAAACTCAGATGGGGGGATTTTTAAAAACAGCAAATTACGTATTGATCTTGAGAATACTTTGTTACCAAAAGGAGGATTTTTGGTTGCAGATGATGCGTTTCCCCCAAAAACTATATTTATTAAAACCATACAGTGGGACAAATCTTTCAACAAAACAAAAAATATTTAACTACGGAGTCTCTAGAGCACGGATAATCGTTGAAAATTCATTTGGTATTCTGGCAAGCAGGTTTAGAATTTTTCAAAAGCCCATACCAACTAATCACGAAACCACCGATAAAATTATTCGCACCTCATGTGCTCTGCATAATTGGTTACGTCTCACAAGTGCCGGCCATTACTTTCCAAGGGGTTGTGTTCATGAAGAAGATATAGATTCGGGATCCATTATTGAGGGGACTTGGAGAAGAGAACTTATAGCTACTTTGCCAACTATCACTGATCATAACACCAACAATGCAGCACGTATAGCAAGGGAGCTTCAAGATAAATACGCAGAGTTCTTTAGTGGGGCAGGTGCCGTTTCGTGGCAATATTTTATTTAATAAATACCTACATTATAAGATTATAAAATTAAAAAAAAAAAACTTTAAGAACTAGCTTTTATTATGTTAATAAAAAGAAATGAAAATTTAAAAATAATAATTTAACCTGATAAGAAAAATATCTCGGCCGAGCACTCAGAACACTGTCTCGCCCGTTTGCTCGGTACGTGTGATCAAGGGTCACCCTATATAAACATCTGGTAGATGATAAATCAAACTTTTTTGAGTATTTCGGGATGTCAAAATATTATTTCGACATACTTTTATCAAAATTTACTGAGATACTCATTGGACAAAAGCTATATACACCGTGAATTTGTAGTCGTTTTGGAACCGAAAAGTGGTAACTTAGGATAATTAGTAGTATCAATAAAAAATAGTAAAATAATTGTACTGTGTATAGTAAAAAAGTTGGAATATAAATAATATTTTTCACTTATTCGAGTTTGATCGTAGTAACGCACGGACAATTCATTCACAAACGCATGCATACGTCACCGTCGCGGCGGCCGCGTTGCCGCGCCGCGCCGCCGCGCACAGTCGAAGTTATGAACGACGCACGATAGGTAACTACGTATATCAGCTGATACCTATCCAGAACCTCGTGTACCACGACCGAGTCCTATGCGTAATTTAAAAACTAGTGACGCTACACAAGTATTATAAAATTAGGTAAATGCAATAGCGACGAAATTGATAATAGGCATATCACAGTTCAGAATCAGCTGATACGAGGCAATACGTTTTCTCTTTTACTATGTAACTTCTGCATTGTGAAACATCACAATTAATACGTAAATGGATACTCCAATTTCTCCTTCATACTTTACACGGGCTTAGGACCGTCGGAAATACTTTATCTGAACATTACTTTTCGATAAATAGCTAACTTTATTTATTATGTAATAAAAATAAACACAGGTGAACTAACTGTGAGTATTTCGGGCGTATTTCAAAAATTGGAGCTATTTACAAAATAATTAACTTACATACCTATGGACAGTTTATTAAAGGCCTCCACTATTGCACTACGTAGCTCCTCACGACTTTTACGTTCACGAAAATACACAAGTCTTTTTATTTCCGACATTGAGGCTTGTCTGGGCTTCTCGGCGGCCAAGCCACGGGACCACCGCGGCCTATCGTGTACCTATGTGATAGGTATCACGTATCACCAAACTGATTGTTGAGATAGGCACGTACTGCACTTGCATAATGAGTGGGACAGCCGTTGTGCTAGTAATACATATCGTGTATTGATAACGGCACTTCCTCCAATAGCTCGGATATTAGTTCGTAACATTTCTAAATACGAGCTGCCCGTTAGATGACCTTCAATAAAAACAGGCCCTATTAAATGGTCGTTTATAATATCGCCCTAAACATTCACACTGAACCTCACTTGGAGGTGGTCTTCCTGTATTAAGTGAGGGTTTACAGCGTTGCGATTATAGCGTTTTACAGTCCCACTCGAGTAAACAATGACTCATCTGTCCACAGTATGTTCGCATTCGTATTATTTAACAACCACTGCACTGACATGGCGATCCTTGCTGGTGCATCGTTGTTGTTAATTACGTGAGCCCGACAAAAATGATAAGGGTGTAATCTATTAGTATTTAATGTTTTCCATACAAAGTATTGGCTAATATTAAATTCTCGAGCCGCCATTCTCGTGCTTCGCCGCGGATCCCGCTCTAATATCCTCTTCGATCTCCGGGGATCATTCAGGAGTCCTCGTTCTTGCGCATGAGTCGGCGTACGGAACTGTCCATGGTCGAGAAGGCGCTGAGTGGCAGCTAAGATGGTGGGAGGGGTCGGAACTTGAGGACTTTCAATCCCTCGTAGCCGCAGCACATTCAAATGCTTCAGCTGGGAGTACAACCGTCTGGCCTCTTCCAAATTGTAATTGGCAACAGCATACAGCTGAACCAAGTAGTCAAAGAGTTTTCGTACTGACGACTATGTAATTTTCGCGTAATAATAAACAATGCATTATGCAACCATTTCGCGCGTCGGTTGCCGCGGTACTGAAGGGCGGGCGGGGTGCGGGGTCGGGAGCGCTCGCCGTGCCTAGGCGCCTCGCGCCTGGGGTACCTACATTAGGGAAGTTAGTGAACGCGGATTGGCGGGCGGCGCGGGCGCGGCGGTTTCTGTGTTGTTATTGGCGAATGTTTTACCGCTTAGTTAAACATGAATGATATCGATCGTAGTGACACGCGTAATCGTAGTACGTGAAATTGAGTGGCGTTACCACGAGTTCTCATTTATTTTTCGTAAATGACATTAAATTTAATGTTTATAAATAAATATATTTTTATTCTATTAAAATAATCACTTTTATCGATTCTATGATTGATATAGAGTATAGGATTTTCGGTTCCAAAACGACTACAAATTCACGGTGTATACCACCAAGGGAACGTCTAGCAGTCTGAGGTATGTGTCAATAAAACAACAAATTATAATCAAATTATTTTATATTAACTTAGATAGGTTTTTATTTGCTAAAAGAATTGTAGACCCCTTAATTGTGTATTTGTTATGGAAATCTTTGACGAGTACAATATTGTTATCTAAATTATTGTTCATCACAACAGTTTCATAGTTAATCGCATTAGACCTGTCTTGGCTCGTAATGGCGCTTCCATGGTCTTCCACCACAACAGTTTCCAAGTTAGTCACATTAGAACTATTTTGGCTTGTAATGGTGCTTGATTCATGCGCAAGCCTTAAAAATTTGTTTCTCAATAGTTTTGATTCGTACTTTTGAACAATCGCAAACATTTCTGATTTAGCGTCAAATAAATCACAAGGGTGCAATTCTTTTAATGTCGGAGCAAGAGATGCCAAAAATATGTCAACCGGATGCTCATATTGGCGAATCAAATAATCCATAACTTCTGATGAAGGAAGCTGTTTTTACAGAATCTTTATTATTCTCTTTGCGTCTTCTGGATCTACAACTTCTTGGTGATAATGATGACCCATATTGATTTGTTAACGAAGCTTGAGAATGTTGAGAAGCTGGTGATGGAGTCGGCGAATATGTTAGCGAATCAATAAAATGGGGCTCAGAAGCGGGCGATGTTGATTGAGTCGGCAGCGAAGATTCTGGAATATTAGATTCATCGTTTTGTGTTGTATCGTCTTCATCATTGACATTTTCAATGTTATTTCTGTCGTCAAAAAATTTTACCAAGAAACTTAGTTGCTCATGATATTTATATGGCTTTGTTGACTTGCGACCTTGAGCACTTTTAGTAACATTCTTTTAAATATTATGTTGTTATAGTTTCTGAAGATGCTGAGGCCGAGGCCAGTGGCGAATCTATCAGTACGTAAGAAGTTGATACGTTACCCATCTCGCCCAGTTCTTTAGACTCGTTGGTGTCTCGTTTACCGACGACCGACAACTGGGCGGTTGTATGCAATACTCCTAGAAAAAGAGGGTATTTTAATAGGGACTTCACAGACTCCGATGATTCTTGTTAAAATACGCTATTTTTCTAAATACAAGATTGAGAACCTAATAAAAATAATGATATTAATGACTTAGCTAGGCCTCCTCTCGTATGTCCAAAACCTCCTCGAGGTCGCTGTCAATAAATGCATATCTGTCCGCGTCCTCCAGGAGGTCGTCTTACTAGCGTTAGGTTAAAGTTCAAATTTAGCTTAATATGACTACATCTATCCTTTTCGTTTTTACTTAAATGTAGAGCGATAGACAAAGAAGCATAATAATACCACAGTGACGCCAATATTTCTTAGAAACCATTCAAAAATTGTTTATACTCTGTTGTCACTCGCGAATTACGACGGCTGTAGCCGGAGGATGCAAAAAAAATGCAAAATTTACTTAGTACAAATTTATTACTTTAAAATTACAATTAATTATATTTAGATGCAAACCGACAATCGATCGATGTTGGATCAAAAGTGACGTGTCTTCAAGGGGCCGCGATGTCCGGTGTTCGATGCCTCACGTTGTGCTGCGTCGGCACCTCGTGTCCGTTGCCCTCACTAGGCTACTATTGCGAAAGTACGTTGGGGAAACATGTATCAGCAGCTTTAGGGATAGGCACATATGTAACACCTCCCGCCGTAGATCAGCAACTATTTCGAAATCTTGGTTGGCTGAGATGATGAAATATTGCTGTGGCCAACTTTTATATCTCTCGGGTGCGTTGGCGCTATTTCCTGAATTTCAGCGTAGATACCAGTCGTTATAACGTCGTTCGTTTCAACTTTTGTTGAGGATTGTTCTCGTCGCTTGCGGTACATTAGTACAATTGCAAGTACACTTGCACCGGATAGTATTAGGTACATCGGGATTGTAGTATGGTAGACACTGGATTCGATGTCGCTTCCGCTGAGTTGAACTGGTGTTTGTAGCATTAAGGTGCGTATAAATTAAGCGTGGCAAACCATCGAACATTGGCGCGCGCGGCGGCCACGCTCTATGTAGACGGGATCGCCGCTCGCGGCGACGCGAACATTGCCGCGCTCGAACGTGCCGCGGGGCGATCCGCTTGCTGTCGGTTTTTGAGACCGCGTCAAAGGAGCTTCAGTCGTTCGCTCGCGCGCAGTGGGGACGGTTGTAGTTTTGGTGATTTGGATCGCGCGGCGAATACGTAAAAATGGACAACGAAAAGTGCCGTTTACTAATACAATTGTATAGCGCTAAAGAATTTTTGTGGAACAGCAAATCCTCCCAATACCACAATAAATCGCTGAGGTATGATGCGTGGGTAGAAATCAGTAAGAAAATGGATATACCTATTCCTGACTTGAAAAAGAAAATGACTACACTCTTGGCGTCCTACAGAAGAGAAAAATCTAGAATAGCTAAAAGTTGTCGTACGGGTTCTGGTAAGTACCTATTTATTTTGCATTTACAACAACAAATAAAACGCATTTTGTAATTACGTAAATAATTTTAATTTTTATTACAGCCACAAATGAAGTTTACGTTTCCAAGTGGTTTGCTTTCGATGACTTTAATTTCATGAGGGATAAAGATCTACCCAATGAAACATTGGACACAATGTCTGAAAATGTGAGTACAAGTTTTAATATCTATTTTGCCAAGATATTGCACCATTGGTAACAAAGTGATGGGCTAGGTGTGAACGTATTTGTTGTGCAAAATTTCCCGCTCTTCTTGAGATATAGTTAAGAGGCAGTAGTGATGTAGGGGCAGTTTCATTTCTCCAAGTTCCAGGTATAATTTGCCCCTCTTTTCCTTCACTATCTATACATCCTTGCGGCGTGTACTGTGACCTTGTCAGAGTTCTTTTTCTCAAATAATTATGCAAATGTATTGTTGCTAAAACAATTTTAGTAGCAATCTTTGGTTGTAGTAACATAGGTTTGCGTAGAACTCTAAAAACTGAGCTCAGAATCCCGAATGCATTTTCCACACACCTACGTGCTCGAGATAACCTGTAATTAAAGATTCTTTCCTCGGAACCCCTTTCTAGATCTCCTGGAAATGGTTTCATAGTATAATCATTTAAAGCAAAAGCTTTGTCAGCTAGTATCACATATGGTACTTTGAAGGAATAGGGCACTTGAAGAATGGATGGAGGAGGAAGTCTCATAGATTTTTCTTCTAGTTTTTTGTATAAGTTTGTATTTTTGAAAATACCGCCATCAGATAGTCTACCTTGACAGCCCACATTTACATACGTAAAACAATAGTCTGCATCGACTAAAGCTAGTAAAACTAAACTAAAAAACTGTTTGTAGTTGAAAAATTCTGTGCCACTGTTTATAGGTGCTTGCAACACTACATGTTTGCCATCCAATGCACCTACTGCATGAGGAAAGTCCCATTTGTTTTCGAAATCGTGTGCTATCTGCAACCATTCTTCTTCTGAGTCCGGTACCTGCAACAATTAATTAAACATTCGTATTTTTTTTATAGTCGGCAACAGCACAAATTGCACAAAATAATGATACAGGACCAATTACACCTTCTGCTATGGAACAAAAAATAGAACCACCAAGTGACATTATGAACGCTCCAGATAATCTGAGAGTAAAGAAAAAGAAAAAGGTAAACGCTGAAGAAGATTCCCCTATGCTGAAAAAAGCATTTCAGGTTCTAACTGAATCCGCTTCATCATCTGCTGACCCATATTTTTCTTACGGCCAGCACATTGCTAATGAACTCCGTAAATATGATTCACGCACTTTAATTTACGTCAAGCAAGCGATTAACAATGTGATATTTGAAGCTGACCTAGGAAAATATTCGAGTTATGGGTATTGTACCCAAAATTATTCACAGTCACACTACACCTCAACGCCGTCTCCTCAGGCATCGACTCCGTCTTCTCAGTTTCCAGACACTACTCCTACTGCTGAACGTGAACCAACGCCATCGCCTATGGACGATTTTTTCCCTAAATAATAATAAAAATTATATCAATAAATAAATATAATAATAAAAGAAAACTAGATATTTTATTTACTCACCTTTACCCAGTCTTTTAGTGCATCGCAAAGTGCATCGCAAACTTCAGGAACAATTCTTGAAATTGACTGTTTTGATACTCGAAAAAGGTATTGCAGGCTAGTATAGGAGTCTCCAGTTGCCAGAAATCTTAAAGTTATTGCTAATCTTTCAGTAACTGATATTGCCTCTCGAAATTGTGTGTTCATTTTCATAACACTTGGTTCTATTAATGATTTTATTAATTCGAACTCTGTAGTTGACACTCGCGTAAAATTTTTTATAGTGTCTTCAACGGCTTCATATCTTATGTCTTCCAGAAGTTTCACGCCATATAGCGATCTATTTAGATATAATTTTTTCATCCACCAACGCCTTTTTCTTTTATTTTTTTTACAAATAAGATGGTGAATCACAATGAAAGCGGCAGCCGCCCGACCGCGCGCGTCCATACTCGCAGGTTTACAAGAGTGAACTGGTCTGATCGCCTGCCACGCGCGGCTGTCACGTCCAACTAAATTTATATCTACATATTGGCTTGCGCGGCAAATGAACGTTAACTCTGGTCGAACATTGACTCGCGCGGCTGCCGCGCTTAATTTATACGCAGCTTTAGCTTCGTTTTAATTGCGTGTAGGGTTTCCAAATCAATGGAGTTCAACAGGATAGACGTCGAGCTTTTGGTTACGGGTTCTACAAATTGCGGCAATGCCATTATCTCTATGGCATATCCTTTGATGTGATCGTTTGAGTTTGCTATGGTGAAGTCAGGAGTTTCTATGTTACAGTTATATGGAATGATAGCCAGAAAGCTGCCAGTCAGTATTCTATGGGTTTCTTGTCCACTCGATATCTTCACCTTTGTAGGGTTGGGAAAGCTTATGGTGTAATGCTTTTCGTCGAGTTGTTCTACGGCTGCTGTGCTTAAGATAACAGACGTTGGCTTACAGGATGGTCGTATTTCTTGCTCGGTGATAAGATTTCGGATGCAATCTGATTCATCTCGCACGCGGTACTTAGGTTTTGCTTCACATAGGTACAGTGAATTTAACTTCGGGCATTCAGCCTCTATGTACATAGAATCCTTCCCAGAAATCGCAATAAAAGGTAGGGTTGGTATAAGGATTTTATCAAGTTTGTTAGGGACAATGGATAATTTATAAAGATTATAAATTGTAGGAAGGGCAATAGGCATCTTAAAAACTATAATTATCTGATCATCTCTGTAAAAATATCCTAGTTTAATTGCATCATAATAATCTCTAATTTCTAAATCAAGAACTTCATTTTGCGGATACAAAGCTCTCAGCTTATCTAATAATTTTCTTAATTCTACCATACCTATAACCGAATGCGGCGTGCTCGATGCACGTATAAAAGCTAAAGTGTATTCTAACCTACGAAGCTCTTCAAATAAACTTTCTATGCTATCGCTTAAAATTACTAAGTACTGGGCCATATGGGCATGCTGTATAAGATCACGCCCTTTGGTCTCAATGATTTGATTAAGTACTTTACTAATTCTTTCTTGATTACGCGTTATATTATTTAATAAATGATCATTCTGAGAAGCCCAGGTTTTAGTTAGGCTTACATGTTGGTTCATTTGCGATTCTAACTTATGTTCATTCTCCTGTAATATTTTAATTGCATTATTATATTTAATAGCATCGCTCTGGTCTAAGTTGCCTGTGATACTTTTGATAGCTGAGCCTAATCCATCAATAAGTCCTCTTTTATAACGACTATGTTCGAACGTTTGTAACTGTAAAGATACTTTAGTTAACTTTGACATGAGATAATTTATATGTGGTTCAAATATAAAATAGGTGTTATTATTTAATTTAAACCTTATTTCAGATAACTTTACTTTAGCTGTCTCAACATAAGATTGTATATTATTAAGATCTATATAATTAAGAAAGGAATGATAATGGGAAATAATTCGCGTTGTTCCTAAGTTAAAAGGGAGTAAGCCAGGACCGTTTTCTAATGGGTCAATCCTTACTTCTTGTCCTTGAGTCATTTGAAGTAGTAGCAACAGCAGAATCCTGTAACAACACGGGGTTCTTAGGGCTACGTTTTAAACGAGACTTTGCAACTGGACCACGTTTCTTTTTAGTATAAATATGTATAGGGAGATCGGCAAGTACAGTATCCTGTGTGTAGCGAGGGGCAAGTTTTTGTCTATTGGCTAGGGGATTACGTATAAAGATTTGTTGATCTGGGGAGTATTCTTTTTCGAGTTCGCGATCTCTATTCCTATTTTCGGTTAATTGAGTGCGATTATGTAAGGAAGTTTCGTTAATTAATTCATAAACCTGAGTTAGTCTCTTCTTATGATCTATTAAATACTGCTGTAACAATTGTTCTGATAAGCTAATGTCAAACGAGTCGCGAGGGTCAAAATGACCAGTGATTAAGTCAATGGGTCTGCATTTGGTAAAACTTTGAATGCTATTGTTATATCCTAATATTGCATAGGGCATTAGATTCATGACAGATTCATTACGCCTTTCTAGTTTCAAAACTCTTAAATGTTCTAAAATTGTTAGGTGAAAACGTTCTACTATTCCGTTATCATTAGGTGAATGTGCGAGTACTTTATGGTGCTGAATTTTATGAAGTCTTATAAATTCTGAAAATAGTGCATTAGTGAATTGGGGCCCTGATCGGTAATTATAGTGTAGGGTACGCCATGATGGGTGCAAAACATTAAAAGAGCTTGAACGACACTTAAAGCTGTACCATCTCGGAGATGATATGCTTGCGCATATTTAGAGAAGGCATCAACTAAGGTAAGGAACTTTTCATTTTGAGCTGTAAAAAGATCGAGATGTACAATTTCAAAAGGTTTAGTAGCAGGCGGGACTACAGCAAATTTTTGTTTAATAGGGTTTCGGTCATACTTTGCTTGACCGCAAATAGTGCATTCCTTTATATATCTAGTTATATCGTCTTTCATATGAGGCCAATAATATCTATATGATAAAGATAAAAAGCATTCATTGATGCCACGATGGTTAGTTTTACCTTCGTGATAATTTTTAATAATTTCCTGTTGTCTTAAATAGTCCTTTACGTTCTCTACTTCTTTTTTTGTTAAAACCATATTCAAGGCAGAACTTTTAAGTTTATCTTGAATGATAGGAATTATTTGGTACATAGCCAATGGAGGATGAATAATTAAACCGGTTTTTACTTTAGGATTAACGTATTCTTTTACGGCGTTAATAACGTTGTCTTCGAGATTAGATTCTGATAACTGAATAACTGTTTTTGTGTGAGTCTCGAATGGCTTAGATACGGTAGGTCGTTTTTTAATATCTCCTACAACAACGAAACATATTTGACGGTGGAATTTATTAAGGGGTTCATCTGATATCGGAATTTCTAATATAGGATTCTCAGCACTAGTATGAGCTGTTGCAGTAGAGGAACCAGTAACTGATGGTGGTTTTTCAGATGTGTTAACAAATACAGAATTAGCATCTTCGTGATTAATTTCTACACGGGACAAGGCATCTGCATTAGTATTCAGCTTACCCTGCTTATAGACAGTAGTGAAATCATATTCGCTTAACTTTAATCGCCAACGAGTTAAACGTGAATTTGGTTCTTTTAAATTCATAACCCACTGGAGTGGTTTATGATCTGTAACAATTTTAAATTTTCTACCGAATAAGTACGGGCGGAAATATTTAATTGCCCATACAATAGCCAAAAGTTCCTTTTCTATTGTACTGTAATTGATTTCACTAGTGTTTAATGTTCGGGAAGCATACGCTATAGGTCTATCACTACTTACTTGTCCTTGTGAAAGAACGGCACCAATGGCAAGGTTTGAGGCATCAGTTGTGAGAATAAAATCTTTGTTAAAATCGGGATACTGCAGGATTGGGTCATTCATTAAAAGGGTTTTACATTTCTCGAAACAGTTAATATAACTTGGATCGTTAATACGAATCTTAGAACCTTTTTTAAGACACTGAGTCATTGGTTTTGTTATGCGAGCGAAATCGGGAATAAATTTTCTATAATAGCCTAATAAGCCTAAAAATCGTTTTATTTCTGTGGGAGTTTTGGGCATAGGGAACTTCTGAATGGCGTCAATTTTATTCGGGTTAGGTTTAATACCATCTTTACTCATAATGTGACCGAGATATGCTGTCTCTAACTTAAGAAATTCAGATTTGTCCATTTGAATTTTGAAATTTGATTCTCGGAGTCTCTGGAATACTTTTTCTAGGTTAACCATATGTTCCTGGAGGCTGGTACTAAATATAACGATATCATCTAAATAAACCAGGCAGATGGTGTTCTGTAAGCCTCTGAGGACATTATCCATCACCCGCTGAAAAGTGGATGGCGAATTTTTAAGTCCCATCGGCATGCGTAAAAATTCAAAGTGTCCATGCTCTACTGTGAACGCGGTTTTAGAAATATCATCAGGACTCATCTCGACCTGGTAAAATCCACTTGCCAGGTCTAGCGTGCTGAAATATTGGCAATTGCCCAACTTGTCAAGGACATCTGATATGTTAGGTATGGGGTAACGGTCATCTAACGTTTTTTCGTTCAGTTTTCTGAAGTCTATTACTAGACGCCATTTAGTCTTTCCACTAGCATCTACCTTCTTGGGGACAACCCATATAGGGGAGCTCCAAGCAGAATCTGAAGGTCGGATAATATTTTGCTCTAACATTTTGCTAATCTGTTTCTGAACCTCCTGCTTATGTATAAAGGGATACCTATAGCTTTTAGTATAAATTGGGACCTCGTCAGTTGTACGGATAGAATGTTTAATTTTATTTGTAAAGGTTAAAGGTTCGCCATCTATATAAAATACGTCGACATACTGTGCGCATAATGACTCTAAATTAGCTTTTTCCTCGGCATTCAAATGATCTGTGCGTAGTTGCGATAAAACTTGCTTAACGCGTTTGGCTAGTTGTTCGGTACGCGTGCACTGAATATTACACAACTCGGCTTTAACGGGTTGGTCCATTGAGAAAACTACGTCATGACACGTTGGATTTGTAACTTCTAATATACCACGGTTATTTTTTACGGTAGTGACACAATTATCTATTATACAGTTCGATATACATTGCTTCTCAATCATTACGTCACCATCGCGAGAATTAATGGGGACTCTAATTAATTTAGTTGAATTAGCCGGTATTATGTCTTCATACAAATTACAATTGCGAGAGTCATACATGTACAACGGATTGCTTGAATTACGCGTATTTAATAACCTATTCTTTAAATCAAGATTTGATTCTAATTTTTCTAATAGATCATAACCAATTATACCATCAAAGTAATCGTGAAATTTTAAAATACAAAGTGTTATGTCATCCGTCTCATTAAATTCTTGAAAGCATGGTAATGTTATAGTATAATCATTGCGAGTAGTAGCGTGAATATTTGTTACTTCGAAAGGGTCATAATTACATGGTATGTGTGATAAATATCGGTCAACAATCTCTGGACTTATAAATGACGAATTAGAACCTGTATCTACTAATAATTTAATAGGGGGATTAGCTATTTTTATATACGGCAATTGTCTTTGTGTTTGCAAGTTAATTTCTATTTTAACTTGTCTGATTTTGAAACTTTCTGAAAATCCTTATCTTCGGTGGGCGCAATGTCCCCGACCTCCTCTACAGAGTAACCTTCCGTACACTGAGGCGGTTCGTATGAACTATTATAACATTCATATGGATAGTCGTACGCAGAACACTCATAATATTCCGGGGGGTAATAATCATTACAATAGTAATCATTATATGGATTATATTCATAATAAGATTCATCACAAAAATCATTAAAGTTAAGCTCTCTAGATTTAATGTAATTTGAAGGCGGCGGGTTGCCGAATTTCGACCAATCATGATATATGCGTTGCGGCAATGGCTTAGCTACGTAGTGGCTCACACCACTCATAGGTTGCGGGGCGTTACTAGTAGTAGGTTTGGGTCCGGGCGTTTTAAAAACTTGGCTTTGAGGCTTATAATTAGGTGGGGGCGCGCTAAACATTTGTTGAGTTCTAGAGGGTCCGCGAAACTGAGGGTTTTGTGGTCTCCATTGCGATGAAGGTTGTTGCATTTGGGGCATGAACGCGCGCGACGGTTCAGGCATATTAAATGGTTTAGCGGGCATATTAAACGGTCGTTGGAATGGTGTAGGGGTTGGCATAAGGCCGTAAGAAAATTTGGGACTAACCTGATGTTGAGACTGCGACTTCCGGTCAGGCACATGTTCGTTTCGCTGCTGCAAATACAAGGTGTTCATCTCCTCATGTACGAACTCTAAAGCTTGTTCAATTGTATTAGGCCGCATGCATCGAATGCGAGAACCCAATGGATCGCGTAAACCGCGCAAGTATGACTGAAGTGTTAACTTTTTATATAAAGTGCGTTTTGATTCTATGGTACTCGCTATCGATTCATGAAGACTAATATAAGTCATAATAGTACTAAAAATATTCTGACATTTTTCATAAAATTCCTGTGGAGTTAATGAGCCCTGCTTTAAAAGCGCCAAATCGTTATACAAGGACGTTTCATCCCGCTGATCCGCGAAGTTATTAATCAACGTGCTCCGAATAGGACTCCAACTCTCCGGGATACCGTTAGTGTTAATAGTACGTGTTGCCGGTCCAACACATTTATTTAAAATACCATTCAATAATGCTAAATTAGTTAACTCATTACCGGGTTCACTTTTCATATACTGCTCTACTAATTGATCCCATAACTTTATAAATCGAGTTAATACGTTCGAGTTACCGTCGAATTCGGGAACCAGTCGTAGGGACTTGTATATCTGATCTATTGAGTTACTAGGCGTCATGTTCGCGACGTGTTCTACACTACTATTTAATTCTAAATTTCTATTAGCGTCTAATAAATTATATCTATTTTCACTAAGCCTAGGTGACTGAGATTGCCTTGGATGGAAAATCTTGGTAGCTTATAGGAAACACTTAAGGATAAAAAGGAAGCGAGCTCTAGAATGATTCTAAAGTACTTACATAAGTCCGACGATTTTGTACCTCTTTGCTGTATCGATTTCTGGATACTCCTCGTGGCTGCAGCACATGTAGGTTCTGGATAGCCGAAGGTCGTCTTGATTCACTGACTCTACTGATCGAATTTACTCGACTATCCTACCGACTGCGCCAATTACGACGGCTGTAGCCGGAGGATGCAAAAAAAATGCAAAATTTACTTAGTACAAATTTATTACTTTAAAATTACAATTAATTATATTTAGATGCAAACCGACAATCGATCGATGTTGGATCAAAAGTGACGTGTCTTCAAGGGGCCGCGATGTCCGGTGTTCGATGCCTCACGTTGTGCTGCGTCGGCACCTCGTGTCCGTTGCCCTCACTAGGCTACTATTGCGAAAGTACGTTGGGGAAACATGTATCAGCAGCTTTAGGGATAGGCACATATGTAACACGCGTGCTTTTCGTAGTGCATTGTGGCACGGACCACATATACCCTAACGGGAAGAATAACAACTTCATACAAAAAATACGATACGAAAACAAGACACGCCATCTATGTCGTACCCACTCAAACTATTTGAGCGTTATACGTACGTAGATATATCTATAGATATTATTCAGTGTTCTATATAATTGTATATACATATGTAGGTAGATATACATATCATCTTCGTATTTTCGTTTTAGGGAGCAAAAAGACACAGATTTCCAAAAGTTTTCATTTCAAATAATGATCTTTGGTAAATTACATAATTTTTAGACATTACCTATATCTAAAATGGTTATCATAGAGACACTAATTGAGGAGTGTAGTTTCAAAACTCGCCAATACGATATCAGAACAAAAATAATGTTCCGATTGAATATGAAACTCCTTCGTTGCTTTTATCGCATTGCACAGATAGTTTTTAACAAAACCCACTAAATTTCTATTAAATCAGCTCACAAAAGTAGCAATCTGTTGCAAACGCCGCAATAAGAGTCCATTTATAATAGTCTTTAAATGGTCAATCAATTTTCAAACAAAGATGCATGTGGTGGCGGCAAGGTCTTTGTTTAGCCCTTCATAAAAACTGTTTTGTTTGGGATACAAGTGCGGTTTTTATGTTGTTTTAAAGCTTATTAGATACAGATTAATGTCAATTAATAAAAGCTAGGGGCAATGAGGACGTTTTCTTGAGGTTTTTAACAATGTTTAAAAAAACCTTGTACGAAACTCAGTTTTGGTCTAAAATGTTCCTTATTTTTATGCCACCGGTATTTTTTTGGATGTGAATAGTATACCGTCGTTATTGTCTACACATTGCGTATTATTACTGTTTTTGTTTCAACACGATTAACCACCTGGTTCAATAGTTACAAGGTTTTCTTGGTACAAGGTCCATAACTATGTAGTAAAGAAAAAATATAAATAGGTATAAATCGAAGAATATTTTTTTTATTATTTTTCCTAGCGATAAAATGATGTCTAGTTTCACTCGTTTTCATATGTGCACTTTATGAAAACTCACACTGTATTAATTAATAAACATTTAATTAGTTTTAAGTAAATGTTACTGCATACGCCGATCTCAATAAAAAATATATACTTCGAAACTTTTAATTGCGTTTTTCTCAAAATCTATTCACACTCCCTGTTCTTTGCCTTTACCCTTCATTTTGTTTATAATAAAATTATTCTTGTGACTGTTAAATGTTTTTAAAACTAACTTTAATAGACATATCTACAGACAGGACACGCATATAATTTGCATTCGCAAGGATCTAGGTGTTACATTTGACTCGAAACTGACATTTGATGTTCACATAGAAAACAGTTAAAAGAGCTACGAAAGCGCTTGGATTCATTTGCCGAATCTCGTCCGAATTTAAGAGCATTAAGACTATCCAAATTCTATACTGTTCCGTGGTTCGTAGTCATCTCGAGTACGCTTCCCAAGTGTGGAATCCTCATTACGATGTGTACGTAAATCGACTTGAGAGCGTACAAAGAAAATTCGCAAGATACATACAATATCGCTCAAACTGCTACCTAACGAATTATTTAAGTCGCTGTAGAAAGTTTCACTTACTACCTCTTAACGAGCGGCGTACAATAGCTGATTTATAATTTCTGTTAAATATTATGAATGGATGTATTGATGTAATAGAATTTGTGAGCAAGGTTGGTCTGCGCGTGCCATCTGCGTTTTTACGCAGATCCCATCTCGTACATATTCCTGTGGTGAGTACAAATTATAGACAGAACTCATACTTAATTAGGGCGAGTCAAATGTACAACTTGACATGCCAGAATGCTGATGTCGACCTGTTTATTACTACTGTATCGAAATTAAAGCAAATGTGTTATAAACAGTTTTTTGGCAGTAATCGCGGTTGAATATAATACTACCTTTTTTGTTTCTTTTTTGTAATTATTTGTGTTGCATGTTGGTTAGTTTTTAAGTTATTTAAGTAGGTAGTTATGCAGTCCCCATATACCGTTCGCACCATAACAGTTGCATGAAGGTTTACAAATATCAATATCATGTTTAATGGTTATTGTTTTGGTCATCGTCAAGTTTGGCTTAATTCAGTAGTTACCAGACGACACCCGGTGACAATAGCCATGTTACCATGTCAGAGGTGGTCCCATGTATAACCACCTTAGCAAGTAAGATTATATAAACTATGTATATTCAGAATATTGTCATTCTTATTGTACTGCTCACGCTGAGCACATCAACTTGTAAAATAAAGTTTTAAAAAAGTTGTTTAACCGCCGTTTATATTGAGTCGTCAAGTATTGGAAAACAATGTAATGTATTACAATTGGTATTTTCTTTATGTTTATATTGGCAACACTGCTGTTGGTATAATTAATACTTTCTATATTTGTCTATGTCTATTGTCTATGACTGTAATGGGTGACTGTGTGAGCTATCGTACAAATAAAGGGATTTATAAAGAGAAACTGTTTATTCAATATTCTACAGGTTATGGGCCCAGGCACATAACTACAAAAATTAAGTTATTGAATAAACAAGGAAGTAATCACTGTATCGTCGGAAATATTAGCTTTTGGCAATTCGACCCGGTCAACGCGAGTGGCCGCGTGCGTGCATCGTGTTGTTTGAGGTTAGTCGCCGGCAGAAGAAAGTTACTCGAAGGTGTACCTAGATTCTGAGTTAGGTATTCGAGGAAGGAAGACGAGCAGGAAGGCACTATGGAAGAAACAGATAAGCTGTTAACATCATCAGTCATTAAGCTGGAGGGTTCCAGGAACTGGAATGTTTGGAAGTTCCAGACTGTCGTTTTACTACGAGGGAAAGGTTTGCTGAATGTGGTCAATGGGCAAAGTGTGAAACCAGAACCAGGAAATTCAGAAGCTCTGTCTGCTTGGGAGACAAAGGACGCAAAAGCCCAAACGTTAATAGTGACGCGAATGTCCGAGAACGTAATGCTGCATATTATGACCTGTAATACATCTCATGAAATGTGGAAAAAATTAACTAGTGTGTACGAACAGAAAACCGAGACAAGCATACATATTGTGCAACAACGGTTCTTCCAATTCAAGTACGAGGAAGGTACGGAGATGTCTATATTCTTGTCTAAAATACAGGAATTACAAAACCAACTCAAACAAATGGGTGAAGATATATCAGATAAATTCGTGATTACTAAAGTGCTAATGTCGTTGCCAGAAAGGTTTAAGCATTTTGTCTCTGCATGGGAGTCTGCGCCCGATGAGAAACAAACACTAGATAATCTTATCGCGAGATTGTTAGTGGAAGAAGAGAGAATGAAAGAAAAAGGTGGCGTGGCTCAACAAACATCGGCGTTTACTACTAAAAGGGTTGATAAGCGAAATGTGAAATGCTTTAGGTGTAATAAAATAGGACATTTTCACAACGAGTGTACACGTAATGTAAACAAACCAAGTAATGATTATCCCGGTACGAGTAAATCAAACAAAAGGTGTTTCTATTGTAACAAGTTCGGACATGTTAAAAGTGAATGCCGGTACAAAAAGAATAAAGAAATTAACAGTAATGCGTTTGTGGTACAGACAGTCAATGAACATTCTCAACAATCGCAGTGGTTAGTAGATACGGGAGCCAGTGAACATATGTGTCGTGATATTTTCTCGACCTACACGCCATTATCGCATAAAACAGTCATTGTAGGTAATGGAGCTGAAATTAGTGCAAATGGATATGGACAGGTGGCGTTGCAAGTTTATAATGGGCGGAAGTGGATAAATACTACCATGGACAACGTTCTGTACGTCCCCGAATTAAAAATAAACTTGTTCGCGGTAAATTGTGTGACAGATCGAGGTTATGTCATGATTACAGATGAAGGTGAATGTAAAATATTTCACAAACTGCGAAATAAATTGTGTGCGGTTGCAAATCGAATAGGAAATATGTATTACATGGATGTTCGTTATAAATGCCACTTAGTGAATGTAAAACGGTCGAATCCTGACTTAAATGTATGGCACCAGAGACTTGCGCATCAAAACATTCAATACGTTAAGACAGTTCTGAAAAACAACAACATTGAAATCAAAAATAATTGTGATAAGAAGTGCGAGGGCTGCCTGAAAGGTAAAATTCATAGATTGCCTTTTACTAACAGTAAAAGTAAGACAACCAGACCATGTGAGTTAATTGTAGCAGATACTTGCGGGCCTATGGAGGAGTCGTCAGTCGGAGGGTCAAGGTATTTTGTTATACTAAAAGATGACTTCTCAAACTATAGAACAGTATACTTTGTAAAGAGCAAGGATGAAGTTAAGAACTGTATTTATGATTTTATTGACAAGGCAGAGAATATAACTGGATACAAAATACAAACTTTTAGAAGTGATAACGGGCTGGAGTTTGTGAATAATGGAGTGCAAGATATGTTTTCAAAGCGAGGTATTATACATGAAACCAGTGTGGCTTACACGCCTGAGCAAAATGGCACGGCAGAACGAGAAAATAGAACTTTAATTGAAGCTGCCTGAACAATGTTGTGTGCTAAGTCCCTGCCTAAGAAGCTGTGGGCAGAAGCTGTTAATACAGCAGCATATGTCCTGAATAGGACTGGCAAAAGCAAAGAGAAAGACAAAACTCCATATGAGATTTGGACAAGAAAGAGTTTTGACATAAACACTTTACAGATCTTTGGCACATCAGTGTTTATACGTGTCCCAAAAGAGAAGAGGAGAAAGTGGGACTCAAAAGGTCAAAAAGGAATCATGGTGGGCTATGGAGAAAATTGTAAAGGCTTCAGAATATTTTTCCCGGAGAGAAACAACGTTGAGATAAAAAGAGATGTTGTATTTGTTGAAGAACCAAAATACAAGGATAACAAAGAGGCTATTATAACAGTTATTGATGAGCAACTGAGCTGTGCAGATGAAAGTGGAATAGAGGAGGTAGAAAGAGACTATTCAATGACACAATGTAATGATCAATCTGAAGATCAAGAGCAATCCAGAGAATGTGAAGAACGCTTAAACCTTGACGACTTTGACCAGTCTTCATCTGAAAATGATGATGATCCTACATATGTGTTGTGTTCAAGTAATGAGAGTTCAAGCGATGAGTGTGACAGGAACATACCAACACCTCGTGAGAGAAGCACTCGTATTAGAAAACAAACATCGTTTTATAATTGTAATTTTGCATGTACCGAGAATGATGAGCCAAATACTTACCATGAAGCCATGAAGAGTAAGGATGCATGTAAATGGAAGGAAGCAGTAAAACGAGAACTTCAAACTTTACAAGAAAACAATATATGGAAGGTTTGTGACTTGCCAGCGAATGAGAAAACTGTAAGTAGTAAATGGGTTTTCAAAATTAAAAATTCTCATAATACAATACAATATAAAGCTAGGCTGGTAGCTAGAGGTTTTGAACAAAATTATATGTCAGATATATATGAAATATATGCACCAGTTGCAAAGTTATCAACATTTAGATTGTTTGTTTCAATAGCTACAATGTTGAAGTTACAAATTTTTCAAATGGATGTTGTTGAAGCTTTTCTATATGGGGATATTAATGAAAATGTGTTTTTAGAATTACCAGAAGGGGCTTATAATGGGGATAAAAAGATTGTAAAGCTTAATAAATCATTGTACGGTCTAAAGAAGTCTCCAAAATATTGGAACGATAAGTTCAACAGTTTAATTATTAAGCAAGGTTTTGTTAGGTCACAAAATGATGCATGTTTGTACTATAGATGTTGCAATAGTGATAAGATTTATGTTCTATTATAAAGTCAGTTTTAAATATAGAATTCAAAATGAAAGATTTAGGCCTTGTAACAAACTTTTTGGGGATTAATGTAACACAAGATTTCCATACTGGGGTAACAGAATTAAATCAAAAATCTTACCTAGAAAATGTCTTGAAAAGATTTCAAATGGAAAACTGTAAACCAATATCAACCCCAATGGACCAAAACTTTAATACTAAAATATTTGAGAGTGCTGATGAGCATAAAGTAGATAAGTATATTGAAAATACTTGTAGAAAAATCATAGGCTGCCTAATGTATGCAGTTTTCGGTACAAGACCAAATCTTTGTATAGCTATTTCTATATTGAGCAGATATCAGAACAATGCAAATAATGTGCTCCTAACTGCTCTTAAAAGAGTGTTAAGATATGTGAAGTGTACTATTGAGTATAAATTAGTGTTTAAATGTAACAGTGAATTGTTGATTGGCTACTGTGATGCTGATTGGGGAGGGGATCTAAAGGATAGGAGTTCTACTACAGGATATTGTTTTAAATTTGCAAACTGTTTAATATCTTGGTGTTCTAAGAAACAATGCTCTGTAAGTATGTCTTCAACTGAATCTGAATATATTGCGCTTAGTATGGCAGCAAGTGAAGCATGTTGGATTGTTAATTTGTTAAAAGAATTTAATATAAATAATATATGTCCAGTTCCAATGTTATGTGATAACCAATCTGCCATAGTGGTTGCAAATACAGATAGCGTTAAGCGTTTAAAACATGTAGACATTGGATAACATTTTATTAAGGAGTTAATAAAAAAGGGAAAAATGCAAGTAAAGTATTTAAAAACTGAAGAACAGACGGCAGATTTGTTTACAAAGCCGTTAAATAAAGATTTATTACATAAAGGACAATGGGCAGATTGGGACCACCCTCCAATAGCATTAAGATGTATGTCATTGGATAGGTCTTTTCAATAGGAACAACTTTTGTTATGACAACTATGCTGTCACAGTTGTCCGTCCAGAGATATATTACATATAATTTTTGATAAAAATATATTTTAAAAAGCGTTTTTATTGTGCTCATTATTTTTATTTTATGATAATACTTCGTTTTACAAACTGTCTCGCTCTCGCGTCTTCCAAAGCGCGCCTAGGGACGGTGCGGAACGCCCCCTACCATCCAAACCGGTTACATGGAGCCGTGCGCTTGCGGCGCTGCAGGTAAAAAAAGTCAGTCGTTCGTTGCTATTATACGTGAATTATTGTTTGTTTCCGTAACACTCGCTTCTTCCGACTTTGACCTTAGCATTTTTTATTGGACACTGATTTATCCTCGCGAACTGTTTATTGAATTGGCTATCACACTGGACTTTTGTATTGCATCTCGATCGGATAATAATTATGGAAGATTTCCGCAACTGTGTTATGTGTAGGCGAGGCCTTTATCGTGGCAGATATCAGCGGCATACGCTGACAGATAACCTCCCAAGAGCGCAACCAGAGGTTGTTGCATTCATACAACAACATGCAGTTTTAGAGGTGAGTCTTTTTCTCGTTTCTTGTTATTTATAATATTATAAATGCGAAAGTATGTGTCAATGTTTGTTACTCTTTCTTGGAAAAACACTGAACGGATGTGTATGAAACTTGACAGGTACCTAAGAAGAATAAAAACTGTATTAACACATAGACTACTTCTTAAGCATTAAAATGCGAGCAAACCCACGGGCGGAAGCTACTAAATAAACGAATATCTTAACAGTATATCAATGTGTAATACCCATAGTACAAACTTCGCTTTGACGACTCGTTGGTGATGTAGGTAGTACCTCTGCCTATGACGCCGTGAATACGGGTATGGACAAACGGTATTTGTTTACAAAAAAGTATTTATGTAGTATATTAGTTATCAAGCCTGTTAGTACAAGCTCCGCTTAGTTTGGGGCTAGTTGGCGTAGGTACTGTCCAAAAATATCTGTTTAGTTTGAGGCTAGATGCCGGAGTTTGTATTGTCTAAAATATATTTTGTTATAATATTATTTTTCTATTACCAGGTGTTATTCGACAACACCAGGAGCGTGTGCCATAGATGCTGGCAGAGAGCTGTAAATGCTGCTAGACCGCCTGTTGCAGCAGAAGTGCCTGAAGCTTCGCAAGAGAATGAACAAAATGTTCATATACTTCATGTTCCTGAGTACAAGAGAGCACCAAATAACCACAGGCATTGTATATTTAACAACTGTGCTAATGATACCCGACACAGAATACCAGAGGCCATTAAAGTCCACGTCTTCTGTGAATACAAACTGTACATACCAGAGGAAGCTAGAGTATGTAGAGAACACCTTGAAGGCAATAACTGGGATGAGCTTCCTGATTTTTGTAACATAAGTCATGATTTTACTGCAGCCCAGTTTAATCAAGTTTGTGATATGCTCCGAGCAGCAATTCAACGTGGTGTAAGGTTCGATTTTAGAGTTCGCGGAACCCTAACCAATGAAGAAATGCATTTTTGGGTTGGTCTTAACAATGACCAATTCGATGTCATTTTGGAACAAACTCCATCACTGAACGAGAGATGTAATGATTCAAGAACAGCGTTAGCCGCATTATTGATAAAACTTCGCACGGGAGATTCAAATGAAAGGCTTTCAACTTTATTTAACGTGTCGAGAAGAAAGCTTGAAAGGTATTTAAAAATAGCGCGTAAATGCCTAACTAATGAATATGTCACACAACACTTGGGCATTGATCACATAAATAGAGCGAACATTTTGGCGAGAAACTTAACAATTCCAAAGCGGCTCTTTGGGAATGAAGAAAACAGCAAAATAATATTAATATGTGATGGAACTTACATTTATATAAATAAAAGCAGCAACTTTTTATTCCAGCGACTGTCATACAGTTTACATAAATTCCAAAACTTGTTAAAACCGTTTTTGATCGTTGCCTCAGATGGCTATATAATTGATGTTATAGGACCATTCGCTGCTACCAAAACTGATGCGCAAATCATGCATGATATAATGACCAACGAAGAAAACCCTATACATCTTTTATTAGAAGAAAATGATGCATTCATCTTGGACCGCGGATTTAGAGATGGGTTAGAGTCCATAGAAGCTTGGGGCTACGAATGTTATGTGCCACCAACTAAAGATCGTCGAGAGACACAACTTACAACTGAACAGGCAAACGAAGCTCGCGCTGTAACAATGTGCCGATGGGTAGTGGAAGTGGTAAACGGTCGATTTAAACGAGACTTTAAACTTCTGCGGCAAAAATACTTTAATAGAGCGCTACCGAACATGTTCGTTGATTTTAGAATTGCTGCAGCTATTATAAACCACTTCCACGTGCCCATCGAAGATAACGCTCATGCAGAAGATTTTTTAAATCATATAAGACGCAAAGTTGATACGCCAAATCTTTTGTACACATATGTAGACAGAAAACGATTAAATAACCGGAGAGCAGATTTTCAACGAATTGAAGCAAATCATATAGAAAACTTCCCAAGGCTCACCGAGGATGAAATAATCGTACTAGCCTTGGGTACATATCAATTAAAACTTGCGAGAAGTTATTGCAGCGAACATCTGCAGAATGGTTTATATATCATAGAAACTTATAGAGAAAATCAGTTAGCTGATTTGCCCGATTACGGTTTACAAGAAAACGCGTGGCTTCTGCGTGGACGTATCCAATCTCGTCATGTGAGGCAAAGAATATATTATTGTTATATTTTGATAGGAAATGAAGGTAATAATATTGTTGAACATTATTGCACATGTTTATCAGGAAGGCGAACGATGGGCACATGTGCACACATTATATCAATAATCTGGTATTTAGGGTATGCGATTTATGAAGGGTTTAATGCACCGGCAATATTTTTAAATGACGTCATAGTAGATGATCCCTAACTCACGCGTGCACTTAATACCAGACTAGACATCATGTAAATAGATTTAATTAAAGTGTTTTTGAATGTAATTATAATAATAAATAATTAAATAATAATCAGTGTTATTATTTTTTTCCCTATTAAATATTTATTTTTACCCTTTATCGGAACTAGTAAGTCATACGTCTCTGAACGGACAACTGTGACAACAAAGCCGTCATAAAAAAAGTTGTTTCTATTGAAAAGACCTATCCAATGACATACGTCTTATTACTATTGGAGGGTGGTCCCAGGTCCCATACATTTTTGCCCATTGTCTTTTATTAACAAGTGTGGATTATGTTAGATTTGTTTTATTTGGTATTAAAAGTATAAGAGTTTAAAGTGTAAGAGGTAATATATTACATTGAGGAGGAGTGTTGGAAAACAATGTAATGTATTACAATTGGTATTTTCTTTATGTTTATATTGGCAACACTGCTGTTGGTATAATTAATACTTTCTATATTTGTCTATGTCTATTGTCTATGACTGTAATGGGTGACTGTGTGAGCTATCGTACAAATAAAGGGATTTATAAAGAGAAACTGTTTATTCAATATTCTACATTGACTGGCGCAGTCGGGGCGGATTTTTCGCATATAAAGTAAATCGCGTTCGATATACACGAAAATCGATACGGGTGTCGCGTTTACCAGCGGATCCGAAAGAACTTACAAATTTTGTCAACTACGGCGAGCAAGCAGCAGCAATCCGAGAATCGGCATGGCAACGGGCAGCTTAATGTGAGTAGACCTTTTTCGCACTGTTCCGTTCCTGTGTCTATCCTTAGCGTTTAATTGGACGAAACATCGCTAGTTAACGCATTTTTTATCGTGTTATTAGACAAAATAGCTAAGACACGTATAGTTAGGTCTAGATTTAGAACGGTATTACTGGACAAACATAGCCGGAATACACGTTATCTAGTTAAGTTTCGCGTAATATTGGACAAACATTGCCATATTTACGTTATTTATTTGCCTTATTTGTGAATTTATAAACTGTAAGAATGAATCAAATACAACTAATTCCTAAGGAAATTCAGAGCATTATCCCTCGCTTCGATGGCGATGAAAAACTTTTAAACTTGTTTATATCTAAATGTGAATATGGAATAAGAACTTTCAGGGGAGATAATAACCCAGCCCAACAGATTTACGTATTCCACTGCATTACCAGTAAATTAGTAGGTAAAGCCGCAGTATTGGTTAGTGAAAGAGAGAACGTTAATACTTGGGAAGGCTTAAAGGAGCTTTTCGTACAGCATTTTGGCGATCCCAGATCGGAAGCGTACATTGCTATAGAGTTAGAAAGTATTAGAATAAAACATGGCGAATCATATATTGATTTTTGCCATCGTATCCAGAATACCAGAAGTTCGCTTATGTCCAAAGTAAATTTATTAACTGATGAAGGTATCAAAGCAGCAAAACTGATCATTTACAATAACACCGCATTGAACGTTTTTCTTTACAATTTACCTGAAGAAATGATTTGTTAGGTTGAATAAATGTACGAGTCTCGAGTCAGCTCTTAGTGTTGTTACGGAGGAAGTAAACTTCTTAACACAATATAATTCGAGAAATAAAACAAAAATAAATACAGGGAATAATAGTAGCAATCAAACAAATAATTTTAAGTCTAACCCTGTGTTAACGCTGCACTGTGCAATGCGGCGTTTTTACCCACTGTGCACCCCCCCGCGGGGCGCGAGGGACGAGGGCAGCGCGGCCGCAACGCGCTCCGCTTCCGCGCGCCACCAGTCTGCTCGAGCGGGTCGACGCCTGCACATTATTGGCGACCGTGTGACAAACTTCGAACCTACAACCGAGAACGATAACGGACAAGAAACTTCGAGAAACGACGGCGACACGTGGACGCCGAGCACGGAGTACTTATGCACGCATGGCGCTTAAGCTGAGCTGAATACGGCTTATCAACGACAAGATTGGCGCGTATGCTGATCTTCAGTCACCCACGGGGCCTTCGGTCTACGCAAGCTACAAGTCAACGCCTGCACCAGAGATCTAGCCCGAGGGAAGTAGTGGCGCGTATGCTGAGCTGAACACGGTTTATCGAAGACAAGATTGGCGCGTATGCTGTCTTCAGTCACCCACGGGGCCTTCGGACTACGCAAGCTGCAATTCAACGCCTGCACCAGAGGTCTAGCCCGAGGGAAGTAAGCCTGTTTCCTATATTCCTACCTATTCCACGATACCTATCTACCTATTTCTATTTGTGTGGATAGCCTAGTACGTTTCGCTCGAACGGTTATGGTCAGCTTGCATAAAAATCGTACATAGGTACCTATGTACCTACTACGTTATTCCTCGCTACACGTTGTGGGCGAGTCCATTTTAACGCGTGCGAGAATCGCGCATGTTGCATCTTCTATTTATAATTATATTAAAAAATATAGGTAAATAGCTTTTCTAAGAGCCTAAATGTTTGTCTAGCTTCGATATAAGCACTAAATTCTAATTATTGCACCTCGATCTTAAAAGTTTGCCGCACATGGGCGAATCCATTATTGCGCGTGAGTGAACGGCGCGCACGTAGCATCTATCATTTATAACGTTTAAATGGCGTATGTATGAGCCTAAACGTTTCACCTAACGCTTCAATATAAGCATTAAAATCAAATTAGAACACTTCGCACCAAAATGTTACGCCTAAGCGCTTAACTTACATAAAGAAGATTGTGTTTTGTACATATTTCATAATTATGCAACTGGGAGTCGATGCCTATTGCCTAGGTTCTATTCTATACCTAGGTAATAACTTAAATAAATGATAGCTTTCAAAATACATAGTGCAGCCTAAAAGTAACAGTTATTTCACCAAAGCTTGCCGACTATTCCAGGTGTGGTGAATGTGCATGGCATGGACTGAGCTTCGCTTTCGATGAACTGCTAGCCTACCTGCCTATCTACGCGTTGCAGTGCAGGCGCCTGGTGAGTGCTGCATGCTTCGTGCTGTCACAGCTTCAGTGTACCGTGAGTTGGCGTTTTATTTTTGAGTTACTATATTGACTTACCTACCTACCCAATTCATTGTTGCCTACCTACATATAGGTTTTAATTAAAATATAGATTTAAATTTAAATAACTTACTGTAATAGTTGAGTACTTAAAATTATTAAGATGGAAAGTGAATTAAATAAACTTCAAATGTCTGAAGTTCAACAACAAGAATTTAAAGTTTTACTAAGAAAACGTAGTGCTATTAAAGGTCAACTTACTAAATTTAAAGATTATTTAAATCAAATTTCAAAGAGTAGCCCGCTTAGTAGCTTACAAACTAAAGAAATAACTATGAAAATAGAAAAATTTCAAGCGTTACTGAGTACATTTGATGTCTTACAAAATAATATTGAATTAAATTGTCTAGATTTGGATGAGCAATTAAAAGATAGAGAGTTAATTGAGGAACAGTTCTTTTCATGTATATCATTGGCTCAAGAGTTAATTGAATCGGCCAATGTTCTTAAAACTGATCAACAACGACCTGAAGGCTCAATCTGTAGTTCAAATAATACTAATAATTACTTTAATTCAGTTAAGTTGCCCACTATAAAATTGCCTACATTTGATGGCAACTATATTAAATGGTTAGAGTATCGGGATACGTTTGATTCTTTGATAAATTCGAACGATTCAATCCCAAATATAAACAAATTTCACTATCTAAGGTCATCCTTGGAAGGAGGAGCTTTAGTGGTTATCAAATCCATAGAGTTTACATCCAGCAATTACAAAGTAGCTTGGGATTTAGTATGTCAAAGGTATAATAATAAAAATCTACTTATGAACAACCATATGAAAGCGCTTTTCAGTGTAGAATCAATAACAAGGGAATCTCACAAGGCATTGAGATATGTCATAGATTTAGTCTCAAAAAATTTAAGAGCGTTGAATACTTTAGGGCAGCCTACAGACCAATGGGATGCATTGATTATATATATGGTGTCAACAAAGCTGGATGTCACCACTAGTAGAAAATGGGAAGAATACAAAAATGGATTACCAGAACTACCTACCTTAGAACAATTTAATGACTTCTTGCGCAACAGGGCAAATGTAATAGAAACCACATTAAATCAAAGTAGGAATGATCACAGTAAGCCACATAATGGATTCAAAGAGCAAAGAAGTCATACTAAAGCTTTTGTGAGTTCTTCGAGTAGCAATTATTCAAAAAATACATGTGACCTTTGTAAGGACAATCATCCCTTGTATAGATGTACTAAATTTAAAGACATGTCACCTGAAGTTAGGTTAGATACAGCTTTAAAGCTAAAATTATGTCTTAACTGTCTGCGAAGTGGACATACTGCCAAAAAATGTTTTCTTAAAGGTTCTTGTAAGTTTTGCAATGAGAAACATAATAGCTTAGTGCATAAAGATGAAGGATCCCGTAATATTAGCTCCAATTTAAATACAAATAATAATGATTTGTCTGGAACAAGTACACCTCCTGTAACATTGTCTGCTGTCACTGAGGGACAGGTGCTTTTGTGCACAGCACTTGTACAAATTGTTAATCCTGTGAATAATTCAATATACCTTGCACGGGCTCTCTTGGATACTGGAAGTCAATCTTCTTTCATGACTGAAAGACTTAAAATAAAGTTGGGTATACAAACTCAATGTACAGGGCCTATTAGAATCTCTGGCATTAATAATATACATTGCGACATTAAGGAGCGTTGCTGTTTAAAATTGTCCTCACGTTTTGATAATTCATTTAATCTACAAGTTATGTGTTTAGTAGTACCTCAAATTACGAATATATTACCAACACTAAATGTTAATGTTTTAGACCTGGGATTGCCTGATGATTTGGATCTTGCAGACCCCGGGTTCCATTGTCCATCCGAGATAGATATCTTGTTGGGTGCAGACGTTTTTTGGGACATTATAGGTACCCAGCAAATAAGATTAGGTAAACACCAACCTGTATTACAACATTCAAAACTAGGTTGGTTAGTGTCAGGTCCCATAAGGAAGGGACACAAGTTAATGCATACTAAAAATGCTCACTCTAATATTAACGTATTACATTGTAATATACAGGATGATATTCAGGAATCATTACAAAGGTTTTGGGAGGTTGAGGAATTGCCTTCAAACAAAATATCATACACCTTTGAAGAACAAGCTTGTGAGAACAGTTTTGTAGAAAATACAAGACGTTTGCCAAGTGGTAGATTTATAGTTAAAATGCCACTCAAGGAATCACCAGAAGAATCACTAGGTGACTCATATAATATTGCCAAAAGGCGTTTTTTTAGTTTAGAAAGTAAGTTAAATAAGAATCATAATATTAAAAAGCAGTATTGTGATTTTATAAAGGAATATTCAAACCTAGGTCATTTGGAAGAAATAGACCGACCATGTTTTGGTAATTATTTGCCTCATCATGCAGTACTAAGAGAAAAAAGCGAAACCACTAAACTTAGAGTAGTTTTTGATGCTTCAATGAAAACATCCTCTGGAAAATCACTAAATGATATCCAGATGATAGGTCCAGTCGTGCAAAATGACTTATTTAATATTATGTTACGTTTTCGCAGTCATAAATTCGTGTTAACAGGTGATATTGAGAAAATGTTTAGACAAATTTCCATTGTGGAATCACAACGTCATTTACAATTAATTTTGTGGCGGGAAGATTCATCTGTGCCACTAAAGGTCTTACAATTAAACACTCTGACCTATGGTACAGCATCTGCGCCGTTTCTAAGCACAAGATGTCTCCTTCAGTTAGCAGAGGAATGTAAGGATCAGGATATTTCTAATATAATTAAAAATGACTTTTCAGATCAGGATATTTCTAATATAATTAAAAATGATTTCTATTATGATGATTTAAGCACAGGAGCATCTACTAAAGAAGAGCTGATGCATATTTATAAGAATGTGACACAGATATTAGGTTCAGCACATTTCCCGTTAC
The DNA here is from genome assembly GCA_963564715.1 of Catocala sponsa. Taxonomy (NCBI): domain Eukaryota; kingdom Metazoa; phylum Arthropoda; class Insecta; order Lepidoptera; family Erebidae; genus Catocala; species Catocala sponsa. The sequence continues at coordinate 4,790,269 of OY751356.1, read as the reverse complement.
GCAAAATACGCACAAATTGCCCTCAAATATTTGCAGATGAACCTACACTAAATGATACATTAGACCTTACAAAGCAATCATGTGTTCTAGGTCTCAATTGGTCCCCTATAATGGACACATTTCAATTTCCAATAAATATAGAACCTACTATAAAGATAACAAAGAGAACAATAATCTCTATGACTTGCAAAATTTTTGACCCTTTGGGTATTTTGTGTGCTTGCATAATTACTGCGAAAATAATTTTACAGCGTTTATGGAGTGCTAAGATAGACTGGGATGATCCAGTACCTAATGAGATACAAAACTCTTGGCTGAAATTTACAAAAAACTTATCATGCCTATCTAGTATACAATTAAAAAGAAATGTTATTTGCGATTCGCATATAACAATAGAGCTACACTGTTTCGTTGATGCCTCACAAAATGCATATAGTGCCTGTGTATATTTGCGCACAACTGATGTTAATAATAAGGTGACAGTTAAATTATTATGTGCTAAAGCTCGAGTAGCTCCCTTAAAACCAACTACTATACCACGTTTAGAACTATGTGGTGCTTTGCTCGGAGCCAGATTGTGTGCAAAGGTCTTACAGTCCCTTCGTTGCAATATTACTAGTAAAACTATTTGGACAGATTCAACAGTAGTACTTGGTTGGCTTAATATTCAATATAAACAACTGAAACCTTTTGTTCGTAACAGAGTAAATGAAATAAATGAAATTACATCTGACTATTCATGGCGGCATGTCCCTACAGATTGTAATCCGGCTGACTTGGCCTCCAGAGGTGTAACTCCGCAGCAGTTACAGTCCTCATCCCTGTGGTGGGAGGGACCTTCGTACCTTGGAAAGGAACCAAGCAAATGGCCACACCAAGGTGTTCCAAATATAGAACTACCAGAATTAAAAACCCTACATATTAGCTTAGAAACGAACTTCTTAGACTTTTCTAGATATTCAAGTTTTACTAAACTCAAAAGAATTATGGCCTATGTCCATAGATTTATTAACAATTTTATTTGCAAGTATGGTGAGAATAAAACTTATAATAAATTAACAGGATGTCTTAACACTGATGAGCTTAACAATTCATTAAAAACATTGATCAAATGTTGCCAACTGCAATCATTTTCTAGTGAAATAGATAAAATTAAAAAGAGCAAAGAGCTCCATCATAAATCTAAAATATTGCCACTTAACCCGTTTATAGATTCAGATGGCATTCTCAGAGTGGGTGGTCGTATACAAAACCCTAATTATAATTTTGACAAAAGGCACCCAATATTACTCGATTCGAAACATAATTTTACTAAATTACTGATGAGAAATGAGCATATACGTTTATTCCATGCTGGACCACAATTACTTTTATCATCCATTAGGGAAGAATATTGGCCAATAGGTGGCAGGAACTTGGCTCGTAGTATATTAAGAGACTGTATTGTGTGTATACGTTTCAGAGGTAAAACGGTACAGCCCATAATGGGTAACCTTCCAAATGTTAGAACAAATCCCAGTTTTCCCTTTTATACGTGTGGAACAGATTTCGCTGGTCCATTTATGATATCGAGTAAAAAAGGCAGAGGTAGTCGAGTAACTAAATGTTACCTTTGTTTATTTGTTTGCCTTACAACTAAAGCTGTCCACTTAGAGCTTGTAAGTGATCTAACCACTGCAGCATTCCTAATGTGCCTACGGCGATTTGTAGCAAGAAGAGGTAAACCTCACGAAATTTATTCAGACAATGGCAAAACATTTGTAGGGGCAAACAATGAATTGGGTCGAGTTCTCAAATGTAGTCGCAAAGCTGTGACAGAGTATGGCGCCACTGAAGGCATTAGATTTAAATTCAGCCCTGCATATTCACCTCACTTTGGGGGTATATGGGAAGCTGGGGTAAAGTCATCCAAACACCATCTAAAAAGAGTAGCAGGCAACGCTGCCTTAACGTTTGAAGAACTATCAACGTTATTCATACAAATAGAAGCTATCCTAAATTCTCGACCCTTATCTCCTCTCTCATCAGACCCATCAGATATCCTTCCCCTTACCCCAGGACACTTCCTCATCGGGCGGCCACTCACAGCAGTGCCGTCTCTAACCATTGATAAAACGAGACCCAACAGATACGAGAGAATAGAGCAGCTGCGGCAGCAATTTTGGGAGAGGTGGCGTCGAGAGTACCTGGCAGAACTACAACAAAGGACGAAGTGGCGCAAACCACAGCGAGAGCCAAAAGTAGGCGATTTGATCATTCTGAAAGAAGATCACCTCCCTCCATTGTGTTGGCGTTTAGGCCGCATTACAACCCTGTATCCAGGACGAGATGGTGTCAGCAGAGTCGCTGATGTTTACACAGCAAGAGGAACAATTAAGAGAGCAGTAAATAAGTTCTGTGTTATACCAGATATTGATGACGAGGACCTGCAACAAAATGAAGATTGATAGCTGAGCTATCAAGGTGTGGGAGGCTGTTAACGCTGCACTGTGCAATGCGGCGTTTTTACCCACTGTGCACCCCCCCGCGGGGCGCGAGGGACGAGGGCAGCGCGGCCGCAACGCGCTCCGCTTCCGCGCGCCACCAGTCTGCTCGAGCGGGTCGACGCCTGCACACCCTGTTACGCCAAATCAATTTAAATTTGGTATACCTCAGAATCAACCATTTAGAAATAATTTCCATAATAATCCACAGAGGTATAACCCACCGCAGAATCCAGTACCTAGATTTAATAATAATTAACAAGGTCTTGCATTGGCTAAACCTCAGTTTAGAATGGGAAATAATCAACCTCAACAATTCCCTAAAACTCTAAACAACTACAAGCAGTCTGGTTTCTTTAAAACCAATCCGAATCAGCAATTTTGTTTCGGCATTCCTAACCAGATGCCACCGAAACAGAATACGGATGTTTCAATGAGAACAGCTCGTAACAATATGTTGTCGGACCCGCATGATACGCAGTTCGTCAATAACATGTATACATCAGATAGTTTTAACGATAATTTTAGTAGTGAAAACGATTCACCTTATTACTCAAATGAACAGTATTGTATAAATTTATTAGTAAATTTTTATTGACTAAAGATACAATGTATCTATCCTCTTTTTATAAAAAGCAACTTGCTAAATTATTAGCATTTAATATAATATGTAGCGACTCAGGTACCAGTAGGGTAATTAAGGTTTTAGGACATAGTAGTATTTGACACTTCTAGTAGTTTAAACTGTTAGATGAGACAAAGGATAGGCATGGCATACACACAGTATTAGACTAATTCATCAGAATATTCAGGGTCTATCCGGCAAGGAGTTAGAATAAGATTTATTTTTTAAACAACAATATTCAAATATGTTGCATAACGGAACATTGGTTAAGAACTAATCAATTAATATTTAATAATGCATATTATTCAATTGTAAGTGCGTTTGTAAGAAAGAATTCTATACATGGTGGCTCTCTAATATATGTATGTAACAATCTAAAATGTAAAGAACGTAAAGATATAGTAAATCTTTCTATCGAGCGCACTGTTGAAGTATCCTTTGTGGAATTAGAGCAACATGTCATAGTTTGTGTATACCGACCACCGCAAAGTGATTTTAGTGTATTTAAAACCGTAATAGAGGATATTTTAAAACGCTTGAGTTCTAGTAAAAGGCATATAGTAGTGTGTGGTGATTTTAATGTTAATTTACTTGAGCAGTCAGCTGTCTCTTTAAGACTTATTAGTTTATTTAGATCATTTAATTTACAGCATTTATTTTCTGAACCCACTAGGATCACTTCACATTCTGCTACCTGCTTGTTAATGTATTTTGCGATTGCCAATTAATATTCTATCACATACACACAACACCATCTAGCCCAAACTAAGCAGAGCTTGTACTATGGGTACTAGACAATGGATAAACATACATATATACTTTTTTTTTGTAAATACATACATATTATACATAGAAACACCCAGACCAAGACAAACATCCATGTTCATGCACACAAATATTTGACTTGTGCGGGAATCGAACCCGCGACCTCAGACGTGGCAGTCGGTTACACTAACCACTACGCCATCGAGGCCGACATACGAATTTCTAAATAGGGCCATATTGAGTGAACTTACATCTGACCACTGTGGGCAAAAGGTAGTATTTCCTGTGAGTACAATTCATAAAGAGAATAAGGTCACATGTAGACCGATGACATCTAATCGCTTAAAGGAATTTAATGATAACATAAGTCTCAAAGTTGTCAATATGGACCTTTCTCTGGATAGTCCAGACGAACTATGTATATGAGTCTTTACTTAACATAATTACTTTAGAATATAATAATATTTTTAAATGTAAGACTTTTAGTCAGAATAATAGGATTAAGTTTTGTGACTGGGCAACATCTGGGATATATAGAAGTAGAGCAAAGCTATATGAATTATATGGTATGAAATAATACAATTTCGATCCAAATTTTATTCAATATGTTAAAAATTATTCAAAATTATTTAAAAAGACTTGTGCCACTGCCAAGTCCCTTTACCTAAAAACTAAAATTCAAAAATCTAATAATAAAATTAAAACTACATGCAACATTATTAACAATGAAACAGGTCGCAGCAAGGTGCGAGATAATAAATTTGAACTGAATATAAATAATAGCGTAATTTCAAATAATTTGGAAGTAGCCGATACATTCAATAACTACATCGCAAAAATACCTTTAGACATAACTAGTACCCTTAGGTCTTGCCCAGCTCGAGCAGAATACTTGGTTAGGGGCAACGTGGAAGAGTGCAAGATACTATTTAGTTTTGAGCGTGTACATCCGTATGATATAATAAAAGTATTTAAGTCGCTTAATTCAAAAAAATCAGCTGACTTCTGGGGTATTTCGGTAAAATTAGTTGAAAGTATTATTGTTAATATAGCGCCACACCTAGCCGCAATATTCAACGGATGCATTGATGTGGGCTTTTTTCCAAACTTAATGAAATGTAGTAAAATAATACCTTTATTTAAAAATGGTTGCAAAAGTGACCCCAGTAATTTTAGGCCGATTTCAATATTACCTGCTATTAGTAAAATATTTGAGAAGATTATATTACAGCAATTAGAGAGCCACATCAGTGTAAACAATTTATTTCACGCAGATCAATATGGGTTTAGGAAGGGCCGTTCTACGATAGATGCGGGTGTTACGCTTTTAAAACATATATTCAGTGCCTGGGAGAATTCGCAAGATGTCATTGGCGTATTCTGTGATCTCTCTAAAGCCTTTGACTGCGTTGATCATCAAACGCTGTTGCGAAAACTCAGGCATTATGGCATCCGAGATACTGCACTTGACTTAGTTGATTCCTACCTAAGCGATAGACTACAACACGTTGATATCAACGGAAGTAGATCTTCTGGATTACCAGTCACAATGGGCGTGCCACAGGGCTCGATTTTGGGACCCTTTCTGTTTTTAGTGTACGTAAATGATTTGCCGTTCTTTGTTCAGGATTTGTGTGACATTGTTTTATTCGCGGATGACACATTCCTTATTTTTAAAGTAGACCGAAAAGCACCAAATTTACGTGCTGTTAATGATTCACTCGCTGAAGTCCTGGACTGGTTTACGACGAATAATTTACTACTTAACTCTACAAAAACTAAATGTATCAAGTTTACATTGCCAAACGTAAAGAGTCCTAACGTGAATATCATTTTAAATGATGAAATTATTACTTTTATTCAATCTACAGTCTTTTTAGGATTAACTTTAGATCATAAAGTTCAGTGGGGCGCTCAAATATCGTGTCTTGCAGGGAAACTTAGCTCAGCCGCATACGCAATTCGGAAAGTAAGACAGCTTACTGATATAGATACTGCAAGACTAGTATATTTCAGTTACTTTCATAGTGTCATGTCCTACGGTATATTATTGTGGGGCAAGGCAGCTGATATTGAGACAATTTTTATTCTTCAAAAGCGTGCAGTACGTGGCATTTATAATTTAGGACCACGAGTTTCCCTGAAAGATCGATTTAAAGAAATAGGCATACTTACTGTTGCGTCGCAATATATATTTGCTAACATTATGTTTATTAAACATAACATTTACTTATATAATAAGAATAGTGATATCCATAACGTAAACACTAGAAATAAGCATAAGTTAGTAGGCCCATATCATCGTTTACATAAAGTTCACAATACATTTGCGGGACTCGGTATAAGTTTTTTTAATAAATTACCTATTAACATAATTAATTTACCATTGTTTAAATTTAAAAACGCTGTTAAAAAACAACTTATTCGGAAGGGTTATTATTCAGTCAACGACTACTTAAATGACAAAAACTCATGGAGCTAGTTGCTTGTCGCATACAGGATTCAAAGATCTGTATTACTTATAAGTCAATTTAAGCCTTTGCATAGTCACAAAGTGTAAGTGTATGCGCCATCATGCCATCCTACTGTCTATTTTAGATTTATATTAAATAATATATCTTAGCTCAAATTATTTCCTCCCTATAATATTATTAAGTTATTATTGTTATTATCTTTAGTTTTTATAGTCAGTAGTATATGGCATAATGGCTGTAACACCTTGTTAATCTGAGTTGTAAAATACTGAAATTATATTTAACTGACGATTTAAAAGAGTAGCCGTGAGTTTCTTGCAGGTTTCTTCTCATAGGCTCTACCCTTTGCCTGAACCTAGCAACTAACCTAAATGTAGCTTCAGTAACTTAGTAAACTCACTAACCTATATACTTTGACGTTCATAAGTGTTACTTTGTGACCTAAATGAATAAATGATTTTTGACTTTGACTTTGAATGAATCTACTGATAATCAGGATTTTCCCTCTACATCTTATGATAACAATGTAAATTTTCATATAGTAGCCTCGCAGACACATCGAACGAAGTAATTCAAATTAATTACTCAGATGCGCTGAGACTACCGCATATTGAAATACTGGAGATAGGAGCTATTTTTATGATAGACACCGGTTGTACACGTTCATTCATTAGCCAAGAAAAGGTAGAACAGTTTTATTCTTATTATAAGAAGTTAGAGCCCTTCGAGGTTATAAGTACGCATGGACGTAGTATACATAACGAAGTTGTATGTATCCCATTGCCTGACATATTCCAAACGGATCTATGTCATCATAAGTTTTACGTATATAAAGTAGCACCACAGTATGATGGTTTAATAGGTTCTGATTTATTGAAACAATTAGGAGCTAACGTTGATATGCAAACTCAAATATTGAAAACTCGTTTTGCAAATATACCAATATTCTATAATCCGTTTTACGAAATTAAAATACCTCCTAGATCTGAAACTCGCGTTAGAGTACCGACCATGTTAGAAAACAGTGAAGGTATACTTCATTTTACCGAGTTTAACCCAGACCTTCGTATGCCAGACGCCTTAGTTAGATGTATTGATTCTTTTGCTGAAACAGTTATACAGAATGTAACTAACAAGGAAGCAATTATTTCATTTAATAAGCCTTTAGATGTTTTTCCATATAAAGGTGAACTTTGTCACGAAAACACGCCAAGTTGCGATAATACTTATAATTCGGACGAGTTATTACAACAAAATTTATCTAAGTTAACACTTTCACGGACACAACGTAATAGTACGTCATGACTTGAGACTTAGATACGGCACAACGTATGATAACGTTCAAAAACAGAATATTATATACGGCAGGGCGTTGATATCCGATCAATTTTAATACAAAAATTTGTTATATGGTACCTTGTGTCACAATCGAAAGCTCAAAACTTTACTGTCACGTGAACTTTGTTTTTAATCGTTTCTAAAATTTGCGTTTGACTATACGTCGCGATACTACACACACACGCACACCGTGTATATACGCCCTCCGCGCCTCACCGCGTCTCTACATTCAGTGCGGCTGTGTCACGGGTGCAGAGTGCGCGCGTTCCATCTGCGCGGGAGCGGCGAATCGTAATATTTGCTGACAAATAAACATCGTAAGTACATATATAATGCTATTATTTTATTATTACTAAGTGGTAAATGAATTCTATTATAACCATATTGTATGTAAATAGTATTTTATGATTTATTTTGTTTGTTTTAGATGGATAAACGCAAAAGAAGCCTAATGAACATTTTTGAAGATTCTGATGACTCTACCGAGGCGGACCCATTCCAGGATCGTGATGGCGACTTTGGATCTGACAAAGATTTTGACCCTCAAGGAGATACATCAGGTAGTGAGAGCTCTCGTATTTTTTACCGCCAGAAATCGTCAAAACCCGCAGCTAAACTTCATTCAAAATCTGTTGGGATTTCAACTAGACAACCTAACACCGATTTTAGTTCTAACTCTAGTGATGATGATAGCGATACACCATCAACTAAAAGTGACTGTACCCAACGTTCTATGGACACGCCATCACCTCAAACTACTACCCAATCTTGTATTCAAGAGGCGGATATAGAGAATGACTCGAGTTCCTCCGACCAAATTTTCCCCCTAGCCAAACGATTAAAACTATTTAAAGCTTCAACCATTCAATCAAAATACCAGGATGCTCTGCTGCACAAAACTTGCTCCAAAATATAGGATTGAATACATCAAATCTGCTCCAACCCACGTCTGTTGAAACTGCTCCAGAAAACCTACTACCGGCTTCCACTAACGCTTCTAGGAATGACACTTTGTCAACACTGTCACTAATTTCTAATATCATTGCTGAAAATTTAGATCATGAGGGAGGATTTAGGTCTCTTGATAAACTACCACCTTTATTCGATCCCTCTCAAAATGGGTCATTGGATATATCAATACCGATTTCTCATGACGTGGCGGAAAACAGCCAACATGGGGAAGTGCTAGTAGAGCGTAGGTTGTCAGGTGAGCTACCAACATCACCCAACGTGTTAGAAAACTCGTCAGAAGGACAATCTCATCCCCCTGAGACAACTACTAATGAAGAAGATTGGGTACAAACGATAACAACCATACCAGACTTTAATTTTGACACTGATTCTGTGGGGGTGAAGTTTACTTTAGACGATAACACAACCGTGTTTGATGTATTTTATTGCGTGTTGCTTTATGAACCAATTAAAACGACGATGTGGTGATTGAATATTGACTGGTTTATTGTTACTTAATTAAGGCTTATATACTAAGTTATTATACATACGTAGTACGGACCTATATAGGAAAGGGAAATTATGATGTTTACTTTATTTGCATAATTAACAATATTAACTATTATGTATTACGGCACGTAGTATTTTGCTTTGCTAATAACAAGTTATATATATCACGTTTGCATGTACTATACTATACTATGATATACTATGGCTTTCGCCATAGATATTCCCCCCTTGAAGAAAAAAACTAAATTACACATAGTAATAATTAGATTAGAAAAATATAATAATAATACAGATTAATTTTATGCCTACGTTTCTAAACAACGTTTGCGTCTCTAATTATTTTCGTAAGCCTCTTCTCGATCTTATTGCTTACGAATTTGAATACTATGACTATGGTTGCGATTGTACATATGACAACCCCTGCTATCATCATGAATATTATCCAGCTCCGGATCCCTTGTACTTCCTCGACCACTTGGGAGTGCAGGTTTAATAAATCTTCTGCTTTTACTGCATTGTTCTGCACCATGTTGATTTGTTCCTTCTCGTGGCTCGAGTTTGATCCCATGCTATGTGATGTTTCGACGCTGTGCTAAGTGAATGCATAAAGTAGTGTTATTCTAGCTTATATATTATAATTGGAATCTAACCGTCGGGCGGGAGATTCTACCAGAACGTGTTCTTGTTTCTGTTTTCTTATCTGCTTGTGAAGTTTTCGTTATCTGGTCGTCTATTGTCCGTTTGCTTATCTTGCTATCGTTTAACATGAATGCAGGTTTAACTCTATCGATAGCTACACTTTTTTGTCGTCCGTTTATCAAGATCGTGAAGATCTTATCATTTCGACTGATGACAAGATAAGGACCATCGTACGGCGGTGTAAGACTTGGCCGTAATCGGTCACAACGTAAGAAAACGTGCTTACATTCCGATAACTGTGGGTGCACGAATATCTTGTCGTTCTTACTTTGTCTTTGTGGAACAGAAATCATGTGTTCTAAGTTGTCCTTAATTTCTCTGATAAAATCTGCGTATGTTGAGTTATTATGTGTCTCGAAAAATGCTCCAGGCAATCTAATTGTTGAACCGTATACTAATTCAGCTGCCGAGTATCCTGTGTCATGCCGTAAACTCGTACGTATGCCAAGTAAAACGGTAGCTAACTCTTTTGTCCAATTGATTGTGTTACCTCTTGCTATCAATGCCGTTTTCAATGTTCTGTGCAGTCGTTCTACTTTAGAGTTTGACTGTGGATGATATGGGGAGGTTCGAATTTTATGAATTCCCATTAAGTTTGCTAAATTTTTGAATATTTCAGATTCAAATTGGCGTCCCTGGTCTGTGGTAATGTATTCAGGGCATCCGAATCGGGCTATCCAGCCTTCATATACCGTTCTGGCTACGGTTTCTGCAGTTATATCAGCTATGGGAAATGCCTCTGGCCATGAAGTACAACGATCTATCATTGTAATTATGTATCGTTTGTTTTTAGAAGTGGGTAGAGGCCCAACTAAATCAATATGAAGATGAGAAAATCTTCCTGTTGGCATGAATTTTCCGAATTGTGATTTTGTATGACGATGTATTTTTGCTCGTTGACATTGTAAACATGTCTCAGTCATCTTATTTACGTCTTTATTCATATTTTCCCATATATAGTTAGTTGAAATCAGTTTTCTCGTAGTATTCTTACCAGGATGGCTAATGTTATGAAAACTTTAGAAGATAGTTTTCCTGAATTTGAGGGGCATAAAAGGGCGTTGTTTTCCTGTTGATATATCACAATAAATCTTAATATTTTTATCTGGAAAATGTATTAATTCTATTTTTAACGATTTATTGGCTTTTAATCGTTTTAACTCGCTGTCATTCTTTTGATATTTTTCTACCTCGTACCAATCGATTGCAAAGGGTAAGGATATCGTTTCGATAACTCGAGATAAAGCATCGGCTACCAAATTCTTGTGGCCGCTGATGTGCTGGATATCCGTACTGAATTGTGATATATAATCCAGATATCTGATTCGTCTAGGGGTATCATCCAATGACGGCTTCTTATCGAAAGCATGCATTAGTGGTTTGTGATCCGTGTAGACCGTAAATTCTCGTCCTTCGATGAGTCTTCTGAAATGTTTTATAGCCATATAAATTCCTAGTAGCTCTCTATCGTAAGTAGAGTATTTTGTTTGGGCTTCACTTAGTGATTTGGAGAAAAAAGCTATCGGCTCCCATTTTTTGTTTCTTCGCTGCTGTAGTACAGCGCCTACGCATTTGAGACTAGCATCCGTCATTAAAGCTATTTGCGCGTTGCTGTCCGGACATGCTAATGTAGTTAATTGTCGAATGTCCTGCTTGCAACATTCAAACGCGTGGTTTGCTTCGGTATTCCACTGTATAACTGTCTTATCATTTTTCTTACAATTAATTAAATATTTATTTAATGGTGCTTGATGTTTTGCTGCATGTGGAATACTGCTTCGGTAGAAGTTAATCATACCCAAAAAACGTCGTAATTCATTTATCGTTTGTGGTGTAAGGGCGTTCGGTCACAGTATGCGTCAGCAAGCTTACCATCGCGCTGCGCGCATACAAAAGAAATTATAGCCAGTAGGTTCTGTACCGTGGAGTCAGACAGTATTGTCTCTAATATAAAACATTATCTGTAATAAATGTATGTACTGTGTTGTGAACAATATAGACTTGGTGAACAGTTTATTGTCGTATCATTTATCACCCTGTAAGACAGAGCCTACTCCACAGTGGTGACCCCGCGAACACTTACCGCTGTGAACATACATATCGGAAACGCATTTCGTGAAACATTTGTGATATAATGAATTCACCGCAGTACAACCCCCCCGCGATACAACCGCAAGCAACAGTAGGATCGGAGATAGCTGCAGTAACCGTCGCTAGCAGGTTAGCAGAATTTTGGTGTGACCAACCGAACCTCTGGTTCGTGCAAACAGAAGCAGTACTTGCGCCGCAGATATTGAGCGATGAAACAAGGTTTAACCTGGTAGTGAGCAAGCTGGGGAAGAACGTCTTTGAACAGGTCAGCGATTTATTACGCGATCCACCATCAACTGGAAAATTCGAGGCGCTTAAAAAACGTCTACTTGCTGTGTACGAGGAGAGCGAGATCAAACAGTTTGAAAAACTGCTGAATTTGGAACTGAGTGAACAAAAACCATCACAATTGTTGAGGCGCATGCGTGATCTGGCTCGTGGAAAAATAGATGATAAAACGATTTCCATGCTATGGATGAGACTTCTTCCACCTTCAGTAAAAGGAGTATTGGCTGTGACGGGTACCAAAGACTTGGACAACAACGCAGAAGTCGCTGATAAAATATTGGAAAATATCAAGTCTAACGAAATTGCAGAAGTGGCACCAACACCGTCTACATCATCGGACCTAGGCGACCAGGTAGCCAAGTTAACAGCACAGTTCCAGGAATTTCAACGCTCTTATACACCATGGCGCAGACCAGTTCGTGGCAATGGTTTCGTACGAAGAGGAAGATCACAGTCCGGATCGCGTGATCAAAGGCGCTCATCCAGTCGCGAGAATGACCTATGCTACTATCACCGGAACTTCAAAGAACGTGCTCGGCGATGTTCCAGCCCATGTTCCTGGAAGAACAAGAACGAGGGAAACTAATCCGGGTGCAGCCAGCGGCGGATGTTTGCACTATACCCGGATCAAACCGCCTCAGCGTGACTGACTCAAAAAGTGGTCTACGCTTCCTGGTGGACACCGGGGCAAACGTTTCTGTTTTGCCTCGAACGAAGAGAATCAACAGTAACGAATGTGACGACTACAAACTGTACGCAGCAAACGGCTCTATTATAAAAACGTACGGTACTATATCTTTATTATTAGATTTTAAGCTTCGTCGTGCATTTCGCTGGAATTTTATTATAGCCGATATTAAGCAGCCCATTTTAGGAGCCGATTTTTTAGCACATTACAATTTATTAGTCGACGTAAAAGCTCGTAAATTGATCGATAAAGTGACTAATTTAAGTACCATAGCATCAATAGTAAGCTATAATAGCTTGTATCATACAGTCAAAACAGTAGACGACAATCACCCTATGTACGAACTTTTATCTAAATTTCCAAACATTGCTAAGCCCTTATGTTATAAAGAAAATACTAATAGTTCCGTTTATCATCATATAGAAACAGTGGGCCCACCAGTGCACGCCCGCGCCCGTAGACTGCCACCCGAACGTTACAAGAGAGTCAAGGAGGAGTTTAGAATCATGCAGGAGTTAGGAATCTGCCGCCCGTCAAAATCTTCATGGGCGAGTCCGCTTCATGTGGTGGTTAAGAAAAATGGTGAGTTACGGCCTTGCGGAGACTATCGAAGCCTCAACGCTATAACTAAACCAGACCGCTATCCTATTCCTCGATTGCACGATTTCACATATGCGTTAACAAGTAAGTCAATTTTTTCAAAATTAGATATTCGGCGGGCTTACCATGCTATACGGGTTCACCCAAACGATATCGAAAAAACTGCTATAATTACCCCATTCGGATTATTCGAGTTTTGCCGTATGACATTTGGATTGCGCAATGCCGCACAAACTTTTCAGCGCTTTATGAATCATACCGTGCTTCAAGGCCTAGATAGTTTAGAAATACAAGATGAACAGAATAATAAAACACAGACATCCTGCCTATACTCATATTTAGATGACGTCATCATAGCAAGTACATCGGCTACCGTTCATAGGGCGCACCTCCACAAAATATGCGAGCGATTCGAAGCGTTCGGGATAACAATAAATATAGACAAATGCGAATTTGAAAAATCTATAATTGATTTCCTAGGTTACGAAGTGTCTTCAAACGGGTTACGACCTTTAGACGATAAAATTAAAGCAATTATCAATTTTCCCAAGCCGGAAACCATCGAACAATTAAGGCGGTTTTTAGGCATGATAAACTTTTATAGATCTCACATACCCAATGCTGTAAAACACCAATCTATTCTCAATTCTTATTTACATAATTGTAAAAAGAAAGATAAAACTCGCATTGAGTGGACTACAAGCGCAGAGGATGCATTTTCGCTGTGTAAACAAGACTTACAAAACGCAGTCACGTTATCATATCCGTACGACAACGTACCATATGCAATAATGTCTGACGCATCAAATACTTGTGTCGGGGCCGTGTTGCAACAGCGAGTTAACAATACATGGAAACCGCTAGGATATTTTTCTAAAGCGTTAACCGAAACGCAACAAAAGTATTCTACTTATGATCGTGAATTATTAGCAATATACTTAGCCATAAAACACTTCCGTAATTTAGTAGAAGGTCGCCCTTTAACAATATATACAGACCATAAGGCTTTAACTTTTTCATTTAAAAACGTTAATTGCGATAAAGACGCGCCTAGAAGAATTCGACATTTATCTTACATTAGCGAATTTAGTACAGACATTAGACATGTCACGGGTGACGAAAATATTGTTGCCGACACCTTGTCCAGGGTTGCGACAATTGACTGCCCCACATATATAAATTTTAACGAACTCACTGAAGCACAAAAATTAGATAATTATCTATTACTACATTCCCACAAAAACAATAACGTCATTATTAAGAAACTTAGTTTACCGTTACATGATACCCCGGTGTACTGCGAAGTATCGACGTCACATGCTCGGCCGTATCTACCGGAAGCGTTTCGAAGAACTGCATTCGAATAAATACATAACTTGAGCCACCCAAGCGTTAGGTCAACGCGAAGGCTGGTAAAAGAAAAATATTTTTGGCCAAACATGAATAAAGACGTGGGCTTATGGGCTAAATGTTGCATACCTTGTCAGAAAGCTAAGATCAACAGACACACAGTATCAGATATTCAGCAATTTCCGGAATGCGATAGATTCGAGCATATTCACGTTGACATTATAGGCCCACTTCCAATAACATCAGAAGGGTTCAGATATTGCCTAACCATAATAGACAGACGTACTAGATGGCCGGAAGCATTTCCCATCAAAGATATTTCGGCAGACACTGTGGCTAAATTAGTTTACGAAGGATGGATTTAGCGTTTCGGTTGTCCTATTAGGCTTACCAGCGACCAGGGTCGCCAATTCGAAGGCAACCTGTTCGCTGAGCTAATGAAAATGATGGGAATACATAAATTAAGAACAACAGCTTATCATCCCCAAAGTAATGGTCTTGTAGGGTTGTGGCATCGATCGTTAAAAGCGGCGTTGATGGCTCGTTTAACTTCCACGTCATCCTGGATATATGAGTTACCAACCGTACTGTTAGGATTAAGAGTTGTAATTAGGAATGATAACGGTATCTGTGCGGCACAAATGACATACGGACAAACACTTCGTTTACCGGGTGACTTTTACGACTCGCACACAAGTATCGCATCTGACGATGACTACATAAAAAATTTGCGTGATACCATTCGTAACTTAAAACCCATCTCAAACAAATATCCGAACTCTAAAACCATATTTGTACATCCTGATCTTAAAACATGTAGTCATATTTTTATTAGAAATGATTTTGTTCGTAAACCTTTGCAACCGCCATACGACGGCCCATTTCGCGTTTTAGAAAGAGGCTCGAAAGTTTACTTTGTACAACAAAACGAACGAAAGGTTAGAGTATCAATAGATAGGCTCAAACCGGCTTATTTAATCAATGATGGCACAGCTAATACGATTGGCAATCCTACATCTTCGTGTATCAATCATCCTATACATGAAAACGTGCAATCACAGGAACGGTCCAATAATGACAATGTCAACAAAATAATTCCACCACAAAACTTTACTACCAGAAGCGGACGGGCAGTTAAACCCCCCGTGCGTTTTTCGTAAGAGGTATAGGTACATAAGCCGCGTATGACTAGACACGTCACTGCTCTGCTTAGTGGTATTAACCGATCCCAAGACTAGAGTCGTAGGGCTAGGCAGCGCAAATTTACTACAATATTATAACACCGTATATATTGAATGTATTTAAAATAATTTGAAAATGTTTATATGCGTACAAGCAAAGTATGGTTTCACTATATGTATATGTTCATAGCGATAAAATATACTGTAACTTAATATCTTAAAATTTACCTATCTATAGTTACGACTTTTAATGTAAACAATTTTATTATAATGGCATCTTTTGTTACAATATGCAATGTCAACAATGTCGAAATAACAACGTATTAAAACCACAGTTGTGAAATATTTACGAGAAACATTACACAAAGTGCATAATTATGATATTAATTTTACTCACATTATCGCACTCTTCCGTTATACACGTTGTAAATACATTTTTTATTCGTCCCAGTACTAAAATCTCATACCGATCGTCGATAATTATGGGAAAGGCTATTAGTAAGGAAGAAGTTGTTATCAATCAAAACGGCCAACAAGAGATTGGAACCAAGATGAATCAATTTAGCAGCATGTTAGTCGTGATTATTTGTATATTATCAGTCGGGGCAGCGTGCGTCATACTACACCGCTGTAACTACAGGATGCAGAAATGGCTTCGAAAGCAAATGATAGCCAACGTGCCACCACACACACCGAGCGTGGTATGTACACACATGCAGCAGCAGCAACAACAAGCCACACCGACACCGACTGGGATCTACGCTTGATAGCCGTTTACCTACTCAGTTAGTCAGTGTTGTTTCTCGTAAATACAAATTATTACATTTTTTTTTTTTTTTTTTAAAAGGGGGATGGTTGTAAGGGCGTTCGGTCACAGTATGCGTCAGCAAGCTTAACATCGCGCTGCGCGCATACAAAAGAAATTATAGCCAGTAGGTTCTGTACCGTGGAGTCAGACAGTATTGTCTCTAATATAAAACATTATCTGTAATAAATGTATGTACTGTGTTGTGAACAATATAGGCTTGGTGAACAGTTTATTGTCGTATCATTTATCACCCTGTAGGACAGAGCCTACTCCACAGTGGTTTAGGGTAATTGTTTATGGCTTGAATTTTTTCCATAGTAGGAGTCAACCACGTATGTTCGTTATATGATAACCGAGGAAATCAATTTCCGACTTGGCAAATTCGCATTTGTTTGTATTTATTGTTATGCCGTGATCATGCAAGCGCTTAAACACCTCTTGTAAGTGTTCATAATGTTCCTTAATATTATTTTTCTTATCAGCGATAAATATGTCATCTACATACACGAATACGTAGTCCAAGTCTCTGAATATGGAGTCCATAAATTTTTGGAAGGACTGTGCTGCGTTTCGTAACCCGAATGGCATTCTGATGAATTCAAAAAGTCCAAAAGGGGTTATAATCGCTGTTTTCTCTGGTTCAGCTACGGGCAGAACGTGAAAAGCTTTCTTTATGTCTATTTTGCTGAAAATTCCTTTTCCGCTTGCCACGTACGTAAAATCAAGTAGCCTTGGAAGTGGGTACCTGTCTGGTACTGTTATTTTATTTAGTGCGCGGTAATCTCCACATGCTCTCCATTCGCCATTCTTCTTCTTGACTAAAAGAAGTGGCGATGCCCATTGACTGCTTGACGGTCGGCAAATTCCCATATCCATCATGTCTTGGAATTCCTGTTTTGCAATTCTGTATTTATCAGGAGGTAATGGACGCGCTCGAGTAAATACTGGGAAACCTTTTGTTATTATTTGATGCTGTACTTGGTGCTTGGTAGGTAGGTTCATCGATCTAGGCTTTGTAATGTCTTCATATTTCTCTAACAATCGCTTTATTGGTTCCTGTAGAGAAGCGTTTACCGATCGGACTGATGCAATGTTTGCTCTCACTATTTTGGCAGGCGTTTTCAAACCTGTCTTTTTATCGATCAGTTTTTTTCCGTGTATATCTACTAATAATTGATAATGATCCAGAAAATCAGCTCCTAGAATTGGCATCTTGACGTCGGCAATGGTAAATGCCCATTTAAAGCTTCGGCGAAGTCCTAGGTTAAGCATTAAAGTGCGTTCCCCGTATGTATTTATAGGGCTGCCGTTGGCGGCAAATAATTTGTATTCGCATGCTTTGCTCTCGTTATTTGTGCGATTGATAACCGAAATGTTAGCACCCGTGTCGACTAAAAATCTATAACCACTGTTTGAGTCAGTTATAGTTAGACGGTTTGCTGGGTGAATAGCACAGAGACCCGTCGTTTTCTGTGCTACTTCTAGTTTTCCGACGGCCTGATATTTTTGTTCATATTCCACGAACATGGCTTCTTGCATTTATACGAATCTTGCTTGAAACGATTATGATAATAACAAATTCCATTATGCGAGCTTCTGTGGCGCGACCTTGACCGTGAGTGTGACGTATGGCGTGAATGGAATTTGCTGCGTTGCATAGGTTGATGCTCGCGTGCGCTACGTAATGCATTTATTTCTATTCGCATAGCTGCAAGTTGTGACGATATGTTTGTTATTAAATTAATGTCAACCGATGTCTCTTGAGTGGTATTCTTGTTGTAGGTCAAGTTTTCATATATTTTATCGGCTAACTCGCTCAAGTTGTCTAATGATAAATTGTTTGTAACCGATATAATCGCTGTTAGCGAAGCGGGAAGTTGTCTTAGCCACAGAAGACGAATAGTGTCGTCGTTTATATTTCCACATCCCGCTTCCTTCATTTTTCTCAAGAGCTGGGAAGGCTTTTGGTCTCCGAGGTCCATTTCTGATAGTAGTCTGTGAAAACGTCGGTGTTCGCTCTCTTCGTAGCAGTTTATTAGACGTTCCTTGATGGTGGAGTACTTATTATCGCTGGGAGGATTAGTCAAAATGTCACTAACCTGATGGACTACCTCTTTTGGTAATTTAGATATTACCATATTGTATTTGTAGTCTTCGCCCTGTTTTTGTGGTGCCAAGATGGCTTCAAACTGAGCGAACCATAATCGTGGTGAGTCTGTCCAAAATTGCGGTAGTTTTTCCGTGACCGTGATTGCAGCAACAGTTTCGCAGCCTGAGTCGCCTTTTGAAGGAGTTATTGGTGGAGCCATTTTTCTTCTGACGTTATGAGGATGTGATAATATCGTAATACTATTGTTCTCTAGATTCACCGCTGAAAACCAAATTGGGTTCCGGTCGTCCCGGTATTATATCAGCACTAGAGACCAATAGATCACGTCGGGGTCACCAATTATTGCGTGTTGCTTTATGAACCAATTAAAACGACGATGTGGTGATTGAATATTGACTGGTTTATTGTTACTTAATTAAGGCTTATATACTAAGTTATTATACATACGTAGTACGGACCTATATAGGAAAGGGAAATTATGATGTTTACTTTATTTGCATAATTAACAATATTAACTATTATGTATTACGGCACGTAGTATTTTGCTTTGCTAATAACAAGTTATATATATCACGTTTGCATGTACTATACTATACTATGATATACTATGGCTTTCGCCATATATTTAATCATTTGTTTCCACCCATTATTCTGGATTATTTAGTAGATTGCACAAATGCACATGGCGCCAATATGTGTCAAAGTAATAAACCTAAAACCAGATACAGTCGATCATATTCATATAAGCCTACAGATCGTAACGAGATGCTGAAATTCTTAGGATTATGCCTGCTAAGTGATCAAATTAACGTACCCGAAAAGCGAAAATTATTTACATTATCGGACAGTTTATACTATCACCCTATATTTGTATCTACAATGTCAGGCCGTAGATTTGAGCAACTGTTAAGATGTCTTTACACAGCCCCTTTAAGTGCTAAAGGCAAAGATAAAATAATTGAGTTTATGGATGCTATTACGGGGAATTTTCAGGCATGTTACTCACCAGAAAAAGAGTTATCACTAGACGAGTCGCTTTTGTTATTTAGAGGGCGTTTATCGTTTAATCAAAGAAAGCAAGATATGGTATAAAGTTCTATGAATTGACGGAAGCTAATGGCTATGTTTTAAATATAATAATGTATACTGGTAAAGATGACTCTACGGAAAAGGGTAAAAAAACTGAAAAGACTGTGTTAAAACTAATGAAACCATATATTCTGAAAGGTCATGAACTATTCATGGATAACTATTACAATTCATATGGTTTATCACAAAAATTACTGGACCTTAAGACGCACACAAATGGAACCCTCAGAACAAACCGAAAAGAAAACCCAAAGGAGATCATGAAAAAAAATATAAAGAAGGGTGAACACGTATGGGTGCGGAAAAATAATGTCTATGTTTCAAAGTGGGCTGATAAGCGAACTGTAACTATGATTACTACAAGGGATCATCCAAAATTGGTTAACATTGCCAATAGACGAGGACAATTAAAGCGAAAACCGGTAGAAGTGGTCTTTTACAACCAATTTATGTCTGGCATCGACCGTGCTGATCAGATGGTATCGTATTACTCGTCTCCACGAAAATGTTTGAGGTGGTACAAAAAAGTATTTTTCCATTTACTGGATTTAGCAGTATGGAACAGTTTTTATTTATATAGAAAGTACAAAATGAATAACAGTAAGAAATACGAATTTTTAAATTTTAGAGAAGAATTGATAAGAAAATTCATTGGTATTAGTCCTGCCCATAAACCTGATCTTTTGGTAAAGCATTCCGGGAACGATAATAGAACAGTAGACCGAACAGCATATCCAGGACCTTCCTCACCATATCTTCATGATAGCAGCGGTGGACATTGGCCTGAAAAGATTCCGCTTCCTCCTGGTTCTAAAAAGACTTCAAAGTACCTAAAATGCAAAATGTGTGCAAAGAAAAACCACCACTTTGTGCATTGTGCTTTGGAGATTGGCATAAGACTGATTTAATTACAAGTTCCTAAACTTAAGACTAAGATTTATTTTGTTGATTTTTTGAATTTTTTTATATGCAGAAATTGCAATTTTTGTTTTGATATAATTACTTATTATGAAAGTTTATGTTAGGAAGACTAATAGTTGATTAAGTTTTTTGTTAAATACTCGTACATGAAGATTGTGGCAATTTTTATGGCAATATGATGGTTGTGATTAGGTGAATAATTAGAGTTTACGATTTCCAAGACTGATTATGGTTATCAAACTATTAAAGTTCTGATTTACGTACAACTCCAGTGTGTTTTTTTAAATAGTTCTTATAACGTGGCATAACTAAACTGACGTTGAGATACGTTGTGCCATGCTCATTATATAATTATTCCATGCGATGTGACAAAACGTATAGTCACGTTGGACGTATAACAACGTTGTGATTTGGCCACTCTATTTGGCTATTTATGATATGACAAAACGTATATACACGTCAAACGTCGATAAACGTTGTGACCATATCACACATTAGAGTAACACCGGAAGTGACAGAACGTTATTGCACGTTCGACGTATAATGACGTTGTGACGCTACTACTAGTCATCTATGCTATACGTCTTGCCAGAACGTACGGATACGTTGATGTGATAACACGGTTGTGTCATATTGTCTTATAAACATCTAATAACATAGAACACAACGTAATTAAACACCAAATATATTTGTATGGCAATTTATTGTGTCATTCTAGAATACAATTTAAACTGAGACTGTCCACGAACATGTTAAGATTGGGTTATTTAAACCCAGATGAAAAAGCATGTATTTCTAATCTCTGTTTCGAATATAGAGATATATTTTATTGTGATCAGTTAGCATTATCTTCAGTGAAACATAAGATTAGGACAACCAATGAGGATCCTATTTATATTCTCCCTTATCGGCATTCCCCTAGTGAAAATCATGAAATTCAGAAACAAGTAGAAACTTTATTAAAAAACGATGTTATTAGGGAATCTCACTCCCCGTGGAGTGCCCCGGTTCATTTAGTGCCGAAAAAGATGGATGCCTCAGGCGAACAGAAGTTTCGCATGGTAATCGACTATAGGCGCTTAAACGAAGTCACCATAGACGATAAGTACCCTTTACCACATATCACAGATCTTTTCGATAAATTAGGAAAAGCAAGCTATTTTACAACAATTGATTTAGCATCCGGGTACCACCAAATCAAAATAGAAAAAGAGGACCAACCGAAAACAGCGTTTACTACACAGTCAGGTCACTATGAATTTAGGCGTATGCCATTCGGTTTAAAGACGGCACCCGCTACATTTCAACGTGCGATGGACAATGTACTAAGAGGCCTCCAAGGCATACACTGTCTAGTATATTTAGATCATATAATTTGTTATTCTTCTAGCCTTTCGGAACATATAGATAAGTTAAGGAAAATATTCAATAGACTTAGGGAAACTAACTGTTTGGGGTTTGTTTCCCAACAGTAAAGAATGTTAAATGAGTAACAATTGTTTCTGTTAATATGTTTATTGTCACTAAAAATAATATGTAATTATTGTTATAAAGTTAATTCATGTTGACCTACATTAGAGTGTAGGTATGACGTATGTACAGATGAATGTGCAGCGTAGCTCGTACATATTGCCCACTCAAAAAGTAAAAATTATATAATATTAATTAATTATTAAAAATAATTATAAATGTAAATGTATAAAAAATAAAATAAAAATTTAAATTAAATCAGAACGCGCAATAGGTAACGTCGCTTTGTTCAGTGTGCGTGCACTTAATATGACATGTGCTGTACTGCGGCCTTCTGTGACGTCAGATACTGTGTTGTCTGTGATGCTGGTTGTCGACCTCCTGCGGGGTGCTGGGTCAGGAACGATGGATGCTTCAGGTATTGGCCGATTCCTACGATATTTGCGAAGTCGATAGTAGAAATATGCCGCGCCTGCTATTAGTATTATTGCTGCTAGTATGTATATAATAATATATTGATGGATATCGTGATATGTAATCCGATTTGGTAGAATGCCTTCTGCGGTCGCGGCCTTCATCTGTTCTACTTGTCTGCCGAGATCTCGCAATAAAATCTTCTACCTTTACACCTTTTTACCATACTGGCGTGGACTATACAGGATTTGTAGACGTCAAGATGAGCAAGGGACGAGGAGGAAAAACAACAAAGGGCTATATAGCTATCTTTATATGCATGGTGACAAAAGCAGTGTATATAGAACTGGTGTCCGATCTCACCAGCGCAGCATTTTTGGCAGCTCTAAACAGGATGGCAGCGAGGAGAGGCGCCCCTCGCCATTTGTACAGTGATAATGGGACGAACTTTATCGGCGCAAATCGGCAACTTATGGAACACTACTGGGAAATCGAACAAACGTACAAAAATGAACAGTTACAGAAAGAAATTGCGGAGATGACCATCGACTGGCATTTTAATGCCCCCGCCTGGCCTTCGGCAGGAGGACTGTGGGAGAGAGCTGTTCGAAGTCTTAAGCACCATTTAAGGCGCGTTGTGGGAGATCAAAAACTCACGTTTGAGGAATTCACCACAATCCTAACAAAACTGGAAGCATGTTTGAACTCCAGGCCTCTGTGCCCGCTGAGTGAAAATGTGGAGGACTTGGACTGTCTTACGCCGGCTCACTTTTTAACGGGAAGATCAGGATTGACGGTTATAGAAACAAAAGAAGATGCTAGAACAAGATGGGAACTGACAAGAAAGATTTTCGTAGAAATTTGGAAGAGATGGAAATCGGAATATCTGTGTCAGCTGTTAGCCAGGTCAAAGTGGCTGAATCCCCAGAAAAATCTGCAATTAGGAGACTTGGTAATTATTCATGACGACCAATTGCCTGCAGGAAAGTGGTTAATGGGCAGAATAAGTGACCTTCACCCAGGTGACGACGGATATGTTCGTGTCGTTAGTCTTAAAACAAAAAACGGCTATATTAAGAGACCCGTTACAAAACTATCTGTCTTACCTATAAACAGCAACGAAACTGTTGAACAACAAAATGTCACAAAGGCGAATGGAAATGAGTCATACAAGCTATATAATGTAAACAATGGTCAGACTACTCAAAAACGATCTTCAACACCGAGTAAGAAAATCAACTTCTTTGGATTGGTTATGGCCTTACTATACATGCAAAATTTTGTCACGGCAGCTAACATAACAAACATTACAGAGATTCAACAAGGCTTGTATTTTGACAAATTAACCAACATGCAACTGATTCGCGATGAGTGGAAGCTTATTGTCTATTACGATGTCAAGCCCTACTGGCATGGTATTGGATTAATTAGTAAATTCTCCAATCATTTAGAAAACAACTGCGATAAAATAAAAAGGACAACACAATGTAACGTAATTTTAGCACAATTACAACATTCGTTTGCTGAACTTGTGAACTACAATCGCATATTGCTGAATCCGCAAGGCCGAGTAAATATGAGAAACAAGCGCGGGCTAATTAACTCGGTCATTGTTTGGAGTATTAGATGACGATTTTGCTGTGCAATACCAACAAGACATTGACCTAGTCAAAGAAAATGAGAAACATTTGGCTTTGTTGCTGAAAAACCAAACATCCGTGATAGAAGCTGAATATAATTTACTTCGAAGATCGGAAGGAACAGTCGAAAAACAATACGAACTATTTAACCAACACCTGTTGAATTTAGACAATTTTGCGAATGGTCTCCAGAAAGAAATTTATTCCCAAACACTGTCAACCGAATTTACGATGTCTGCCATTTCTGCCAACAGCCTGATAGAACAACTGAGAAATGTTCAGGAGACTCTTCTAGACACGGTAACAAACATTTATAATGGCAAGATGAACTTACATCTTATTACACCAGAACAGTTACGGAATGAATTGAACATAATCTCGGGACAATTATCAAAAGATTTGATTCTACCTATCAACAACATTCCAACAGATTTATTTCGGCTATATCATCTTCTACAAATAAAGGCAAAAATGACAGAACGATACTTGATTATAGAGATAAAGGTACCCTTACTTAGCAGAGATAACTACGAGGTGTACCGAGTATTGCCTGTACCGAAAAGGAGCAATACGGATATGATCACTATAAAACCTATTGCGGATATACTCGCAATAAACATTCAAAAGGATTCGTATCTACCGATTACGCAATCTGAAATACATGAATGTATACAACAAGACACTACGACTCTACTGTGTCCGCTTCAGAAACCAGTATACCACATGAAGTTGGATGAAAGTCTCTGTATGAAAAACAAAAACTCGCTTGAATGCGAAACAAAACACGAGACCTGTCGAGACATATGGTTAGAATTAAACCATAATATAAATACGTATCTATATTTTTGCTGTCAACAATGCCAGCTACGTATTATTTGCGGACATCAAGTTTCAACGCGCATACTTGACAAGGCCGGGGTCATAACACTCGACAGTAATTGCATAATCAACAGTAACACGTTCGTAGTCTATCCACAAAAACAACGGACGTATGTAATTCACGCCCAGGTCGAAGTACTTCCCATAGAAATTCCATGGATCAACAACATGATCAACTTGTCTATACCAATTTCGAAGCAGGAACACACACACGTGAATGATACGGAGCAGAAGATTTTATTGCTACAGTAATAGATATTGTTGTAAAATTTATAGTTAATTTACCTGTTGTGAGCGTAGGCTGTTGTTCCACACTCTTGGTTCTCGGTATTGTGTAACCTTTTCCTTCCACGATATGCGCCTTCTCAATTGGTGACTGGTGAGACTCGCTTGTGAGAGGCCAGACCAACCGATTCGCGACCGTAAAAGATGTAAATCACACAACACTTAATGGCTCGAAGGACCAATGTTTGGGGTTTGTTTCCCAACAGTAAAGAATGTTAAATGAGTAACAACTGTTTCTGTTAATATGTTTATTGTCACTAAAAATAATATGTAATTATTGTTATAAAGTTAATTCATGTTGACCTACATTAGAGTGTAGGTATGACGTATGTACAGATGAATGTGCAGCGTAGCTCGTACACTAACCTTAAGGTAACGTTAGATAAATGTGAGTTTTAAGGAAAGAGGTCTTATATTTAGGACACTCTATGTCTAAAGATGGCTTACAACCAAACAATGATAAAATTAAGGCAGTATTGAAATTCCCTTTACCTAAAACGCCCACGGAAATTAAGAGCTTTTTAGGATTAATAGGATATTATCGTAAATTTATTAAAGATTTCTCAAAAATAACTCAGCCATTAACTAATTGTTTAAAAAAGGGTAAAAAGATTGTGATGTCAAAAGAATATATGGAAGCTTTTGAAAAATGTAAGGAGCTATTAACTAACGCCCCTTTACTTCAGTTTCCTGATTTTTCTAAACCTTTTTTACTGACCACAGACGCTTCAAACTTTGCGCTTGGTGCAGTATTATCACAGGGTCCTGTAGGCAGCGATCGGCCTATAGCATATGCAAGTAGGACATTAAATGATGCTGAAATTAAATATAGTACAATAGAAAAAGAGTTATTAGCAGTTGTATGGGCCTGTAAGCATTTCAGACCATACCTGTATGGTAATAAGTTTACCATAGTCACCGATCATGGACCACTTGCGCGGTTACATTCGCTAAAAGAACCCGATAGCAGATTAACGTGATGGCGTTTAAGATTAGCGGAATATGATTATGAAATCAAACATAAGCCAGGCAAATAGAATTGCAACGCGGACGCACTTTCCCGTATAAAGCTTAATATTTTAAACGACGAAAATGAGTCAATGATAGTTAATATAGATAAGAAATCTCCAAGTCCTATTGTAATTTCGTCGGATGAGGATACTCAAAGTATACCCTCTGTGAACCCAAATAGACCACATTCTCCATATTCAATAATGTCGTTAGATAGTAGAACAGCTACGGCTTCGGAAAAGCCTGAATCTACAATAGCCACCGTACATTCGGAGGAAAATACCGACTCATCGGAGATACCGGTACTCCATGAGGCGATCGATACGAAACCAAACCAAATTCTCGTATTTACATGGCATAAGAATGAGATTAGTGTTAAAAACCTTTCTAGAGATCGACAAAAGGTGTTAGAAATACACATGCCAACAAACAATTTAGATTTATTAAAGCAGTTTTTAAAAGAGTACATACGTCCTAAAATTAAATACTATTTATACTTCGAGGATAAACGTCACCGAGAACAATTCTGTAATGTAATAATAAACCTCTTTAAAAAGGATTCTGTCCAGTTATACGAGTGTACTGAAAGAGTTGTATATGTGGAAGATGAAAACGAGCAAAGGGAAATCGTTTTAAAATACCACGTAGGAAAAACTTGCCACCGCGACATTAAGGAAACTATTGAGCATCTCAAAAGAACTTATTACTGGAATAATTTGAGTCAAACCGTAGCTAGCATTATAAATTCATGTGATTTATGCAAACAAATGAAATATGATAGGAACCCATTGAAACCAGAGTTACAACTAACTCAAACACAATCTAAACCATTTGAAGAACTTTTCATAGATATATTCTCAATCGAAGGAACTTATTTTCTCACTATAATCGACGCATTCAGTAAACTCGGACAAGCGTTCGAAGTATCAAGCAGATCGACGCCTGAAATAATCCGAGCATTAATTAAGTATTTTTCACTATACGGTGTACCAAGCAAAATTAGTTCTGACCCAGGTTCAGAATTTAACAATAGTTTATTAAAAGTAATGCTTAGTTTTTATAAAATCGATCTACACATAAGTACCCCTCACAACCCCAACTCTATGGGATTAGTAGAACGCTTTCATTCTACAATATTGGAAATATGTAGGTTAGCTAAGTATGAGAGAAAGATCACAGACGCAGCATTTGTGATGACATACGCAGTGATGTCTTACAATCAATCGATTCATAGCACAACGGACCTCACACCCTTCGAAGTGGTGTTCGGTCATACAGATTTCGTCAATTGTTTTTGATGTTGACTATAACAAACAATATACACAACAGTTACTTAGAGAACATGTTAAATGCACTAAATATTTATATGGTTATTTATCCGAAAGAATGTTAGCATCTAAAGAGAAAATTAGGGAAAAGCGCGACGGAGAAAAGCAGTTTAAAATTGAGCCAGGTGACAACGTCTTTATTAAGGGCGTTAACATTAGGCGTAGTAAGGACAAGCCACGCTATCAAAAGGCTGTAGTAGCTAGTAACCCCAATAGAAATACAGTTACAGTTCAGAAACAAAATCGTTTGTCAAAGGTTCCACTTAAAGACATTAAGCGTTCTTCGCAGGTTTATCCTGGCGATAGTGACACTAACGACCCCAAGCCGGGCCCTTCAACTTCGAAAACTTGAAGAGAACCCAGGGATTCTCCCAGTAAAAGAAGGTCAATCCACTATTAGTTTTTACAATTGGAACATAGTTAAAACATTAGACTTAGAATTAGTGAGTAAATCTCTAGAGTATAACATAGGAAAATACACTTCTCATCAGAAAAATCGAAACACTTCCGTTTTTATGGTTTCTGTCTTAATTTAACACAAAAGAGTTTTCATTCCATGAAAAAAATCACATGATTGTATAGCTGGCAGTTTGGCCATTACAGTGATAAGCGAAAATTCAAAATTCAAAATTAGAATTTCATTTGTTTATCCTATAAATGAAATGATTCACTATTTTGAGACAAATGTGTGTTTAGAGTTGGAGTACATTTCACCTTTGAAAACTAAAAATTAGCGCTTATCTTAAAACTTGTTGTTCTGTGTTCTGTATACTGCGTGTGTACTGTGACTTTGGGACGTCTGAAAAAGTTTTTTTTTCTATAACATATGGATACTTCGCCCGCAGAAGCCGCCCAAGTAGTGGCATTGCTGGATTCTGGACTTAGTCAGCGTGTTGTGGCTGAAAGATTGCATCTAAGCCTGTCGTTTGTTCATAGAGTCTACTAACGCTATCGGGAGACTGGTTTGTTCACGCGCCGATCAGGATCTGGCAGGAATCGGGTCACTTCTGAGCGAGATGATCGATTTATTGTAACAACTTCTTTACGAAATCGACGCCTTAATGCTTTTCAACTGCAGCAGCAGCTTCATGTTGTACGTAGGGTGGCTGTAAGTGACTCTACAATTAGAAGAAGGTTCAAGGAACGTGGACTGGTACCGCATAAGCCAGCAAGTGGGCCGAAATTAACTGCAGACCATCGAAGAGCGCGCTTTAACTTTGCACGTGAGCACCTAAATTGGTCATACCTCCAG
This sequence comes from Catocala sponsa, assembly GCA_963564715.1. NCBI lineage: Eukaryota > Metazoa > Arthropoda > Insecta > Lepidoptera > Erebidae > Catocala > Catocala sponsa. Next base: position 4,761,019 of record OY751356.1, on the reverse strand, counting down.
TGGAACAAAGTCCTCTTTTCTGATGAGTGTAAAATTATGCTGTATGGTAACGACGGAAGGAACAAGGTCTACAGAAGAGATGGAGAACGCTTTGCACAATGCTGCATTGAAGAAAAGGTCAGCTATGGTGGCGGTTCGTGGACGGTTTGGAGAGGAATCAGCGCCGACGGTAAAACAGAGCTTGTCTTTGTGTCTGGGCCACGTCTGCCTGCACTAAACAGTCATCGGTACATCGAACAGTGTCTTGAGCTTCACGTGATGCCCTATGCACATTTTATTGGCAACGGTTTCATATTCATGCACGACAATGCTAGGGCTCACACCGCGAGCGTCGTACGAGATTATGTTACCGAAGTAGGTATCTCCATTATGGAATGGCCAGCAAAAAGCCCGGACATGAATCCGATTGAACATCTATAGGATGAATTAAAGAGACGAATTCGTGCAAGAGATCCTGCCCCAGAAACACTTAGCCAGCTGCAAAATGCAATCCAAGAGGAATGGAATGGAATGCCACAACATTTGATCGTGACTCTCATCCGATCGATGAAGAACCGTATGGAAGCAGTAATAAGAGCTCGGGGAGGGAATACAAGTTATTAAATAAACGTTTCTTAGCTTTTTTTTTTCATTTACGTGTGTTGTTTTATCAATTTCCTTCATACTCCATACAGGGTAAAAATGACTTGTTAAACAAAATACGAAACCTATGAACATTTAATTTGAATTTAGAACATTAACATTATGATTTGAAAACCTCATATTATTCACTATTACACGACATTTGACATATATTCCTAAATATATACATTTTTCTGATAATCCTTACAAAACATAAACTTGCAAGGTGTTTCGATTTTTCTGATGAGAAGTGTATAAGGAAATTATCAGTTATATACATGATAGGTTAGAAAACATATATATTTTAGATGATAGTTTAATAGATGCCGACTTACAGAGTCAATATATTATGAACACTACAATTGATAGCAAGTATCAGTTAATTCCTAATATTAGGATCAAAAGAGGGCTAGTTAACCCTGTAGGTTCAATGATAAAAGCAATAACTGGTAATTTGGATAACGAGGATGCAATAAGATACGATAAAAACAATCAATAGTATACAATCAAAGCAAAATGCACTCTTAAATAAAATGACATTAGTGACGGAAATAATTGGTTTATTTGTTAATTATACTAATTACTCAAGATATAACTTTATTATGTTAGAAAAATCTATATTAGAAACAGAAACTTTTATGAATCAAACCCAATTCCAAAGGAGTAAAAGTTAATACTTTTAACCTATTCAATCATAACTTTCAAATAATATTAAGAAAACTAGATGAAGTGGAAACCGCAGTAGCTTTCAGTAGGGTAAACGTCTTACACCAGTCGATATTAGACACAAATGAAATATTCTCAATTTTTAAAGATATTGAGAAAACCGATAGATTAACTTTTCCTGTAACTTTAGAAAATCTTATTAACTTAGAACATTCTCCAGACATTAAGGCCTATGTAAATGGCAAGCAAATAACTTTCATATTATCAATACCGATAGTCCAATTAGATGTTTACAACTACTATAGATTGAAATTAAACTACTATATACGGATTTTATCGCGTTGTTTATTTGACACTATTACAAAATTTTGAAAAACTGTTACACTACTATAATCACTATTAAACTTTACAAATTTTTAAGCTAATTAAATTATTGAAACTATTAAAACTATTTATACTATTACTATACTATTATACTATTTAGATTTATTTTTACACTTTCCCCGACGTTTCGGTTGCTTTTCAGCAGCCATGGTCACGGGGAGACTAAGATGGTAGTTGTCTCAATGTTCCAGTGTAGTTATTTCAAAGTACTTTGTTTCAGAGAGCCCACGGGATCTGTGACAAGAAACACCTGGACGCCGAGCTTCAACATGTCAAGCAAGTACTGCAAGACAACAAGCTCCCACAGCCGCGCCGCTGTCACAGATCCCGAGAAAAGCCAGCCACAGTCGAGCGCCAGCCTGCTATACTACCTTATGTAAAGGGTGTCACTGACAAGATTGGCTACATCTTGAAGCGAGCTTCAATCAACACATACTTCAAGCCGCCAATGAAGATAAGTCAATTTTTACCATCCGTCAAGTGCCAACTACCTTTACAAGATGCAGGGGTCTATAAAATAGATTGTGACTGCGGACTCTCATACATTGGTCAAACCAAGAGAAGCATAGGCACCCGCATAAAAGAACACATAGCTGATGTGAAACACCAACGCTCGTTGAAGTCTGCTGTGTGTGAACATGTGCAACAGGGGACCAACCACTACCTGAGATTTGACAAACCACAGATGCTCGCTAAAGAACACCGATTCCTACCAAGGATGCTTCGCGAGGCTATTGAAATCAAGAAACATCCTAATTTCAATAGAGAAGATGGTTGGAATGTACCACCAGCTTGGGATCCAGTAATTCAACTAGTCAAACCCAAGAAGAAGAAAACCACAGCTAGACTTCATGATACTTTGAGTTCATTCTGCGTAAATAGAAGCACCCATGATTAAATTATGTTCGGGTACTTTGAAATAACTACACTGGAACATTGAGACAACCACCATCTTAGTCTCCCCGTGACCATGGCTGCTGAAAAGCATCCGAAACGTCGGGGAAAGTGTAAAAATAAATCTAAATAGTATAATAGTATAGTAATAGTATAAATAGTTTTAATAGTTTCAATAATTTAATTAGCTTAAAAATTTGTAAAGTTTAATAGTGATTATAGTAGTGTAACAGTTTTTCAAAATTTTGTAATAGTGTCAAATAAACAACGCGATAAAATCCGTATATAGTAGTTTAATTTCAATGAATAACATTCGCGTAAACAGAAGACAATATTAACTACTATAGACTACATCCCTTTCCTATGTACAACCCTAACCTTAATAGAACATTACTTTTGACACCTAAATATTCCTATATCCTCGCGAAAGGGTCGAAAGTATTACCACTGTCGCAGCCCTGCAAGGAAATAGACGAAGGGAAGTACCTTTGTTATGAAAGCAGCGTGTCATCTACTCAGGAAGACAAGTGCATAGCAGATCTACTGAAATACTCTACTAGAATCACATCATGCCTTCCACTATCCGTCGAAACCTCTGAAGTCAAGATAAAACCTATACAGTCGGATTCATGGATTGTATACACCAGCGCACACATATTTTTAACAGAATATTGTGAAAATGACATCACTTGATAAGAGATCATGGGAACATATATCGTCACTCCTAACGATACATGTACAGTAAAGATTGACACAATCATCCTGAAAAAACGTCGGCTACAAACATCACAGATTGCCTTTAGAAGCACACCGTGTATACATCTACCCAGTATTACAACGCCAGCGGATTTCCTGCAGAGAAAACCTATCAGCCTTGATGAAATCGACATGGAAAATCTTCAGTTACTGTCACGCGTACTGAAAAGTGAAAGTGAAGTGTTAAACAGTGAAAAACCTACAAACATAGTGAATATACTTTAGTAATTTACCTAATTTTAATAATTGTATTGTTTGTATGTGTGTATCGATACAGGTCAAAACTTCTGTGTAATTTTGAACAAAATCATCCTTCTCCAAATGATGATTTTGATCTTATGGAGGGAGGAGTTATGCAGTCCCCATATACCGTTCGCACCATAACAGTTGCATGAAGGTATACAAAAATCAATATCATGTTTAATGGTTATTGTTTTGGTCATCGCTAAGTTTGGCTTAATTCAGTAGTTACCAGACGACACCCGGTGACAATAGCCATGTTACCATGTCAGAGGTGGTCCCATGTATAACCCCCACCTAAGCAAGTAAGATTATATAAACTATGTGTATTCAGAATATTGCCATTCTCATTGTACTGCTCACGCTGAGCACATCAACTTGTAAAATAAAGTTTTTAAAAAGTTGTTTAACCGCCGTTTATATTTGACTAGGTTATAAGTGAGAACTTGTAATTGGCCTTATTTATGTTACAAGATTTTCTAATATACTGTGTTAGCTGTAAGTTTTCCTATAAATAATAAAATAAAATAAAATTACTCCAATTAGATATTTCGTAAAGCTTAAAACCAAATTTGAGTAATTCAAGCGGCCTCCTAGAGGTTGCTGACAGACAGTGATTTAAAGTGAGTCGGCCATTTTATTGGGCCGGTTGAAAAACATGGATAAGACTTCTTGTAAATTGTAATGTTTTTTTTTTCATGGTACTGGTTTTTATTTGGGTTTGGTTTTGAAGGATCCTTTTTACAAGGTGTTATTTGTTTTCGTTTATTGCATGCTATATTTTCCTTTCTTTACTATGATAAGGAAAGGCGACCACGAACACGCGGTGGACGACGGCGACGTGGCAGAGGTGTGCGTGTCCGTGGAGGGAGAACGGCGGTAACAGGTGGTGAAAGGAAGCTGAGCCTAGGACTGAGGTGGTGGCTGCTCGTAGTCAATGTACGAGAGGTCGACAGAGCCGTGTCCCAATCGGACGACCGGGACCTCATACTGTTGAGGAGTTAGTTTGCTTTTCCTTTTTTTTCTTGTAATCATGTATTTTGACGACCCGTTGGCGTAGCGGGAGTGTAACCGACTGCCACGCCGAAGGACGCGGGTTCGATTCCCGCTCAAGTCAAACATTTGTGTGCGTGAACATGGATGTTTATGTTAGTCTGGGTGTTTTTACAGGGTGTCCGGTGGCAGAATTAGGTTTTAAATTTAAAGTTTCTCCCTAGCCGCTGAGCGTAGGAGCGGGGAGGGGGCCGCCTTAGCTTCGTCATTCGTGCGGGTTATTTAGTCAAGATGTCGCAAAAGACGGGTGTACAACGTGAGTTCGCAATCGAAGCGTATTTCAAGGCCAATAATTCGTGTGCAACTGTTCTTTGTAGATTTACAATATTCGAAGTTTACGTGATGCCCCAAGTGAAGATTTGATTCGATTATGGGTGCGAACCTTCGCCGTGGGCTGTTTGCGGCTGAACTTGTTGCCCGGAACTTTCCGGGCAACAAGTTCAGCAGCAAACAGCCCACGGCTGGGGCCCAGCCGGACATCGAGAACAAATGAAAATATTCAACTCGTCGCGAAGAGCAGCTGCCCTGGGACTTCCAAAAACCATTGTGCATGAAATATTGAAGAAGGATCATAGATTTCACCACTTCAAAATTCAAATTTGCGCAAGCGCTTAAACCTAACGATTACAATTTGCGTAAAAATTTCTATGAGACAATGTTGGAGCGATTTCGTACGGTAAACACTATCTTTTGGAGTGATGAAGCCCATTTTCATTTTAATGAAAGCGTAAATAAGCAAAATTACCGTTATAGGTTTAAAGAAATTTTATTTCTCATAAAACAATTTTTGTTCATTTACAATGAGATTGAGTAATAACTAGTAATAAATTATTACAATGTTATAAAAGTCATTAGTATAAGTCTCTAGCGCATTGTAGCTGTTATAGTGTTTATACATATTATTTTAGCAAATTTTTAAAGGTATTTATGTTATCGCAATCTTTTATCTCGTTAGGTAATTTGTTGAACATCTGTGCGCCCTCAAACAATACAGTTTTTTTTCCATAGTTTGTCCTTGCGGTCGGTAATTGTAACTTGTTTTTATTTCTTAAGTTGTGTGTGAAAGTCTTTTTACGTAATTCTAGGTTTGATCGGATTGAGTTACTTGTTATTTTTTTGACAAGAATGCATGTAGTATATATATAAAGTTGTGTGATGTTCATTAGGTTAGTTTTTTATATAATAATTTTGTTGGAGTTAGGTAGTGATAGTGGTAAAGTATTTTAATAATTTTGTTTTGTGTTCTTTGGAGTGGAATTAAATTGGTTGGTGCTGCTGAGCCCCATATTTCGATAAGGTATTCGAGGTGTAACTTAATTAGGGAGTTATATATAATATTACGTACCTTATGTGAGATACAGTTTGACGCCTTGTGTAATGCTCCGAGTAATGACACTAGTTTTGTTTTGACATAATCAATATGTGGTTTCCAGGTAAGTTTTTCATCTACCCACAGACCTAAATATTTTTCTTGACTCGAGCGTTTGATTATTTCATTGTTTATTGTTAGCGGCGGGAAGTCTGGTATTTGTTTATTTTTAGCTGCAAAGATCATGAATGAGGTTTTAGACGTGTTTATTCTAAGAAGATTATATTTTAACCATTCTTGTAATCTATTTAGGTCTTTTTGAGCGTCTGCAATTATATTGTTAATACATTTGTTAAAGTAAAAGAGACAAGTATCGTCTGCGTACAAGGTCAGGTGCCCGGTTAGGCCTATTTTATTTATGTTTTTGATGTAGATTAGGAACAATAAAGGACTGAGTATGGAGCCTTGAGGACAGCCAAAAGTTACGTCTTTTATTGAGCTAGTAAAGTCATCTATTTTTACAACTTGTCTCCTATTTTCTAAAAATGATTTGAACATAGTGTGGGCTGTTCCCGTGACACCTATGTTGTGTAATTTTTGCAAAAGTTTTTGATGACTCACTGTGTCAAATGCCTTTTTTAAATCAATAAAAATGCCCAAAGAAATATTTTTTTGATCGATGTTAGTTTTAATTTTAGTGATTAGGTCGACTGCAGCTGCCGTGGTATTAGATTTTGGGCGGAACCCGTACTGTTCGTTTATTAAGAATCTTTTTTTTGTTAAATAGTCATTGAGTTGGTTATACAAAACTCGTTCGAAAATTTTCGAGATAACCGGCAAGACTGATACTGGTCTGTAGTTGCTTGGGTCGACTCGATTTCCCGATTTGTAAATAGGACTAACCTTAGCGATCTTTAGGGAATCCGGAAAAATACCATGAGCTAAACACAAATTTATGCAGTTAGTCAGTTTGTCAGTTATTATGTTTTTTATGCATTTAATTGCTTTAGTGCTGATACCGTCGATGCCAGTGCTGGAGTTACTATCAAGGTCGTCAATAATTTTTAGTATTTCTTGATTACTACATGGTGTTAGTTCTGTAAGTGTTATTTCGTGTACATAGCTACTGTCGTACATTAAGCTATTTCCTGGGTTATCATATCATGGTATGCTTTGGGTATTTCGTTAGCTAGTTGTGTTCCTACGGTTGAGAAGAAATAATTTAACAAGTTACAAATTGCGTTACCTTCTGTGATGGGACCCGTGTCCGAGTTTAATTTTGAGGGGGCACAGCTGTCCTTCACTTTATTTAATCGTAATCTATTAATGGTTTCCCACATTTTTTTGGGTTGTTTATAACTTTTTTGAAACAGATTACAATAATAGGCCTCTTTCTGTGATTTGATTATCGTCTTCACTCTGTGTTTTTCTTCATTAAACTGTTTTCTCACATTGTCATCATTCGGGTTAGTTTTGCTTTGTTGCCATAAAACATTACGTGAGTTAATGGATTGTATTATATTTTTGGTGATCCAGTCGTTCTGTGGAGCGTTAAGTATTTTTGTCTTGGTTGTTTTGCTGTTCTGTATTTGGTCCATAATAAATGTTTCTAGGTAGTGGTAGTTGTGGTTGTCATTCTCGTAGTTTGATTCCGAAGTATTTTTGTATAATTTTTCATAGTCCAGTGCTGAATACCGTCGTTTTTCTTTGATTTGTGTAGTTAATTTTCCAATTTCTACGAAGATTTGTTTATGGTCAGAAAGGCTTGATTCAATAATCGAGACGTTGAAGGAATGGTTTCTAATGTTGGTACAAATATGGTCGAGTATTGTATTCGTTGTGCTTGTTTCCCGTGTGCTGAACAATTGATGTATTTTGTTTAGTATTACGTAGCCGTTTTCTTTTATTTCATTTAGGTATTTTGTTACAGTGGTATTTGAGCTCAGTAAGTCGATATTGAAGTCCCCAAAGATCAGTGACCTTTTTCGTCGTTCCAGTTGTGAAGAGTAGGTTTCTAAGTATTTGGTTAAATTAGTTTCGCCTGGTTTATAAATAGCACCAATGTTTAGGGAGAGTTTATCTATATGTATCCATAGGTAGTGATTTCCGTCCTCAACCAGATCCTCCGTCACCTCGTATTTTATGTTGCTGTGTACGTATATGGATACCCCACCGCCTTTGGAGTTTTTCCTATAATTGTATATGTGTGAATAATTAGGTAGTTGGTATATTTTTGCGTCGTTTTCGGAGTTAATCCATGTTTCGGTAAAAATCAGTATGTGGGTAGTTGCTGGAATAGATTTTATTATGCATTTGATTTCGTCGAACTTCCCTGCTTTCCTAATACTGCGCAAATTAGCATAAAAGAACCTCAATGATGTTGAATGTACTGGAACTTCTTCGTATTTTGTGACTAATTGGTGATTTGTCGTGTCGGTATTTTTTTTTGATTTCTTTGTAGGTATCTCATTTCGTAGGTGAGTATCTATATGTTTTTTTGGTTATTGTTCGTTGTAATGGTAGGCTTTCCTTTAATATATTTGATTACCAGGTTACTTTCTCCGTCTTGAACACGTTTATTCAACTCCTCTTTCAGCGATCGCAGGTATTGTCTTTGGGAAGGCGTTTGGTCCGAAAAGATTTGCACATTTTCTGGCAGATTGGTTCGATTACGTAGTAAGTGTTTGGGTGTATTGGTTTCGTTAAAGAAGACTTTTAGCGATTTTTATTCGGAGTGTATTTACCGAGTCTCATTGACTTCGTTGGTTTTGGACAGTTTTCGTATAGCAATGTTAGCGTTTTTGTGATCTCCTCATTGTCGTAATTCCTCCTAGCATTCGAGTTTTTGTCATTCTTTTCCGGGATACCCACAATTACAATATTTTTCTCGCGTTCGCTGCGATCCTTTATCTCAAGAATAATATTTTCGTGACACACTGCTGTTTTGGATGTCGAGCCGTCGTAGATTTGTTGGTTTTTAATTTGGTGTATTTCATGTTCTATCTGTGTTATTTTATTTTCAGTTATCGTGGTTTTCGATTTTATACATTCGATTTCAGTGTTTACGTGTTGAAATTGTTGTGAAAAAATTTCTGCTGTGGATTTTATTGTTTTGAGTTCATTTTTGATTTCTAACATTTCTTCCCGAATGTAGTGTAGATTTTCGTTTTGGGTTTTGGCAAAGTCCTCGAAAAATTTCATTATTTCCGTTCGAAGACCTGAGAGCTCTTTCTTGAATTCCATTTCCTCAGGACGCTCTTTTCGTTTTCTGTATGTAACGTTAGTAAGGAATTCTTCTTCGATTTGTGTAGATAAGTTTGGGACAGATTCACCACTTTGTCCTGTTCCGCGTGTAAGAAGTATATTTGGCGGCGTTTTCTGTATGTTCATTGTGTCCGTGTGTCACTGCAATCGAGTTGCTGCGCTTGCGCGCGAGCGGGATGGAGAGTTATGGTTCTCTTTCGCGCCCGTACACCTTGGTGTGTTGCCGGTTGGGACGTAAGGTAGCGAGTAACAAGGCACTGATTTGTCAATTTACACTTAGAACTGTACAGATTAGAGATTACTTTGCTACACTATAGTTTTATTCCAATTTTAGTTTCGCATTTTACGGTCCGACACGCGTCCGCTTTCGTCCAGCGCTAGACAGACTATCAGTCTATACAGTTACGAGGACCATCTCAAGGAACAATATGGCGTCCTCTTGAGAAACCAGCCAGGAAGGTTCGAAGTAGTGCAGTCGAATAGAGTCATCTTTTCGGTTGCCGATGATTACCTGGGCTCGTGCGGCTCTGCTGCTGCGCTGTTGCTCAAGGAAAGAGACGGCAGCCGTTTGCCTGTGACCTATGTATCGGCGGTTAGTGGGCGCTATAGGGCGGATGTTGAACACATTATCACCCAAGTGGACACAGAGGGGTTGTGCGCGGTGCTTGCCCAGTTGGGGAAAAGTTTTCCAATCCTCACGAGGCAGCTTGCCGCGCTGGAGCCTCTATTGAACGACCACGCTGCGCCCGCTAGGCGTCAGGAACTTGTCAACACTCTGGCAACTGTCTATACCCTGTTGCGCTCCAACAAAGAAGATGTGATGGTGGAATACAAGCGTCGCACGAGTAAAGTAGTGAAGTTAGCGGATCTGTTGTCCACGCGATGTGCCGTGTCAGAAGACTACCTGACTGTGATCCCTAGTGTTAGGGGTAGTGATGACTCCGACTCCGAGGAAGAGGTGCCAGTCGGCAAGTTTTCCAAATACGAGAGGAGGATGTGCCGCGCTGTCCTGAAGTCTAGTGGTTACAGTAAGGAAGAGGATGAGGCGGGGGAGTATTTTGTGCGTGCCCAACGCAGTGTTTACACGTTCGTGGGCAGCCTACACATTGAGATCCCCCCGCTGCCGCAGTGGACCGCCCAAACAGTGCCCGCATCTCCGCAGCATGGCATTCCAGAGCCGGCTGCGGTAACATCTATAGTAGTGCGCCCGCCCAGCACGTCATTTCCGCGCGCCGTCGAGCTGATCCACGACTACAAGTCCGTGGATATGAACAAATTCAAGGACGTGCGCGCCCAGCTGGTAGCGGGAGGGCTTAGCGAGGAGGCTCGGCAGCTTTATGCCGGGCTGAGTAAGAAGAAACGTGACGAGCTGTTGAGGGGAATTGTAGGAAGGGTCCCCTTCGATGAAGCGGTGGGGTTGGTATCTGAGAAGTTGGGGGTGCCGGTCAGCGATGACCTGGCCGAGCTCGTGGCGGCGAAATTGGTGTTAGCCAAGAGCGCCGTGTCGCTTGAGCTGGCGGGGGACACGCTCTACGTGGAGAAGTAGAGGCCGGCACCCACGATTGTTAAACCTTGACCTTGGCTATTGAAAAATGGAACGAAGCGCACACGAATTCCACCTCGGTGTGATGCGGGTCAGTCAAAAAGGCGCGGCCTGGGAGGCGCTGCGGCGCGAGTACCTTGACGTCCCTCTATGGCCCCCGTTTATCGCCGGGAAATGGGTTTGGGCCCGCCCTGGCTGAACAACTATGGGCTAGGTGTCGTTGGCAGGCCTGCCGTCGCTAGCGGACCCTCTGAAACGTTTAACGGGCAGAGGGCACGCCGGCTAGGAGTTGGTCTTTCCGGCGCTCCAAAACTTGTGGCGCTCCGCCACTCTTTTATTGGTCACCTAAAAGACAGAACCCCCGTTTGAAACATCAAAAGCCACTTCATAGTCCCAAAGTGACGGTTTGGTGTGCACTATCAAGCAATGGAATAATAATTGGACCATCTTTTTTTGAAAATCGTCGAGGGCAAGCAATTTCTGTGGACGGTGTCTCTTATCGGCGCATGCTGATCGATTATTTTCTGCCAATAATGAGAGTACATCCTTCCTTCAATACACACACATGGTTTCAGCAAGATGGCGTAACGCCGCACACGGCCAGAGAGACGAAGGCGATTCTGTGTGATTTTTTCCCTAACAAACAGATAAGCCGTTTCGGTGACATTCTGGCTGCCGGATCTTACCCCTATGGACTTTTTCTGCTTCATTTTCTCCATTAACCGTTCAAGTAAACCGCCACAAAGCTTCCGCCCCAACGGTCAACTTCATGAAGATGTGCAAAATGTAGCACTAAAAAATCCCCAGCACGCACTGTATGGCAATGCAGCACCTGTAAAGTTTCTCTTTGTGTCCGCAAAGACAAAACATTTTTCTCAGACTTTCATAAAAAATAAGATGTTTATATATTTTCAGCCGGATGTAGCAACCTTAATTCTATTTTTTATACCAACTGCCACGGTGGTTACCGAACTAACCATCTTATTCATCGAAAGCCTTATGTCGTAATTTTTGTTATTAATATTTTCTTATTAAATACATCCTATTTGAACCAAATATTTAGTTGTTTTATTTATAAACTCATCTATATGAAACCGTGGCTGAAAGTAAACTCATCTTTATAAAACCGTGGCTGAAAGAGTCAAGGGCCAATATCACCCCTTGGGGCTAAAGTCAAACAAAGTTACGGTATCTAATTTGTTCTCACTACATAACTTTTATTTTGTGACCAATAAACCGTCTATTTTTTTTTGTTGTGCAACAATTTTTTTTTTGTTTTATGTTTGTTGAGTTTGGCTCGGGGCAAAGCACGCCTGTGGCCGGAGTTCCCTCCGATGCCACATCCCAGCGTCCTCATCCTCGCCCTCGTGGATCTTAGGCGATGATAACATCGAGTTCTTACTTCAATATGGTAAGTAGCCTCAAGCTTAAGGACAAGACAGGAGTGAACATTTGGTATCTTGCAACCTGTTTTTGTACCTACGTTGAGTCCGGCACCCTGTTCCTCCTTTGTACTGTTTTGGTGAAATAAAGTGTTATTTTGTGAGATATAGACTCAAATTGAGAAAATGACTCTTACATTGTTTTTGTTGTTTTACAATATGAGTTTTAAATAGTAAGATTTGTATGTATTGTTCTATTCACAAATAAACATTTTATAATAAGGTTATTTACATATTTTATTGAACTCTCTAAACTATGTTTTACGATGAAGTTTTTCTTTGAATATGTGAACGCTGATTTTATTAATAACCAGACTTCTATATAATAACATAACAAATCTAAATCGGCATACACCCATTAACTTCAAGGAACTGTTAAAAAAATACAATGCTTCCAATTTTGAATCCATAATAATGACAAGCAAATAGATATACATACCCATATATATACCTACACATTACCAATTTTGAATTTGCCGCGCTAATGCAAACATGACATTTACGATAGTTTTGTGCGGGCTGCAAATAGATGGCGCAAGACGCTAAGGAAAATTTTTTTTACAAATTTTGTATGAAGTTTTCATTCTTCTCTCAGAGTATAAGTGTTCTGTGGACGGGCCAGCAGAGTGGTTCCGAGCCGTCGTACGAATAACATCGTTTAAGTGGTAGCAGTGCTGAGAGCGATAACGAAGCAACCCTCCGTCCTCCGTTATCAGAAGTGGGATCGGTGTCGGGTCAAAATGTAAACTTTGAAGTGGGTTGGCGTGTTATGTTTGAACAACAGAATGCAAACATGCGGGCACTGATTGAGACATTACAAGCACCGAAGGTGAGCAATCGTGTGGATTTGCTCGAGTTTGACCCGGACAAGACAGACACGGACGCGAGATCTTGGTGTGCAACCGCGGATTTGTGTTTTGCCGATAATCCAATGCAATGTGACAAACTTATCGTTGCGATTAGCAAGGCTTTGAAAGGAGCAGCGTCAACGTGGCTATCACAAATTGCATACCACGGAATGACCTGGAATGGGTTTAAGGTACTCTTTACAACAAGATTTATTTCAAAAACTTTAGCGAACACTCTCATAAAGCTGCATAGTGAAAAACCAAACGACAAAGAGACTTTAGTTTCTTACGCTAACCGATTGATGACGTCACTCAATAATAATCGATGGAAGGATGTCGATAAGGAACAAATTGCAGTAGCAACCGTACTCACTCACGTCTCTCAATTTGACTCAAAGTTGCAACGACTGGCGTTCACTAATAACATTACAACGAGGGACAAAATGCAGCAAGAACTTCAAGCCTATGCATATCTGAAGCGTAAATCGACCCCTAGTGAGACCTTGAGCGACGTCAAACGAGCGAAGATACAATTAAAATGCTTCAACTGTGGCAAGTTGGGTCACAAGCGATCCGAATGTTCTACATTGCAAACCGAAGGATAGCAGAGGGCATCCTGCAATAGTGAAAGCAGCTAGTCCAGTAGCGCGGCAGCCGATTGCGAAGCCCCTAGTCTTCTACAAATGTGGCAAACCAGGACATATTGCCATGCGCTGTACGAGCGGTAGCAGCCAAGCAGATGGCGGCGGCGCGGGCGCAGCGCGTGCGGAACGGAGGGTGGACCTGTGTATTGTACCACCCCCTACGGGTACATTAGAGCATAATGGTGAGCTGTATTGTTTTTCTTATGATTCTGGTGCCGAGTATTCGCTGATTAAAGAGAGCTTTGGAGCCAAATTTTCTGATTTTTGACTGGTATTTGTCAGTCATGAGTGTTCAGCATAGAACAAATACTATTTTGCTTGGTTGTGTAAAGATTATCACAGTGTTAATTGACAATCAAGTGGAAATCACTGAGAATTCTCCTTACCTCCCATAAAACAACCTTATTTCCCATAAAACAACACAGCAGTATATTTTAGGAAGTATTGATTACAAATAATATCGTGTATCATTGTATCAAGAGGATCAACGCGACGTAAGGGAGTGTAATGTTAGATGGACAGATACTTACGCTATTATTTAAAATTCCAGGATTTTAAAACATCGGCTATATTGGCGAACTTGGGGGAGCTCTGTTCGACGTCGCAACGGCCGTGAGTACACAGTCGGCGTTTTCCAGTGACATCGAGATCAGCTGTAACTTACAATAGGGATAGCCGGCGACAGGGATTCCCTGCACAAAGCTAAGTGTTAATTGTTACTTATAAACAGCAGTTTATATTATTTATTTAAAGTAGGTCGACGATCGATTATTTTTGCACAAGACAATTTTCTAACAAGGAGTAACGATGACACTGAACTAGTCAGTCGCATTGGACAATGACACAAATGAACAAGGATAGGTTTGAGAGAACCAAAAGTCCAATAACGAGGTTTTCAGTAGGTTATTTCGTTTTGTTAAAGAATGAGGAGTGTAATCAAACCAAACTAGACCCAAAATTTAAAAGTCCATTTAAAGTCATCGAAATTTTAGATGGTGATCGTTATGGTGCTCCCACATTGCCGTTAGAAAATGTTTAATAACGTTAGTAAACATTTGTTAGCAAACATTTAATCACAAATAAATTTTCATGTTAGAAAATGTTTAGTAATGTTAGTAAACATTTTATAACAAAACAAATTATAACAAAATAAAACATGTGTTATCTTTTGTTTGTAAACATTTTATAAGGGTGATGGCGGGATAGGCGGTGCGGTGCGGTGGGGGTTAGAGTACGCAGGTCGCTGCGCGTGGTGTCTCGCTTGTCAGTCCCTTTGTGTCAGCGTGCATCGCTGTGCATGTGTATTAGTGGTTGCGCGTGCGCCAAGCAATAAAATATGTCCGGTAATTGGAATAACGATGATGTTTACAAACTGATTGAAATGTTTCAAGCAAGAGAAGTACTATGGAACACGATGTCAGAGCGCTACAAAGACCGAAATAAAAAACACGATGCTTGGATGGAAATTGCCAGTGAATTTAATATGGATAAAAAAGTAATTGAAAAAAAGATTCGATCACTCGTAGGTCAATTTAACCGAGAATGTAAATCTAATAAATCTGGTGCAGGAGCTAATGAGTCAAGTAAATGGTTTGCATTTAAAAAACTCATGTTCCTTAAAGGCAAAAATATTCCAAGTTTAACTGTCGATGGAGGGTTGCAGGTGAGTTTTATTTTAACGTCTTTTAATAATATTTAGATGCCCAGTCCAAAAACCCTTCATTTGAAAAATATTCTGCGAATTCTTTTCTTATTTCTTTCCCATCATCTGTCAGGGATTCACATGCTTCAAGTGGTGTTAATTGCTGCTGTTCTAATCTCCATTGTCCATCGATACGTGTACCAGTTACTATGTCATCTCCATCATAGTATTGAGATGGAGCGTAAATCATGCTCGATTCAGTTTTTCTTATAAAATTATGCAGTAGCACGCATGTCATAATTAAAGTAGTAGTTTTTTCTGGATCTAATAATATTGTAGTTCGTAAAACTCTAAATCTGGCTGACAAAATCCCAAATGCGTTCTCTACTGTTCTCCTCGCACGACTCAGTCTATAACTGAAGATTCTTTCCTTAGAATTGCTATCCTGTGGTCCTGGAAAAGGTTTTAATAAGTGTTTTTCTAAAGGGAACGCATCATCTGTTACGAACACATAAGGAACAGGTTTGTTTCTGCCTGGTAGTGAGCTGTCACTGGGTATTTTCAAACTATTGTCGTTAATTTTATTTCGAAATTTTGTGTTTGCGAAAACTCCGCCATCACTTATGCGTCCTTGGCAGCCAATATTCACGTACAGAAAGTTGTATTCTGCGTCCACTATCGCTAAAAGTACAACGCTGTAAAATCCTTTATAGTTGTAATATTCACTGCCGCTATCAATTGGCTTTTGTATGGCTACGTGCTTTCCATCGATACTTCCTAAGCAATTTGGGAAATTCCATTTTTCTTCAAATGAATTTGCCACGTGTAGCCACTCTTGAGGTGTTGTTGGTATCTGGAACAAAAATAGAAGATTAAGAAATAGGCGCGAAAAATAAATTTATAACTCGTTATTCTAACAAATTTTATTGGATATTTTTATTAAGTATGAAATATTAATAGAATACACTATAAAAAAATATGATTTCAGTTAAGGGTTGTTAAGTAATAGAAAAAGAAAATCGCGGTTATAGATTTTTTTACAATTTTAGCTAATTTGACGCGCCTATAACTTGAAATTATCGTTTAATTCTATTCTTTCAGGGTAACGAAGAAAACAGAATTGCTTCAGAAAACACTCTCAGTTTGAACGAAACAGGAAATACTGTCACTGATGAAACTACGGGCACGCCTTTCGCCACCCCAAAACCATTTCGGAAAAGAAGACGGCCTGAAGTAGAACAAGATCCAACACAACAAGAAGCTGTAAATATTTTACAAAGAATGTACGAATCTAGAAAAAGCAGGGATGAAAATGACGCATTTGGAGAGTATGTCTCGATGAAACTGAAACAAATAAAAAACAGTCATGCTAAGAATACTGCTCAACATCACATTAACAATATTTTGTACAATGCGACAATGGGACAATATGATTTTCCAACAACCTTTACAGACCCAACCGCTAGTAGTTCCTGGGGATACAACTCTGAACCAAATCTATCCACTTTTTCGGAAAATAATGCTGACTGTAGCTCGAGAGGATACTACACCGCACCGAGTCCCTCGGCTTCATTTGAAACCAGTTCTTCGGATAACTCCAGGACACATACTCGTACCAGCGCAAGAACACAGAGTCCGTCTAATTTATCGGAATCAAGCCAAGATTCGACCCAATCATTAAACGATTTGTTGGAATCAATCAAAAATTAAAAAATACATGTTTGGTTTGTTAATTATTAAAAAAATTATTAGTAAGGTAAGGTAGGTACCTACCTAAAGTATGATTAGATTAGATCATATTAAAAGTAAATAAAAAAATAATTAAAAATGTTGTTTGACTTACCTGTATGTATTCCTTTAAAACCTCATTGAGAGCCTCGCACACTTCTGGTACGATAATAGATATCACTTGGTCTGACAACTTGAACACATTTCCAAGACTTTTATAACTGCTACCAGTTGCCAAAAATCTTAACGTTACCGCAAGTCTTTCCGTCACACTTACAGATTTTCTAAATGTAGTGTCTCGTTTGCCTATTTTTGCCCCAATAAAATTTTGTAGATATTCAAATTCGGAACTGTTCATTCTTATAAAATCTTTTAAGCAACCGTCAATACCCAAATCCTTGAGATAGTCTGTGGCACTATATTTTCCTCTAGCTTTTAGCGTTTGGCGCATCCAATAAGAGCGCTTTTTCTTCTTTTTTAAACAAAAAATAAAAGCTATTCCAATGAGCAAATCTTCTTCCATTTTCGTGTAGACGTCCTCGGCCCTCAGAAGGCGAAACCAAACTGCGAGCCAATACTAGATGTTATAAAATGTTTAAACATTTTCCATCAATGTAGGAGCACTTATAACATGTAACAGTTTCTAACAAAGTGCAACAATTGTTAACATTTGTTAGTAAATGTTTTGGTGTTATAAAATGTTTACAAACATTTTATAACGGCAATGTGGGAGCACCATTACACGTTGCGAGCTTTGAATTGTAAACGTAATTACAAATATGCCCATGATCGTTTACGTAAGATGCCAGAGGGACATGTACCAGTCGAAGTCGGAGTAGAGATTCATGAGATTAGCAAGAGTGATGAACAAGTTTAAGTTATAGTGGAAACACGAGTGAGAACTCTATCGGCCGTATATAGTTGACCATGCTAGTAACTAATAAGTAGTCGTAGCCCGTTGGAAGTCGGTATCTCTTGGGGCAACCCAAAGAGTCCGTGGGTATGCGGTGGGCGTATTGGCTCTAGGGGAGGTCTCGGTCTGCAGAGACCGTCCCGTGTGTACTCTGTGGGATGACTCGTCGGCAAAGGAGGCCGTGGCGATGGAAGTTGTTTACTCGGGTATTTTGAGAGTTTAATATGTTATATCTTAAGGTTGATTTATGGTGCTGTAAAATATAACGATGGTACATGGCTCTTTACATTACAATTGAACGAATATTCAAAGGTCCGAGGGCGAGTGAAATAATACACTTGGATCACTGTGTCTCATTAATTAAGCATATATTTACTTGAATACTACTCACTAAAAAATATTATTCCACGGTATTTATACCTGGCCGTGTAACGAAACCATAGCGCGATTCAGCCCAGTGGGATAACGCCATCTATCGCGCGCTATGGTCAACTTATAAGCTAATAACAATATAAATGGTTTCGTTTTACAATAACCTGTTAACAAAAACTAAATGTTATTGTAATAATCTTAAATTAAACAATATTTATAGATATAAACTGGACATACCGCCCACCAAGGACATCATTTAGTATGTCCTTCAAACCGCCCACCATGCAACAATGTTACACATCTAAATTTAAAAAAAACACAGTTTATCAGTACAAGTTATTAATATAAATTTAAAAATACTTATTTTGTTACAGGCAGGATAATTAATTTAGATGTTGGTCGTTTAATTACAGCACCCTTAGTGCGCACTGTAACCACTCGTGTTACATTATCTTGACCTGGATGTTTTTGCTCAATTTTACCTAGCAACCATCTGCCTGGAGGCATATCGTCCTCTTTTATTAAAACAATATCGCCTATTGATGGTTCTGGCTTCAGATATTCCCACTTGTGCCATCGAAGAAATTGATGCAGATAATCCTGCGACCAACGTCGCCAAAAGTCTTGCATCATTCTCTGATGAAGTTGCCATCTCCGTAGCGTGTGAATATTAGATTTTTCATAGTTGGAATCTGGTGCTACCACGAGTGCGTCTCCTACCAAAAATGACCTGGGGTCAAAATCAGAAGATCATGGTGCTCCTCCACGTATGACAAGGGTCTTGAATTTAGACAAGCCTCAATTTGAGTCAATACTGTGGCCAGTTCCTCATACGTCAATGTAGTTTCCAATGACTCTTTTAAGATGGTACTTAGTTCACTTTATTTCTGCCTCCCATAATACGCCGAAATTTGGAGCTCGAGGAGGAATAAAGTTCCATTGAGTACCATTGTCCGCGAGTGTGCCAATTCTTGCCTAAACGCTGATTTTTCTTCATTAAATAGGGAACGTAACTCACGAGCGGCACCAACAAAATTTATAGCATTATCGCTGTATAGTTCGACACACCGTCCTCGCCTTGCCACAAATCTCTTAAACGCTGCTAAAAATCCTTGGGTAGTCAGGTCACTGACCGCTTCAAGATGTACAGCCCGCGTTGACATACATATAAATAATGCAATATATCTCTTATAGGACATATTGCCCCGACCTTTTGCTGTTCTTATACTTATTGGACCGGCGTAATCAACGCCACTTATGAAGAACGGTTTATTTGGGCTTACTCTAGATGCGGGCAATTGTCCCATAAGTTGGCTTGATGCCTTAGCTGAATACCGAGTACACATTACACAGCTTCTAAAAGACTTTTTAACCAAGCTTTTAACGCCAACAATCCAATATTTTGATCGTAAGTAAGATATCATGAGTTGTGGCCCACCGTGCATCGTTTTTTGATGAGAATCTGCAATCAAGAGACCCGTTAAAAACGATTCCTTAGGAATGAGAATCAGATGCTTTTCATAGTAATTTAATTGAGACATTTCTAGCCTTCCACCGACTCTAATAATCCCTTTTGCATCTAAAAATAAATTCAATGATCTAAATTTTTTCGTATTAGTAGCCACGCATCCTTTTCTACTTAATTCCTTTAATTCTTGTGATAATCCTTCTTCTTGGCATCTCTTTATACATACTTCTGTCGAATTTTCAATTTCTTGTGTGGCCAAATGCCTAGTATTAGGTCTGGTCATGGAACTTCTCATATTTGTAAATCTTAGACAGTAAGCAATGACACGAACAAGCTTAGAAAAGGAGGAGAATCTTTGCCACAAAACCAGGTCTTGTACAGTTGAATGTGCCTTTATCTGTTCTTGCGTTGTGAGTAGATGTTTTGGCCTTTTGAAGTAAATTACTCTTTGCCTCATAAAATCAGGACCTTGAAGTCACATAGAGGATGCTGATAGTTCCACTGGAGATATACCACGAGAAGCGCAGTCCGCTGGATTTTCTTTCGAGGATATGTGAGACCATGTTTCATTTTCAAGAACAGTTAAAATGTCCGAAACCCGGTTGGCCACAAAGGTCTTCCAACGACTAGGATGGTGATTCAGCCATGCCAAAACTACTTCGCTATCAGTATAGATATGCAAAATTACCATTTGGTATTTCTAAAATATCAGCCACTTCTGTAATCAATTTGGCCAAGAGAACTGCTCCACAAAGTTCAAGACGAGGAATGGATACCTGCTTGATTGGAGCTACTTTTGTTTTGCTCGTGACCAAAGATATTTGAATATTGCCGCTCTAATCCATTGTTCGTAGATATACTACAGCAGCGTAAGCCCGTTTTGAAGCATCCGCAAAACCATGTAATTCGCGATGGACTTGATTACTACAAGTGTGTAACCATCGCGGTATTTTTATATTTGCCAATTGCGGCAAATAACTACGGTAAGTAATCCATTCATTTAATAAATGGCTTGGGACTTCTTGATCCCAATCAACACCAGCTAGCCACCGCTTCTGAATTAATATTTTAGCTACTATAATGCATGGTGCTAACCACCCAAGAGGGTCAAATAACCGTGATATATCGGATATAATTTTCCTTTTTGTTGCAGGTTCACTTAGCGGATTTAGATTAACAGTAAATTGGAAGACATCTTCACGTGGATTCCAGGTAAGTCCAAGGATCTTTCTTATATCATCTACCTTTATCTTTATCTCCTCATTCGTATTCTTATTTTCAATTCGCATTTTATCTAAAATCTCACTGCCATTGCTAATCCACTTCTGCAACTGAAACCCTCCCCTAGCTAACACTCTAGTTAAATCATTATAGAGATTAAAAACTGTTTCTACATCATCCGCCCCCGTCATCAGATCATCCATATAGAAGTAACGTTAACGTAGACGATCACAAGTTTGAATTAGTGTGTGCTAGTGTGTATAGGGGGAATCGGTATCTATTTACGTGCTGTACGGTATATATTCCTCCGCAAACTGACGAGAATGAGTAGTATATGGTGTTGTTTAAAATATTGGAAAATATATGTGTAAAGTATAAAAATAAGTTAGTAGTTCTAGGCGATTTTAATTTGTATTCCTGTAATAGTAACATTGTTAATTATTTTGAATATTTTATGGCATTCTGTGAATTCGTTCAGTGTAACGAGATACCGAACTGTAGTGGGAGACAGCTAGACCTCGTGCTGGGTGCGCGCGGCGCCGGCGTGAGCGTGCGCGGCGCAGACGAGGCGCTGCAGCCCATCGACGCCTACCACCCCGCGCTGCACGTGCGCCTCGCGCTCACCGCCCGCCCCGCGCCCCACCACCCCGCGCCCGACTATACTCCTGAGCCGAACGTGCGACACCCGTATGCGCAATCGATATGCCGCCAAAATTGGAATTTCAACAAAACCGATTTTAATACTTTGTATCAATCTTTAAGTGAAATAGACTGGACTGATTTATATCGTTGTACGGAGCCGGACGTTACATTAAATTTATTTTATGATAAAATCTATGAGGTCTTTACTATGCATGTGCCCCTAAAAAAGACCGGTTTGAGGAGCAGTAGGTACGTATACCCAGTATGGTATACGAGTGGGATCATTAGGGACATACAACTCAAATATGCGGTACATAAAAAGTATAAATCTAGTAGGTCGAGCGCGGACTATGAAGCGTTTTCTCGGTGCAGGGCGAGGGTTAAAGCCGAGACCGCCCGAGCTCATGACGAATACCGAAACCGTGTCCAGAGTCACCTAGCAAAAGAACCGCGAGCATTTTGGAATTTCATAAGGTCCAAAACCGGAAACTCGTCCAATCGCAAAATAATTAAGGACGGTAAAGTATTGTCCGAGTTTGAATGTGCGGGAGAGTTCGCCCGATACTTCGAGTCTGTATACAATCGGGAGCCGGCCACGCTGAGCGTGGAGGCGGCCAGCGCTGACACAGAGTGCGTGGCGGACGCGCCGGGCACGCGCGTGCAGCTCGAGCGCCTACGCGCCGCCGACGTGCGCCGCGCACTCGCGCGCTGCCCGCCCAAGCGCTCGGCGGGGCCCGACGGGATACCGGCGTTTGTGTTTAGGGACTGCGGGGCAGTATTAGTTGAGCCGTTGCTTCATTTGTTTAACACCTGTATCGAGACCGCGACGTTCCCGGAACGCTGGAAACTTACTCGTGTGGTGCCAGTACCGAAGGGCAGTGGAGGGTCGGCACCCACTGACTACAGACCTGTGGCGATCTTATGTACTCCGGCTAAGGTATTCGAGGCGGCCATCCACGGTTGTCTTTATCCGCAGGTGAGCGCTCAGTTGTCCGACGCTCAGCACGGGTCCGACCTGGGCGGGGGACGACTGGGAACTTACTGGATCTAATGACACATTTGGTACCCATGGTGGATGCTGGGCTGCAGGTGGACGTCGCTTACTTTGATTTCCGAAAGGCGTTCGACACAGTCGACAATGACATCCTACTAGCCAAGCTGGCCGGCATGGGGTGCACCCCACATACGTTAACATTCTTCGCCTGTTACTTCCGGGACAGATGTCAATATGTCGACTGTGGCGGACATCTTTCGGATCCCTACCCGACGAGATCTGGAGTAAGTCAGGGGAGTAATTTAGGGCCTCTTTTGTTCATTTTGACAGTTAACGACTTACCAAAGGTAGCCAGCAAGTCTACGCCCTTACTATTCGCGGATGACCTAAAACTGGTCCATAAAATCGAACATAATGGTGACCACGCCACACTACAGCGAGATATAGATGGGATAGTAAGTTGGAGCTTAAAAAATAGACTTTATTTTAATGTGACTAAGTGTTCCGTGCTGTCTTTCAGTCGCGCACGAACCCCGAGCCATTACCAATACCTTATAGACGGGGCGCCGGTACAGCGTGTGACAGAGATACGGGACTTAGGTGTACGCTTCACTGCTGATCTACAGTTTCGGCAGCATATCACTGATGTGTGCAAGAAAGCTTACCGGAATCTGGGACTAATATTACGCCAAGCAAACAACTTCACAAACATAGGGGCTTTGAAAGCACTGTACGAGGCACTCGTAAAGAGTCACCTGGAGTGCAATGCCGTAATATGGTCACCACACGAGGAGAAGTACAGACTAATGCTAGAACGTATCCAGAACGAATTTGCTAGGTTCGTGTATTGGAAGCAATATGGTATATACCCAGGATATCCGTTCCTGTACCCTACTCTATTTGTTCTGGGTATGGTGGGGTATTACAGGCTCGAAGTAAGAAGGGAGGTCGCTCTCACCGTCTATCTATTTAAAGTGATGCGCGGCAAAATTCACAATCCAAACGTCTTGGAGGTACTCAAGCTGTGCGTCCCGGACAAGTACGTAGGGCGGCGGCGACTGCCGGAGTTGCTGGCCGTGCCGCGTGCGCGCACATGCCTGCTGCAGCGCGCACCGCTCACGCGTGCGCTGCGTGCGCTCAACACGTTGGCTCACAGAATGGATCTCTTTTCGTGTACACTGAACGAATTCACACGGTCCGCTCATTATGCAATATGTTTAGTTTAGTTTATTATGGAGTTACCATTTTTGTTTTGTTTATATTTATGTACACAGGCTATTGCATTAGATAATATCTGTAATAATAGTTTTATGTGTGTGTGAAATAAATAAATAAATAATAAAAGTCATTTAAAATAATTTTTGATATTTCAGGACTATATTTACATTCATCGTACGCGACCTGTTGAAGTGCCCGAACGGCGAGGTATGGTGCTGACGCGGTGCCGAAAGTCACAGTCATCAACTCATAATCCTCTATAACTTTTTCTGGACTCTCTCTAAAAAGAATTCGCTGAAAAGGAGTGTCACTTTTGTCTACTAAAACCTGACGATACATTTTTATTATATCAGCCACTAGACATATTTTGTGCTTCTCCAGCGCATAATAATATGACGGAGTTCCGCTTGTAAGGACGGGCCAATCATCAAGTTATCGTTTAGGGATTTCCCATTCGTTCCTTTACAGGAAACATCAAACACGACTCTAACCTTTGTAGTGTCCTTATCCTCCCGGACTACCGCATGATGGGGTAAGTAAACAGTTTCTTTATTTCTTTTTTCTACGTCTGTAATCTTTCTCATATGATTAAGTTCTAAATATTCGTAAATTACTTTTGTATAATCTATTCTTAGTTGATTATCTTTTCTCAGTTTTAACTCTAACCCTTTAAATCTTCTTTCAGCTATTTTTCTTGATTCCCAATACTTGCAGTCTGGGTCAGAATCGCGAAACGGTAATCGGACTATGTAGCGTCCATCATGATTCCGTTTAGTCGTTTCTGTAAAAGGCTTTTCACAACTCTTCTCTTCTTCCGTAAGTATTTTATTGATTTTACATGGCTCGGCCTCTAACTCCCAGAACCTTCTTAACAAATCATTACTTAGGCTGGAATGCATCACGGTAATATGAGAATGAATTGGAGCGGACTTATCCACTTCGCACGCTCCTGAAACTATCCACCCAAACGTAGTATCTTGCGCCAAGAGAGATCCATTTGGACTCCGGTTAATACCTTCCCTGATGATTTGACTGTATATATCAGCACCTAATAAAATGTCGATTTTATTAGGCCTGTAATACTCAGGGTCAGCCAAATCTCTAACTGTCAGGTTAACCCATACTAACTTAGTTACTCTTGTAACTGGTATAAGGGACGTAACCGACTTCAGTACATAGGCACGCACCTTAATCTTAACTTGAGGATCAATTCTCGACCTTATTTTAATGTGGACAATTGATTTTGAAGTCACACTCTTATCTCCACCTACACCTAATATAGTGTGTGTGGCTTCTATTTTCTTTAATCATAGGTACTACAGCTTCAGTCACAAAGGATCCTTGTGATCCTTGGTGTAATAAAGCCCTAACCATGCGAAAAGTCCCGTCTTTCGACTCAGCATCCACGACTGCTGTAGTTAATAAAACAGTTTTATTACTGTTACCTGTCGAAAGGCAAGATACAAGTGGCTTATTAGACCCCTCCGCTTGCGCGGCGTTCTTATTGCTATTTGAAGTAGTTTCCTCCTTCATCGAACTAGTTGATGAGGCTTTTTCATGCGGTATTTCATCAAATATAGGCCCAGAACCACCACTAGGATGTAGTAAAGAATGGTGGCGGCGTTTGCACACCTGACACCGGACAAAGTTCTTACAATTTTTGGCAGAATGGTTGCTATTTAAACAGACAAAACACAAGTTCTTTGCCATAGCGAAATCACGGCGGCTGTCACTGGATTGCTTACAAATGCCTTACAAGAACTAATTTTATGGTCTGCAGCACAATAAGCACAGACCCCATTTGACTTTACGATATGGAAAGATTTAGTAGCAGTTCTTTTTCGATACGTGGCTTGGAATCTAAATTTTCTAGACCTCTAAAACGACTTATTAAAAATTCTGAAAATTGTACAAACGTGGGCAATTCATCGGTCACATCCGATGATACTTTTAGTTCACAAGCCTTTCTCGTATTTTGGTCTAGTTTGGCACTAATGATATAAATTATTAAAATGTTTCAAGAAGATATATCTACTCCTAAGCCCTTCATTGATTCTAAGCATTCGGAAGTAGTATTAATTAGTCCTTTTATATCCGATGCCGATTCGAATGCCAAAGTTTTTTGATGAAATAAGCGCTTTAATATGCCATTGGCTAGGAATCTCTTATTATTATACATTTTATTGAGCTTACTCCACGCGCTTTCATAGTTTTCTAAACTGACTTTTATATTACGTAACAACTGCTCTGCCTCACCAGTTAAGTGCCCTTTTAAATAATAGAATTTTTGAGCATCGTCCAAGGATTTGTTTTCGTGAACCAGCCCTAAAAACAAATCTCTAAACGTTTGCCACTCCGTATATTTGCCTGAGAAGAGAGGAATTTTTATCTCGGGCAGCTTAACTTTGGCGGCTCTTTTATCGTGCTGACAGCATGACTGAGTGTCCAAAGATGATTGCTGAGAAGAACTATGTTGTAATAATATATCTTTCAAATCGCTTTTAAATTGCACATATAGCTCCTCAACATCATCGTACATATCATCCTTATAGTACTCGGAACTGTATAATTCAGCTCGGTTTGTTGTGGTCATGATTTGTGCATGAGTTTTTGAAAACAAAGACCATTGTTGGTCTAAGTTCTCAATTCTCGTTTCGATATATGAAACCGTTAAACGATCTTTGGGAGACTTTTTAAAATTGCTCCTTAATTTTATCATTTTATCTCTAATGTCCTGTTGCAGGACCGTTAACGATTCCATTTTTATCTTTTACAATAATATTCCACACAATATGTAATAATTAATAGTTTATCTTAAGTTAGGTACTTATAACTGTTAATATTACAAGCAATCAGTTGAAACAATATATTATTAGGATGTATGTATGTATCACTGTATTACGCTAACAATTATTTATACTAAGTTCTAATCAGAAAATTTACAAATTTATACAAGTGTTTTAGGCATAAAATCTAGGGCAAATTGGGCATGGATTCCCCGTCTAAACAACTTTTAACTTAAGTTATTACAAGTCCTAGATAACAAACTATTTAAAGTGTCTTTAAACTTATATATCTGGGCAAAATTGGGCATGGATTCCCCGTGCAACCACTTTTTACTTAAAATAATTACAAGTCCCGGACACTACAACACTACTTAAATTATTATCAGTTTACGGTGCTTTGACTTTAAGGTAAAATTTTACTTAAAATTATGTCTTCTTAGGAACAGCAAATTGTTGTTATTACGTAAAATGTACTCACAGTTTATTGCTCACCTCACTCACTTATGCACCCGGCGTCAATGTTTCCTGAACCTGCTACGCCATCTAGCGCCGATCCACGTCGACGTGCTACTGACTTCGGAGTCCTCCCTCGAACGCTCCGCCTCCAGGAACTGTCTCCCGGATTTCCTCAAATTCTGCCCTTGTACGCTTTCCCTCCAGGTTTGTCTCCCGGCTCCTTTGGTACCACCCTCGTGCGCCTCTCCTCCGGGATAATCTCACTCGGTACCACTCACGTAGCGTAATACCACTACGTAAGAGTTGATCTGGACAGCGATCCACTGACCAGTAGACGCGCAGGGGTGATAGCCTCTGCTACCGTTGACGCGTACCAAAAAGCAGTAATCCGGCTCGAAGGACCATGCACGAATATTCAAAGGTCCGAGGGCGAGTGAAATAATACACTTGGATCACTGTGTCTCATTAATTAAGCATATATTTACTCGAATACTACTCACAAAAAAATATTATTCCACGGTATTTATACCTGGCCGTGTAACGAAACCATAGCGCGATTCAGCCCAGTGGGATAACGCCATCTATCGCGCGCTATGGTCAACTTATAAGCTAATAACAATATAAATGGTTTCGTTTTACAATAAACTGTTAACAAAAACTAAATGTTATTGTAATAATCTTAAATTAAACAATATTTATAGATATAAACTGGACAACAATGTTATGATTATTTGGGATTAATTAAGGTATCCGATTAATATCAGAAATAAGCGATACAGTTTTTAAAAGTTTTATTGTTTCGTTATTATGGCTACAGTTATGATACTTGGTAGAGACATGTCATGGTCAGGTATAACCGAGCATTATTGTACTCGGAATTGTTTTGTTGACAGATTAACACACGAGGACGTGTGCAAGCAGGATGGACGTGTCGTCATCAATTTGATTTTAAATCGGAACGCCAACACAATCTATTCGCGTTCGACAGAACCTACGTTACACATTGCGGCCGCCGAGGGTAGGACTTGACGGTCGGCGGGCAGACGGGCCAGCAGAGTGGTTGCGAGCCGTCGTACGAATATCATCGTTTAAGTGGTAGTAGGTGCTGTGTGTGCGTGGAGACTGTCTCACGTTCCGAGGTGATTTAATAAAACATTGTGAAGTAACCTAATAAGCTATCTACCAATTAATAAAGCAAAGGTGTTTGCCTATGCTGACGACACGGCCATAATTTTCTATGACAAGACTTGGGAGGCGGTTTATACGGCGGCGGAATTAGGTATGAACCAGGTCGCTCAATGGCTAAACTTGAATCTATTGACACTCAATGTGACCAAAACGAAAGTGGTCAACTTTAGTGTCAGTAATAGAAACTCTTGCCCCACACAACTGGCTATCAAGTTGCATACCTGCATAGATCGCGTAGGCTCTTCCTGTTACTGCTCAAGCTTCGAACAGGTGGCGGTTGTAAAGTATCTTGGGGTCATCATTGACAAACACCTTACGTGGACCAAACAAATAGATTATGTGAGTGGCCGTATCAGAAAACTTCTTCATATCTTCAAGAAAATGGGACAGTTTGCTAATGAGAAAACCCTTAGGATGCTTTATTGCACACTGTGTGAATCAATTTTAACTTACTGTATAACTGTTTGGGGTATTGCGCATAAAACACACCTAATAAAGGCAGAACGTTCACAACGAGCCATTCTTAAGGTAGCCTATAAGAAACCATTTCGCTTTCCTACAAATTTATTGTATCAAGAGACATGCACCCTCCGAGTACGGCAGTTATATATTATGTCTGTGGTATTGAAATTCCATAAAAAGGCTGATGCCACAGTGCAATCCAATGCTCACTCTCGCAGAAAACCAAAATGGCATGAACCCAAATGTAGACTTGAATTTGGTAAAAAATGCTTCAACTACATGGGGCCTTTTCTTTACCGTAAACTCAATAATAAACTTAATATATTGGTAATGACTAGATTGAAATGCAAGTTCTGTATAAAGGGTTATTTTAAAGTTTTGGATTATGATGACACCGAAGGTTTATTGAAAGTTATAAACTAAAGTTCCTAATTATACTAATCTCTGACAATGACATGCACACCAACACTCACTTGCACACCAACATACAGATACATACACGCACACTAACACACACATGACACATTATCACACATCAACACACTATCACACTCCCACACACTAACACAAACACACCTACACCCACACCAATCAACTCACACACATACAGTTTTTCGTTTACTTTTATCATAATAATTTTATATTTTGTAAAACTTTGTTTTTTGTTATTTTTTCTGCTCGACGAAAGAGACTGGCCTCCACGACACAGGGAATCTTAGTGTGGAGACCAGAGTAATATGTATGATGTATGTACTTTATAGAACAATAAAATTATTATTATTATTATAATAAGTGATAGCTGATTGTATTTTCTTGCCAATTATAATTGACCTGTATCAACCCTACATTGGCTTCATTATTTTAACCGACATATTCCCACATACACCCACGATATTTAGCTATGGAGAACTATAACGAAGCAATCCTCCGTCCTCCGTTATGTAGATATCTGTGTGGAGCATATATTTTTGCTTAAGTTTATTCCCTATATTTTAACGTACACGACAATATTTTTAAATTTCAAATCGATGCGATAGTTTTATCGTGGTAAACGTTTTTATCACGGCAGGTAGCGCGCCGTTTCGGCTGCACTAGCGAGCGGTTGCGTTCTTTCAGTTCCCCCACAACGCAGCTCGCGGTATTTGACGTTTCAGTGGATAATTTTGCTTTCGAAATCACTTTGAAATGGCGTATCTATTAAACTACTGAATGCATAATGTTGATGTTTTAGTATAACTAGCGGTCGCCTAGTGATCAAAATTCGACCGAAATTCCCAAGTTTGCTACTTTGCTTTACTTTTAATACTTAATCTATAATAGACTACCAAATGAGTTAAAAGATCTAAACATTAATCTATTTAAAGAACATATGCATAAGTATTTGGTGAATAAATGTTATTATAAAATCAATGAATTCTTGGAGGGCAATTAATTATGTATTATTAACTATGGTACAATGTTATTTTATTTTATTTTGAAATCATATTATTTTAGATTTATATACCTGCTTGACATAACTATCCAAATATAACATTATTATTATTATTGACATATTATATTCTGACATTGAAAATACCTACTATTAAAAATAATGATTATGTTACATTATTAATATTGAGACAATGTTATTACTGTATTGTATAAAGAATCTTTAATATTGCATGCCTAATGGGTAGGATAAGGAGGACTGTATTAATATAAAGCAAACTTTTTGTATATCACCTTTATAAACATTTATCCAGCAAAATAAATGATTTTGAATTTGTTTTCTGTTTTTCTCTATTACATATAGATAAGGTATAGGTAACCATAGTTACAAAGAATTGTACGACGTCAGACGAACAATGTCGAAATACTACGAACGCGATTCGACTGCGTGTGTCAAATGCATGCTTGTGTGCGTGTAGTGTTTTTTCATTAATTTAATGTATTTCTAATGAATATTTAATAAAATATTAGGATTCGCCCCTCCTTCTCCATATAAACTTTAACTGTGCTAAATTTCATACTCCTCCGTCCGCGCAATTTTCGTAAAAAGGGGTACAAAGTTTTTGCTTCACGTACCTATTAATATATATATGTAAACAACTTACCTTCAAGTCTCAATAAAATGTTTTTTCGAACTACTGACATATTGATAAAAAATAATTATGGGACGCTAGCTTTTAATCATTGACCAGTGTACGGCGTGCAACAGCCCGCGTACAGAATACTGCGACAGGTATTCGCGAGCGAACACAGTGAGTGGAAACGTGCCGAAGTGTTTATACCAA
This sequence comes from Catocala sponsa, assembly GCA_963564715.1. Taxonomy (NCBI): domain Eukaryota; kingdom Metazoa; phylum Arthropoda; class Insecta; order Lepidoptera; family Erebidae; genus Catocala; species Catocala sponsa. The sequence continues at coordinate 4,729,992 of OY751356.1, read as the reverse complement.
AGGTAACGATCTTTATTAGTTAGATTACCTTATGTTATGCCGCGTGTTATGTAAGTCGATATTGTATATGGACTGTTACATCGCCCAATACGTAAACATTTGTCTAGAGAATCTGTCAACGATATTGATAATTTGTTAGAAAGAGCGAGACTAGCGGCAGATTCTATAAATTTGGTGAATATACTCGCTACTGCACAATTGTACGTTACAAAATATATATAGTATAACATGCCTTCTTCAGTACATAAGATCTTATTACATGGGGAAAGACATTGGTAATTTATCTGAGGATGCCCAAGAATCTCGTAATAAAGATTACAAAAATATCAGATTACATCACATTAGAAAGTGCTCTAGGTCCGCAACGAATGAAGACGTATTTCATGGTCTTCTATTTAGATCAGATCCATACATATCAAGCATCAGAAAATCATCAGTCACTGTTTCCAAGGAATTATTAGACGAAGCCAAAAACCTATTAGACATTTAAATTAAAGTATGTATATATATCGATTTTTTCCTATTTTAAGTAGTGATTAATAGATGTTTGTCATTTATAATATGTTATCTTCATATGTAATATTTAAAAAATACGAAATAATAATGTAATATCATAAAACTTTATAATTATCGTTCAATATGTTAAGTAAACTATGTTTTTGTATGGAAAAGTGTCATTTTTGTTTTTGTTATTATTTTTTAATGTATTAAAAATAAAAAATAACTAATGTACCATTATTAATGTAGCATTATGCCAATCAATCATAACCTATTGTATAACATCGTGGGGTGGAGCATCGAAAACAATATTATTGCCATTAGAACGTGCGCAAAGAGCCATCTTAAAGGTAGCCACATTCCGCCCTTTCGTCTTCCTTACCTATGAACTATACCAATCCACTAACATTTTAACTGTCCGTCAACTATTTATCCTGCACACTATCCTAAAACAACATACGCTACTACCTTTCTTACCTACGAACAAAAGAAGGAAAGTCTTAATTTGTGAAAGCGTCCAAACTAAGCATGCTTACATGAAGAAATTTTTCTTGTTCTTAGGGCCTTTTCTGTGCAATAAACTAAATAAGTTATTAGCTATAAATAGCATTAATCATAATCAATGTCACATAGTTTTAACAAAGTACCTAAAAACGCTTACGTATTCAGATACAAAGAATTTGCTAGTAGTTGTAAAATAATTTATTTTTGTTTTAAGCAATTTTTTATTTATAATTGGACGTAGTTAAGCAGAAAGGACTCAATCCACACTTTGGCCAAAATTGAGTTAAGTATGCCATCGTACTCCCGAGGGTCGAATCTATCATATAATGAAAACCCTAGCTTTAAAATGTACATTCAAACTAGTTTTTTCACTACTCCGACTCAACCCACAAGTATGAAGAGCATACAAAATGTATTTGCTGAATTAACTCAGTCCGCTTGAATTGTTTTTGAGTAATGAGATTGCTATGAATGTGTTCCTAAGGTCGATAAAACAGAATAAACTCAATCAGTTTGAATCCTTTCTAGGAATTAGTTTTGATTAGAAATATCATTTTACCAAATAACTGAAACGACTCAAACAGATTGGGTCGTTTCCGTGATACCGGTTTACTGACATAAAATATATCTTTTTGTTTATCAGAAACGACTCAAAACACTTGAGATATTACAGAAAAAGAGCTTTGATGAACAGCGCATTTAATATCAAATAATTTAGAAATGACTCAAGCAGAATGAGTCGTTAGTAAGAAATAGATATTAGACTGATAGTCATATAGATTTGATTGAATTGAAACGACTTAAAACATTTGTGTATAAAGTTTATGTAATAATAAATCAATTTCTATTTTATTTAGAAGGACTCAAACTACCTATTTCCCTTTTGTGGATCAGGCCAAGTAGTGTAATGAGTTTGGAAACTATGGTCTGAAATAAAATTATTAAGAGTAAACACAACTTTCCAGAGATTTTTATTGTGGCAACATTTTGTTGGTAAATTATTCTCAAAAACTGGCAACTCTGCCATTTTATGTCACCTGGGGCTGGTGGACGCGTGTTTTGTTTTTATTTCATTTTAAGTATATGAAACAAAAGAAGTAAATTAAAATGCGACGAATTGATCGAATTTTGTTTAGTGCCTTGGGACATAAGATTAACGAAAATACTGAGTTTTTAGATGGTAAGTACCTAACATTCACAAAGTTCATTTCTAACCTCAAACATTTGTTATTGCATAACATATTAATACTTAAGTAATGGCCATAAAGAAGAAACTGTAACGATTTCTTATCATTATTTTATTGTAATCATAACTATCCAATATAACATTTTTTTTATAATGAACAGAGAGTGGCTTGGAAGAGATTTCTGCAGCGGAGATAGTGCTGGAATCTATAAACGATGACGTAGTTCCAACAGGTATTTTATACATAGCTAACTAATATTTATAAGGATTTGTACCCTATCTAATGGGTCCTATTATTGTTTGCAGAAATAATTTTGTTTTTCATAGACTTACGAGTAGGTACTATGAAGTACAAATTAAATTTTACTATAAATACTGAATTTGTTTAAGAACTAAAGTAAGATGTTGATTTTATTAATTTTTTCCAGCTGTAAACTGACGTGACGATCAATCAACATACTGAGTAAATTTAGTTACCTACCTATCTGGGTATTTCCGTCAATACTATTTACAATCTACCTGCGTAAGAATTGCTAGTGTCCTATTTGTATTGTCTGATGCACTTTTAGTGAGCTTAATGCACCTTTTTGTTGTGGTTTGCGGTATTCATGATAACATATTATTTTATCATTTTTCAATGATTAAAAAAATGAGAATTAATATAGCATGATCCAGCTGTAAGGCTACAGGGTATAATGTTTGTGGTATTTTGCTGTACTAAACGCTATATTTTTGCCTTTTTTTGGTTTGTTATGTTTGATTTCTTTTAACTAATGTCTAATGAAATTGCACCAACTAAGCTTTACACGTATGCCTTAGCCTACGAGCACCCAAAACCCTATTTACTAATTCAATACTTCTACTATGACAACTCTCAATTTGTAGATATACCAGAGACTTCTTCAGGACTTGAAACAGATGCGTCCAAGGACCTCAACTGCAAAGGTATCTGGAAAAATTGACTATGATATGAATGAAAGGCCTAAATGAATGGCAAAGTTGAGTGATTAATGATATTTGTTACATTTTCAGATGACGGATTTCAAGATAATAGTATTTCTTTGCGCTCTTCAGCGACTCTGGCTGTAACTAAAGTGGATGATACTACGAAATCAGGTGGGTTTACCACAATTCACTTGTTGTGCACATATGCATATACACATGCACATAACATGCACACACAGTACAACATGGAAATGAACTTACTTTTTATTCCTCACTATCCACTTTCTTCTTCCAACCAGATGTTGAATCTCCAGCTGCCCCTCCGTACTCTCCATTGACACCACTTGTGAATTTGCGCAAAAAAATAGCGGAAACATGTAAGTCAAAAAAACTAATTCCTATTTGATTTTCTTCTTAACTCCACCATTTAAGAAAATGAGCAAGCTAAGGTGACTGCTATGATTCTTATACTATTCTACTGGTTTCATCAGGTCTTGACTCACCAGCTGCTCCTGCATATTCTCCACTAACTCCTCTTACTACGCGAAAAGAAGCTGAAAAAAATAACTCACCAATACCACCAATGTCACCGAGTACATTAGAGTTATTCGAAACCCTCAATCAAGATTTCTCTACAGTTGATCATGCGTATATGGACCTTAAGGAAGATGGGGACTATGACAATGATACAGAATCTGATTATGTACCTGACAGTGGAGAAGAAACTGATTCTTCGTATTCATCTGTAAAACAAAAAAGAAGGAAGAGCGTTGAAATTCCCGAGAGTGACAGTTCGGAAAATGAAACTGTAACAGAGGGTTTGATTTAAACTCATGTTGCTATGGTGCACGATAATCAGAGTAAAACTGACAGAACCACACAAATGCGACATGATGATGAAAACCAATTAATTGTTACTAATGCCGTTTACGATGACATAACGGTTGATGAAATAATTTCAATTTGTCAAAACTCTGATACTGAAGTTCAACCCGAAACTGAAGTCGCCCATCCTATTACTGAAAATAATGACGCATTGCAAACTAAGGGCCGCTCCAAATGTGGACGCAAAAGAAAACATCCAGAATATTGTATCTCTGAGAAGAAGGGTAGGAAATACATGAACTTACCATATCATGTCAAAGACAAACTAGTAAAATCAAAAGTATTCTATGATTATACGTGCACTTGCAAGCAACGTTGTCATTTACTTGTTCCAACAGAAACACGAAAACAAGAGTTTGATAGGTTTGTAACATTTGGGGTCATATGAAGCTCAGCTGTTATTTATTTTGAATAATGTCAAGGAATCTGAAAAAGCTCGATCATATATTTTAACCAAGAGCAAAACCGGCAAAAAGAAACCTCGACAGTATCGAAGAAACTACTACATTGGCGAAAACGTCGTCTGTAAGCAAATGTTTTTGAAAAATTTCCAAATATCGTCTAAAAGAGTTGACATATGTTTGACCAAAAAGTGAACAGATGAAACTTTCAACGACAAAAGGGGTTTAAAACAAGGTGGTTGGAACAAGACTCCTGAAGAAGACATCGATTTTGTCAAAAATATCATTAATTCCCTCCCAAAATACGAATCTCATTACAGAAGAGAACGAAACAATGGCACGCAATATTTAAAAATAGGTATGACTCTCCAAAAAATTTACGACATCTACCTTGCAGAATTCGAAAAAGCGTACGGCAGCGAGAAGAAATTCGTATCTTTTGCTACCTTGAAGCATATATTTTATACGAATTTCAATCTCCGTTGCAAAACATTAAAAAAAGATACATGCAAGAAATGTGATTTATTGGCCCTAGAGATCAAGAAGTGTTGTGTACCAGAAGAAAAAGAACAGTTTATTTTACAAAGAGATTTACATCAAATGAGAGCGGAAGAATTACGTAAGCAAATGTCTCAAGACATGGCTCGGGCTAAAACAGATCCCAAATTTGAATGTCTTACCTACGATCTAGAAAAAACGCTGCCGTTACCCCAAATACCGACTAACATAGTGTTTTACAAACGTCAGCTTTGGGTATACAACGCTGGGATTCACGTTGGCTCTAACGACCAAGGACGATGTAACATCTGGGTTGAAGGTGAAGCTGGACGAGGAGCCCAAGAAGTTGGCTCGTGTCTCATTAATTTCATAAAAAAAGATATGAGAGATGGCGTAGAGAATTTAGTCCTTTGGAGCGATTGCTGCGGAGGACAAAATAGAAATATTAAAATAATCCTGATGCTGAAAACTGTACTCAATAGTCACCCAAATCTTGAAACGATAACATTCAAATATTTAGAGTCCGGCCATTATTTTTTGCCTAATGACACTGACTTCAGCAAAATTGAATGTGAGCTCAAGCATCATGAGCGCATTTACACCGCAGAAGAATACATGAATATCATGAAAATCTGTAAAAAGAAAAATCCCCTTCAGGTCATCAGAATGAATAAACAAAATTTTTTAAGCACAAAACACATTGAAAAAAAATAGTTAACCGCAAAATATGTACAAATAAAAATAAAGTAAACTGGTTGAAAACCAAACAAATTTTATTGAAAAAAGAAGATCCATATTTAATTACGATGACGTTAGAGAGTGGAGAAATTCAAACCCTGGATGTGTCGAAAAAAAGCAAAGGGATTTCTATCCAATTTTCAGAAGAAGATTTTGACGTTCTTTGGCCCCAGGGCAAAGCCATTCCTCAAGCAAAGCTCGAAGATCTCAGATCTATGTATTCTTTAATACCCGAAGACTGTCACGCATTTTATGATAGCCTTAAAGGAAACAGCTGTATCAGTGAGTATATTGATGGATTCGGGCCATCTCTTGATTTCGACCTGGAGGAAGACAGTTAATAAAATTGATCAACCTTTGAACTGTTTTTTCTATTTCTTTTTAAAGTTTATGTTGACATTTTTACGTAATTAGGTTAGCTTTATGATTAAGCTCAATTTAATATACAACTCTTTTATTATAACACTTGTTTTATTTTTTTATTTAATTATTTTCTAGTCAATGGGTAGTTTTGAGTCCATTCTGAGAAATAAAAAAAAAGATATCAGTCTTTCAAACATAAGTTTATTTGTAAGGACTCAATCCACATTTTACTAATTATTTCAAAATCTATAGCAAAATTTAACAATAAGTTGATGGGCAAATAAAACATAAGATACCTTCTTAGTAACCACGGGCAAATATTTTAAAATATCTTCCATTTTGTTAGAGAAATTACAGCTAAAACTTTAAACGCAATTATCTCAAAAGTAACTTTTTGTGGAATGAGTCCTTTCTGTTTAACTACGTCCAATTGTTATTGTTTATAAATATTTAATTGTAGTTATACTTAACTACCTATATATGTTTGCAGTACATGTATAAATGTTAAATGTTTTTTGTAGACCCTTACTTTATTAACAATAGAATAACAATGTAATATTAGAAACAGCCTGAAACACAGGTCTCGGACCTAGTTTAGGTAATAAAATGTAAGAACAGATTTTATAAACAAGACTTTTTGTGTCCAATTTTTAAATTGTAAAATATTTTCCTAAATATAGTTTTAATGTGAATTTAATACAATAAGTAGCCTGTAATGTGTTTTATAAAGACTTTTATTTATTTATTGAATAAAAATGTATTATTATTATTATTATTATTATTATTTGATACTATATAAATTATAGATTCTATGTTCCAAATTTCAGTTAATTACTTCAATTAACAACAAAGTTACAGATTTTTGAGACGGTATGCACGGTTTGGTCCCATAGTGCGACGTCATGAAACCAGATGCAATAATCGATTATAACGATGCCAAAAAAAGCATTTATATTTCGGATCAACTTGCTTCATTTCATTCTCCGTTACGTAAAAGTTTAACGTGGTACAAAAAGATAGCAGTAGATTTACTATTTCAAGTCGCCATTATCAATGCCAGATGCATCTTCAACGAATTGTCAGACGGCCCTAAATTGACAGTTTTACAAGTTCAAGAACACTTAGTCCGACATTTCTTTGGACCCCCAGCTTCAATCACAGAAAGTAATCTCCCTCAACGATTTTCAATCGCCGGTAACTCTCCAATTGCCTCTTCAAGTAATTCTGGACATTCTCTGCAAGAAATTCTACGAAATGCCAATAATAAACTCGTACGAAAAAGATGCACTGGGTGCTATGTCAAATTGAAAAATGAAGGATTATTGGCTAGAAAAGCGAAGCAAGTACACGCTGAGTGTAAAAGGTGTGAAAAGGCATTCTGTTTAGAATGTTTTAATGAGAAACATGCTTGATTTTTTCTATTTTGTCGTGAATAAAAGCCTTACCTTTGTTCAGTCATTCTGGGTAAAATTGGACCAGTGGTGCAACATTAGACCACCCCTGAACAAATAGTTTTATTATTTTTAGTCTGTATACGAACTTGTTTTATTAAAATGCATGTATCCGAACATGAAGTATAAAACCCATAGACAATAAAAAGTGAATTTGACGGGCAACCAATGTCATCTGTTAAAATAAATAGCTCGATCTTTTCCCGCCTCGCATTTGATGGTGAAATATGTGTATTGAATTTTTGTGCCAAAATAGGTAAGTTCTCACTGATCGGTAAACGATTAGCGAGGTTAAGCAACGTTGAGTGCGGTCAGTCTATAGATACCGCTTAGTGGTATTTGATCTGAGCGTCTCCGTGCTTCGGAGGGCACGTAAAAAAGTCGGTCCCGGTTGTTGCCAAATTGACAGCAGTCGTTAAGCCATGTCAGAGGCCTACGGGCGGCTTGAACAACTCTTGACAACAGGTTGACCACTAACCACACAAAAAGAAGAAGAACGTTTCTTTTTTATTGAAACACACTTAGTTATTCCATAATTACTAAAATTAATGTTAAAGCCAAAATATCAAGAAATTTGGGGCAACATTGGACCGGTCTAATGATACCCACATTTTGTTTCTAAGTACGTAAATAAATTCGGGGTAACTTTGGACAATGACTTACATTTATATTATGTTATCATTTTCAGTTACAATATGCCTCGAAAAAAAGCACTAAAGAACCAGGAGTGCGTAAATATATACTATCAAATTACACCTAGGAAATGTTGAAAGAAGCTGTAAATAAAATAAGATAAGGTGTATTCAAAAAGAAGCTTACAATATGTATAAAATACCTAAAAGCACAATTAATCTGAAACTCAAAAATAAACATAGCAAACCTATCGGAAGTCCTACATGTTTGACGATGGATGAAGAAACAATTTTCAGAGATCACTTGCTTGCGTTAAGTGATATGGGTATTCCAATAGGGTTGCAAGATTTCAGAGATGTAATTAAAAGGTATTTAGGTAGCATTGCTGTATATAGACCTCCTTCTTTCAGAAACTTAGAGACGTTTACGAACAATTTAAATAACATTGTACAAAGCTTATCAACCCGGAACTTCCTAACAATAAGCGACGGAAAAATATCGTTTGTACTACTCAGTCTTAATGTAAGTATATTTTTACCAATAGATTTCTCGCATTTTAGGTCCGTTTCTTTATAATAATATAAACAAAATAACTGCAATATATGACAAAAATTAACACTAAGCAATTAGTTCAACAATATTTACAAACCTTGAACTACGATCAAACTGAAAATTTGATGACTGTTGTTCAATAAGTGTTACGCAATAAAATAGCTCTTTAAGTTGTCATAGTAATCACTTAGTATATAATGTAATTCATAAGTTTTTGTATACAAATAATTAAGAATCAAACGAACTTACCTTGTGAATTTTGATATCTAATTATACGAGTATCTTGACCGAAGATGATTACAGTTTACATGCAGCAGCACGCGAGATCGTGCTGTCCATATCACACTTTTAAAGCTATAAAAAATGCTTTAAATTCTTAATTTAAAGATATTAACATAATATGTTTGTTGACTCATTTCTCCCGCCAGGTGGCAACACACCGCCATTGTACTGCACACTCACGAACGCCATTACGTGATTTTGTGTTGTCAGAAGTCACACGTAAATTAACTTTTTTGGCGGAATTATTTTAACCTCGTCAAAAATGGGGAAATGGAAGCGATCCAATAAAAGTAATAGTGATATTGTCGTTAACATTTTTAAGAAAGTTAAAAATTATATGAAAACGTGTAGGAGAACATCGTCTTCGTCATCTTTCGATGATGACCCGCCGCTGTCATCTCCTGCATATTCTAGTGAACCGCCTCTCGATCTAATAATAATGTTTTATAAGTATTGTTTTAGAATTTATATCTTTTTTATTTATGTCGGCGCAAGTCCATATAACCAATTATTTTAATACATCAATTTACCGCTAATTGACTTATAATCAGGTCTCTATTTATTTGCTAAGATTATTTCATGATTACGACATTGTTTATGCGAGTTTTACCAGTTATTGCTTAAAATGAGTTGTAATGGTTTGTTGTTGTTCGAGACAACAGACTTATAAACTCATTATAATCTAAACATTAATTTTGAAGTAATTAAGCAACTCCTAAATTCATAACTTGATTTTTCAATAATAACGAATTGATTCCTAGATATTTTTGTTGAGTTTAAAGTAGTTCGAATATGTTGGCGCAAGTCCATATAACCAATTATTTTAATACATCAATTTACCGCTGATTGACTTATAATCAGGTCTCTATTTTATTTACTAAGATTATTTCATAATTACCACATTGTTTATGCGATTTTTACGAGTTATTGCTTAAAATAAGACTTGTAATGGTTTGTTGTTGTTTGAGACGACAAACTATTACTCATTATAATTTAAACATTCATTTTGAAGTAATTAAGCAATTGCTAAATTCATAACTTGGTTTTTAAGCAATAACGAATTGATTTCTAGATGTTTTTGTTGAGTTCAAAGTATTTCGAATACTTTCAAGTTCAAGATTAAATTGAAGAGTCAAACAGTCGGTTATTAAAACATTTGAATTGAAATTAAAATGTTCTAAATATTAAAAATGGTCTGTTGATTTTTGTAAAGAATTAACGTAATTAAATTAGCTATTAAGGAAGTGTGTGTTAAAATAATAGTGAAATATTGTGATTGTGTATTGACCTCCCAACGCCCGCCATCTTGAGCGCGTTTGGCGTTGAAAAGTCAAGCATTCTATTACGAGTCCTCACAGAGGAAAGATCTCTTCACAAATTGTATTCTTGTGAGTACTAAATTTAATATTGAGTTTTACTGTGTTGCTTTACATAGTTAAGATTAAGATTGTGCTTAAGAATTATAAGTGTTTATTATCGAAAGCGTGTTTCATTGTTTGCAATGAGTGATCCGTCTATTGAGAATAGTGACGTCAGCTCTGCTGACGTCACAGCTTTTAAAAACCCTGCTGGAATCGATGATCCGTTATCAGAAGTGGGATTCACCCCCACTTCTGTCCGTCCATCTGATTCTAACAATGAAAGTAATGCTTCTGGTAGCGGTGAGCCAGCAGAGTATATTTTTTTTATACGGATGTTGCAAATGATGAAATGTGTCAGATCGAATGGCGGTACCGTCAGATTCTAAAATAAAAATCAGTGATGTTTTCTTTTTGCCATCATTCGATCCTAATTCGAATCTTAGGGTTAGGGATTGGTGTCAGCTTGTCACCACAGACATGGAAACTTATCACTTTCGCGATCACCAAGTGAGAATGAAAGCCGGTAGTTTACTCAAGGGTCGCGCGAGGTTGATGAATGTATCTCTAATGCAGCCGAAGATACAGACTTAGGTACCGCTTGGAAATTGTTGTGATACAAACACAGAAGAATATATAGTTCATCAAAATGATGGACGACTCGTCAAACTTTAAGAGCAATTAGAAGAATATAAAGTAAACAAATATTGCGAATTCCAAGACGAGGGAAGCTTATTTCCTGGGCGTATCACAAGAATCTGCCAATCACCTATTGAAGTTTAGGTGAGCTGTCTAAATAAACGGTATGAAGGAGGCTGGATATGTCCAGCTAATCCCGATATGACTAAAATTACTGATTAAAAAGCCTATAGCAGATGACAACATCACTCGACATGGGAACATAATTTATATTCAAGATGATTTTTTGTGCTTAAAATAGGAGTAATTGCTGATTATAAAGATGATGTAATTTTTACTGTTTAAATTATATGCTGAGTTTGTTTTTTTTAATTTGTATAAATGTAAACATTGAGTATGTACAATACATAATAATAATAATATATTTCATTTATTCAAGTAACTAGGACTTATAATAAAAAAATAATTAAATTGTTAGTATAACTTACAAACTATGTTAGTGTGACAGAGCAGCGATAGCTCAGTGGGGAGACCAACAGACTGCAATGCAGAGGGTCTCGGGTTCGAACCCACGTCGCGCACCTCTGACTTTCGGAAGTTATATGACTTTTCGAAATTATGTGCGTATTGATTGACAATTATCGCCTGCTCCGTGCCTCGGAAAGCACGTTAAGCCGTTGGTCCCGGCTGCCATGAACATCTATGGCGGTCGTTATTGGGAGAGTGTCGGCACAAAAAATCCCACTGGGTCGAAGTGTCGTCGGTCTGCACTGACTGGCCCCCACATAAGATAAGATGTTAGTGTGACAATAATAGACAAACTATAAACTAACTAACTATTTAGTAGTTAGTTATAGTATAGGCTGGACCGCATACACGCGACTCACCGCTCTATCATTCCGTGAGAGATGGCACCGCAGCGATTCACATATATACAGTCTAACCGACCAGCAATGATGTTCAGAATGCTATTGGGGCTACCCCGCACCCTGCACACCAGAGACGCACACCTCTTTCGCATAATCGTATAGAAACAATTGACTTGAACGTCTGCGAACATCCCTGATATTATGTGTGTAAGTAGTGTGATCTGAGTATATAAGATTTTTGGTAAGTGTTACTTTATTGCTGTTATCGGTCCGTGAGACCGTCGCGAGTATAGGCGTCATTATTTTAGGTGAGTTAATATTTTTTTGTTTTTGAAATATTACTCAATAAAATGTAAATGTAATTTTAGTGATATATACTAATGATGTGCCGGATAATTAAAAATGTAGATCCGCAGATACGGATACGGATCATAGGCCTCAAGATCCGCAGATACGAATACGAATCTTAACTTTCTTACTCAATCGGTGTCGGTGCGCGTGACTAAGATTTCAGTTTTGTTATGAAAGTAATCTTATAACTTTCTGTAATAAATGTTACAAAGATTTAAACTCAATTGATCTCATTATAAAGATATTTTAATTAATATTTTATAATAACTTCTTATACATCCGCCGCCCGCCCTAATAACATCAGCGCTGTTACTATTTCTAATTTCTAATTTCTCCCAAGGAAATGAAATTACACGTGCGCGGCGTCAGAAAAATAAAAAATGGCGGTGTTGTTATCAACACAGAAAATAGAGACGACGCGCGACGTTGAGAAGCTTAAAGGCTCAAGTTAACTCATTGGTTCAGGCCTTTCTGTTGAAGAGCGTGCTAAGCGACGACCTAGGATAGTAGTTATTGATGTTTCTAGTGCACTCAGTGAAAAAGAGGTCTTTGAGTATATTTTTGAACAAAACCTGGCTCAAAAATTCCCAGATAAGACACGGGAGTCATTTCTAGACTCTACCAAATTGTCCCACAAGTCTGGAAAGAAGAATGCTTCTACGTGTAACTACATCATAGAAGTACCATCTGCCATCAGAAAAGTCCTTGTCAACCAGGAGAGAGTTTTTATAAACTGGACATCATGCCCAGTAAGAGACTTTACCCTCGTGACAAGGTGCTACAATTACCAACAATATGGCCATGCTGCGAAATTCTGCCGCGGAACCAACACCTACTTGTGGACACTATGGTGAAGCTGGTCATACAATTAAAGAATCCAAAAAGACATTGCCGCCGGCCTGCGCAACTTGCAAAAGATTTAAGAAGTCCAATGTCCACCAAACCGGATACGAGAACTGCCCCGCTCGAAAGTATGCTAAAGACAGGTATTTAAACTCCATTGACTATGAAGGCGCCTAGGAGCGCCGATAACAAGAAAGAAGCACATCTACGGGTAGGTAACACCTTTAACCGAGAGTCTGGGTCTAGACCTGCTTGCGAGAGCCACGAATTTGTAACGCTCCATTTTTAAAAATTCAAAGTACCGGTATTTGTTGAAGTCTCGGTGCCGCGCGATATCTCATAAAGTGTGGAAAGTTGTGCCGCGTGTGTTGGTGAAATTCTATTTTCCCGGAAATTACCGGGAAAAAAGTTATAAGTGAAAAACAAAAAACCACGTGGTGTTTTTTCAATTTTTGTAACTACAAAGCGTCAAAACTCGCCAAAGTGATCAGTGACAACCAGGTTTCAAAATATAGTTGTGGTTAAGACAAGTATTGTTTATTTTATTGCAATTTCTCTATAATACTAATTACAAACAAGTTTTAAGCTTTATCCAGGCTTGTTGGATAACGTTTTCAACATACTGGACGGACAGCGTTTTTCCTCTGGTGAAAACGAAAAATAAGAAGAATGGAGTGGTCAAAGAAATAAACTTAAAAACTCATTGAACTTTTGCATGTACAAGAATGCCTGTGGAATATGAAAAATGAAGTTTATAAAGATCGTCAGAAGAAAAAAGACCAATTGGCAGCAAGGAACGGGGAAGGACTACCCTCTCACAGAATATTGACGTAAAATAGCAGTATTCCTACTGTTGTGTTTCGTTCGGTGAGTGAGAGTACCGGAGGCCCATACACCCCCTTTCCCCCTTTCCGCTCCTACTCCTTTCCACTTCCTTTCCTAAAGGGTCGGTACCGCGCAAGTGATGCCTCTGGTGTTGCAGGCGTCCATAGGCTACGGTGACCACTTACCATCAGGTGGGCTGTATGATTGTTTGCCACCTTAGTAGTATAAAAGAAAAAGAATTGCTTCGCAGATGGACGTTAAATGTTAATGATGTTGATAAAAAGATAACGAACCTTAAGAACCAGTTTAATAGGCAAGTAAATAAAATGAAAACTAAGTCAGGGTCAGGTGCCGATGATGTATATGTCAGCCCCTGGTATGCATTTGAACATTAAGTTTTTTTTAAATTATAATTTACCTAAGCCAGCTAAGAGCAGTAACAGTATTTCTGAGGTAAATGCTTTAATTTTTAATACAGATGAACAAATTTTAAAATTTCGACCTGAGCAGGAGTCGAATCCACGACCTCTGCGGACAATTTATCATGCCATCAGTAAACACGCGTAGATCTAAAATAAAATATCGTCTTGTGTTATTGTGATCTTTTAGTAAGTATATTGGTTTTGCGTCTTGGCATTGTCTTGGTCCTTTCCTAAATCTGTTAAAAAATATGCAGCAAATTCATCCCTCACTTGTCGACTAGAAAATCTTGCTCTCCTTGCAACTTGAAAGAACTCTTTGAAGAGGGTTTAGATGTAATGAATTGAATCTCCAAGAGCCAGGATTGACAACACCACAATTAACATTTTCTTCATCAAAAGAACTTTGTGGTGAATATGTCTGTTCGCCATTGGCTCGCAGATAGTTATGTAAATGAACACACGCCAAGATAACGCTTTCTGCCTTTTTAGGACATAAATGGACAGGTTTAAGCAAAACTCTGAACACTGCTGATAGAATAACAAACGCATTTTCGACCGTTACCCACGCTCTGCTTAGGCGGTAATTATATATATTCTCTCTGATGAATCACGTATATGTGCACCAGGATATAGTTTCATTAAATATTATCAAGTGCAAATGAATCATCAGCTAATATTACGAAAGGCGAGTGTGCTGTCCTGCCAGGCAATGGTCTTGGTTCTGGAATATTTAATCTCTGTTCTTTGAGAGCTTTATAAAGCGAACAGTTTTTGAAAACTCCTCCATCTGATATCCTTCCTTGTACACCAACATTGACATATATGATATTATAGTTTGCATCCACTAACGCCATTAGTACTATACTGTAAGTCATTTTATTATTAAAATATTCACTGTCACTTTTTTCTGGCTTTTATTAGTAACAAGATAGCAAGACTATGACACATCTGGTATGCTTGTAAACCGCTTATTATTAGTAGGGCAAAGTTCTATACAATGCCTGGCATTGTCCTTTAGAAGATTCGATGACAAAGCTTCATTCAGTGTTGATTTATTAAAGACGGATGCATCGTTTGCCATTTCATTCATTGAAAATCGGTTCCGCGCCTTAGAATGCATACCATCTAAAGGGATTCAGCATCAAGGTACTAAAGCTTGCCAAACTTCACGTACAAAAGCATTACTGACCACAAATACATCTTACACAGTACGTTGCGAATATTGTTCGGAGCCTCATAAATTATGTTTTTGCAAAAAATTTGCAAAACAAGCCATTCCGTGTAGACGTGATTTTGTAGCCAAAAATAAGATATGCTTCCATTGTCTTGGTAGCAATCATACGGTGTATGACTGTAAAAAGCATACAACTTGTAGAATGTGTCATAAGCGCCATCACTCCTTGCTACACCCTAGTGAAGAGCCTGAGAATACTGTAGCAACCTCTACTATCGATCCCACTGGTACATCAGCCAGAGATGTTCAGATAGTGTCGTGTTTATCGACCGGCAATATTCCCAAACCGGGACAGGTTTTATTAGCAACGGCGCTAGTAAAGCCGAGTCTAGGAATGGAGAATCTCAAATAGTTCGAGCTCTTCTTGACCAAGGCTCTCAGGCATGCTTCATAACAGAGTCTACGGTGCAACTGCTCTGTTTAAAAAAGATACCTGTACGCGGACTAGTATCATGCTTAGGTCAGAATAAGTCAGCAGTTGCCAGGCACATGGTGCAGTTAAACATTAAATCACGAGTTGATCCTGAGTTTAAATTAATTATTAAAGCCTATGTTTTACGTAAAATAACTTCATACTTACCAGAACGTAACATAAGTGTAGATCGTTTCAATTGGATTTATAGTAAAAAATTACATTTAGCCGATCCAACGTACAATCTACCCAATAAAATAGATTTATTGTTAGGTGCAGATGCGTATAGTTATATCCTTAAGGAAGGAATAGTAAAAAGCCCTTCTGGAACTCTTACTGCCCAGAATACATCATTAGGATGGGTTTTGTCAGGGGCACTCAATCCAGATAACGATAGGAGTAATGAAAAGAACACTTATAGAGTAAATATAAATGTAATGCACGCACACATAGAAGAAGAGGACAATTTAAAGAAATTTTGGGAAATTGAGGACAATCTATGTACAAAAAATATGTTAACGCCTGAAGAAATTAAATGTGAAGAATTTTATAAGATGAATACGAAAAGGAGAGAAGATGGGAGGTACGTAGTCAAGTTGCCATTCCGTGATACCCCTCCTCCTTGTACATCGGGTAACTCTCGTGCCATAGCTGAAAAGAGATTAAAATCGTTAGAAAGGAGATTGGAGAGAAATCCAGAGTTAAAAAATAAATACACAGATGTAATAAAAGAATATTTGAGTTTATATGAGAATAGAATAAGAATATATGAGAATAGTACCGGACAATGATAGTAAGAAGAACATAGCGGTGTATCTACCTCACCACACCGTAATAAGGGAGGACAAATCAACTACAAAGGTCCGTGTTGTTTTTAACGCATCGGAGAAAAACAGTAATGGTGTGTCTTTTAATGATACCCTTATGGTCGGACCGTCATTACAAGCCGATTTGAGACATACGGTTATGAGATGGCGAGTCCACCCTATTGCGCTAGTAGCAGACATAATAAAAATGTATAGGCAGATAAGGCTAGCGCCAGAAGATGCTATGTATCAGAGGATTCTTTGGCGGGACAGCCCTCAAGATGAAATCAAGGATTACGAACTAGTAACCGTGACTTTTGGAACTGCATCTGCGCCTTATCAAGCTGTTCGTACTCTACATCAGATTTCTTATGATGAAGGGGATAAGTATCCTATGGCTTCCGATATGGCATTAAATTGCTTCTATATGGACGATTTGATGACAGGATGTAGCAGCGTTCAAAATGGCTTAGAAATCTATAAAGAATTGACAAGTTTACTTAAAAAAGGCGGTTTTATTTTACAAAAGTGGAATACGAATAATGATAAACTATTAGAACAAATAAATACAATGGAAGAATCACAAGGACAAACTAGTGATATTAGGACAAAGGAAAAATATATAAAAAATAAGGACACAGAATTTAAGGACAATAGGACAAAAAATATAGTTCAAACATTAGAAAAGGTAGTGCAAATTAAAATAAATAATATAATCAAAATTTTAGGACTTACCTGCAGCCGTAATGAAGACAATTTTCAGTATTCTGTCAATCTGCCACTACAACAACAGGCTAACTAACTTACAACAGTAAGTGAGTGAATTTCATTTATAAGTGATAATTGCAGCTTTGTGAATATTCATTTGAATGATATTATAACATAAAACTTAGTTTTGGAGCTTATAAAGTCGAATAGTGTTCGGAGTCAGTCTCGTGTTCATTGTTACTTTATGAATTTTGTTTGTTTCGCAATAAATTAGCGTCTTTGTAAAATTAGAAATAACGCAGAGACTACTGATAATTCATATTATCATGCATTCGAAGCATATTTGAATAACATAATTCATTTTGCACTGTTTATAAATTACGTGTTATCTTGAAGTGTCAAATTTCAACAAGGCGTCATGCGCCGCCATGTCCGCAAAAAATTAACTAGGGCGAGGTTCATGTCGATAAATTTATCGACACGAACCGCGATCTGTCGATATGGATATATTATAAAAATACGATTCTCTTTGTCTTTTTGAAACAATATCAATATATTTTCTAAATAATACAGTATAGTACATACTGTAAAGAAATTGATTTTTGATGAAAATATGTACACAATATGTTGTATTCACTTTTTATTACTTACATACATAATTATATAAATTATATTTTTAGATTGCAAAATGGCATCTTGGTGGCTAGGCGGAGGCGGCGACGCACCAGAAGATTTCGAGGCCCTTCTGAGGGACGAGGATGACGACGACTCGGAAATGGAGATGGAATGCCTAGAAGAGGAGGAGCAGGTGGATAGTGGTGGAGTGGAAGAGAGGGAGCTCCGCGACTACGCAACAGCCGAGGAGGCTGGGGAGGGCAAGTATCTAGAGCCCGAGTATCTGGAAGTAGAAGACTCGGGCCTAGATCATGAGGTAAACTATTACTATTATTATTATTCCCGTTTAGACATTTGTTCAAGCTACACGTATTAATAGCAATTAGTTGAAAGTTCATATATAGTTCCTTTGTTCAACTGTCAATCTAAGTAAAAAGTTATATATAATAGACTCATCAATTTTATTGAAACACATAACATTGTTAAAGACGAA
The DNA here is from genome assembly GCA_963564715.1 of Catocala sponsa. Classification (NCBI taxonomy): domain Eukaryota; kingdom Metazoa; phylum Arthropoda; class Insecta; order Lepidoptera; family Erebidae; genus Catocala; species Catocala sponsa. The sequence goes on along the minus strand of OY751356.1, from coordinate 4,711,481 downwards.
CAAAACGGATTTCGTAAAAATCGAAGCACATCACTAGCCGCATTTAAATTGTTAAGGGGTATAACCGAGTGTATTGATAATAAATTACCTGTGTCAGTTTTGTTTATGGACATGAGCAAGGCTTTCGACTTCGTCCATCACAAACGCCTTCTTGAAAAGATATAGTTATGGTATACGTGGACCAGCCTGCGACTGGATAAAATCTTATCTATGTAATAGAAAACAGAGTGTAGAGATACTATCCTACAACGAAGTGTCAAAATCATTAGATTGTATTCAATCGGAGTATTTAGTTAACGATTACGGTGTGCCTCAGGGCAGTATATTAGGACCCTTACTGTTCTTATTATATATTAATGATTTACCTGACGCAATTGCTCAAGAGTGTGTTCTATTCGCAGATGACACCACAATTTTAATAAAAGGAACCGATAAGAACACGTATAATAAAGAAATAAATATAGCTCTTGAGAAGGCCATTCTATGGATGTCCTCAAATAACTTAAAAGTAAATATTAGTAAAACTAAGTTTATGCAATTTCATACACATAGGTCTAAACCACGTCAATTAAATGTCGCTTATCGAGGAGCTCCAGTTGAAGAAGTCCATGCATACAAGTTTTTGGGCATTACTATCGACAGATTTTGCGGTTGGAAAGATCATGTAAATGAACTATGTGCAAAATTAAATACTAATTATGCAAAAAAAATGTATCAGGTCAATCTTTGGACTAAGATCGATAGAATCATGCCGACCTGTTTTTAAACAAAATAAAATATTAACTGTCCCCAGTCTATATATCCTGGAGGCATGCTTGTTTGTGGTTAAACATAAATGTCTCTTTCAACAAGCTACTTATTATTACGCTCCTAGGTCACAAAATGCCAACAAATTATATAGACCATGCACAAAGCTGACACTGACATCAAATACTTGTTACATAATGTGTATTAAAATATTTAACAATGTTCCTCATACTTTTAGAAATTTGTCATTTAATAAATTCAAAATACAATTAATTACTTGGCTGAGAGAAAGATGTTTTTATAGCATTTAAGAATTTTTTAAATATAGATAAAATGGTATATGTGACGTTGTTAATAATTATGTAATGAATTTATACCTAGGCTAAGTTCACATTTATTTTCCTGACATTTATATTAGATTGTATTTTCTTTTCTTTTTTTTATTCGTTTATTTGGACATTTTTATCCATTCATAATGGATCATTGTTTCATAATTATCATCATAATGACTAGTAATTATTTTTTTTTGAGATAATTCATTTATAATAATCATGTATGCCAGAATCCAAGGATAATGACAGGATATATATGAATGATTGTTACTTCTTATCATATTTTTGCATGTCGTTTGCGACAAACGGTGTAGAACAAATAACTCTGTACGACCTTATTGTACCACTGTTTTTCTGCAAATAAATATTTTTCATTTCATTTCAAAAATATAATTATTTTTGATAATTATGAAGTGCGTAATATGTAATAGTACTTTAGCTGACGGCGCGGGGGTTCAGTGTTCCTCCTGTGGTAAGCACCTTGATTTCAGTTGTGCCAATATTACCGAAGCAGGATGGAAAAAATTGGGTGCTGACCGCAGGTCTGCCTGGAAATGTGCATTGTGTAAATCAGCATCTCCAGCACCCACCCCTATTAAAGAACATGTTACGCTCGAAGCAGTTATGAAGGAAATACGAGAGATGAAGCTCCATCTAACAGGATTATCATCAGTAATAGATGAAGTCAAAAGCATGCGGGGTGAACTTGCTGAATTAAAGTCATCATGTCAATTCGCCAGTGACAAACTCGATGAATTTTCTACCAGATTATCTAGCACTGAGAAGAGAGTAGATGAACTGGAACACAGTTATACTACATTGGAGTCGAGCATAAGAGATATTAAGTTGCAAATGTCTAATAACGAGTATAGGTCACGACTCAATAATGTGGAAATCAAAGGTATACCCCTTAAAAAGGACGAAAATCTTTTCAACTTAATGGAGAAAATTGGTGTTATAGTCGGATGTGAGATACCGAAACAGCAAATTAATTATATATCAAGGATCCCGTCGTATAATTCTAAGGAGAAATCCATTTTAGTCAGCTTTATAAACCGCTACGCAAAAGAAGACTTTATAGCAGCAGCGCGAGCCTTAAAATCATTAAAAGCTGGAGATTTAGGGTTTCAAGATTCACCTCAACGAATTTACGTAAACGACCATTTAAGTGCTGAATGTAAATTATTACTAAATAAAACTAAAACAAATAATTACAAATATGTTTGGGTTAAATTTGGTAAAGTACATGTTCGTAAAAATGACACATCTCGCACATTCATTGTTAATAAGTTTGAAGATTTAAACAAGATTGTCTAGTAATTTGCTATAATGTTTTAACTCACAATAATATTTATGTATTCTCTGAATTGTTTAAATTTACTTATAGTTCATACTTAATACAAACTAGATTGAATAAACGGTTGAGTACCCCTTTCGTACGGTTGTCCATACTGCCCCACTCAAACGCTCATTGCCGGCGATCTGTTCAATCCATAATAAAAAATGTAAAACATATGACTGTCTCGCTTGCTCATTTAACATTTACGTCGTTTCGTGTGACTCCTACTGTCGCGCTTGCACACGGTTGTTCATTTTGTTCAAACTTTTATAGTCATTCTTATAATCGGTCTGCTAACATAACAATGTACCCATCTAACATTATTTTCATATCCGCTAATTATGTTTACTTCTATATGCTAACCATTAAAATGTGTTTAATGTTTTTTAGTGACTTATCCGCAAAATGTCTGTAACTGGATTGAGTGAATATGCTAGTGTCGGTTTGAATATTTACTATCAAAACGTCCGGGGCCTTCGCTCTAAAACAACTATATTTTGCCGTAATCTATGTCTTAGCTCATATGACGTAATTGTTCTGACGGAAACTTGGTTAACTGATGGGGTTAGAGACTCAGAATTGTTCGATAACCAATACATAGTGTGGCGAAGAGATAGGGACTATAATCTTACAAATCAAACCCGCGGCGGCGGTGTTCTCATCGCGGTGCGAAAAGAAATAACCGCTAACCCACAATTGAACTTTATGTCAACTGCGGAAGATCTGTGGCTTGAGTTACCTTTAAAACAATCCAATAATCGTAAGAGATTTAATATATACATGTGTGTATTGTACTTGTGTAAGCAAAACCTAGGCTTAACATTTTCTACCCAACTTAGGAATTTCTTAAATAAGTTGGATGACATTATAATCAGTAACCCAGATGATAGATATTTAATCCTTGGCGACTTTAACCTGAGCGGAATATCATGGCAGCGCATTGATTCTAATGGCGTTTTATTACCTAATAATGCAAATTCAATTGACGAGTACTCTCTAATAGATTCGTTGAATACCCACAACTTAAAGCAATATAATCATGTAAGTAACGTGTATAACAAAATATTAGATCTTGTTTTGTCTAATGATTCTCCTTTCGTATCTGAATGTGAGGATCCGTTAGTGTCCATCGACCCTCACCATAAAGCGCTGACTATAAAGTTAAAATGTGATGAATTACCATGTTTAAAATATACTCTGCGTACAACATATAAGTTCGAATTAGGTGATTTTGATGCCTTAAATCAAGAAATTGTGAACATCGATTGGCATGCCGAGTTTCAGTCTAAATGTATCGATGAGGCGGTTGAGTGTTTTAGTGTATTCATTAAGCAATTTATTCGTAAACATATACCGTCAGTTAATTCAACTTACGTAAATAAATACCCTATATGGTACACATCAGCGTTAAAAAAATCCATAAATGAAAAATTCAAATTCTTTCGTAAATATAAAAAGTACGGTAATAGGTCAGATTTTGAAACATATAAGTTATTAAGAGAAAGAGTAAAACGTCTTGAGTTTGACTGCTACACAAATTACATATCTTCTGTTGAAGATTCCATCAAAACCAACCCTAAATACTTTTGGACCTTTATTAAATCAAGGCGGCAGCAGTCATCTAGTATACCAAGCTCGGTAAAATATGGTAATCTAATAGCGACAAACGGTGAAGGCATATGTAATGTTTTCTCGAACTATTTTTATTCAACATTTTTGCAATCTTCTTCTTTACATACAATAAGACCTAGCTCATGTTATAATAATTCGATTTCGAACATTTGTAACATACATATAAATGTTACGGAACTAGTTAAAATTCTAAAAACACTAGATATTAACAAGTCAGCGGGGCCTGACGAAATACCTCCCATTTTATTAGCTAGATGTGCCGATAGTATTTCATTACCTGTAGCTATACTGTTCGACAAATCACTCTCTGAGTGCACTGTACCAACCATTTGGAAGTCTGCCTATATCACCCCCATTTATAAGAAAGGTAGTAAAACAGAAGTTACCAACTATAGACCAATTTCTAAACTGTGTACATTAGCAAAGGTATTTGAAAAATAGTATATAACCAATTATATGCAGCGTTGAAAAACAGTTTTAGTAGTTTCCAACATGGATTTTTAAAGGAACGCTCAACAACATCTAATCTTGTACTTCTAAATGAATACATATCCGAAGCTATGAGTAAGGGGAGCCAGGTTGATGTCATTTACACCGACTATTCTAAATGCTTTGATAGAATTGATCACAACATGCTAATTTACAAGTTAGAGCACATTGGCATACAAGGAGACTTATTAAGATGGTTCTCTTCTTACATATCTAACCGCTCTCAAGCAGTTGTGGTTAATAATTACATTTCTAGTTGGGTTATGGTGCCTAGTGGAGTTCCTCAGGGTTCATTGCTAGGACCTTTGTTATTCCTAATATTTGTAAATGACATAGGTCAATGCTTCCGTTACACTCAATTATTGTGCTTTGCGGATGATATGAAGATTTTCTCAGCCATCACAAACATTACTGATGTACATGCACTCCAAAGTGATTTGAATCGGCTATCTTATTACTGTACCTTAAACAAACTAGACCTCAACCCATCTAAATGCTCAGTTGTTACTTTCAGCAGAAAAATTAACATAACTCCCACTGAATATTTTTTAAATGGAATGAAACTTCAAAGATGTTTTTCAATACGAGACCTTGGAGTTATCCATGACTCCAAATTGCTCTTTCAGGACCATATAGAACAAATTACGAGTAAGGCCTTCTAAGCATTGGGATTTGTCATGCGGACGTCACATAGCTTCACTCAGGTTAAAACCTTCAAGATCTTATACTGCACTTTTGTACGCAGCATATTAGAATATGCTAGTCAAGTATGGAATCCTAGGTATATCACCTACATATCCCGCATTGAAAATGTTCAAAAGAAATTTATTAAATATTTGTGCTACCGATTAAGACTCGATTATAGTTCGGACAACTATCTGAAACTATGTGCTAAGTTTCACATGCTTCCTCTAGTTACACGTAGAGAAATAGCCGATATCACTTATATTTTAAACATACTGAATGACAGGATTGACTGCCCGGATCTTTTGTCCAAAATTGCTTTCAATGCGCCTGGTAAAGTTACAAGACATTACAATCCGATTCATTTACCTCTAGTGTCAGCCAATTACCGGCAAAATGCGTTTATGTGGCGAGCGAGCAGTTCACTTAACAAAAAATGTAAAGAATGTAACGTTGATATATTCAACTGTAAACTGGAACCACTGAGACGGGTGCTTAGTCTTAATTTTTTCTCTAAGCATAGCTTTTAATTGATGTTTAGTTTTAATATTATGTAATGTTAATATGTAATCTTAATGTTCACATGTCTGATTAATTATTTTATTACTTATTCGTGAAGACCTGTAATTGGCCTTTTGTGTTTGTGTTTGTTTCGAAAGTTGTATGTGCTGTTGGTCTTCCAAAGATAAATAAATAAACAAGTGTCAAATTTAGTATTTTCCTAATGATTACCTATACTGATTTTTTTTGTTGGAATTGACACAGAGATGCATACAACTAAAAAAGGGTATTGCATATTGCATTTTGAAGCTATGATGTTTAGGAAATAATCTTGTTTACAATAATTGTAATAATTGTAATTTTTCTTCTAGCAAACTAAATGGATGACATCAGTTTTATCTATGATAAGTCCAAAAGATAAGTATTTGTTGTACAACTTTGGTGGGTTTGCATGTGTTTGCCTGCATGTCTTGTGTTATGAAGGGAGTTGCCTAGGATTTAAATAATCTGTTACTGTCAATTTGTGTGATCTATTATGCCTGCTACTGTTACTTTGTATAGTGTCATAACATGTGAAAGCAGCGTTCTTACCGAAATGTATTTCTTAATTTTTGCTTAGAATGACGGCCGTCCTGTCCAGCTCCTCGGTCAGTTTACGCGGGAAGGGGAGGCGATCCCTCTCCAAGATAGGTATGTAATTTATTTCTAGAATAATCTTTAGCTCAAGATGTATAGTTCATAATTGTGCATAGGTATCGAAACTAATGGATTTTTAATTTTATATTTCAAGTCCACGCGGCACTTTCCACCTGCCTGCCGCCACGGCAAGCCCGCTTCCTGAGCTCCACCAGTAAGTAATCAATTTTTTTGGGTCAACTATATTATCTGTGATAACAAAAATACTTATTTTATAGTTCAAGTCGTCGTCCCGATGTCCCTGCGTCGCCGCCTGTCTTCGACACAAGCCCGCGCTCTGCGCTTCACCAGTAAGTAATAAATTTTGTTTTCGTCAAGTATTTGTTACTTATTTATATTACCCGTAATAACAAAAATCTTTTATTTGATAGCTCAAGTCCATCACGCCCAACACCCACGTCTGCCGCCCCTGTCGAAAATCTGCAATGTGCAAGTTTGCCGTAAGCTGCAAAACATGTTTGTATCATAACAGAGTTTACTGACTACAAAATAATAAACGTTTTTTTTTTAGGTATGATGTTGTCGTCACTGTTGACGACGTTGTTGATAGCGACGTCATCATCGACGACAACTATCTTCTGCCAGATGAGCACGAGGCGTTCCGGCAGGTGGCGGAGAGGTCGCAGCGGCCGCAGCGTGGAAGAAGCTCGCTGCAAAGAGGGCGCCCTCGAGCACGTGCGGGAAGGGGCAGACGAATACAGGCGAGTGGCTCCCAATGGGTAAGAGGAGATCGTTTAATTGAAGTACATTTGAATGAAGATGATGTGCCTGAGGAGTTAACAACTGATGCATCTGATGTTGCATGAGGCGCAGTTTTATCTCCAGGTAATGTAGGTTCAGACAAACCGGTCGCGTACGCGTCTAGGACTTCATCGGATACTGAGTCGCAATACTTCACCATAGAAAATGAATTTCTTGCAATAATATGGTCTATTAAGTATTTTATATGGTCGCAAATTTATTATATATACCGATCATAGGCCATTACCGTGGTTAAAGTATTTAAAAGAGCCCAATTCAAAATTAAGTTGATGGAGATTGAAAGTGGCCCAATATGATTACAAAGTAGTGTACAAAAAGGGCAAGCAAAATACCAATGCAGATGCGCTATCTAGGGTTAAAATCTTATATAACAGCATAGACTCACTAGCAGTAAATTTACACGACAATGACGATGATGAAATTATAAATAGAATTTTCGACAATAGACGTAGACAAGCAGATGCAGACAATAGGGCTCAGACAGATAACACTAGTAACAATACTGACAATATTCAACAAGATATGGAAATTGATACTGACTTACAATCACGCACGGACAAAACTGACACAGAGCAAATTAGTGACATGATAACTGATCCTGACCAACTTGTCTCGACAAACCACACAAAACCCAACAATGATAATATGGGCACAGATAATATAATACTATATTAGTATAGATACTCAATCCCATACAAATAGCTTGGACACGCCTAACTCGAGCTATTCTACTGGCTAAATAGTTACCTTTTTTACACTAGATGGCAGTAAAAAATTAGCGCCACTGCTGCCATCTAGCTACAGCAAGTACAAATTCTATTTGTTCCCAGCTGATATGAGATGGCGTTGTTGACAGCATACATAATACGTATAGTACCTACCTATAGGACTATAACAATATTTTACTTATTTGAACAAGCGCGCGGTGCAAACCGGGCGTAACCTTGAAAATATGAAGTATCTATCTATAGATAGCTTTGTGTAATGTTATGCGTCCTATCACTGACTAAGTTATTCTCATTTCCTTGGTCGGCGATTCTAAACTATTTCGTATTGCTGTCAAAATTTTTTTATATTAATTTTGTTTATATAAGTACCTAAGTATACTTTTTAATACATTAACATATTTATATTAAATTAATTTCATTAACATTGTATTCGAGAAATAATGATGATGAATGTGTAAAGTATTTATTCTAAAATATACTTATTTGATTATATATTAATACAAACTCGATGATGCAAAGATAATTATTGCAATTACCTATGTAAGTCATATAGCCTGAAAAATTGTATGTAGTAGAATGAAATTTTATGTAAGTTTAATCAGTTAAGTCACCTTCTAAAGAATTTTAAATAATATGTCTATTTATAGATTTAAATTTGTATGCCATGTTGTAAAATGTATATAATCGCAAAGATAATATAATACTATATAGCTAGTTATCATTTGATAAAGAAACTATTTAGTCAGCAACACCGTTAACTCTTGGTTTCATTTGTTAGTATCGAACTTGGTCCCTTATTTATATTTATATGATTAATCTTACTAAAGATATTGTAGTTCTACAATATCTTTGGATCTTACCATCTTCGTCATCTTAAGATCAGTTTTACGCAGAGTCTACTCAAACTTTTGAAATAAAAATACTTACCCTGATAGATTTCCAACGTTAAGAAGTAAATAAAATACTTAAACATATTTTGAAACTTCATTGAGATTGATAAAAATTATACCTGAAGAATATAAGCAACACAGCATGTATAAATTTACTTGTTGGTCCACGAAAAAGCGGTGAAAAAACCATTAGCATACGTCCGTTTCCAAACGCGTAACAGAACCCAGAGTAGACCTACTGATGTAGTTCTAGTCAGGTTACATACAATTATTTTGATAAATAGGTACAGTAAGTAAGTGAACCAAACTTACATAGCGGTATAAACAAGTCACAAGCATAAAGGTCATTGGGCAAAATCTGACCCAGTTAACAAAAGTTTTCATACAAAAATCAAATTAAGTGAAATTGTTAAGTATTAACCAACTATGAATTTTTTGTAGTTATTTTTTTTAAGCCATGGGAATAAAAATTAAAAGTTGAATAATAAATCGGTATTCAGTGAGCATTTTTATATATAAAACTAGCTTCTGCTCGCGGCTTCGCTCGCATAAAAGTAGGTAACGGCACTATTTATTAAATAAAATATAGCTATGTTACTCGGTGATAATGTAGCTTACTAATGGTGAAAGAATTTTTATAACACCGATATTTTTCAATTGTAATCGAAAACTTATGTACCTACCAATTTTCTTACTGCTAAATCCAGAAATGAGAAAATTTCGTTACAAACTTTACCCTCCATTTTACTCCTCTAGGGGGAAGTTTTGTCGATGCCACTTACATAGATCATTTTTATTTGTAATCAGGACCCAATATATCAATTTTCATACTTCTAAATCCAGAAATGAGAAAATTTCCATACAAACTTTAACCCTCCATTTTACCTTTTTAGGGGGTTTTGTCCATTTTACCTACACAGGTCATTTTAAATTATAATCAATAACTTGTATACCTATTTTTATACTTATAAGTCCAGAAATGAGCAAATTCCATATAAACTTCACCCCCCTATTTCACCCACTTAGAGGTGGAATTTCAAAAAATCGTTTCTTAGTACACCCCTACAAATTAAAACACACGTGCTCTCCAAATTTCAAGCTCGTACGACCAGCGGTTTAGGCTGTGCGTTGTCTCTAAGTCAGTCAATCAGGACATCTTCCTTTATATATATAGATAGATTAAACTACTATATACGGATTTTATCGCGTTGTTTATTTTGACACTGTTACAAAATTTTTTGAAAAACTGTTACACTACTATAATCACTATTAAACTTTACAAATTTTTAAGCTAATTAAATTATTTAAACTATTAAAACTATTTATACTATTACTATACTATTATACTATTTAGATTTATTTTTACACTTTCCCCGACGTTTCGGTTGCTTTTCAGCAGCCATGGTCACGGGGAGACTAAGATGGTAGTTGTCTCAATGTTCCAGTGTAGTTATTTCAAAGTACCCGAACATAATTTAATCATGGGTGTTTCTATTTACGCAGAATGAGCTCAAAGTATCATGAAGTCTAGCTGTGGTTTGCTTCTTCTTGGGTTTGACTATTTGAATTACTGGATCCCAAGCTGCTGGTACACTCCAACCATCTTCTCTATTGAAATTAGGATGTTTCTTGATTTCAATAGCCTCGCGAAGCATCCTTGGTAGGAATCGGTGTTCTTTAGCGAGCATCTGTGGTTTGTCAAATCTCAGGTAGTGGTTGGTCCCCTGTTGCACATGTTCACACACAGCAGACTTCAACGAGCGTTGGTGTTTTACATCAGCTATGTGTTCTTTTATGCGGGTGCCTATGCTTCTCTTGGTTTGACCAATGTATGAGAGTCCGCAGTCACAATCTATTTTATAGACCCCTGCATCTTGTAAAGGTAGTTGGCACTTGAAAGATGGTAAAAATTGACTTATCTTCGTTGGCGGCTTGAAGTATGTATTGATTGAAGTGTAAAAATAAATCTAAATAGTATAATAGTATAGTAATAGTATAAATAGTTTTAATAGTTTCAATAATTTAATTAGCTTAAAAAGGAGATTGACCAGTTTGGACCAAATGCTGCCCAAGCATGGGAACACTTCAATATGTTTCATTACATGAAAAGATATTTAAAAAAAATATAATAAAAAAAATCCTGCCACGGATTTATAAATAAATAAATAAATAAATCCTGGACATCTCACACCAATTATTTAGTCCCCGTAATACGAGCTAAGCTCTGATTACAGGGAAAACGGCAATAATACAAAAATAAGAATGTAAACAAGTAGCAACAAGTCCTTTTAGTGCTTTAAGTTTTGATATTTTGTTATTTTTTGAACATTTATGAGGTTTACGTTAAAAAATATATTATCCTACTTGTTCTAGCTCCCGAGTATCCTACTCAACGATGTCACCTGTCTCGCTTGCTCATATTCAGATATGCTATGCGTCTGTCCCTCTCGCGCACGTTGGGCTTATCTGTACCAGCTAGCGCGCGCGCACGTGTTTGTGTCGCAGTCTAACATCACTCTTGTTGACGTGAACCGATGTGTACTGTGCGCTTTTCTATCTCCATAATTTTTAAAAAACCTGGCATTCTTTTCGGGCTATCGTATCTATTCCGCATTACCTGTTGGCTTGGCTATTCATTTGAATTGGAAAACACGATGTATCAACCACGTCATAGATTGTGTTTGTTTTGTAATCGTTCTGTGGAACGAATCAGAAGGCATACGTTAACTCGAGATCTCCAAAACGAACATCAACATATAGTTCAAAACATCATTCGAGCTCTGACACGCGAGGTAAGTACTTATATTTTATTTAGTTCTATTATTATACAAAATAAGCCATTAACTCGTTATATAGCTAACAAGTCATATACGGCCCTTGAAGGCTTGTTTGTCAGTTATTGTATAGGTGACCGGTTCGAATTTAAAATCTTATTGTTTCCACTTCTTGCATGTTATATCGTAGATTATGTATCTAATGATTTTATTATTGGTTTCAGATAACATTCAATAATGAGGAACACCTCTGCCATAATTGTTGGACAAGAGCGCGGCGCGGTACGCTGCCGGCAATGGCTGCTGTGGCAGATGCGCCTGCTGTGGAAGATCAGTCCGCTGTGGAAGATCAGCCCGCTGTGGAAGATCAGCCCGCGGTGGAAGATCAGCCCGCGGTGGAAGATCAGCCCGCTGTGGATGACGTAACATTTCCTCTTCCTGGTTACTGCCGAGCTCCGAATACGTCAAATGCTTGTATGGTGTACAATTGCACAAATAATACTCGTCTGCGAGTACCAAAAAGTTTAAAAGTGCAGTTACTACTTAATAATAATTATTACATTCCACCATACGCACGTGTATGTCAGGAACATTTAGAGGACAATACCTGGGATGTTCTTTTTACAGCACCAAATCGTTGTTTTGATTTTAGCCCCCAACAAGTATTTCAAATGTTGGAATTATTAAAACAACCCAGAAGTCATATAATAGATTTTGAAAATCTTAACGAACAGCATGATGAAGAATTGCATTATTGGACTGGCCGCACACGAGACGAATTCGAAGGATTATTTAACGAAACTTCACTTTTAGCACAACGATGTCATAATCCAAGAACCGCATTAGGTATAATACTTGCAAAACTAAGAACTGGAGAATCCAATGAAAGACTCGCCACGTTTTTCAACATGTCTCGTACAAGTCTAGAACGAAGAATGAAAATAGCTAGGGAGTGTCTGGATAATGATTTTGTACCTCGCCACTTGGGATTCGACCATATTTCTAGACAACAAATCGTTGAAAGAAATCTAGCGGTTCCTACGTCTTTATTTGCAAATGAGGAAGCTATTGTTATCTGTGATGGAACCTATATACAGGTGTCCCGTAAATAATGGATCAAACAGAAATGGTAGATAGCTCACTTAATTACCTACAAGTAATTTGAACAGTTTTTTGCAATACCTTAGGGTTGACGAGAAAAAAAATTATTTTTTTTTCGATTTTTCTTCCTAAAATTAGTTTTTTTTATGCCATGGTTGCAAATAATGTCATTTTTTAGATCTTTTTTCTTATAAACATTGCTAGATAGATTGCCAACAAATAATCATATCATTTTTGCAAATGACATTCCATACCTTTAAAAAAAACAATTAAGAAAGTGAATATTTAATTTATTTCATCTTTTTGTCTAAACTTCAAAAAAATCTCCTGTAAAAAAAATGTATGGCACCGAAGTTTACCATGATTTTAAAAACATGTACAGTTAATGAGGTTTCTAAATTTGTATAAAACATACGGTTAACTACTTTAATTGCAAAGTTGTTGCTATGAATTTGAAGAAAGGGGCAAAATCATAAACATCTAAATTAATGAAATTAGTGTGAAGTCACTTCTTTTCTCACTTTCTGAATGATTTAAAGACAGTCTAGGCGCTTGTAATACTAATAATAGCTTTATTTCTCAATTTGGCATCGTTACCTGCCTCAAGGTCAAGTATTAACAAAGGCAAAAAAGGGACAAGACGCCATGAGTGAAAGTGATAGATAGCGCTTCTTTTGGATGTTATTGTTGTCACTCCGGTTTTTTCGTCGGCCACCCCCTACCCTACCTACCACTCCACACAAGTACCTGGCTTCATTGTTGCGTGCGGTTAGTCGCGTCTTGCTGCTACATTCGATAACTTTGCTTTTCGTTTCGTTTATGTTTTTGCTGTAAATTACGACTATTGCTTTGAATTTGGACTGTGTGAATTGCCTATCGATTTTGGACTGTTTGTTTCTTGGAACTAACGACTTGGCGATCTAGTGTTGGACTCAGAAAATCAGTTTATTTTTGTGCTTTAACCTTTGGACTTTGCAATGCTACGTTACGTGTACACACCACGTGAATACGCCAACATGCATTTAATTTACGGCGAAGCAAGATGCAATGCCAGAGCAGCCGCAAGATTATACCGGGAAAGGTACCCCAACGAGCGTCGTCACCCTGATTATCGGGTTTTCATTCGGGTGCATAACTCGCTTAGTGAAGGAAGGATTGTCGGTACTGGAGTTGGAAGTACTAGTGAAGGAAGGCCGCAACATGTCAACGACGAAATAATCTTAGAACAAATAGAGGAAGATCCGTCAACGTCAGTCCGAGCTATAGCACGACGCACCGGTATACCACGGACAACGGTGCACAGAGTTTTAGGAAGGCACCGGTTGCACCCGTACCATGTGCGACGTGTTCAAACACTGGACCCCAGAGACTACCTTAAAAGAGTTGAATTTTGCCGAAAAATGCTGAGAATGATTCGTGAGGATCCGCAATTCTTTAATAAAATTTTATGGAGCGACGAGTCTTCCTGCAGAAAAGACGGGTACACAAATATGCATAATTTACATAGCTGGCAACTAGTCAATCCACGTTTAATGAGAGAAAATAGAAGTCAAACCCAATTTAAAATAAATTTGTGGTCAGGAATTATAAATGGTCAAATAATAGGACCCTTTGAGTTGCCTGCAAATTTAAACGCTGAGTATTATTTTCATTTTTTAAGACACGAGTTGCCAAATTTACTCAGTTGTGTACCAGAAAATGTTCGAGAAACAATGTGGCTGCAAAACGATGGGTGCACATTATGCAACAGCAGTGAGGGCGCATATGAATCATGCGTTTCCCGAAAGATGGATTGGCTGGTTAGGACCTATTTTATGGCCGCCTCAATCTCCTGATCTAAATCCGCTAGATTTTTTTTACTGGGGAAGTCTTAAAGACAGAGTTTACCGAACACCCATAACCACAATTGAGAACCTACGCCAGAAAATTCAAACAGCTGCTGCGGAACTTAATGGAATAAATTTTGGTCGACGCTTAAGAGCTTCGTTTATTAGGAGATGCAGAATGTGCATAAGTGTAGGGGGGAAACAATTTGAACAATTATTGTGAAAAAAATTAAAATAAATTATTACTTTACATAATTTTCGTTTTCTTTATTTTTATTTATAACCTGGATAACGATGTCAAATTGAGACATAAAGCTATTATTAGTATTAATGAAGCCAGGTACTTGTGTGGAGTGGTAGGTAGGGTAGGGGGTGGCCGGACGAAAAAACCGGAGTGACAACAATAGCATCCAAAAGAAGCGCTATCTATCACTTTCACTCATGGCGTCTTGGTCCCTTTTTTGCCTTTGTTAATACTTGACCTTGAGGCAGGTAACGATGCCAAATTGAGAAATAAAGCTATTATTAGTATTACAAGCGCCTAGACTGTCTTTAAATCATTCAGAAAGTGAGAAAAGAAGTGACTTCACACTAATTTCATTAATTTAGATGTTTATGATTTTGCCCCTTTCTTCAAATTCATAGCAACAACTTTGCAATTAAAGTAGTTAACCGTATGTTTTATACAAATTTAGAAACCTCATTAACTGTACATGTTTTTAAAATCATGGTAAACTTCGGTGCCATACATTTTTTTTACAGGAGATTTTTTTGAAGTTTAGACAAAAAGATGAAATAAATTAAATATTCACTTTCTTAATTGTTTTTTTTAAAGGTATGGAATGTCATTTGCAAAAATGATATGATTATTTGTTGGCAATCTATCTAGCAATGTTTATAAGAAAAAAGATCTAAAAAATGTCATTATTTGCAACCATGGCATAAAAAAAACTAATTTTAGGCAGAAAAATCGAAAAAAAAAAAAATTTTTTTCCTCGACAACCCTAAGGTAATGCAAAAAACTGTTCAAATCAGTTGTAGGTAATTAAGTGAGCTATCTACCATTTCCGTTTGATTCATTATTTACGGGACACCCTGTATACATTCAAAAGAGTAGCAATTTCTCATTTCAAAAAGACACGTACAGCATGCACAAGTACAGGAACCTACTTAAACCATTTTTATTGGTCACATGCGATGGACATATTATTGAGGTGTGTGGGCCCTATGCTGCGACTACAAACGATGCAACCATTTTAAATAACCTTTTAGATGGTCCGGAAAGAGCCATTCATTGGCTGTTACATTCTGGTGATATTTTCATCTTAGACAGAGGTTTTCGCGATTCTATAGCGTCATTAGAAACCCATGGATATATTGGCATCATGCCACAATTGCAGACTAGAAGAGGTTCTCAACTAACCACAATCGATGCCAATAAATCGCGGTTGTGCACCATTTGCCGGTGGCCTGTTGAGGTGGTAAACGGACGACTCAAACGTGATTTTAAGATTTTTCGTCATGAATACTGTAATGTGGCCATGAGTCACTTCTTTACAGATCTTAAGATTGCTGCAGCGATAACTAATACCTTCCACGTTGATATTATAAACAATGCCAATGCAAGTGAATTCATCAATATAGCTAGAGAACGGCTGAATGTTGCCAATCACTTAGCTGAGTATGTTGATGAAAGAAGGCTAAATCGGAACAGAGCCAACTTCGAAAATATTTCGGTAGGTAGGGATAATGTTACTGCATTTCCTGTGTTAACACCGGAGGAATTGACTCTTTTCGCAGTAGGAACCTACCAAATCAAACTTGCGCCTAGCTATTATAGCGAGCATATTCGAATCACGGATTCATTCATAATTCAAAACTATAACGGTCAACTTAATGACTTATCCGGTTTTTCGATGCCCTCCAGTAATGTGCAACTAATTGAGCGCACATAAAGAGCAGACATACATCGTCGAAAGTGTACCATTGTTACATTTTAATCAATGAGATCAATCATGGCCTTGGTTCCATTGAACATTATTGCTGCTCATGTTTTACTGGACGAAGAACAATTGGCAGTTGTGCCCACGTTATGTGCCTGGTTTGGTTTTTGGGGTGGGCTAGGCACCAAGACGTTATGAGACGCCCTGCTTTATTTTTAGATACAATAATCTTAGACGACAATGATGATGACGATTGATTATGTTAGTGCCTACATGAGGTATTATAACATAGGGTATCATTTTGTTATGTTTACCATCTCTGTAAACCTATTTTTTTTTTCAAATAAATTCATTGTTTGTAATATACCGTCTTTTATTTTAAAAATAAACTGTTGGTTATGATTTTTGTTAATAAAAGACCTCTCCATTCAATTTTTTTTTCTCATAACCCCTCGGATAGATTTTGAAGCGCTCTGGGTTACAGACTAGTATTAATCTAAGGCACATTGTGCACTATGTTTCAATGTTGGGCGGCACTTGGTCCAACGTCCATACATAGATGGTCAATCTCCTTTGTAAAGTTTAATAGTGATTATAGTAGTGTAACAGTTTATCAAAAAATTTTGTAACAGTGTCAAAATAAACAACGCGATAAAATCCGTATATAGTAGTTTAATTTCAATGAATAATATTCGCGTAAACAGAAGACAATATTATATAGATATATGTTTAGATAAAACAATTTCAATGAAGCATTCTGTTAAATAAACAAAACAAAGGTTTGCGTGGTAAGAATGCGTGGTCAGCAGCATGTATATGCCTTCTCACTCGCACATTAGACAAGTAGAAACCGGTTTCGTCGTTGCGCTCGCGTCGCGCACAACCTGTCTCGCATCGACGCAGTCCCTCGTCATTTGTCGTTGCGATCTGTGTGTTACTTGAGCTTCTATTATTTTTATCGATCACTTTGGCGTGTTTATTAGATTTTTAGTTTGCATTTGGATTGGATTTAGTTGATAATATGGAAAGACAAAATAGTTGTGTTTCTTGTAGCCGATCTGTGGTGCGGCGCAGAAAACAACAGCCTCACAGAGCTATTAGTAGTGTAAAAATGGGGGACCTGGATCAAAGATCCAGGATCCCCCCATTTTTACAATTCATTTCATTCTTTTCATTCATCCACAGCAACATAATTTTACTTATTTTACCACTCATATAATGTATTCTTTAATAGGTACGAATGAACATCTTAATAATTTTTTTTCGCTCATTTTCACAATTAATTTCATTCTTTTCATTCATTCATTCACAGCAACATAATTTTACTTATTTTACTCCTCATATAATGTATTCTTTAAGTACTGAATGAACATCTTAATCATTTTTTGTTCATGAAATTAAATGATTAATGTATCTAGTTCTGAGTATTTGATAACACAGTAAACATCGAATGAACACTGATATCTGACCCGTACACTGTAATAATGATCTCATCACTGAGGGACGCAGATTATTACTCGTGCTATTTATATCTGTTTCTCTTAATACACTATTTAAAATATAGGTATCTAATTATGTTTCAACTTTACATCTTTTTAAATAAAAATACAATTCATTTGCAAATAATAAGTGTTTATTGATAATAATTTAATAACATTTATTTTACAAAGACTGGTAAAACGTATTGTTCAAATAATGTAACATATCTTTAACTCGCAAGTAGATGCTATCAGTGTAAATGTCTTTTACAATATGCTGAAAACATATCTCAGCACTGCACCGACAGATGGATGATTCAATGCTTTCAAACTGGTTTGCATTATAAACCTCGACCCGAATTACTTTAGAGCCCTTTGAAACAGTTTTATAAAAATTCAACAACTGTCTGCTATCCGCATTGTTCGTCCGTTCTTCCTCATCCAAATAATCAATGACGTTTTGAACCACATCGGGGTCTATCATCAGCGGAGGTGAAACCGGTGAATAAGCCCAAGTGGGTAGCTGAAACATATTATTCGTTTATATTTAGTTTATAGAACATTATATTAATTTATCCTATGAACTTTAAAAAAAAAACAAATCATGTATAGTTAATATACTGACCGACATTATAGTATTCCATAGGTGCACGTCAAAAGAAGTGATAAAGTTAAATAATTTTATTTTATTTTTTTCTCGATCTTATATAACGATCATTTTGTATTGTAAAATGAATATTCATTTGTAATATAAGATCAGGTGTAACATAATATTATAAAATGTGAAGGTATGTTTGTTCGTTGTAAAATTGATTTTCTTGCTAATGCCTTATTATACTAACATGCCTATAATAAATACTTAACACGAGCAAATCCATAGGAATCAATTAGTGTGTATATCTAAAAAATTTAAGGTTTAAAACCTACTGTTCACAATGTAGCATACTACTCATATATTTTATTATAAAATTAGATTTATTTACTATCCAAGTAACAACAGTGTATCATAACCCTAATGAGACTCGAATTAAAATGCTGACAGAGCTTTACAGCCATTTGATCCCAAACGTATGTCATTGTATTGTAATACTATGAACATATTTTTATGTCCGTTGCTGTTTTAACCGACTACGTAAAAAGGTTGAATGGTTTTAGCAAGAAAAGTAATATATTTTTTTTTTATTAAAGATGTTCAATCATAGCAATGCCCTGTCTTTGATGAACGAGGTATCGTTGAAATTATTATTGCGTTACATGTACTATAAAAAATTTATGCAGACTATGCACATATTTAGTACGAGCAAACCCGTGTTATTTGTGTAGTAAGAATAGACGTCTCATTGGTGGACATTAAGTGTCCCTTATTTATATAATTTACAAGTACATCCATAGTATTAAATAGTACGTTCTACTTAAAGCTTAAGGGAGTGTATACACCATTCAGAATACAACATCGTACATCAAACAATCTCAATCAATAAAGATAAGATTCCAATACAACATGAGTAACAGTGTACCATCATCCTTATGATAGGTAACTTATTTAGACAAAGTGCTGACAGAGCTCTACAACCATGTTTTTATATTCGTAAGTCACTATATTGTTTTAGTATCGGATTGTTTGTATGTTCGGTACAGTTTTTTATATGAACAAAACATGTGTTCAGTAAGTATTTGTCATAAGCGAAGACATGGTATTTGGGTTGTATGATTTTAAAAGATTAAATGGATACGTATCTTATTTTACACTTTAAGCAAATTAAGGACATATTTGGAGGAATATCGTCTGGATGGGCTGTATATAAAGCGTATCGATGTTGTCTAATTCACAAACAGCTCTCCACGAGAGAAAGGATCTTCACCTAGACAGCAACGCTTCAACCAGAACAAAATGTAAGTAAACCATTTTTTATATTATTCTCTCTCACCTTTTATTAATTATTTAAATCTTGCAATCGTTTGAATGATTAGTCATTCAAACGATTTGATCGCTCGTCATTCAAGTGATTTGAATAGTAAAATGAATGAGAACCATAATTCTCAATCACTACATTAGTTAAAATGATTAAGAATCATAGGTCTCATTCATTCATCATTCAGTATTCTTGCCATCATGTATGAAAGTATGAATATCAAATAACAATCTCATCAAGCTTGTACGGCGTTCTAACTGACACCTACTTATGCATATGAATTAAACGTTTCGTATTATAAGATACCTATGTTGAATTTCTAGATTAAGCATGTATCTTACATTGGTAAATCTTTGATTGAATATTAATCCTCGATGGCGTAGTGATTAGTGTAACCGACTACCACGCCTGAAGTCGTGGGTTCGATTCCCGCACAAGTCAAACATTTGTGTGCATAAACATGGATGTTTGTCTTGGTCTGGGTGTTTCTATGCATGATATGTAAATATTTACAAAAAAGTATACAGGGTGACTGGTTAAACATTGTACATACTTAAGGACATGATAATTTATGGTTAGACGTAACGTATATAAAAATAAAAATAGTTTGGGCTAGATGGTGATGTGTGTATGTGATAGAATATATTAAATATTATTAATTCCAATTTCATTTATTATTCCAGGCCCAAGTCAATGCCTCAATTGTTCTCATCCGATGAAGACTCAGATGTTGAAAAGCAGCCGAAGCAGCGGCAATCGTCCCCAAAGCCGGCTGTAAGCAAGCGCTCCAAGCCTGCTGAGGGATCTAAAGCGCATGTAACTAAGAAGCCTCGAATAAACCCAGTGCCTTTAGCTGACAATAAGTTAACGGCAAAGGATCTCTTCGGTAGTGATAGCGAGGGGGAAGATACATCTACGAAGGCGTCTACGTCGACGGGTAAAGAACCGGCTCCTCTTTATTCGTACTACACTAAACGAGTCGCAAAAAGCTATGCCCGGAAAATTTCCGAGACCAAAGAAGGACCCTATTATATAGAAGTAAAGGTGTATAATTGTGATGAAATTAAATCTATACCACCAGTAAATAGGTGGCGTCACTCAATCGCTACAATTAAAACTAAGCTAGGTACTGATACAGAAATGTGGCGTCATTTGAAAAAGTTCATGTCATCAGTTAACAAAGATTTTAGTAACTGTCCAGTCACCCTTATAAATTCATACTATAATTAAATAGTATAATTAAAATTATACGTACATCAATTATGTTTATATTAAGATAATAAATATAATATCTACTTGTACCCTATACATAAGGCTTATTATTACTATTATTATTATAATTCACTTGTTACTGAATATAAACAATGACTAAATAAAATATATAATAGTAAGCATACAAAACTAATGTTTTATTTCACAGTTCCACAGTCCGACAACTGCAGAACGAGAACTTGTCCCGAATGTAAAAGTGAAATACCGCAAAATCGATATGCATATCATAACAGAACTAATATACATAAGACAAATAGCTTATTGAGTACCGAATTTAAAAATGTTTCTATTGTAGCAACAGCATTTAAAAATAGAATTGTATCTTTTTGTCTGAACTTAGCTCGGGATGACGAGCACCTCATAAGTGAGGCGATCCCGAGTAATAGCCAGACACGTACAGGTCAAGATAATGAGCCCCTTATCCGTAAGGCGATCTTGAATTCTATGCATTCAAATATCTGTGATTTACAATTAGCTCGGGATGACGAGCACCTCACTTATGAGGCGATCCCGAGTAATATACATACAAATCAGAATCACAAGTACCTCGTTCCTGAGACGATCTTGAATTCTGTACATTCTGATATTGAGAAATTAATAATTATGATACTTAAAAAATATGACTGTATAAAAGTAAATTTTGAGCTTTTTGCTAGGTTTCTTCTCATTAAATCTGATCACGAAGAAACTGAAATGAAATCTTTTATCACCAAGTATGATATAATTTATAAAAATACTGATATACATGAGTTTTTCTCGAATAAAATATCTTGATGCAAAAATTTTCAGAATTTGAGCATGTACAGTCAGGTTGGACATACCTTTCGCTAAGTCATATTGAGATAAATATATGTAAATACTGCCCCATGCGTGGTGGCACGTACATACAGTTACCTTCAATAATAAAAAATACTAAAAGTTGTTTGAATTTACATAATAATGATGAGTCTTGTTTCTTATGGAGTATCGTAGCTGCATTATTTCCTTGTAAAAAGAATGTGTGCAGAACGACATCTTATCCTCATTACAGCAAAGTACTTAATATTCAAGGAATGTCATTACCTCCTTCATATAGAGACATACATATTTTTGAACAGATAAATCCTACAATAAGCATTACCGTATACGGTTTAGACAAGAAAAGTGTTGTCACTGGACCGTTATACATAACAAATAAGAAAAGAGAAAATTATGTAAATTTATTATATATAAGGACATTACTGTTTAATAAAAGATCTCATACGATTAGTACGACGTCAGGTTACTCATAATCATGGTAAAATTTTCTTATGTGATTTATGTTTACAATTTTTTACTAATGAAAATAAATATGTCTCTCATACATGTTCTAAAATTCTGACTATACTACCGGAAAAACATACTATACTGAAATTTAAACATTATGAAAGAAAACTTAAAATTAATTTTATTATTTATGCTGATTTCGAAAGTTTGTTAATCAATTGTAATGATAATAGTTCTAAAAATACCACAACACTAAAAGTGCATCAGCCGTCAAGTTTTGCATATTATATATGCTGTTCTCATAACAGCAATTTCAATAAGTTTGTTACTCACAGAGGTATAGATTGCGTTGAAGTTTTTATTAAACGTTTAATAAAAGGTGTCAAGAGAATAACCAAAGTTTTATATACTAATTTACCAATGAAACCTTTAACTCATGATCAAGAAAGAGAATATCAAAATGCAACTGAGTGTCACATATGCAATCAGCTATTGTCTGGAGATAAAGTTCATGATCATGATCATATTACTAGCGAGTATAGAGGGGCGGCGCACTCGTATTGTAATATAATGTACAAAGTGTGTCCATTCATACCGGTAGTATTTCATAATTTAAGTGGTTATGACTCACATATATTTATTAGAGAGTTGGCTAAATATGAAGGTTCAATCAGAATAATACCAAAAACAAAAGAAAAATATCTTTCGATAACTAAACTAATTAGAACAAACAAAGGCACTCGTTCAATACAAATAAAATTTATTGATTCCTTTCATTTTCTAAGCTCAAGCCTAGATTCTTTAAGTAAAAGTTTATCAGAAAAAGATTTTGTCAATTTGTCAAGAGAATTTATCGATAAAAGTAAACTTAATTTATTACGAAAGAAAAGCATTTATCCTTATGAGTACATAGACGATTGGTCAAAATTTAACGAAAAGCAACTACCGTCAAAAGCCAATTTTTATAATAGTTTAACAATGGAATCTATTACAAATGACGAGTATGCTCATGCTCAAAATATTTGGAAAAATTTAATATTAAATCACTAGGTGAATACAGTGATCTGTATTTGAAATGTGATGTAAACTGTGACTGCAAATACAAAGACAATTCAAATTTAAACCGTCTCATACACACCACAAAAAACAAAGAAATTGGACTTTGGACCCAGTTGACACTAC
The DNA here is from genome assembly GCA_963564715.1 of Catocala sponsa. Lineage (NCBI taxonomy): Eukaryota > Metazoa > Arthropoda > Insecta > Lepidoptera > Erebidae > Catocala > Catocala sponsa. Next base: position 4,687,947 of record OY751356.1, on the reverse strand, counting down.
ATCTACGTAATTTTACGATACAACAAGCATCTAGTAGCTAATGATTCCTTGTTTCGCCTTAAATTACTAATGTTCGCTTGGCGTAGCGGCTAAGGATTGCGCTTGAAGTCTTGCGTGTCTGTATGCACTGCGTTCGAAACCCGCTTCCCAAGAATGTCTTTTTAAAGTTTGCTTTGATAATTTATTACAAACAAAATGAATTTCTTCGAGAATATTACTCTGCGACGAACCCGTGCGAAATCGTTGTCAGAGACGACAGCTAACGAAATTAGTACTAACGACGTTAGTTGTAACAACACGACACTAGATGGCACCACCAACAGCATGCCAAATATATCGGATGACGAGGACAATGATAAAGTACAAGACTTACAGCGGGAAATCGGAGAATTAAAGTCACAACTTTCGGCAGCCCATAACGAAATAAACAATTTGTCAATAGGCGGGTCTACACAGAGCGAGCCGCCTCGCGAGGCATTTGCCGCGCGAGGCTGCTCGGTCTATGTAGACGTGCCTCGACCGAGGAAAGCGGGTGTACCGCCGCGGGCGAGCGACCGAGCGGCCGAGCCACCGAGTGTCGGCTTTTTGTTTTGCTCAAAGGCGCCTCAGTCGTTTGCCGCGCGCACTCTGGACGCACGCGTATTCTGTTTCGTGCCTCGCTCGAGCATAATAATTATGGATAAAGAATTTTGTTTGAAATTAATATCTCTCTATGGTGTAAACACCTGGCTATGGAATGCAAGTGATCCTAATTATACAAATAGAGGGCTTAGAGAAGATGCCTGGTTAAATATTAGCCGCGAGATGAATATGCCGGTTCCTGATTTAAAAAAGAAGATGGAGTCATTGATGGGATCCTACCGGCGGGAAAAATCACGAGAAAAAAAAAGTCGTTTGACAGGATCAGGTATACATTTATTAATTGCTTTCACATTTACTACCTACTAAGAACAATTATCTACTATTATAAAACTTGTCACTTTTATCTTCCAGGTCGTGATGACGTTTATAAATCCAGCTGGTTTGCATATAATGCCTTTGCATTTATGTCTGATAGGAACGAGCCAGGTACCACGCGGGATACTATAGACAATGTAAGTACATACAATATTTCTTACTGATAGTTATCTTGCCATGAGACGGTTCCATTCGTAATAAAATGTCTTGCTAGGTGGTCTCGTATCTCTTTAGCATTATTTGATCCCCGTCGTGGTATTTGTTGAATTGGTAATAATGATGTTGGTTCTGATTCATTTCGCCAACTTCCTTCTACCATTTCCCCGTCATTTCCCACCGCATCAAACAAGCCAGAAACTTCAAAGTTATTAGAAGATGTTCTCCGTAAATAGTTATACAAATGAACTGATGCTAAGACCACTTTTGTTGCTTGTTCCGGTTCCAATAACATTGGTTTACGCAAAACTCTATAAACAGAACTTAACACCCCGAAAGCGTTTTCTACAACTCTTCGTGCTCTGGAGAGTCTATAATTAAAAATTCTTTCCTTTGAACCTCTTTCTGGATTGCCCTCGTAAGGTCTCATTGTGTATTCATTCAGCTGAAAAGCTTTGTCACCTAGTATATAAAATGGTACTTTGGTAGAGTACGGTATTTGCAAAATTGTGGGTGATGGGATGTTGAGCTCTCTTTTTTCAAGTTTTTGGTATAATATTGTATTTTTAAATACACCCCCATCAGAAATTCGTCCTTTACTCCCAACATTTACATATAAAAACTTGTAATTTTCATCTACCAAGGCGAACAAAACTATACTTGAAAATGATTTGTAATTATCGTAGTCATTACCACTGTTTATGGGAGACTGTAAAACAACATGCTTGCCATCCATCGCTGCTACAGCATGTGGGAAATTCCATTTATTTAGAAAACCATTTGAAATTGCGAGCCACTCTTTTTCTGTAGCTGGCACCTAAAATTGATATAAAGTGTATTATATTATTTACAGAAAGAAACCGATACTAACGACGAAACAGTAAGCGCAACTCAACTCGCTCAAGACCCTTCACCTAATAAGGACAATATTCAAGTTATAGAAAATCAGCAACTACAACAAGATGACACCAATAACACACAATCTAGAGTTAGAACACAGGACCAGAGATCCAGAAAACGAAGCAAAAAAAGACCAGCGAAAGACACAGACGATTCATCGGACCAAACTCTTTCCGAGGCTTTCAGGATTCTCCAGCAGTGCGCTGAACCACAGCCAACCCCACAGCCGCCATGTGACTCATATTCGGCATTTGGACAATACATAGCCAACGAATTGAGAAAATATGATCCAGTGACTCTGGCACATGTTAAAAAAGATATATGCGGAATAATATTTCAAGCCGACACAGGAGCTTATCAACAATATAGCTATTATACACAGAGCTATGTTTCATCCTACACCGATCCGACGTCTCCTTTAACGTTACCTCCTCAACCACCTATTAGCCCACGTCCTAGCACTCACACTTCATGTTACACCGATCCGACGTCTCCCTCACCGTTACCTCCTCAACCACCTATTAGCCCACGTCCTAGCATTCACACTTCATCTTACACCGATCCGACGTCTTCCTCACCATTACCTCCTCAACCACCCATTACCCCACATCCTGGCATTCACGTTTCATCTCACACTGATCCGATGCCACCCTCACCACTACCTTCTCAACCATCAAGTACCCCCTTTCCTATGACTTCTCCAATTCAATCAAAGATTCCACTTCCCCCTTCTCCTACGAAGACTTCTCAAAATCCATCAGAGATTCCTCCTCTTCCTCTGGCTCCTAAATATACTAAAACATAATGCGAGCGACACGTTAAAATTAATTTCACTTTTCTTTAGTTTTCTTTTTTGTTAGGTATTTGTGTTCAGTTAATGTAAAGGTTATAATTAAAGTGATTGGACTATATTTATAAGATATTGTTTTCTTTTTACACTTACTTTTACATAATCCTTTAAATGTTCGATAATGGCATCACAAACTTCAGGAACAATCTTCGATATAGATTGTTACGAGATGCGAAAGAGATACTGCAAACTGGTATAAGAATCTCCTGTCGCTAAGAACCGTAATGTTAAAAGTAGCTTTTCTCTCACGGTTATCGCTCGACGCCAGTTCGTATCATTTCTCCGAAGTTTGCTTTGCAAGTTTGAACACAATAAATCCAACTCCTCTGCATTAATGCGAGCAAAATTTTTCTCCACTCCATCATTTATCAATTCTTGGTACAGTTCATTTCCATAACATTCGTTTCCATTATATAATCTGTTTTTGTATAATGTCTGGATCCAATATTGTCTTCGTTTAAGTTTTTTTTGTCTTCTCTTTTTTATTATCCTATTTATAAGAATAAAAGCAATAGCTGCCACCGCAACACGTACGTGTGGTGCCATGATATTTTAACTCTCAACTAAACGAACGAACAAATGGCTCGGGCTTGCCGCGCGCAGCAGCTTCGCGATGTTACCGAGGCTGCCGCGCTCGTTCGGGGACCGTTTCCTCGCGCGGCAAATGCCTCGCGAGGCTGCTCGCTCTGTGTGGACCCGCCTAATAGAGAATAGCGAGTTGAAGCAGACCATTAATACTTTAAATAACAAATATCAACTAGTAAAAAACGCCACAAGGAAATTAACCAGTGAAGTTGGAACTCCTAGAAAGAATGTTAGACTGTCTACTCCCTATAAAGAACAACATTCTACAACTCACTTGGACCCAACACGGAATATCGTAAGAGAAGGCTACAAACAAGGATCTACGACTAATAAAGTAAAAACTGCACTAAAATTTGATAAAGAAACTATGAGAAGTCATCAGAAAAATAATAACATCTCGTCTCAACTGCAGGCCAAGAAAAACAAATTATGTATAATTAGTAGCAATAAGACTAATAGAGTATTATCCATAACACACAACACCTTTCCGAATCATCAGGTATGCCACTATATCACAACTAACTCTGGAATAAGTACGCTTGTTGGTAATCTAGACTCAAAACTAACTGATTATACTATGCAAGACTATTGTGTAATTTTTATAGGTAGTGAAGATTTTAATACAACTAAAAATTATTCAGACATAATTTCGAATATTCGGGAAAACCTTTTAATGTTGTCTCACACAAATATAATTTGATGTCTGCCTACCTATAGGTGCAATGACTACTCTAGTATGTTCAACTGGAGAATTGAAATGTTTAGTAGCTTACGTATAGTAAGCTACTAAACGTGACGTACAAATTTATAACTATGCTGTAATATTTGATACTAATTTAAACTTATTATATGATTGCACTATGTTTACAATTAACAGTGGCAGATTGAATAATTTTGGAAGGAAAACTATTTTTGAAAATTTAAAGTATCACATTATGGACTCTGACATTTCAAATCATATAATTCCTGAAATTGAAACGAATCCTGAAATTCAAAATTCCTCAAGGACATCAGATTTTTTTCGTATATAAAAATATAAACGTCCTTCATCAAAACATAAATGGACTTGCTAGGAAAATGGATTTGCTATCTTTATCTCTGTCGTCACTCCAAGACGCAAAAAATCCAGTAGATGTCATATGTCTCACAGAGCATAATATGCTAAGTATTGATACGGATTTAATCAATATTCCTAACTTTATTCAGGGATGCTTTTACTCAAGGAATAATCGTCGAGGGGGTTCATGTATTTTAGTACGTAATAATCATGCATTTAAACCAATTACTACGCTAAAACAATATTGCGTCGAAGGCGTTTTGGAGTGCTCAGGCATCGAACTTCTAAATCATAATATCTTAATATTTTGTATATACCGACCACCAAGGTCAAAAACAGATGACCTAAACACATTTTTCGACACTTTAAACCTTCTACTTGGAAATTACAGCCACAGTAAAAAGAAAATAATAGTTTGCGGCGACTTTAACATAAATGTATTAAACAAGAACAAAATGACTACAATGTTCATGGAAACACTAGCTTGTCACAACCTACAGTTAGGATTATTTGAACCAACAAGGACTATTAGTGGAGCATGCATTGATAATTTCATGTATAACATTCGTGGATGTAAATGTAAAACTCTGGAGTTTGCCTTATCTGATCACAAGGCACAACTACTAACCTGTCCCGTTAAACTAAGCTGTTCTCTAAAACATTGGTACGTAAAAAGTCGAGATTACAGTAAAGAAAATATTAAGAAATTTAATGACTGCTTAAATTCGATTACTTTTAATGACGTATTTGAAAATAATGACCCGCAGGAATCTTTTGACATTTTTTATGACTTATTTACTTTATTTTATAATTTATGTTTTCCATATATTCTAATTAAAATACATTCTCAAATACGAGCCCGATGGATGACTAAAGGGATAAGAAAATGCTGCTTGCGTAAACAACAATTATTATGGAAGTATCGTAAGAATCGAAATGACATAAATAAAACTAATTTAAAAACATTTGCGAGTAGATTACAACGTGTTATAAAACTGACAAAAAAGTCTCAGAATAACTACTTCATCCATACAGCTCAAAACAAATGTAAAGCTACTTGGAACGTTATTAGTAAAACAATATTTAATGTACCAAAAAGCCAAATCCATCAAATTCAAATAGACGATAAACATTACACGGATGATCCGCAGACCATTGCGAACTGTTTTAATAACTTTTTCATTGACCAAATAAAGAGGAATAAAAGTTGTGCTAATAAAATAGAGACCTTACCAAATCACTCGAAGACACTATTTATGTATCCAACTACACCCCAGGAAATACACAAAATAATTTTAAGCTTAAAAAATACTAACAGTACCGGATATGATAGTATATCGACTAAAATTTTAAAACAAGCGCCAATTAAAATATTCAACATTTTAAGTCATGTCATTAACCTGTCGATTCTAAATGGTTACTTTCCTGATAAACTTAAATTAACAATCATTAAACCCCTTTTCAAGAAAGATGATACCCACAATATGAACTGTTATAGGCCCATAGCACTAGTACCGGTGCTCTCTAAAGTCTATGAAAGGGTTATTTATGACAGGATAAATGACTATTTTGAAAATTTTAATTTATTTGCTAAAGAACAGATAGGTTTTAGGAAAAATAAAACCATTAATATGCCGTTTATGATTTTTTGATTACAATTATGACTAGCTTAGACAATAAAATTCCAGTGTGCGCAATGTATATGGATCTTAGTAAAGCGTTTGATTATGTGGATCACCAAATTTTGTTAAATAAACTATACAGGTATGGAATTCGGGGTACTTCATTAGAGCTGATAGCTTCTTATCTTGCCAACAGAAAACAGTCCACATTAATTACTCGAGTATGCACTAAAACAAAAAAACAAATTAACTACACTTCGGAATACAGAGGACTCCAACAAGGCGTCCCACAAGGAAGTGTTTTGGGCCCTCTGTTATTCATCATTTATATAAATGACCTTCCAAAAGTAACCAACCATCCCACTATACTTTTTGCTGATGATAGTACTGTCGTTTTTACTAGTAAGGACAAGGTATCCCTAGAACTGGACATAAACAGTACTCTAAATGATATTATGAAATGGCTAATTAATAACAATTTGAAAATGAACTTTGACAAAACTAAAATCATGATATTTCGCAATCGTAAAGCTCAATTTACTGACATTAATATAGATTATACAGGGAACAAAATAAATGAGATAGCAACAACAAAATTTTTAGGCATGTCAATTGATTATAATTTGAATTGGAAGACACATGTTGATACTTTAAATCAGAAATTAAACAAGCAATCATACGCCCTACATATGCTGGCAAAAACGGTTAACACCTCTGCTGTACTTGCAGCATATCATGGCTACGTGGGATCTTTGATAAAATATGGTATTATATTCTGGGGTTATTCCACCAATAGGGATATGGCATTCAAGGCGCAAAAGCGGTGTATAAGGGGTATGTTTAATATCAAACAGACTGATAGCTGCAGACCATATTTTATCAAGCATAATATATTAACATTGCCGTGTGTCTACATTTTTGAGGTTGCTAGCTTTGCAAGAACCAACAGACATATTTTTGAAAAATACAGAAGTAAGCGACATACTGATAAAATTTGTTGCAAATCTAACAAGACAGTCCTATATTCCAAAAGCATCTTTGGTATGGCTCCGCGTATATACAATCACTTACCAAAGTCTATACTAGAAACTACATCCATTGATCAATTTAAAAAGAAATTAAAAAGATTCTTGCTATTTAAATGTTATTATAGTATTCAGGATTATTTAATAGAGGATGTAAGGACATATTGTTAATGTGACATGTGACTAATGCACTAATTTAATTATTAATATTATTATTACTTCGACATTTATTAACAAATTCATCTTGAAATCCTCATTTAATACATGTTATTTTAATTGAGAATACATTTCTTGACATTTAAAATTTTAATTAATTTAGTGACATTATTATTATGTTTAATTGTTATTTGCCAAGGTGAAATTACGAAAATTGTGTTAACAGCTATGAATTATTTTGCAAGTAATTGTGATTTGCATGCCTCAAGGCGTAATATGGTTGAACTGTACTATAATTTTATTTAACAACTTTATGTAGATACCCATATTAGCAAATAAATGATTTTGATTTGATTTGATTTGTTTTATTATTATGTGACATTTTTGAAAAATTTAGGGAGACGAGTTTAAATTTTTACAAACTGGATCCGGCTCACTATGTGACATCGCCAAGTTTGAGCTGGGATGCTATGCTTCTTTACACGAATGCTGAACTAGAGCTCATTAGCGATTTAGAAATTTATACATTTATTGAAAAAGGTATACGTGGGGGCTTAGCACAGTGCTTTCTGCGTCATGCAAAAGCTAACAATAAATAATTACCTCATTATAATGACTTAAAACCCCCGAGTTATTTGATATATCTGGATTGCAATAACCTTTATGGTAATGCAATGACTAAAAAGTTACCTGTTTCAGAGTTCAGATTTTTAACTCAATGTGAAATGGACAGTTTTAATGTTTTAAAAGTATCTGATGACAACTTGTACGGTTTTATTTTAGAAGTGGATCTATCTTACCCGGATAGTATTCATGATCAGCATAAGGATTTACCATTCGCTGCAGAGAAATTCGTACCCCCAGGTGGTAAATCTGCTAAGTTAATTGCTAACTTGCACGATAAATTAAATTACGTCATACATTACGTACATTTAAAACAATGTATAAAAAATGGTCTGATTTTAAAAAGAATTCATCGTATTCTCACATTCAAACAAGATGACTTTTTAAAAAAATATATAGATCTTAATACCAATCTAAGTATAGTATCTAAAACATCCTTTGAAAAAGATTTTTTTAAGCTTCTCAATAATGCAATTTTTGGTAAAACTATAGAAAATAGAAGAAAACAGGTGGACATAAAATTAGTTACTAAATGGGACGATAAGGAGAATTTCACGAATAAAAATCTTTGTGCACAAAAATTGATTTCAAAACCTAACTTTAAAAGTGTATCAATATTTTCTAAGGATTTTGTAGCTATACAATTAAATCGTGATAAAATATTATTAGACCGACCAATTTTTGTCGGATTTATAGTTTTAGAATATGCCAAGCAGCATTTGTATCAATTTCATTACGATTTTATGAAAAAAAAATATAGAGACAATGTTGAATTATGTTATACTGATACCGATAGTTTACTTTACTTAATTCATACAGAAGACTTTTATCATGACATGCATGACGATTTATCGTATTTTGATACTAGTAACTTTCCAGTGGATAATAAATATAATAGAGTAAACTCCAAAATTCCTGGCCTATTTAAAGATGAAATGGGAGGTGATGTTATTACAGAATATACAGGATTAAGGGCAAAACTGTATTGTATTAATAGTTTAAATACACAGATAACTAAAGCAAAAGGTATGTCTAAGTCTGTTACTAAGCATTTACAATTAAGTGATTATAATGACTCGTTGTTATTAGATAAAAGTCAATCGTTTAAAATGAATATTATAAGATCTATCAAACATGTATTGTACTCTCAACAAGTGAGTAAGCAGACATTAAATAGAAACGATGACAAGGTTCAGATACTTCCAGATCAGATTCATACCTTGCCTTGGGGATATTTTGATGCAATGTTCTGAATCAGTATTTTACAATACTTCGTTATTTCGACAATAGCATTACTATTATTAATTACTGCAAGTGTAACTGTGGACTATTTGAATTAAACATTTTCATTTCAAAATATATGTTTACAGTAGCTATGTATACTTATTTGATATATGAATACAATATAGTTAATAAGCATATAAGTATAGTACAAAATGTGTATTATGTTAAACAAGAATTAATAAATAAGAATATACAAAATGAACGCTTTTATTTCAACAAACCTAACTCGAGCATTTACCTGCTATGCAAACCTGTAAGTTAGCTCTGTATATAATAATATTTTGCATATGTATATATGTTAATGTTAAATAGCATTTGAATTAATCGACAAGATGAAGTTGATCAAGCAACCCATATCCTTAAATGTTAATAATATAAGGTTAACTGACTCTGCTCACCACATTAGACATAGCACTTTATTACCGAATACCATTCGCTGTATAATATGTGGCCCATCAAACTGTGGTAAAACGAATGTTATGATTAGTTTACTGCTGCATGAAAATTGGCTCAAATTTAGAAATCTATATCTTTACTCTAAAATTTTTTTCAACCTAAATACCGTTTCTTGACCGAAGTATTAAAAAGAGTACCACAGGTTAATTTCTATGAGTTTAATAACGAAAAAGATGTCATTTCTCCAAGTAAAGCTTTAACAAATTCAGTGTTTATATTTGATGATGTTGCGTGTGAAAATCAAGTTAATATCCGTAATTATTTCTGTATGGGTCGACATAAACAAATCGATTGTTTCTATTTATCTCAAACCTATTCTAAAATTCCGAAACAACTGCTACGTGACAATGTTAATTTGATTATTGTATTTAAACAAGACGATGTGAATTTAAAACATATTTATGAAGAGCATGTTAGTTCTGATCTACAATGGAAACAGTTCAGAAACATTTGTCAAACTGTTTGGAGTAAACCTTACAATTTTTTACTTATTAACAAAGAAGCATCATTGAATAATGGACGGTATAGACAGAATTTTGATATATATTTTAAATTTGACTAATAGTTTATATAAGCAATAAACACATAAAAATAAATCATTATTATTTTTTCTTTAACTAAAGGCAGTTGTTTTAATATAACATGGAGAAAAATATTAAAATAGAATTAATGAAGTCTGTAAACTCTATAAAGAATAAAATAAAACAAATGAAAAACCAGGAACACTCAATGAACTTGTCACTTGATAAAATGTTAAAACCTGTCACAGATCCCCTTAAAACCCTAATTGATTCGAATAAAACAATGGAAAAAATACAAAATTTAGAAAACACACATCATAACTCTGACGACGTTGAATTGGCTGACATTAATACTAGCTCATCTATGAAGTTTGAAGACTGCTACGATCCAAAACTGAATTCTGCACAGTTGGTTAAAAAGTCTCCTACAACGGAATTACTTGAAGATTTAGAAATATCATTAGAGAGTCGTGATATCCATGATATTTATGGTGGTGTAAATATACCATTCGGAATGAGAAGTGTAAACAAAAAATTATTAATGGGTAATTCAATAGTTTCATTTTCTAAAATAGATAGTTTGAATGACGATAGTGTCATTTTAATTAAAATAGGTGACAAAACCTACAATTTAACTCCTGGTTTAAACGAACTTTTATTTCGAAAAAAACCTGATTTAAAACTAATATCGAACAAAGACAAACTTGTCTATAAGGACATGTTGCATTATACAAATGCACATAAGAGAGATTTTAGTCCTAATGGGCAAATTAGAGGCGATAAAGGTATAAAATATCGTGAAATAATCAAACCTTTGTTTTCCGAATCGTTAAATGATAATACAATCACTAAATTTGGAGGAAGTTTACCAACGCTAAAGAAATACAAAAATAACACTGACTTGGTATATTGGGATGATCCTAACGAACTGGTTGATAGATTGAAACTATTAATTGCTTCCAGAGATGCTGGTAATACAAATCATAACAATGAAATTTTATCAATAATCGAAGAATTAAAAGAAGCTGACATAATTAAATAATAAATAGTCATAATAATATGCTTTTTATTCAGTACTATAGCTGAAGTCAAGACAATTATACTGAATTGTGAACATGAGCAAAGCTGACGTGGTAAACGACATTCATAAAAATGCTAGGGTGAACTATCCACGAAGACATGTTATCATGAAAGATATAGACGACTTGTGGCAAGCAGACTTAATTGATATGCAATCAATTTCAAAAGAAAATAAAAATTACCGATATATTCTCGCTGTTATTGATACATTTTCGAAATATGCCTGGACCTTTCCTATAAGAAGTAAAACTAAAGAAGATATGTGTAACTCTTTCAAAATTTTGTTGGATAAAGGACGTGTTCCTAAAAATCTACAAACGGATAATGGAACAGAATTTTATAATAACAAATTTCAGAAGCTTATGAAATTGTATCATATTAACCTTTATTCAACCTTCTCAACAAAAAAGGCTTCAATAGTTGAACGATTTATCAGGACATTGAAATCTAAAATCTATAAGGAATTTAGTTTACAAGGCAACTACAATTGGGTTAATAATACCCTTAATAATGTTATTTACAAATACAATCACACTTATCATCGAACTATTAATGAAATACCTGCTAATGTGGACAACATTAATAAAAAACTGATATTAGAAAGGTATTTAAAGTTGCTAAAAAATGATAATTTAAAAACTAAGTATAAAGTAGGTGATTATGTGCGTATCAGTAAATACAAAGGAACATTTGAAAAAGGTTACACTCCCAACTGGTCAACAGAAATATTTAAAATTCGTAAAATACAAAATACAACTCCCGTAACTTACTTAATTGAAGATACTATCAGAGGTCAGCCTATTTTAGGTGCATTTTATACGCAAGAGCTTCAAAAAACAAAACATCCTAATATATATCTAGTCGAGAAAGTTCTTAGAAGAAAAGGTAACAAGGTTTTAGTAAAATGGTTAGGTTTATCGTCAGCTGAAAATAGTTGGATTGACAAAACGAATATATTACTATAATATTAACCTAATAACAAATCATGAATGAATCGTTTAAGTATTTATTAATATGTTCAATCTAGTTTTATCAGTCTTATAATGTGTTTTGGGTAGAGTAGTCTTCTCAATTAGCTTATTAACAATTTACCATTTGAATTACATTTACCTGGATACAATTATTGCGGTCCAGGTACAAAATTAATTAAAAGACTTACACGTGGGGATAACGGTATTAACAAATTAGACGAATATTGCAAAAACCACGATATTGCCTATCACAAATCAATAGATTTAAGAGATCGGCACAAGGCTGATTTAATTCTATTAAAAATGGCGAAAGAGCGAGAAGCTGCTACAGATGCGAGTGTAGGTGAAAAAATTGCGGCACGCTTAGTAAGCAAGGCTATATCCACCAAAATTAAAACTGGTTCTGGCCTAAAAACAAGTAGCAAAAAGTATTCTCAAAAAATTACACCTGGAAAAGGATTAAAAAGTAAATTGAAAAATGTGATTACTAAAACTAAAAAACACATTAAAAAATTAAAACCAAAGACCAAGAAATTAGCTATCGAATTAGCTATTACCGCTGCCAGAGAATTAGCTGATAATTCATCCCTTAAACTTCCTCGTGTAATTCCTATACCAAAAACTGGTGGTGAAAACCTTTGATTCCTATCTTCGCGGGACTATCAGCGGCGGGAGCTTTAGCAGGCGGTGCAGCTGGTATTGCTAAAACCATTAATGAATTCAAGATGGCTATAAAGATGTTGATTGAGTCGAAGAGACATAATGAAAAAATGGAAGCACTATGTATTGGGAAAGGATTACACCTTAAACCGCATAAAGATGGACTTGGAATTTTTGTATCGAAAGAAAAAACTAAAATATCGGCTACCCAAACGAGCCTTAACTAACTTTGATATTTTAAAGTATGGAAACAGTATACCTTACTTTAGAGGTGTATTTATGAGAGATGAGCTCCCTAAATATCCCTTTAAAAAAGAATGTGGAATTATTAATTTAGATAGTTCTAAAAATCCTGGTTCTCATTGGGTAGCCTATGCAAAAAATAAAGATTACATTGAGTATTTCGACAGTTACGGCAATCTTAAGCCTCCAAAGGAATTCATAAAATACGTAGGTTCTAAAGTCATTACGCCTTATCAACCTCATTAATAACTTCTTGTAGCAAGAGTGATTGAGCACGTTTGAAACATTTTCGAAACTGATCTCTTCTTGAAATCATTGTCACTATAGTGTTCACACTTCAACGGCTTCTAAATAACTGGAATAATGTAGACGTTACAGATCCAGTCCAGTACTGGACTGGAATCTCGCTAGATCACTGGACTGGAATAATGTAAACCGGGCATAATAGGAAAATATACTGGAATGAAGGATTTATACCTTATTCCAATTATCAGTATTTAATTTTAGATTTCTTAAGAGATAAGTATGTTTACACTAAAGGTCTTGAAAAAGTAAAATGGTTAAAAAATATTTTAAATCATAATAATGTAATTAATTTAGAAAATAAAAATTGTCCTAATCTGTTAAGTCTGTATGATCGATATAAATGTTCTAAAGATTTGTATAGTTGTATGTATCATGACTCAATATGTGCTTTAAAAAATGTTTTGTGTTTAAAAACATGGTGCTTTGATAATAATTTTTTTTAAATTAAATGAAATTGTGTTCTTATTTTACATGATAATCTGAATAGAAGAATATTTTAAACCCTAAACTTAAACTCTATTTGAATATAGTGTAAAATGAACGCATTTAACCATTTGAATACATAATAACGAACAATTCATAGGACTCACATGTGTGTATAACGAATACCTAGTAATATCTACTTAAAAAATAAAATATTAAAATTTTTGCTGTTTGACATAATTATGCCGTGAATGAATGAGTAGAATAAAATTTATTGTAAAATTAGAGGATCCTGGATCTTTGATCCAGTCGTGTACCTACTACGTTGAAAGGGAGAACGGACGTTTTCTCCATAGCGTTCATTCAGTACCTATTAAAGAATACATTGATTTCATTACACTCTCATAATTGTAATAATATAGACTATCTTTTTATTATACACTTATCATAAATACATAAAATAATTCAGAAAACTACTATTGCTTTAATTATAATTCTAAATCTAATTGGTTTTTAAAATGAATGAAGTAGACAAAAAATTTCGGTCCATCAAAAAGTATGAACACAATAAAAATGATGTCTTATTAGATCTTGAACAACAGATAAACATTCTAAAAGAAAATAAAGAACCAAGAGTAGCTGATCTTTTAAAGATTATGCAGCTGCAGGATCAAGTAATACAGCTGCTTCGGGAGAAAATCGCCAAGGTTACTAGCCAGCGAAAACGAAAACCTGAGCAAATCTGTGCTGCAAAACATGAAGTTGTACAGTGTGCAGACAAAGAACTACTGGTTTTGTTAATTATTAAAATCAATCTCTGTCAAATTGTGTTTGAATAGATATATTACGTGAGGATAGTGAATTAACGTGCACTGTTCATTCGATGTTTACTATGTTATCAAATACTCAGAACTAGATACATTAATCATTTAATTTTATGAGCGAAAAAATAATTAAGATGTACATTATATGAGTGGTAAAATAAGTAAAATTATGTTGCTGTGAATGAATGAAAAGAATTGTAAAAATGGGGGATCCTGGATCTTTGATCCAGATCCCCCATTTTTACACTACTGCTATTTCTCGAATGGTTCCGAGATCACGCCGAGTTATTATTACAGGAAATAACACCACGTGAGGTGAGTACCTTATCAGATTTGTTTTATCATTGCTCCATTTGTACAACTATAATAAATCATTTATTCTCATGCAACATTTATCGCATTACCTGCTCATCATACATATTATATAGCACGTGTGTACAAGAGTTAGTCTTTATAAAACGACCTTATGGATTTGATACAATATTATGACTTAATATTATTCTATTTTTTTACAGATTCCTTTTGATGGTTCACGATCTATATGCCATGCTTGTTGGGTGAGATTGGATTCCGCTCTGAGAAATCAGTCTAGGCGAAATCAGTCACCTCAACAATTTCAAGGTGAACCACCTCAACAAGTACAAGATTAACTCCCCCAACGAGTAGAAGATGCTGGTGAGGAAGAGCAAAATGTTAATCAACAAGTGAGTCCCGGTTTAATTTCCCTACAAGGATATTCTCGTGCTCCAAATACAGCAAGACGATGCATATTCCAAAACTGCAGGAATATGGCTACGCACGCAGTGCCATTGTATGTCAAATTCCATTTATTGCATACAAATAATTTTTACATAACGCCACTTGCCCGTGTTTGTCATTTACATTTACAAAGAAATGATTGGGAAGAACTGAATACTCAGAGGGTAATGCATGAATTCAATAATACTCATGTACTCGATATTATCAATTTGTACAAATGGAGCTTGGAACGAAGGAACCAACTGGATTTTGAAACTGTTAATTCGGTTGACGATAATGAACTGCATTTTTGGACAGGAGTAACTAAAAATCAGTTCAACACTGTTCTACAACTAACACCGTCTCTTCATAACAGAACTGAGAGTCCTACCATGGCTTTGGACATTTATCTGACAAAAATAAGGACTGGTGAACCGGATAAACGGTTGGCTACGAAATTCAAAATGTCCAGAAAAACGTTAGAGAGAAAGATAAGATTAGCAAGAGAATGTTTAAGTAATGATTTCGTCCCGCATTATCTGGGCTTAGATCATATGACCAAGAGAAGAGGTGGTTGCTCGAAATTTTTCCATCCCGACTCATATTTTCGGGGGCGACCACGATACATCTATTTTGGTGTTAGACGGCACATATCTATATGTGCAAAAGAGTTCGAATTTTTTATTTCAACGAATAACATATAGCCTACATAAATTCACGAACTTAGTGAAACCTTTTTCGGTAGTTTGCACAGATGGCTACATTTTAGATGTTTTAGGGCCAAAAAAACTCGAGAGAGAACAGCCGTAAGACGCACTTTACCCTCCCTCCTTGCTCCGTTACCCCGACCGCACCCTTTCGACGTCTGCGCCCGCGCACCTCCCTCAGTCGTGGCTAGTACGTTCCGCTGTGTTCGCGTTGTTTATTTGTGCGTTATCGGCTTGTTTGCGACTATTACTAACCTCTGCTTGTTTATTGGACCTTTTGATTGCTACTCGATGACCCCGGCACGTTTAATGGACTGTGATTTATAAATATGGAGACTGGACGCCAATGTGTAATGTGTCCTAGATCTGTTTTAAGACAGAGACGACATATATTACAAGAAACATTGCTTTATAGTAGTCCTGAGTTAGCGGCCTACATTTTGCAAAATGGATTGACACAAGTAAGTCACAGTCATTGTATTTATTTACTGATTTATTATACATATATCGATAACTTTTAGATATTATGTAGAATACGTATAATGAATAAGAATAAGTGTCATGTAGTTAGAATATATAAGCAGATAGAACATTGCTACGATACTATATGTTACATTTTAGAATTTCTTGAATAAAAATATAGCACTTAAAGTATAGCTTACGTTAGGAACGACTCAATCGTCCGGCCATAATTCCCATGAGGAATGAGATATATTTACCTGCATAATTATTTAATCTCACCTTAATATTTTTCTAGTCTAGTCCCAAAGTCAGCGTAGATTGTGTTCTGAGTTCTAGACAACTGACAAGCAGACATATAACACCGATGTAATCAATATAACACAAAAAAAAATACTTCTGCTTATTACAAAAACACCCATATGCTGATATCTTCATTTCATTTTCCCTTTTCAGGTAGTATTCAATAACGTAATGGCAGTATGCCATAGATGCTGGCAGAGAGCCAATAATAATGCCGGTGGACAACTACGTCCTGAGAACGCTCCCATTGTAGAAGGTAATTACATCTGTGCTATTAATCCTTAACAAAATAAATTATTTCATCACTAAGTACAGTCTAGCTTCGCCGGGACAGCTAGTAATAAATAAATAAATAATTTTAGATGCTGACAATCAAGAACCCCCCAATGTTGCTGAAGCCCCCAATGATCCTCAGGACAATCCAGAGGATGATGCTCGTAAATTCTATGTTCGCGATTACGTACGTGCACCGAACACTTCACGGCTCTGCATGTATAGGCAATGTAGACATGAAAATCTACGACGAGTTCCTGTGTCTATCAAGCTACATTTGGTATGTCATTATCGATTATATATTCCACCGAGTTCGCGAATATGCGAAGAACATTTAAATAACTATGATTTTGAAGAGTTACTGGATAATGTAAATGTTACACATTATTTTAATGCTTCATTTTTTAGTAACATGACAAACATGTTAATTGAAGCAATCAACAATAGGACAAGATTCGATTTTGAAACATTATCTTCACTGAATAATAGTGAACTTATGTTTTGGACTGGATTCACTTTAGAGCAGTTCAACGTCATTTTGGAAGAAACGCCATCGCTCGCAGAAAAATGCAGACATCCCCGATCAGTTCTCGGAGCTTATTTAACGAAAATACGAACTGGAGAACCTAACGAGCGACTAGCTACGCTTTTCGGCGTAACACGTCAAGTGTTTGAATATCGCCTAAAAATAGCGCGACAATGCTTGACAGATCAATATGTACCAAGACATCTTGGTATAGGTCATATTTCTAGAGATGAGCTTCTAGAGAGAAATCTATTCTTGCCCAAACATATTTTTGGAAATGAAAACAACACCAAGTTAATTATTATCGCAGATGGCACATATGTATATATTGAAAAAAGCACTAATTATTTATTTCAAAGAAAAACTTATAGCCTCCACAAGTTTCGCAATTTATTGAAACCATTTATTTTAGTAAGCAGCGATGGATATATCATAGATGTCCTAGGCCCTTTTCCTGCAACATCAGATGCAACTATTATGCAGAAAATAATGAATGACGAGGAGCAGTTACTACACTGGTTACTACACAGAGAGGACGTCTTTATTTTGGACAGGGGCTTCAGGGACAGTATTAATGATATTGAGTCCCTTGGCTATGAACCTCACATGCCACCTACCAAGGACAGGAACGCGACCCAGCTATCAACAGAAAAGGCAAATGAATCTCGGTTGGTGACTGTGTGTAGATGGATTGTGGAGGCGGTTAACGGCAAATTCAAAAACCGTTTTAAGTTATTAAAACAAACTTATTTTAACCGAGCTTTGCCAAACATGTTTGTCGATTTCCGCATAGCAGCATCATTAATAAATGCTAATTACCGTGTTGCTACAGACCACAGGCTTGCGCCGGAATTCTTTGAAATAATTCAAACTAAGGTTCATCAACCTAACCTTTTGAAAAATTATGTCGAAGGCAAAAATCTTAACAGGCAAAGAGCTAACTTTGTGATGATGGAGGCCACCATGCCACATTTTGAGGACTTTCTAGAACTGACTGATGATGATATCATTTTATTCGCCTTGGGGACCTACCATATAAAACTTGCGAAATCCTACTGTGCGGAACATATTCGGAATGGAATTTATTATATTGAATTATTTCGAGAAAACCAGCTAACTGATTTGCCAAGGTATAATATTCGAGAAAATAATGTCTGGTTAATTAGAGGACGAATACAATCTCGACACGTTAGATCGCGCGTTTATTATTGTTACATAATAATAAACCGAAGTGAAACTGGCAGACGTGCTTTTGAACAGTGGTATTGCACATGCCTAACAGGGGCGCGTACGGTTGGAAGTTGTGCCCATATAATATCAATTATATGGTATATGGGCAAAGGTCGACATATCGACTTTAATCTACCAGCGGAAATGTTATCGACTATTATAATAGATGAATAATATAACGTTATTTTTGTCTGGATAATAGTTCTGTTGTTATTAAATGTCTACTTGCACAATTATTTTTGTGTTATTAATACTTAAAATGTCTAGTTGAACAATTGCTTTTTGTAATTATCGTCTAAAATGTCATTTTTATTTTAAAATAAAAATACTTTATTTTTGTCAAAAGTCTTTTTAAAAAAAAACTCCCATCGAATTCCGAACTAAAAATTGGTACTGTACTTTTCATGGGACGTAATAATAATATTGAAACTTGTCCCATGTCTGTTGATGGGATGGGACACTGCCCATACATTTTTTTGCATGGTCCTTTATTTTTTGAATTGAGCGCATTTGTTTACGTATTCATGACACTAAGCGGAGCGGCAGGGGCGCGGGGAGGGAAACGTCGCGCGCGCCGTTTCGTGGAATTTTAGTTGCAATAGAGCCGTATCCTGGGACGCACCGCGCTTTTTGCGTGCACGCGTATTATCGCAATAATGATTCTATCGTGACTGCTCAGCGTTTATATCGTAAAGAATATCACACACGTACAGCACCATAAGAATGTTCGAAAATACCGGGTCCACTGTTAAAATTCAGAACACAGGTCGCCCGCGAAGTGTTAGAGATGTAGAAACGATCGAAGAAGTGCGAGTTTCAGTACGTGAAAATCCAACGCTGTCAATCCGCAAACGAGGATAAGAATTAAACATAAAAAAAATCTTCATTACACATAATTTTAAAGACAGATTTGCATCTCACAGCCCATAAAATCCAGTTAGTTCAAGAACTGAAGGATGCCGATTATGAAAGTACTAGCGCGTTCAAAAAGTAATGAGAATGACGTGGTATTTGGGAGTATTTGAAAAAAAAAAAATTGTCACGGAATGATTAGGTCTTTGTCATAATACCCTCAAATAATTAGCTTTCTATCTTGTCTGTGTCAGTTGTATTAATTATTTGTTTGTGACGTGTCGATAGCTCTCGCTAAAAATGGATAAAATTGAAATCCGTGCGGTGATAAAATACTTTTGCTTGAAAAATTTTACTACGGAACAAATTTTTAAAGATTTACGTGAGACATTGGGGGAGTCTGCTCCTCCATATTCCACAGTGGCTCGGTGGTGTGCAGAGTTTAAACGTGGTAGAACATCGGTTAAAGATAACCCGCGCTCGGGCCGCCCTTCGACGTCAGTCACTCAGGAAATGGTCGAAAAAGTTGGAAAAATTGTTCTGGATGATCGTCGTGTAACAGTCCGTTTTATAGCTGAAGAGTTGAAGATTTTAACTGGTAGTGTGCATAGCATTTTGCAAGATCACTTAGGAATGAAAAAGGTATCCGCGCGTTGGGTCCCAAGAATGCTAACGGACGCACCAAAGAGCTCATTGGAACTGTTGCAACGAGATCCTGAACTTTTTTTTGGCTCGATTCATAACAATGGATGAAACATGGCTTCATCATTATGATCCAGAAACGAAACAGCAATCAATGGCCTGGAAAAGACCATCATCTCCCACACCAAAGAAATTCAAGACTCAACCATCTGCCGGCAAGATCATGGGCTCAGTTTTTTGGGACAACCAGGGGTTGTTAATGATTGAATACTTTGAACATGGAGCCACTATCACAGGAAACGTCTACGCAGAACAAATAAAAAAATTACGTCAAGAAATCCTTGAAAAGCGACGAGGAAAACTCGCGAAAAAGTTTCGTTCCATCAAGACAACGCGCCGGCGCACAAGTCTGCAGTTGCCACGGCAGCAATCCAAGATGCTGACTTTGAGATCCTCAATCATCCGCCATATTCACCGGACTTGGCCCCTAGTGATTTCTACCTATTTCCGCGTTTGAAAGAACACTTGAGAGGCACAAAATTTGAAGACGACGAAGAAGTGAAGGCCGCCGTAAACGATTTTTTAAGTACTCAAGATGAAGATATTTTTAAAAAGGGAATTTTGGCTCTAGTAAGAAGATTTGCTAAATGTATTGACCTAAAGGGTGATTACGTCGAAAAATAAAATAATATTAAATAAATTCATTTTCTAACATAGCTATTCTCATTACTTTTTGAACGCCCCTAGTAGGTTTATATTTGCTTCTCTTATGCTAGAGCGATTCAATAGCGTCGACAACATTTTGTTTAGTGACGAGGCCAACTTCCATTTAAACGGTCACGTTAATAAACAAAACTGTCGCTACTGGTCCGAGGAGAATCCTAAAAAAAACATCAACGGCCTCTTCATAGTCCAAAGGTCATCGTTTGGGCTGCAAAGTCTGGTAGAGGCATTATTGGCCCTTTTTTTCACGAAGACCGACGCGGGCGAGCAGTCGCGGTGAATACAGACCGTTATTGTGAAATGTTAAGGACATTTTTGGCCCCCGCATTACAAGAATTTCAGGGGTTTAATTCAAGAACGTGGTTCCAGCAAGATAGAGCCACATACCACACAGCAGAGGCCTCAATGGAAGCTGTCAACGAATTGTTCCCCAACAAAATCATCTCACGTAGAGGCACCATTAACTGGCTCGCCTAGAAGTCCAGACCTCAGCCCTCTCGACTATTTTTTATGGGGATACCTTAAAAGTAAGGTATACGATAACCACCCGACGAATCTGAGACAATTGAAAGACAATATCACGTCGGAAGTCACGACATCGCGCTCGAGCCGAACGCCACGGTTATTAATCGCTCTGTAGAAAATATTCGAAGTGTGTAGAAAACGTTTCTGGATTGCAGTGTTACAAATACCATATTGCGCGGGAGTGTTTCAGGAATCGAGAAGTGAAAAAATTTTTCAAATCGGATCACTCTACGAAGCAGCAGAATAGAAAAACCGCTGTGATTGTTGTATCTGGGCGAGTCCATTACTATAAAGGCGTGCGTCGCCAAAAAGCGATCGGTAACCCCACTTTTTTTAGGTGGCACGTTGATCGAGGACCATAAGATACATCTCCCTACAAACTTTGAGATTTTTCTGGCCAGCCGTCTGGAAGCCAGAAAGAAAACAACAAAAGTTGGCCACCGGCACTCACAGCTGCAACGCCAGAAAAACCCTTCGCAGAGCCCAATTTTAGGTGCCAATCCGTGGACAACATCAAGACGAGTCTGTTGACACCTGGATCACCTTTTGGAGACCATTCCTGACGGAGATACAGGCGAAACAAAGGCACATAAGGAAACCAACTCGTCATACTTGTTTATCTTCGAATTCAAATCGATGACCTATAATTATTATTTCGGCAAAAGGTTAGTCACCCTTCCTTCTCTTCACAGTAAAATTTTGAAAGAATTCTGATTAGTAGTTCTGTTTTAAACACTTATAAATTTCTAGGCTGGGGGGCGTAACCCTTCAACCACAAGTTTTTTGTATAAATCTTCAAATAATTCTTTAAAATTAGGTTTTTGGATACTATTCCAAGCCTACTACTATTCCTACAAAATTTTCCTGCCTTTAGGTTCCACTTTATACTTCTTTTTTCGACAAAACAACTTATATATTAAAATAGACTCGCCCGGTGGGTGGAACCTAAAATAGCGTCGGTAGCGGTAGTGACGCCAGGCGACGAATAGTCGCGACTTAGATATTCTAGAATAATTATTTGACTTAGACTGCTTTTAATATTTTACAGGTTACCTCTTATTTAAAATCTATATTGTATTGAATATTATAAGTTTTAATTATTTATTTTAACGTTAATATCGTAGTTAAGAGTAAAATAGCTTTTAAGTGCACTACATTGTGGTGACGCGCCCCCTGGCGGTTGGCGGACGCAACCTAGTTTATAACGTAGCTTTAAATAGACCTATGACAATATAGCTACTGCTTTGTTTTGATATAAATTAAAATATTATTGGCGTTAGTATAATACATTATAATCAAGTAGTTAACGTATATTAGGTTGCATAAAAAACGATTAACCTGTACCAAGACCAAAACAGCTGCAGTTCGCCACCAGGCGGCAGGAGGACGCAATCTAAAAACAACACGAGTTGGGCTCGCCTTATGGGCGGAGTCTAAAATCAAAACATTACATTTTATAGCATCGTTTAGAATAACATTGTGCGCCCTCTTGCGGCCGGCCGACGAACTCAGTCTTTGATATACTTTTAGCTTAATATAGGATTTAACTTATTTTAATTTATAATATGATATTTTGACAATTTATTATTGACCGGCTTTTAACTATATTTAGTGACATAAGTTTTTACAACTTATAAATATTGATTTACTCTTATTTTTACTTATATTCTATACATCCATATACAACTTATACAAGACCAAAACAGCTGCAGTTCGCCACCAGGCGGCAGGAGGACGCAATCTAAAAACAACACGAGTTGGGCTCGCCTTATGGGCGGAGTCTAAAATCAAAACATTATATTTTATAGCATCGTTTAAAATAACATTGTGCGCCCTCTTGCGGCCGGCCGACGAACTCAGTCTTTGATATACTTTTAGCTTAATATAGGATTTAACTTATTTTAATTTATAATATGATATTTTGACAATTTATTATTGACCGGCTTTAACTATATTTAGTGACATAAGTTTTTACAACTTATAAATATTGATTTACTCTTATTTTTACTTATATTCTATACATCCATATACAACTTATACAATTTTACATTTTACTTTATTATTGACGATCCCTATTGTAGGATTTGTCCGTTCCAAAAGTGAAACACTGTATGTAACTGTATCACAATAATTTATTTCTCTAAATAAAATACACCAACTAACACGCACTTGTTACTTGTTCGGCGGCCAACGATCGACTGACTTGTCGTTCGAGTGATGTCACCCCACTATCTCTCGGTTACTTCCGCTATAACGATAGAGGGCGCACTAACTAGTTAACAAACTGTACTCATGACTACTTTTAATTTCCGGAAGATGGTTGAGCGACTTACAGATATAATATTAGTCGATTAATAATTAATATATAAGCTATCTTAACTATCTTTGTATTATATAATATAATTTAAGCTAACAAAATATAAATAAGCTAACAACTCGGCCATCCTGTTTTTAGCGAGTCCCATCGCTACTAGGTTCAGATGATTCAACATTGCTAGAGAAATAAATCACTTATCCGATATATATATATATATATATATATATAAATAATTACAACGTATGTATATACGGAGACATGATCCATAACATTATTAAAATATAAATAACAAGAAAATCATATTTGTGATAATTAGATGCATATTCTCATGATACCTTAATTATAAATACTTAATAATTAATACTTAAACTGCAGGTTTTACAGTTAATTATACACCTTAATCACTAGACACGTCATTGTCAGTATCACTATCAAGGTCTCTATTAAAACTCAACCATGGTTGAATCTTATCAAGAGCTACAACATTTTCGTAACGACGGCCCTGCTTACGAGTTAAAGGGGTATCTTCTATGAGATACCGGTCATTAGGCAGAATTTTCATTATGCGATAAGGTCCTTGATATTTGTTTACGAGCTTTTGTGATTTACCATCGTGTGGTACTTGTCTCTCGACACGTACCAAGTCACCCTCTTTGTAAATAGTACCCGGTTTTCGAGTTTTGTTAAACCTCTGTGCGTCTTTTGCTTGTTGGTCTTTTATTTTTTCATTAGCCTGCTCTCGTATGTCATTTAATCCATCTGAGTCGACAACGTTAAGAGTGTCATTTATTACGGAATTTAATATGCCCTGTGAATGGCTGGTAATATTGAATCCAAATAGTAACTCTGAAGGAGATTTTTGTGTTGTTTTGTGTGTAGTAGTGTTGAGACCTATTTGAATGTCTATAATGTATTCATCCCAGTTTTTTTCGTCATCATCATGAGAAGAAGTAGCTAGAGCAGTAAGAATTGTCCTATTGAATCTTTCTACCTGGCCATTAGCTCGCGGTGTAGAAACTGCATTTTCAATATGTTTGATGCCATACGAATTACTAAATTCTTTGAAAGTTTTACTCGTGAAGCTGGTACCTTTATCCGTGATAAGACGAGTAGGAACACCAAAATAACTAATGTGGTCTTTGAGAACCTTAACAGTTGTAGTCGATTTCGTATTTTTAACAGGGGTTATGTTCACGTATTTTGTAAAACCATCAATGATCACCAAAAGATAGCAGTTACCTTTCTTACTTTTTATAAAGGGTCCTAAGTGGTCTGCGTGGACGGTGTGAAAAGGGACACTAACTTTATTAATGGGATGGAGTTCGCCTTCACGTTTACCCCCAGGTGTTTTGTGGTGTGCACACTCTAAACAAGATGAAACGTATTTTTTTACAAAGCGGCGCATTTTCGCAAACCAGTAATGTTTCTGAATTCTCTGCAGAGTTTTGACAAATCCACAATGACCAACGTCATCATGGTTTTTTTGAACTATCTGCCAACGAACACCTTTAGGTACCAGCCACTTTAGTTCATCATCAACAATGCGGTAAACACGACCATTCTTAAGTTTGTAATTTTTGCAAATATCTGAAACTTGCTCCGAATTGGGGTCACTAAGAATTTCTTTTATTTTATGTATTTCGTCATCTGCACATTGGACAGTAGTAATCCAATCCTGGTCTACATCTACAGCTAACACATCAAGAACATGGGATTCAGATACACCTTCATCAACGGGATTTCCACTGAGGGCATCCGCGTGCAACATACGTGAACCAGGTCGATAGTCTATACAGCAGTCGTATTCCTGTATTTGTACCCACCACCGAGCGACCCGTGGAATCACGTCGCGTTTGATTAGCGTATATCTAAGGGCGTTACAATCAGTGAAGATCTTAAACGATATTCCGACTAGATACACTCTAAAACGGTTTAAGGACGCTATTACTGCGAGAGTTTCTAGCTCATATGAATGAAATTTTCGTTCATCAGGCGTAGTCTTGCGACTAAAATAGGATACTGGCTGAAAAATACCATTAGTATTGGCCTGAAGAAGTATTCCCGCAATACCATCCTTACAAGCATCCGTGTGCAGTTGGGTTTCGGCGTTTGGATTGTATAAAGCTAGAAGTGGTCTTTGAGTTAATAGAGTTTTGATCTCATCAAAAGCGTTTTGTTGAGGTGCCATGACCATAGAGAATCTTTTCGTAATAGATCCGTTAGTGGGGATGTTATAAGGGCGTAGCCTTTGATGAAGCGTCGGAAAAACCCTGAGAGTCCAAGGAACTGTCTAACTTCATGTTGATTACTTGGGGTGGAAAATTTAGAGACAGCATCGGTTTTTCTAGATCCCGGACGGATACCCTTAGCACTAATCTCAAATCCAAGAAAGTCAAGCTGATTCTGAAAGAAGTTGCATTTACTCAGTTTTAATGTGAGGCCTCCTTGTTTGAGTATCTGCAAAACCTCTTCCAGCCTTTGTAATCCTTCATTGACATCTTTTGCTGGAATCAGAATATCATCCATATAAACTATGGCGTACTTAACTTTGACCTCTGACAGAACTTTGTTAATTTGTCGGCCTCGATGGCGTAGTGGTTAGTGTAACCGACTGCCACGCCTGAGGTCGCGGGTTCGATTCCCGCACAAGTCAAATATTTGTGTGCATGAACATGGATGTTTGTCTTGGTCTGGGTGTTTCTATGTATAATAAGTATGTATTTACAAAAAAAAAAAGTATATACGTATGTTTATCCATTGTCTAGTACCCATAGTACAAGCTCTGCTTAGTTTGGGCTAGATGGTGTTGTGTGTATGTGATAGAATATTATTATTATTATTATTAATTGTCCTTTGAAATACTGAAGGCGCATTGACTAGGCCAAACGGCATCCGGTTATATTCATATTGTCCATCGGGGGTTACAAAGGCTGTTTTGTGACGCGACTCTTCGGAGATTGGTATCTGATAATACCCAGAAGCTAAATCCAAAGAGGTGAATAAGGTATTGCCCGAAAGTTGGTCTAGCTGATCTTCAACACGGGGGAGAGGGTAATGGTCCTTTTTAGTTTTGCGATTTAGCGCTCTATAGTCGACGCATAACCGTTTTTCGCCAGTCTTTTTTTGAACCAGCACTATCGGGCTAGCGTAGGGCGAGGAAGATTCTCTTATAATATTATTATCAAGCATTTCTTGAACCATGTTTCTTACTAGCAACCTTTCAGCATAAGACATACGGTATGGACGATATACTACAGGATGCGAGTCTTCAAGCTCGATAACCATTTCCGTAACCTTTGTGAATCCGAGGTCATCAAGTCCTTTTGAAAAACAATCACTGTATTTTGATAGAAGTTGTTGGAGTTTTAATCGTTCCTTATTCCTTACGCTTTCGCCGCAGTTTACATTTTTATCAACATCATTTTCACAAAATTCGACACTACAACAATCAAGCGAAGAATTACCACCTTGCTTAAAAACGGCGCGTGTCAACAGAGAGCCCTTCTCGATGGTTATCGTTCCGGAGGACATGTTTAATACAAGCAGCGTACTACGACCACGACCGATATCATACCGTCCAGGGAGCAGGTAATATTCTTTATCCTCTGGGCCCCGTAGTGACCCGTTAACGAGAATGGTGCCAGTAACGAAAGATGTAGACTCAACAGGGACAGGTATTAAACAATTGCGATCTAAGGTAATTTGTTTGCTGGCATTT
Source organism: Catocala sponsa (assembly GCA_963564715.1). Classification (NCBI taxonomy): domain Eukaryota; kingdom Metazoa; phylum Arthropoda; class Insecta; order Lepidoptera; family Erebidae; genus Catocala; species Catocala sponsa. The sequence goes on along the minus strand of OY751356.1, from coordinate 4,660,234 downwards.
AAATACACTTTTTCGTTGGTAATTTTTTGAATGATCAGTTCTTCTGAAGTTTTTGTTATTATAATATCCGGTTTTTCCGTAAAAGAGTGGCCTAGTAAGACTGGTTGATGGATCACGAAGTCTTCGACTACATACAAGTTAATGATTTCACGTATACCCTGAACTTCAATATTGCACCTTACAATACCTATAGGTAGTACTCGATTTCCGCCTATTCCTCTCAACGTGGGTAGATCGTCAGACCGCTCAATATCGAGATTTAATTCGTTGGCTGTAGTTATTCTTATCAACGAACATTGACTACCTAGATCAATATGGCATTTGACTGTTAAATCATTAACTTTGATAAACATTATGTATTTATTGTTAGCATGGTCTATACGTAATTCGGCTATTTGTTTTTCGTGCCGCTCTTTAAGTTGCACCTCGGTTCTATCTCGCGGTTTATTTAGTTTCTTAAAGCAGTGATCTACTAAATGCCCCATCTTTTCACAATAAGTACACTTTACGGGAGGTTTGTCGCATTTGGAGCTACGATAACCAATTTCATTGCAATTATAACATTTAATGTTTGTGTTCACATTTTCCCTAGAATTATGAGAGCGTGCAGTATAGTGCTTTCGATCGTAAGTACGAAGCCGTTGAAATTGTTCTTGGTGGTCTTTACCTTGACCCACTCTCACGGATCTAAAGTATCTTAATACCTGTTCGGGTTCGGGAAATTGGGCTGCTTGAGCACCTACTCTTACTGCACGATCCTCTACACCATAAAGAATACAATCTACGGCTTGTTTACCGTATATCTTGCATCTATTTAATAAATTTACTTTCGCGTAGTAATAATGCTCTAATGATTCACCGTATCGTGCCTTTTTTGACAGCATTTCGGTAAGCAATTCCGCGTAATCTTCACGACAGGGAAACGATTCAATTAGCTTCTTCTTCCACTCAGTCCATGAAAGCAAAACAGTTGATAAACCTTGATACCAGGTTTTTGCAACTCCAGTCAATTTAGGGAGAGCATAATGAATCGTCTCTCTGTCATCCCATTGATAAATAGTTGCACATTCTTCTACTTTTGTAAGCCATGTTAATACAGTTTGTTCTTTAGACATCGGATCGAATTCAGGTATAACATTTTTATTAAAGTTGAGTCTTGGCTTGTCAGAACTCTTTACACGATTTAAAATATCGAGAAACTTATCAAGAATATCTGTATCGCGATCCTTACTTTTAGAACTAGATAGTCTAGAACGTTTATTAGAGTTATAATACCGCTCACCAGAATCCTCTGATGATGAGCTGCCTCGTCGTCTGCGCCTGTCACGTCGATGATTTTCTGGTCGCGAGTATTGTTCTCTAGTCGTTATTTCGTCATCTTGTCGAGGGAGGCCGATTACATTGTGGCCACAGCCACTGCGAGTAACTCCCGAGCTATTGTAGTCGCCAAGACCACGTTTACGACTCTCTGACCTGAGTGCTTCTAGATTATTATAGTTTAGACCCCGGCTCTGTGACCTGAGCGCTCCTGGGTCATCACTGTCAAAATCCCGACCCTCTGATCTGGGTACTCCTGGATTATCGCGGTAGACCCGGCCCTGTGACCTGGGCGCTCCTGGGTCATCGCTGTCAAAATCCCGACCCTCTGATCTGGGTACTCCTGGATTATCGCGGTAGACCCGGCCCTGTGACCTGGGCGCTCCTGGGTCGTCTTTATCAAGATCCTGACCCTGTGACCTGGGTGCTCCTGGATCATTGCGAGTGCCCTGGCCCTGTGACCTGGGCTCTCCTGGGTCATGCATATCATTTTGACCACGGCCCCTTAGTCTGGGTTCTCCTTGGTCACTTGTCGCCATGTCTGAAAACTTTAAATATCGAGCTAAGAATCACATCAAAGCATCCATACGGTCATGGTTTAAGGATAACCGTTATACTTTAAAATTATTTTCTTTTAATTAGTGTAAAATCTCAGCACTATGTCGAACTAACAGTCATAACATTCAGTCTCAGTAGCGATCTGTCTACTATGTGGGCAAACGCTACGATTGTACTCTTCCAAATGTATCATCAATAAGCTTAATGTTCATAGTTATCACGTGCTGTGTTGCGTTTGAACAAAAGATGCGAAAGATTGAACTTTAAATAAACACTATCGGTCAGATTAACATGACGCTATAAATGCATTCTAGCTTATTATTAAATATCATAACACTACAACGTATTCACGTAACATGTTCATAGTAGGTAATATATATAACTACATAAATGTACATTGAATAGGAACCTTCGACCTTATAAGGCACCGTGAGAAAAAAAATAAAGTTTTATATTACCAAAATATTTATTGTATTTTGCTATCGTATAGATATTATTTAAATTATAATACTTAGAATTATATCCACTATTTATTATCGTATATAGCCGACTGTTAAAGAATATTATTGCCCTCTTAGTGCTTATCGAAGTTATCCAATTTATTTGTTTTGATGTTCATTTATTTATTTAGGACCACCCGTGGTTATAAGATTAATTAATTACCACGAATCATAATCATATTGTTATGTAAGCATGTGAAATAAAGAAAAAGAGAAAAAAAAAAAAAACCTTTGCGTGTGCTTTTGATAGAAATTACAATACCAAATCACAAAGAATGCCTAATTTAGAATAGGGTGTGGTTATAGTAAATGCGTTTGCAGTTTTTCAACTTGTCCAATAATAGCCGTTAATCGAATGGACCCATAAAATAGTTAAAATAGTACTTACGTTTATGAGGCGTGGCGAAAATCCTATTGATTTTTGATCTATCCCACTTCTGAAACTGTAGGATTTGTCCGTTCCAAAAGTGAAACACTGTATGTAACTGTATCACAATAATTTATTTCTCTAAATAAAATACACCAACTAACACGCACTTGTTACTTGTTCGGCGGCCAACGATCGACTGACTTGTCGTTCGAGTGATGTCACCCCACTATCTCTCGGTTACTTCCGCTATAACGATAGAGGGCGCACTAACTAGTTAACAAACTGTACTCATGACTACTTTTAATTTCCGGAAGATGGTTGAGCGACTTACAGATATAATATTAGTCGATTAATAATTAATATATAAGCTATCTTAACTATCTTTGTATTATATATTATAATTTAAGCTAACAAAATATAAATAAGCTAACACTATCTACTATTTTATTTTATTGTGCATTGTGTATTACATATTTTCTCGCGTTTGTTGACTGTTTATACATTGATCATTTATTGACTAATGCCCTATTTTATGACATAAAAACAATACTGAAACATCTCTTCGACTGACCTGACGCAGCAATTGACTGTTGTTCTTACAATAAGTCATTTTGCGCGCCGGACGCCGAGGAGATATTTGAGTATTGCACACAAACTAGTATATTTATATATGTAATAGAATTATATTATTATACAATATTATATATCGACTTTTTGCCGATATTAGGTATAAACCATTTTATTTATTAAGTGCGAGTAGCTTAATTCAGCGTTACACAGCACGGCGTATCAACTTTCGTGGGACCCTTTACATCCCCTAAGCGCTAACATCCCCCTAAAAAATGGCCAGCCCACAAAGCGGTAAGATAGTAAAAAGGCCATCCGCCACTGGAACAAGTGACGTAATGCGGCTACCCGCATAGTGCGTATGAACCCTAAAACATGGAAGTTGACGCTCTACTCCCTATATTGACTCCCAGGACTGCCGCATGCCAACCTGCGGATGATGTTGGTCTCTCCTCCGTTGAAGTAGAAATACTGCAACGAGAGGACCAGGCTAGCAACCATCACCTGCGTAGCGTAGTCTCATCAAACGATTACTTTGACTTTCAGTGGACCAGACAACGACAGACATTTACTGGGAAAAGAGAGACGTTTACTGGTATCCCAGGGCCCACCTTTGACCTGACTGATGATGTGAGACCTATTGACATTTTTTACAAAATGTTTGACAACTCTTTTATAGACTTGTTGGTAACAGAGACTAATAGATACGCAAACCAGACATTAACGTGACTCGGACAAGATTCATCATCAGCCAAATCTTCAAGACTGTTACGATGGAAACCGACAGACCGCGACGAAATGTTGGCGTTTTTGGCAGTGGTAATCCTGCAGGGACTATACCCCAAAGTAAAGGAGGAAGCCTATTTCTCTTACGATGGGTTTGGGACTACTCCTTACTTTGCGAGTATAATGTCCTATAACAGATACCATCTGCTAAAGACGTTCCAGCATTTCATTGACAATGAGACAAATAGGGATACGACAAAACTTAACAAGATAAAACCGGTGATCGATTACTTAAACGACAAGTTTAGCAGTTTATACTATCCGGGCCAAGAGGTAGCCATTGATGAATCCTTACTAAAATGGCATGGGCGTCTTAGTTTTGCCCAAAAAATTAACACCAAAGCTGCTCAAGTAGGGGGGTTAAAATATACGAACTATATGAGTCGTCTAGTGGCTACTAACAGCCACTAGACGACTCATATAGTTCGTATATATATGTAATAATAATAATAATATATGCTATAACAGTACCCGCTCGCGCACGGTCAACAAAGCTCTTGTGTATTTTATTAGCTTAAAAATATTTAAAGACCCTAATTAGCCCGTAAAAGTGCAACAGAACAATTATAACGCTGTAATAAAGTGTTCCTCGCGTTGGTAGCGACAATAACAAAGAAACAGTGATAAAATAGTGATATAACGAAAACAAAAGAACTCAGTGACAGAAGTGAATATAATAACAGTTTTTAGTGGCTATAAAGCAAACACATCAATCATATTTGTAATTAATACGCTTGGACAGAATAACGAACATAAATACGTGCAGTGATTTTCACCTAACAAAGCTACAATGAGTGATAAGTGGTATTCATAACAGTGGCTACACAAAATCGTTAGCAAAAATAAGATTGATGTAAAATTTAAATCCACCCACACTTATCATAAAAACTTATCATAAAAACTTATCATAAAAATACCTAAAAGAACTACTAACGGATCCACTAATTCAACTATAATTATATATGACTCTGTGGCGTGGAGGCGCAACTATCTACTCAACGAGCAGAGTGTCGGGAGTTCGAATCCGAATGCCTGATTTGACTTTTTGAAATGTATATGATTTGTTCTGCTATTTATCAGTCTCAAGAAAAAGTGCGTGCATCTACATAATTATAATACCCAGCTCTCATCACACTAACTGGAGAGTAAAGTCTATGATTTCGTTGTTTTCAATTCGTCGTTAACAGAGGGCGCCACAATAGCTTCGAATAAAATGGATTCCGACGGCAACAACATAACATACCGTAAACCTAAACCCTATAGAACGAGCTCATTAACCGACATATCTAACATAACGGATACTGATGAGAAAAGTATATTTAACGCAACAATGATGAGTTTACCAGACAGTTTTAACGACCATAATGCAATCATAAATGACCTCACCGAACAAAACAAAACACTCAAAAATCAATTATTGAGCGCTCAGCAAGAAATTGAAAATTTAAATAGTGAAAATTATCTTCTCAAATCCGATTTACAAAATATGATAAAAACTATTAACACTTATAAGAAAATATGCTCAACGCCTGAGAAAAAATGTATAACACCGTCACGCAAAGATAAAACATTGCACCAAATAAATCCGCCCAGCTTCTTATATCAAGAATACGAATCGCAACTCAACAAAGTTAATAAAGGGACACAAACTACTAAAAGCTGTACACAGACGCCACATAAAATAAAAGAGATGTCTACTTCCGAAGAGCAGTTTTCAAACTTAATATCGAAGCCTAAACAAAAGAATAAACTGTGTATTCTGAGTTGTGACACAAAAAAAGGATCTTCGTCAACAATTAAGGAAGTTTTCTCGGAGTACTTCGACTACTGTCATTATATAATGTCCAACAGCACCACAGCACGGCTCGTTAATAATATCGAACAAAAATTGGAAACTTCACCTTAAACGACTATTGCTTGCTTTTCATTGAAGGAAATGACCTAAGAGAGGAGAGCAATTATATAAGTTAAATAAAGACAATAAATGAATCTCTCCGAAAAGTCACACACACCAACATAGTCATCTGTCTCCCTACATATATAGCAGGTGCACCGATATATAACTTTAAAATTGACATGTTTAACCACCTTCTATACTTAGACATAGTAAATCATAAGTACGCATACATCTTTGACAGCAATCGTACATTATCACATGAGATGTTTTCCTACTCTACAGGCAGGATTAATAAATACGGAATGCGAAATATATATGACAATATTATGAGTAACATACTAGTCGATTTACATCTTTTTAGTCAGATCAACATACATAGCAATAGTAATTTTCGTGATTAGTAGCAATGATATATCTGTAAATTGTAGTAACAATGTAAATTCTGTCCCAGTGAATTGTATAAATTTAACAATCTTACACCAGAATATTTGTGGTATTTCTAACAAAATAAACGAATTAGACGCTTACATACAAACTCTTGGGAAAAAATTAGACTTTCTATGTTTGACTGAGCATTTCTTGAATAGTGTGTCAGTAACTTCTTTTAACTTAGACGGTTACAAATTAACGTCCTATAATACTCGAAGTAAGAAAAAGAGAGGAGGAAGCCTAATTTTAGCTCAAACAGATAGGAAAGTAGAGACAGTAATTGCAATTGATAAATTGTACGCCGTAGAGAGTTTTGAGGTATGCTGCATAAAGGATAGCACAACTGGAGTGTATGTTTGTTGTGTGTATCGTAATCCCAATGATAAGAATTTTGTCATTTTTATGAAGAAAATGGAATTGTTACTTGAGTATTTGTTCAAGAGGAAATGCATAATTTGTGGAGATTTTAATGTCAATTTGCTTCAAGAAAACAAAAAACGTTCTGAGTTTTTGAGTCTGCTGGCATGTTATAATTTTAGATGTCTTTTTGATAGCCCCACTTTTATACGTAACAACTCATATTCCTGCTTAGACAATATCATAACGAATCTACAAGAAGATCACGTATTAAGTAGTGCAATTGATCATAATGGTTTAGGAGACGGACATGGAGCACAATTTTGTGAATTTTTACTAGAAAATATGACAGGAAACAAAAATGATCAATATTTAGTCATTAATAAAAGAATTTTAAATTGTAAAAATAGTTTATCGTTTAAGAACAGACTACTGCTTCATAATTGGAGTTCAATGGGAGTAAATTCATTTTTGAGACATTTTAATAGCATTTTTCGGAGAAGTTACAAAAACCGGGTAATTAAAATAAAATTAAAAAGGGGATTACAGTTAAAGTGGGTAACTAAAGGAGTTAAAACCTCCAGTAAAATGAAAAGATTATTGTGCACCAATACTGGTAATTATGTTCATGAAAGTGTACTCAATTATAAATATAAATATATTCGCATATATAGAAGGGTCATAACCAAAGCCAAAAAAATGGCAACCGCAGAGAAAATAGATAAATCAAAAAATGTATGTAAAGAAGTTTGGAAAGTAATTAATAACCGCACAAACAGACTTAAAAAGGGCAACAGGAACCACTTTTACTGAAACTTAACGATCAAATCATAGACTCGCCAACTGCCGTTGCTAACATATTAGCAAAACAGTTCAACCACAATTGTGATTCAGCTAAAACTAACACAGAGGATGCTCTATTTCTTCTTCAACAAAGTTGTGAAAGGGTTATAAATGATATGTCACTCACGCCTACCACACCCAAGGAAATAACAGAAATAATTAAAACTATGCCAAACAAGCTTTCCTGTGGATATGATGAAATCCCTATTACTATTCTTAAAGAGCACATAATAATATTGGCTGAACCACTATCCACATTCCTTAATAACTGTCTGAAGCAGGGTATTTTTCCGGAACAATTGAAAATTGCAAAGGTTGTGCCTCTTTATAAAAAGGGTTCAAAAACGGACCCTAAAAATTACAGACCGATCTCGCTTCTTCCAACACTTTCAAAAATTTTTGAAAAAGTTTTAAAATCTCGGCTGTTGATTCATCTTCGTTTAAATAAAGTTCTACATGACAGACAGTTTGGTTACCAGAAAGGCATTGGCACTGGAGATGCCATCTATAAACTTTTAGATGACATTACTAGTAAATTGAATCAGAAATTAAAGGTGGCAGGTATTTTTCTAGATTTATCGTCTGCATTTGATACTATTGATCACAGTCTACTTATTACTAAACTAAATTATTATGGCGTCAGAGGTAGAGCCCTTCAATTATTTACATCGTATTTAAGAAACAGGAAAATGTATGTAGAAACCAGCACAATAGAACATGATGGACAACGTAAAACTCACAAATCATCCATGATTAATATTACCACTGGCGTACCGCAGGGCTCCATATTAGGTCCTATCCTGTTTATTATTTTCACAAACGATTTGATTGATTCTATTAAAAAGATCACTCCAGACATTAATCTCGTGGTATTTGCAGATGACACAAATGCTGTAGTAGGGGCGAAAAGTATTACTGAACTGACAGACAAGGTCAATACTACGTTGGCAGCTTTTCAATTTTGGTTCAATACAAATATATTAATAATAAATATTAAAAAAACGAACATAATGTTATTCCGAACCACTTCCGGCAATAAAGACGATATGTGTATAACCCTTAACAATGAAAAGGTAGAATTAGTGAGAGACGTAAAATTTCTAGGTATCCAGTTGGATGATTTGCTGAACTGGAAAAAGGAACTAGCACACATAGACTCCACTATATCATCTGCATGTTATGCGTTGAGGACATTGAGGGACGAAATAAATACGGAAAAATTAAAAATGGTGTATTATGCTCTTGTCGAATCCAGACTTCGATACAGTATAGGTACAGTTTTGGGGGAAAAGCTACGGTTACAATTTTCAGCGATCCTTCATCCTCCAAAAAAGAGCAATACGTACAATTGTCAGAATCACTCAGAGAGAAAGCTGTTGTACTCATTTTCAGCGCTTAAATATTCTAACATTGCCCAGCTTATACATACTTGTGTTGTTAGTTAATTTAAAAAAATATATCCATGAATATGAGTCTGGGGAAGAAAGAATAGTCAGGGAAAACACTCGGAGAAATGACTTTAAAAATAGAGTTGCACCTAATTTTAACATTGTTAAGCATAGCCCTCATTACCAAGCTGCACATATTTTTAATAGACTGCCAGCGGATTTAAAAATTTTGTTATACACTAGCTCTTTTAAGGCGAAGCTCCGAGCATTTCTGTTGGATAGGAATTTGTACTCAGTTGACGAATTGTAATTTAATAATCACATTATGACTATTGTGACTATTTTGAAGACATGTTTATCATTATTAAATTTGAATGTAGTTTTTTTTTTTTTTTAGTTTTGTATTATTATCAGGACAAGACAAGTTTTATTATTTTTTTTATTTTTTTTGGTATTCTTTTTATGTGTTCTTTTATGGTTTTATGTATGATTATAATTATTATTCTTTTTTTGTTATTATTGTCATTGCATGTTTAATTTAGAAATTAGTATTATTGTATCAAATATCAAATACAATGTAAATTGTTCCTGATAAATAAATAAAATACCTCTGGAAGTTTGCGGTATATACTGGAAAAGACGGACCGAACAGATCTAACAAGGAACAACAGACTACTGTCGGACTAAACCATTTACGGGGAGTAGAGTCAGACGATCATAATGACCAACAAAATACAGTAGAGAACACCTTGACATCAGACAAGACCGTGACGACAGACAAAATCCTGACGACCAACCTGACAACCAACTTAGAATTGACGACAGCGAAGTTCGCCCGAACAATGCTACCGCCAAGATTGTATATGACCTTATGGAGCCACTACTTCACCGGGGACATACGTAACTATGGTCAATTTTTACAATAGCCCTCTTTTAGCGAGATGCCTTAAACGTGACGGACAGACAGACGTTTTCGGAACTTTAAGACTCAACCGGGAATTCGTTCCAGAGTCCATTAAGACTTTGACAAAGACTACCATGCGTCAAGGTGAAGTAGTGGTTATTTACTGTTCCGATCTGACGGTAATGTTGTGGCGTGACGCTAACTTCGTTTCTATGGTTTCAACTTACCATCCCCTACAGATCGGTTCAAAAGAAAAGTATAATAAAGTGTCTTTTAAACCCAGTATTGTTCTTGAATATAATAAGACTATGGGAGGAGTGGATAGAAAGGACCAGTACCTTGCCTGCCAACCGCTTGAAAGACAAAAAATAAGATATGGTACAAAAAGCTGTTTCGTCGCTTATACAATGCAGCTGTTTTTAATTGCTTTGTTATATTCGCAAGCAACCCTATCAACAAATTAAGTCATCGCCAGTTTAGGACAATATTGAGTGAGGAGATACTTAAAATACACCGACGACTTGACCTAAAGACCGAACCTCGGCTGTTAAACAGCCGAAGCCAGCTAACTGATGAAAGGACAAGGACGATGACAATACAACAACAGACAAGACCTATTGTCGATGCCAACCACTTCCCGATAGCCAGCTATACCCGTTGTATAGCGAGGTATACCCGTTGCTGGATATGCACTCGGAGTAAAAAGCCATCCAGAACAAAATACAAATGCGAAGAGTGCAATGTAAATCTATGTATTTTAGGATGTTTTAAAGATTACCACAAACTTTGATATCTCTCGTGCAATTTTATAGTTATAATATTTAGTTAGACTTAGCCTAGATTATTAATATTAATATAGATTGTTCTATATATTTGCTAACATTATGTTTATTAAACATAATATTCACTTATATAATATAAGAATACTGATATCCATAACGTAAACACTAGAAATAAGCATAAGTTAGTAGGCCCATATCATCGTTTACATAAAGTTCACAATACATTTGTGGGACTCGGTATACGTTTTTTAATAAACTACTTATTAATATAATTAATTTACCATTGCTTAAATTTAAAAGCGTCGTTAAAATACAACTTATTCGAAAGGGTTATTATTCAGTCAACGACTATTGAAATGACAAATACTCATAACTATTTGCTTGTTGCACACAGGATTCAAAGATCTGTATTACTTATAAGTCAATTTAGAAATGTAGTAAAGTAATTTAGTAGTCACAAAGTGTAAGTGTATGCGCTATCATGCCATCTTACTGTCTATTTTAGATTTATATTATAAAAATATACCTTAGCTCAAATGATTTAATCTCTTTAATATTATTAAGTTATTTGTTTCTCTTTCACGGGTATATTCCTAATACGTTATTGTTATTATCTTTAGATTTTTATAGTAGTATATTGCATAATGGCTGCAACACCTTATTAATCTGAGTTGTAAAATACTGGAATTATAATTAATTGGCGATTTAAAAGAGTGGCCGTGAGTTTCTTGCAGGTTTCTTCTCATAGGCTCAACCCTTTGCCTGAACCTAGCAACTAACCTAAATGTAGCTTCAGTAACTTAGTAAACTAACTAACCTATATATTTTGACGTTCATAAGTGTTACTTTGTGACCTAAATGAATAAATGATTTTTGACTTTGATTTTGTAATAACGTAATAAATTTTTTTTATAATCCTTTTTATTTCTTTTTTTATAACTGATAATTAATGAAATTAACAAAATTATATCTATTAAAGATATATTTGTTTATAGTATAATCTGACTTTATTAAGTCATATTATAAAATAAACTTACTACATAATTCTAACTTTCAAACATTTCATTAAAACCCAATATAAAATTCAGTCTGCAAACGGCCTTAGGCGCCCATCTTGGCATTTTTTTGTACCTGCGCTTCGAGATGCACAGATATACGATCCGCAATTAAATTAGGGTCGACCGGTGACTTTTGTTTGAATTTATTTGACTTTAAATAATTACCGAGATAAATGATTTTGGTACCAACAGATAGAACAATTAGTCTAGTTTTTGTTGATATACTTTAATTACAGACTTTATGATATATTTTTCGTATTATCATCATAAATATAATTTTATCCTATAAAAAATAGCCACAGTGGTTGATTCAAATTAGAAATACTATATTATTTTATAGTTCTTGGATTTTATTGTTATCATTTCCAATTTGTTTATTAAATCAGCTTGCCGATCATAGTTTTTAATTCAACAAAGTATTATTAGTTTGCGAGATATAAGCATTTCTTTGTCGCAAGGGCGTCCGACGGGTTGTTTTGCTATCGCATCTTGCGAGCACGGACTATTGAGAGTAGTAACAGTTTTGGGGCCGGACTGTCAAGTGGATATCATTGTTGTTATTTGAAAGTAGATTGTAAAGGGTTGAGAGATATTTTGTGTAGGCGTAGATCATATGTATTATTATCAGATAATGAATGTTTTTTTTTTATTTCAGGTTATTTTCAATAACATCATGGCTGTATGTCACAGATGTTGGCAACGAGCGAACAATGACGTTTTCGACAAGACCGTCCCTATGAAAATATTGTCGATGTTGATAACGTCGTACCTGCTCCGGAACCTATCAACAATCCAGACGGTGCCCAACCAAAAGAAATCTTCGTCCCTGAATACGTAAGAGCTTCTAATTCTTCTCGAACCTGTTTATATAGGCGTTGCAGAATTGTAACTCTGAGACGAATCTCCGCGTCTATAAAGCTGTTCGCCATTTGTAACTACAAGTTATATTTTCCACCAAGTGCACGGTTGTGTGAAGAACATTTGTCCAATATTATTTGGGACGAATTGCTGGATAATGTAAACGTGACTAATTATTTCAACGCTGAGCTTGTTTCGGACATGACAACAATGTTAATTAAAGGCATGAATTCTCTTAGATTAAGCTTTGACTCCGCGACTGAATTGGATGCCCACGAGCTTCATTTTTGGTCTGGACTAACTATAAACCAATTTAATAATATGCTATTGGAAACCCCAAGCTTAGCAGAGAGACACAGACAGCCGCGGAGAGTTCTTGTGGCCTATATGACGAAATTAAGAACTGGTGAAAGTAATGAACGGTTAGCAACATTGTTTCGGATGTCACGTCGAACATTTGAAGACCATTTAAAAATAGCAAAAGAATGTTTAACTCAAGATTTCGTCAATACACATCTTGGTCTAGATCATCAGTCTAGAGAAAATGTTCTAGAACGGAACTTACTATTGCCTAAAGAGTTTTTTGGCGATGAGCAAAATAGTAAAGCCATTTTGATATTTGATGGAACGTACATACATATATATTGAAAAAAGCTCTAATTTTTTGTTCCAGCTGCAATCATACAGCCAGAGAGTACATGGTAGAGACTTTAGTTAAGGACAATGCATTGTTATCTAAAGAAAACACCACCCTAAAAACCACGGTAGCTGAACTATCTGATCGATTAAATAATCTCGAACAACATTTACGGGAAAACAATCTAGAGATACAAGGCGTACCCGAACACCATAACGAAAATTTACCCAGTCTCCTCAATCAGTGCTCTAAGGTTGTGGGTCATGACTTAAAGGAGGGTGATGTGGTGAAGTGCACTAGAGTTGCAAAGTTGAACAAGGAGAGCAGGTATCCCCGTACTATAATCGCCAAGTTCAGTTGTGTGGGAAAGCGCGATGAGTTTTATTCTGCAGTGCACAGATATAATAAATCCAACCCTACTAACAAACTTAATACTGCGCTGCTAGGAATTGCAGGTGAAAGGTTACCGGTATACGTGTCAGAGCATCTGTCTCCATGTAATAAATCCTTGCATGCCGCAGCACGTAAGAAGGCGAAGGAACAGGGATATAAGTTTGTTTGGGTGAAAAATGGACGTATTTTTGTAAGAAAAGCAATTAAATGCAAGTACATATTAATTAAAAATGAAGAGGGCCTTAAACTCTGAGTGAAAACTGGGTTTATCACGGGTAGATCAACTAATTCGAACCTACTATGTTACTCTACTTATATATGCGAATCTTTCAATTGCAAGCAGCAAGTAGACTCTATATATACAGATTTTGCCAAAGCATTTGATCGTGTTAACCATTTTGCTTTGTTCTCGAAGGCCCAACATTTAGGAATACATGGGAATCTGTATAGGTGGCTCACATCCTATCTATCAAACCGAACTCAACTTGTTGCACTTAGTGGGTACGAATCTATCCCATTTTTGGCAACTTCGGGGGTCCCCCAAGGCTCAAATTTGGGGCCCCATTTGTTCCTGTTATTCGTCAATGATTTACTTAGTAAAATTGAGAGTGAATGTTTAGCCTACGCTGACGATATTAAAATTTTTAGACGTATCTCTGATCACCGAGACTGTGAGGCACTCCAATCGGTTATAAATACTGTTGTCAAATGGTGTGACGAGAATCTTATGTCTCTAAACATAAAAAAGTGCCAGGTTATATCATTTACAAAAAACAAAACACCGCTCAATTACAATTATATATCAAGGGCATTGTAATAGACAGGGTAAAGGAAATCCGCGACTTGGGGGTAATTTTCGATTCAACTATGTCTTTCAGACCACATTACGATCAGGTTTGTAATAGGGCTAACCGCATGTTATCTTTTGTACTCCGAAATTCAAAACCCTTTAGACAATTAAGTTCATTGATAACTCTATACTATGCTTTAATTAGAAGTATTATTGAATACTGCGCATCCGTGTGGGCTCCGATATACAAAATTCATATAGACCGTATAGAGTCTATACAGAGGCGGTTTGTCAGAGCTCTATGCATGAAATGCGGTTTAAGGCTTAAAATACCTGAATACGAAGCTCGACTTCGTTACTTTAACATGGTTGGATTGGATAAAAGGAGATGGATGAGCGACATGTCCACTTTATATAAAATCTTGAAGGGCTCATTTAATAGTACTCTCCTAAGTCAGTTACACTTCAAGGTACCTACTCGATCTGTGCGTACTCCGCAGCTGTTTCGAATACCAACGTGTAACAATAATGTGTCCCAAAATAATCCACTGTTTCGAATGTGTAGACAGTATAATGATATTTGCGCTCATGTTGATATATTTGTGGATAGTCACAGCAGATTCATAGAATCCTTGCGCAAATTGAATACATGGGTCAGGCCACGAAAAAATGTTCATTTCTAAAATTAAAACGTGGACCATAATAAAATTAAAAAAGAAAGAGATACAGTACATCATTTCTCATATATTTTACTGTTTTATCAATATTTAGAAGATTCCTGCCCAACATGGCGTAATTGAAATTCAAAAATATCTTATTTATTTATATAAATTTTGAATTAATAATTTAGGTTAAATATAGCTTCCATACAAAATCAAAATGTCCCTCGTCCATGTGACACCAAACTATTGATTTTTCCTGATTAAATCTAGTTATTATCATATATATGCTACATTGTACTTATTTTATATTGTTATGGCCTTGTTTTAAAACAAATAAATAATCGTTATCTGCCTATTATTAACAAAAAATACACGGTTGAAAATATGGGCCAAATTTGATTCCCGTGTGTGACATAACACGAAATGAACAGTAGAATTTAATTTTCAAATCACAGCAACACTAAAAGTATTTTTTTATGCTGGCAAACTTCTCTACGAGTTTAGAAAAATGTCAAACGTCTGTCAGCCATTTTAGTATGGAAGCATTTCGTGAGGTCGTTGTAAGCGGAAATTTTGGTCATCTAGTTTTTTCGAGTTATTTGAGGTGATTTAACAAGGTAAGTGTAGAAATTTAATCCGTTTAAGTCAAAATTACTATGGAGAATGTTGTTTTTTGGGGAATCGCCTAGTTTTCTGTGCATTTAGACTGAATTTAAAAGTTTTAATCTCAGAAAAAGGTTATATTTTCGCGTGTGTTTATTCCCGCATGTTGCGTGTGTTATGTTTTGTGTTACGTAACACACAAGAAAATACTTTAAGCCTAGTTCACATTGAAAAATAGTTGAAACATACATACTGATGACCTCGTTGGCCTATGGCCGGTAGCGTGTCTGCCTTCGATACAAAAGAAGTCCTAGAGGACAGCTATGAGAATGAATGAGTTTGTTTGTTTTGTATTGCAACCATATCGACACGACGAGATATTAAAAATGAACCAATTTGTAATTGTTATTATCAAACTAACGCTAATAGCAATATTTTTGAGTTATGAACACAAGGGCCTATTTTCAGTTTAGAGCTACCAGTCGTGTAACACCATAAACATAACTAGCGCATATTGTGTACATATTTTAAATAAGCTGAGTGGCGAAACGATGAAAGTGAATGTAGCGCTTGCACATAAAAGAATGGGAGATTTTCCAAACAAGGTTAAAAAAAGTAGTACTCTATAGATCGGCTTTTCTGGTTTAACCGGATTTGACTGGATATCAGTTTTTACACGGAGCGGCTGCCACCTGACCTCCGCATCCCGAAGGCTAACGATACCTTAAGGCTAGACCAGTGTCAGGATATTATAGGGCACCGACTTCCCATTAGCGACTGCCATAGATGTTCATGGCAGCCGGGACCGACGGCTTAACGTGCTCTCCGAGACACGGAGCAGGCGATAATCGTCAATCAATACGCACATAATTTCGAAAAGTCATATAACTTCCGAAAGGCAGAGGTGCTCGACGTGAGTTCAAACCCGAGACCCTCTGCATTGCAGTTTGTTGGTCTCCCCACTGAGCTATCGCTGCTCTTCTAAGCTATCCCTGAATATATTCATAATTAATATAATGTATGTACTGTTCAAAGAGCCGAGCGGCGCAAACCGCGAAGCTGTCGCAGGTAGAAGTGAAAGAGTTTGACTGTAACTACGACTTGTTTTACGATAATTTTTAAAAACATAAATGTTCTTAGTACTTTACACTGGCTAAATAGACAAAATGTCTGAAGCTATAAAAAGCTTGACAATAACTGCCAAGTCTGGCTAGTACCATCCACAATAAGCTTATTTTGTAGGGTGCTGGAAAATCCCCCATTATATTTGTTAAGCTTTGCTGGTGAAGGGTATAATTAACTTTTTTTCAGATGCCAATGACGCCAGCTGAAAGGCAGAAGTTGTACAGGGAAAGACTCAAACAAAGGGATCCTGAAAAATTTTTAGCGCAGAAGAAATCAAACGCAGAAAGAACTAAAAAATACAGAAAAAACATAGCAGATTTTGACAGTTGTCAGCAGCAAATTATTAGGCAGCAATGGAGAGAACAAAAGAGAAACAAAGAAAAACATGCATCGCCAGAAACTACTAAAGAAATAACGCAATCTGCATCATCGGAACATCATTTACAGAAATTGAACAGAAAAGTAATATATCGATTAAAAAAAGAAAATTTTGAACTTAAACAAGAGCGAACGACATTGATGGTATCTTTAAAAAACATGAAAAAGAAAATAAAAAGATCTATGCAGAAGAATAAAACAATGCTGGAATTGATCGAAGAAAAAAATGAAATGGTTAGTAAATTACAAAAAGAACTTGATAAAATGAAGACTGAAAACAGTACAAGTTGGACTCCTCAGACTAAAACCGATAACTTTATTGACGAGTATTTGCCTACCATAAATAAAGAAGAAAAGGAAAGGGTGAAGAACAAAATACTACAACACGAAGTACTTTTAGATACATTAAAAGAGTCTTACCAAAGTTCAAGTACAAAAGTAAAAACAATACTGAAAAATGTATTGTTAGGTGAAAAAGCACAAAAATATAAGCTGAAAAGGAAAATGGCTTCATTTTTAGGACTGAAAGGAAATATTCGTCATTGCACAAAGAAAAAACGGAACAATCTTTTGGTAAACCATCTCAAAGATTTTTTTGAAAGAGATGACGTAAGCAGAATGACAGCAGGAAAAAAAGAAATCAAAACCAAGAAAAATGAGAAGAAACAAAAAAGATACTTGTTAGGAACCCTGAAAAAGCTTTATACAAAATACAGACGTGAAGGTGGCAAATTAGCTCTATCCACTTTTAAGAAATACAGACCATTCCATGTAATTCCACCCACAGTTGGAAGCCGGGACACTTGTGCTTGCCAAAAACATGATAATTTACTAATGAAGGCAAAAGCTCTAAAATCTAACGGAATCATTGCAACACAAGATGTAGATGAGTTAATGGCCATGGTAATGTGTGATACAAAAAGAAAAGAATGTGCCTATGGAGAATGTGAGCTGTGTGCAGAAAGTAGTATTGATTTTTTCCTTAATGAAATAAATGTAGACGACAATATTTCATGGTATGAATGGATACTCCAGTCCCATGAATACAAAGTCAAGAATGACAAGAATGTAACTAAAATTACCAAAAAAATGGTAAAGCAGGAAAAAACTGATACCTTGAAATCATTATTGGACTCATTCAAAAAAGAACTACATAACATGAAAAGGCATAGCTTCAACATCACCCACCAGTATAAAGAATATCGACGTTGCATAGAAAGCTTAGATCAGCGCTCAGTTTTATTGCACATTGATTTTTCAGAGAATTACGTATGCAAACTTAACAAGGAAATACAATCAATGCACTTTGGTTCATCGAAGCAGCAAGTTACTCTTCATACCGGTATTTTATATGCTACAAATGACAAGATACCATTTGCATCAATTTCTCCAAATAATGACCATGGACCGGATGCTATTTGGGCTCATCTTCAACCAGTTTTGGAATGGATCAGAGAGAAATTCCCGACAGCAGATTCCATACATTTTTACTCCGATGGTCCCACATCGCAATACCGACAGAAGAAAAACTTCTATTATTTTTCTAAAATCACAAAAGAGCTCGGTTTTCCTTATTCTACATGGAATTTCTTTGAAGCATCGCATGGCAAAGGAGCTGCTGACGGAGTTGGTGGTGCTCTGAAACGCAATTTGGATTCGATGGTTGCTTATGGTAATGACATTCCTGATGCAAAAACTGCGTTTGATCTGTTGCTTAACGAAACAGACACATCAATCAAGCTTTTCTATATTCCCAATGATGCCATTCAGCAAACAACCGTTGAGTTGATACAAGTTCCGAATACCATGAAACTGCATCAGATAAGAAATACTGACATTCCTTACACAATAACGTACCGCAGCCTAAGTTGCTTTTGTCCAGGAGATAGACCAGGATTTTGTCACTGTCTAGATGTGAAGCAGTTCAATTTGATAACAAAAATAGAATTAAGTGGAAATAAAGAAAACGAAACTGGCCAGAAGAAAGTAAAATTGGTAAAAACACCCCTTAAAATATTATCAGATATTAAAAACTCTGCAGAAAACAAAAAATATTTTGATTTAACTAAATACGGCCCATTTGCCGTCACAAATATTGACAAAACGTTTGATATAAGTCGTACGACAACAAGTCACTATGATAACGGCAAACAACCAACCACTTCAGACATAATGACTTTAGTAAAAACAAAGAAAAGAAAAATAGTAACACTGAAAAAACAATTAAAAAAGCGTAAACTTAAGCAAGATAGTAGCACAGATGATGAAGACAGATATTCTTTGAGAGAATCTGACGACGAAGATTATAATATTTCGGATGAAAAAAGCAGCGATGAGGCATTTTTAGAAGATGGAAATTTGCAGATGGGTTTAAATTTGTGTCCAGTAAGAAACAAAGAACTAAATGAGAATGCGGGGAAAGTGTTGAAAACCAAAGCAATTGACGATAAAGATATAATTGAGTACATTAACAATTGCTCTGACATAGAGAAAGAAAGTGGCTATAGGGACTATGACAATGACGAAGCAGTAAAAGAGAAAGACGACAATGAAGTAAGAAAAACTGATAATGTTCTGGTCAGATATTACCAAAGAGGCACATGGAAATATTATATAGGATTCGTCGAAGACTTAACAGAAACGAGTGGAGAAGTAAATTACAATATAAGTTTTCTAAAAAAAATAACACGTCCGAAATTGAAATTTGTCAAAACAAAAAAGAAGGACTGGGATATTGTACAATCAAACTCGATTATCAAGAAGATTCAATTAAAGCGTGACATACTACAACAGTCACAATATTACTTAATAAACAGTTGTGATGAGGTTTATTTTAATTGAATAATTTTGCTGTCTAACTGATCTCTTAAGATTATTACATCTTAAAAAAATTAACATCAATGAAAACTCATTTGATTAAGAATGTATACTATATTATAGTGTAATAGAATATATTGTTGCTCCTTATATTCTCAAACGCGCCACTTTAAAGTCTGACTAAGTAATAAATATAAGTAATAAATAATAAGTAATAAATACACTGTAAGTAGATTTTATTAAGTGCTACCAAAAATTTTCGTCCCAATATTTGGAGTTTGTTACAGGTGTGAATACTTAAATGAATCTTATTTTGTTATAACTATTAAGTTCTAATAAAGTTTTTTAGTATTTGTTTGTGTTTTTTTAGTATGTAAATTATATTTTAGAATCTTATGGGCAAAGCCGCGAAAAAAGGCTAGTTTTATTATTTGATCAATTATGTGTACTATGCTTTACTATTTTCCGTTGTGTTATATTATTTCAAGTATGTTAATGTGTGTTACAGTTTCAAGTGTGTTATTGAACAATTTTTCATGGCCTTACCCACATCTTAAAATTCACATTACACTCCTAGTCTTAACTATATTGTATGTAACTTCTTTTTTTATTTTTTTATTGTAACGTTCACTTACATGTTTGAACCTGTATAAATTCTGAATGCTGTGTACAGTAGTAATTGGAGTGCAGATTTAAAAATGTTTTCATGTAAAAATAATCCTAATCACTACTTGGTCTGTATTCTGTAACTGTACCTTTTATAAATAAATAAATAAATCGTAAGTTTCGAAATCTTTTAAAACCTTTTATAATTGTGAGTAGTGACGGCTACATAATAGACGTACTTGGACCATTCCGGGCTACAACATCTGATGCTACCATAATGCAGTGTTTAATGAGTGAAGAAAATCCATTGCATTGGTTTTTAAACAGTGGCGATGTTTTTATAGTAGATAGGGGCTTCAGAGACAGCATTGGTGATGTCGAGTCTTGTGGCTATGAAGTCCACATGCCACCTACAAAAGACCGGAACGCTACTTAGCTCACAACAGACCAGGCAAACAAGTCTCGATTGGTTACGATTTGTAGATGGGTTGTCGAAGAGATCAACGGCAAGTTTAAAAATAGGTTTAGGTTGTTGCGACATACGTATTTTAACCGTGCATTAAGTCATAATGTTCTGTGACTTTAAAATAGCAGCTGCCATAATAAACGCCTATTATCGTGTCGCTGTTGATAACAGACTCGTCGCCGAGATCATAAATATAATTAATGTTAGAATGAACATGCCCAATCTTTTGCATGATTAAGTGCATATGAAAAATCTTAACAGACAGAGAGTCCTTTTTCAAGCCATGCAAGCAAATATTCCTAACTTCGAAGACTTCCCACGTTTATCCGAAAATGAAGTGTTTCTTTTCGCGCTAGGGAGCTATCATATTAAGCTTGCCAAGTCTTACTGCGCCGAGCACCTTCGCAATGGCCTTTATAATATAGAACTATTATCATGATAACGAGTTAAACGATTTATCGCGATGCAATATCCTGCTAAATAATGTTTGGCTAGTCAGAGTACGGATTAGTCGCGCCATGTCCGTTCACGTATTTATTATAGTTATATTTTAATAGATCGGGATTTGGCTGGCAGACATGCTATTGCTTATTGATACTGCACTTGTCTTACAGGCAATCGCACTGTGGGAAATTGTGCGCACATAATATCCATTGTATGGTATATGGGGTTAGGGCGTCATATTGACTTTAATCCACCAGCACAAATGTTTGATAATATTGTCATAGATCCATAAAGTAACTGTCGGTACTGTCAAGAGCACGTCAAGCTTGACGCTTTGGCTAAGGCCCGTGTTTTTATGGCACGCAGAATAAATCAGAGCTTAACTGCTAGTAGTGTATCGTTTGACATGCTTTTGGCTGTTCTAATGAGTTAATATAATTATATATTAATCGACCTTAAACATTGTTATTACTACTCAATGATTTTCAGTTTGAGAACCGAGTATGTTTTTTATATAGATTGGTCATTTGTTTACGTGAAAGATGCTTTTGTTTGTGAAAAAAATGTTTTTTGTTAACAAATAAATACATTTCCACCGAAAAGTTTTTTTTATTATTATAAATAATCCCCATAATTTTTGCTACTAACACAGGTACATCAGGCCTTTTAGGTCCCCAATAAACAGATTGACATGTATCCCATGACTGTTGTAGGGTGGGGACGGGGTTCATACAAAATCCCCCATGGTCCTTTGCAAGAAAACCTAATAGCTGTTTTCATTTACTTATTATATTCGCGTGTGTAAAACATTTTTATTAAGTACTTTGGCCATTACTCCTAGATTTTTACGCCACATCATTGACAAAAGAACTGCAACAGGAACCGTTCCACCCGATAGAAGAGGAACACTTACCAAAAAGAGAATAGACACTGAAGTCCATGCATCCGTACGGGCGTACGGGCACACATAAACTCCATACCAAGAATAGAAAGCTACTATCTAAGAGCCCAAACAACCCGCCAATACATAGATGGACAATATACCGTTGCTGAACTACATCGTTTATATTGCGAAGACCGTAAAGCAAATGACAAAAATTGTGCAACCTATGAATTTTATAACAGAGTCTTTAACCAAGAATTCAATATATTTTTTGTTTTTATCCCTAAAAAAGATCAAAGTGACCAGTGCGTCTCCAACAATAATTTGCCTAAATCCCAACAATTAAAAAAAGAAGAAGTATAAGCTTCATTTGAAAGAAAAAACACTAAGTCGAGAAGAAAAAGAGGCAGATATGAAACTATTAAAAGAAATGGGACACAACAATTTAATTGTTGCAATATATGATTTACAGGCTGTATTGCCAGTACCTATAGGGAACTCAAGAGCTTTCTTCTATAAATCCAAATTGAACTGCTATAATTTTAAGTAAGTATTTTGTAGTTACGATTATGCAAAAATTGCATCGAGGCAGTGTGATACATATTTTTCTTACTAAAGACAGGGTGCTTTGTAAACAAATTAATAAAATTGTACACAGCCAGAATAATGACGATTGACTCAACTGGAATGTAAGGAATAACAAATATTTTACTTGGTTTTAGCAGTGTCTTAACAGTCAGTACATTATTTTTTCCTTAGAGATTTTTTCTATTGAAAAAGTATTACAATATTGCAGTAGATGGTGCTGTTCTCAAATAGGACACTAAATGAAAGAAAATATTATTCCGTCACACGCAGAAAATTTAGCACTAGAATATAAAATACTTGGAATGTTTTAAAGTTTTTGCAGGCTTTTATCAGCTAATAAATATATTTAAAATCCTTTAAATGTTATTGTTTACTTTGTTTTCAATTAATATAGTTTATTTTTAACTATTACTAAATATTTCTGGTTACAGTTATTGATTTTTCAAATTAATCCATAAACAGTCAAACTGTCGAAATCAATATGACATATCATTTAAGCTGTCATTCCGTTTCTTGTTGTGATTCGTGAATGTGCTTCGTTTGTGTTTTTATGGATTTTTCGACAAATTTGCTTGACTCCCGGACGCCAAAGACTTTGCTTATTACCCTATACTTACGCTTGATACTCTGGACACTGATTTTCCTTAGGATTTGGTTTCTGTCAACTTGGATTATGGCTTCTTCAGAAAGAGGCTGTTGCGTGCCGAAATGCGGTAAAACTCGTAAGTAAACCGTTCCAATATGAAATTATACCACCATGAAATGTTTTAAGTATTGCCAAACTATGTAGTAATGATCATTTCTAACAGTTCTACTTGATCGTCTGTTTTAGGGAAAGATGATACAATCCTGCATTCATTTCCTAATCCTGATAAGGATATGCATCGATATCTTGCCTGGATTCAAGCTACTGGAATTGATTCGTCTTTGGATCCTCATTATATATATAAAAATCGTCGTGTATGCCATGACCATTTTGAAAAAAAAAAATATATATATATGTATATGGAACTCGATTTTGACATTTTTGATTGCGAACGCCACAAGCTATTATAAAATATATAATAGAACTGTCCTGCATTTTTTCCTGTGCAACTGGTGCCGAGATGTAAATAAAATGCTAAACGGCACCAGATTAGATGCAGATTCTAATGATATAATAAAAATGTACGCTTTAGTATACAGTGTGACCCGCGTTAAAGTGCAACCCCGAAAATGGGTGAAATTAGATCGAAAACTATCGACGAAAATGGGTCTAAAAAACTTCTAAAAAAAAAATTTTTTTTTTATACGCCACTGAACATTTGTTTCCCGAATTTTGACCTCTATGTACAAATAAATTTATTCCTCCCAAACTAGCTGGCCGATTTTGATGAAATAAACGACAAATCAATGCCAAGTATTTAGCGATGAGAATAAAACAAAAAAAAACAACAAAAAATGGCTTTAAATACTTCATTTTTTTAAATACTTGTGAAAAAAGTCACTATTTTTCACTGTTTTTTTCAATCAACTCAAATTTCTATGAAATAAACCCCTACATCTTGATTTGTTTTAAAATTTATTATTATTCTTGACTGTATTAGCTTTCAAAAAAAAATAATCAAACATTGTATCTCTAAAAATACAGGAGTTACGAATTTTTAAAGTTCACTACTCAGAATGGGCAAATCCAGGTAGAGACCCTTTTTTTATTCCTTTGTTATACCAGTGGTCGGCTGCTATTGTGTTCAATGCTTGGGGAAAAGGGAAGGGGTATTGGTACAGTCCGGCAGTCGCCCGCGCTAGTCCGCTCCGATCACATCGCTGCTGCTGTACGTCAGCTGTTGTTCTCGCATTAAAGTTACAGTTTTTCGTTGAGTTTTCGTTATTGACTACTTGTTACGTTTTTGTTATTGACTGTTTGTTACGTTACTCGACTGTTTTCGTGGTTGTGCTGGGTTGAGATGCCGCGATTAAATGCATTCTCCCCGCGAGAAATCGCTGACATCCATTATTATTATGGAATGTATGGTGGACGCACAACAGTCGCTCGATCGGCATACGTAAATGCATTTCCGAACAGACTTGCACCGTCGGCAAGGAACTTCCAGGAAGTTCATCGGAAGCTCTCCGACATCGGACTTGGATTACAACACACAAGACGTGAACAAGAATCCATTGTAATCGACACAGCGATAGAAGAAGCGGTTTTAAGTACAATTTTTGCCACTCCTACTATTAGTACGAGGCGTTTAGCTTTACTCCACGGCATATCACAAGCCTCAGCGTGGAGAATCTTGAAGAAAGAAGGTCTACATCCATATCATTATCAAAGAGTCCACGATTTGCACGGGGATATGGATTTCCAATCAAGGTGCGTTATGTCGATCTGGCTACAACGACAAATTCGTCGCAATCCACAATTTTTAAAAAAGATTTTATGGATGGATGAGTCGAAGTTCACCAGGAATGGCATCACGAACGCTAGGAATTTGCACGAGTGGACACATGATAATCCACATCTGAAGAGGGCCTCGTCATTCCAGGTGCAATTTTCAATAAATGTTTGGGCAGGTCTACTCGACGACATGTTGATAGGACCAGTAATTTTACCAGCGACATTAAATTCGGAACGATTCCTAACTTTATTAAGGGATGAGCTTCCCCGTCTGTTAGAGGATGTGCCGCTGGCATCGAGACAGGGCATGTACTTGCAAATGGACGGCTGCCCTGCTCACTACGGGCGCAATGTCCGTGAATGTTTAAATAATAATTATGCCAATCGCTGGATTGGGCGCGAAGGCCCAGTGGGCTGGCCAGCCCGCTCTCCTGATCTGACGCCGCTCGACTACTTTCTATGGGGCCACATGAAGCAAAAGGTGTACAGTGCACCTGTGAATTCAGAGGCTGAGCTTCATGACCGCATCATGAGGTGCGCTGAAGAATTGAAAAATGAACCGCAACTTATACGGAGGGCCACACAACACATATCATTACGCGTGGCAATGTGTTTGCAACAACGCGGAGCACATTTCAAAAACCTAATACATTATAATCTAAGTCAACAATAATTAATAATAAATCATTGTTTTTGATTAATTTTTGTTTTATTTCAACTGTCAACTAAAACGGAATAAGCTCATTGGAAGCTTATTTCGTTTTGTTATACACCCCAAGCATTAAATACAATAGCAGCTGGCCACCGGTATAACAAAGGAATAAAAAAAGGGTCTCTACCTGGATTTGCCCATTCTGAGTAGTGAACTTTAAAAATTCGTAACTCCTGTATTTTTAGAGATACAATGTTTGATTATTTTTTTTTTTGAAATCTAATACAGTCAAGAATAATAATAAATTATAAAACAAATCAAGATGTTTATTTCATAGAAATTTGAGTTGATTGAAAAAAACAGTGAAAAATAGTGACTTTTTTCACAAGTATTTAAAAAATGAAGTATTTAAAGCCACTTTTTGTTGTTTTTTTTTGTTTTATTCTCATCGCTAAATACTTGGCATTGATTTGTCGTTTATTTCATCAAAATCGGCCAGCTAGTTTGGGAGGAATAAATTTATTTGTACATAGAGGTCAAAATTCGGGAAACAAATGTTCAGTGGCGTATAAAAAAATTACTTTTTTTTTAGAAGTTTTTTAGACCCATTTTCGTCGATAGTTTTCGATCTAATTTCACCCATTTTCGGGGTTGCACTTTAACGCGGGTCACACTGTATTTTAATAAAAAAAAAGCATAACAAATCACGCTGCCGTTAATTCGTTGTTTTATTAACTATACCTTCATATTAATTTGGGAATTGCGGGAGCCAAATTTAACTCCCGCAATTTCCAAAAGCCTGATTTCTAAATAAAATTTTTACTTTAATACCGGTCGTTTCATTGAGGTTGTTTTGTGTCGTATACCGCTAGAGTGCGCTAAAATCAGATTTATTACTGTTAACTCTATACCAATATATATGAAGTACTCTGTGGTTTTTAGGTGACAGATTTCAAGGAGAAAAAGACTTCCTGTTTCTTTTGGCACGAAGGCTTAGGCAACCGTGGAGCTAACGAAATTGGCTCATGCGTTTATATTTTCCTAGAAGAATTAGCTCAGAAACATCCAAATTGTGACGTAATATTCTACTCTGATAACTGTTGTGGACAACAGAAAAATAAGTATAGCTTAAACTTGGTATATTTCATCATTCCAGTTTCAAAATGGATGTCTTTTCACTGCTGAGCAAAGGAATTTCTCAATGATTGTAAAAAACAGTGATAATTAAGTTTTTTAAGACCAATCTTTACTAAGATTTCTTCTGACATTATTATTTAGGTCGACTATTGAGTGGGACCTAATTTACTTGAGTAATACTTTTATTTTGTTTTGGATTACAGATTTATGATTAACTTGTACTATTATGCAGTAAATAAACTGCAAATAAATTCTATTCAACAAAAATTCCTTATTCGAGGGCACACACAAAGTGTGGCTGATAATGCCCATTCTGTTATAGAGAAAGCTGTTAAACGGGCCAAAAAATCTGGCCCCATTTACATCCCAGCCCAGTATTGTCAATTGATAAGGTCAGCGAAAAAGACAGGTAATCCTTTCCATTTAAAAGAAATGAATTTCACAGACTTTTATAATCTTAAGAGTCTTACCGAAGATATTAGTTTGAATATAACCAAAGCAAAAAATGGACAAGCTATTAAAGTAACTGAAATAAGTCATCTGAAATTTACTAAAGATA